>JAWNOP010000069.1:12453180-13679770 GCA_035045925.1 Drosophila atripex | reverse complement strand
TTCTTGTGTGTTTAAATTTAAACCCTGAGCTAAGCCACTCCGGCATGTCGGCCAGATAGAGAGATAGATACAGATACTGAGATACAAAGATACCAAGATACACAGACACAGATACAGTGGCAAACAAAAGAGTGCCGCGAAAGGTGTTATCAGCCTGTTTACTTTCCACTCGGGATGAGCGCTTCTCATCTGCTCGTCTCAAATTACTGGCCAAAACAAAAGCAACAGTCAGAGTCTCAAAGAAGATACCCACAACGCACATCGAATGGCTAAATAAATTTGGCAAACAAAAAGCCAAACATTTACTTGCTGGGCAGCCGAAAAAAATGATAAATGATGCGCGTGTGCAATTCCCCAACAAATAGTTTGGATCTCCGGCTGTCAGTTGTCTGCTGTTAGCTATTTGCTGTTTTCCATGTTTTAATAAAGCTTAACTAATTAAACACAACCACTCAAATTCTGCGTGTCTTCGAGTAATATAATGAATTTATTATTAAGCATTATTAAATTTGTAGTTTGTGTTATACAAAACACCCAAGCACTCACTGCACTTAAGATGATCGTCTCAGGTTTTTGAACTCGTCGTCGAAGGACGACGGCAATTGAACTTGACTGATTTTTTTGCGTTTCTACTGGGGGAAGTGATTCGTGAG
This sequence comes from Drosophila atripex, assembly GCA_035045925.1. Classification (NCBI taxonomy): domain Eukaryota; kingdom Metazoa; phylum Arthropoda; class Insecta; order Diptera; family Drosophilidae; genus Drosophila; species Drosophila atripex. The sequence goes on along the minus strand of JAWNOP010000069.1, from coordinate 13,679,117 downwards.
ATTACCCAGGCAGGGTGAGTTGTTGGTGAAGAGATCCGGCAGGCTGAATATGTTCAGATAGGTCGAGAGGAAGGTGGCCAGCAGACCGAATATCAGGACGCCCATGGTGCAGGATACGTCGCACTCGAAACGATGCAGCAGTCTCACCACCCGCAGCCAGCAGCCACGAGGAGTGGTCGACGGTGTGGACACCAGCAGCGGCTCCATTTCCAGTTCGATGGGATCGTAGTTGAGGTCCAGGGGCAGGCTTCCGTAACTAGCCTCTGCTGCAATGCGCTGATGTACTCGCTCCATCCGCCGTATGCGTCGATACAGGAGTGGCGGCAGGATAAACACCAAAGGACCTGTTATGGTGCCTCCAACCACGTCCATGAGAGCATCAAAGCTCGGCACAAACTCGGCTATCAATACCTCCAGAGCCAGGATGGACGACCGAATCAGCATTCGTTTGAAAGAAAGTGCTAGAGGCGGTTAAGATTCGTAAGTTGATTGAAAAATATTCCTCTGAAAAGGCACTCACACTCTGGAAGCTTAAAGTAATTCTCAATCTGCATAAACATGGCAGAGCTGGCCACCGTCACTGAGAAACAAAGCTGCAAGGACATGAGGATCAGCATCACATAAAACGGCACACTGGTGGGCAGAGTTTGCAGCAAATTATTGGCTATCATGGTCCCGAATTTATAGGCGGCTATGACAGATCCGATAATGGCCACGCTGCAGGTAACTAAGGATAGCACACGGATTAGCAATTATTATCCTATAACCTCCGATAAATTATAGCCACTTACTGGATATACCGCTGAGGGCAGCCCAGGAAACTTGTGACTTGTGCTTCATGTCGATTTGAAGAGTGAGCAGCACCGGATGGATGTCGAACTGAAAGGCCAATATGCTATAGCTGTTCAGCACAGTCAGGAAACCAGGAAGCTCTGTGGAAATTTATAAATTTAAGGCTTAAGGATAAGGAATGCTTGCCAGAGAACACACCCAAAGATATTCCTTCAAAAGGAGCTCCAATCGCCGGGGCGGCAAAAAGACAAAACCAGAGCAATCCCACAATTATGATCATTACACACACAGCAATGATGGCCAGACTCCTTTAGGAAATTTAAAAAATACAATTATAAGGAAAGGTCTATAAGGAAACCTAAAAGTTTAAAAACTAAAATCCTTACAGCCGTAAAGGGAATAAAATAAACTTTTTTAATCCAATTTCTTACCGCATATGCTTCGGACTGCCCAACCACATGAGCGGACAGATCACCAGACCGACTATGATGGCCCAGTAGCAGTAGGAGAAGTTGTACTGACCGCCACTCATGCGCAGCACCACGGCCTCCAGGTTCTCGGCGGCCATAACCACACTGGGCACCGCCATGGCAAAGATACTGAGATCCAGAAGCACAGAGACCAGCAAACTCACATACGGACCATAGGCCAGTTCCGCCAGAGCGGCATAAGGATAGTTCCGCTTCTGCTGAATGGAGGGATCTAGCAACTCTGCCATAGTCCAGCACTGGGACAGCAGAAACGAGGTATAAATCTGCAGAAAGATGATTGAAAGCACCAGTAGCACCCCAAAGTAGCCGAGCTTAACCAGCAAGGCGGGTAGCGTCACAAAAGGAAATATGCCGAACAAATCCACCACGTACAGGATGGCGATGAAGAGGGACAAGTTCTCGGGTTCATCCTCGTAGGCGCGAAAATGTGGCAACGCACTGAACCGGGACCTCCGAAGGAAGGGTAGCTGATCATGTTGATGCGAGGGAGTCAGCTGAACTGGAGGCCTGCGTTTCGGCAGCGCAAATGAAGGAGCTCGGGAGGGGCGTGGCGCGGTGTTGGCATTCTGGCGGCGGAAGAAGAACATTCGCGATCCGGTCTCCACCAAGTTTAAGAAACAACTAAAGCCCCTCTAAGACTGAACTAATGGTAGCCTTTCATCGCAATGCGGCAACAAGTTCTGACATTGGACACCAGGGAAAAGGGAAGAAGCCCTTCAACGTCTGCAATGTCAATGCACGTTACCTGAAGTTCAATGCCTTCCCCCTGTCCAGAGCATGACCCACAAAATAAGGGGAGTTGTTACCACATGTGTTAAGAACATTATTATTTTGTATTTATATTTCTACAATATCAACAAATAGCTTCCAGCGCTCCTGAATGGTTCCTGTTCAGATTAAATCCTTTGTCTTTTTAAAGCTGCACCTGCGAAATCTTCTGTTTCTTTGCCAGACTCTGAAAAACAAGTGATTAAAATGTTTGAAAGTCTAAGATATAGCAATGTTTACTTCTTCCTTCTCGTCTGACTGCATCGTGATGACCTGCACAGCCTGTCCGGGCCCAACACGCAGCAACTTGGAGCCTCTAGGTGTCGTTTCGCCGCAGCAAAAGACTCGCGAAGTGGCCGAGAGTTGAGGATTCGGGCTCGGGCTGTCCGATTCATCCATGTCCTGCTCCAAGTGGCTGCCTAACGGGTAGGTGTGCGCAAACTTGTTGTTGTTGTCCGTGTAGGCGTGATTAAAGAGCAAATGGATAGGACGCACTGCATCCGTTATATACTTACTAAAATCCATACAGGATAAGTGGGCATGGTCAGTATAAAAACAACAGATTATGGTTATAGTTTAATGGGATTACATACTCGAAAATATTTTCGTATATCTGTATGATACGCACACTGACCACCATTTTAATATAAAAATCTACATTCAACTAACCAAGACTATATACAAAAGGGCAAGTGCAAAGGATTATATAAAATATGCATGCTTCGGAGGCTTCTCCTCCAAGTAGGAACTTGAACAAAAACTCTGCTCACACTCCATAAAGAGGCGCCATGGCTCAAACAGCGGGTGGTGCTGGTACGGAGAATGGTGCGAAAAACGGTGCTGGTAACTCGGGCAACTTCTGGATCTTGTGAACGTCTCTTTTGGGTGCAGTGTTCGTCAGGAACCGCATTCGGGTGCACTGGGCCTATATGTCAAAACACAAAAGAAGGCAATACAAGGAGCAGCAAGTGCATTTTAAGAATTTCGTGATGTAGGCTGTGAAGTATGTGAAGCTGGCTTTTCTCAGTGTACGTATCGAATACGGGACAGGCAGTGTTAGTATGCATGCAGAGTGTTATGGGGGTAAACAAAATTCCACCTACGATTTAATGTTAAACAAGCGCTGTCTCTTGATATACTCCAGAACCAGATCGTCCAGCAGATACTTCACCGACTGACCGCGTCCAAGAAGCCGTCGGATCAGTGTAGAACTCACTTCATTAGGCACCCAATTGGTGATTAAAGTTATGTTGTTCTGAAAAATAATTTTTCAAGAAAATTAAACACGTTGTTTATAAAAGTTTGTTCGTCTTACCTGATATTTCGTCAAGATGTCGGAGTCAAAGATAAATTTTCCTGGATTGGAGCCTCCACGGCTGATGACAACGAGACCATGATTGGCCACAATATTTTCAATCTGGAAGAATTCTATTCAGAGGCACCTGTTGTACGGCATAAACTATTTTCAGACTTACATCGGCATCTGCCCACAGACCCGGCACTGCGAAGGACTCTAGTAGATCGGCACCGCATAACAGCTTGAGTTGCACGGGATCCCTTCGGTCCTTTAGTCCACGAGGCAACCAATTGGGCAGGTGGCCATTTGATTCTTCGTCTCCATCGCCTCCTCCGCAGTTTATGTAATTGTTAATGAAGTTCTGATGGTACTGCAAAACTGCATGCGTCCTCATCCACTGGCTCTGGTGCATCTCCCAGTCGGACAACCGGATCCAGGTGGAGCTCTGCGTGGCCAGCTTAACCATTGCACAGCGATCCAAGGCGGAGGCCAGGCCTTTTTTTCCGTACGAATCGTGTGTAGGAGAAATAATACCGCCAACCACCTTGTGTGTCTTCTGCATCTCAAAGTGGTCCCTGGCTATTTCTGCAAGAATGTGTCAAGTTGTGTCATGCTATCGATTATGCCCCCCGGGGAAATTTCACAACAGCTATTCACACTCACCAAACAGTCGCATATGCATAGGCGTGGGCGGGCTAAAGCAACCGCATGCTATCAGAGCGATCCGGGGCAGTAGCCCCTTGCTTTCCTCGACGATAGCAGTCATTTCGCATTCGACCGAGTTAGGGCGACCTTCAGCGATTCCGTTCCAAAACAAACGACATTGCGATTTTGGATTCACAAGGGTGTTGGAGAACACCAAAAGGGCCCTGGAACAGCTGATTGTTGCAGCCATCAGACATGTGGGCTGCCAACCCGCCGCAAACTATCAAATACGTTTTATTTTAATTTGGACTGAAAAAGTGTAGCATAATTTGTCAATTAAAAACGGCGTTGGAATGTTTGCTTAGAAGTGTCTTTCAATCGCAATTTCCATATTTTAATCAAATGCATCTATTCGGTGGAGAAGAAGGGTAAAAAAATATATCGATAAGCTAAAAAAACTTATTGGCCGCCATGTTTTACTGCCGACTCTGGCAACGCCGCCAAAATCGTTTGTAGCTATCTTCGTCGTCATGCATTGTTGGAAATAATAGTGAAAAGTATTTACAAATTTAGCAAAATCGTTTGTGACGTTTCGATCCAAGTACACAAACCGCGCCACGTCGCTTTCAATACCAAACGGCAGTAGCCGCCTGCCAAGAGCGTCCAGCGCGGGGACTGTCAGGTAGCTGCACGGGAAGGAGGAAAGGAGCGACGAGCCGAGTGCAGCGAAATGAAAATGCATTTGTAGCCCTCAGCCACGCTCGCACACAAAGACACACACACACAGGGTCGCGCAAGCACACACTGACACTGACGCAGGCTGCAGAAGCCAGGAGGAAAGGAGTACCTGGATAAGGAGCAGCTTCATCATCAGCAGCGGCAGCAGGAGGAGGAGGAGGCGGCGGCGCAGGAAAAAAGGGAGGAGCGGGAGCGGGAGCAGCAACAACAAATGGCGCTGGTGACAGTGCAGCGCTCTCCCAGTGTGGCTGGCTCCTGCTCGAATTCGGTGAGCACCTCTTCGCGTGCGTGCTTTGTTTTGGTCTCCCTAATTAAAGACTAGCTCTCTTTCCGTTTTCGTGCGTGTTCCGCCTGGTTCGGTCATGATCCTTTGTGTATTCCCTTACTGGGAATAAAAAGAGTGTTTATTTTCGCAGTTGTTGCTTGTGGGTTTTCTGACTTTTTTTTTCTGTTTTCGGCCTGTCGTGGCGTGGGCGTCATCGTCGCTGCTGTCGGTGTAACCCAAGCAAATCAGCAGCAGACGTCGCGACGTCTATATTTTTCAATAAACTTTTGCATTGCCTTATTTGTCGTTTTTCCGTTTATTTTTCGCTTGGCACCCTCTCTTTCCTTCTACTGCTCCGTCGGTGTTCCGTTAGGCGGCCGCCCGACCGCCCCAAAAATAGTTCGCGAGACCTTGACGTCTGCATATGTTCATATGTTTGTTAGTGTTTGTGTATTGTGTGTGTGTGTGTGTGTGTGTGTGTGTGTGTGTGTGTGTGTGCCGCCCTTGGAATTTTAATTCAAGCGATAATCAAGCAAATATCTCCCGGCCGCTGATCCCTTTTGTGTAAAGTCGTTCATCATGAGGTCTTGCGTTTGGCCCCAATATCATATATTTTGTTTACCGGGGGGGGTGAGTCATCCGGATGACGGCGAAGAGTGGGGGGCGATGGAAGGGTTCGGATGGGTGCTGGTGCTGTCAGAGTCCCCTCATTTTACACATTTTCCGTTTCCCGCACGCAGGATGGCGAGGCCGAGGACGACGAGGGCAATAGCAAGCAGGGCGAGTGCATTAGCACCGGCAAGGACATTGCCCTGGTCCTGGATCTCCCGCCAAAGGACCAAAGTGAGCGCCGGCTAAGCACCGACTCCACCCGTTCCAGCAACAGCACGCAGAGCAACAACTCGGACATTCAGCTCCACTTGCAGTCCATGTTCTTCCTGCTGCATCGCGAGGATACCCTAAAGATGGTTGGTTCCTAAACACCGGATGCCGGGATTCATGTTCTCATTGTCTTTTGTTGATTCGTAGGCCGTCAAGTTGGAGTCGCAACGGTCGAACCGCACCCGATACCTCGTGATCGCATCCCGCAGCTGTTGCCGCTCTTCGACCAGCGAACATCGGCGTCATCGGATCACGCGTCACAACTCGGCCAAGGTTAGTGGATCCTCGGGCGCCGGCTCGGGCAGTGCCACTGCCCAGCGGCAGATGTCCGAGGATCATGCGACCAGCGGAGCAGTAACAAGCACACCAGTTAGTAAATGTGATAGGTCAGCGGACAAGGAGAATGCCACGGCGGCCGGCGATAACAAGAATACCTCGGGCATGGAGGAGTCCTGTCTCCTGGGCATTGATTGCAACGAGCGGACCACGATTGGCCTGGTGGTGCCCATTTTGGCAGACACCTCGATTCACCTGGATGGTGATGGGTAGGAATACAATTCAATTATAGATGTTTTTGAAGATTAATATTCGCGTATCTTCTAATTGCAGTGGTTTTAGTGTCAAGGTATTCGAGAAGACGCACATATTCAAGCCCGTTTCAGTACAGGCCATGTGGTAGGTGTCCTTACAACAAGTTTCCTTGAACTTTCTTTTAAAATTTCAATTTTAATCTTGCAGGTCCGCGCTCCAGACTTTGCACAAGGTGTCGAACAAGGCTCGTGAAAACAACTTCTATGCCAGCGGTCCCTCTCACGACTGGCTATCTAGCTACGAAAGCCGCATCGAGTCGGACCAGTCCTGTCTGAACGAATGGAATGCCATGGATGCCATCGAGAGCCGTCGTCCCCCCTCGCCCGATGCCATACGAAACAAGTAAGCGTTCGAATTTTAAAGAGATTGTTTCGTTTTAACTTCGATTTTTCGTTTGGCAGACCCACTAAGAAAGAGGAAACCGAGAGTGTCATTAAGATTAAGCTGAAGGCCATTATGATGTCAGTGGATTTGGATGAGGTAACCTCGAAATACATACGCGGAAGGCTAGAGGAGATTCTCGACATGGACCTGGCCGAGTACAAGTCATTCATTGACGAGGAAATGCTTCTCATACTTGGCCAGATGGACGCGCCAACCAAAATATTCGAGCACGTGTACTTGGGTTCGGAGTGGAATGCCAGCAATCTGGAAGAACTGCAAAAGAATGGGTATGTGACAGTGGCTTATTTTTTAAATAGATTTGTGAAGTAATACTTTGATAACTTTCAGCGTTCGGCATATTCTCAATGTGACACGGGAAATCGACAACTTCTTTCCTGGCACCTTCGAGTACTTCAATGTCCGTGTCTATGACGACGAGAAGACCAATCTCTTGAAACACTGGGACAGTACGTACCGATACATATCCCGGGCCAAGGCCGAGGGATCGAAGGTCCTGGTTCATTGCAAGATGGGCGTTAGCCGGTCTGCTTCCGTGGTAATCGCGTATGCCATGAAAGCCTACCAGTGGGAGTTCCAGCAGGCATTGGAGCACGTTAAGAAGCACCGGAGCTGCATAAAGCCGAACAAGAACTTCCTTACCCAGCTGGAGACGTACAACGGCATGCTGGACGCCATGAAGAACAAGGAGAAGTTGCAGCGCAGCAAGAGCGAGACCAACTTGAAGAGCACAAAAGACGCACGTCTGTTACCCGGAAGTGAGCCCACGCCTCTTATCCAGGCTCTCAACCAGGCCAAGTCAAAATCCACTGGGGAGACGGCCGGTGTCACTCCGGATGGCGAGCAGGAGCCGGATAAGCGGCAGCACCGACGCTCCACCGCCCAAAAGTCGCAGCGACGCATGATTCGACGTTCGAGCAGCACATCACCGAAGACCCAGACGGCTGTAGTCACCAAGCAACAAAGTCAGTCCATGGAGAACTTGACGCCGGAGCGAAGCGTGGCCGAGGAACCGAAGAACATGCGCTTTCCTGGTAGCAATGGCGAGAACTACAGCGTCACCCAGAACCAGGTGCTGCACATCCAGAAGCACACGCCTCTGTCTGTGCGCACGAGGGTTCACGATCTCGAGGCGCATCGAGCAGACCAATTGCCACCGCCTTCACAGAGCCACCAGTCCCAACAGCCCGTTTGGACTGCTTCCAGCAAGTTGATCACTCAGACTTCGCATCTGGGGGGATCGTCGCGTCGCGACTCCGGGTCATCGGATATGTTTTCCTCGCAAGTAGACAGTGTGTTTGCCCGAGAAGAGCGCGAAAAGCGGCAGCGCCGCAAAACACAGTCCTGGACGGAGTCTTTTGGCCCCAGTGGGGGTATCGTGCTGGACCAGCAGCAGCAGGAGTCCAGTTCGGGATCTATCGTGCTGCGGCCACGCGGAGTGCGACAAAGGGAACCCCCTTCCCGACACGCCAGCTGGGGGTCGGGGGACAACCGGAGTAGTTTGCCCTTAAGGACCAGCTCGTGTTCCTACTACGACAGCAATCGCAATGCCACGACCACGGCCATTTTCGAGGGTCAGATCCAGGATCTGAAGCGCAGCAGTAACTGCAACATAAACGAGGGAGAAGTCCTCGGTGTTGGCGAGGGCACCGTGAAGCGGACTAAGCAGAAACTAGAAGAAAACAAGGCGTCGTTGAAGAAGCGCTGTCAGGAGGACAACAGTCAAGAGCAGCCGGTCCTCGAGACGGTGGATAGCAGTGGCGGTGGTCAGAAAAGGAGTCCAAGCTTGCAGAGGAGCACATCCTCGACGCACAGCCCACGTCAGAGGCAGCCACTGCGCTGCAACAGCGAGGAACTGATGCACACCAGCGACATTGAGAACAAGAACACCACGCACGGAGACCATGCGGACGCTGTGGAGCTGCGGCAGGCCCAGAATCCATTGCTGGCCGAAGACCAGCGCATTTCGGGCAATGTGCAAATACTCAAGCAGAACTTTGAAGCCAAAGCGGGTGTGGTAGGAAGCGTTGGAGGTGGGGGTGGTGGTGCTGGTGCTGGCAACGGAACCGTATCCGGATCGGGTTGCAGTGCATCGGCAGCGGCAACGGGGGTTGTGGCAAGTGGTGGATCCATCAATCCGAACCCGTGTAAAAAGTCATCCAGCCACCAATCACTGCCCTCGTCGCCGGTAGCACAGCATGCCAATCATGTGTCCACCGCCTCGAACTCCAATTCGTCCGATTCCAGCGTAAGCGAAAATTGTGATCGTAATGTAAAAGGTCTAGTGCATAAATATCAAACTACTACTTCCTGCAGTAGCCAGGCCAACACCTCACTGCCGCTCGCCACCACCACCGCCAGCAACATCAACGTGAACCACTCTAGCAGCAGCAACACCACGACATCCACCACTAGCTTCAAGCAACGACCGCGCTCCTACTACGACCGATCGCTGTCGAATCGATCCACGCACGATTACAGTGACAGTCGTCCGCCGCCCGCACCCGCACGCAACAGTATGCAACATAACCCACAGCACCAGCAGCAGCAACAACCGGAGCAACAGGTGCAAATCCGACGACTGGCACAGCACGGCAAGACGCATCCCTTGAGCAGGCTAAGTGCTCCGAAAACGGGCTTCAACACAGCCGCCTACAACACCATGTAAAGCTCCAACATCTGCTTAACTGCCAGAAACATGCAACTATGCAACTGCGCCACTTTCAACGTGCAATTCATAAGATCGCCAACCATCCAACCGCCCTCGCTTTACGTATTTATATGTTTTTCCTGCTTTCGCCCCCATTTGTTTTGTGTTTTTTGTCCAACAATCCACCACCACACCACCCCACAGACATCCTTGCCCCACCCCTTTATGCCTTATGTTTCTTGTTGTTGTTGTATGAGGCGTCCATTAACGCGATCCTGTGTCTGTAATATGTGAACTAAAAAGAACTACAAAAATATTAGACATGATATGATGAGAACAAAGCAAAAACAACCTATTTGAAAAGAAACTGTATTTGTACTTTTAAATTACTTGTAACTGTATACATATTTATTTTATATTATGCAAGAACTGCCTACGAATAAACGATTTATTGTATATACGTCCTTGTGTGGTGATTGTCGCAGTAATGCCTGTCGTGTTATGTCCTCCTTTCACATCCATGACCCCGTGACCTGTCCAACAGAAAACTGCCAAAACTGCCTACCATTTTACCAGATTTTTGCGTATTTGCCATTCGCAGCCTAATCAGCCTTATTCGTTCCTTCCACTACTCATGGTCGGAGTGCAAGAACTGAAGAGGATCGGACACTGACGAGAAGCCCACATCAGAGCTGGTCCGAAGCCCTAGCGCCTCCCAGAACATACCCCACCCAAACCACATGTATTTTTTGCTATTTATCAGACGGTGTATTTATGAATAAAACAAAAAACTGTAATCCAATTTCGAACGCAATCTGTTTTCGCAATTTGCCAATGAATCAGCCCCTTAACGATCCAGACCTTGACGGTTAAACAAACAGTCCTAAAACAAGTCCACTGGGTTTTTGCAATTCCCGTGAAACACACCGGTTTACTACCTAAGGGCGATAAGGAGGGTATATTGTTTGCAAAAATTTTAGTTAAGATAGCTGTGTTTAAATTATTTTTAACAAAACTTTTAATTAAAAGTGGTTTAACGGGTTTTTTTTAGATTTTGAATTTATAGATATGTATATTATGTATATATGCACATTTTTGTAATTCAAATATGTTTAAAATCGTATAACATTACGGTTTTAACTAGTTTTGAATAAAACTGATATTTTGAGTTTCCAAATAAATAGTATTTTAAAATTATTAGTTAATATTAATAGTATTTTATTATTAGTATTATTAATTATTGTTTTAAGATACTAATTTTTATGAAAAATATTTTTCGAAAATGTTTTTTTTTAATATATATTTTCTTAGCGATAGATTAAGCGATATTGATTATCGATAGTCTTACAGCAAGTGGACAGTCTATATTGCCAAATGACAGACGTACACTAAGGCAGCAGCCCCAACACACATGCACACACACACGCACACAAACGCGCACTTTACTTCCACAGTTTCTTTATTTTCTGCGGAAAAATTAGAAACGACACGAAATTAGCAGTGAACGCGACGCTGAGGCGACGCAAAACCAGGTTAAAAGCTACCAGGAAAGGCCAGGGACTTGGATCGGGGCGGGAACCGTGATTGGTGTGGGTGAAATAGCGGCGTATATGATGCTAGTAACTGGCAGCTAATCCATCACCGTCCACCAATAACCGAACGCATTCGATTTTCGAGTCGAGTCGGAGCTGCGAGTCATCGTACGTGGCGCTATTCGCACAAATCGCCGGATTCCGGAGACTCTGACGGTGGCCATGACTGACGAAAAGGGTCTGCCGGAGATGAAGGGCTGGCTGTTGAAGTGGACGAACTACATTAAGGGGTACCAGCGGCGCTGGTTCGTCCTGTCCAAGGGTGTCCTGAGCTATTACCGCAACCAGTCGGAGATAAATCATACCTGTCGGGGTACGATATCCCTCCATGGCGCCCTTATTCACACAGTGGACTCGTGCACCTTTGTTATCTCGAACGGTGGCACCCAGACGTTCCACATCAAGGCCGGCACAGAGGTGGAGCGCCAGTCGTGGGTCACCGCCTTGGAACTGGCCAAGGCCAAGGCAATACGGGCCATTGAAAGCGAGGAGGAGGAAGAGACGGAGACAGCCCAAGTCGTTCCCAGCCAAGAGATCAATTCTGTGGTGCGCGATCTCACGGAGCGGCTGGAGAACATGCGCACCTGTTACGACTTAATCACTAAGCATGGAGCTGCTTTGCAGCGTGCCCTGAACGATTTGGAAACGAATGAGGAGGAGTCGCTGGCCAGCAGAACCAAAATAGTCAACGAGCGGGCCACCCTCTTCAGGATCACTTCAAACGCCATGATTAACGCCGGAAACGACTACCTGCACTCGGCCGAGGCGCAGGGCCATAAGTGGTCCAAAATGCTGCATCATGAGCGCGAGCAGCGGCAGAGGCTTGAAGAGATCGTGGAACAAATGGCCAAGCAGCAGTCGCAGATGGAGCAGGCAGCTGTGCTGGTGCGCCAGAATAAGCCTGTGCCGCCGATGGTGCCCTCGAATACCACGATTTCCCTGGGCGCTGGCGGTGCATCTGGTTCCGTAGTGACTTCCGACGATGACATGGAGTTCTTCGACGCCGAGGAGCAAGGCTACAGCCCAGTGGGTCCCAGTTCACCGCAGGACGAGCGTGATCGCGGCACCTTCATCCTGAAGCTGCACAAGCGGCGCAGCAGCAGCGAGGACCAGGTCGAGGGACTGCTCGAAGGCAGTTCCTCGGAGAGCGATGAGCAGAAGCGGACCGTGCAGACAGTGCAACAGACCGTGTGCCTGGTGAGTGCTAACCGGGAACGGGTGACCTCTGGCCAGGGAGACGACGACGACGTCGACAAGGCAGTGGTGCCCAAGGCGAGCACCGACTCCATCTACGGACGCAACTGGAATCCTGACCTGATGAAGAAGCGGCGTGATCGAGTGCCGGACAAGCCCAACTATCCCCTTAGCTTGTGGGGCATCATGAAGAACTGCATCGGCAAGGACTTGTCCAAGATTCCCATGCCAGTGAACTTCAATGAGCCACTCTCGATGCTGCAGCGCCTGGTGGAGGACTACGAGTACTCGGAGATATTGGACCACGCCGCGAAGTGTCAGGATGAGTGCGAACAGCTTGCCTATCTAGCCGCCTTCATTGTGTCCGCCTACGCGACAACCTCGAACCGAATCGGCAAGCCGTTCAACCCGTTGCTAGGAGAGACCTACGAATGCGACCGTATGGACGACTACGGGTGGCGTTGCCTGGCGGAACAGGTCTCTCACCATCCTCCAATAGCGGCTCTCCATTGCGAGAGCAAGAACTGGGTCAGCTGGCAAGAGTTTTCGATGACCAGCAAGTTCCGAGGAAAATACGTCCAGGTGAGATATTAATTTTGGTGGAAAGCCACATTAATTCTATTCTGTCCATTTAACTTTGATTCCATTGCAGATCAATCCACTGGGAGGTGTCTATGTTATGTTTACAAACAGTGGACGGCGCTACTCTTGGCGCAAGGTTACCACCACTGTGAACAACATCATTGTGGGCAAGTTGTGGGTGGACCAGCACGGCGAGATGGAGATCCAAGGATCCCAGGCGGCCGAAGGCTACAAGTGCGTCCTGAACTTCGTGCCTTACTCCTACTTCAGCCGAGATGTACAGCGGAGCGTGAAGGGTGTGGTCATGAACAAGCAAAATGAGGTCAAGTGGGTGGTGCGAGGCACCTGGGACAACAAGATCGAAATAGCGCCTGTGCTGAAGACGACCGGTCCTGCCAATAGTCCGACCCACACTACAGGCGACTATAAGCTGGCGTGGCGCCGTCGTCCGGCTCCGGCGGACTCCGATAAGTACTATAACTTTACAACGCTGGCTTGCCAACTGAACGAAGAGGAGGAGGGGGTGGCGCCAACGGACTGTCGTCGTCGGCCCGACCAGCGGCTGATGGAGACGGGCGACTGGGATGAGTCAAACAAGGAGAAGCTACGCCTCGAAGAGAAACAGCGAACAAAGCGCCGGGAGCGAGAGGCTGATGCGGAAAAAGCGGCGGCGGAGGGCACACCATATCCTGCCTATGAGCCCATGTGGTTCAAGCGTGAGAAGGAGGAGGGTACCGAGAACTATGTGCATGTGTTCAAGAACACCTACTGGGAAGCAAAGAATGCGCAGCGGTGGGACGGTTGCCCAGACATTTATTGAGGGGGGGGTTTGTCGTGACTATCAAGGGTACACCGCCACAGAGAAGCCTTAGCGAATATTCTAAAAAGATTTCAAATATGCAGCCTCCACATCAACACACAGACACACACCACTCCGGAAATATCATGCGGAGCAGCACATACGCATATATAGTAGTACACACTTCGATCTAGTACATATATATATATATATAAATTAATTCCTGTAAACTAACCGAGTTTGAGTCGCGTCTTTGCATCGAAAGTTACACTAAATTCGTCGTTCAGTTATGTTATGACTTTGGTTCCCCATTCCCAATCGCTTTTCTAAAAACTAGAAGTGTAGTTCCCTTTCTGCAAATTCTATGTTTCGCCTTTTGTTGTGTATATATAATAGATATATGGAACGGATTCGGGGGACAGACAGCTCCGAGGGCCGGGAAAGAAGCGGGAGAATATGTTAAATGTTATAAATTTATGCAATTTATTATTAAAGTATTATTTAAATAAAGCAACAGCTTGTGTGTGTTATAACTGCCAGGTGCGCAGGTGGTGGCCCATGCACCTGCCGATAAGATCCACGCCCTCCTGACTCAAGCGACTCATTATCACTTAATCCGGCTGCCAGCTAAGTTGCGGTTGGGTGGGTGGGTCGTCTAAAGAATCGTGACTACAACTTTTATTTTTTTAAACAATTTTAACAAAATTTATTTTACAATCCTAAGTACATGTTTTTCAGATCAAAAATAATCATTAAAAATTTCGCAAATCAATGTTTAGGCTTCATATACTTGCAAAGTATAAAAAAAAGACAGCAATTACTTTCTCCGGACGATTCTTTATCGAATTTAACCAACCCACTCTCCGTTCCTATCGATCTGACTTATCAGCTAACTAAACGCAAATGATAACGCTGGTAATGGGTCATGGCTATGACCATCAATTGCTGTCCGTGGTCTGGGAGGGCACAAATAGGTTAAGGGACTTAAGGAGAGCCTCCGCTGAAGGATCGCGGCCCTGGAATCGGCGGAACACCTCCGCCGTGGGCAAGGATCCGCCCGAGCTGAGGAAAGTTTGCTTGTAGCGACGTCCCACACCGGCGTAGTTCTTCCCGCTACGCTGTTCCACAAAGCTACTGGAGATGTCGGCAGCTATCAGGCGGGAGTACAGGTGACTGAACTGGGCGGCAGCCCAATCGCCGGCAAATATGTCAGTCAAGGAGCATGGGTGGGCATCCTTTTTGTCCAGTGGCATGCACTGGTAGACGGGCCACAGCTTTCGCACAACTTCCAGCCAAAAGGCATTGGAGCGATGCAGCTCCAGATCGAGGTCGGCCAAGTACAGGTCCTGGCAGAGATTGTATCCAGCTAGTTGCGTCTTCAGTAGGGGCATCTTCTGCGAGAGTCCCGCGTCCAGGGGCTCCTCTGTACTGTAGTGACTAGAAATGCCTCTTAAAACCGTTGGGTCGTCCAGGAAATTACTCATCACATAGCCGGACACCTGGGAGGCATCCCACTCTATGTTCGATAGTCCCGCCAGGTCACTGTATCCGGCTTGGGTCAGTAAGTGCTGCAGTCCGCTGCCAAAAGTCTTGAACAGCATCTGTAGGTCGTCGTAGCCAAGCAACGGTGGCCTGCCCTCTACTGGTTCCGAGAAGTTGAAGATCAGAGCACAGAGCGGCGTCAGGCCAGCGGACTTGTTACTGTTTCTTATGCCCACCATCCAACCGTTGTTCCTCCCGAATTTGTGCTCCTTGGAGTAGCAGTCAACATAGAAGCCCCCTACTGGCGTCGAGCTGTTTGCTGAATCCGCATCAAAGACGTCATAAAACTTAACCGCCGGATGCCAAACTTCCGCTTTGGGATGCTCCACTATTCTAATCCCAAAGAGCTCTTCGCTGAGCTTGAACAAGCCCGAGAGCACGCGGGGCAAGGGGAAGAACTCACGGAGCTTGTCTTCCAAGAGACCGTGCTCTGCCGCCAGCTGCTTGCGCCTCCAGTAGGCAACGTCATAGACGTCTAGCTTGTAGTCGCATCCACTGTCCAAGGCGAAGTTCTGCAGCTCCTCCAGCTCGACACTCTGAGCCGGGCCGGCGAACTTCAACAGCTTTGTGAATATCTGCTTTAAGTTGTCCACACTGCCAACCATTTTCGTCTGCATGGACATTTCCGCGAAGTTGGAGTACCCTAGTAGGTTGGCCTGACGCTTCCGCAGGCTCCGGATCTTTTCCAGGTGTGTGCTGTTCTCTAACGCCTTGTCCTGCTGCGAGGAGGCTTTCAGAACGTTGGCTCGCCAAACATTCCAGCGCTGAAGTCGCTCCGGACAGTATTTAAGGAATCCGTCCACTATCTGTGGGTGCAGCGTTATTTTCCAGGGTCCTTCCAATGGTTGCTTGGAGTCACGAGCCGTCGCTTCCAGCAGGGACGGCGGGAAGTCCCTAACCAGATTGAAATCAGGGATGACATGGCCGAACGAGTGAACCGCCATGTTCACTTTGTTCTTAAAACTGGCACGCTCGCGTCCCAGCTGTATGAGCAGCTCCTTCAAGCCGTCACGCCGGTCCTTGGCTAAAGTAAGGCCGTTTAGTTTTCCCTCCAGCAGGAACTTTTGGCGCAGCCGCTGCTCATCCGATCCACTCGTCTCCGGCAATCCCTCAAGTAGCGCCTTAAATACTGTCGGGTTGCAGAACTTGGAGGCACGAGCATTCCGCGCCCGCTCATGGATGTTCATGTAGGACTTGGTGGGTATTAGGGTGGAGTTTCCCAGGTACAGTGCCTTCGCCACACCCCAAGTTGTCTCCAGCGGCGCTGTGACGATGTCCAGTTCGCTGAAGATTCCGGCGGCGTCCAGAGGGCTGCCCTTATGTAGATCCCCCTCTAGTGCCTTCACAGACTTCTCCACCGCCGAAGCCTGCTGTCCGATGGCGCCCAGGCACATCTCGATGGTGATGTCACTGAAAGCTGGCAGTCCGTCCGGCTTGAGCACGCCCTCGCCCTGGGAACCCTCCTCTCCTATTTCTGGAACGCTGTAAAAACCACCAATAAGAGAAGGAACTATTCTCGGGAGGATTCTAATACTCACAGCACTATGTAACCCGGCCGGTTTTCGGATGTGTGGAGAGCGGCCCGGAAGGCGGAGTGCAGGAAAGGCACTGGCGCCGGGCGCAGACGGAGTAGGTTAAGCATAACTCAAGAAGGCTTAGAACTAGATATGTACAATCCTGGAGAGCGTGCCCCGGATTTTGCAGGCAGTTTTGAAGGATTTACACAACACGCTGACAACAACAACTACAATGCTGATTAATGTGACCAGACGGATTTTTTTTTTAAAATCCATGCCTGGTGGGTCACGCACGAGTTTAAAGATGGCGCCAGCGTGAGTCCAATTTGAAAATATTTTCAATTTTTAATATGAAATAACATTATGGAATAAATGCTTACAAGAAGAACATTTGCCTATAAATTGTAAATATTTAATGATTTATACATATGCCATGCATAATAGTAAGCAAATAAAGATAATGAAATGAACATTTGGCGAAACTAGCATAAACGTAAACATACTTAATTAAACTTATGACTCGCAAACGCTGAAACTAAGTCTAGGTCCGACGAAACCCGGATCGGAAGTACACTGACCGTCGGCCCTCGGAACGCTCGTCCTCGGAGGCAGATGAGGAAGTGGAGTGCTTGGCCTCCAACTTCTGATTGGCGCTATAAACGGGAAAGGATTTCGGCATCAGATGTTGAAAGTTGTATTGCACCCAAGCCCGGTAGTTAATCACAGACTGAGGAACCTCTATAATGCTACCCAGAATGGGGCCCACAATTTTCGAGGCATCCGAGTCGACGAGCTTGGACAGCTTAAGGTAGGCCGCCTCAAACCCCTGCATTACAAGCAAGGCAGCATACGAGCTGCGTCCGATATCGTTAGTGGGGGTCACCGGATCCTCAATGCTTAGCACAGACTGCCAGTTATTTTCTCCGAGGGTGGAGCGCAGGCGCTCCTTCTCGACACAGCCGCCTTCGGCAAGTACTGAGATTCCGTACTTGAAGAAGTCGAATTTTCGCCCGTAGTAATCCAAAAACTGGAGCAGGAGCAACCCCAGCTTGTTGTGGCAATTGTACTTCTTTTTACAACGCGCCTGCTGCTTCAGAAAACTAATGCACATAAGGGTGAGAGCGTAGGAGGAGACTCCGCCCGTGCTATAGACCTCGTTAAGGCCCTGGATCGTTAGAAATTGCTTGAGCACCATCACCAACTTGGGCAAGTCGGGATACTGTCGAATGAATTCCCTGATCAATTCCGCCGCCTGTACCCCAGAGGCAGCTGCGTTGAAGTTCACGTCGAATTTAATCTGGGATATGGTCTCTGTGAACTTGACCACCGGCATTGAAGCCTTGTCCAGTACGCTGATTGAATCGGGTTCCGCCACTCCGCGTGCGATCAGTTCGCGTTGGAGTTCGTGTAGTGGCGCCTTGTGCCAGTGGTTGGCATGATACACTACCATGTCGATGTCAGAGACAGGGAGGTTCAGTCCAGTGCGAAAGGATCCGAAGACGTCAACGCAGGAGCTGGGCCAGATGGCCAAAACCACGTCCTCGATACGGCGAACGGCTTCCGCCCTCAGGAAAAACTCAATAGGTGTCGACTGCATATAATTAAAGAACTTCTCTATCTCCTGATGCAGAAGACACAAGGCTGGTATTCCTCTTCCGTATGCCGTTCTGGAGAGCTGCCACGGTTTCGTCTCGCTCGGGACAGCGTCACACACCTTCGAAGCCATCAATATTCCTGTGGCATGGAAAGGGACATCGTTCAAATTATCCGAAACAAAAATTAGAATAAAAGTAAACTTTATTTACTCACTTCTCAAGCGCCGTTATTCAGACAGGGATGCCAACCGGAGCGAAGTATGTTCTCAATAATAATCTCAATAGTATTACAAAATAAATTCAAAAAACAACACAAATTTTTAAAGGTGAACAAAAGAACTTGCGAGTCAAGTGTAGTGGTTTGATGGCTTCGTACAAATGATGAACAAATAAACGTAATCCGAAACTAAAAGCAAAGCCTACTGGGTTTTTATTTGGCGCGACAACATGAAAAGTGGAAAGTACTGTGTATTACAAAGTTTGTAACTATCGGCTATCAGTCACGATGAAAAAACTATCGAACATATTTTTCCAAATATTGGATCTCAATTAAAATTGATCTATAATTTAAAAAAAATTAATTTTCTTGAATATAACAACAAAAAAACAAGTTTTTTTAAAAGAACAAGAGAATATAAAAAACGAATTTATTCGATTCAGAAATGAGAGAAACATCTTTTTTCAAAGGCTTGAAAAACTATATTGGATAAATACATACATATTTAATGATAAAAACGATTAAAGATACAATTCTAATCCTCTGTTATGTGGCGACGATGCTGCATTTGCAGTTCGAAACGGCGGTTAGAACGCACACCCTTGATCAAGTCTCCCCTGTTGTTCTTATCCGTGGTCCTGCCCTTAAACATTTCCATGTGCCTCTGTTTTCTTTCAGCCAGCTTATCCTGCGCCGGCCTGCTACTCAAGGTTGTATTAAACGATGACCCCACTGAGGTTGACAAATTAAACGCGGGTCTAGACGGCACATTGGCGGCGTTCTTCAGAGGCAAGCGAGAAGGAAGTACCTTCTCCTTTGAAGTCTCAACAGCAACAAAACTTTTAGCCGAAAGTTCAATCTTCTTGAGGGCTTTTGGACGGGCGGCACAATCTTCCTTTGCGGCAGTAGCCTGATGCTTCTTGGTTCCCGATGCCAGTTTTATGGCCGAGTTCGTGAGAACTTTGGCGCGCTCCGCTTTCCGTTCGACATGGTCCACAAGGCTTTCCATCTTGGAGAACTGTTTTTCGTGAATGGCCGCGAAATTGGGTAGTTTTGCTCGTTT
Source organism: Drosophila atripex (assembly GCA_035045925.1). Classification (NCBI taxonomy): domain Eukaryota; kingdom Metazoa; phylum Arthropoda; class Insecta; order Diptera; family Drosophilidae; genus Drosophila; species Drosophila atripex. The sequence continues at coordinate 13,659,495 of JAWNOP010000069.1, read as the reverse complement.
CACCTTGCTGGGTGTTACCACTTTTCCAATCGAAACGATTTCTAAAAGAAAATAATTTAAAAGATTGCTGCAAAAGTATGGATGTGTAAAATAACTCACTGGGCTTGGGAATTCGGCTTAGTTTAGAGGGGTTCTCTTCCAATGACTTCGATCGCTTGCGGCGGCTTGTAATGTCTGGAAAAATTAACTCAGATCTGTCTTGAAAGAAGTTAAGTGCAAAAACTCACTCTTCTTGTTGAGTGCCTCCCAGCGCTTGTCTATGTCAGTCACACTGGCAATTTCAATGGGACTTTGAAAAGAGACCGTCTTGGAAAGAACATCATTTACGTGGCTTGCCGATTTCGAACGGCGTCGCTCGTGCTGCGGTTCCTTCATATCAAGCATTTGGCTCGAGCAGTTCTTAAAAAGATCATCACCAAAAGCAGTTTTGTGTTCATCGGAGAATTTAAAGGATGTCTTGCTTTTAAACGGCGTTGGGAAACGAAATCCATTCGAAACCTTTTTGCTTAAAGGCTGTAGCATAGGTGAATAAGTTTCCGTGTTCAAGAGTGTTTCACATTTGTTGTCTTCTGTTGTGAGCACCACTTTAACCGACGGCTTCTCCAAAGGAGTTTTCTTATCGGGCACTTCAACAAGGATGACACTTTCATCCTCTTCTTTATCATCCGCATCGAAAGTTGCATTAAGTTGTCCATTTTCTACCCCTACCGAGTCTTCGTCATCGATCATGATAAGCGAAGGCATGTCCTCCAAGTCTTCTTCAGGCTTTTCAAATATTGAATTGACTTTTTCTAACTTCAAAACCTCAGTTTCAAATTCCATAGAACAAGAACCAAGTCCGTTAGCATTCTTTAATTCATCATTTTGGTTAATACCTTCATTTGGATCTACATTGCTTTCTTGACTGAGTGGGCACAAGCCCAGTTCATCTATATCCTCATCGCTTACTTTGCATGAGGATTGAATTGTGTCGCCTATTGGCTTGTTGGCTTGGCTTCCAGGTGCATCATCAATTTCTTCATTATTCATGCGGTTGCACTGCAGTACATCATCTTCAGGGTTGCTTAATAAAACAAGCTCAGTTTCCATATTTTGGCTTGACTCATTTCCTTGGCGCTCCGGTTCCTCTAAGTTTTCATCAAGGATCTCCGTTTTCTCTCTGTTTTCCACTTGGGGCTTAAGCTCCTCTTTCTTATCCTCTTGGTGCTCAAGCTCCTCCTTCTTTTCCTCTTGGTGCTCAAGCTCCTCTTTCTTTTCCTCCTGTTTCTCCAATTCTTCCTCTTCCCATGCATCCTCCGGCATTGCTGGCTCTAAATCTCCAGTTTTTTGTTTTTTCTTAGCTGCCCGCTTCGACTTACGGCTACGTTTTCGGGAGTTGCTGCGACCAACTTCGGCTACATTCCACTTTTGCGCCGTGGACTCATCATCGTCATCATCATTCGGATGCTCCTCGGGGATCAGTTTCTTGGCGGATCGCACAATGTCGTCATAGTCGATTGCTGGGCGCACACTTTTGCGGCAACTGCGCCTCGGCGTCTCACTGCTTAGCACCAAACGGGAGCTAGGAGTGCCTGGCGTCTTATGTGGTGGTTCGGTGGTCCTTCCACCATTCGATGGAGATACCTTTTCGGCGGTAGTCTCCATCTTATGGTGACTACGAAGGGCACCGCGGGTTTTACGGGCCACTGGTGTGCCTGCCACATCAATTTTCACATTTAAATTGGTGGCGTCTTTATTTTCATCCTGCGACGGCGCGACGACGCCATCATCATTTAATGGGGTTTCTGTGATAATTTGCTAGTTATTCATCGGTTATTTAATTATTTATCGTATTAACTACCTGCAGTCGATTCCATTCGCCTATTAAGTAACACTTTTTTGTTGAAAAATGCCGATGAAAATAAAAAGAGAAAATTCCAATGTACGGTTTTATTTGAAGTTGTTTGTACAAAATCTATGGCGGCCTTATCGATATCTTGTGAGTTTATCGATTGTTTGTTTTTGCAATCGATGTTTCAGGGAATTTCGTTAAATTTGAAATTATTAGTTTGACAAATAAATATGAGAAACTAATTGAATTGAATAAAAAATTATAATATTACAAATGAATTCTTTATCAATAATTTTATTGAAAAAACACTCAAAAATACTTTAACATGTTAGCTGAAGCAAAGCCAGCATTGAGATGGCATCAACGACTAGCAAATAAAATGCAATAAAATAAATAATTTACACGGTTGTGAAAAATTTGTGGCACTTGAATGACATTTTTAGCACTCCTCAGTAATTGGCGTACCCCGTCGACTTATGGCCAGTTGGTAAGCGACTTCAAAGGCCTGTCCCAGAGTCAGAATAATTTCCTTAGCTAGTTCCTGTGTGCAAATAAAATAAAATTACTTAGTATGCGTTAAAATTAAAAATATTCATGTTTACTAACCAAGCTATCGACCATAAAGACGTGGCAGTAGTGCAGGTCCTGCTCTTTGGTAATGTATGCAAAGTACCGTAAGTCTTCCGAGTCCTGGCAAACGCAATTAATGTTCTCAATATCATGGCAACAAATGGCAGTCTGAGGTAAAAGAAATATTAGATTAAGGCACTGTCCTAATCGTATAATCAGTTTACCTTCTTTTCATGATCTATAAACTTGACGCCGACACATGAAACGGCAATATCCACATTAAGACGGGTCTGCAAGTTGGCCGCCTTCAGGTATTTGGTGGAAGTGGTGCAGTTTTCCAAAAGACTTATGTCGCTGACACTCGCCGCCGACTTGAGGTTCTCGTCGATCTTCAGTTTCTGGATGGACTTGCGGGTCGACAATGTGCCCTGTAGCTGCCTTATTACAGTCGAACCCAGATACTGCAAAATATTTACAATTGTAATTACTACAATTAGGTAATCTTTCCTAATTATACTTACAAAGAGGGAATACCTTATCTCGCCATAGATTAGAGTATACGGTGAGTGACACCAGTTGGATGTTGAGCTATCCTTTTTGCCGAGCACCAGTTCTCCAGGATCTCGTATTTGCAGCGAATCGCCGGATGGAAGACTTTGGGGTTCGGCTAACTGAGCCTCTGTTTCTTGTTCCACTGTGGACACTTCGTTTCCGATATTCTCAAAAATTGTGTCTATCTCTGCCCAAACACGAGATGCGCTAAAGTCCTCGCCCAGGGCGGAGTATCGTTGCCGGGAAAGACTGCGCCGATTGTTCAGAGCATGGGCCGATCTCACCATACTGGGCGAACGCAAATAGCCCCGGTCCCCCGGTCCTAAGCTGGGCTCCCTCCCATCCGTCACATCAGCGGCTAAATTGAGGGTCGATCCCTTGAAGAGTCCAGCGAATGGTATATCCCCCACAAACTCCTCTACGTGGTCGGAGCTCACGGAGTTGGCTGTCCGTGGAGAGGCCTCCGGCTCCAGCATACCATTTTTTCGCATCGTTAATGGCTGCATGAAGTTGAAAATTGTGTGCTCTGCTTCTGTGACCGTGGGCGGTGGATAATCCGGCGTGGGCGAGTGGCGAACCGATCGCAACTTATGACCCTTATTGTTATTATTTTTGTCAACCGCAGTTCCCACTGAGCTGTTCTCTTCTATAGCGACCAGGTTCGCATAGTCATTGTACTCTCCGTTTATTCGAGTCCGTGGTTTCGGAACCGGTGGAGGCGGCAGCGACATCTCCACATACGAAGCCACCGCATTTTGACGCACTGCCGCTGTAATTGGATAGAAAACCAGATGTTACTTAAATGACTAATTGCAAGTGGGAATAAAGAAAACTACATACAGTTGCTAGTGGTGCTGGCGGAGTTGTCATCGCTGGTAGATCCGTTTCTCAGCAGATTTATAAACTCGTACGACTGAGAGGGTACTGATCCGTTTGACATTTCCAATGTTCGGAAGCTGGGCAAGTGCGGCTGCCTATAAACAGGCTTGTAGCTGATCCAAGAATCGTTCTCCTCGGCTCTGAAATTTGTGACATCGTCGTGGGACTTCTGGTGGAGTATGGGCCTCATCTCCAAGTAGTTCGGCGGAGCCTTGGCAAACACGTCCAGCGAGCTTAAAGAGTGCGAAAGTCCATTGGCTTGATCTTGCTTTCTACGTGACGCGAGTGAGTGAGTGGGTGGTTATGGAAGAAAGAGACCAAACGGTACCAGACCAGTTAATTGAAGAGCCGCGAGTCTATTCTTATGAGTGCTAGGGCTAGTGGGCGTGGACATGAGAGTGGGTATCAGTGCGGAGGGCGAGTGGGAGAGAAGGGGGATGAAGTGTTCTTTCCGAATGACATGAGTTGGGGGCCGAGTTAATTGGGGTCAGCAAAAGATGCGGGTATGGGCGTGTGTCTCAGTGCATGGTTCATGTGTATGATTCTCTGGGCTTACTTCCTCTGCCGGGCCGGCAGCTTCTGCCGCTGGGAGTTCTTCTCATAGAGACGCTTCGGAAGCGACTGCGTCCCATTCTCAACGACACATGCCTTCTGTTGTTCCCTTGCTGCTTGAGTAAACTCTGGGAAAGATTGTGGGAGTTTAAATGTGGTCTTGGAATTTAAATTGATTATCATTTGAAAACGGTTGAAATTGGGGAGTAAAAAAATAATTTGTCAATTTACTTCTATTAGCTTTTTAGGGTTCTTGTAGTCTTCCAAATCTTTATGATAAATATTTAAACTATGACTAACTTAGGGACCCACTTTGAAACCCTTCATGGTTAATATTCCCTCATTACTCACCATTGATTGCACCCACAATGTCGTAGGTGACGTGTGGCGGATAGTCAGAAAGTATGTCCAGGGCGGTTCGGCCGTTTCCATCGGTGGCGTTTACAAAGATTCCAGCTTTCAGTAGGGTGACCACTACCGACTTCTTGCCGCAGAGGGCCGCCTCGTGGAGCGCGCTGCCCGCATTCGTCAGTATGTTCACGTCCACGCCCGCCGCCAACAGAGTCTCCACCACCTTCTTGTGCCCATTGCGGCTGGCCAGATGAAGGCAGGAGTGTGTAAATATGTGCTTGGTAGGTGAGTAAACGAGCTGGTTGATGTCATCCTCCTCTGGCCGTTTGTACGGCAGAATAAGATCCGGATAAACGCCCAGAAGGGTCTGCACCACCTGAAGTCGCCCGAAATGGGCGGCCAGGTCCAGGGCTGTTTGGAAGCTATTGTTGCGAATGGTGGGATCGGCGCCATAGGCTAGAAGAATGGCAACAACAGCATTATGGCCATGCTGTGCTCCCGAGTGCAGTGGGGTTTCGTTTTCAATTGTCTGTGCGTTGGGATTCGCGCCAGAGGGACTGTTCATGAGCAACATCTTAACAATGTCCCGGTGGCCAGCCCATGCGGCAAGAAAGAGCGGCGTGGAGCCGCGTATATCGGGCACATCGAGCAGGGCGTTATGGGAGATCAGTAACCTGACAATGTTACTGTGACCATTTAGGCAAGCATGATGGAGGGACGTGTAGCCATTCATATCCTGGCAGTTTATACTTGGACTGCGGCGAAAGCTTAAAGGAAAATAACTTAAAGAAATGTGTAGCAACAGGTGCTAATGATGACTCACCTCGACAGCGGTCCATGGCGCTTGCTGAAGTGCTCAAGCAGCTTGTCCACCGTCTTGATGTCGCCGGCTCGCGACGCCTCCAGCAGCTGCTGATCCTTTCCCATTGCTCCTCCTTCTCACTAAAGACCTGCAACGAAAGAAGCGCACATGTCAGTGAATAAAAAATGAGATCATCGCGAGAACAGAATCAGCCCCACCCCCAGCCCCAAAAATCAGGTGGAATCAGCTGGTGGCCCTAACTGTAAACGAAACTTGCGGATTGACCGACACACTAACACACACACACGCATACTTCATATTTGTGTACACTAATCTATCTTTAAGCATTCCAGGGCACGCACGAATTGTAGGTTTTTGTTTTGTGCTCCGCCTCTTCCAAGGTCATCGCACGGCATTGGTCAGTCCAATTGGATTTTTGAGCTTGTAAACATAAGATGTTGGCATATTTTCAATTTACCGACTGTTCCAACATCCGATACGAAAATTTCACGCCATAAACGATGCACTTAAAGAACAAGGAGGTAAGTAACCATTTAAGTTCTGCGGACAATAACTTTATTTACGTGGAGAGCCGATCTAGATTCTAGACCAGTGTTGGTATTGTTGCGAGTCTAGCAAGTGTTCGTTACAAATTGACTAGAGGTGAGTGCGTGCTAATCATAACGGTTGGCGACTCACGAAGACCTGTTACATATAGCTAGAAAAATAGCTAGACTGCCATCACTGACATTGCCCATTCGATACTTCTTATTACACATCTCCAGCTGCACAAGCCGAATTTTTATTTTTCTTGCCAAAGTTTCAAGTTTTCCCCTGAAAATCCAATTCCCTAAATCATGGAAACCACCAGCTCCAGTCCATTTAAGCCGAGGCAAAAGGACAAGGATGAAGGTAAGTGGAAAGACTGAGAGTTGCAAGAAAACTGTCCAGGCGAGGTGTGCCGGCACATCGTACTCGTACCCCCTTGGTACCTCTTGATAACGCGTGTGTGTGTGTTGGTGTTGGCGTGAACAGCCAAATTAACGTTTAAGGTATGCCTGAGTTTGCCCCCGCTTAATGCAATATTATTCATTATGTTGCTCTTGCAGATACCCGGGAGGAAGACGATTCGCCGGCGGCGACTGTAACTACGGAGCTTATGGACGCCAGCGGTGAGCCGCAAAAGAAACTACTCCGACTGAGCGAGACCTTTGAAAAGCCACAGGCGGTGCAAGAAGTCCGTTTGAACGACATCTATCAGAAGAGGGAAATAACCCAATGGCTACAGACCGCCTGGACAAACGAAAAGACCGAGGCAAAGGAGAAACAGACGGGTGCTCAAGTTTTTGGAGATCCGTTCCAGATATGCCTGCTGCCCGAGATGTTGGTCCAGGGCGAAAGTCAGTCGTTAGTCGCCGAAATCACCCAAAAAGTGCAGTGGTCGAGGAAGCAGATGGACCTGTATGAGTTCTACCAGAGCACTGACCTCTCCAACATGCCCAACTGCCGGCTGCTCACTAACTTTCTGCAAGTGCTTCGCAAACAGGTGCGGCCCTGGCTGGAGAAGGTTACTGGCCTCAAGTTGGACTACGTTTCTGCCTCCTGCAGCATGTACACTTGTGGTGATTATCTGCTTGTCCACGATGATCTGCTAAAGGACAGGCAGGTGGCTTTTATATACTATTTGTCGCCGTGGGACGGAGCGGAAGAGTGGACCGACGAGCAAGGAGGCTGCCTGGAGATATTCCCCAGCGATGAACAGTGCTTTCCCCAGTTTCCCGTGCAGCGAAAGATAGCTCCAAAGGATAACCAGTTCGCGTTTTTTAAGGTAGGATCGCGATCCTTTCACCAAGTGGGAGAGGTGACCACCTTCGACTACCCTCGCCTTACCATAAATGGTTGGTTCCACGGAGAGACTAATGAAGCTTTCGTAGCCGATTCCCTGCGTGCTTTTCCCCGCCTACGTTACCTGCCGCCAGATAAAATCAATCAACCGCCGCTGGGCCTGCTTCTGAACAATGTTTATTTAAAGAGTGCCACACGACGAAGCATTCAAAAGCGGATCGAGGAGAACTCCGAGATATGTCTGTATGAGTTCTTTAAACGAGAACGGTTTGAAATGGCTCGGTCGCAGTTAATGGCGGATTCTGACACTTTAAAATGGCGGCGACAGGGTCCTGCGAATGCGCACAACTATGAAGTTCTGGATCTATCCACAGCCAAAGGCACCATCCAGGAGCTGCTGCAATTGTTTCGTAGTCATGCCATGTTTGCCCTTCTGCGCGACTTCACGGACCTGGATTTGGCCGGTACGGATGCCGATCAACCCACCTGCAGCGTAGAAATCCAACGCTGGTCGCATGGCAATTACACTGTGCTAGGCGACGGACTGGTTAGCGAAGAAAATACTCTGGACCTCGTCTACTACCTGAACGCGGCAGACGGGGCGGCGGTAATTACATATCTTTCGCCCGACTCGGAACTTCCTGAAGAAAAGGCTCCTGGGGCTAGCAGGCGAATGGAATCCGAAGGCGAAGATGAGGAGGACGAATCTGTGCTACTCACCATCACCCCAGTGGACAACGCTTTGAATATAGTGTACCGGTGCGAGGGTACAACTAAGTTTACCAAATACGTGTCGTGTAATACGACCTTGGAAAAGGGACCTGTTTTTGTTATATCCTGCAGTTACAAGGAGTAGCTTGTGGCCCCAATGGAATGCGCACAATGAGATATATACATACCGTTCTAATGTACAGAAACTATTTTACCGAATAAAATCTTTAAAAAAAATAAACAGATCGCATTATGCTTGGTTTAGTTATTTAATATTTAATGATAAGGTTGTTACCAACAAGGAATCCACTCTGTGGAATGTGAAAAATAGAATTAAAACCAATTTTCTCGAATTTTTCAGACAAGTTTCGAATCGGAGCAACTGTTGCCTTTATAGTGGTCATCATTGGGATTGGCGTACCTATGTGGTGGCACACCACCACCGTGTACAGGTGAGTCAACCATATGCCTGGTGGCCACTACCGAGTTATCCATAATTATTTTTTTGTGCAGAGTCACTTTGCCTTCTTCAGAAATTCTGAGCCTTAGTGAAACTCCCATCAAAACGGCCGTGGAGGTGGCCATCTTCACAAAAGAACTCAGCCGGGGCCAATTGCTCATCAGTGAACTGGAAAGCGCTTTTAACGACAGCGGTGCGTAACTGCCCTAAAATGTTTGTCGAAGATTTTAAAACCCAACTTATTTTAGAAATTTGGACCGTTACATTCAAACAACTAAATGCGACGGCAAAGATCCAGGAAGCTCACACTCCGGCGGTTTTGGAGAAACTGCTTTTAAAAGAGCATCCTCAGAAAGTGGGAGACTTTGTGTTAATAGAGTGGCCCAATCTGCAAGAGGACCTGCTGCTCACAACGGAGCGTTCTGCTTTGATGAGAGATGATACTTGTGGGTTTATTATGAAATTTATAATTTTTTTTAAAATACAAAATTTTGTTAATTCCTTTAGCTGCCAATAAGATAGCCCAACTTTTGCACTCGAAAATCCTCCAAACATATCGTATCAACCAAATATTAAGTACAGATGAGCGAATGGGGACCAAGTCAGAGGCTCCACAGCCAGCTTATGATGTGATTGTATCAGTGCTGAATCCAAAGCCTCGTCTGACCCACGCTCAGTGGAATGTTGCCATGGCTGTGAGGAGTAAGCTTTAAAACTGTTTTATTATAGTTTTTTTTTCATTAATATTACTTATTTTTCGTTACAGCTTACATTGAGCCTTGGCTGGCACAGGTGTCCGGGGTATCTAACTATACGGTTCGAACACAGTGGAAGTACCGAGTGTCCATTGAAGCCGATCTGAAACAGGTGCGCGACCAGAGCCGTCTGGGGCGACACTATGCCCTCCAGGAGTCCGCCCTGCCTCATCTGCTTACCTCGATTGCACAGAACCTGAGCGCGAGTACCACGGATAAACCAGCTATTAATCTGGTAGTCTATATCCCACCCTGCCATACAGCTCCTTTGCACATTTACAATAGCAAGGATCAGCGGCTAACACGGAACGGTGTGGATGCCTTTATTTCGCCTCCCTGGGGTGCATTCATTATCGCTAATCCGCCGGAGCATGTCTGTCTGGCGGCGCTCAATGATCAGGAACCGGTGCCTTACTATGTTAGCACTACGGACAACATGCAGATAATGCTGGATCAGCTGCACAAACTCCTCGACATCAGTAGCGAGCTGCAAATGGACGGTGTCAAGGTGGTGGACATTGAGCAACTGGAACCGCGGCGCTGGGAGTATGAGTCCTACCTGCGCCGCACTGCCATTCGTCACATATCTACGGCCAGCAACACGCTTCAAAGCCTCATTAAGTTACTGGGTAAGCAGACCACGGAAAATGTTCACTCTGGAATTTAAACAAAAACTATTAGTGGAGCACTTCCTTAACTATTGAAAGATAAAGATTCACATCTCACTCATCCGGCCTATGATATAAAATACATTTATTTGTTCCGTCTGCTGTCCATTTAATTTTTCCGCCTGAAAATGGTGCATTTTTGAAACGACTTTCATGGCCACATCGTATTATCTATAAATTTATATTCGTTGCTTCAAAAATATTACAATGGATTCATTAGGTTTTATTTTTAAGCAATTAAGATATTATGACTTTACCTTAACGCCGCCATAATTGGACCAACTTAACAAATATTTGCTTCCTCCTCGTGTTTAGATCAAATCAGCTATATTGTGATAGACGACGAAGTGGGTGCCGCCATTACGAAATCCTACTCCGATATTCTGGGCGCCAAGGCCGCCCTGCTGGAGAACCGACTGGGCGACGCCTCGGCGCTGGCCAAGCGCGCCTTTGTGGCCTCGGAGCGGGGCTTCTTCGACCCGAGTCTGTTGGCCCAGTTGTACTTCCCCGACGAGCAAAAGTATGCGATCTACATTCCACTCTTCCTGCCCATTATGGTGCCGGTGCTGAGTTCCTTCAACATGCTACGCAGTGTGCTACAGGCTAGGCGGAAGGAGAAGCAGTCTTAATCAACTCGCAATCAAAGATAATTTATACCACTTAGCTCTACCTATTAAAATTGTATTTTTTGATAAAGTTTAACGATTTTTGCGGTTTGTTTGTATTACTTCTGCCTCATATGGTAGTACAGGTCATCGTTTATGTCCGGCGTCGATTTCTTCGTAGTGCCTTCGGAAATATTCATGCTGTAGATAGCAGCGCACAAAATGTATGTGAAGAGTATTCGAGCCAACATCTTCGACGGCCCGTGGGATAGCCAAAGGACTATGTAGATAGGACTTGCTATTTCCAAAGGAATTTTGATCGGTTCGATTGGTAAAAAATTTTGACGTAAAATTCTCTATTAATTTTTCCTCTAATTCAATTTCACTTCGAAGCCTTGGAGATGATCAATCTGCAATAGGTGTGGGTGTGTGTGGCACCAGCAATTTGATGTCAGGGCTGTGGCTGCTGCTGTACGCACCCCTCGAGGCAAAGCGCAGTCCGCTCAGCGTGTGAACGCGGCGGCTCGTATAGGTCAGGTTCAGCGGCGGACGACGCAGTGGCTGCCGGATGAATGTCAGTCGAGACAAGAGAGCAACAGTCACGCAGTCCAGAGCTAAGCCAGAATGTGGAATACTCTTTCCCAAGTGGTTCTTAAAGGTTCTTAAAAGATCATTTAGAAAAGAATGACCCAAGTTATGATATTTTTTAAATCTTGAATATTTAATTCTTAAAAGCTGTAAGTCTATGATATATAGATATATATGTTTTAACCTTTAAGAAATAAAATAAATAAAAAATATTTAATAATTATATGCTCTATTGTCTGAGGATTACCCTTCTTTAGACAGGGCCCGCACAATTGCATCCCATTGCAAAAAGCATTGAAGAAAAAGAAGCAAATACGCGGCTGTCAAAACTCGTTAAACATGGGATTCAATTGGTAATGGGCGTCAGGGGCAGAGGGCGGGTCTTGGCCGGGAGGAGAGGTCGATGTCGACGTCGGCGTCGGCGTTAAAAGTAAATAGTTAATTTTTAATTGCTCACGGCTCGTTGGCTCTCGACGGATGCGAAATGGGACAGGCCGACAGACAAAAGTGATACTCGGCATACCCGAACATACTTATTCATCAAGTATTTGTCTTTTTAAAGGTTAAATATTATTTTAATGAGCCGTGCTTGTGTTGCAGGCAGGGACTTCAGAAGAGGCACAAACCTTTTCTCCACTCGCCGGAGACGGAGATGGCGATGGAGCTCTCTGGTCGCGGCCCCAAGACCGCAGAAAGGTCAACAATGTGACTTTTAGCGATCGCCAAATGCCGCCAGCCCGCCAAGTGGCTTTGTGTCATGGTGGTTTTTTTTTTACCGCGCCATGGTGTGGCATATAGGGTTTAGATTTGAATCCGTGTTCAGACTGGATATCAGATATATCTGAGCCCACTAATTGCCAGGCCGCAAGGGCCATCATCTCTGCATTTCCGGGCAGCCGTAAATCCCATTTTCCCACACGCACTCCGTCACGGCAGAAACCGCACGCACGGAAAAAATCAATTCACTTAAAAGCGGAATCCAAGTCGAAGTTAAAGTTTAGGCCGCAGTTAAGCCAGAGCCGAAGGCTAGCACCGAATAACGAAACTAATTTTGATGCGGTTGTTAAGTATTTCCAAACACCTCAACCGCTTAAAGTGGAAAATGGGCAGAGGAGACTGGCGATTTGGTGAAGATATGAAGATGTGGCCCAGACAATAGCTGGACGACGGACTGGGGCACTCGGGCCACGCCACTTCAGTTGAATGCAACGGCACAACAAGGCGTGTAATTAATAATTGATTGAGCCGCATTTTCCCAAACAATGAATGACATGGCACTCGGGGCGGCGATGGGATTCGATTGTACAGCTGCAGTTGGCCACAAAGAATCGAAGAATTTTTTTGGCCAAAAATGGCACAAAGTACACAATGAGCCAAGTGCTGCACCAAGAAAAACCAAGAGTGGTATTAAACAGGATACTTGTTGAAAACAAAATTATTTATTATTCTGAATCTTTATTTCTTTTGTTTTAAAGTGGAACGAGTCCTATCCCACTCTTATTTTTTTATGTTTCCCTTCCAATCGACCTTTTTTCACTGTGTGGCCCAAGGAATCTAAAAGTTTTAGCCAGAGTAGAGCCGCTGTTTGGCCAGGTGTGCCCATAAGTTGGCTTATATGGTTTTTGCACGTAAAAGCAGCATTGCAAAATGTTTACTGCTGCAATTGTAATCACTGCTGACCAAAAGTGCAGTATCGCTACTTGCTACCACTAATGCTGCACTAGTTGATGCACTTTTTATAGCTCTGGTGCATTCCCACCGCTAAGTGAAATTAATAAAAATCGCAATCGACTTGGATGCTGCACCAAAAACGTCAATGCGTCTGCGCAATTCACATAATTTGTTTAATTAATTACGCCAACACATTTTCATTGCCTGCCTATTGGGTAATTCCAGTATGCCGTATGCTAGACGAATCAAAAGTGATGTGATTTTTCACATAAACCACTCGCAAAACAGAAAAACACACTCGCACCGTAACTATAACAGCCATTGAAAGCCGAACTGATTTGGCAGCTTTCGAAAGATTCAGCAGCCATCGTCAAGGTGGAAGTAGATGGATGCTGCAGTTGCAGATGCAGTTACCGGTGCTGTTGCTGTTGCTGATGCAGTTGCTATTACCCGTCAGCAACATTCTCAGCATGCGCCAAGGCCACTGGCATTTTGTCTTCATATGCTGACTCAAGATCTAGCGTGGAGGATCCGAATCTGCCGCGTTTTGTGAGCGGCAAGCTGCAAGTTATACTAGTAGCAACTGGAAGTTGCCACAATTTGTGGCAATTCGTTCTCCATTCGCCGCCGGACCTGGAAGATTCCGGTCTAGTCCGAAATGTTAAGCGAACAAAGGTCATTTTTGTGTGGACAGGAATTGCTAAAAAAAACAGGAAACAACAGAAAATATAAAAAACTGGCTATCTTAACTTATATATGTATATACAGAAAAGCTATCCGCTACACATAAAAATAAATGTTTAATGCAAAACCTGTTGCATTGCTATGATATTTTTTATGGAAGATATTCTTTAAAGTCCACGGCATTGATTAACCTCATCATACATTCCAACAATTAACCAATTTGTTGCAGCTCAATAAAGTCGAAGCGGTATCGTAACTGAATATAAAAGTAAACACTCGACATCAAAACTATCATCATCATCATCATCATGGTTCCCTTGCCTTTGCGATTGGCAGCCATGGGAAAGAGACCTCAGTCGCTGCTATTGGCTGGAAAAGTGTCGAAGCCGGCAAACCCCAAGGACGCTTATAAAACAAATAAAGCGAAATGTATTATACAAAAAAATATTACTTACCCTTACCGCAGTTTGACATAAATGCCAATTTAAATGCTGCAAAACGCATAAATCAGCGATGAGGCTGCTCTAGTCGTTGCTGTTGCTGCCGAGTCTCTAGATATTGCTGCTGTGGATGTTGCTTTAGTGCCTGGCTGGGGTTATTGTCGTGTTTTTTGGCAAACAAACGCTCAGCAAGTGGCGCTCCTCAAAAACGTTTTTTGCGCCAAAATGTTTACTTCAAACGAAATTTGAAGAAGACCCAAACTATTGCGGGCAGGGTTCAGTAAAAGGCAATGCTCAGTATGCTGGTTGGGGGACAAAGTTGCCGTCTAATTGAATTAACATAAAATAAAAGTTGTCGGAAAAATGATAATGTAACCTTACCAGGTCCAGGTCTTTACATCCTGGTCAGCATTAGTCGTCTCTGCCATTTGGCATTTGAATCAGATATTCTTGCCAGAAGAATCACGAACAATGCCGCCGACGCCCCGCCGCCGCCTAGCTTTAAAGACGCAGACGACCGACCCGTAAGCTCATTAACATGATTACAATGAAGATTCGACTGCATAATAATTCACACATATTCCAACATCCACTAGCAAATAATTACGAAAAGTGCATTTGTATGGGCATGCAATTAGTCACAGACTCCGCAGCAAAAGCAACAGAAACACCAACATCGAATGAAAAAGCAAAAGCATCTGCAAGTTGCAGCTTTGGATTCTTTACCGCCTTCCCATAATTTACCAAATATTTTTTTATTATTTATTTTTTATTTCGCCTCTATGTAGATGGCATAGCAACTGCAACTGCAACGGCAACATCTACGTTTATAACATTTTCTCACGTTTCGTCGTGCAGATTTCGGCACAAGTTGCGCCTTGGTGTGGCATGAGATCTGAGTGGTGTGGTGGTGCAGCTAGGTTGCAGTTGCTTTCTGGTGGTGGCTGCATTGGTGATAATGATGATGGCGGGCCATCGGGGGTGGGCGGCTAATGCACATTTTATGCAAATTTTAACTGCAGCATCTTGCAGTGTGTTGGCTTACCTTATGGCAGCTTAAGTCGGTTTACGAGTGCCAGTAAATGCAATTTAGAATGCTTGAATCTATTGACTGTCAATAGGCGCAGGCCTTAAACCTGTTTCAATTTATGCTTTTTAAAGTTTACATTACAATTTTCAAACTTTAGCAAACTGGGAATATTATAAAGCGTAATGATTTAATCGTAAATGAATTATGAATAAGAGTATTTTTAATCAATTTATTGAATTTCTTTAAGTTCGTTTCCTAAGTCATTTGTTTTGGTGCATTCATATTGAAATAAGAATATGTATAGTTAACTTGATTTAACTTGATATTCGTTAAGACATCCATACTTTTAAACCTGGAATCAGAATAAAGTTCTTTTCCTAAGTCATTTGTTTTTATATGCACCTTATGGCAAAAAAGATCAAATATTTGAGCTTGTGAACGCCACCAAATCAATATTAACTTTCAACGTTTGGGTCTAGGATCGGAAACAAGTTCGTTTCCCAAGTCATTAATTTTTATGTGGATTTTTACGAGTTGGGCTTGCGTTTTTGCAGATTTTCAAATCAAAAATGCCGCATCACGGCGATGCGTCAAATTAGCCAGCCCGGTCCGGTCCGTTCACTGACCACTGACCACTGACCGCCTGTCCGGGTGTCCAACTGCCTGACTGACCCAATCCGATCCGCTGCCCAGATCCCAGAGAGTCACAGTTGAGCGGCGGTATTTCGCAAGCGTCGGCGTCGCATCCATAAAACTGTAAGTTGCACAGCTGCGTTGCAGTCTCCATTTGCGGCTGTCTTTGCCACGTGCAATCCCAAACCCAATCCACAAAAATCCCAATCTCAGCGAAATTATATGTGTGTAAATGCAACAATATATGTATATAAATATTGTATGTGGTGTGTATGCAATTTCTTATTATGAGCGGCTCCACTGGCAGCGGCAAAAGGTTTTCCGAGAGTATGCACTTTATCAACGGGAAAATCTGCTGGCAGCCCATGCTCATTGCTGCACAATTACTCAACGACCTGGGATGGCTGGCTGTCTAGCTGCGATTCCAATTCCCAATCCCAATCCACCTCCTTGGCACTCGTTAGTGGTTGCTTCTGCTTCTGCCAGGTTTTTGGCATTTTTTGGCGCGTTGCTGGATGGGATTGGGATGGAAATGCCACCAAACCAGAGTCAAGAGCCGAGTGTTGCATCTCGAGATTCGAGAGTTTGCTCAGGCGCATCTTCAGCTTAATTGAATTTTTGGTTGCTACTGCTGGTGAATGCATTTACTGGTGACTACGGCTCCCACACGTTGTGCAAATGCTTTCGGCACTTTTACTGCATTAGAGCTTACATAATGATTTAAAAATTAAATAATTTACCCAGGCAACGGATGGATATTCTGGCACTTGTACTTTTAGCTTGTAACTGCCAGGTGGTACATGGAATTCGTGTCTTTGTCGGCGGGAGCACATTCATCAATGTCAGTCCGCGTGAAGTCCGAGGCCGTACGGATTGATGTTTATTTAATTGTAAGCGATCGCTAATTAGAATTCAATCCGTTTAGATGCTGTGTAATGCCACAAAACTCCAATTCGTGTTGACCAAACAGCATCTTTGAACAATTAAGCTATGCACCGAGAAATAATTCGAAAATTAAATGACCTTAAGTCATCTATGCGGTAAAAAACTTAAACAACTTTTTCTTTTTGTGTAAAAAAAGAACTCATTAGGTACTTCCTTGTCTTCGCCGTGACATAAGTTATAAACTAATTATTTCCTACTGAAGATAATATATAAAGAACTTGATTGAAATCTTTAAGATTCGTGAGCTTTATAGCTAAGATTCCATGAGTTTAAAAATTGAAGAACAGTTTAAGGTTATCATAGTCTTTATTCCTTTGAATAAAATGACTATACTTTTTTGATGAAAAATTTTTTGGCTGTGTGAAAGTTGGTTCATTGGGCACTTCACTGGCACTTCCTTATTATTGGCCTTTCCCACGCAGAGGGCACCTAGCCAGCAGCAGATCGCGTGAGTCATTGGCACACACAGGAGTTAAGTTGAGTTGAGTGGAATCGTAAAGCGAACATTTATTACAAACAGCATTACGGCTCTTGCACAATCCCAATCTCAGCAAATTAGAAAGATGGCGGCCATATGCCACTTCCCACAACTTTTTGGCAGATGGCTCCATCTTCGTCTCTGGCTCCAACCTCGGGTTGAAAGTCATCCACTCACCCAGGTACTAAACCCAGTCTCGTCCTCCGTTGACATTTTTTGCCAGTCGGGGGCAGCCATCTGCTTTGCATGACTTTGGTTTTGTCTGGTTGATTGGCCTTTTTTCCGGCAGGCAACCTCAACTTTGAAATGCCAAGCTGCCAGATTGCCAGGTGACAGCTTGAGGTTGTTCGCCAGCATTCAGGGCATCCAGCCCTCGCAAAAAATATCTATATAAATATTATAGAAGAAAATCTGTCTAGCGACGCCCAAGATCCGCTTAAGATCACTGGCCAAGTAGCAGGCGTGTAAATTCCCACACTGCAGAAAATGCCGTTCCAGCTCCCAGCTCCGTGCCACACTCACCCATATACACATAACCGGATTGGCGGTGGCATCGCGACTTTTGCCCCGACATGGCACAAACAACAACTAGCAGTAGAAACTGCAGCCGCGGCAGCAGAGGCAGATGGGGCAGCAAATGACAAAGCCCCGCCACGGCTATGACATAATACTAAGCGGAAGATGCAACCAGTGAAGATTGCACTGGGAGAAATTCAGATCCTGGAAGGGCATAAGCTTAAAACAGCATTACCGTGCTTTTAATTGCCAAAATATATAATAATAAAATCAATTAAACATCAGGGATGAACCACAATCTAGAAGAAATTCCTCATTAACATTCCAAAAGTATTTTCCCACCAGTGCATTTCGGTTGAATATAATTGTGTTTTGGGATTTGAGTTGGGGGTGGGATAGTGCTTGCCCATAATCATGTGATGGCCCTGCGGCCAGCTGACGTAAGTGATGAATGCAAGCGACTCCTGCCCCGCACAATGCAGCTAAGTACGTGTCATATGGTCACACGCTGCGTATGCGTAATTTGCGTTAAGCATACGCCAGCGAGTCCAAGCCGAAAAGCCAACAGAATCAAGCAGAAGCACAAACACAAACACATGGAAACTCAAAAACACAGACACGACCACGAGGCAGGCACGAAGATGGCAGCGAAGCTGGATGATGGCTGCTGCGCTGCCGAAGTCGACGTTGCACAGTGGGCTTTTAAATAGAAACTCAAGAAATTATTTCCCACTCTATCAACTCTTATGAGCAGGGGTAGAACATTTTTATTCACTATTATTGTAGCTATTAGCTACTAATATGTAAGTTATACTTTATTTAAGTTTACTTTTGAGTATATAGTATACACAGTAAATGGTACTTCATATATAATTTTTAATTGGTCGTTTTCAGTATAATTAAAAATTTATAAAGTATTTGTGACGAAAAGAGTGAAAAAGAATAGTTTTAATTTTTGAACGTCAATGGAAATATCAGTTTTCCTTACATATTTGTAGCATGGTTTGAATTTGGTGTTCGTTCCACTGTACATCACTGACGCTGCTGCCTTTGAAGCTTGCAACCGCGATGGGCTCCAAGTGGTTTCCTTTCGCTTTCAGAAATCATTTCGCTTCGACAACGTGGACGATAAAGTCACAGATCGCGCATCGCAGCGCCCGTTCTGCCGCAAAACCCGCAACCCGCCATCGTCTTAGCCAGCCTCCTCCGTGCGGTTCGTAGTTCAAGTGGTTCTTCTGCCTTTTGTGGCGACTTTTGTGCTTTTCCGCTGTTTGCCCAGCCAAGTGAGGCAGCCGCGGTGGTGCCACCGCCAAGCTCTCAACGTTTCGCTGCACCTCCTAAATGGGTTTTCCGTAGTTTTCGCACCTTGCGAAACACATTTCGTACGCAATTTACATACACGATCGAAGTTTGAAGAATTTTGTTCGCTGCCGTTCATTTCCTACATGACGGACAACTTTTTTGGCATATTCGCCATGGAAATGAATCGCTCGTTGGTGATGATTTTCGTGTTGAGTTAGTGAAAATCAAAAAAAAAAAAAAACCTATAAAAAGCCAAACAAAACGAAACGAATCGGGGCAAAGAAACATACATCTTGTGCAGCGAGGTGCTGGGAGGTTTTGCAATCAAAAAACCCTTCCAATACCCATAATGAAATTTCTAGTGTTGTGCCTATCTTGTTTTGCAGTGCGATCCATGTGAAAATCGACATTAACTTTCAGCTTAATTGCTCTGGATTAACATATTGGATAACATCTCGATATTGGATAATTAAAATCAAAGGATATGTGGAGCTTTGATTGTAAAATGATTGCCTTCCTTTTGGGTGAGTCATTTTTTTTTAGTTAATAAATTTTTAGGCTGCACGAGATTATTTTCATATGAATAATAAAAATATTAGAATTTACTAGAATAGAAAATAGATTAGTCTCCAAGCCTGTAACAGCTATTTGATTAATATACCAATAATAAGCAGTATTTATATACTTAAGTAATATAAGCAGTAATATATATATATATATATATATATATATATTATTAAGTAATATATATATATATACTATAAGCAGTATATACTTATATATTTCCATATACATCTTAGATCCTATTTTTTGTTTAATCGTTTAAATACTTGGATAACCTATTTTGAGTAATGAAAGTACTTATATACAGGTCCGTTTAAGGCCTAAAAAGCTGTAAGAGCTTAAAATACGTATAAATTAGCTAAGAAAAACCTATTTCGTTTAGGGTCTAAACTTTCGCAAGTATACTTTTAAATCAAACTTTCAAAAAACCTTTGCTTCTTTAGGTTCGATTTGCAATTAGCATTTTTTTAAATCTCATATTTTATGTTAACATGTAAGATCCAATATCAGCAGAAAATAAAAAATCGCATGCTCATTAGGTCTTTTTTACGACATAATATAATTTTTTGATGAATATAATGTGATGGTTCAAGGTCCATCGCCTCATCGCTGAAGAAATTAATGGGATTCAATGAGTTTCATATCGATCACATTTGAAATCAAGCGTAATTTGGCGGGCCAACCCCCGCAGCACTGGCGCTGGCCCAAAAAATGAAGACAAGGCTGAGAAATGGCAATTATGGCTAAGAGTGGGGCATCAGCAGCATAATTACCATACTGTAAATTATCTTTGAAGAGTGAGAGTGAAGTGGCCAACGCCCAAGCCAAAATCGGTGGCTCTCAAGGGGACTGCTGTGTGAGACTCACTGAAGTCCATCCGATCTCTGTCCAAATTAGAGATCCCACCTCCAACACACCGAGCAATTGAATTCCGTATTGGATTCGAACCATCTGGATGGAGGGACAAAGGCATTGCCTTTGGCCAGTCATAGTTCACTGCCAAACAATGGGAGGAAAGTAAAATTTGAAATTCACTTGAATTAAATGCGAATCACAGTCCCCAGTTTGTAGCATAGCGTCTTTCTTTTATTCGACCCCAGCTGGATGGCTGGTTTTCTCTTTGTTTTGCATTTTGGGGCTTCCTTTAAGTGTTTTTCTTTTCGGAGTCAAGTTTTTTTCCTTCATGATGAATGGAGGGAGAATTATGCAATCTTAGAGTGCAATTTGTACTCCGAGTCTTGGCCAGCATTGGGTTCTGCAATTGGTGTTGAATTTGCAAATTGGCGTTGCCTTAATTGCAGCACGGCTCGTCTTCCGTTGTCTGAAGAACAAAATATGTAAACAAAAAATACATCAAAATGGAGAAAAAAGAAATAGAGAAGATCAGAGACCACAATGATACATTTGGTAATTAGCCTTTGAGCTTTTAATGCCCAACACGAGTACGACAAACGTAATCCATAAAAATTGATTGACTTGGCATTTTAATTGCCGGACCCTCATGTGGATCTTGGTTTCTGACCACATACGGCTGATCGACCACATTGGTTGCTGTGGGAATGCTCGTCGGGCCACAATGTTAATGATGTCTTTTTGGTATCACAAAATACCAATCGATGCTGCTCCAAAAACAAAATAAGCAAATAAAAAAGCGGCTCGAGCACTCGTAGAACTCAGCCTTGGAGCAAGTGCTCCGACACACATAAATCACGAGCTCGTCGCTCGTCGCCCGTCGCAATCGCAGTTGTAAGCGAAAGTGATGCGGTGGCCCGAAGGTCACTTGACCAGGTCAGCAGTCTAGCACACTAGTTCCACTAGCACTTCTCTACTCCATCCATCGACTGCCATTTTGGAGACCACGTGACCAGTCCTAACCAGATCACGACTTATGTTTCTTTTATTTACTTTGTTTTCTAGCGATAACAGCGGCGACATTTTGGAGCAACTCCGGATCCGCTTGTGCTCAACTACTCGACGAGGACGATGACCTGGCCTTCGGCAGACCATGGCCCACGTACAGCCTGCAGAATATGCCGAAGACACAGTTCACCTGCCACGACAAAATCCTGGGCGGCTACTACGCCGATCCAGAGACCCAGTGCCAGATGTTCCACGTGTGCGTGAAGCTGCCCGGAGTGGGGGTAAGTGGAAATGTTGTTTAGCTGCAAGTGCCACAGGCTGAGATCGGGAGCAGCAGAGGGTCGCTACGAAAAGCTTACAGATTTGTAGGATTTTATTCATATTCTGTTACATTTTAATTTTTTTTTATCCGGAAGATTTTTATAAAGAATATGATAATATTAAAATAATTTCAACCTTGATTATATTAGCCCGGAAGTGCACATATTTAAAAATTTAATAGCATTAGCATTGAGCCATTAGCTTTACCCAGAGGATAAATGTTCCGTGCCCACCGCGTAATACAAGACATCACAGTGCTACAAATCGAAAGACTCAGGCAACGAACTTGATTAGAGAAGACATCACGGAAAGCAAAGTCCCAGCTAAATGGCAAAGTGGCATCAGCCAGATGCGCCGGGGAATGTGTGTGTCTGTGATGGCTTCGTGACTAGTTCGGATAAGGAGGGCTGAGACGACGTAGCGACTGTGGAACTTGGCGACCGGTTGACCTTTAGTGAGGGCGCTTTTTCTGAGGAGCTGAGTGCAGAACACTAGCTATTTCCACCTGGTTCTTCAGACGGATTCTCTGCGATCTTCCTTTCATGAGCAGCCTGCAGCTCCTGACAGATGGCGTCAAATGTGTCGGACAGCTGTTTCCGCTGCTGCAGTTCCTGCTGTTGAATGTCCGAGATCTGTTGACGCCAAAGGCTGTGAAACATGTTAGAGTATTCCAAAAGTTTTTCCTTAAAGAAAAGTTTCTGCTCCTTGAGTTCCTCGCGGGTATGCCATAGCTCTGCGCTTATGGTGGCTAGTTCACGATTCTTCCTATTAAGTTGATGCTCCAGGATATTGTGCTCCTCCGCCAGTTGCCCAATGTTGAGATGTAGCTGTTGTAGCTGCATGATGCTCTGGCTCGCGGCTGAGCCAATCTCTTCAAGCTCGCACTGGAGTTGATAGTTATTCTTGCTTTCTACCATTTTTAGGATTTTCAACTCCTTTTCCTGGTCTTCTTGCTTCATGTTATTATCCTCCGGCTGGTCTTCCGAGCTGTCGGATGACTCCAGACTTTCAAAATATTCCGCCAGCTCTTCCTTTTCCAGGGTCAGCCCGAGCACCTTATTTTTGAGGCAGCTATACTTGAGGCGTTCGTTCCTGTACTTGCTCCTCCAATCCTCCGAGGTTAGATCCGGGCAGTGAGATGCAAACGGATAGTTGATGATTACGGTTCTCTCCGAGTCCCCCATTAGTTGCTTTAAAATCCGGGTCAACTGAATGTTATGGTACTCCATGTGGGTCTTGGGCGAGCTCTCCAAAGCCTGCAGAATATTGACGAGTGTGTCCAGAGGCAGCCCTAGGCTCGAACTCCTTGTCCGCTTGCGTAAAAGGAGCAAGTGCAGTATGCCGCAGCACTTCCTGCTCTGTCGCACATGAACGGTGAAGACAATGTGACGGTCCTGGTTACATTTCGGCATGATTTTTAACATATACGCATGCACTTCCTCGGGTGCTGCCACGAAATGATCATTGGAGCTGGGGTTGCCCGGGCATCCATTGAAATGTCCGAGACAGTTGTCGGTCTCTCCCGACAGCGGCGCGTGTGTTATCGTGACATGCAATTCCTTTTTGGCCTCGAGAGAGTAAATGCTACTAAAGAGCCGTTCCAGGATTCTATTTACCATGTTTTCCGTGTCTTTTGACGCCCCTGGCGTACCCTCATCGCACAGAATAACTGGTCCCAGTCCGCAGCCGAAGATCTGATCCATCATTTCGGCCACCGCCGCATCGCTGACCTCCTGCTGCGACTGACTGGCCGGCCGGGAGAGCTTCCGGAAGAGCAACACTCTAACCTCTTTCCGCATTATAGAAAATAGCTAAACAAAAACAAAAATATAAAAAAAAAAATTAAAATGTGCTATGTACGCGATTGTGAGTGGGTCATTGAATGGATTTTGTATCTGTCAATTAGCCTACTGTTTATTCGAGAATCCGATCGAGAACGTTCACTTTGTCACCGTACCACCAGAAGCGGGGTGAGGGGAACCGCCAGGCTCCCCCGCCATGTGGCAAATGTCAAGCGACCAAGTGGCAAGTGGAAATGCCAAAGTTTGCGGCAAGCAAACGCGACTGCTTCTTGTTGCCTTGTTGGTGGCATAAAAGTCGCCAAACAAGGAAGCCGCTAATAGGATGCATGTATCTTCACTTGGCTGGGTAATCTTAAATGAAACATGAATATATTTATTTCTGTTTAAAACTAAAACTTATACATATTATACCTAAGCATACTTTTTGTTTGAATTGGTTATAGAATTTTGTTTCCAATTGCCATTATGAAAAATGTGCCAGTTTAAAGTCAACTTGTTTTAATTAACAAAACAGAGTTTTGAATGTGGAAGGGGTTTGCTTTTCACGTGACTCTTGCAGCTGCTGACATTGGCTGGCTCTTGGCCTTAATGCTTTTGATTCAATAGACTTTTTTTATTGGCCTAATCGAACTCACTTATAACATTGAATTTTGCATGTTGTTCTGCCTATCTAATGGTGCTGTTTTTGGTGCTTAATGCTTTTTGGGGGCAGCTGCTACACCGAAGAGTTAATCCGTTTGTCCAACAGGTGCAGGACTACCGCTTCCTCTGCCCCAACACGACGGCCTTCGACCAGGAGCTTCAGATCTGCGCCAATTGGGCGGACGTGGACTGCGACAAGGCCACCTCCCTCTACGACAAGGGCGATTTGAACGATCTCTACCGCGGCGGGGATGACAGCAAGGCCGCCCACGAGGAAGAGGCCACCTTCCACCTGCAGCGCGCTGAATCTGGTAAGAAAAGCTCAGTGGTGCAGCCATAAACTCCAGCAGGTGGCTCAGTTCAACAAACTTAAACTCAGATATAGATATATGACCTTGTTAGTTTTGTATCTCAAGATGGAGTCTAAATTGTGAATTAGAAATTCCTAATAATTTTTAAAGTATTTTTTGTGCTTTTAATCTAAATAATTAACAAGTAATTGGATAATATTTGACTTTGAAGCACCATCGTGTAAGAAAATTTGGCTTTAATTGAGCCATTTTAGACAGAGCTATAATGCTTTTCAAAATTTTAGGCGATGTGCGTCGCTCTAAGGAGAACCACAAAAACAACATCAACAACAACCGCGGTGCGGATCAAAAGTCACGCCCTCGCCACAATTACGCCCAGGCAGGTGGCAGCTCCGCCGTGGGTACCAGTTCCAGCTCCAGTCCCAATTTGGAGATCACGCAACCCACCAGGCGACCCATTTCCACCTATTATACACCGTCAACATTGGGCAGCACCAGCACGACCACGACAACCACAACAACCACCACGACGGAGAGGAGCTATTACAGCCACAACAACAACTATAATACAAATTACAACAACCATTACAGCAGCAACAATGACGACTCGAAACGTAAGATAGACAATGGCTTCTCAGGCCAAGAGATGCATTGCCCAAAAATTAATCACAACTCCCCTTAACCCATCCGCAGAAGACGTAGATGATATCTTCAAGGGTTCCCACAGCTCGCACTTCTTCTCCAATCGGCACGGAGGTCGGGAGTACGACGAGGAGACGCCCTCCCCCTCCTCCTCATCATCGTCACGTTCCAAGCCCAATGACTTGGGCGACTATCAGCGCAAGACAACGCCGCGGGTCACGCCCTCGACCCGAGGACCCAGACCCAGCACCACTACCTCTACCACGCCGGCGACCACAAAAGCCCTGAAGAAGATCACCCTGCATGCCACGTTCAACACGGACTTCCTGGACTCGAAGGTCACCACTCCGCGTCCCAGCAGCAGCATCACCAGTCGGTTTAGCTTCGGTTCCAACGACTTTGCCACCCAGGAACGGATTCAGCCCACAACCTACAATCCGAACAATGGAAACTACAGGTTCAAGACCACTCCGCCACCATCCTTCTCCTCCTCCACGAAGGTGACGGGCAAGGGTGCCCAGGACTTTGATAAGCCACGCTCCAAGCCCACGGTGGCGATTGTACGGAAGAAGTTGGGGCCGCAGGAGTCGAACTACATAAATCATAATGAGTTCGCTGACCTGGCCAAGCCGCAGCCGTTCCAGGCTCAGGGGCAGGTTTCGAAGAAATCCAACCAACTGGAGCCGCACTATCAGAGGCACAAGCCGCAGGTGACGAGAGTGGGTGCCCAGGAGCCGGCACCCTTCTCAGCGCCCAGTTCCAAGCCCAGATCTTTCACGAGTCGTGGTAGTATTACCTACAAGGCTACCACGGAGCGATATGCGGAGGGGGAGATCTATAACCCTACCACGGCAGTAACACCCAAGGCCAAGGAAGCCTTTACGCCAACCACCTTCCGCCCAACCACATACAAGAAGCCCTACGAGCCATCCACTCATCTCACCCACCGTCCCACAGCTCAGCTGGTAACCAAGAAGCTGATTTCGCCGACCACTCCCGCCCCAACCACTGCTAACCCCTACTACAACGTGGACGAGGACGACGGCCAGTACCACCCGGAGCTGTATGAGAGCGACTTCCCGCGCAACCGTTTCAAGTTCTTGAGGAATCGCTCCTCCACATCCACCTCGACCTCCACCACCAGTGCGCCTGCGATCTCTAGCAGGCAGCCCCATGGATTCCAGCAGGCTCACAGTCACCTGAAGAGTCAGCAGCAGTCCATCTACCAGAGGGAGCGCGAGAGGGAGAAGGACTCGGATCTCTCCGACGAGGATGAGCTCTTCAAGACCGCGCAGTCCTTGAACTTCGGGGCTGCCAGCATCAACAAGCTGAGGGCGGACATCTACAAGGCGGAGAAGACCTCGCAGCAGTATAACTCGCAGTACAGTCCCCAGCTGGCGTCATCTAGTCCGCAGGCCAGCAGCACTAGCACCACAACAGCCACTACCACTACCACCACCACAACCCCACCACCTAGCACCACCAGGCGACCCACGACTCTGAGGACCACCAGCACAACGACTCCTCCAAGTCAGGAGGCCAAGAAGTCCGTGAAGAGCAAAAAGGAGCAGCAGCTGGAGAAGAAGGAAAAAGAGAAGCCAGCAGGAAAGCGACCTCCACATGCGGACGAGGACACCAGCTACGACTACGCCTACTACGACACCGATTGAGCGGGTGGTCCAGCTCCTAATCCTAACTAACTACATTCCATAGAACACCCATTCCCGGATTCCACATCTAGCAGCAGTTACATAGGTGCCACAGTATTTTAAAGACAGATCCGACACCCGATCCACATCCCATTACATTACATTACATTATCTTATCCGGTTTATCGCTTCGACATCCATTAACACTCGCGTACATTCATTCAATAATCAGTTTCAGTTTCAGATTCAGTTTCAGATGCGTTCTAATGAATTTCCATGCGTGTATCTAGTTATTTAAATAAAGCGAATATATATTTTTAGTCGTTAGACAATTGTTGGAATTGAAGGCCGATGGGCAGCTAAAACCGTATCGAGGGGCAACCGTATCGGAGGTAGTTTTGGAGCAATTACTTTCAAGTATGCATAGTTTGTTCTACTTGATATCTAATATTCAATGAATTCACTACGAAATTGTATTAGTTTTTAAGTTTTCTTGTAAATAAAATCAAATGTAATTCATAAAATTGCAGTCGTCTCTTAAAAAGGTTAATTGATTGTTGAAGCGTTTTTTATTATTAAATTAAAATACAGTTAGAAACCTTAAATTAAATGCAAGTCCATGATAATATCAAGACATTAGTCTTTGAACTTTTGGCGGACACATCGTGGCATTGGAAATAGATACAGCAGCATGTTAAAAGCCGCCAAGCCAACAGCAAAAGCACAGGAGGCAGCCACATCAATGGTTTCCTATAAAACAAATATATTGTATTCATGATAATTCATTTTATGATTTCAAATCTTACATCCGGATCCGGCAATCCCAGACGCTCGTGCATAAAGTCCGCCGGCTTGGGACAAATGACGGAGGCCGTGGGCGTACAATTAAGTTTCCGGGACTGAAAGGCGATGCTGTGCAGCAGGGAGGAGGCATAGCGGGTATGGGTGCCCTTGGTATTGTCCTGCAACCAGGGCTGAAGTCCCTTGAAGGACCGCACTGTTCCACTGGCCAGGGCGATGCATATCACGAGGACGTAGGTCACCGCGATGGCAGCATTAAATGGCACCTTGACCACCAGGAGGAAGGTAATCGACAGTTGTTCGGCGAGAACAAAACTCGACCAGAGGGCCACCAACAAATAGGCAAACACCATGCCATTATTGTACTTTGAATCCAATAGGAGTCTGTAAAAAATGCATCAAATAATATTCCTTGAATAGAAAATGGACAAACTTACGGATAAACAACACAGCTGGCTATAACTGCAGAAATCGCAGAAAAAGGTATGGAAACAGAGTTGTAGGCGATGAGAAGAGTTGTCCCGGAATAGAGACCCTCAGGGGTGTCCTGCGAGAACTTTTTGCGCCAAATGGGAACTGGAAAAAGTATTAAGTATTATAGTAATTATAAATTATATAATCGGCAAAACAAAAAAAATATTTTACATAGTGATATAGTTGTTAAAATTCCACAGCCGTAAGACAGTCCCAAGATGTTCAAGATTAATCCGTTTCTGGTAAAGAAACCATGAGCGTCATCCTAAGAAAAGAGAATTAGGGCTTAGGCAACGGGCTTAACTTAAAATAACATTCATTAACTTACTCCCACATTTAAGTAGAAGCCCCAGAGCATGCTCATGGCCAAGGGAAGGAGAAGTAGTCGTAGGAATAGGGTCTTCATGCCCACCAAGCCGCAGGAGAAAGTGGAGGCTAGAAGTTTTCTGAAAAAATGGTAACATTATTTGTTTCATAAAACAAGGCAAAATGGATTCAGAACTTACAGATACAGCATTACCCAGACCTTGAGCTCCCCTGGTTTTCCATAGGCCAGTGGCACCTTCCCGGAACCCATATTATTTAATGGGGCATCTGAAATGGGAGTCTCCCTTGAGAATCTTTCCACCAGAGCTTCAATCTGCTGGCTCGACTCCAAGAATCGATCCCTACTGCGACGATCCACGGTGGACAGGCAGAGATAGTACATGAGTGGATTCTCCAGCTGGGGACAGGGGAATCCTATGCCGTGAAAGTACTCCAGCATGGCACGAGTGCCACCAGAGTACACCACTCCGCCCAAGCAAAGGAATAGAGCCCGATCCAGGAACGGGAAGACATCAGATCGTGGTTTCTCCAGCGAAAGCAAAATTCCGCATCCGGTTTTCTTGGCGGTGTTTGAGAGAATGGATATCAGAAGATAGGCGCTCAATGGATCCAAACCATGAGTGGGCTCATCCAACAAAAGCATGACTAAGAATGTATATAAGATTTAATTGAAATGTATAGTTTTCATATATTTTTGAAATATAGTCCTTACCAGGATCTCTGACCAGTTGAATGCCAATGGCCAGACGTCGGGCTTCGCTGATGTTCAGATACTCCACCCGCTTGTGAGCCACTTGGGAGAGGGCCAAATCAGCCAACACTTGCCGAACTTTGGAGCTCTTAAGATAGCCACTTAGCTAAAATTAAAAAATGAGGAATAATGTTAAATACCTATATCCTTTTTACTCACTATTGTGGGGGTATAGTGGAGGGTTTGGGCCACTGTCAAGCCTGGAACAAAGGTGCAGGACTGGGTAACGTAACCACAACGCTGTTGGAACAGGGCCTTGGACAGAGGCGATCCATTGAGCAGGACCTGACCACGAGTGGCTCCATCGGCGCGTCTTGAAATCACATCTAAAAGAGCCCGCTTGCCGCTGCCTACAAATTTAAATACATTTTTTATAATAATAATTAGTTTAATAAATACTTATTTTAATTTATTGCCTTTTGATCCCAGAATGGCCATAACTTCGCCACTGTGCACGGTGAGGTTGACACCTTTGAGTACCAGGGCCGAGTTGCCGGCTCCATTGAAACAGCCACCACCATCCACCTGTTGGGAGAACAATAAAAAGCGTTATTGGAATGTGTTTTCCGGCTGGAAGAGGGTCTGGCACTTGCCTCGGTGGTGTGGAAAATGTTGTGGGCTTCCAGTACGTAGTCGCTTCCGATCATTTTCATAGCCACCACTGGCTGGAAAATAGGAGAGAGGGCAGAATGTTTGTTTGTTTATACTTCTTGGTCTCTGCTCTTCACACGCTGTTCGTGGCTCAAAGAGTGGTTGCTGACTTCCAACAGGTAGCAGAGAGGAGAGTCTAAAATAGAGAGAGGGTCCAAAGAAGAAAGAGAGGTATTTGTAGATGGCTTAAACAAAATAATGAGGTAATATCTTTAAATAAAAAATAATCATTTTATTACAAAGTTACTAAAATTCAATAAGTATTTTTAGGTTTATTAATCACCCGTTTTTAAAGATAGAACCTTTGAAATAACATATTTTTGTAACACTCCTTACCTCCGCGAACACGTCCAAACCAACGGAGCGCAGTCTTCCAACTGATCCGCAACTGCTGCCGTACCACATCCACTGCCACTGAGCCATTCCAATTGGGGAGCAAGCCATTCCATCTCCCACTGGAAATCGACGCTCTTTGAGCCAAACTTCCAGCCAGCCAGCAGAGCCAGCAGCGGGCTAAGATGGCGGCCGAGGCCAAGTTCAGTGCTCAGTTCGCTTCGAGCCGAGCTCCGAGAGAGTTGCCTTGCAACCAAACCGCGCTTGGTAACGATTCCAGCTAACCTGGCTGCGCACGGCGCTTCAACACAAACAAAAAAAAACAGCAAAAATATCAGAGAGAACAGCCAAAAAGTAAAGAACCTCTTTAAAAATCGCATATGGAAACTAATTGAAATGCTTTCGGCATAAAAGGCATCTCATATTTTCAAATATAACTCGCGTAAGTGCAGTTTTTTGTTAAAGCCGACATGGAAGTGCATGCTAATGTGGCTATTTTCTAGTTGGAATTACCAATAGATACGACAAAGTGGTTCTCCCATAAGAAACGCCAAATAAAAAAGCGAATAAAATAAGTGACGCGTGTGACTGAGTGTGTGTGTGTGTGTGTGTGGATGTGTTTTGTGGAATATGCAGATATCGTTGTAAACAGATAATCCACCGAAATCAAAATCAGCGGGAGCTACGCTTAAGAGTAAGTGTCACAGATACACAAAGTATCTATTGCCTCTAAACATGAATGAATGCGGTAGAATGTGTCCACCGGAGAAGTAATTAGAGTACGTACAACTGGTATTTACTGTTAATTGTATTACCAACAACCACGGACCAGCACTTGCCACCTTAAAAAGACACAAAGATACTCACCCAGCTCACGACACACACACAGTCGCGCCGCACTCGTATCTCTAAGGTTCGAGTTGAAGTTCGGCCAGCAGAGTATCCACCACGTTGTTGCTTCTGCTCAGAAGCGAGCAGAAAAAGAACCCGCAGTCTTGGTCGTCGTCACCAGTACAGGTCAAAGATCCCGCGAGCGGGTTTTGTCTAGCAAACGTTTCTTGCCAGCTTCTACGGCGAGTGCTTCCACCACTTGCCACTTCCAGCTCGCCCCTCCCGCTCGCCGTTGTGCAAGTTCTGCGCCCTGCAGAACCAAAGCCAGAGCCAGAGCCAAAACCAAAACCAGAACCCAAAGCCAGAGTTGGAGTCGCACTGGGAGTCAGAGCCATGGCCAAGTGCCCAACTCGACTCGACTTATTGTGTGTGCGCGTTTGTCTGCTCGTCTTGCCTTTCCTGCCTTTCTTTGGCAGGGGCGAGTGTGTATCTCACAGATACCACGACGACTAGTTTCTGTTTGTTTGTTTGTTCGATGGCTGGCCGGCTGGGTTCTTGGCTCTCTGGGGATCACTTTTTGTTGATTCTGCCCACAGCTTGCAGTCATTTCCTTTCTTGTCATATAGTTGCTATTTTTTCATAAATAATAAATACTGAAGGCGAAAAAACCAATTTAAAAATTATTATGAGCATAAGCTTTAAAATATTCATTGAGAAATAAGGGAAACAAAATTGCTAAACCATTTTATTAACTTTTAAAGCTTAAATGAAACGAATACCGGATGTATAGATTTCCAAAGGAAATGAAACAAATTCCCAAAACATATTTTTAATTAAAACTTTAGTTGACCAAAAGAAATTGAAAATCCCTTTAAATTTGGCTGATAAATATTTTATCTCTTAGTGTATTAATTCCCATATCGTCTCATAAAGAATAACCATGGCGGCTAAGCAACTTTCACATTCATTTTGCAATTTCGATGCAGCTGCCAATCTTCGCGGACAATCACTTTCAAAAAATGCTGGGTCGAGAAACGTGATTTCTCATCGAAAACAAGCTTAATGACGATTCCGAATTCGGGGCCTTAGCACAATTCTCAGGGATAGGCAGATGTCCCTTTGCAATGCAAATTCCCATCAACCATCAGCTATCAGCCATCCCATCAGGCACAAATTACTCGCACCTAATTAGCCCGTCATGTCGCTGGCCAACCGTTAGAATGCTGTTAGAGCCATGTTCATTGAAAAAGAAAAGGTATTCTTGTTGCTGGCTCTTGTGTCTCTTTTTGAGAGCTGATATCTTCCGAAAATGATTTCTTGTTCTGTGCGCTGACTTGGTGTTTTGTTTTTCAACATTTTTCCCATTGTTGTTGCTGGCGTAAATTAGTTAACAGTATTATTATAGCCGCTAACGGGGCCTGATGATTTGTGGCTGCTGTTTGGGCACACCATAAAAAAAACGTTTAGAAGCTGACCGCAGCGACAAGATCTCGAAGCGGCCGTAATTCAATTTCGAACAATTTCGATGCCAATCCAACAAAAAAGAAAACAAATACTGGAGGAAAAAATGACTGAAAAAATAAACGAAAGACTTAAGGCACAAACTTGGTGTCGGAGTCTAGACAAAAGTTGAAGGCGCAGCGCGGCGGTAACAACAACGGAGGCAGCTTAAGTTGAATTGATTGTCAGTTATTGCCTTTGTGGTGAGTTTTGGACCCGGGACTCCCAGCGGGATCCGGGGCGGGATACTCAGAGGTACCATACTATAGATATCTGGCATCTGGTATCTGGTCTTTGTCTTGGGTCTAGTCGGGTTTTGGTTTGGTTCTCTTGGTCTACCGTCTGTGAGGTGTGGCTGCATCTTGTCGGCCAAAACTTGTTCTTTTTCCAATCGCAGTAGATGTTTTTCAATTGAACTTAGTCGCTGGTTTATTCCGAGACGCATGAATCACTCGATTTAATGATCTCTGACGGAGGATGAAGTCAGCATCGAAACGATGAGACGACCCTTCGGTCGGCTAAAGTGAAAACTCAACGGGCAGGAAATTCAAATTCAAATTCGAAAACTCTCCAGACACACAGCAGGGCCATTAAAAGCTGCGACCATGAAAATTGTGGGCATTGATAGATACGGTACGGTACATGCAGCCACGTCGAGTTAATTTCCTTTTTATTATAATTAAATTAAAACATCAGAGAAGAAGCAGCCGCTCCAGCAGCAGTAGCAGCAGAAGCAGAACAGCTGCATAATTAGGTGAAGAAAGTAAGTATCTTCGCTGCCTCTGCCACGGCTACACACACTTCGTGACTTTTACGGCCGTAAAAAAAAAGAAAAAGAAAAGAACTTCACTTCATTTCACTTCAAGTTCACAGACGACAAGGCCCGGGGGCTCTGACATAGAATCAGAATAGTTGGGGACGGAGATGAGACCCCCGGTGACATGGATATTCACTCGCACTGGCAACTCACAGACGTGATTCGAATTAATCGGGCTTCGAATCCATGTCACTCAGTCAGCTCGCATTTGTGCACTGACACGAAATATTAGCATACAAAAATCATCATTATCATATTATGAATATAAAATCATTCAGTGAATTATTCAGAGATTTTCTTATCATTTTATTTGAATTTTATAACATTTTTATTATCCACACCCAAGTTAAACTCATTAACTTAAAAAAAAAATAGAGAATTCAGAAAAGTATGCAGTTATCACAAAATATCTCCAGATATATATAGATATTTTTTAACAGGTTACTACATTTTTTTAAGTGTAAGGCTGGCGCCTAAGATCCAGTTGTTGGGTTTCTGGGTGTGTTCGGGAATTTGGCCAAATTGGTCTGTCTTACTCGCATTTTTATATGCATGCAATGGCTGACAAACGCAGAGGAAATACTTGGTCTTTTTGTCTATTTCGGTTCGGTTTTGTCATGGAATTTATGTCAATTAGGCTGGCACACGTGTGTGGCTGGAGGAGAGGCATTCGCATGCAAATTTTACCCACAATTGTTGGCCACTTTCACAAGACTGTTGCAATACAGGAAAGTGTTTTGTTTGCGGCTCGGATCGGCTCGGCTTGGCTGGTTTGCGGGAGTTTGTTTTGGTTTTGGCTGCTCAGCGTTAATTGCCTGTAAAGATGCCCAAAACTAAAGCAAAGTTTCGTATTCCGTTTGCCGTTTGGGCAATTAATAAAACTGACCTTGCCTGAGTTTTTCTAACCACAAAGCCAAAACTGAACGCCAAACTGAAAACTGAAAGCCGAGCCGCACGCTGAAAGCCAACACCGCAATGAGACCACCGCAGTGGCTCGGCGATTCGGTGGTTCTGCGGCTCGGTGGCTGGGAGGTGGCCCAGCAGCTGAGGGGGCTATGCAGCCATGACGAATATTCGTTGACGGCATGACATTAGCTTGGCTTTTTGGGGTCACAGTCAGCACAGTCAGAGGCGACGTCAGCAGAGTAGTGGCTGTGGCGGAATTCTTGTGCTCGCATTTCTGCCAGCTCTGCCAGTCGGTTAGCTCATTTCTGGTTATGGCTCTGGCGCTGACTTTGCGACAGCTATTGGCCAATTTTGCGATTTGTGGGCCACATTCATTAGTTTCATTTTCCACCAAAATAGGGTCAGTCATGGTAGCTGTTCTGTTTGTTCATTAGCTTGTTAAAGTTCAATTAATCTGGTTTGTGTTAGAAAATACTACTCAAACACTAGTCCTATTTTATAAAAAAAGAATAAACTTTTCTCTCAGTGCCTGGCTTATTCACCTGCTGGGCACAGACCCATCTCCGATCGCGTTTCCCCGCACTCTCATAATCAATTTACGCATCCGAAACTTTCACAAGTCTTGAAGCTCTGTCAGCTCGAAGATTCCTCCTTCTCTGCGAATGGCTACCTCAGCATCTATCGCAAAACGTGGCCAGCAATTTGCATACTCGCTTTTGTCAGCCAGCAACAAAAACGTGCTAAAAATCAAACAAAAACCCGAACAAAAATCTCCGAAACCCGAGTGTTCAATTAACACATACACTCGCAGAAAACCGCTCTTGGAATGCCTTTCCTCTGGATGTTAATAATATAAAAAATTTCATCTTGCCGGACAAGTTCAACAAACCGCTTTGTCTACAGAACCGAGCGTGGAATGCTGGCCACGGGCTGGCAATCATTTAATTTGTTTATTATTAATTTTCAACTGCACTGACTACGGTGTTAGTCACCACTCGATCATCGCCATTTAGCTTCATATAAAGTGTGTGGGTCCTCGGAAGGGTCTCTGGGGGTTTCTGGCTTATACAACCGTCTATATTTATTTTAAGAAGTCATCACTTTGGCTTTAACATAAGCCAGCTTTAGGCATTTCGGATTTTTTCTGCGGTTTTTCTGAGAATTCTTGGAATGATCTTTGATGTTCAGATAAAAATAAGATTTGCTCAGGTGTATGGGATATTTGATGTGAATATTTGGGGGGGTTATGAGCAATATTTTACCCAAAAACAAGGGCTATTTGGTTAAGCATACAAACACTTTCTTTTTAAACACCTTTTTATTTCAGTCATGGTGGAGTTTTCTTTAATAAATTAGCAAGCATTTGGCGAGACAATTAGAAAGGCTAATTTTTTATTTACTTTTCCCATCTCAATAAAATCTTAACGACTGCAAGTGCATTCGGGCTGCGCTGTGTCTGCCGTTTCCTTTGTGTTATTAATTGCAAATTACAAAACTGCAACTGCGACCCACTTTGTGGCAGGCTGAGCTGCAGTCGCAAAAATATTTTGTTGGCATTTATCATACGACCCGTGTGGAGGCTACAAATTATGCCACAAGCTGAGAGTTTCACTTTCTCACTGGCTAGGCCGGTGAAGAGATCTTTGTGTCAGCAGCTCCTCCTCCTCACTCAGTCAGTCAGCCAGCCAGCCAGTTCGTCAATCAAAGGCCAGCTTTTGATTTTGAGTGACCTACCTGTTGCTGCAGGTAACAAGTTTCGAGCTGGCAGTGAAATGAAAAGCCCGGCTCATTTGCTGGCGTAGCTAACCCAATTTAATGGTGCCTTTTGCGTGGGAATGGAAATGGAGCCGAAACCGAACCGCAGGTCAGCTCTTTGGAAGATCAATCAGGCGCAGAAAAACGCACTCGACTTGCGGGCAGGCAATCAAGTACCATACCAGCCCCCAGACAAGGGAGAGAGCCACAAATGGTTATGGCCGGGACCGGGTCTTGGAGCCACTTGGGCTCGCTCCATTAAATCATAAAATGTGCGCACAAGCCAGCGATCAGTGACCGAAAAAAAAACCCGGAGTTGCAGTTGGATTTGTAGTTGGACATGAACATGGAGGTGGAGAAGAAGTCGTCGTAGTCGATGTCGTGGTCGAAGCTCGTGTCTAACTGCAGTTTTGCATCAATGCTCCTCGAACGGCAAACGGTTCTCGAGTTGTCAACCGACTGGGACTTGGCCATCGATGTTTGAACATATCTGGCCAAACGGGAATCTTGAATGACAGCAACGGGATTCCGGCTGCAACATCTTGCGGCTGGCTTGACACTCAGCCGGCTGCCAATTGGTCTAATCGGCCTGCTAAGCTAAGCTATTGCCAATAACCGTTGGCCAATTACTTAGAGCATTTGTGATTTATTCACACCAGCAAGAGCAATAGCAACAACAGTACCAGCCGCAGCAGGCCGGCTGCCCGTTGACAGGCAAATATCCGCTACCCTCATGCGGAGATCATGCCTCATGATCGAGTGACCCACTTGGCCGTATTGCCACATTGTTTATGGCCAGCTAATCAAGACTATGATATAATTCTCGTCTGCAGCTGTAACTGTGCTAGACCCCAGCGGAACTGCACTCCCAGTGTCGGGATTTTTGGGTTTATTTTTGTTGTTTGTTTGTCTTGCCGCAGCTGCAGCTCGTTTTTTATGTTGCACTTGGGTACCCAGTCTGGCAATCTGATAAAATCTGCTAAGGCTTGGCTTGGAAAAAAGGTGATAGAAGGCCACCCAAAAGGAATTGGCAATTAATATTTATCGCTATGGGAACTGTTGTAAATAAATCCAAAGCTATTCAAAGAGGAAGTTTAAGTGGAGATTTCTGAAGGGAGTATCTACAGGAATTAATTATAATTTCATTAATAAAGGGGAGATATGTATTCAACATATATTAGATTTATTATTTTTGAATTTTTCACCTTGTTAATCATAGTTGATTATGAATGCAATTATACAACCTCGAAATAAATGCTGAGACATACGTTTCTCTGGTTTTTGGTAACTCGGAGCTTGACATTTTTGCTTAATCAGTAAACGAGATACATTCCTTACATACCATATACCATGTAGAGTCTGTCTTTTTAGTCATCAATTCAATCAATCAGTTTTGTTTTTTTGCCCAAACATAATGAAACCTAATTGAGATAGTTTAAAGCACAATTTCCAGGCAGTGGGTTAAAAATAAAAGTCATATTTATCATTTTTTTTTTACTTTCCCCCACCAAATGAAAATGTAGTTGTCTCTGCCATCTGCCACTCGCAATGTTTTTGCTTCACGCACTTGTGCGAACAATGGATAGATAGACAGATACGTAGATACACGCGTACGCGGAGATACTTAGATATCGGTTTTTGGCTTCAGCAGCGCATCGTGATCGCATAAATCAATGTGCTGTCTGGTGGTCGTAGCCGTATCATTGCCCCCAATACCATTCATTTATTACAACAAAGCCGTGCTTTAGATGCCGCATTTCGCAGTCCCCCTTTCCGAACAAAAGTATATAGTCCGAGCAGATACTATACGAGTAGTAGGTACTGTATCCGCGAATCTGTGTGGGTTGCTCCCATTGATGCCCTGGCTGGCGGGTCTTGAAACCACCTTCCCTGACTTCCACTTTCACTCGGTGTATGCCAAGTGTTGGCAAAACGGCTCCACGGACCAACCAACAAAAAGCCTGAAAACAGAGGCACATAATTGTGGGGGAAAGAAATGATAATAGTAAACAAAAAACATAAACTGAAATGCGTTGAACTGCTAAGAGAAAAATCCATTTACGCGATTATGGCACAAGTGATTTTAATTAAGGCGAATTTAACACGCAATTAAAAGTATTAGTACACCGGCTGAGTTCCAAGTGGATAGTGGATGGTGGTTGGAGAGTCTTTGGGCGAAAGCATTCCGTAATCCGGGCTTTCTTCTGGGCAACGCCCCCCTCACACAGCTTCGCTTTCGGCCTGCTACAGTGTATCTTGTAATTGCGAGTGCGAGTATCTCGAGCCGCTCACTTTCGCCATGCCACTTGTAGAACACTCATAGACTACGTAATCTCTGCGGCTTGCACTGCACCGCTCCGAAGCGGAAATCCGCACGCCTCGCTGCACTGCATCCAATCCATGCCAAGTTCCCCGAAATCCGGCGACAGCGTCTGGGCCGCATTAGTTTGTTTGCCTTTCGGATCGGTTGCATAATCGGCCCAACAGATACTTCTGTATCTGCCACAATCGGTACATTTGCATGCATTTTTTTGCAGTTTTATTTTTTATTTTTTTTGTTTGAAGGCAATTAAAAGCTATCCGGGCTCAAGTGTGGAAATCGGCTTTGTTCTTTTGGCCAACGTCTTGGATTTCCTTCGCTCAAGTCATAAGCCCGATTAGATGTCATTGTCTTGGCTGTTTTTAAGGCAGTGGCTCAGATTAAGACTCTCAAAGAGATATAAAGTTTGCCCAAAAACAAAACACACTTGCAATTAAGTATACAAGCTGATACTTGGCTATATTTTATGGCTTTTATTTATTAAGCACGTATGGCGGATGAAAATTAATCCCCATGTTAGTTTTAATTCAGAAATGATACGCTGGAAATTGGTCTTTGCAGATGATTAGTTGGTTTTTCTTTGAAAGGTATCTTAATTCATATACTTGATAGCTTTTATAAAAAAATAGATACTCTATCTTGTTATAATCGGTGGCGTATTGTTAGAGTGTCTCGGATTCGCCTCACACTTTTCATATCAGACACAATTTCCGCTTTTGTCATAACAATGGCTGTGGCTGCCACTGCGACTGCGACTGCGACTCCAATTCCGAATCCGATTCCAACTCTGTCACTGCGTGTGGATGTGTAGATGTGTGGGCATTGTCATTAGGCTAATTCCCGCAAATTATGAGTAATAACAGCGTAGCCATTCTCGCGACATTCTTGACCCAGTTTGAATCTCC
Source organism: Drosophila atripex (assembly GCA_035045925.1). Lineage (NCBI taxonomy): Eukaryota > Metazoa > Arthropoda > Insecta > Diptera > Drosophilidae > Drosophila > Drosophila atripex. The sequence goes on along the minus strand of JAWNOP010000069.1, from coordinate 13,620,465 downwards.
GAATTAGCTTACGCTTTTGGCCCGAAGACTCTCTAACCCGGATCACGGTGCTCTTTATCTTTGCAGATACCATGGAGCTGAGCAACTTTTCGAGCAGCAAGAAGATGTCACGCGAGGAGCGACGCTACTCGGTGCCACATGGACCCAACACCCCACTGCCACCGGCGGCATCCGAGGATCTGCACGCCTGGTCCATCTACAGGTGAGTGTTGAGGGGGAACAAGACATCCCCGGGAGCCATCCAGACATGGGTGTGACTATTGTACCCAATGCTGCACCTGTCGAACGGAATGGAGTTTTGACGGTTGATTTAACCACACGGGGCGGAAGTTCAAATGCCATAAAGAGACAAATTGAACGCCGGCCACAGATACGGATAGCGGCCAAGCCCCCTAATCATCTCCAGCTGACCGCATCTGCCGCCGCTACTGTCTACATACATGTACATATATCCATTTCCCTGCCCTCTATTTATTAGGCAAAATCTAAACTCCGACTTCACCGACTCGGCATTGGGTTCGTCGGACAAGTCACCGCTGCCATATGGAAATTTCCAGCTACGCGATACCACAGTCCAATCCATATTAAATCATCCGCGCTACGGCCCCAAGTGAGTTCCCCCTTCCCACTTAAATACAAAATAGTCAAGCACAATAAGGCGATAATGATTTTCAAGTACAAGTTCGAGATTTTGATTGGAGTCTACACTTGAAAAAAGTTACGTTAGAAAATAGAAATAAATTTAATTAAACATATAGATTCATTTAAATCTCTTTGTCTTAAGATAGAGCATAAATTACAATAATGATTAATTATTTAGTAAAGTAATGAACTCTAAAAATTAGGTTTTTATCTCAAACTCTATTCTATTATAGATCTCCCTTGGGCTCCAACATGTACACATACTTGAAGTTTGGACTGCCGCGCGTTTTCCCTCCAAATGCAGGATCACAGAGATCGCATCGTCCTGGCCCAGGCCCGGGTCCTGGTGGCTCAAGTGCCCTGGGAGGAGTCCGGGGCAGGGTCAACCGCGCCTTCCGTGACAGCTCCGGAGCACCGCCAGGTGCGGGCAGCAGTGGCTACGACAGCAGCGACAACGAGACCACCCGGAGTCGTGTGCCACCGAATCTGCGAAAGTATCGCAGCGAATCCGACTTCCGTGCCATTGGCGGGATGCCGCATTCGCGTCCCGAGTCACGGGCCCAGATCGGAGGAGGAGGAGGAGGTGGAGTGCCGACGGCTGCCCTGCGTCAGGCTAACAGCCGGGCCAGCATTGCGGTGGGGCAGCACCACCACCAGATGCAGAGCCAGCAGCACCAATACATGGGCAATGGAAAGCACTACGGGCACAGGTCACACAGCGAGGCGGATCTCCTGGGAGCGGGACTCGGCCAGGATGCCGGAGCAGGTCTGGGCTACGACTATAACGAAGCCAGGCTGTACGGGAGCTCGAGGCAGTACGGCAACGGAAATGTCCACAACGGTCGGAAACAGTCGGGCATGGGCCTGATCTATCCGAACATCCAGGTCCACTGCCTCGATGTGAATCCCTGTCTGCGCGGCGTCTCCATGCAGGCCAAGGCCGGGGATCTGTTCGCCATCATGGCCACCTCGCAGAGGGAGGGAAGTGCTCTGGCGGAGTGTCTGGCGGGACTGAGTGAGCGTCTGGGCGGGGAGATCCTCATCAACGGACAGCAGGTGAATCGGCGCGGCCTTAGGGAGCTATGTAGCTATGTGCCGGCTCTGGAGGTCTCCTCCCTGGATCCGCGCATGAGTGTCCAGTGCATCCTGAGCTTCCACGCCGCCTTGAGGGGTCCGCTGGATCGCAGCGATCTGGAGGAGCGCATGGATGTCCTCATCGAGGACTTGGGCTTGAACACGGTGCGTGCCTCAAATGTCTCCACACTGACACACTCGGAGAAGCAGCGCCTGAGCGTGGCCTGTCAGCTGTTGGCGCAATCCTCGCTCCTGATCCTGGACCAGGTCACCAGCAATATGGACATCTTCGACACCTTCTTCCTGGTGGAATACCTGCGGCAGTGGTGCAGTGGTGGTCGCATTGTGATCATGACTCTGCAGCCACCTACATTCGAGATCCTGTCCATGTGCTCCGGCGTGCTGCTGCTCTCCGGCGGAAGGACCGTCTTCTCCGGCAGCCGAGCGGATCTGCCGCGACACATGGGCGAGCTGGGCTACCCATGTCCGCCGTTCAAGAACCCGGCCGATTATTACTGTAAGTATTAATGTGAACTGTGATTGACATTCGTCACCCACCAGAATGCCCTTCCTCAGTAATAAAATTCAAATCACACTCAAAAAATCAACAATTTCCAGTTTTTTTTAATAAAAAATAGTTTTTTTAGTGTTCTAGTTTTTTGGAATAATTAATCAAATATTTTTTTAGATTCAGTTATCAATAAAATATGCAAAACTCAACCTTTAGATTCCTTTAGATCAATAAACCTTTAGATCAATAAAATATGCAAAACTCAACCTTTAGATTCACCCGAAAACACCCCATCGATCGAATGTGATTGACATTCGTCACCCACCAGAATGCCCTTCCTCAGTAATAAAATTCAAATCACACTCAAAAAATCAACAATTTCCAGTTTTTTTTAATAAAAAATAGTTTTTTTAGTGTTCTAGATTTTTGGAATAATTAATCAAATATTTTTTTAGATTCAGTTATCAATAAAATATGCAAAACTCAACCTTTAGATTCACCCGAAAACACCCCATCGATCGAATGTGATTGACATTCGTCACCCACCAGAATGCCCTTCCTCAGTAATAAAATTCAAATCACACTCAAAAATCAACAATTTCCAGTTTTTTTAATAAAAAATAGTTTTTTTAGTGTTCTAGTTTTTGGAATAATTAATCAAATATTTTTTTAGATTCAGTTATCAATAAAATATGCAAAACTCAACCTTTAGATTCGCCCGAAAACACCCCATCGATCATATTAATTTTGAAAACTATTTTTTCCAGTGGACTTGGTCACCCTGGACGACCTGTCGGCCGCAGCTATGCTGGAGTCCTCCGCCAGGATCGAGTCCCTGGCCAATGCCTGGGACCAAATCAACTCGGAGCCCCCACTCGCCGCCCCGCCCGCCTCGCTGCCGAACTTCACCCTGAAGGCGGGTTTCTTCGGCCAGATCAGCGCCTTGATCAAGAGGTTCGCAGGATACAAGCAGCCGGGATCGTTGCTAACCTGGATCAGCAAGCTAATTGCGGCAGCCGTGCTCTCCCTATGCATTGGTTGCATCTTCTGGGACGTGCCCGCCTCCGATCCACAGCTGAGCTACCACGACCGGTTGGGCTACCACCACTGCGTCATGGTCCTGGTCTACTGGCCGCTGGTCATGCTGACTATTCGCGACACCCAGGAGGATCGTCGCCATGCGGAGCGGGACATTCGGCTGGGTCTTTACTCCAGAAGTCTCTACATTATTGTACAGGTGGGTGGGAATACTCTTCCGATTGAATACATTATATAATAATTTATGAAAATTATCCCCGCCAGAGTCTCCTTGGACTATTCCCTAGCCTGTGCATCTGGCTGGCTTATTTGCTTCCAGCCCACAGCATGGCTGGACTCTACACCTATTCCAACAGCAGTGACACGGGGATCTACTTGTATATGGGTAAGAATCTGCAAAGGATGTCCCAGGAGGATAGATATATTTAAAGCATTTCCGTTCCTTAGGCTACATGCTGCTCTACTTGACACTCGTCCAGACCCTGGCCTTGTTCTGCGCCCATCTTCTGCCCTGCAAAGTCTCGGCCAGCATTGCGAATGCTCTAATTACTTTGGGCCTGGCCGCGGTGGGCGGCTACCTGGTGCATCCACAGAACCTGGCCAAGTTCTGGACCTGGCTGCAGTATGCTTCGCCAGAGCGTTGGCTTCTCCCCGTCCTGGTTCAGGACGAATACAGTGCCGAGACACTGTCCAACTCCGCTGGATTGCAGTTGTGCCGCAACAAGCAGGTGGGTTGTAAGGATAAGATTTGGGTTTCCCTGCCAGATTCCACATGGTACCATATAAACAACATCCACAATTGCAGGTTCAGCACCAGGAGATTATTGTGCAGCAGCCCTGCCCGCCGCCCAACGGCACCCAAGTGCTAGTCGACTTCGAGCTGCTGCCGCAGCAGCATATCCTGGATCCCACGTCCAGTTACGACCAGACCACCACAGTGGCCCTCGTCCTGGCCTCGGTGATAGTCTTCTTTGTCACATTCATCGTATTTTTGTGCAATTGTCGCGGTGCCTGTCGCAAGCAGCGTAGCCGGTAGGATCTGTCCAGGACCTGGAGCTCGGGTGGACTTTCGAACTGTACATTTAATAGAAACTAATTTTGAAATAAATAGCATTTAGTCGAGGCAGCGTTTGTTTAACTAACTAAAAGGCATGCGGCTCTTTATTTGGAATGGAAATAGGGCAGTTTAATGGGTACTTCTTATGGTTCTAAAAATGCATATCAAAAATAGTTGATAAAGTATTGTAACTACTATTAACTGGTTTCAAAGTGTCTTTTCGTTTTAATATTCGTTGTAAAGAAAATCTGGAGTTCTGGTTACTGGAGGCAACCTATCCTCCCTTAATGGTGGAACAATCGCAGGTTGGTGTGGGCTATGATGATGCCATGCTCATCACAGGCCGCAATGACGCCAGCATCATTGGTGGAGCCAGCCGGACTGGCTATGTAGGAGACACCGCTCTGAAAGAAACAAACAATTGTAGAAAACTGTTGAAGAGTGGAAGGGTAGGTAACTTACCAGTCTAGCACGGTCAATGTTATCCCGGAAGGGGAAGAACGCATCGGAACCCAAGGCCACGCCACTCAACTGCTTCAGCCACTCCACCTTCTGTTCGTTAGTCAGCTGGGTGGGAGCCTTATCGAACCTTTGAATGGGTAATCATTGATTAGCTTGGAGATCCTTAATTTTGGAATAAGTATATGACACTTACATTCCATTGAACTGCGACAAGGGCATGTCCTTGCCCACCGTTCCATTGACGTAGTTGTCGATGGCATTGGAGATCTCTGCCCGCTTCACGCCAGCCTTGAACTTCATGCCGGCCACACTGGGATGTTGGCGGAGCCACCAGTTGTCGGCCTTCTCTCCGGCCAGGCGGGTGCAGTGAATCCTCGACTGTTGGCCAGCACCGATCCCGATAACCTGGCCATCGCGGGCATAGCAGACGGAGTTACTCTGGGTGTACTTCAGGGCGATTGTGGCCACAATAAGATCCCGCACGGCTGCCTCAGGGAGAGGTCCCTTCTTGCTGACCACGTTCGCGAACAGAGAGGAATCAATGACGGCATCGTTGCGTTTTTGTTCCAAAGTCAGGCCGAAGATGGTCTTGCGCTCCACGGGCGACGGCACGTAGTTGGGGTCCATCTGCAAATATCTCAGTTGAGTCTCAAACTCTTAAACCCAACTACCAGTATCCACTTACCTGCAGAATGCAGTAGCCGCCATTTTTCTTCTTCTTCAGGATCTCCAGAGCCTCAGGCTCGTAGCCAGCAGCAATAATGCCATCGGACACCTCGCGGGAAATGATCCTAGCAGTGACTGCATCGCACACATCCGACAGAGCCACGAAATCGCCAAAGGAGCTCATACGATCAGCTCCGCGGGCACGGGCATAGGCCGTAGCCAGAGGAGTCAGCTGCTCGTAAAGATCGTCCACCATGCAGAGCTTAGCCTGAGCCGGGTTGAGGGCCACACCCACGGCAGCTCCTGCCGGGGAGACGTGCTTGAAACTGGTGGCGGCCGGCAATTGCAGAGCCTGCTTCAGTTCCCGGACCAACTGCCAGCCATTGAGGGCATCGCACAGATTGATGAATCCCGGCGAGGCGTTCAACACCTTCAGCGGCAATTGGGACAACTGTGTAAACAGCTGGGCTGGTTTCTGGTGGGGATTCATGCCGTAGCGCAGGGGCAGCTGGGACACCCCAGACCCATACTGCTTCCGGAAGTAGTCGGAGATGGCATCGTCGTAGCTGGCAGTATGCGTGAAAGCCTTCAGGGCCAGAGCCTGGCGCGTCTCCAGGGTGGTGTCACCAGCAGCCTTCAGCTCAGTCAGCACTCGATCGTAGTCCGCCGCCTCGCAGACCACCGTTACCCTCTGGTGATTCTTTGCCGCTGCCCGGAGGAGGGTCACACCCCCAATGTCAATGTTCTCCACGGCATCGGCCAGAGTGACGTCCGGCTTGGCTACGGTGCTGGTGAAGGGATACAGATTGCACACCACCAGCTGGACCAGATCGTAGCCCTGCTTGCGCATGTCCGCCAGGTCGGTGTCGGTGGTGCGGGACAGTATTCCAGCGTGCACGGCCGGGTGGAGAGTCTTCACACGCCCCCCCAACATCTCGGGGGCTCCAGTGATCTCCGAGACATCCTTGACCTTCAGGCCAGAGCCTCGCAAGGCAGTAGCAGTGCCGCCACTGGCCACCAACTCGAAGCCGAGGGCCACCAAGCTCTTGCCCAAGTCGAGCAGGCCCGTCTTGTCCGAAACGCTGAGAAGAGCTGCAGAATGGAGGTGGATTACAAAAAGTTATATTACCAAAAACTATGAAGAAGAATAGAAAATGTTCTCACCAATCTTGCTGGAGCTCATGGTTGATGTCTGGGAGCAATTGATTCCTGCGACTGATCCGTTGGAAGACTGAAATGCAAATGAAAGACGAGACAAGTCAATGGGTGTGCTGGATGGGCTGGGGCTGAAAAACTGAACGCGGTGCACAAACATGTTTTCGCGTTTTCGCTTTTCTGGCTAGGCAACGACCTCCCCTGCGGTCTACGGTCTACAGATCCCATTATGGGAGGTGTAGGGTTATCAGAGTTACTCCCCAAACCGCTTGCATCAGCAGAGCGGGCAGATCGGTTTTGGAATTCAAAACAACAACAAATGACTCGAATTTACGTAGGTATTTATTGGCAGGCCGGAGACTGGTTTACAATTCCTTATCTGTATCAGTGACTCGGCTGACGGCTGCCTCCGCTCCGTTCGAGGGTGCCCCCTCCTCGTCCGCTCTCCTCTGCTTCTTCTCCTGGAGTTCTTCCATTGTTTGTTTAATCTCCTGCTCCCGCTCCCTCTTCCTTTGTCCGTCCTTCCGGCGTTTGTGTTTGTTGGATTTGAGATGCAGTCCCCACTGGTATTCCCCAACGAAATGCCTCTCGCAGATTTCACAGAAGTGGCTTGACTCCTCGTCCAAGCCGCTTCCAGGATGCTCTCTTTTAGCCATGGGCTCAATCCCGCTGGCTTCTTCATTTCATGTAGCTCTCGATGATGGCCTCCGCCCGCTGGTACACCTCCTCGGACCAGGCACCCACATCACTGGTGTCCAGTTCGTAGAGATCCGGAACCTGGCGATCCTTGCTGGCCAGAAACCGATTGTTGATCCACTTTAGCTGCTTTTTGGAGTAGCGTCGGGTAACCAGTTTCAGCTCATCGCAGCAACTGCGTAGGATTCCCAGTCCCTCCGGAAGCCCCTCCTGCTTAAGTTCCTCGGGAGAAGGCAGTTTAAAGTTGTGGCTCTTCAGATACTCCTCTATCTTTGCATCCTGCTCTTCCTTAAACTTCAGCAAATATGGCACGAACTCCTTGTATCCAATGGTCTGCAGGACCCCCGAGGTGTACGCCTGGACTGTGACAGCGTGGTGGGCGTTGTGAAATGCCCGCAACTCCCGGAGCAGTCCCTGTTTCAGCATTCCGTCTACTCGGGCATCTAGTCGCTCGTTAAGGACGTCCTGTCGACACCGGAGCCACAGTAGGATGGTGTGGGGATAACGCAGTGGTCCGCCCAAACGGTTGCCACCGGGCTGTCCACGCTGCTCCGCCAGCATATTGGTCAGGGTCTGCCCGGTGGCTTGGTAGACTTCAATGGCGCGCAATATCTTGCGCCGGTTGTTCGGGTGGATCCGGTTGGCACTGCCCACATCTATTTGGGCCAGGTGCTTGTGTAGGTCCAAGGTGGACATCCCAGCCAGTTCACCTTCCTGCAACTTCTGCTCCAAGTGGGCAGCCTGCTTCTCCTGAGAGTCCACGAGAATGTCCCACAACAATGATTCGATGTAGTAGTTGGTTCCACCGACCACTATGGGGGGTTTGGCTTTGGCGAGCAGGCCCTCAAGTATGGGCAGCGCGGCGTTGCGAAAGTGGGTAACTGTAAAGGGCTCGGCCGGAGTGGCCACGTCCAGAAGATGGTGTCGGGCTTTCGCCTGCTCCTCCTTAGTGGCCTTGGCGGTTGCAATGTCCAAGTGCGTGTACACCTGCATCGAGTCGGCACTGATTATCTCGCCGCCAAAGCGCTCCGCCAGTTCCAGCGATAGCTTCGTCTTGCCGGTGCCCGTCGACCCGAGGATTACAATCAGCGGCACCTTGCGTATCATTGCGTATATGTTTCTAATACTAATAAAATCCAATTAACCTCAGAGTGGACTGAACAGCACGCCTACGAACACGTGTATTCCCAACAACCTGTTGGCTCTGCCGTCGCCTGATATTTAGGTATAAGATCCACTCTGTCCAAAGTTCCCAAACAGCCTTATAGATTATTTAAAATCTAGAAATGTCCTTATTCCTTCTAATTTACATATTTTCACGAACTTACAAATCCACGCTTATCCGTTTTCTATGTATTGAAATTAACGTGTAATCAGCTGGGAGATTTGAATTTATAAATTTAACAAGGGAGCTTCGCAGCGCCATCGGTGGGAGAAAGTGGAACCTGAAAGCATGGCAATAATTAAATATAAACTTTCAATCGAGCATACATAATATAACTGTATATATTTTGGCAATAGTTTACTTTGATTGTTTTTGTTTGAATTCTAACATATTTTTAAAAGAAATATTTAAAAATACTGAAACTATCGGAAAGTCGTTGCGTCCCATCTCTAACCACGCAGAATGGGCCACTTCAGTGTGACCAAGTATAATACTCTAATTTAGGCATTGCCAACCTAAGAGCTACCAATATAGCCAGAATCAGACGTGAAACGGCTAGAAAGACAGCACTGACCTGCAGAGCCGTGTCCCGAATAACAAAAAACAACACAAATAGAGCAGTCAATTAAACTCCGCACCGTATAGTGACCAACCCCCGAAGTAATTGCTGAGACTAGAACTCAGGTGCTCGACGATTTGCTGTCGCACGGTAAGACTTTCACTTTTACGTTTCGCACACCGAAGATATAAAAGAAAAACAACAAAAGCGCAGACGACGAAGAGCAGAAGAGACAACTAAGGAGAAAGGGGCGGACGGTGAAGAGCTGCGGAGAAAGAGCCGAGGCAGCATGAGGTGTGGAAAATACTCGCAAGATACCAGCGAGATTCGCCAAGATCCAATACAGCAGCGCACCTAGAACCGTAACCGTGTGGGATCTTTTTCAAATGTCCAGCGGAACAAGAAAAAACAGACAGCAGCACTTCTGGGCCAGCGTATAAGCGTACTGTGCCTGACAGTGTGTGTGTGAGTGTGTAGTTCAGCAGTATTTCAGCAAAGCAGAGCAGAAGAGGCCGAAATTCGTGTGTGTACGTGGTTGGAGGCCTCCAAATTGGGTCATACACAAATCCCCCTACTATGGAGAGCCGAACGCAGCAGACCGTCCAGCACCAACAGCAGCAGACGCAGCGGAGTCGCCTGCCTTCGTCGCCCAGTCCACCCCTAAATATAAACCTGGGTGGCGGTCCAAACGCCAATAGCAACAGCTCCCTCATGGGCCTGGAGCAGGAGCCGCCGGCATCGCAATTAGGCAGAAACAACAACAATGGCGGTGGCGGAGGAGGTGGTGGTCACCACCGTAGCCACAGCATCACAAACGCAGCAGCAACATCGTTCGTTAATCTTCTAGATGGCTTCACGGCGCGTGTCTCCACAGCGGTTAGTGTGGCGGGTGGCACCAGTGCCTCCAACCTCCTAATGGACCGCAGCAGCCAAAGTGCCGCCAGCACCCCGGGTTCCACACATTCAATAGCCAGTCTCACCAGCATGGGCTCACTGGGGACCACTGCCAATGCACTGTACTCCTCCATTGGCAGCGCCCTCAACTCGATCACATCCCCGATAACGGCTGCCGCGGCTGCGGCAACAGCCACTACCACGGAGGTGGTTGCGGCTGCTGCTTCGGTGATTACGAATCACCTTAGCTCGCCGACAAGCGGCACTCCACCACATGGACTGGACGTCGATGATGGGGACGACGAGTGCGACGATTGTGAAGAGGATGAGGACGATGCCGTGGATAATGACGGCCACATAGCAGCGCCAACGCCGTCAAAAAGCTGGGCCGAAAACAGGATGGTAGTGCAGGAGATGCGTAAGAAGATGTCCAACCTGTCGACCATGGTGCCCACCAATGTGCAGTTTCGCCATCTGTCTGACGGGCGGGCCCGGATCTACTATCTGGGCACACCGCCGCAGAGCTGGGAGACCACACTGCTCTTTACAGACATCAATCTGCAGCAGACGGAGGATCAGTCTATGCTCGGACAACGCCTGGAGTCGGGAGAGTCTGGTGCTGGGAGCCCAACACTGAGTGCAGGTTCTCCTACAAGCACCAGCAGCCAACAGGCCTTCCAGTTTGGATCCTTTTCCGTGAAGCCCAGGTGGGATTCTTGTCTAAAACGGCTCGAGTTCCATATAAACGTTGTTTAATTATTTTTCAGGCTCTCCTGGACTCCGCTGTTGCAGCAACCTATCCCGAATATGGGGGGAAGTGGTGGTAGCGGATCGGCCAGTCCCTATGCCCGGGAACTGCAGCTGCTACTGGAGCGCAAGCGGCTGTCCAACTGGGGCATCACCTGCTACGAGCTGCATAAGCCCTCCGGCAAACTGATATTTCCCGGCTTCAATGACCTTTATCAGTGCTTGGACACCGGCTACAATGTGAGTTACTGAAAGAATAACTAATATTTTTTGATTCTATTGATATTTGCTTACAGACCGGCATGCTATTCCCGACACAACTGCGAACCTGTCCCCAATGGATTGCGTTGGATCCCCAGATATGTCCCCAGAATTCCGACATGATAGCCTACATCAGCGACTGCGATCTCTTCGTTACGCACACGCTGAGCGGACACGAAAAGCGCCTCACCTATACGGGCAACAGTAGGCACTCCTACCCGGACGATGCGCTCAGTGCCGGCGTGCCCTCGTACGTAATGCAGGAGGAGTTCAGCCGGTACCAGGGTTACTGGTGGCAACCACACTCCGACGATGGTATCTATCGCATCGTCTATGAGGAGGTGGACGAGACGGAAGTCTCTTTGTACACGTTTCCCTCGTCAACGGCGGTTCACGGCAGGGTGGATGAGTACCGATTCCCGCGCACAGGCAGCACTAATGCCAAGTCCAAGCTCAAGCTCGTCCAGTTTGTGCTGAACGAGGCGCTGCAGATCAGCGAGATCTGCATCAAGGATCTACCCTACTCCCTGCACGCCGTTTTCAGCTGGCTGGAGTACATCGTGCGGGTTGGCTGGACACCGGATGCTAACTAGTAACTTAACCCGCGACTTTTATTGTCTTGAGTTTAATAATAATTGTTTTTTTATATTTTAGTGTCTGGGTTCAGGGGTTGGACCGGAAGCAGCAGCGCTTGGATGTGATTTTGATTCCGCTGGATAACTTTTGCGAGTCGTATAGCAGCCAAGTGTCCACTCCAACCGACTCCATCGGTGATCACAGCTGGCGCAGCTTATATAGCCGCACCATAACGCCACTGCAGGTGATCTACACAGAGCGCTCCGATTGCTGGATCAATGTGCACGACATGCTCTATTTCCTGGAGCTGGCGGAAACGAGCGTTACTTTCCTGTGGGCTTCAGAGGAGACAGGCTTTCGCCATCTATACTTGGTGACGTCCAGTCTCTTGCTGACCCACTCCAATGGACAAACAGACACGGGATCGACTTCCGCTCAGCCTAGCTTCGTGGAGCAATCGGCATTGCAGCCGCGTATCATTAACAAGGTGGCACTGACTAGCGGTGAGTGGGAGGTGCTGGCACGGAATCTCTGGGTGGACAAGACCAATCAGCTGGTGTACTTTGTGGGCCTACGCGACACGCCACTGGAAAAGCATCTTTACGTGGTGAGCCTGCAACGCCCGGAGCACATACGCTTGCTTACGGAACCGGGATACTCATATCTTGTGGAATTCGATGATGTGAGAACTCTATTATTTAAATTGAAACATAATTGTAACCATCATTTATCAATAGGATTGCCAGCTTATGCTGCTGGTTTACTGCAACATACAGCGGCTGCCCAGCTGCAAGGTGATGCGCGTCAACCAAACCTGCCAGAATGGCGGAGTCAACGGCATCCAAATCTCGCTGGTCGGTTATCTGAACGAGGGCGGTAAGCCGGAGCCGCAGTACTGCCCGCAGATTTTTCGGCCGCAACTGAAGTCGGGCGATATAGTCTACGCCATGGTCTTCAAGCCGCACAACTTCGAACTCGGTGTTAAATATCCCACGGTGCTGAACGTCTACGGTGGACCCGAAGTGCAGACAGTTAATAACACCTTCAAGGTAACCATAAAACACAAACGTTCTAGAAGATGAAGTAACACACACTTTCACAGGGGAAACATCAACTGCGGATGCACATGCTGGCCGCCCAAGGATATTGTGTCATTTGTATCGACTCGCGAGGATCTCGGCATAGGGGCAAGCGGTTCGAAAGCCATATTCGCGGCCGGATGGGTCAGGTGGAGCTGACTGATCAGGTGGACGCTCTGCGCATATTGGCGGACCAGCTGGGATACATCGACATGGACCGTGTGGCCATACACGGCTGGTCCTACGGTGAGTCTAACATATCTTTTGAGAATGCTTCAAAATAACAACAAAAATGAATATATCGCAGGTGGCTATCTGAGTCTGATGGGCTTGGCGCAGTATCCTCATATTTTCAAGGTGGCCATTGCAGGTGCACCAGTCACTGACTGGGAATATTACGACACCGGCTACACGGAAAGATACATGGATCTGCCGCAGGACAACGAAGCCGGCTACTCGGCCGGGTCCGTGCTGAATTACGTAAATTCATTTCCGGAAGAGTGAGTAACTCAAGCATGTCTTTCGGATAATTTTTCTAAGATTTGAAACTCTGTCACAGGGACAACCGTCTGCTGCTCATCCACGGGCTGATCGACGAAAACGTACACTTCTTTCACACCTCGCTGCTGATCAGCGCTCTGAACAAGGCCAACAAACCGTATGAATTGCATTTGTTTCCCGATGAGCGTCACTCGTTGCGTAATCTAGAATCGAATAAAAATTACGAGACGAAATTATTATCCTTCTTACAACACTTATGAGATTCGTAAATGTCGCAGATTTCCAACCGCAATATATAACTAGCAACCCGCCCCTTGAAAAGCCTACGCGATTGTCCTTGGTCCTTAAATTTTTGTATAGTTTTATAGATTGTTTTTATTAGGCAATATGATGAAGCAAAAAGAAAACTATGATCATATTTTAGCTCCCTTAATTAAAAAAAAAAACGTGTATGTTCTAGGTGTAATAGAGAAAGAGAAAAGTGCAACCTATTTTCCAATTCCAACTCCCTGCCTCCTTGATCTTCAGACCAAGCTGCTTATTGTAATTAATTTATGCTCTTTGTTGTCTCCCCACACATTATACTCTTAATTATTATTTAATTGTTTTAGTATTCGCAAATGTACATTTTCCTTTTTCTAAATATAAGTTTTGTTTTAGTGAGTAAATACGTATGTTTGTGATTGCATGAATGTTTCCAAACTGGAGAATGCCCTTAAAACTTGTCATGCCCATGGAGCAGGCCATCAATTACACTTATAATATATATCTCTTCGATATTGCGTATTTAAGATACTTGAATGAGTTTTTGAAAACCGACGTTCGGTTAAAGTATAAATTGAATAAAATTTACTATTAAATTAATTATGCCTAAATATAATCATTAGTTTTATACAAAAACAAAAAAAAATGGAAACATACGTATATATACATACATATATATATTTTGTTTAATAATTAAATAAACAGTTACGTGTAAATTATGGGGTTTTACTTAATTTTTTGTAAAGCTTGGTTGAGATATTTTAAAGAGTTAACAATGTGTTTAAGTATTAAAGCTCTGGTAAAAATACAAAATGATTTGACTAGCCTTGATTATACAAGTTTTTTAGACAGTCAACATATATAATATTTTACAGATTTTTTAAATTAAAATTTAAAATGATTAAAATAAGTTTCTTTATATAGTTTGATATAATAAATAATTTATTTTTATCAAATATGGTTTATGTTAATTTCTTCAACATATTTAAAAAATTTGAAATTTTTTTCTGCAATCGATATATCGATAAATTATTCTTCTGCACATTGTTATCTCTGTCAAATGAAAATGAAGACAACTTGGTCGAAAGAATTTGAAAAAATGCTGAAAATAACCCCAATAACGAACCCGATCTACGAACTGCCCGAATACGTGTTTGTGGAGACCAAATGGATAACAAGAAAGTTCGCTAATGACAACAACATAGTTACTTCCGAAATCGAGCGCCAAATCGGAAATCAGTCAAGCAATGGAACCGCCACAGAAGCTATTCAAAAAGGCTCGGAAAAGGAAAAGGGTCAGGGCTATTCGACAATCCAGTATACTCCCCTTATGCCAAGAAGAGATCGTTTGATCCAAACCGAGACTCGCGACTTTTCCGAGATGGCTATACAGTGCGTCATTGAGGAGGACGAGGACTGGAACCAGCCAGTCAAATCAAAGGAACCAGGAGACGCCGCTGATCAAGAAAACGAAAAGTTCCTTCTCTACGTTACCGAAAAAACAAGCATGTTTCCAAATGGAATGATGGAGTGCTTGGTTTGCGGCGAGGTGTCCAAAACGCTGCACAAGCACCAAACCCATGTATCCATGCACTACAGTTCGGTTAATATCTGTTACCGCTGTGGTTGCGATTTGGGGCCATGGAACCTCTTAAAGCACGAGCCGGTGTGTCCCGCCTCGAAGACGAGGAAGTACTCGATGTTCATCAAGTGCCCGCATCCGTTGTGTAGTTCTACGCTGCGTACGGAGAAGCATTTGGCCTACCATCTGAAGAAGCACGTCAATAGAAAGTCCTACAGATGCCTGAACTGCAAACTATTTTTTAAGAGCGCCACATCTTTTCTAATTCATCGGAATCGAAAGAAAGGCTGCCTAAAGGCTAAAGCACTGGCGCTCTTCCGAAAGCACAAATTCTTTTTTGGGAAAACTAATCCTAGGCTGTGTCCCGTCTGCCTGTGTCGATTCAGTAGCGAGAGTGTATGCCAGCGGCACCGAAGGAAGTGCATCAAAAGCTATGAGAAAGGCCTTAAAAAAATAATGACGAAAAAAATAATGCTCAAGCAACTTCAGACCTAAGGTGTATTTATAAGAATATATAAAAATCAGTAACAATAAAGACGAGCTTCTACGACGCTTGGATTCCATGAGCCTTCTTCAGTCCCTGGAACAATTGTATTTTTTCCAAGTTTACTTCTTTGAGGGTCTGCACCGCCAGTTCCAGTTGAACTTTCTTGAGGGCATGCTCGCTGGCTATGTATTGCTCGATGAACTTAAGACTAATCTCGTCGGCATCGAAGTCCTTCTCCGTCTTGCCAATTGCAGAGTGGATCTCTTGCTCAATTCCTTGCTGATCGTCGGGCTGTCGCATTCCGCTCCTCAGCTCCGCCAGAGCCCTTTGGGCAGGCGTGGGATGGAGGGCATCTAATTTGGCCAGCGTTTCCTGATACTTTACAGGCACTTTATGAATTTTGTAGCTCAAGGCGATAAGCTCCACGGCATTTTGCAGGTAGTCTCTGCGGATCATGTCGTACAGAAGGTCGTCTATGCACCGATGCCAGGCGTAAAAGAACGCCATTGGACCGAAGTGACGGGTGGAGCGCAGCAGGTCGAACTGCTTTGATTCGTTCAGGTGTTCAAATACTCGTGCCGATATATTGTGGAACTCCGGTTCGTGGGGCTCATATTGCACCAATAGCCTGTCCATTACATACTCGTACTTGTGTTCCCCTAGACATTTGGCTATAAGCTCCTCCAACGCGAACATGCGGGGTGTATACGATTGGCGGCCATCTAAAGGGAAGTAAAGCTGATTCATCCGCTTGGTGATGTCCAGGGAGGCATATGCCAGAGTGCCATCCGTTTCCCGCACGACTACCTTGCGCTCCGACTGCCGACGACCAAATGTGATGTCCGTAAACACGTACTTGGTGTCGGCAAAGTCCTTAAGCGCTGGATCCTTGGCTATAATGCGATCCATATCCTCCTTTATCTTAACAACTGGCGGCATCTGGAGCATATGCTCTGCTTTCTCCACCAAGCTCTGGAACTCCGATTCTAGTTGCTCGGTGGTCATGAACTTGGTTTCGGTGCTGTTGTCCGGTACCGTGCGCTTGCGGAACACCCGGTCCAAGTGCAGTTGCGTCATGGACTGGAGCAGCTTTTGGGTCTCTGCGTCTGTAAAAAGCGGCTGCGGATCTCGCTCGTACTTCAGTGTGGCGGGCTTCGTTGGGGCCGTGGACACCTGGCGGAGGGCGTGGCGCAGGCCTTGGAGGCCAGTCAGCTGCCTTAGTTGCCTCACCAGGTGCATTTTCAGTCAAAAAAGAGTCTGCGACAAAAACACACGAGTCCAGAAATTAGCGATGGCAACGGCCTCGTGATAGCTAGCGACGGGAGTAACTGTATTTACGAAAAATACCGTACCTTGGCAGACTTTTATCGGATGTTATTCCTATCGATAAGAAAGTTAAAAACAATGTCAAATTGGCTCAGGCGGCCACACTGGTTTCTTGCATTTTGACTGGAAAGAAAACTGCATTAAAAATTGGCACTAAAAAGTACTCGACATTATGGAGAATGCCGACGTAGGCAGCGCTTGTGCCGCTGCGCAGAAGCGCCGCTTTTCGGCCAGCGATTCCCCGGCCCAAGATGCGGTCGTCAAACCATCGCCGCCTGAAACTGCACCAGAGCAGCCTCAAACGAAACAGCGTCGAAAGGGGGAGCCGCAGCTACCGGAGGAATGGTTTCCTGATTGTAACCTAATGGAGCTCTGCGATGAAGTCCTCTATGAGATCTTTAAGTACCTGGACACGCCTTCTATTATGGCCGTGATGCAGTAAGTGTGTTCCAGGCTTTTCCCCAGAAGTCTAATCGGATTCCAAGAATTTCCCTAACATACATACATCCACCATTTTATTTAGCTGTTCGCCGCGCTTAGAAAATCTTCTGCTGGACCACCGTTTTTGGCACCGAATTGATCTCAGCAATGGGCCGCTGCCCATGGGCATCCTCGAAGAGATCCTTGGACGCGCCACGGAAAAGACGCACACCGTAAAAATTTGCGGTCCTCCATCATCGCAGCATGTGGCGGGCGAGGGTCGCCAGTTCACTTTGACCCTAAACTCTGTCTTCCCTAAGGTGGCCACACAGCTTAAAGTACTGGAGCTGCAGGGCGTGAGCCTGGATTTCGAATATGTAAGCAACTCGAAGGGGAAATCACAAGAAAAATTTACTACGAATGCATTCTTATTCCCAATCAGATACACATATCCGAGTTTCCATCCTCGCTGAAACGCCTTCTTTTAAAAGATTGCAGCGTTAAAGTTGGCAACATGGTCAAGAGTATATTCCACACCATAGAGATGCAGCTGGTGGATCTTGAGGTGAGGTGCCTTACTGAAAGATGAAAGATTACTAGTTGCATGATATATGTGTAACTTTATTATAGAATTTTGCAATCATGGAGCTTCCACCTTATTTATTGCTCCACTATTTTGTTTTCCTAGGATCTCGGTATAGAAGATAACGACTGGTTTGAGCCCTACTACATTATGGCATTGTCCAAACTGCCTTCGTTGCGCCGCCTTAGTCTCAAGGGTTGTCAAATGCTCTGCAAGTTTGTGCCCTACGGTAGCATGGCCGCTCGTTTTGGTTTTCAGAAATTGGAGGTTTGGATGATCGTAGAAAGTGGAGTAATTTTCTTACTGTTTCATTTATGTTTCAGGTTTTAGATTTGCGTCTGACGCCTATTAACAATTCGGATCTTCAGTGCTTCAGTGCAATCGAGAACCTTAAGGAGCTGCGTCTAGAATCGCCTCCTAATATGACTACCGAACCTCCAAATGCGCAAAAAGCAAATAATGGCAACGCTAATGACGAGGCTGCTCCCGCGCAGCCGGAACCTATTAAAGTGCTTAATGATGACGAGCCTTCCACCTCGCGGGCAGCATTGGAGCATATGCGCGCGGCAAAGATTGCGCAAAACAGAGAACAAGCCGAAACGGAAGTCGTAAATGGCGAAAACAGCATCGAAAAAAAGGATCATGCGCCCTCTTCCGGCCCCACTTCAGCTCCTGCGGCATCGAGTTCTCGGGAACCATTAGCTAAACGTATTTCTGGCTATTCGGAATCCGAGGACGAAGACACCTCTTCTACCTCGAATTCTTCGTCCGACAAATCGGAAAGCGCGACATCACAAAGCAATGGTCACAATGGTGAGGCTCCCGTGCGGTCACCGCTGGTTGTCTTAGAATTACCCGGTATGGGAGCCCGTCTTGTTCGACCTGAACAACCCGAACAACCGGCGGCCGATGCAGATAATGCAGAAAACCCAGAGGCAGCTGGGCAGGACGCCAGACCACTGCCACGCGCATACATTTATGTGCCCGAGGCTGACCCCGTTGGCGGAGAGAATCCACATCCACCTCGAAATCTTGTTTCCCTTCTAGACCAAGTGGCGGATCACTTGCGAAACTGGCGGGGCAACAACCCAGCCCACAGTCATTTCATGCCGCGGCGAGATCAGGTAATCTACATGAATCCTCAAGGCGCCAGGGAGCATATGGTCTTGATGCACACGCGCCGTCATCGAACGCAGCAGCGCGGAAACATCGATCAGGTGGTGAACCACCCGATGTTCTGGAATATGTTGGATCCCCTGGATCGTGAATATGCTCGGCGTTTACGCCATCGTCCACCACCCTGTACAACTCCGCCTCAGTACTATGTCTCTGATCGGGCGATCTACAGCTTTGGCAGGGCAGCGCGCCCCGTAGAACCAGACGTCGTATGGATACGGCACATTAATCGTTCACCCAACAACCGCTTGGAGCGACTTTCTCTACGAAACTACCACCACATTACTAATCATACACTCGAGCACTTGGTGCAGTGTTCTCCTAATTTAGTGTACATCGATGTGAGTGGCACCAGCATAACGTTATCCGGATTGCGTCGCTTTAAGAGCAGCAAACCCGAGTGCGAAGTGGTGGCTACCCACTTGACGTCTGATGACAAAAACGACGAAGGCGACTTAATAATTGTGTCGGGAGATGAATCATCGGATGATAAAAACGATAATCAGCCACCACAGTCACCACCACCTCCGCCAGAGTTGGCGGCTCCATAAACGTTTAGTATTGAATGTGCTTTGTTTTGTATTTCGTAAATATTTTCCTGTCGCGATGGTCCGTGGTGAAATAATTTTTAGCAAGACGACAATGACGACAACATGGCCAAGCCGATAAACCACAACGCTGGCTACAAGCGAGTGCTGTAGCTCCAGTCAACTAGTATTAAATTACAAAATAATCAAGCCCTTGTACTATACGCCAGGCTCATTGCATTGTATAAACCCAGAAGTCCAAGAAACCAATCTCCTCTTAGTTAGGAATAAAATATCACGTGATCCATATGGTATACGTCTAAAGAAATGTGTATTTGGTAGCTATTTGTGGGACATGTAAGGACAGACCATTCTATTGCGTGGTGGTTCGGTGTGGGAATCGGTGTTAAAAAATGGCGTAACAAAGTGTAGAAAATATGTAGAAAATTGGGACTAGACCTTGGGATGTGGGTCACTTGTCTGTGCCGTTTGAGGACTCCTCTTCCTCCTCTCCGGCATCCGATTCGTCCTCAGTGTCGTCGGTCTCCGATTCCGAATCGCTTGAGCTCTGACAATCAGCGATTTCTCCGGTGAAGAAGATCACAGCCTTGGGAATGACCCGCTCCTTCAGATAAAAGCCCAGCTCAAAATCATTTTGCAAAATGGCCTATTTGAGAAAATTTAAAATATTAAATTATTACAAACATTAAGAAAGAAAAAAAAATGTCTTTATAAATCATCGGATCTCACATTGATATCGCAGTAATTTGGGTCTTCTGTGTCTTCAGGCAAAAGAGGTGGCGAAAAGAAGTCAAAGAAAGAAGACTGCTCTATTTCCTCTATCAAACAAAATTGTATAGCTTAAGTATATTTAAAGAGACAACACCTTTACCTTTCTTCTCGCGATCCTTGGGCGACTTCCAGTCAATGGAGCAACCCTCGCACTTAAATATCTCAGCTCCGTCATACGAGAGCGGATCGTCTGGATCCGGCAAGCAGTTAAGGAAATATGTCTTGGTCAGAATTGAGTTAGTGAAGTATTCGTTGGGGTCAAAATGGAACTCAATGTCAAACTTTACGACGGGATCATTGAAAAGGCGGGCGCGAATATCACACAAGGACTGTTGTTAAAAGATAGAATTATTCAAAGAATTGTTTAAAGAATTATTTTAAGAAAACAAAAAATAAAATATTGCGCCACATTGAAATTGTAGATATATGAATTAAACGGACAAATGGAATTACTAAACTTACGGCCAAAATCTTTTCGTCCTTCTTGCTAATGAACTCTGTGTATGAAGCCTTCAGAACCTTCAGCCAAAAGTTGCTGACATTTTCGTTTGGCGTAGAGTCCCCATGGTTTTGTTTCCGGAACTCTCTGTCATAAGGGAAATCAGTTCGATTGAGGATGTTAGAAATAAATATGGTTAGGGACCTACTCTAGGATCTGTTTGCGCTTCTCGAAGATAAGGTTGTGCTTGTCCTCGTATGACTTTTCCATGTTGTAGATGTCTCGCTGCAAGGCCACGTCCAAGTTAATTGTCTCCATGTAGAGTTGCTTCAGCTCGTTAATGGTCTTTTTCTCCTCCTCGGAAAACTTAACGTCTTGCTGAAGATTCATTTTCAAATTCTGAATGAGCATCGGCACAAGCTGAGATTTCAGCTCACTTACATTCTGCTCGGCCTTGGGGCACGTCGTAGTGCATTTGATCCTGGTGGCGGTTCGTGTGCGCATAGCGTCCATTTCTGGCTGGGGTTTAGCTGCTTGGTTCGCAATCTTGTGGCTGTGTTCCCTGCAAGGGAATTCTTCTAAACACTCAAAAGTAGGGAATTTCTAGATATAAATTTATAAGATTTTACGTTTTTTCTCGTTTATGTGATTAATGTGAAGTGTTGGCTTTGCCGGATGTGGGGAGAATGAGTCCGATTTGCTTGTGAAGTCTTGGTAACTCCCATCAAAAAAGGCATAGCATACTTATTTTCGATTTTTCAGATTAATCGAACTCATTAGCAATGACTCATTAAAAATTTTAAAATAGTTATGAAAATCCTAGTGCTGAAAAGTGCTTAAATATATCCTTTTTAAAAAAATAATTTTTAGGTGAATTTTCTTGAATAGGAGCTTTAAAGTTTCCAAGTATGTTCAGTTACTCCATTTTTGAGTCACTTCTGAGCAGGGAAGCCATCTTGGGACATATTGGGGGCTGCTTTAAGAACCCTTTCATTTTGGGCCGCCATTGAGATGCAGGCCATGTTTATTGGCAATTTAACGCACATTTAATTCCTGTTTTTTCCTGTTTATATTTTTGGTTTTTCGTTAATTTTTTTTGTTCCACCAACTTTTCATTTGGCATGTAATTAAGTGTGGCCCAGATGCCGAGCTGGGGTGGGCTTAAGTGTATGCAAATCACGTGCTGAGTGCTGCCTTTCAGGGTTCAGCCATCGCCTTCTGTTAAATGGACCGAGCTCGGTTCACAGTTTTCCGAGTTCCGCGAATTTTCGGCTGTCTCTTATCGTCCGGAAGAGGAGCTGGTTTTTATAATGTGGACCAGGCCTAGTACCATATGTCAGGCTGTGAAAAACACCAGCTAACAAAAACAATGAAAGGCCCAGAAAAAAAAAAATAAGGAAAAACGAGTAAATTCGTCGCTTAGGCAAACATTTCAAAATGAAATTATGAGTGGCGCTGCAGCGGCGACAAAAAGTGTAAACAAATTTAGCCAAGCGGAAGTCCAGACACCCACACACCCATACAACGAGGCACACATACACTTATATGTATATGCACTACGCACACACCCGCCAGGGGAAAGCCGCAAAGGATGTGGGAAAATGGGAGGAGAGATCACATTGTTGTGCGCTGTTGAATGTTTGCTCAGAAATACACATGGTACATGTACGCATCTAGTTGTCCAGCTTCCACTGGACATCCCCACTTCTCCTTAACATCCCTGCCAGCCACCGTACTTGATATTATTAAATTTTTTCCCTAAATACCGCTGGGAAATTAAAAAGAAATCATAAAGCAAATAGTGTAAGGCAGCGAGCCATCTGATGACTTGCTGGCCAATTCCGAGATTTATGGAAGTGACATGAATTTAACGCTTACTTTTGTACACATTTATATTTCTTAATTTAATACTTTTTGAGAAATTTTAGGAAGTACAATACAATTCTCAGCAAAACCTATATTTTTAAAGGTGTGGGGGATTCGGGGATCGTCTCCCAAAAGTTTGAAACACGCTTGGAAAAAAATATGATCTTAGCAATGGCCATATCTTGGCCAATTTCCTCCCGATTCTTGATCGGAATACCTTAAACGATTTTTAGATCGATTCTCCATCATCCATATCAACCAGTCATTTAAGGACCTTAAAATACATTTGCTAACACTTAAAAGTGAAAATATAAATGAAATATGTCTTTGATACCTACATCATATCATTAAAGTAGCTAGAAAGTTTAGTAAGGTAGAGACATATTGTAAGGTTTTTTGTATTTAATTTATTAAATCAGCTATATAACTGTACAATGTACTCCGACATATAGTTGCCAAAGTGTATAAGCTTACGATGCTTGTAAAAAAAACCTAATATTTTTATAACTTTGAAAGGAAAGCGTGTTTTTTTTACAAATTAGAAATCTGAAAATGTACACACTCGTATTTCCGTTTGCCTACTTTTAAGGGCACAATGGAGCCGATTAGCAATGCATTGCAATGGAGAGTAAAATATTGTCATTTTTTTTGGATATAATAACTTTGGTGAAGGGGCTATTATTTTCCAGAAATTTAATCGATAAAATTAACAAAATTAATTTAAAAAATAGTGCCCTCCTCCTCGATTCTCAAAGGTTGCACTTAAGCCAGACTAAAAACTGATAGTTTTCCTTCACAATTTTGTTGTAAATTGTATTGTTCATTTCGTTTCATGTTTTTGTTGTAATGTTTGTTTTGCCATTTTTGTTGTAATTTTTTTTAAATATTTATTTGATGCAATTTCTTTATATAATATTTTGCTGTAATTTTTTGTTTTTAAAATTTTTGTAGTTCTTTTTGGGATTATTGTTGTTATAATTTTTATACCCTTGCAGAGATGTCTGTCTGTTTCTAAGCTATCGTCTTCAAACTTTTCACACATCCGTTCTTTCCTTTGCAGGCAGTATATAAGTCGGACCGGCCGGGATCGGTCGACTATATCCTATAGCTGCCATATGACTGATTGATCGGAAATGCCATAACTTCGTTGTTTTTGAAGTTTGAAGAATGGGATTTTCTATGGATTCTACATTGGGCAAACTAATGCGGTCTGTCAAATTTCATAAGGATCGGCCGACTATATACGATTCGATATGTATATAATAATATAAGATCCGTTAATGGTGGCTATCAATGACCCCGTATAGGGAACCCCGTTGGAATTCATGTCCAAAAGACGTAGTTATATGCCGGCGTAGAAGACACCCAGAAGACCCATGCAGATGGGGGAGGAAACGACGACAAGGACACGATCACATCTGGCATGGGAGGTGCCTACCAGGGGAGACAGCATGGTGAACACGGCGGTGGAAAGGATGCCAATGGCTAATGGACGATTTGACCGGAGAAGAAGGAAGACAGAATCAGGCCCTGCAGGTAAGTGGTATTACACTATATATAAAAAAATGTTTTTGATTTTTGTTTACAAAAAAATAATTTTTGTAAAATTTTTTAGGGGGTCCTCTTTAAAATTGTGATAAATGCCATGGGAGGACAATATGGCCCCTTGCGATGACTATATCTTGGCCATCTGATTTATGAGCGGAATACCTTAAACAATTTGTATGTAGATTATACCCCATTCTGCATTAAAATCTAGAAGCAAATATTTTAAAGATTTTTTGTGAAATTTTGTGGGAGGTCTTCAAAATTCTGAAAAAGGCATTGTTGGACAATGGGCCCCTTATGAAGCCCATATCTTGGCTTCCAATTTCCATCCGATTCTTGAGTGGAATACCTTAAACGATTAGAATATAGATTATCCACCAATCTGCATCAAAATCTGGAAACCAAATATTTTTTTTTAAATTTGCTACGGGGTCCCCTTCAAAATTCTGCCAAACGAATGGAGCACAATATGACCCCTTGCGCGACGAAAACATGGTGGACAATACGCCCCTTTGAAGCCTATATCTTGGCCAATTTCCCATGCAGACCCATTCAGATTTTGAAGGGAACGCCGAAAAGGACACAACCACCATGAATAGGGATATGGTTAACCATGATGGTGCCCACCTGAACAACACCCAGTTTACCACATTCCTTTCCCGGGACTCAGGCGGCCACAGATCCATGAGGACATGTGGCAAAATCAGCCTGTCGAAGCCTCTTCTTTCGGCCAGCATACAGCCAGGAATGCGTGACGATGTGACTGGTATAGAAGGAAGACAGAATCAGGCCCTGCAGGTAATTGACGTTACGTGGGGCACCAAAAAAATTTACAAAAAATCAAATAAAATATATTTTCTATTTATTGTGAAATTTGGCTGTTGTGAAAACGACTTCCTGGGAGGGCCATATCTTTGCCATATGGGTCTAAAAGCGTATGTTAATATCGGTGACCATAATATTCCACCGAGCAAGTCTATCGTTTTGTTAATCAATTAATAAGTATTCCGGCCCTTTAAGTGCGAACCCATTTAAGCTGTTTAGCCGTTTTCAATTTACATTTCGGTCATTCAATTAAGAGGTGCATAAAATTTAGCTACATAAGTAATGGAGCAGCCTCATCATCATCATCGTCATCAGCTTCGGCAGTGGGGATCATGGCCATCATCCACGTGATTGCCGGGCGTTCTGGAGGTCGTCAGTGCCAGCAGCGTCAACATAGTTTGAATTTAATTAAAACCAAAATTAGTAAAACCCAGAATAGAGCAGTGCTGTACAGGACATGGCAACACGAGCCCTTGGAGCTCGAGCAACAGTTACTTGGCGCAGGGATTAGAGCTCCTGCTGGTGGTTCGGCAGCTACTCCGGTTGCTGCTGTTCCTTCCTGGCAAAAGTGCATGTCTGCAGAAAATCGAATCAGCAGCTCAACGTCCTCATCCCGAACCCGAACAAGTCCTGCAGCCATTCACCTGGGCTTGAAGCTGCTCGACGCCATGCCGAAATATCTGCAACAAAAGCATAAGATGTAGTGGAGCATTTGATGATGAAACGACGTGTTAATTAAGGTCATAATAATTCAACTTAAATTGAAAACTTGCCCGGCAAGCAGCCCGGTTAGCAATGCCACCTTTTGGTCCCTCCTTTTTTGAGGCGCTGTGGGTCGTTTGGGCATCCTTAGCAAGCAGGCTAAGCTGATTGCAACAAATTATTTTGCACCTTGGTTGAACTTTCCTTGAGCGGCAGACAGCATGGCGTTGATAAACGAATTCTGTTAGTTTGCTTTGCTTATTTTAAATGGAACTAGGTGGTTGGGTGGTGCAAGACTGTTGTTGCAGGACTGGCTAGCTTTGCCTGTCCAAGGGACAAGGGCCAATGTTGCCTTTGGTTTTGCATAAACCAGACAACGCATCTAATAAGTTGCAGCTGTCGGTTGCCACCCTCCTTTCCACTTGACGACGATGAAAGTTTTAAAGTTTTTGCTCGGCATCGCCTAATGCCTCAAAGTGCAGAGCTGTGTTTGCCATTAAATGTTATTAGTTAAATGATAATTAACAGTTGGGTAGAAACTTTGAAAATATCTTCGTCTAATTTGCATAGCCAACTAATTGGCTTAGAGGGTCATTGCTTTTGCCATTTTTCGGAGCAATATCTATGTACGTGGGTGGTATCCTGGAATGCTTGGCATTCGTACATAGACGCTCATAATTAACATCCTCACACCTGCAGTTTGTCTTGTCCCGACATCCTAATTCGAATGCTATTCATAATTCTAACACACATGGCTACGCTCTCAAGTACACACCGACGAACGGCGACGGATGCAAGGAGCAGATCCTTGCAAGCCGCAGGATAGTTTGGCAAAAGCTTACTTGGCGCTGTTCCCACACCTCTACCCCTTGGCACCTTAACCCGAAAACTTTTTACTAATTTACATTCATTACACACATTCGCAATAAAACTAGAAACCCAACTCGTACACAAATTGAAGCGCATGTGTGCCAGGATATATGCATATGTGTGTACATTATCCAGGACTGCGTTTTGTATATACATATGTATGTGTGTATGTACTACAACTACATACATTGACATTTTACATGCTTCATTAGCGTGTAAGCGCGGTAATAATGAAATTTCCTTATGGCTGCATTTACAGCTTCGCATCTGGGTGGAAGTGGGTGGTGTGTGGAGTCCTGGGCGTTGGGTTCTGGGCGGGTGATTTCTTGGAAACTAGTGCATATTGATGGAAAGTTTTTGGGCAGCCACTCCCCAAAACTTAAGGCTATACCACCGCAATTTATGCTGTTTTCTGGCCCAAAATTTAAGCACCTTAAAGGTAATGCTTCAGCAAGGCCAACTTTTAGCTCCTGCCTGCTTTTAGCTGCTGATTGCGAACAGACAATGGCAATCGAAATTGCTCTGAATTTCGACAATCAAATCAGCCAACAAGACAAACACAAAAACATAAAGCAAAGACATACAAATTTGTCAGCAGTCAGTCAAAAATGAGCAGCGGAAATGATGGCAGCGCTGGCGGAAACGGAACGCGACAAGGTGGGTGGGCGGATGGTTCTGGGTGGATATTTGGAGGAGGGTTAGACGATGGGGCGGAGATGTGGCAAATCTGCTGCACAGCTGATGCCGCCTGCCACATGACCTCCCCGTGACTTTTGCCTGCTGTGCTTCTGGCTGAAATTAAAATTGCATTACGGGGCAGGGCAAACAACGTATTGGGTAGAGATTTGGGTTGGATTTTGCCTTGGATCGTTTCGTTTGCTAATGCACATGGCAAAACTACAAGCTAAGAATTTTTAATGAATTTACCCAGGACACATTTTATAAGAAATAGTTAACTTATATTAAACTATTGTTAACAAGAATGCGGCTATCAATTGTGCAATTACCAATTGTGAACGAATGGAATGCACCTTATGTTTTGTTGACTGTATTCTCATGTGTG
Source organism: Drosophila atripex (assembly GCA_035045925.1). Taxonomy (NCBI): domain Eukaryota; kingdom Metazoa; phylum Arthropoda; class Insecta; order Diptera; family Drosophilidae; genus Drosophila; species Drosophila atripex. Next base: position 13,592,912 of record JAWNOP010000069.1, on the reverse strand, counting down.
TGCTAGTTCCATAAATATTTCAATATTTGTGCACATTTGAAGCTGCTTAGCCACGCCCACTGCCAACAGACCCGAGAAGCAAGTCAGGCAGGAAATAGTTTAATTAAAATTCCTTTGGCAATGTCATTAAGGACATTACATTTTGTAGATTCTGCTGCTGACGCTGTTGATGCTCAAGGTATTTGGAGAGGCTTGCCAGAACGAAGGACATTTCAATAAGACACGACGGTGCCCGGCCAGCCCTGTTAGCCCGGCCAGCCAAGGACCAATGAATTTCATTGTTTTCGCATGCAAATTTGCAATGTGCCAAGCTAAACAAAGAAGGCGAAAGTCACAAAACACAAAGCAGCAAACAAAAGTTAAACGGGGCGATCCTTTAAAAGACCATAACGGCATGTAAATTCCTTTAGCACGCCCCATCGATATTGTTTCCAGCACCACCCGCCAATGTCGATGTCGATGGCGGTGCCGATGATGATGATGAGGAGCCTCTCTCAGGAAAGCGGGAAAAACAAGAGCATAAAACCTAAATGCAAATGGCCAAAAGGTTCGATGTAACGCCAAAAAAAATAAACCAAACCATACAATGCATATAAAAGCGCAAATAAAAAGAGAAAACAATGAAAAGAACAAAGAAGCGGCAAGGAAAACAACAAGATTAAAATGAAAACAATCATGACAATCAGGGACCGCAAATGTCAAATTAAATTATCAATAAATTTCCACCAAGGAGCCATGCCGGACGCAAATTCGTCCTTCCATCTGACGCCTCGGATGGTACTGGCAATATCAAGTATACGCCACCACCAATGTCTCTGACACTCTCCCTGCCACTGCCACAGTACAGCATGACCATCAGTCGACCCAGACCACCAAAAACAGGAGCAGGACATCTGCACCCCCGCCATCGATGGCAGCGCCCGTAGCACATAATGAAATCATTACAAAATGAAAACAACAGCAGCAGAAGTGGAAGTGCCAAATGAAAGGACACTAAAAAAAACATTGCATATGATTTTTGAAATTATAAACCAGTCTGTGAATAATACTTTGATGAAATAAGTTATAAAATGTTCAAATTATTTATACGACAATTGAAGATAAAGATCGTGTTTGGTTTATTTTCAGTTAAAAAATTCAACTCGGGTCCAACTCTGTAGTACAACTTTATAAATATTTAAACTCAATACTCATAGAATCTATGCTATGTATGTGCTTATTTAAATTTTTTGCTTACTGTAACGACATCTGTGATTGAGACAACTGGCGAAGCAACAAAGCAGCAGTGGCCTGGATGCGTATTTAGAATGATTTCGCCTGTGGGGCGTGTGGATGTGGTTCCTCTTTACGATTTCCGTTTGTCCACGGTTCGAGCCGAGTGTCCACTGTCCACTCTCCACTGTCTGCTGTCCGTGTCCGTGGCATTCCGGCGCACTCATCACTGGGGCGAAAAACAGGAAACTTTGCACGCCATTGAGCTGACGGCACTCTGGCAGAAGGAAAAAAAATATAAGGCACACTTGCAAATCATAAAACAACAGACGCGAAGAAAATGTTTTTTAAATCTTCATAAATATTCATTATGGTGGCGAGTGCTGGAGTGGACAGAACTGAACTGAACGGCACTGAGGTACTGAGGCAGGGCAAATAGTTTGGGGCATGGCAGTCGGCAAATTGGGCCTTGGCCACGGCCATTGGACACTGGCCAGTCTTGGACTCTGGCCGGAGTTGCCTCGGGGAGGGATGGGGGAATCATGTGGGTGGCACTCTGCTGAGCGGTAAGCTTCGTTCCGCAGATGGCAGTACAAGAAGTTTGCTGCAAAACAAAAACAGAAACGGCAAAAATAACAATAAACTGGCTTGTGGAGCGTAAGTAAGGAAAGAAAATGAATTGAGGGCGTATTTCGAGTGTGTGACGGCCTTGAAGCATGAAGAGAGGCCCGAACCCGACGCCAACAGTTCATGTCCATGGCCAAAATGGTCAATGGAACGGGACCAGAAAAACAAAACCGAAAAAATACAGAAAAAAACTATAAATAACAGCCGTACCACAGGAAGGAACATCTTTGGACCGTGGACAGTCCCACAAAGCTGTCAATTAGCAGAGTTTCTTACTTAATTTTCAAATTTTTGGAAAGCCTGAGGGAAACGTAACAGTGAACTAAAAATTACCAATGAATGAAGCGTCAATCTTTTGACATCTATTATCTATATATGGTTTCAATTGTTGATCTAATTCATTGAACTTTAAATCCTAAACTAAAATCTTAATCTACAATTTACAATTAAAAAGAAATGATAATTAAGTTAAGTGAAATAATATTTGCTAGATTTTTACAAAAATAAAAAGAAAGAGAAAATATATTACTTTTAAAATAGTTGGGAATTTTCGAGCCAATTCCCATTAAATCAGGAAGCTCTTAATAGCTTTAAGCTTTTAAATCCCTAAGGAGAAACAGATTACTGTGATGTGCCTCAATTAAGTTAATTAGCCAAAGGATAATAAAAATATAATAAAATTGCATCTGTTAAATGAATAAATTTGTCACATCTTTTGTTGAATTTTTTAAGAAATGAATAATATTTAAAGATTTTCCTTTAATACAAAAATTTTATTTATTGTAGTAGTAATTAATTAAATTTTAAAAAATCTGTTTTTATTTTCGATCATATATATTACTTTATCTTAACAGGATTCTTTTTATACTTTTACTTAGCCTGTGTTCCACGGCTGACCCAGTATTTCCTCCCTTAAGTTCCACAAGCCAACCCTCCGCTCGAGGGAAATTTTCTCTTTTTGCGCGTGACACACATTCATTGCGGATGCTAAATTGTAAAAAGAAATTTAAATATTATCGTTAATAGTAGCTATCGACTATAGTATACTCGTTTATTTATTATAAAACTTAATTCAGCTCAGTCATTAAGTTGCAAGTAATATTGAATTGCCTATATTTTGGACACTTTAATGTTATGGTTGCTCTACTAATGGTTGCCTCCAACTAAATAAGAGAATTTTGTTTCCTAAATCTTGTGTAAATAATTAAAGGACAATTTTATAATATTAATAATATTTTTTTGAATAAGCAAAGCATGTGTACTTGACGTTAATAAATTATATTATATTTGATGCTTCCAATCTTTGCATTTTTTCCTTAAAGATTTTTAAGAAACTTCTTTTATTAATGAATAAATGGAGAAAAAAAATTCATACCTATAAGATACATATGAGAGTTGATCGAGAGTTTATATGCCTATTTTTCTTTACATATCATACCCCTGAATTTAACAGTTACGGGGTATAAAAAAGAGCAGCAGCGGCAGTTACTGCAGCAACAACAAATACATCGCGCAGAAGAGGCTGTAATACCAATTACATTGTGCTAGTCGTTCGTACGAAATACCCCGATGAACCCCTTCCGCCGGCCATTGCCTTCGTGGGCGCTGGCATCGGCTAACTGTTGAATCAACGAGTGGTTGCCGAGGGAGTCTTCGGGAGTGTTCGTTTTTTTGGCAAACCGATGGCTGCCATGTACCGTTAGTCCTCATTGAAACGCGCAAGCAGGCGGTTGTGTCCTCGTCCCACTGCCATCGCATTAAATGTGCTAAGTTTGATTCTCAAGATTCCACGTCAAAGGCACATAATATTGCAAATTATCATAACCAACTCTATAAAAAAAGTGAAAGTCCGGAAACAGTATAGACTTTGATCGGCTGTACCGCGGTTCGCTTTATTCGCACCGGGTTCGATTGTCACTCCCGCGCTCCCGACTTCATCGTGTTATAGGGGCTCCAAACTAGGTTCTCTCACCCCCAAAAACTAAATCCAGTCTCTCTCGCTAAAAAGCGTTGAAACGCACATTGCTGGCCACGATTTTAGAGCCGCAAACGAAAACAAAATTAACCGGCATTGAAATTGGTGATCAACCGCAAGAAAGACAAAGATTTTTAATTAAATTTAGAGCGAAGACGACTCACCGCAGGAGCAAAAGTAAACAATCAGAGCGGAAATTAAATATTTAGCTATTTGTTCGTGGGAAATTGTGTCGAATTTTAAAGTAGGACGACTGCAGGACCTCTGTGCATACTAAAGTGACGTATCCGCATCGTGTGTGTTGTGTGTGGGTGTGAGTGCGTGTCCTCTTCGACGCTTAAGTGCTGCCAGCATAAACCTACAATAAGTAGTGTGTGAGCTTAGCCGAAATAGCCATAAATAAAGCCCGGCTAACAAATAAGCAAGCAAACAACTACGAAACTATCAAACAAACTGTGAGGTCAAAGTGCTAAGTCAGGCTAAAAGACCAAAAAGTGACAGAATTTTTCGAGTTCCGAAATACATCCTTAATTTCAGAAAGGTAAGTCCCGCCTTCACCTGTTGAAATTCGAATTGGGGGAGTTCTTAATGCAATTATTCATATGCACATGCATCCGCTCTATACGTATTCGTTGACGAGTGGAAATCACGGAAATAAAACAATCGCACAATTTAATTGCAGCTATTGTTTTTTTTTGGTCGCTCGCGCACCGTCCTGCCTCTTACTGAATATTAAATGGTAGAATTGCAATCATTCAGCTGCATAATTAATATAAAATAAAGCTATGCGATTTTCGCAATCACTTCGAATTGTTTTTTTTTCCCCATTTGATTTTGTTGCTCTTTCTGCGGCATTATTTTGTTTGCTGTTTTTGTTGCATATTTTTTAACAATTAATTAAAAATATGTATGATATATTTTCGCACTTCAATTGCTTGCTACGTTTCATTATTATATATTGTGTCCTGTATTCGCCAGTTTTTCACTTTGTTTTTTATTATCCATAAATTTTGAGAAGGCTTCGGACGTGGCAAATTGCAAAAGGTTTAAAAAATTGAGAAAAATCGAAGTTTATATAGAAAACAATTATACGACAGTTGAAAAAACAAATGGAGATCCGATGGCAGTGGCCAAATCCTGGGAAAAACGCAAAGCTTTCAAAGTGACAATCACAGCTCGTTTACTCGCATAATATGCCAGTCCAGCTTAACCGATTGATATATGGAATAAATTCGCATATGAATTATGAATGGCTGCAGCTAAGCGTTAAAAATGTATTTTCGCTACGGTTTTTGTATTTAATATTTTAATTTAATGGGTTTTGAAAAAATGTTACCGGAAAACTATGCTATTGATTGCTAAGAATAGTGTCAAGTGTATCTTTAACTGATTTTTGGATAAAAAATGTATTTTCTTTTAAAAACAAGGCATGTATTTTTTAGTGGATTTTATTTCTCACCCACCCCGTATCATGCCATGTATCGAAAACTTTAATTTCCGCTTAAATACTGCGGCCAGAAGCCGGAGCTTAAAAATGAAAGACATATCAATAAATAAGCATGGCCGGCCCGCGGAGCCAACTCCTCTGGCGTACGATATACACATACACATGCATAAATACATCCCACACGCAAACGTAAACGCACACACACGCATATTTATATAAAGGCATAAATAAGTCAACACACATAATGGTTAAATAATTAAAGACGCACGAAAGCCACAGCAATCACATGGTATAATAGTTAAAGACATTCATATTTATATTTATCGGGTCTGCACTCGCAGGACAGCGCTTAATGGATGGTCTGGTTCGGCAATTATTCAGGGATCCGGGGTGGCAGGATTCTCTTTCATGCCGGGGCTAAATTATTTTGCACCCCTCCCCAGAGTGACCCCTCACAAAATGCAATTTAATTTAAGAGGAGCCAACTCTATTAAGTTCCAATTGTTATTCAAAATTCCAATTCCAAAACTCAAACTCAAAGCGCATATCACATGTTTTTGAGGGCGTGTGGGTGTGTCTGTTGTGGTAATTGTTTTAAAGCATTCATACATAAATTTGGCTAATTAAACATGACCGCACAAACGCACAGTCCCAGCACCCACAGTCGCCCTGGAGGAGCTCGTTCGGAAATGGTAATATGAAAATATTCCCTAATAATGGAATAATGTAAATAGCAGTAGGTTCAGGATGTGCACAGGATGCGAGGGACGAAAGCCACAGACAGGCAGCTAACAACCCGAACCGTACATATGCCGGCCTATATGGCCATCGAAGGCAATAGAAACGAAACATAATTCTCATATAGATGCAGTTGCCTCTAATTCAATAGAACGGACATCCATTGGTCCTTGGCTGGTCCTGATTCTGAATTTGCCACTGTCCCTCTTGCTGTTCGTGATATTGATATATTATACAATGTCGGGGAGGAAGACTTAGGTTATTCACCACATCGGCAGGAATTCATTATTTATTACCAATTATTAATTGCCACAAATTGTATGTTCTTGGTCTCTGGGGATAGTTGCTTTAATGAAGTCTATCAAAAGCAAGAATATAGGAAATCTCCCTATTATAGAGCTATTTAAAGCTCTTCTAGATATTATTACTTTAATAATTATAATTGATTAACCATTGCTTTGATTTTTCTCTTTTTTATTTTAACTTCGAAATCCCTTCACTAATAAATATGAATTAGTTCGCTTGCGGTAATTGCCAGTTTCTCGGTTTATCCATTTCACGGTTCATTTTCTGTTCTCTGAAAACCGCACACTACCCAGTTTTTGCAGGACTCCCCCTTCTCCGTCCATTTCCAACTATTGACTAATTAAAAAAATAAACGAAATCAACGGAACACAGAAGGAAGAAACGGAATCTAGATGCCATAATAAGCAACTATTTTTGGTTTTCTTTCCCTTTCGGTCACTGGTTTCTGGCTACCAGTTACTACCAGTTACCAGTATCCAGTCGTCCTTTTGGCCTTTGGTGTGTTTGCTCGATGTTAAAATTTCTGGCTAAATGGTAGAAGCAAAACAAGGAATGTCCATACCTCGTGCAAGTACAAAAAGAGGAGCCACTGTAGATTTCTCGTATTTTTCCAAATGACCCAATAAATTTGAGCTCATTATGACGCCAAGCCACGCTCTTCTTTTGCCGGCTTTGTTTGTGGCCAACTGAAATAGCAAATGGCAAATGGCAGAAAAATCAAAAATAAGAGAGAAACAGTGAAACAGTAAAATAAAAAGAACGCAGAAATCGTAGAAGCAGCAGCGAGTAAGTAAAATAAATGTGGCAGCAATCGTAGCGTGAGGGAAAATAAAATGAACCACCAGCTCCAGCTCCAGCTAGCCAGGTAATTGCTGTAAGAGGGCCACTGCCACAATGAGGGGCAATGAGCGTTGCCTATGAAAACGTCTTCCAGCAGTATGGCTGGAGTGGTCAATGGTCAGAGGGCTGAGGGCTGAGGGCTCAGAGCGTGGCAATGAATTACAGGTGAACACAATTTTTGATTTGCTGATGGCTAATTCAGCTTGCTGGGCAGAAAAGTATGCTACGTTTTCTTTTATTGCCAATTATTCCTTGGGGAAAAGAACTCCTTGGGAGATATTAAACATATATATTATATACACTTGTATTTAAATTTATAATTTTCGCCAAGAAACTATGAGGTTATGATCGAAAATGTAGTTCCACGGCCTGTTTCTAAATTCACTCTGTTTTTGATGCTTGATTTCACAGTATTTGGCCCAGCTTCAAATTATGCCGCAATTTCGGTTAGCCAGCCTGCGCTTGACCGAAATCCATGCTTAGGAGCTTTATTACGGCTAATTAGGATGCCGTTGCAGTTGGAGTTGCAAGTGCAGCAGGAGCGGCTATAGTCACAGGCCTAGTTGCCGTTGCTGCTGCATTTTCCGACAGCTAATGCCAAGGACCATACACACACACACACGCAGATGCGCCGTATGTTTAGGCATTCGAGTGTGCACATTTGAATAATTAATTTGTGCAGTGGTAATTTACACGTTGGTCGACTGGCTTTTTGGTCGGAATTCGGTTGTGCGGCTGTGAATCGCTCTGGGGTCCGTGGCTACATGTTATTTGATTATTTTGCTAGGCCAATTGCATTCGCTTTTGAGGCTTCTGGGCTGTGTGGGCATGTGGGCGTCAGGCGTGGGGCCGTTTGGCGTTGGGCATGACATGGCATATTTATGACAATGGTAATTAAATTTAATTGTTGCACTTCTCCGGCGAGGCCCCCATGTCGTTGCGGTCGCTGGGCCATAACTTAACCCTCTAACGTAGCTTTTGCACGCATCCTGGCTTTTTTTTTTTTTTTTTGGTTATTCTATATTTTTATCCTTTAATTTTGGTGGACGGTTGGCCTTCGCTACTTGTCAACGGGCATTGGCTTTTCGCTTTTTCGGTACTAGGCATTTGTTTTCCTCTCGGTTTTATTGTCGCCTTGTCCATTACGGCTAGAAGCTAGAAGCACACTCTACTTAGGCTGCTTTGCGTGCAGCTACTGATATGATAAGGTTAGTTAGGGCCGCCGACTAACCAATCCACCCCGCGGCCAGTTGTCGGCTTAATTGCTATGCTAAACGCTAAATCATAGCCTCACGTGCACCACGTAATTAGCTTAAATTGTAAGCCGTTCGAGTCCGATGTCCGAGTGTATGAGTGTGTGTATGGGCGAGTGTATGTAGCCACACACATGTGTGTGTTGTGGTATGCGTGCTTCTAATTAGCCAACGGGTCAAATGGACTCCTGGACCATGCCAAGTTTCTCAATTTTGAGCCGTGTTGATTGGCTCTATTGGATGTCCTTTGTATGCATTCATCAAAGCATTTTTTCACACATGAATGGGACATATAATTCATTTACACATTAATTAATTGCATTCTTCCAATGCATGCCTATTTCCAAAACTCTTTTATTCAAAATAAATAGAAAATGAATTGTTAAGCCATTGCCATTTTATGTAAAGTTCTTTGTAAAATATGCTAAAATACTTAGATGAAAATACTATGTATTTGAGGTGTCAGTGAGCATTTATTTCTGCTCATAGTTATTGAATAAATTCTTTGGCTTAAATCAGGAAAATTGACAAAATAGTCTTTTTTGTAAAATGAAATGTTTTATTTATTTAACATGCGGTGATACTTTCCACAATATTTGCTCAACAGCTTTCATTTTTTGTGTTCTAAATAAATTCTGCAATTTCCGATAACCCAATTGAGTTCCCAGTCAAGTGTTTATTTGCAAATAAACCAACCTGTTTATAGTCGATATTATTGGCTTTGCTAATTATATAAATTTGACTAATTTATGGACTCTGCATATACAGATGCATGCAGAAAATGTCTTGGATACATTCTGTATAATAAACAAACAAATTCGGCCAAAATTAAATCCGGCTTAATTAAGTGAGAAAATCGAATAATAAATGGACTTTTGCATACTATTTATATTCACATATAAATTTATATGCCGGAATACTGCCGAAAGGATCCTCGTTTGTTGTTCATTTCAAAGCCAAAGTCTAAAAGGGAATACAAATAAAAACGACAACACTTCCTTTATTATTTTTACTTATTTCGGGGCCCGTCTTTGTGGCGGGGCATTGCCCGCAGGAGCCCAAATAATTAAATCCAAAGGAAAAAAAAGGAGTCGACCCGAAGGGAAAGCCCAAGAAAGAAACAGTCAACAGTCGGCGGAGCGATTGCAAGGACAAGTGAAATGGAAAGTGAGGAAATGCCCGCCAGCAGTTTTTGACAGTCTCCTTGACTTTTGTTGCCTTTCGCGCGGCGTTTTTAAGACCAACCTATACCCTTACCCACTCCAACACCCATTCATAGGACCCACACCGGGACCGCCCTTCGATGGTAATGAAAAACGCGCCCTTTGTGGGCTCCCTTAATGGGCGCGGGCGTTTTGCCAGGAATGCTTGTCGTGCCCCGGTGTCCCAGTTTGTGGATGTTGCTGCCGCATACCTTGTTGTGCCTTTTATTTTGCGCCATGCGCCGGCAAAACTTTTTGAGTAAATGTCTTTGTCAGCAGGTGTAGCCAGGCTGGTTTTTGCTTGCTCCTCCCTCCGGTCGGTTCTCTTTCTTCATTTCGCTTCCTGCCCGGCGTCGTTGATGTCCTTGCTGGCGGGGCACCTTGCAGTTTCATTACCCCGAAACAGGAGATTTTTGTTTAAACTTGTTTGAGAAAAGAGAAAAATAAAAATACTTTTCATCATTTATGCGGTCTTTTGCTGTTTGAGTTCTTTTTTCCTCCTTTTCTGTTATCCTGTGGCTGCCTGTAATGCCGAAAAGTTGCCTTTGCCCTTTGGCCCGGTGCCCCGACGCCGACCTGTTAAATGTGTTTATTCGGAACACTTGAATTATTTAGACACATTTGACTGGCATTGACTTTGATTAGGCCATACATATTCCATGCATTCATAAAACCTGCTGCTTAGACAGATTTTGAGACGGAGTTTTATGGCGCTTAGGTGAGCCTTGTTGAGGTTTGGCATGTCGGCCAAAGTCAGCATAAAATTTAGCACGCAATTACCAGGCACCCAGATGAGTCGATAAGCCGCTGATGAAATGGAATGGGGTGATGCTCTGGCCAGGATCGGGGATAGCTCCGGGGCTGGGGAAGGGGAAGGGGAATAATGCTCATTAAAATGCAACGAAATGTCACCTATCTGAAATTGAAGCGCAATCTTAACGGACCTAACAGCCAATTATAGGAGCCAGGACACGGCGTAAATTTCACGATAAACATCCTGCAGCATGCCTGGCCGGGCCAACAGAAGAAATAGCCACAATAGAAGCTGTCTAAATTAGAGTGCAAGCTTGTTAACGACAAAAGATGGTTCATACAAGAATATACGACAGCAGACGTGTAAATATATACAGAAGTACATACGAATGAGCGTGTATTTGTGCGATTTGTATATATAAATATATGTATATAGCGGCTTTGGGTCATTGGGGGTCATTGGTCCGCCTAAGACGTTTGCATAATATGAGAAAGATTTCCCCGCTTTCATTCCGCTTCCTTTTTTTCGGTGGGTGGCTGCGTAAGTAAAGTCATATTAAATGTAAGAAGATGGAGGACTTAGTGGGCCCGTCGCTCTGGTTAACTGCAGAACATAAGCCCTGGCATGGAAAGCGATAAAAATGGCTTGGCTATTGTGTATTGCTGCTGCTGTGCTTGTGCTTTGCTTTAGCCTGTGCTTTCTGCACCATATTGCCAAGTGTTCCATTCATTCGGTCTCGCATTGTCTGGCCCCATGCGTAAAGTGAACAAAAATTGTGGGAAAATTACATTTCGAGGAGGCCCGGCCCAGAGCCGACAGCCAAGAGCCCACAGTCCACAGAACAGAGTGTAAGGGGAGAGAGAGTCCAGAAATCCCGACTTAGCCTATTAGCATTCATATTAAAACGAAAGTGGAGCCATATTGCGTATACGCATCCATGTACCCAGCTCAGTGTGTACATTGACTGAATGTGCGTAATTCTAGGCCACTCCCACTCCCCTCCCATCCTACTACCATCCTTCGTTTGTTTGTTTGTGTGTGTGCTTCCGACGGCTAGAATCTGTTACTTTTGTTGTTGCTCCTGATTTTGCTAGCAGCCAGCACTTGGGAGGATTTTGGGATTAACGTGAGCTCATCTGCACAGCCCCACTCCGCCATCAATGGAAGACATCATGAGGGGCGAGGGGAAAGTTAATTCCTTTTTGAGTAATACGCGTTGTCCTTTGAACAGGCACGAAATTGCATTCTTTGGCTACCAAATTTTATGTCATTCCGGAGCTTAGAAACTAAACATGGCCATTTACTTTTATTAAAACCGAAAATATTGCCTTCGGTATCAACTTGTCTAATGATTTTTTCATCGTGAAGGAACGTCTACAATGTGGAAATATCAAAGGGATTTGTGGAGATTAAAAAGAATTTGTAAGGTGTCTGCCGGACTTTGAAGGATTCTGGAATAGTGGAGGCTCAACGTAAGCATTCTGAATGAACATATGCGATGAGAATACTGTACTCCGAGTAAAATGGAATAAGGATCTACATTTCTTAGGAGATCAGTTAGCCTACAAAAAATCGCTTAATCGGTCGGACTAAGTTTGTGGCCTAGAACTAGCCATGGTAATTGCCCAAAGTTGGCCTAAATTTTGGCCTATCAATGGAGGAGAGTCTCCCACCAAAGGGAAAAAAAGGACATCAGGCAGGCGAGAAGCACTTGGCTTGACTCGGTTGTTTGCGTGTTTTGCTTAGGTGTTGTCGCTTATGTGGCCTGCCCAGGACACTTAAGGTCACTTTAGATGTGGCAAGGGGCAGCGGGACTAAGAGAGAGAGAGAGCCGTAGCGAAAGGAGAGAAAAGTGCAGAGGGAGGGGGAGGTGCGAGCATATGGTTACACAAGGATACAAAGTGGTCAGCGTAGCCATTACAGCGTCAAAAGTGCTTATCTACACAGTTGTCCAGTTGTGGTGGTTGTTGTTGTGGGTGTTGCTATTGTGTCCATAGCTAAATAATGCGCTTAATAGCGCTCACCCACCTCGCCAAGCCAGCGAACAGCCAACAAACAGCGACCGTTCAGGACATCACGCTCTGCGTTTTTGCCATTTGTGCCGTGCTTTTGTCTTTCAACCATTAGGCTGGCAAACACCTCCATCCAAACACACACAACACACAACACACACACACATCGTTCACATGCAGCCGAGTCACGTTTGCCGAAGCTTTTGTTGCTTTTGGTGCGGAGGCTGATGCTGCCGGCTCGATTAGCATATCAATATGCAACGCACCCATACTCCCGGCTTTGCCCATCCTAGAGATCTGGCTCTATTCAAGGAGCCACGCACAAGTGACACATCGTTATGCGGCCTGATAAACATGGGCTCCACCTACTTACAATACTCTCGACACTCAACACCGATGGCGCCCACATTGCGCATACGGCACGTTGTCAACGTCAAGTGCTTGAGTGCGACAAGAAACTTAATGAAATGAGCGAATTGAATAGTTCGGAGCAGGCAGGCAGACACTACTTTTACTTTGGCCCGGATATTGGGTTTTATTTTATTATATTTCCCGGGCTTTACTTGACTTTGCTTTGCCTTGCTTTACTTATTCTCTCCATCAGCCGGCCCTTCATCTGGATCCGCTCGGTTCTGATTCCGATTCTGGCGTTGTGTGTGCACCATCAGGCAACACATGCCGCCATTTCGCAGCATAATATCAAATTACAATGACTACCCATGTGGATCAGTGTGGGTGGGTGTGCGGAATACCCGGCCGCGTTTATTGCCGTACACCCACACCCACACAGAACACAAATACACACACCTCACCCAGTACAACACACTCGTGTGCTTGTAAACTACTTAATGGTGTGTAAATTTGCCGACGCGCTTCGATGCTGTTCGGTTTCAATTTTGCGGCTGAGAAAAATTAATTTTGTTACTAGCTTTGTGCGCTCCTCTATCCCAGCACAATATTCCCCACAGGGCACGGCAATTTTGCAATGCGTAATGGATTTCTGCAATTAAAGTGAAAACAAGGCCAGCACATAAACTCACACGCAGGGGAAATTTGATCAATCCCCGGATTGAGGAAAGCAGAAAACAAACAAATGGACTGGCAGATAGATAGTCGGGCTGTCAGTCTGGTCGGTAGCCAGAAAATCACTCACAGAAACAGTTGCCTAACCTGTTGGCTTAGTTTGAAAAGTTGCTGGCCTAACGCCTTCCCCTGCCCGCCCATCTCTCTTTCATTATTAGCAAGTTTGGCTTACCCACTCCACTGTGTGTGGCTGAGAATGGAATTCAATTTTGGCCCGACACAGGAATTACATGCAATCCAAGTTGACTTTACGTTTCCAGCAGTCTTCTCCGGCAGACAATACAAAAGCCAATGGCAGAAAGGATATCTCCCGGCCGTTACTCCACTAGCTCGCACACTTCCTTTCTCCATTTCGATTCCTGTGTACGCTTGCCAAAAAACTGTTTACGTACCAAATAAATTTGCCATTAGATGAAGGGGAGAATTTACACGACTTCATCCGGGCCAGGGGACATAAACAATGCAGCTGCAAGTCGGCCAAGTAGGGTGACACAGGACTCGTGCATCTCCTGCGGCAGCAAGGACACAAAAGCAGCAGCACAAAAAAAAAAAAAACAGCAGCAGCTTCGATGTTTGTGTCGATAACGTTTGGCGAAAATTTACGGAGAGCATACATTGAAGTTGTCACATGGAATCGAGAAACAGGGCCGGGAATCTGGATACACCTGGCTGGAAGTTATCAACTTTGCCTGCCGGCTGCAGCCGGCTAATGAAATGCTGCCAGAGATCCTGCCCAGGATCTGGGAGAAAATCCTTTCCGAGCCGAGTGTCGAAAATTGAATTCCCTGCTTTGGAGGCATTACCCCATCGAACATAAATTATCACTTGCAGCGTGCAAGTGCCTTACTATAAAATCCCTTCGCCATTTCTCGTTGTTCAGCCTCAAATAAATACAAATCAAATGGCAGGAACAGCGGCGAAGCGAAAGGCTCTCTCTCCAGCTTAAATGTACATTGTATATATACGTGTACAATGGCAGGAATATATTCTGTCCCCAGGACACTGCAGAGGATCGTTTATAATCAGAAAACCAGAAAATTTCATATTGCCTCAATGGCCCCGACATGAGCACACATACGGATTCTTTGTGTGTCTGAGCAAAAATCTTTGAACTATGAAAAATTGATATTAGCTAAAAATACTTTTAGTCCTTGTGGCCACATAGCAATGTCCTTACCAGACCACCCAGCCCTTTTGTGTCTCTGCCTCTGTCTCTGTTTCTGTCTCTGGCTCTGCCCCTCTGTATGGGGTTCCTGCTTCTGGTATCCATTCTGGTATCCTCTATTGGCCAACTCGCCTTTCTCGCCGCCAGTTGGAGTGTGTGCACAATGATTAGACGGACCCGACACTGCCCACATTGTACAATTTGCTCTGATTCCTCGTGTCGCCCAGGGACTGCCCAAAATGCCGCCTCCTCCTGGGGCCCTTGGGGGAAACACACATACCTCCTTTTTTCGGGCTGCTTATTTTGGCTGAACTTTATTTAATAAAGCAATTTGCGCTTGGCTGACATTAGTTATTGTTTGTGCCCTGGCCCCGAATATCTGGCCCGGGACAGATAATTTGTGCGGGCTGGCCCTTTTTTACTTTGCCTCGGGTCTATGTTTGCCGGCCAATTGCCACAACTTGTTAAGCAATTAAATTTAATTTGCATGATAAAAAATAGATGAAGTCCTCTGGCATTCCCCTTGATTAATTATGATTAATAGCCACTACAAGGTTGACAACGATAGGGTCCCGAAAATAGTCCTGATCAATCAAGGTGGCTAAAAATATTTGAAACAATGTAACATAAAATAGAATTTTTGAACAGCAAGTCATGCCGTATCCTTGGAAATCACGCTGTGTCAGTCAAGTCAATTAGTTGGCCGGCAAAGGGCACGTTGCCAAAAAATTTAAAGAATTTTGTGCGCGGCATCGCGTTCAAATTGAATGCGGATCCACCGCCCTCCTCCGGCCTTCTATGGAGCCACGCCTCTGGCCAGGGCTCTGCACCTTTCTGCATAACAAATCAATGGCGGAAGCATTTTTTCACGCTGCCTGCAACATCCGCAACGGTAACGCCTGCGGCTCTACACTTTTCGGCTTGCGAGCATTTTTGCAGCTTTTGTTGGCGTGTGCGTTTTGCCAAACTGTCAATCAATAGAATTGTTCGGCCCTTTTTTCCTGCCATTTTTATTTTCTCTTCGTTGTATTTTTTTTTGTGAGCCATGGAACCGCAGAATTCAGCCGATCCCATCCGAGCCCAAACCGAATAGAATCGAATACAATCGGCGCTCTTACAATGTTGCCACTGCGTGTGGCATGTGGCTGCTATGGGCTCGAGCAGCGAGCCGTCAAAGTCAACGTGCATCATGTGGCGACGTGGCATGCAAGAGCCCGGGCGTCCGGAGTGTGGCAATGTTATTTTTCGCTTTGTGGCTGCGCTTTCCCCGTTACGACATTTGCACACCACTACTACTACTACTGCCACTACTGGCTGTATTGCCAACAAAACGCAGCAAAGCCGAGAAAAAACGTCAAGGAGAAAAATGCAGAAACGGCGCAAAAAACTGGCCAACAAGTGCCGTTGATCTATGAGGGGTCAGGGCTGGGACAGTTTGGCGGGCTATGTTTCCAAATTTAAGACTTAAAGTGCCAGTTCAGCAGGCCAATTTAGGATGCAGCTTGGAGGAAACAAAAGGATGTACTGGCCATAATTTATGATAAGCCCATAAACATGTAGCATACTCTTGTTTCTAAAAAAACACACAAATTCATATTTAAATTTTTTAAGTCTGCATAGTTGGCACTTTTTTTTTGGCCTGTATCTAGGCAAGAATTTTGTCGTCCTTCCAGCCATCAAACTGCTCGTTAACGCTCCAATAGAGGAGTCACTGCTGATAGAGGCTGAAAGAGAGATAGAAAAGGAGTCGCAGCATACAGGAAGAAAGGACGGAGAGCACCTTAAGGCCGCTGGCTGCGTTCTGCATGCGGCTTTGATTTTTGTCTTTGTTCACGTTTTTGGCCATGTACGTTGTTGGCCCAAAGGGCAAAATCAATATATCCTTGTGGCTCGACGGTATTTCTTTTTGTGAGTGTCAGTGTGAGTTCTCGGCCGTGATTTGCCTTTGCTGTTGCCGTTGCCTTTTCGTAGCCACTTTCCCCCGGAAGTTGGCCGTCTGGTTGCTTAGGCATGCAGGCATTCTGGCATTCGCCAGGCATTCAACCACTCAGCCCCCCCTTCCAGACCCAGCCCCAGCCCCACATGCAGTTCTCCCTTTCTCTGCCCGCCACCCTTTCTGTTTCTCCAGGGCCGTTTCTCTACTTGACTGGTTTCTGTGTGAATCGGCCGTGATTACGTCTAATAGCTGTCCAAGTCGATCGATGTTCGACTCCCGTACTTGACAGGCGAGACTCTCCAGGCACTCCCTAGGCCCATCGGCTTCGTTTAGCCTGATCTTTGGCATTTGCGGCCGTCGTTCTGATGCATAATAAATGAGCCAACGCCACTTTCGTCCTAATCATATAATAATAACTTAAGTAATGGCGAGCATAAATAAATGAATCACTAATGAGCTGAAACTGTTTCCTTTCGCTGCCGCAATTTCGCCAGCCACCAGAAACGAGCTGCGACGCACTAAAAATGCGCCATTTACGACAATCAAAATGATTAAGTGCGTTCCGCGCGTAGCATTGCGAATGTTGCGTATACGCAGCGTTGCCGCTCCCTTTCCCGCTACTGCTGCCGTTGGCCATGGCCATGGCCATAAAGAGCCAAAGCCAAAGAGAGAAAAACAAGAAATATGCTTGCCGTTTGCCGTCGGGCCATGGCGGTAGTCGTGGCTTAAAGCAATTTAAAGCAATTCATACTTTCGGTTGCCAGCAGAGGCAATTTTGTTAATATTTCCGAGGCGTTCGCGCAGTCGGCCGGTCGAAGAAAGTTAAAAATATGCTTTAACTGCTACAACAAGTCCCCGGGGAGTGATTAAAATATAATAAATTTCACTTGAAAAACGAAGCAAGACAGCAGCCGAGGCGGTCTGGGCCGTGCCGGGCAAAAGAAGTAAAAGCAGAAGCGGCATAAACCGAAAGGAGATTAAGTGGATGGCCAGCAAAAAACCGCACATGCAAACCACCCACGGCCCCGGCCACGGCCACGGCCACCGCCACTCACATGGACTCCGCCATAGTCGGTATACAGTCGTTAGTATTCCGTACTCCCTAGTCCTGGGTCCCTGTCCGTGTCTGTGTCCGTGTCCGGATTCGGATTTTTTGGGTCCGGCCGGCAAGCAGCCAGTGGAGAGCCCACAAAAGTGTGAACATAATTTAACATGCAGCGGCGCGCCAGTTTTTGGGTTTTTCGGTTTAGACAATGTTCAAGGATTGCCTCGTCTTTTTGTGGGCTCCACTCATGCCGCTGCCTTCAACCTCCCCCCATTCCGCTTGCTGAGCCTCTTTGAGCCGAGCGTTTGAGTGTTTTGAAGCCTTATGTGAATTTGATTTGCGGCATTTTAATTTATGAACATGTGAAAGAGCCGCCGTCGAGTTACCAAACATTTTGGCAAAACATTTCCTGAAACAAGTTGCGGTTACAGCGGAGACGGAGGAGTCCAAAGGATGGCTGCCAGGGGGAAGCCCCTCGAAAATTTCCGGCCAGCCTGTCGGACGGGCTTTGCCTGCAAGCCCCAGCTGACGGGTTTTTGTGTTGAATGCCAAATCAAGCAGCTGCTTTCATGTGCTTTAATTTTCGTCTTCATTCTTCTTTCTTTTTTGATTTTGTCCGCCCGACTTGAGAAATTTTGGTTTTCTGGTTTTGGTCTTTTTTTGTTTTCCTTCCATTTATTTATACAGGACCAGGCAGTTTGTCTATGGATGTGGGCGTTTTGTCGGGTTATCAGTGCTCGCATAAATCTTTTATCAACCCGTCGCAGCTGTGGGCTTCGGGGGGGCTATGACCCCTGTTGCTGCTTCAGCTTCAGCTTCTCCTTCAGCTTTTGCTTCCTAATGAATACGCACAAAGTTGCTAATGAAGCAGCCGAGTGGGAGAGCGAAGAACTTTCGGCATACGCATATGAATATATACACGACGTACAAGGATGAATGTAAGTGAAGTCGGTGAGGAAGCCCCCAAAAGGGGGCGTGTGCCCTGCCTTATAGCTGATCTCATGCATATGCGACAGATAGAATAATTATACACTAGGGTCTGGAATGGGATTAGAATGGGTGGGTGGCTGGTGGGCTGGGTTAACCCGAGGCCCTGGCTCTGGGGGCGCCGAAACTTTGTCATGAATCCCGGGCCGGGGAGGTCTCGAGCCTTAAGTGCGTGTGTGTGGTCTGCGAGAAATGCTAATGCGATAAATCTACATATATTATTTAATATAGAAAGTAAATCAGTTTTGAATCCCATATGAAAAATTTCACAATTTCCATAAAAATATAAATAAGCAAGCATTATGGAGATATAACTAGGAGGACTTTTCTAAGATTCATCTTGCTTCAGAGCCTAAATAAAAATCTTTATTTAATTAGGACCCAATCGAGAGGCGGTCTCAATGAGTTTTTGCTTGTGTAACTACTTCCTTTATAATTACTTGAATAGGTGAATTGATTTTGTTTTTATTGTGCTTATTTTTATAAAACTTTTCGCCAAAGAGGAAGCCGGAAAAAATAAAGGCGCACTGGAATCAGTAGCAAGTCGCTGGGCCAGAATGCTTATTGTGGTCGTTACAGAGTCCACTAGCCAAGTTGGGAAAGGGTTCGGAACGGTAGATGAAGCTGGGAAAGTCAGCTAATGGTAAATAACGATAAATAGGAAAAAAATAGGAAAAAGTAGAAGAGAGCCTGGCCAAAGGCAAAGTCAATGACGCACTCTCCGGGCACTTCAAGGCAGCAACCTCATTGGTAGCTGAATTCTAGTGTGCTTAAAGCGTAAAATTGTTTGTTATAAAATTCAATTGCAATTGCAGTTGCAGTTGCTATTTCTGCTTCTGCTTCTGCTTCTGCTACTGCTTCTGGTTCTGGTTCTGCTCCTCTTGGCCAAATGCAATCAGTTGCATAAGAAATACCAAAGCTGCAACAGAAGCCGAAAAAGAATCCTTTTCCAACTTAAGTTGGCTACTTTTGTCTTGCACTGTGATTCTCCCAGGCACAGACTATAAGCATATCGGGGCCTTGGAAAAACTTATTTTGCTGTTCCTCTGCATATCTTAATAGATGAAAGAAACTACAAAAGCAAAATAAACTATAATATATATATAATTTATATATAGTATTGTATTTTTTGTTTGAAAAGCGAGATCATATCTTACGAAGACAAAGCCCCCGTCTCGTTGATGATTATGCTATAGTAGTCTGCCAAAAGCATACATTTACTACCGTGTGCCTCATCAGAGTGGCATGTGGCATATTACCTTTTATGGAGCCGACTTTGTGGCAGCTTCTGTGTTTTTTTTGGGGTTTTTTCGTCGAGGACTATGACTGCAGACGCACACACGCAATCCACTCGAAGCCCACCCGCTGGCGTCATAAAAGTGCGTAACAAGCGGCAACAGGTTGCCAGGAGGTAGTTATATGAGTGGCGCTGCTCAACCACCTCACCTACCGACTCGGTGTCCTTCGTCCTGTGTCTTTGCGTCCTCGTTTGCCAACAAATTGCGCATATCAAATTTACGGAATTGTCGCCGCTTACTTTCCACCTCGCCCCTTTCTTTTTTCCAAGGCTGGTTACACTTGGAGAAATCTTTCGAAACTATTTTGAGAAGCTAGGAATCATATTTGATTTATGATAGTAATTTTAAATGAGCTTATTTTATTTTAGCCAGATTCAAATGTCTAAGAGAAGGTGGTTTATAAGATTAATTTTATGTATATTAGTATACTAATTTTGGTTACTAGTGTGTCTAGAATTTCCACCAGGCCTCGAGAAACTAATAGATTTCGTTGCCTAGGCTCTCCTTGCCTAGGCACTCCCCCAACGTATCCTCTAGCGTGTGTGTGTGCTGTTTATGACCAAAGTGTTCGGTAATGGCTCAAATGGTAGGCGTTGTCAAAGACTGTTGACTATAGTCGGCTAATGCCGCATTACGGGGCTCGTTGTCTATATTTTTTATAAGCGTTTCGCGTGACAGGAGTCGGGATTCCGTCCCGGGATCCGGGCCTGCATTTACATATCCGCGACATAAAAGCCGCCATATTAATGATTTTATAGTGTAATAACGCGTTATCACGCCGTCACTCACCCTCGCCAGCGCACAGATATGGCTAATTCATTTGTTTTTAGCTGGTTGTTTTCATTTTTTTGTTCGTCCTGAATTCGTCCTGTATACCCCCGACTGCTTGTTTCTGTCAGCTTGCATTTTGATTGAGTTGTTTTCACATAATTCATGAGGACAGGCCACCGAAGCGTGTTCGCAAAATGCAAAATGATATTGATATCTATGTGGATGGTGGTAGTATCAGGGACTTTTGGGACTTTGGAAAAACGGGACACATTTGTGTCAATGTCTGGACATTAATAAACATTTGATTTGTGATTTGTTGCGTTGAATTATGCAAATTGGTATTGTGCATAAATTGCGCCAATTATTTTCTGTCTGCCGACTTAATTAAATGAAAAATTCGTTTTTTCAGAAACATCAGTCAGCGTAAAGAAAACAAAAGCCCTTAATGCGAATCAAATACAAAAAAAGCGTATTTACTCTAATGAGTTAGAGGTCTGGTCGGATAGCTTCTCTAGATAACGGACTAGTTTCAACAAATCAATAAAATTATTTTCATAAATATTCAGAAGTACATGTCCAAAGTGTTGTGAGAATGCCTTCAGCCGCTACAAGCAAAAGTCATTTAACAATCTCTAACAACAATCTAATTACCAATAGTGTTCTATTTTCGGAGTAATTATTAAAAATGAAGGTGACGGCACTCTTTTGGTCTTGGAATGGTAAATATTAAAGTTCACCTTAAAAGGCTAAGTGCAATTTTAGAAGAATCCTAATATTTTAAAAGCTGGTACTAGCTTATTAATTGAGCTATGTAATTGCCTAAAAACACAGTAACAGGTTACTGGGAAAGCTTAAAGGCATTCATCAAGAAGCAAGCCCAAAGACGAGCTACGAGCAAAAATAAATATCCTTTTATGCAATCCTTACATCAATCGCCTAGAGTTGGACTTTCTCGTATTTTTTGAGAGGCGTTGCCGGGCTACGGTTGCCTGGATGGTTGCCTAATTCTTTGAGGCTCTATTCAGTGGTGTCGGGTTCGGGTTCGTGTTCGGGTCCGGGTCCTGGTCCTGGTCCGCTAATTGCTATAACTTCCACTTTCCGTCGGTTTGACTCTCAGTCCGTCCGGTTGGCCGTCAATGTGTATGTTGATTGCGCTGAAATAAATGAGTTTTCATGCTAACCGAGCAAAAGTTGTGCCAATTATACTGGCCGAGTTCAGCTGCTTATTGTCGGATACTAGCTTCCCCCCTTCAAGCTCTTCATTTTGTTCTCCGTGAAAGTTTCTGGCTTTTGTCTAATTTATATAATGCCATTGCCATTTAGCATAAGAACCAAATGAATTGCTTTACAAATTGAATGCAAATCCTCCCTCATCATTATAATCATTCAGCTAAATATAAAGCGAGAGCCAAATACGTCAAATTTCATGATTTTTGGGAATAAAATGAAAAGCCTCAACAGTTTGATGCGTACTCTCTATGCATTTGCTCTCTATAGCCAGATATATATTTTATTTGGCACGGTTTTACCATTTTGTGAATAAGTTTATCTCGGGTTTTGAGCTAGGGGATTATTACGAAACATTTCTCCATTTCTCGCTTTTAATCAGAATCTCGGCTGCCACGATGATAAATGTTCGCCGGCATCATCCGGGTGGGGGAAACCAGGTCGGGGTCGAGGTAAAGAAATATTCATAATTCAATGCTTAAACCGCAATTCATGCTCTGTTTTTTGGCTCCCCTTCAGAAACTGCTGTTGCTGCTGCTGCTTCTGCTACTGATGCTGCTGCCAGTTTAGTTTTTGGCTTGCTTTTTTGCTTGCCAGCCAGGCTTCCACCAGCAGCCAGCCAGCCAGCCATTCACATTAATATCGTGTTCTGCAGGCACTGCTGCAGCTTACCTGGGGTAAACCCTAAAAACGCTTTTGCATTTTCATAAATGTTTGGCTTTTGCTGGAAATACACTCGACTCATTCCACCGTTTTCAGCATTTCCACTTTCCCCCAACCTCCCCTCGGTTGATCTGCATATTTTACTCGACCTCCTGGCCGGCATTGGTTTCCCCTGTTTTCCTCGCTGCGGTCGGGAATTTCCACCTTCATCGCCACTTCAGGCAGTGTGGCGTTGCAATAAAATTGAAATTAATTTTTAGTGATTGCGGATGCGGTGAATCATTTTTCGGAGGCATTTTTTCCCCAAAGGTCCCTCAATTGGGGAACGGCCGTTGATTGAATTGTACAAGTTCTTGGTCGGAGAGAGCACTATTCATGAATAACATGCCAATCAACCATCGCTCATAAATTTCACTGTATTATTTATTTAAAAGAATGCTTCTACCTTTTATCGTTTTTAGGGCACGAGCACTTGTCGCCGCCATTGTCGCATCTATAGCAATTAAAACGGACGTCGGCCAAAGCAAATAGCCAACAGGTAATTACATTTTCGTTTATTTATTAATTTTTTGTATCAATTATTACACTCGACAATTTTCGACATCCATGAAGTGGGGTAAAATAATGAAGAGGCCCAAATTAAATGAGTGTTGAGTTTGGTTTAAAATTACCACAAATATGCATATACTTGTGCGTGTATTTCAATTTATATGTTACATTGTTTTATGATATAGAGCTGGTTGTGTTGGCTGTCATTCGGGTTTTTGGATATGACTGACTGACAGATGGGGGATGGATTTTAACGTGTAGGCATATTAAGTGACTGCAAATCCATCAGTTTGCAGGTGTGTGTGTGTGATCTGAAGTGCTAAAAAGTGAATATTCATGTCAATGTCTCGTCTGTCAATGAAAAAAGCCAAGTTGATACTGAGTGGGGCTGTCAGTTTACAAGGAAATATCATTTGACGAGCTCAAATGGCATCTGAACTCAAAAATTTTTTAGTTTGTACTGGATTAACAATCCATTTACTCAACGGGTTAAAATTAGTCAAAAAATCAATAGCTATCGGAATGTATCACAATTAGCCCAATTAGTTGGCCACAAAACGTGGCCACAAACGTTCTGGATTGGACCGAGCTCTTCCGACACTAGTTTCCGGTGGCCGAAACGGGCTAATAAATGGAGAATAGCTTGGCCAGATGCTGTTGGACGTTTGCCATTATTCATGGCCAGGAAATTGAAATGTTATGTGGCCTCAAAAGTATCCCCCAAAAAGACGGTGGCCAAAAAGCGCTTAAAGCGATTTAGGTCTTAGATTTTGGAATTAAATTAAGACAGCTACTAAACTTTGGCCAAGTTGTCATATTCATTTTTTTTTTTACCAAAAAGGTCCTGAGTCGGGCCAGCTGAGTCCTGACCTTGATGTTCGCTGTTGGTTTCATTATTCCTGCTAATTGAAATCGCTCGCCAGAAAACTTAATTATGATTGCCGTTTAGCTTTTGATCTTTGGTCGATTTTACAAATTTGCATTATCCACTGAGAGTGAGCTTATTGTAATTAATGACAAAGCAAACACACACAGCCTCCTTTGCCCTATAAGAAAAGTTTTAAGCCCGTTTGTTTTAATGCCAAGAACCCTTTGCCAAATATTTGGAGTGAATTGCACTCAATTTAATCTTGAACAAAACAGGACTAGGCCGGACGTGGGAAATGGTTTAAAGTTGATATTGCTGGCCGGCTCTCATTTGTCCGGCAATTAGTTAAATCTATGTAAATATTTTTCTGCTACTTGAACAACAAGCACCCAAGCAATCAATCACTCCATCAATCAATCAATCAATCAATCGATCAAGAGGGAGCGCCAAGAGAAGCAATGAAATTTGGTCAAACAAAAATACTAACACAAACACAAAAGCAAACAAGAGCGAACGTTACTAAAGTGCAATTAAGGTCCGGAGCTCAAGAGGAACTTAGAGCGTAGCAATTGAAAGTGGAGTCCAATTACTCGACAATAAAACAAGTAAGGACGGCTATAGTAGAGTTTCACGACTATATGATACCTGATACTCTTCTCTTTTACTCCACGCCCTTTTTTTGTGTGTTTATTTTCAGTTTAACTAACTTTCTGAAAAAGAGATTCAAGTGGCTGTTGGTGCTGATGAAGAAGATGTGTCGGAGATGATCCCTCTTCTCTTATACATTCACTTCCAAAATACATATTTTACGTATATTTAAATATCGCTAAATACTTATATTTCCAATATACCCTTCTGCTCTACAAGTACCGGGTACAAAAAATATACTATCCGGACAATGTACACTCGACTCTGTTATTGTATGAAATGCGATCCGATGCTGCAGAAATGATGAAAAAAACAGGAAAAAAGACAGCGAGTGCATTGACTTGCGAGAGAAGCTGAGTAAACAGAATCAATGAATTAAGCTTCTTTCCCCATAAAATCAAACAAATGCTTGTTATTATTCCATGTAATACTTCTAATTGAAAAGAGTCCCCGGCCTGTGTAAATTGCAATCATTTAAAGATGAAACCGCCTGGCTGTGTTTGCTTAAGTACTGCAATTACAATTTATGGCAATTGCTTTAATTAGGGCCGCAGGAAAGTATAAATGTTCTGGGGCAAGAAAACTAATGTCAAATGTCAGTTGCCATTATTTGTGGTGCCCCTTGGGGGAAAACTATTTACCATCTTTCTCATTTATTTTCCAGCTCCACCCCGATAGTTTCTTTCCTTCTGGTGGCTGCTTTCCCACGATTTTCCCAGCTCACCTTTGTTGCAATGTATTTTGCACTTTTCCACTTGATTTAGTACGCCGCAATGTTTTTATTAGTTGTGAAATATTTTGCGCTTTCGCTTTTCTGCTTTCTGCTTTTCCTGCTCTCCACTTTTTTGTTGGTATTTTTCACTCCCTTGTTTTTCCTTTTCACTGGAATTGTATCCCTGATGTCGCTTTGTGGTGCCATTAGTTGTTGTTTTGTGGTTATTTATTTAATTTTCGATTTCGATCCCCTCACCCAACACCTCTCACCCAAATGCTGTTTGGCCGAAGCAGTAACGACGATTCCAGTTGGTTTTGACGAGTTTTTGGTTCCCAGTGCTAATTAAGCTCGGCATTTGTTCATTAATCAAATTAGATTTCAGTCGGAGGCCATTTAGCGTTCTTTCTCTACCATTTCCCGAACTGGCATCGTGGCATTTCCTCCCTGGCCCAGCCCGACCCGGCAAGCTCATCCGCTTCCTGTTGCTCTCATAATTCAGGGTTTGTTTGAATTTTTGAATGCCAGTACGTCTGAGGAGATGTCTGAGGACGAGGATGGCTTGGCACTTAATTAAAAGATTACTTGTTAAAACTTTTGGCAGAAAACTTAATGCGAACATTGCTTTCAGCCAGGATGTCTAGGAGGCGAGGAGGGGTGCGTGATGGGTGGCAGCGCAATGTTTGTGAAAGAACTTTAAATAAATAAAAGGAAATTGCAAAGCAAACACATTTGGGCACAAACACTGGCACAACTCTCGAACACTCCTTCACATTGTAGACAAAATGGCAACCGTTGAACTTTGATGATTTATAGCCGGGGTAAGAGAATGGGTCCGAAGCATGAACGTTTGCTCAACAGCATTCTTTGTAGCCACTCAAACACACTCGCCCTCGTACTCGTACTCGTCCTCATACAAACACTAAACTCTCAGTTAGCTACACTCTGCTACAGAGTTTCACATTTAATTTACTACGTGTCACGCATACGCTTGCAACTTGACAAATACATCCAGAGAGGAATGCTGAGGAGGAGAAAGTGGGCGGGTTGGGAGGTAGGGTGGTTGGGTGGTTGGGTGGCAGGGGGATTTGGAAAAGCTGTGCGGAAAAATCTCGAAAAAAAATCACACTACATTTACACAGGAGTTGACTAGGTAAGATGCTCGATTACGACCACATATTCCCTTTTTGAAAACCACTTCGCTACACTGTGGAAAAATGGGGATTAAACATAGAACTCTAAGAAATACATTATACCCCTTTATAAACAAATATTTTATAGATTAATTTTTAACTTTTAAATGAGTAATTTAATGTTTGTATTAAATATAAATAAAGCCGCAACTCCTCTTTTAATGTCAGTATCTGAGATCCAAGAACGCTCTGCGTCCTGCGGCTTTATTTGATGTCTTTGATTATGTTTTGAGAGTGAGCCGCAAATTACGGTAAACGTAAACAAGCCTGTACTTTCGCTTCCGGTTCTCCAGTTTTTAATGTACTTCTATGCACTCTGTAAAGTTACTCTGCCGCCCCCTCCTGCGGCAACTCTTTGGTTTCTTTTTTGAGGATGTCTGGGTCGGCATGTGCAAACAAAATTCCAAAGTTTAATTTTACGTTAATAATGTTATTTGTGATTTTTATTTGCTTCTATTTGGAGCTCCTAACTCGTTCGTTCCGTATAATTTAAAAAAAACGTCGCATGTGTCATAGCTCCTATAGCATAGGGGCAAAATGTTATAAAAAATAAAAAAATTGGTTCGCCGACAACTTTGAACTCAAAGCCACTCTCACAGACTCATTTAATTATCAAGTTTACTTGGTGCTCGTATGTGAGTGGGTGTGGGTGTGGGCGGGGGAGCGTGTGTGTGTGTAGGTTTAATTGGTTTTTGATAAAAGTCAGCTAAGCATGCTAATTAATGTGGCTTTGACTTTGAATGCATATGCTTGGTAATGCAGGTGGATGGGGGCTGACCACCCGTTCTGCCTCCCTATCGGGTGGGATATTTTTGAAGACCGGCCACCTAATCGGACACGGACACTGCAAACAGCGGAAAGCGCACAAATAATTCTCAGTTCCCGGAACGTAAACATACGGGAAAAGTTTTCTCACTTCTACATTTCATCCTTGGCGCGCCACTCAACTCGAGTTAACTCAACTTAAATAAATAAATTGTTTGGCTGCGCCAAGGATACGTATTACGTATACGCAGTGTGGCACGCAGTGTGGCAGCATGTCAACACAATAAATGCGAATGAAAATTGCAGCAAAGTTTTGTTATTTTGGCACATGATTCTCGCAGGGAGATGGCACTGCCACTGGCAGTGGAATAACTTGCGTATCATGTAATGTACAAAAAATAAGACCCCCGTGACCAAATTGCAACACAGAAGCAGCAACAGCAAAATAATTAAATTCCTACAAGCAAGTTATTGGGCTCAAGACTTTTTGTTCGCCTAAGTTCTTGTGTTTTGCGTTTCTAATTTCATGGAAAATGCATTTTCCCTTACATTTGTTTTAAGTATTACCAGAGGCATATGGTGCGTTGGTATTGTAAGTACAAAGGTTACAAAAATAGTAACTATCCTTGAACTATAAATAAATATGTATATAGTGTTTAGAGTTACTTATTAAAATCAATAGCTTGAAGAAGACTTTCATTAACACTTATGTACTAGGTATCAGATAGTCTTAAGCAAGAGTGGGCTGTTCTCTAGTATGCTTGTTCTCGAAGGCCCTGAAAGTTATGCCCTCAACTTATTGCCGTTTTCCGCATAGCTTTTGTTTCGCCAGCCAGCCAGCCCAGTGTTTGCAGTTCGGTTGAGTTTCTTACGGCTTGTCAGTGGCCCAGTGGCTCGGTGGTTCGGTGGAGCACTGTGGCTCAGTGGAGCACTGCTGGGAATCATTTCGTTTGCTTCAGCTGCAGTTTTCTTGCACATGCCGGAAGGAAATGAGCAAAAATGACAAAGTTAACGGATGTGCACAAAACACAACGCACTCCCACTTCCACTCACACTCCCGCCGCCCCTGTTACAAGTTGTCCTGCCATTGGGGCCGGCCCCAATGCACTTGCACAGGATCAGGATATGTGTGCGGAAAGTACAAAATTTTACATGCATTTGATTTATGTTTCGCCAGCTCTTTCTCGGAACTTCTGCCACACCACCCTGTCATTGGTTCAATTCCCCTGGCAGGAGTCCTGTCCCCTCCCATTCTCCCATCCTGCCTAGCCTCTACGCCCCTGGTCTGTTGGAAAGTAAGCAAATCATAGCCTACATTTCCGCTGTTGTTTATTTGAGAACATTTCTCTTTCTTCTGGTTATTTTCGTTTCTTTCGTCGGCTCTGGGGAGTTCACTTCACTTCGTATCTTTCTTCGTTTCCAAGTAGAAACTTTCCTCTTTTTCTGGTCTGTTCAGAATTTTTTCATAAATTTCTCGCAAAAATGTGAAGGGAGTGTCATGTTTGGCTAATATGCAATTGTCACAACAAAGCTGGCAAAATTTATGCCACTCGAGGGCCGTCAAACTCTCTGTGGGTGTTGGAGAAGTATCGATCATTCGAAGGACTTTTAATAAAGTAAGTGTTTTTCTGAATCAGTCCCCAATCAAAGGATATGGAAAGTTAGGACAAGGGAGGTGCATTAGTACGAGTACCTTTTTAAAAGCAAACAAATTAAATTATATTTGCAGCCCCTCTTTTTTTCACCTACTTGGTTTCTTTGTTTCTGTTCGGTTTTGGATTCATTTCGTTTGTTTTCATTCCCCTTCTGTTGGTTCACGTTTTAAAAATTTCATTTATCAACGGCATTTTCATTGCTCGATGTTCGGAAGTTCCAATTCCAAAACCCAGATCCCAGCACCCCGACTCGGGACCCAACCCATCCCCCAAACTCACCCTCCGGTCATCCCGTGTCAACAGGCAATTATTATAAAAGCCTGGAGTGGGCCGGAACGCGGCTACTCTAGCTAGCTGGTTACGGGATGGCTGGCTGGTTATGGGCTCTTGGGTCCTGGGCCCACTTTTTTTGAGGGCCCGGCCAGGTACGAACAAACAGCCAAACACACACAGCGACAATTGCGACAATGCTAAATACTTTGCCACTGAAAAATGTGGCTTTAAATTGCATGAAATCATCGCCACATTCCACAAGTAATGAAATTAGTGCAAACAAAGCAACAGAAGCAGTAATGGCAATAGCCATGGCAATAGCAACAAATGCGTGGCAGGGCAACGACTTGGCTATCGAGGCCAATTAGATTAGCATGGCCAAAACAAAACAAAAAGGGTAAAAGCGCAAAAACAAAATATAAAACAACAAAAAAACCAGCAGAAGAACAACAGGGAGCAATAAAATGTTGCTGCCAAGTGGATAAATGGAGGGGTTAGTTCGACCTTTTCTCCCAGACATTTTCTCCTCTGCACTCGAAACAAAGGAGATTTCACAGTTCGACGATAAAAATACAGGACCTTCGAATTCCATTTGTGAAATTATCGATTTGAAAGAAAGATTTTGATTGAATGAACTTTGTGACTTTAATGGATTAGAAAAATGAATCGAATCTGCCTCCCTTTGAGACTCTCCACCTAATTTAACTTAGTTCAGTTTTACTTTTCTTCAGTGTAGTCAAATTTGTTTTTAGTGTCAACGAGTTGAACAAAATTTCCGGTAACTGGTAGGGAATATGTCCTGTCCCTATCGTGTGATCAACTTTGTGCTCCAGTTGCTGACGGCGGTAACTTAGATTGGCATCTTTGAGGTCGTGGGGTCGCTAGATAATCTCGTTGCCATCCGCCTCTCATCCGACAGATCCTGGAGCTTGCGGCCGCCACGTTTCTCGTCCTTCTGCTGTGCTCGCCGTGTGTCCGGGGACTGGAGTTCACCATTTCGACGACGATGTGCCTCTTCGTTCGGCCGGCGTTGGCCCTCCACAGTGTGGTGTTTGTCCTTTTTCGATGTTGCTGCTGCACTGTGGGCCTGGATCCAATTGTGCGTATTGGACTGCTCTAATCGTCCTTGCATACATATTATGGACTCTATTCATTTTCTCCAGGCGGTCGTTTTCAATTTCATCGCGGGCCTGATCGTAACATGCAGCTCCCTTTTCTTGCTCATAGATGTGATTCTGTATCATTGCGGGAACGAGTACATGTACATGTTTTATATTGTCGCTATCTTCGGCCTTCTAGGCGGACTCATGCATTTGGTGAACGCTTTTATCTGCAATCGATACATGCCCTCGAGCGAAAGGTATGTATCAACGAAACACAATCCCAACTCGGGCGATTGATGAGCATATGTTCTCATGTATGCCGCAGGTTGTATCTGAAGCCCTCGAAGAGGCAGAGGAAGAAGGCCCTCAGAGACAGACTCAGGGAAAATCCGTAGTATTTCAGAGGAGTTGGCTGAAAGTGTATTGGGTATTTCAACGGTTTTATATATTTTATAAGGGCTAAACGAGTGGAATGTATTTTTAATAAATATTCATTGATATCAAAATTAATAAGCAAACTATTAAATGCATCGAAGCTATCCATTGCAATTTGTAATTATAATTGGTAGCTCGGATCCATTTCCATGTAATTTAACTTCTCTTTAAATTCTCTTTAAAATGTTGTTGCGCTTGAATGGCCCTCAGACAGCCAGACGGTGTAAGCGAAAACAGTTTAGGTATACAAGCCAAACTAAACTGAAGCCAATGCAAGGACTCGGAGCAGGGACCGGGGCTAGTCCTTCCAGACAAATTCAATACAAAAACTAAACACCGTCCTTTGTGTCGATTATTTGTTGTTGTTATTTGTTATCGTTTCTCGGGGCGGCGGGCAAGTTGCTCAGACCTCGAACGTCGGACCACCGTCTGGCCAGCGGCCATAATCAATATTATTTGGCGACCTTTGCGTGTTAATGGCTTAAATGCCTAAGTCTCTGTCGACAGCACTCACAATGGCATATGAAATGTTTGATTATTTTATCGGGGGTTGCTGGTGGACTTTCAGAGTGTACTTATAGCTCGGGGCCAACTTTCATTTGCGCAGCGGGAAATCAATAAATACCTTTTTGACAATCACCGGAGTGCTCAGAACTGCTACGAACTACCAAGTATTAGTTGCCTTTCCATAATGAAAGGATGAGGACTGGAGGCGAGATTCGGGTGGGGGTGTCGGGTGTCGGGACTTGCACTTCAATCAAATGTCGAGCGACAAACTGTGTACGCTCTTCAGAAATGGGAATATTCATAAGCATAAGAGATTCTAGATGCAGCGCCCCCTCCTGCCTCCGTTTTAGCCAACTGACAATCACTAATACTAGCAATCAAAAGCCTTCCCAGCCAAATGAATAGCAAGCGCACCGTCGTCATCATCATCATCGCACTGTCATGTAAATCTTTGAGATGCGGATGATGATGATGATTCTGTTGATGATACGGGATATGGTGTGTGTCACTCAATTGCTGCCGCACTGCTGCTGCTGATGAATGCAAACTAGCTGACAGCCCCACACCGTGAGCGACAGGCTCCCCCTCAGGATGGTAGTGCACTGATTCGAATATAAATACATATAGCTCACTCGTACTGCCAGGCGGCGAGATATTGCAATTGCCAGTCGCTGTTCGTTTCATTTGATGGCTTTGATGTGCTGGGAAAAGCGCATAAATGTTAAAGCAATCCACCAACACTTCCCCCAGCGATTCTCTAGTGAGCCCTGGAAATGCCGGTAAAAGATTTTACGGCCCGAAGAATCATGATAGAGCCGCCATCCCATCGCAGATCCATTTGGCGGAGTTAATTAAATACTTGCTACCTGGCTTGATTAACTGCTCCGACACTCACCTGGCTGATTGGAGCACTTGGTGGCTTAATTAGAGTAGTGCCGGTGTCATAAATAGGAGAACAGCTCGGCCTGACGGTTCGCAGGGTGGAGGAAAATTTAGAGGTAGGGTGGAACATCCTGGAGCAGGACATTTGTCATGAGCAGGTCGAGGGAGAAAGAGAAAGTGCTGGGGCCCGAAACAAATGGCAAAAGCAGCAACAATATAATGCCAGTTTACAACAAATGTAAAAATATTTGGCACTTCAAAGTGCTTCCCAGACAAATACGAGAAACGTTGAAGAGTCATTTACCAAGAGTGCCAAGTGCAACAACTACAACTAGAATATATGGGTGTAAGTACGAAGTGAGTCGCGCCGGCTGAAAAATGGGACCAAATGCAGGCAAGGGAAAGGCAAAACGGAAAACGCAGACAGCATTCCGTATACGCCGTGTGAGTCGTCCTTTCAGTTTGGCGACAAACAAAGAGCTGCTGCCTGATGAGCAGGCAATCGGAATGAAACCAAGCACTAGAAGTGACTAACAGGGGGAGCAAAGGAGTGACTGGCTGACTGACTGGCTGTCTGTCAGCTGGCAGGGAGATGGAGTGTATGGAGAACGGAATGAAAAGGGGCCAGCGGGGCGGAGGTTGCTGGGTGCGAAAGGACACTGCGCTGGCGTCGACGACAATTGCACAATTCATAATAGCAAAGACGACACCAGGCTAACGCACATTCAGGCGCATGTGTGTTAACAATTGAGGATTTTAGTTGCCAGGAGATCGCCGTTAAAGGGCAGAAACTGTTGCATGCAGCGTAGAGTGTGCACTGAGAAAAATGTGCGGCATAAGTAGTTGGGCATTGGGATTAGTAAGCTCTCTTATTTCTCTCAGTGTGGCGGCTGTTCGCTGGCACAGATAGCGGAAAGTTCAGAGCAATTGTTCCATTGTTTATACTGCCTCTCACTGCTTACAACACTTTCACTAATGTGCGGGCGGGTGTGTCAGTCGTCCTGGAGATTGCATATTGCATTCCTTGGAAAATGACACAGAAACTGGTGGGCCAGAGAGGCAAAGGCAGGACCTCTTCGGGAGACCTCCATCCAGTGCTGTAAATGATTGCGGTAATAAGCATTATGCAGGGGATGGGCTGGCATGTCAGTCACTCAGTTGGTTAGAGAGACTGACGGACAAACGGAGTCGTACAACCAGACAGCCGGACATCCAGGCTGACTTGCTTTCTCTACTCTGCTCTACTCTCGTCTCCCGTCAGCGTCAAATTAGTTTGGACACTGGACATTACCCCGGGATCCTTTGCCCTCGCCAGTGACAGCGGCTCAACTATTTGCTTTGATGGCAGCTCCTGCTCTTCCTGGCACACTCGGGTCTGATTAAAATCGTAAATTGGTTTGGTCAGCGAAAGGTAAATAAATTGAGGCCAAGATTATCTTTGTTTGCATTCCAGATGCGGCTCCTTTGATGTGACCCACATCCGCCCCCACTCCCGCCCCACGAAACTAGCTCGGGTCGAGATTAAGAAAGCCAACTTGAAGAATTCGCTTCACCCAGCCGGCAACACATACAACCCTATCCTTTTAAAACACACACACTCCCCAATATCCTGGGAGGCAGTCAGCCAAGTGTATCTAATGGCTCCTTAAAGGGTTCAATTTCTGTCTGGCTTGGCTCGGCTTGGTTCTTTTACAATGATTGATATCGCTACCATTGAAGTGTTGGACCTCATAAATGGAGCAATCGTCTGAGGCAAATAATAATTAATAAAGGAGACGTCAGTACCGCCCCGCCTTTACCTCGTCTGTAATTGCTTGAAATTAGTTGAGTAAAGTTGCCGACACAACTGAAACAATTGCCACCCCGTGCTGCCTACAGTGGCTAAGGGCCACTGGCCAGGACTAAGGCCAGCAAATAAAAAGGCCATAAAAGAGATCGTAAAAGCAGCATTAAAACCTCTGACTCTGAGCAACAACTCAAATATTAGCTTAAATGCAATACACATTAAATTACTCGTAGCAACAATAAAAACGTACGAATAAAACAGATTTTCTGCTAGTAAAACAATAAAAAAAGCAAACACACTCCGCCAGAGCATCGACAGGCTGGCAAGGATGTTTGGCATTTGGGCGGGACACGAGCCTAAATCATCTCAGACTCGATGCGGCAAATGTGGGCCAGGCCAGGAGCAAGCACAAATTGAGCAAAGATGAGTTTTTAATTCGATTTCCCGCACTGACTACAGAGATGGGTCGGCCGGGAAAGATGAAGGACGTGTTTTCGGGTTCGGGTCTTTCCATTTTTTATTTTTTTTTTTTGGGGATATAGAAAATGGCCGATGTCGACCGAATATGTCAAAGCAAATTTAAAAGCGACGAAATTGTCAAGTGGCACGCGTTGAAATATGAGCGGAAGATGCAAGAACTAAGAAAATTGTATTTGGGAGACAAGTGGCATCATAAACATATCGCCCCGGCCTCATTTTGAATTCTTGGGCCCCGTCCAGGTCCGAGGGTAAAATTCAATTTAATAAAAGGGAAAGTCGACGGCGGTAGACGAAGAAAAGGACATCCTCCTGACAGGACATGTACACCCCGGATTTTCTGCTGCCAGTTCTAGTCTTTCCATATTTTTTTTTCGGCCGACTTGTTTATGCCAAGAGTGCCACTTTCTGTGGCAGTGAATTTCAAGTTTCTCGTTTGGCCAACACGCGCTACGGTTATGGCTCAGTCCACGTTTACGGTCACGGCTACGGCTACGGCTTCGGTTTTCCGTGGCGCTGCTTTTGCGTAAAAGTTTAGTTAACAATGCTCTTTTTGGGCGCCGAACCTGAAGTGGCCAGCCACACAATGACGTTAATATTGTTCGTGATGAAGCCTGAAATGGAGACACAACTCAGACATCTTGACGAAGATGATGATAGGTCTGGGAATGGTGTGGGGATGTAGATGGAGCTGGAGACGGGACGTGTTCCTGAACGGCGAGAAACAAAATATGGGAAACTGTTAATTAAATTTGAGCTCATTTATAATAAGCGCCTGAGCTGGCGGCAAACTGGCAACAGGCTCTTGGGCTACACAGGAAAAAAATTTAACTTAAATGTTGGACGCTAATCCAACAAAAATAAAATTTATTTATATATTTACAGACTTTAAATTTTGGAGATTTTAGGCTAAAGTTAGGAAGTTTATTGTTGGCAGCACTTCACATGACTCGCAACTTTTCTTTCTGAATTCATCCTGGGAAACAGTTCTAACTTTGACAGAATCCCAACAAGAAACACACATGTTGTTGTCTATTTTTTTAAGGCATGAGGGTGTTAGCCTGATTGCAGCCAATAAACTTGTAATTGTTTAATTTCCTGGACTTAATACGCAAATATGACTTTTGTGTCTTCGGCGGCCGGTGGCCTACTAAATTATGCCAAATGGCAAACACGCGTTCCTCGGAAGTCCCCCCCCCATTCAAAAGGGTAACTTCATTACGGGGTCTGGAAGGGGTGTGCATGCACAAAGGGCCGGGATATCCCGTTCCGAACCCAAATCCGAAAGACCCAACCCAAGAGCCCGGCACAGTAGATTTAACCTAATTAAGAATGTTCAACAGGACACAATGCTTCGAATACAAATGAAATGCCAGGGAAAATGGGGAATGGAAACGGCTGGGGCAGGGAGATGGGGTCTGAAAGTGGGAGTAGGTGGGTGAAAAACGGGGCGTGCCGTGATCCTGGCACCCAAAACAGGCTGCGCAAAATGAATGAGCTGCCGAGCAAATCTGCTGTCGTGTTTTCGCCTCTAACGAAAGGTTGTCTGCAGGGTTACATGGCTTTGTTGTTTATATTTTTCTGCTCCTGCTGCCGGCAAGACGAATGTTAATTCTATTTAATCACAGACACATACATACATACGTTTGTTTGTGTAGAGGTTTTTGGGAAAAGACAAAATTTAAACAAGCTGCCGCCTTTGGCATTCAAAGTCAAAAAGATTGTCAGCGTTTTCATTTTAATTCAAACAAATGTTACTAATGTTGTCATTGTTGTTGCCGCCTTCTCGGGCTGCTTGTTGAATATTTTATCGTTTGACTTGACGCCTTGGCAACATTTGGCTCCATCACCCGCCAAAAATCCTTTCTCGTCACTCGCTAATGGGCTTAGGGTCCGGACTTAGGACTCAGGACTCCGGACAGCAGAGCTCCGTACTGCAGACTCCTGCCATGTATCCCGGCATTCTAGTTGCGTCAAACTTTTTGCAGGCTCAGCCCTGTCGGTCTTCAATTTACAATTTGCATATTTGGCAATATTTTGATGGGTTGATTAAAATCCAGTTTATACAAAATAGGGCGTAAAACCAATCCTATATACGATATATAGCAATATATCAGTGGTTTTCCACTGCCCATCGATGGTGTGAAAATATTTATGCAACTGCAGAATGTTCTGCATTAAAACTGCGAAAACAATGACAACGATGGGCCCGAAACATGCAACAACTGACTGTAAAAATATTATCTTTATTGTTATATTTATTTTTTATATTTCATATGCTTTCACAGGGTTCGGGTGTGCGTTCTCTTTCATTTTGTATATTTTTCACTGGTTGTATTTATACCTACATACATATATACGTTTTATTTCTTTTCTTGCACCTGCGTTGTTTTAAAAAGTTGTACGAAAGCAGAGGAACTCAGTTGGCGACAATTGTTCCAGTTACTCGTTTTGATTTTTTGGAGTTTTACGTCCTGTTTCTGGGCTGGATTGTCCTTGTACTTGTTTTTTTCCTTCGGCAACATTTGCTTAAACAGCGCCAGCAATTTGCACACCATTGTCATTGTCCTGGTGCTAGCGCTGGTGCTGGTCCTGGTCCTGGTTCTGGACAGCGAGGGATATCTTTCATCTTTGGCATGAATTTAAATTGCTTTATGAGTGCAAATTGTGCTCCGTTTGCGGGGGACCGGGCTCCATGAAAATGATCTAGAGCAGGCGACACAGCTTAATGGGGAAATCGAGTTCAGCGGTCATGGCCGTAATAGAATTTACCCAACTGGGGTTCCATAAGCCTTAAAGTCAAATGCTTGGCCTTGTTCTATTATAAGCTATCTGTAATAAGCCATATTTCATACACTTGACTTGTTTCAATCAACTACTTGACATTAAAGGATTGGTCTCGAATACTCGTTACTTATTTGGAAGTTATAGAAGCCAAAGACCACAGGCTTTTTCGCAGATTGTGGATCTAAATTCGAGTAAAGCCCTTACCCCATTCTACGCCCAAGTGTCCCTTTTTCAATTGAATGAAATCCAATTAGCTTTCAGTGTGTTTATCAAGGCGTGTACAGTCGCTCCCGGCAACAATGGCCGTCGAATCCTTCGGAAATTCACTCCCGCCTTGGACACTTGATGGACCAGTTCGGATGAAAAACCCAGAAACAAAACAAAAAACCGGAGGAGAAACATCAGACGAGCTGTGAACATGTCTGTCGGCATAAAAAAAGGAAACACAAGCCCAAAAATGGCGAATTTTTGCGCTATCATACTCGACTTACAGGCCGGAGGAAGTGGTGCGTGGGCGCGGCACTCCATGGGCCATCTATGTGGTGTTGTCAGTGCGACTGTCAGTGCCATTGCAACTCCAGTGTATCACTGTTGCTGCAACCAACTGTGGCCGACACACAAGCTCATATATAGCCGCTTCCTGCTGCATATCTCTTCATGCTTCGTTTATTTAGTTTTCGACGCAACTTTTTCTGCTTGATTGTTTTTTTTTTGGTCGCTTACTGTTGTGCAATTTTCAGCGGGCAAAGCATTAAGCCACGTTACTTTCCTTCGTTTTTGTTGCATGGCTCCATGCCCGCCATCAACATTAGCAAGTCAAACAATTTTTGTTTGCCGAGCAAGCAGGCAGCTGTTAGGGAAACAAAAAAAGACACCGAAAAAGCTGGAAAATAATTTGAAGCAAATTTTAATTAATGCCGGCAGCACTGCCGGCGGATACAGACAGTCAAAAAAGAGATACCAACCGAGGGGGCATGGTGGGCGGAGTTAACCGCATAGCAACATTTGGCCAGGACCAGGACCAGGACCAGGACGCGAACGAGGACATCGTCAGCAGCCCGCCAGACCGCAACACCGTGTAAATCCCTTTATCAAATTAATGAGCTCATTAAAATTCGTTTAGCAATTACAGTTTTAACAATTTCCGCCCCCTGCCATACCAATTTCCAGAAACCACCATCTACCCACCATCAATATGCTTTGGTGCGACCAAACCGAAATGAGAGCTGGGATTCTGATGAGACAGGAATCGCACAGGTGGCGCCAGGACTCCAGCACGTTACAACTTTCCAGCTTGCACGTGCTCACTGTCACCGGTATTCAGGACTGGGCGGCCTATATTATATCCATAAAAATCATAATAAACTCCAAAGCGGAATTTTTTCAGCCGCCAAGATTGTTATATACTCCTGGCAGAAGCTTGTCAGGAGCCTGGCAGGAACCTGGCAGGAGGAGTTTCGCTTTTCACTGTTCGCTGTTAATAGCAAAATCGTGTGGCCGGGAAATAAAAGGGCATAAAAATGCTTTAAAAGTAATAATAATTGCGTTTAGCCTTGTTTGCTGCCCAAATTTCCCCAGATCCTAAGAGCTGAGAGCTCCGCCTCTAGGTAACAGTTCCAGCTGCTCAATCGCGGGTGAAACAATAAAACGAAATAGCAATGTAATAATTTATGATGGCATCATTAAAAGCAACAAACAGCCAGTGCTGAGCGGTGAGGAGCTGCTAAAACTTTTGCCATTCGAAAGTATTAGAAGCTGTTGCCATTTGGGTGGTGCGGCTGAGTGGGTGGTTGGGTGGTTTTGGAGGTGCTCCTTCGACAGCTTTTGGGCCATGCTTCACCGGCTCCTTGGCTCGCCGGCTGCAGTGTAATAAAAATGTTATTATTTCATTTTATTTATTATGCTTTTTACGAAATTTATGACGTGCGCATGTTTTGATTCATTCTTCAAAAACTGTTTTCGGCTTTGTGCTGCTTCTGGGCCCGAAATCTTGGCCTGAACCAATGCAAATCAGCCAAGACGGTGGGCCAAGTGAAAGTGAAAACTTGAAGAGCATGCGAGTAATCCATACGGCGAATGATTAATTTTGTTATTGAGGCACAAATGCACATAAACCATAACTGACATAACTGACAAATTTCTTTTTTATTTGGCATCCGGCCGGGACTCGCTTGGGCCCAGGTCTGGGTGCGTATTGTCCTTTGTACCCTTCGGGATCCTTTGCATTGTTCCTTTGTTGCTCGGGGCTATTGATTTTTCATCCCTTTGCGCGGTCGGTTCTGTCGTTTCGTTTCTCCGCTGCCTTCCGTTCGGGCCTTTGTATTATTTTGCCATTTATTGTACACATTATGCAGGCGACTAATATTGACATTATCTTTTCGTTCGCCAGTCCTGTTCCTTTTGTCGCTCTGTCACTTAAAATCAAAAGCGTAAATCCGTTCTTTTTTTATCTTTATTCCTTTTTTGGTTGCAAAATCTGACAGATAGACTAAAGTCAAGGCAATCAATAAATTCTGCAGATAGTTGGCAAGGATATGCTCAAAAAAATCCACCGATGAGAGAGAATTTTGATTGTTTCTTGTCCGGGGGCCGGAGATGGTTCATTCACTTACCCACTTACTCAACCCCATCAGCATTCCTTCCTTCTTCGCTCGGCAATTTATGATATTTATTTGATGCCCTGACATATGGCCAGCGTTTTGTATGCTCATCTATTCA
The DNA here is from genome assembly GCA_035045925.1 of Drosophila atripex. Classification (NCBI taxonomy): domain Eukaryota; kingdom Metazoa; phylum Arthropoda; class Insecta; order Diptera; family Drosophilidae; genus Drosophila; species Drosophila atripex. The sequence continues at coordinate 13,553,013 of JAWNOP010000069.1, read as the reverse complement.
GCAATTCCCTGGCTGTTGACCCCGCCCGGTTTGGCCCATTGTGGGTCATACATCAACCGGCTGAACGCTGCGTAGATTGCATTCGTATATGGTGCTATACGGAGCACCATGGAGCTGCCATCCGTATCCGTATCCGTCCGTATGTGTTGATGTCACCACTGCTGGGAGTGCAAAAAATTGCATTATTTGTTTTTCCACGTTGTTAGGTTAGGTCCCTTCACGTTTTGCCGCCCCGCAGGACTCGCCTGTCCTGTCCTGTACTCTTCTGTGGTGCTTTGTCTGTTCGCTGACATCGCATGACTATGCATTTCATTGGATATGACGATCCTGCTTTGCGACGCTCCTGCTGCTCCCCTTGAATTCGTGCACAATGATGAATTATTGTGCAAAAGGTGACTTTCATTATTCCCTTTGCATTTTTCATATCGCTCACAGGCCCTGTTGCTGCGTATCTATGCAGAAAATTGAATTCCAGATATCCTCTCCGGCTTCCAAATAATACTGCGATGTCACGTGGCTCTGCCTCCGCCGTACACCTCCCTTCTGATGTTCCAGTTTTGCAAATTGATTGTATGGATTTAATATTAAGGATTAGACATCAACGCACAGCTGGGCAATCCTTGAAGCACCGTTGGGGTCATGCATCATTCGGTGGGCAGTAGGCGGTGGGCGGTGGGCGGTGGGCGGGTCGTCGTGGGCGTGTCTAGCAAATAAATGAAATTTTGCTATTGCCTATATATCACATCAGTGAATTGGCAACAAAATGTATGACTCTCTCGATTTCTACTTCATGAGCATAAATTGCATTTTGTGCAATTTTCCATTTCCATTTTGGCTTAAAAATGAAGAGACCCGGCCACCTAGGCCATGTTTTTCCAATATATGTATCTGTGTTTTGTGTTTCCCATTTTTATAGTTTATTCTTACTTACTTTATGTTGATATTTTTGTTTTTATTTGTGAGACAGACTCTTCCTCTCAGCTGGCAGCCTTCAGCCTGGCAATTTGTTGAGGCAATGGTCGCAAAAGGCAATTTTCTCTAACCTCTTCAGACTGCATCTTTTATACGGAAACACATTCACTCGCACATGACTTCAAGCCGGTTAGATGTTAGGGAAAATTGAATTTTTAAAAATTGTCCTGGCAGTCGCCTATACTATAGCTATATGAAGGCGGAAATATGAAAGCTCACAGTCAAACTTCTCTACGCTTCACTATGCTTGGCTTAGCCTGGCTAGAAACGGAAGAAAAAATTGGAAAAATATAAACACACTCTGAGTTACACACACATGTTGCATCATCAGCTTGTTCAAGGGAAATCGATGCAGTTGCGAATATATGTATATATTTTGCCATTTCTAGCTTGTTGTATATTATATGTCTCGCAGTGGCAGTTTATTGCATCCTGCTGCTTCGTTTTTTGAATTTTCGGTGGGATTTTGTTTAATTCGTTGTCAGAAATATGGGTCCATTGTCTGTTGCCGCTGCATTAAACTTCGCCTCTAATATTTGCAGCAATTTGTTAACCGAGTTCCCTCTCATTTTCCATTTTCTTTTCTGCATTTTTTCTTGTTGATTTTTCCCCAGCACTGTGTGTGTGTGTGTTTTTTTTGGTTGTGTTTGGCCCTTTTTCAATTTATTCTCATGCAGCACGCTCGCTTTTGTTGCATATTTCATTTGCCGCCTTTTAGTTATAACCATTGTTGTGCGCCATGTAAAATATTCAACATATTTGCAAGTTGATTTTGTTTTTATTTCGATTTGAGTTCTGGGCTGCGTTGGCGGCAGAAACAATAGGGGGAGTGATAATAAAAAATGAATTTCGCATTCGGGTTGGAATAGAAAAAAGGAGAGTTTAGTCTGATGGTGCAAGGGTGCAGTGTGGGGGTGTGGAAGTGGCCGGGATAAACAACTCGAGCTGTTGCAATAATAGTTTTTGGCGCTGTCAAAGCATCCAGCTGATAGAGTAAATATTATTGGTGAGGGTGGAAACTTTTCTATCTTTTTCCGAAATGATGAATATTAGCCGAGTCGGCAGTTCATGGATTATGCGATACATGGCATCTTTAAATTTGTATTTTATGCCTTTTTCAGACTAAAATTAATGGCTGAGAGCCACAAAATCTCCCAGCATAAATCATCTTAAATCGATGCTCGAAATTGTGTGCAACGTGACAGGCACTCTCTGCCAAGCCGACACAATTATGCTTCAAGTTGCGATTCATTAAATACGCTCTTGTGCAGTCTGGCCCCAAAAACAAAGTGCTCGGAGCTGCAGTCGGAAAGTGCAACTGCTGCTGTTGCAGCTGCTGGCTAACTACTGCCAAACAATTGGGCCTACACACCCAACACACACACACACACGCTTTGGAGCTGTTAGGCCCACATCCTGGTCCCTTGGCACAGGCCCCGTTCACTTCTTTGCACAAACACATGCACTTGAAATGCAAACGGGCGTAAAATTTTAATTGAGCCTTATACACTTTGCCCTCATAAGTATGCAGTGGTTTGTTTTTTGTTTTCTGCTGCCTCTGTGAGGACACTTAATGCGGCAGCTTGAATCAACCTTGAATCAACCTAGCACACCCACACCCACACTTCCACTCACATCCACACTCGTACGATTCATGGGGTCGAATGGAAACCAATTTGCGAGAACAACAAGAACAATGCCAACAACAGCCAAAAGGACATCAATCAGTGGGCAATAGAAGGCAATTGCACAAGGACCTGCTATCCTATGCCATATATATGTGCATGCAAAATTGTTTTGCCATTGCAGCAGCTGCTATACTGGCTGTATTGTTTTTATCGCTGTCGTCAGTGCACCACCCACACCGGATATATGCGTGTTCGCTTAGCGGATGGCAGGAGGAGGTGGGGAGGTGATGTGTCGTGCTGCAAAAAAAGTGCGCATCAATTATTTATATTGAATATTTTGCCTTCGATTAGACTACTTTCATTTGCCATTCAGGGCTAACATGGCAATGCATGACAAGTGGGCCAAGAACGAGGACAAGGGCTCTATCGAATCGGTATCGGAATCACAATCTGACTCTGAAGCGGGGGCCTAATGAAAAACTGCATTCGAGGTGAATAGAAAATGGTGAATGGGGGCGAAAGGACAAAGCTCCACTCTCACTTTTCCTTTCACTCGGCAAACGCTTGTTATTGCGTTCTGCAAATATTTGCGGTGGGTGTTGGATGCTAGTGGATCGAGTGGCTTGGCTGGGCGATAAAGGAAGCTTCTCAAGTCCCCAGCACCATATGCATAAATGTCATTCCGATACTTTGCACAAAGGATTCCATTTACCCCACAATTCACAATTTTTCCCCCTCCCACTTTGTGTTTGCAAAGTACTTTCTCTTTTATTTGCTCATTCTGGCGAGGCCTGTGGGTGCGGGTTGCGGGTATCCTTGTCAGGTTCACGCATGAAGTGCTACTTACTGGCCAGGATTTGGCAGCTTGGCAAGATGCGTAAATTGAATTTTGTGATGAAGAGAGAATCGGTAAGGTCAACGGTCGAACTTTAGTCAGGGATAGTGAAGGACTTCGTGAAAACTAGCATTTTCTATGATTACCCCATCGGGTCTGGAATTTAAGACCCTCTGTTTATGTGTCTGTGTTGCATTCAATTTGGCGGCGTATTAAGTTTTCAAGCTGCAGCTTGAAACTTGATAAATAAATTACTTGGCAGTCCAGCAGTCCGATAGTCCGACAGGCGGACAGTCCGGCCTTACACTTTGCACATTTTCCAGAATTATTGCAGTCAATTGACGCGCAGAAGAAGGAATGGAACTGGAGACGATTCGCAGCGATTTGCAGTTTTTCTTCTGTTCAGTTGGTTTGCTTTCTTGTGCCACTGCTTTGGCTTGAGCATTGCGAGAAAATATTTTCATTTCCGAGGGACCAGAGGCGCACATTCTATTGCCAGTCTATTGCCAGGACGGCAGGGACGGCCGGGACGAGCGGGAGCCAGCCGGGTCGGGAGGACGACCGACGGACAGCAGACGGACGGACGGGGAGATTGCAAGCTCTTTGCAGCTTGCTGGTGCTCCAACTTTATTGGCCCGGCAAAAGTTTTGTGCCGTCACTCGGGCCGGAGTCTGGGGCGATTTAAGTTTCCGCAAAGCAACAGCACCAGCACCAGCACCAGGACTAGCACGGGACTCTGGAGTCCGGGCTACAGCTCAGTCCGGCTCAACCAGCTGGCTGACTTTGACTGACGGCAGCCATAGTCCATGCTAATGCCCGGACTGCAGATAAATCCGGGGCCATTGGCCGGGGCTGCTACTACTCCTGGCTAGTGAGTCCTGACTAGTCCTGCAATAGTGCCATTGATTTAACTAGAAGAATATTGATTTAATGCCATAATTCAGCGTCGGGCCCAACTACAATGTGCCAACTGACTTTCAATCAATTTAACGCATAATTCCTGATGGATTCAAACGTAATTGATGATTGATTATCATCTGCCGCGGTGCTCGAAACTCCAGAGAGCATTGCTTTTCCCTTTCGTAGTAGTTGGATGTGTACACGGAAAATATTAAATGGATGTTTTCACAAATTATTAATTGTTTTATAATATCTTTTTCGTTTCAGGTTGGTGAGATGCTTTTAATCTTGAACTAAATTAAACAAAGTACTGGGTAAGAATTCGGTAAAATGAGGATACAATTTAGTTTATAAACTTTGTAATCCAAAAGCCTTTATTTTTATGATTTATTTCTTATAAATTATTTATGTTTTAAGTAAACTTTAAGCTAGCTCTGTGAGTTGAAAGGTAAAACAGGAAAGCTGCTGTACAAAGGGGCGTATGCGTAACGCAGCTAAACCGAAGAACACTTTTGGCAGTCATTTCTGCTTAATACCTTGTAATTTATTTTCGCTTAGCTTAATCGAACGCTCCACGCTGGCCGCTTTGCTTCTACCTGGGCCAGCTGATACAGCCTGCAATGGTCTTTTCATTAAGTTGCCTCACATAAATCAATGTCACGAGGATGGGGATGAAATCCGAAACAGAAACGGCAACGGCAACGGCAACGGCAAAAGTGCAAAGGAACAGTGGCAGCAGCAGGAGATGTAAGGACTCGTGGATTTCCCGCTGATATGCCACTGTGGTCTACATCAAAGCCGGCGGTGTCCAAGTATTTTTAATTTTAATCAAATGCACGACGTGCCCCATCTTTCCCAGCTATCCCCTGTGCCCCTCATTCCCCTGTGTCTTTCATTTTGAGTTGGCCATTTCAATTGCTGAGCAATTCCTTAATGGCTTGCTCACCCTTCCCTTATTCCTGCCGGCCTCGCCCCGAGTCCTTAGATGTAAATAAAAATGCATTGCACTGCCATTTCCTGTGAAAGCCAAAAGCATTTGATGTAACTCATTTCAGCTTATGCAGCGGCCACGTGACGACAATTTTCTTCTCCTCCCCCACCTGCTGCAGTCCTTTTTTATGCTCTTGCCCCACTCATTTGTATTTGTATTTGTATTTGTATTTGCTCCATTTGTGTTTGTCTGTTTGTGTGTGAGGGCGAGTCTCTTATTTTTTACTTTTTTCTTGTTATTTTTTATGTTAAGCTTTACTTTTTTGTCCGCATTGCAACGGCTTTTACATGTTTTTCTTCACCAAAGCTGTGTGAAATCAATGGAAGCTGCTTCACTCAGCCATCACCACCCTTGCAGTTGCGGCAAGGAGGCAAGGAGGCAAGGAGGTGGGTTGGTTGAAACTGCCCCTTGTCTGTGATTGCGCAAAGTGCGCCGTTGTCCTGCGAAAGCGTTTTATTTAAATATGTACGTGTATACGCAAATATATATTTACGTATGGTTTGGGTATATGTGTGTGTGTGTGTGTGTGTGTGTGGGATGGTGGCATGATGGCACAGTGGCATGTGGCATGGTGGCAGGTAAACCGTAACGTTTTAAATCTGGTTGTCCAACACTCGGGCTTCCTCCCACTTCAGCAGTCCCGTATTTGTGTCAGTTCCGTGCAGATCGCTTACATTTGGCATAAAAAGGGCTGCCAACAAAAACAGCAACGGCAACGGCAACGGCAACGGCAGCTCAGGCAGCAGGATAAAAACAAGCAGCAGGACATGTTAAAAACAGTTCTATGCACTGCCAGAACGAGCTGAAATAAAATAAATATGCTGGCAGGCTGGCTGGCTGGCTGGCTGCCTGACTGCCTCAACAGTGGGCGGGACTGTTGAAGGAGGTGAAAGGCATGGGCGTGGCCAGCTACTCCTTTTGCTCCTGTTTTGCAGGACACCCTTTGGTATTTGTCGTTCGGGTTCCGGTGGGGAAAACGCAAAAGTGCCCACGCTTCAATGCGTGTATCTGTCGCACAGGCCGTAATGCTTTAAAAAAGTGATTTTTACAGGCCGCACACTCACACTCACTTAATGATAAACACCACACACCACACCGCACACCCAACCACGCCAACTTGTAACATACGCCAGTCATATGCTGAAAAAGACGAAAATAAACCAGAAATCGTAAAGTACACAGAAAGCCAAACGGTTTTTTGCCTGAATAGTCAAGTAAGCTAAGCTGAGCCAAACCAAACCCAACTGAACTGTACTGAACTGGCGATTTGCAATTTTCGGCTTTCGGGGTTAATGAATGAGAGTCCTGCGTCCTGGGAGTCCTGCACTCCAACCTTTCCCTAGCTACAAGTTTCCTCTGTTTGTTTATGCCGCACCCACCTGCAATTGATGGTGATTGAATTTTTTGATTGATCGTTTGATTGATTGAACGAGTTGATTCTGGTCGATCCCCGTGTTTGGCGTTTGTATTGTTTGCCAAAAACGCCGAAAGGTTAAAAACTAATAAAAAACTAACAACCCGAGAGGGGGAAGCAAAACTGCGAAGCGGCTTAATTGAAATACAGCACCGTTCATATATGCTCGAGAAATTCAACTCCGGCGGCATAAAAACGGAAGCATTTCAGGTAGCGGATGGTGTTCTTTGGGGAATTCTTGCAATTACGCTAAAAGCAATTTCAGGCCAAGCTCCGCGCCTTTCTTCGCACTTCCCATTCTCCGTTCTCGGGCCGCAAAGAGTTAGTCCAGACACAACCCTTAGCCTTTGGCTCACAGGAAGACAAACAAACAAACACATTTGCCGCCTCTAATACAGGCCCACGAATTTTTATTTAAAGCACTTTACCGGGATCGTGTTGCCTTGGCTTCGGGCTTCTTTCCTCCTCCTTTTTATATATTGGTGACAGTGGATATTAGGGGTATATCCTGTTAAAATTGGACTGAATGGGAAGAGCTTGTTTAATCTTTAAAGGGTTTGCTTTTTTCCAAATGCTACTCATCTTCTTGTATTCGAATTTGTATTTAAAAAATAATCAGTTAGACTTCGGTAATACTGTAACAGGTATCATATAGTCATTACACTCGCATCCTGATTCCTTTTCCTATTCGAGTAAGAGTGTATGTGCCATACAATCAACTTAAACTAAGATTACAAGCACCGCTCCGCTAAGCTGCTGAAAAATGTGTGCCAGCGACCGCAGTGGGTCTGGTGGGTGGGCGTTTGGGTGGTTCAGGCCTTCTCGGGTGTATCCACAAAACCACTCTCGGCAGACAGACCGACCAAAAAACGACTCCAGCATCCGCCGCGCTCCAGCATCCCCTCGAGGAGTACGCATGCTATTTGTATTTAAAATGGGATTTACCTGGGGTTTTGTCACTTCTTTTAGCGGGCTTTTAATTTGATTTAATGCGTCTACGCGTGCCGTGTTGCCAGCACCACTGCCCCACCCCCACTTCCCACTCAACCGCCAGACAGCACCACTTCATTTCAGTGCGGGGCGGGGAGCGGCAAATGTGAGATGCCTGTTTTTGTTGTCAATGTTGTTGGCCATTTGTGAGAATTAAGTTTTTGGCGCCTCGAAATGTAGACACACTTCGGAACCACCAGCACCACCCGAACCACCGCCACAGCGGTAATGCCACAAAGCCCTGGAGAATCGGGCAAGTGAAAACTTGTGTTTGGAAACTTGCCGTGTGGCGGCGAAAAACTATATAGAAATGGATGCCAGCGTGCCCTAGTTGTTTGGGGAAAATGCAAATTAATTTTCCGCAGGCTTTTTGCTGCGTTCCCATTAAATATGAGTGTTGTGTGGCGTCGCCCTGCATCCTCTGCGTCGGCGGCTGGCCGGGATTGCCTTGGCCTCCATCTCGGCTTATGTAAATCTCGCCGCCCCGGCGTACCGCCAGATATTTTTAACCGTCACCGACTACCTACTGGTGCACATCAAAGACAGACAAGAACATTTTCGCTGGCGGCTAGACTTTGAACTTGGGTATCCGGGAATGGGTCAGGGGATTTGGGTTTTGGGTGAGTCGACTGGAGATCTGGGTGACTTTGGGAGACTCCAGTGCGTGTGTACGGTGAGCCTGTGCCGTCTTTGCTCTCGCCTCCACCGCAATTAAGATTTGCGGATAAGAAGATTTCTTGTTTACGATGTCCTTGGCGAATTTGCAAATCAATTCTATGCGTATTTAAAGCAATTAATTTTCCTGAATTTTAATTGACTTTGCCATCTGCCCTTCCTGCACCGGCACTCTGTTTGTTTGTTTATTTGCTTTGTTTTCCCTCAACATTCTGTACATGGTCCACAAAATGGGAAGATATTGTAATTTATATATTTCCTTTGCGGTTTGCCCAAATTGATTCTGCAGCTAAACGCAAGGATTTTCTGTTTTAATGGTAAATTAAATCGACACAAGGAACTTTTCTCATTGATATAAAAAACTATATGTAATATAATTCATTTATTTGCATTAATTCAATAAATGGTCCTTTGTAAAGGGAAAAGGATAATCCTTTTTTGCTTTTAGTTTCATTTTAATTTGTCGGCCAAGTTCATCTGATTTACAAAGGTAACCACGGTAAAGGCCAGCTTAGCCACCTTTGAGTAAAAATGGAATTAAATTTATCAACAGATTTGATACTATCGGTAGTCGTACCTGAATATTTGAGCTTGTGGAGATTGGAAACATAGATCCGGCTGTAAAGGCAACTGGTTTCTGGGACTTGTGCAGAAAGTATATCAAAGTTCTTTTGTATTCGCGGCTAGAATCCAGCCAGTTTGAGTGAAAAATGGCCATTTCCAGAAGATCACAGTCCGATTTCATCAGGTCGCACACGTAGCAGAAGGGAAAGGTCTGGACCATAATGCCGGTTATATATGCCACAGTTGCCAATGCCGTCCAGATGTCGGCAAAAAAGAGAATGTTTATGAAGGAAATGCCCAGACAAACTCCAATCAGTAGAAACTGGATAAAGATGGTGCGAGTTATAGCGGGACGAATCATTTCAACGAATCTAGGGACGAATTAAATTGATTGTTTCAGAATAAATTGGTAGTGTTCTTATGCAATCTCTCACTCGTGTATTAGCTGATGATCTTTGATACATTTGACCAAGTCCCCATAATTGTCCTCACTACTTTTCTCAGGATCCATGCACAGTTTTTCCACTCGCTGCCGAAGCAGCTTGATGTGAGCTCTCAGGATCAGACCATACAGCAAAGGATATACATCGCTCATTAGGGTTTGGGTGACAGCAAAGAGCATGAGGACACCCTCGTGCAGGGCAGCTTCCCAGAAGCTTAGGGTATCCTTTTGCCAATCCACCAGTGGGTTGTAAATGCGCCAGGGCAACGCTCCGGCCATTGCAGAGGACAGAACAGTCGAAATAGTGTAGCAGGTGTATATCATTTGGTAGATCAAATAGGCGGAGTTACAGCGAACTGCCCATCGGTGGACCTCCATGCGTTCCTCCACCTCCGTGCACCGTCTGTCCATGCGGCCCAGAATCTCTTTGGCCTGATGAAATCGTTCAATGTACAGTCGGAAGAACAGAACCTTGAATGGCATTCCAACTGAATTGAAAAAGAGCTGAAGGATGGTCATCAGCTCACTGGGCTTGAGGGTTCTGATATCGATAAAGAAACTGATGGTGATTCCGACCGGCAGGTAAACAGCACTCCACGTGTAAATGAAGGTTGATGCAATCCAGTATAGGAATTGCAGTTTTTTCGGCGGCATCCATCCTATCCACAGCATAGCAACTTCAAAGTAATGAAAGGCCTCTGGGGATGTGAGGAGATGGGGCGGAACGGGCTCCCGCAAATATTCGAAGAGCATTTCCCTGCTTTTCCTTCCAAATCTATCTTTCAAACTGATTATTGTTCCCTTTACATGAAAGGTATTTATACTCCCTTCAAGCACAATTTATTCCTGAAATATTCAATTGTAATTGACATATTTGGGCAGCAATTTCCCCAGCAGACCACGCTCTATTATGACTTGATAATCATGAGTCAGTTAAGGACCATTCGTGTCGCCATATCACAAATGTTGCCTAATAAATTCTTTACATACTATTCATCTTCAACGGTCTCGCCTACTGGATATTTCATGTCCCAATAAATTAAATTACTGGGCGTGGCTCAAATGTATCAATTGAATTGCTGGTTTTGAATAAATATTTATTATTGAAAACGACAAGCTACACATTATTTAGTATTTTACTTCAATCGGTCTGCTAAATTCATCTGTTTGACAAAGGTTACCACTGTAAACGCCAGCTTGGCCACCTGTGATACAATGTATTATTATTTTTCTATATATTCCCAGTCGTTTATGGACCTACCTGTATGTTGGTTCTGGTCGATATGGGAAAAATGGATCCGGCTGTGAAAGCTAGTGGCTTCTGGGACCTTTGCAGGAAGAACATTAAAGTTCTTTTGTACTGAGGGCTAGCCCTTTGCCAGTTGGAGTGGAATATGGCCCTTTCGAGGAGTTCACAGTCCGACTTGATCAAGTCGCACACGTAGCAGAATGGAAAGGTCTGGACAATGAGGCCATTTATGTAGCTTATGGTGGCCAAAGCTGCCCAGATTTCGGTAAAAAAGAGTATATTTATCAGGGAAAGGCCCAAACAGAGCCCAATCAGAAGAAACTGGACGAAAATAGTGCCACTGATGACTGGCCGAATCGTCTCGTAAAACCTGAAGAATAGTTAGATTGAGATTTTGCATATATTCTTTGTCACATTTTACTCGTTTATGAGCTTGTGATCCTTGATGCATTTGACGAGATCCTCTAGATTTTCATCATCGCTTTTGCCAGGATCCGAGCACAGCTGGTCCACCCGAAGTCGGAGTAGCTTAAGGTGACCTCGGAGGATCAAACCATAGGATAGAGCGTACACATCGGACATTAGGCCTTGAGTAATACCAAACATAACGATGACAAACTCTATTAGTCCAGCTTTCCACACATTTAACGAGCTTTTCCGCCAGTCCACAAAAGGATTGCAAAGACGCCATGGAAGAGTTCCCGCGAATGCTGATGAGAAAAATGTTGAAATTGCGTAAGCGCTGTAGATTGTCTGATAGATCAAGTATGCGGCATTACAATAGACCGCCCATCGATGCACTTCCGTTTTCTCCGCCGCATTCGAACAGCTCTCGTCGAGACGACCTAGAATGTCCTTGACCTTGTCACTGAACCTTGAAAAATGTAGTCTTAAAAAGAACACTTTAATTGGCAATCCCATTGCATTGAAAAGAAGCTGAAGAATTGTCAGCAGTTCACTCAGATTCATTGATTCCGTATCCGTATCGAATATAAAGCTGATGAGCATACCAACTGGGAAGTAAACCGTGCCAAATAGGCATATGAAGGTCGACACGATCCTGTACAAGAGTTGGCACTTTGTCGGCTGAGCCCATCCTACCCAGAACATAGCCACCTCGAAATAGTGCATTGCCTCCGAAGATGTCAGGACATTTGTGGCCGTTGGCTTTCTCAAGTATTGGAAATACATTTTTAACTTTTCCTTTCTGAATTTTATTGAGACTGTACGGTGTTGTACAAATTCCACAATATATATGGGATTTTTAGCGGTTGCAAGTTCGGCGGCCCTGCAATCGCATTTTAAAATATTCAAATGCAATAGGCATGTTTTCACAATTATTTTGCTGCAGCCTACGCACCTCAATTATACAAATTACACAATAGTATGACAATACACACAAAAAAATAATAGCTTAAAAAAATGTAGCTTGGAAAAATGTATAGAAAAATTGTAAGGAACACCCGCTTTTCATCTTTTCCAGACAAAAAATTCATGATTTCTCCCCCGTATTGTATTATTTCCGAATAGAAATTTCCGTTTTTTAGACAACTTTTTTATTTAAACAATACAGTTTTTATTTTTTAATATTTCTACCAATATTAGGGAACTGTATTTAAAGGATTATAATAGTGTCATAGACTCTTTAGTGTACAGTAGTAGACAATCTTAAGTAGACAATGAAGTGAAGTCCAGGTCTTGATAAAATAATATTTTTTCTTTTAATTTACTTATCTTCTTTTAATTTTTCTCCTATGTTCAGTTGTTTTAAAAAGGTAACCACTGTAAAGGCCAGTTTTGCCATCTAAAAAATATAAAATATTTTAATTTATCAATTTAGTTCTAAAAATTTAGTTCTTCATACTTACACTGATATTTGTGCTGGTAGTTATTGGAAAAGTATTTCCAGCTTTGAAAGCAATCGACTTTTGAGAGTTCTGTAGAAAGAATATCAAAGTTCTTTTGTACTTTTGGCTCGAACGCAGCCAGTTGGAGTGAAAAAGTGCCACAGACAGTCGACCACAATCGTATTGAATTAGATCGCAGACATAGCAGAAGGGAAAGGTCTGCAGGAGAAGTCCCATTATATAGACCGCGGTGGATAATCCAAACCAGATATCGGCAAACAAAAGAAGATTGATCATGGACAAGCCCAGAAGGATGCCGATGAGAAGAAATTGAACAAAAATAGTAGATCCGATCACGGGACGAACTAGATCCGCATATCTGAAACAAGTCCAAATTAGTGTTTAACGATAGAAACTATTGTATTTTATTACTGTTTGAGGAGTCTGTGGTCACTTGAATGCACTTGATCAAGTCTCTGTGATTTTCATCATCACTTTTGCCGGGATCCTCGCAAAGCCTCTCAATTCGCAGTCGCAGGAGGTTGATGTGTATTTTCAGGATCAAGCCATATAGTAGCGGGTATATATCGGTCATCATAGTATGATTTGCGGAAAATATTATAAGAGCATTTTCATGTAATGCGGCCAACCAGAAGCTCAGTGTACTTTTGCGCCAATCTACGAAAGGATTATAGATTCCGATCAACTGACCGGTTAAGGCCGCAGACAGGAAACTGGTAAGGGAATAACCGGTGTACATGGCTTGGTAGCCGAGGTACACCTTATTGCACAGGACCACCCATCGATGCACCTCCATTTGTTCCTCCACTGTCTGGCACCTTTTGTCCATTTCGTGCAGGATTTCCTTGACTTTATAAAACCGCCAAAAGTAGAACCTGAAGAAAAATACCTTGATCGGGGTACCCACTCCGTTGAAAAAGATCTGTAGAGTATTTAGTAGTTCTTTGGGAGTGCTTTTTGAGTCAAAGATCAGATTGATGAGCACTCCAATCGGCAGGTAGATCACACACCATGCTGTGATAAAAACTGACACAATTCTGTAGAGTACTTTGAACTTTTTTGAGTGAGTCCATCCCATCCAGAACATTACATATTCGAAGTACCGAAACGCTTCCGGTGATTTGAGTAGATTCTTGGGAGTCGGCTTTCTTAGGGCTTCGAACAACATTTCGCTTCTATTCTCTTCCTGAAAATTAATGTAGCTGTTGAGTTTCCCCGAGCTTTATAGTTTTCATATCTGTATCTTAATAAATTATCCATCATGACCGCTCTCTAAAACTGTAATTCAGTTTTGATTTCCCCCCCCCCCCCCCAAAAGTAGAAATATAAACAACCTGTGCCCATGCTGGCTCAATGAATTATAATCAATTACGCAGCTTGTAGTTTTTGTTGAATACTTGATTTTGTAATAACCTGCAATGCGTTACCAGCTTGAATTTCTTATTTGTTTGCTTTCCACACTATGCCTCCACACTGCCACAGGGCTATCATTAAGGAGGCAACTGTTTTCCCACAATCGACCATTTAGCTCTGGCCATACGGATGTAAATGTCTTTGGTGCCATGATTAATATATGTGTGTGTATACATGGCTCTTAGCATATACATTGCGTAGCCGACATGTGGGCTGTGGGCTGTGGGATGTGTGGGTACGGACCCACACTACCTCCCTCTACCACTAGTATTGTCTGACTTGTCGGGATGTCGGCAGGCAGACGCGTGTGTTCGAGTTAATTTATAGACTTATCAACACTTAATCACCGGAAAAATGGCATGGCGCATGTGTAAAACGCAGAGTGCCACACAGTGCCACGCATGTTGATTACTGCTCCTGTCTTTGGCGGTATTTCACCCTGGGATGAAGTCAGACCCAGATCCTGAACCAGAACAAGAACCACTACCCGAAGAGACAGATACAGAGTGAGCCAGAGGCTTAATAGTTGTTAGTTAGTTGTGCGTGCGATGCCCAGGCTGTTGCTCCTCGTAACACATATGCCGTAATTTATACTTTATAGCCCGACCAGATATGAAAAGTCGCACATACAAATGCATGCTTATATACCTACAACGACGCACGCATCACTATACCATATAGTAGAATATAGCATAATATCTTGGGCTATATTTTTTCAGCTGCTGTTCAACATGTTGACTTTTATGCCATTTTCTGCGGTTGCCAAGTCAACTGTGGTCAGACTCTGGCCCTGATATTTATGCGTTCATATAAATAACAGCGTCTCCTCCGGCTTTTCCACTGTAACTGTGACTCTGGCTCTGACTCTGACTCTGACTCTGACTCTGACTCTGACTGGGGCTTATGTTATTAGATTTACTGGGTGTGTGTTTGGTGTGTGTGCTGTGGGGGTTGGGTTTGCCGATGTGGCCATAAAAAGTCTGACATTCAAATAAACCGCAAAGAGTTGACTGCATAATTAAAGCTGAATGCGACGACCTTCAATCATGCTTAGGCTCGGCCAAAGTTCATTAAACCAGCTGCTTGCATCCCATTTGTATATCCATCAGTCATCCGCCCAATAGGTCGCAATTGGCCGGGACAATTGTACGATGTATGCTTGCTGATTCCAAACACACTCGCCGTCTATGTGCCTAATGATTGCAACAACGTGACGCATCAATATTTTCTATCTAGCACGAATCGGAGTATTTGTTTGGATTTTTTCACTCTTCCCTAGCTGAGCCGAGTTGAGCTTTATTGCCGGCCATTTGGGCAAACGTGGAAAAACGTGGCAGATATGAGTTTGTGCCATATGGATGCCGCTACGATGCCGCTTGATGAAGTATTGTTTCTGGATCATAAACTGATTTGCTTAAAAGCGTGTCTGGCACTCCGACTCTCCGCCACTCCGCCACTCCGCCACTTTGACTTACGTGCCCCGCATTTCTGGTATGTATGTTCCAATTTTCCGGCCCATATTGATTTGGCTTGCGGGCAACCTTATTAAATTTTTTGGCTGCCTCTAAACGTGTGCTAATTGCTTTTGTGTCGAAAGCCCCATATAACCCCAGAGTCCACTCGGCCAGAAGAGCCGCGCTATGGCGGCCTCGGCTTAGCTTTCGTAGAGGCCCATTAAAAATTGATTTATTTTTAATTATCAGTGACGTGCGGCGCAATAATAAATAAACGTGGAAATTTATTGCAACGTCAAAAGCGACGTCGACCCCAACAATGGCGTGCGTGGGGAAAGGATATGTGTATCCACAGGCCCATGCTCCTACCCGCTCATGCAGTTTCGTTAGGCATTTTGGAAAATGTTTAGAAAGCTAGATTGGAGGGCGGAAAAATGGGCGGAAAAGGGTAAAAGGCCTGCTGCAGTCCTGCTTGTTGTTGGAATATTTTACAAACACTTTGCTAATGTTGGCGCTTGTCTAACATGTTTTTAGTTGCCGCCGATGATGATGTTGCCAGTGCGGTGCGGCGGTGCATTATTATTATTATTGCAGCTGTCGCTCATGGCGAAAACGAAAATGTACAACGAAATTCTGCAAAAATTCTATTATCACAGCCATTTGCCATTGTCGCGCCATCTCGTTTGACAACCGCGCAGGCAACAACATTGTCACCAGAAACTTTTACTAATTTATTAACTAAACCAACACTATTGGACGGCAACTAGCCAAATATTTGTCATACTCCATGCGGTGTATTCATTTGAACACTTCATGCTGTGTTGTAATATGAGCCCTCAGCGATTCTTTGGTACTGGATCCTCTAAAACGGAGTCCTGTTTAAAACGAATTTTTATGTTTTTGCAAATGGCAGATTTCTAATGTTACGTGTGTTCTAACCAATGCATCAATGGCTCGTATTGCAGTTTGCAGTCACAGTCCAGGACCGCACCCATTGTGGTTGGACCTTTCTGTGGCCTGACGCGTTTAATGAATTTTTCATGTCATTGGTGTTTTGCTATAGGTCCTGGCTGTAGCCCATTTTCAATTATGCCACAAACCCCACCAGTTCCTGCCAGCCGGTGCTTGCCTGCCACTTTCCGCATTCAATTCACAACATTCAACTGTACTTACCACATGGCAATTCAAATCAATTTTTGATTTGGCAGATTTACATTTTTTATTCATGACACCAAGGAAAAAGTCTGTTTTTGTTTGGAAAAAATTGTAAATTTATTTTCGCAAACGAAGGGCAGCAATTTTTTCATATTTATGGCTAAGGGGTAACAGGGTATGTTGGTTCGTGGAATAAAATATGTTATTTGGATTTGGCCATTTCATTCAAGTCTACTAATCATTTTAAGTTCTGCAATTGGCAGTTAAGGAATTAGCCATTACATAGCTAAGTGCAATCATGTTCTTATTTCAAAATGGATTACACTTTATTACTTTAATGATTTAACGGATTTAAAGAATGATGGAAGCTTGATATGAAATATAAATAATATTTATTAAATATTGGAAATTTAATAGGAATGTAAACAAGTTGAATCTAGGAGATTGGTCACGTTTAGTCGCGAGCATTATTGCTTTTGAAAGCTATTTATTTGAGACCCTTTCACTCGGTTTATCTGGTCCTCTTTCACTGATGAGCGCCACACGGGCAATATATTTTATTCACATGCTAGTTTTTCCGCGATGCGGTAATTGATACGCTAAACTGCATAACGCAGATTATGACGTTAACATGGAAATGGCCAAATGAATTGCTGGCACTGAATTCTGCTCAATAAATGGCAGTTGGGTTGGCGGAACAGATGCGGGGGAACAGCGAGAAAGTGCGCAGCGCAACAAAGGAAATATTTAAATATTCAATAGATGGAAAAAAGAACAGGATGATTATTATTATTTTTATTATTATGATTGCATTTCGTATTAAATTTGCATGCTATCATGTAGTTATGCATTCTGTTGGATTTAATTATTCACATTATCTGCTAATTTTTTTATTTGATTCTGATTATTTTATGCACTTTTTGCCAGGCAGTTTTTGGAATTTAATATGCCATCGGCCGTCCTATAGGTAATTGTGTGGGCGAGTGTGTGTAAAAAGTTTGAAAAGCAATTTAAAATGAAATTTATGAATTGTGTGCACATAAAATGCAAAAGCCGAGCGAAGCCAAGCAAAGCGCAGAAATGGCAAGGCAATTGCTCCTTTTGCGCCAGAAGGTAATTAGAATTCATGACACGCTTATGAAATATCACACATACGCAGTGTGGCTCCCTCGTCTGCGGCTCCCTCACACTCTTTTGATTTACGATTTTCAAATACACACTCTCGCACACACCCGTACTCCCAATCCCAATGCTGGCAGCAATGCAAAGTAATTTATGACAATGCCTTGGCCACAAAAACTGCGAATTGCAATCAAAGCCAAAAATGGCTAAGACCAGGCCAGAACCTCATATAAATGTCAGGAAGCTAACGATGGATGCGATCCTGCCCGGAGCTGCTCTGCAGATGCATTAGTTGGCCGCTCGGATGACTCTCCATATCTCCACATCCTTTTCTTATCCTTTCTTCTCTCAAGACACTGGCATTTGAGTGTGTTGGCCCGGCTAAGAACAAAGCTCGACTCCAATGAGCCAACTGCCTGAAATAGTGTCACGATGTAGTCGCCTTCTGCTAGATATGTACATACAGCTTTTGCATAAAAAATGGCTTCTATGTAGGTTGTGCCGTGTTTTTTAATGGCGTGAAGTCAGCGGCGCGTAAATAATAAAAAAAAAAAAAACAAATAACACAGCACAGAAACATCATGAGGCATCTTAATAAATTACTTTGGGGATTTGGGTGCACAATTTTTAATATTGCCAGGCCGTGGCCCAGACAGCCACATCGTTGATGTAAAGCCACAAACACAGACACATATACACGCCCCCATAGATGGATCGGGAAGGGGGTGGCGTGTGGGGCACAGGGGCTGGTAGGTGTTCCTACGACAGTTGCTTGACATTTCGAGTTTAATGAAATTTATGCAATTTTTCTTATTTGCCAAATGCACTGCGGCATTTGCAGCTCGCCCGCGGCGTCAGCAACACGCCAAAGTGCAATGCATCAAGCGGGTGGTTTTGTGCCCAGAAAAAGGGGTAACGAGGGACGCCAGGGGGTGGTTAGGTGCTTAGATATAGACACTACTGACAGCTTGGGTGTACCAGCACGGAAAAAAATGAACGCTAGTTAAATCGGGGTATTCCTGTTTAATTCAGTTGCTTTGTGAAGAATATGAAAGTACAAGCATTTTAAACCAAATCCGTTTATCTCAGTGCACATTTTCCAACTGTAGGACTCATCTTTCTCAGAAGTACATACAACTATTTGCTTAAAGACTCAAACACATCCAAAGTTCTTTGTTTTCTCCATAAAATAATTGAATTTAGGCATGAAATTCAATGCCGATTCCAGGCTTGGAAACTCAAGTGTCTGAGTTAGTTTTCTATCTCGTAACTTTTTAGACGGAGTCTGAAATCGAAACTGCTGGAATTTAATGGCAGAGGAGCAAAGAGTTTTCTGGGCTTTGCCGCCAAAAGTTCATAAAGGTGGTCCGTGCCTAATGATTATTATTTCTAGTTCATTTTCATTTAGCGCCATTCTTTTTCTCCCCGCCGACAATATTGAGTGGGGTGGTCCAAAAAGGGACGGGGACGCGGAGGTCCTTGGACTACGAGGACGACATTATATTTTCATTGTTGGTCAGCCAAGCGCAAAGGCTTTGACTTTGGGGCGAGTGGCGGTGGCCGGGGGGACTTTTCTTTTTTCAATCCCGCTGCCTCTGTTTTCTGGCTTATGCTTTCAACGGATTTTGGCTTGGTTGCCACACAAAATGAAACAAAATGTCGTCAGAGTGTCATTTGGCTTCAGAAGAGCAGAAAAGATAGGAATTGCAGCCTTAGTTTTAGGATGGCAGGACGGCAGGATGGCAGGACGGAAGGACGGAAGGACGGCAGGGATATCGACGGGTGTGGAAGCGCCTAATGTGCTCCAAGCTACTAAAGACTCGGCAGCCGAGTTAATGAAACCAATAAATTAATTTTAATGATTGCATATATACACACACACACACACACACACACATACACAGCCAAGAAGGAGGATACAGTGAAGCGTGCAGTTTGCTGCGTCAGGACCTCGCAGTTCCTCCTCGCTCCGTCTCTCACTCTCGTTCGGCTTTCTTCCTTTTCTGTTTGCCCATCGCGCTCCTTGGGCGTGGTACTCGCCATAAGTAATTGACAAAATCTTAATTAGTCCTTGGCATGTCCATTGAATGGCTTCTGTTGGTCGTCGAGTTTAATTAGCGTTAAATATTTGCAGCGTCTTGAGTTTAATCAAATTAAAAATGCCCTCTCTTCACCGGACAAAAATCAATTGCTGCACGCTAGACCGCCAATCAATTAGATGTTTAATCAAATTTTCATTAAACTTCCAGGCGATTTCCTTTTGTGCCAATTAAAAAGCCTCCTCTATTGTTGCCTAAAGTCTCAACTTAATCGTTTTAGCGCTCGCACCACACATACACACATACATATATCCTTTCTATATCCTGATGTCTGTGTAGTGTTGCTTGCATGGAAAACAAACCGTAATCAGTAGGAGGGGTGAGAGTGCTTAAGAATTTCCACTTGCACTTGCCAACTGCCACTTGGATCTATAAACTGTGAAGAGCACTTCCGGCTACCAGCAAGCAGCAGCCAGGATGAGCAGGACCATGCGTCGCAGCTGCCCCATCGAGTGTCCTTGAAATCAAATACAGCAGCTGGCTCCTGTTTCTGCACGGAGAAAAAGTAAACTATGTAGCAGCGAGAAAAATGTCTTGATGAAAATGTTTTCAAACATATTTTGCTTCGACTTTTTCAGAAATGTTTTATAAATTTATGTAACCTTAAGTTATGCTTACATTTTTAAGTAATTTATTAAATTATTTTTGGGCCAGTGTGCAGTAGTTGTGCAGAACAAGTTACCAGTTAACCCTTTAAGAGGATGGGAACCCCAAAAATTGTGCATAATTCAGTGTGCAGCCACATTTCACTTTAATTAAAGTTGTGAGCTTAAATAGGGCCAAGAGGAAAGAGTTGGGGGGCTGGACATCGATTGTCCTGGCAACTTTTGGATGCCGCTTATCGGTTGGGCTAACCCTACGGGCCCGTTTCTGTTTCTGTTTCTCGTCCTTTTGCCGTTTTTGTGCCTGAATTTCCCATGGCCTGTCGTTGTCAAAGTGTCAAAGTGTAATCATGCTTTGTGCGAGCGGCTTAAATTAAATTAATTGACGGCCACTTGAAGTAAATTAAACTGGACCGCCGAATGGCTTTTATTTTTACACAGAAACACAGTAACTGCGACATTTTTTTCTTCCGGTCGCTGTTACGGCTGTGCCATCATCAATGTCCTGCCATTAAGGAGATTACAAAGGGTCAAAGGATGGCTGCCGCGATTGTTCATAATTGCGCGACGCCTGAGGCCGGCCATTGAGTGTTTTTTGTTGTGTCTTTTCTCAGCTCGAATCCTGTTGCTTTTTCTTGTTGCGACAGTTTCATTTGCCTTGGCCATCACACGGACACAGCGACAGCTAAAGATATAGATACCGGGGACAGAGCATTTGGATGGCAAACTAATTAAATTTTGCTGGCTGCGCTGGCGGATATGGGCAGCCGAATTGGCGCCGCAAATTGGTAATTACCCCGACTGAAGTGCATGTCAAACACGTAAAAAGGCGACAGAGACCCGCAAAGAAAGCTCGCAGCATCCAGCTTCCATCTCCGGACAATGTGCAATTAGCCAACGACAACTGAAACTGCTGCAACAACGACAACTACAATGATATCCACACCAATACCCACACTGCGGCGATGACAATCAAGCAAACGATGCCATCGTCCACGCAAAGCAGCTGACGACGCGTGTCCTCGTTGGATACGTCCCCAATGTCCTTGGTGTCCTGTTTGTGTGGGTGCAGTGCATGCACAGGAAAAATTGGGATTTCTAAGCTCTAATCTCAAAGATAATAATAGTCGAAAACGTCACCGCGGATTACTATTTCCAATCTAGACCACCAATCTAGACCATTGAATGTTGACAATTAATATACAAATTGCACATTTTTTCTCACTGTACAGAAACGAGTTTTTGTGTTCGGATGGCCTTTGGCTCCCTTATGGGCGGGGGTAGGGGGCGGTGACGGTGGCAAATGCAGCTGAGCTGCCTAATTACTTGTAAGTTGGCGAATTTGCGGCATGCCGTTTTTGGGGGCCCAGCAACTAAATTGAATTTGACGTGCCGGCAAGCGGTCAATTGCTAACGAGTAGCACCACCAGCCTGCACCACCGAACGACCATAAGGTCCGAGCCACCGGATGGTTACCGAAAACGGGCAGGCGGACAAGCGGACAAGCGGACAGGCAGACAAGCGGACACGCAGAGAGACGGACATACGAATGAAGGAATGACGTCGCGTGTCCGGCGTTTCCTGTTTCCTGTGCCAGCGCAACTTGCTGATTGCCAGCGTGTAATTATTTTTTAAGCACTTTGTCTGCCACTGAAATTAGACCTAACTAAGCCAATCTCTTTTATTTCATTTGAGCTTTTTTTGCTTTGTTGTCAGTGTCCTGCCTCGGTGCATTTGAATAGCAAAAGTAGAAAGGAGCGAAGAAAGGACAGCAGGCAGATTTGGCTTTTGGGTCACACACGGCGGTTGCTGGGAATCCTTCGCGCGTATATCCTCTTGTTGCTTGGCTTTCATTTTTCGGCTGCTTTGTCCAATTAGTAACCGTTTCGGGGGCTACGATTTCATTTCTTTTATTGTGCTCGTTATCCTTTTTATTTTTTGTGTTTTTATTTTTTTCCTGTGTTGTGTTGTGTTCGCAGTCGCTGTCTCTCTTTGGTTTCAGCTTGTGCAAATTTGATATCCTTGTTACAGCAAATTGTTGTACAATTATTTTGCCTTTGCTTTCCCAGGGTCCTTTTTTGGAGTGGGTATCCTTGCCTGGCCTGTGATGGCTGCGGCGGTGGTGAAGAAACCTCTTTAATTCAGCCATTGAACAAATCGAATCGAAAGATATTTATATGCTCCACAAAACGTCATAGTACTTGCCGTGGCCCTCTCCAGCCGCCCATCCGCTCTCGTCCTTTACTGGCTGGCCCCACTCGTTGTCATTGTCCTGCGCCAATATTGTCGCCCTTTCGATTATTTATGATCTTTACTTTGCAGCGAGTGCTCCCCACGGGCCTGTGGCCAAGTTTTAGTAGTCATCGTCCTCGGCTCGGTAATAAATTTATGCTTTTTTATTTCCTCCTGTCATAATTTTACCCTCAAACACACACACACACCCGGACACACAAATACTCCTGAACAGGGGAGATGGCGGGCGGCGATAGCAAAATACTTGGGAATTTTTCCTCGCACACACATTCTCAAGTTCCATGGCCTTTCGTCTCCCCTTTGCAGCCCTTTAGAGGCATCCGTCTACCCTTCCTACCCCCTGTTTGGTTAGCTGTTTGAAAATTTTCCAATTGATAAATTATTTTATGGCAAATACACAAATTTTCTCGCACGCACCCCTTCCTCCTACAGCTTCAAGGATATGAGGGTGCGTGTGTGTGAGTGCGTGTGGTTTTCTTGGTTGTTGCTCTGCGGCTTGGTATTGGATTTTCATTTTGTGGGTTTTTGGCTCCAGATCCAGATATCTGTGTCCTGCGCATAAAAGTCGTACACTCATATTGCTTTGGGTACGCAATATCCTTGCGTATTTTTGCGTATTTCCTGGGCTAGACGGTTGTTAGAGTGGTCACTCATTGCCCCAGCCCAGTCGCCTCCATCATCATCATCATCATACTTCCTTCTTTCGTCCTTTTTGCCTTGGTCCGAACACATAAAATCAATCATTTTTCTGCCGGCCTCCGCCACGGCCCCCGCCACCCGTTTTCCTTTGCCCAGTTTATCAATATTTTTTTGTTGGCTTTCATCAAAATTTGTTGCTCCTGACTCTATCGTAGTCCTTTGTTACCTATGGCATCTTAGGACCGAGTCGCGCAGAAAGGAAAACAAATTCGAGTCGATTTATAAAGCATTTAAGTTGCTTTTGCTTTCACTTTGCCGCTGCTCTCTGTGTGTGTCCCTATAAATATGCTACATTTATTTTAATAGAATTGTTTATGAGCCTCATATTGGCAGCGCTGGCATTCGGCCTCATTGTCCTCCATCCTGCGGGCACCAGCCTGCGCAACTGCCAAAACATGTTAAGTAGAGAAATTGTAATATATATATGTTAAATATAAAAAACCCGGGATAAAAAACATGGCACACACATACCAACTTTGTGGCATTCGTACAAATAGCGGAAAAACCGCGCCAAATCAAAGACAACAAATCCAAAATGCGCACACAATATTTTGCGGGATTATTTCAGTTGGCTTCATGTCACTCGAAAAGGAGCTGGGGTGCAGCAGGGTCCTGTGCACTATCCTGCGGAGACTAAAAGCTCGGGCTACGATCCAAATTTCTGTTAATTTGGCAGCTTGTCCTGCGTTGGTATTTTGTTTTTGCCTGACTGCCTACCATCCTACCATCCTGCCATCCTGCCGGCCTGCTGCCTGCCTGCCATCGTTTATATTTTTTTACGCTCTGCTTGAGTTTTATTCGCCTGTGGAAAAAAGTCAAAGAATAGCATTTCGAATGTGTGTACATATACCGATGTGGCACACAGCAAAAATAATATGTTGAGACTAGAAACTAATATTTATATAATTTATTCAAGCAAGAAGATTTTAAGCCATAACTGGATTATTAAAATGTACCTCAGAAATGACAAAAATTTATTTAAAATTTATTTTACAAAATATAAACCGTTTAGAGCGAGGTTCTAATTGTATTGCCTTTGTGTAGAATTATTGAAGCAGCTCCAAGCTGAATTCAAAGTTTATTTTTTGTATTAATTCCTAAAGTTTTCGGTGTAAGGATGTATCTCTGTTTGGTCGCCTCTATTCTGTGTGCAGATATGCAAAACGCTGTGCACACATAAATTTCAGTGCCGGGCCACGCTTATTTGCATAGGAATTATGTATTTGGGCACGGCGGCTTAGCTGCATTACACAGGACACCAACAATCCGACACACCAACACACTAGGACACACACCAGCAGAGCACAAAAAACACATAGGACATGGGACACAGGACTCTCCGGGTCTCCCATTTTGTGGTCATGCAGAAAAGTAACGCATATCGTTTTCCTTGTATTTTGCAGCTATAAATTTGCGACGCCCCAGGAAAATGCATTGCAGCAAAACAAGCAATTAAAGCAGTGCAGTCCCCCAACGAACCACGATCCGAAGGAACCGAGCCCCCGTTTGTATCCTGCTGCCTGCTGTTCTAAAAACCTATTTTGAATAATTAAAATTCCGTAAGTGCTGCAGCAGTCGTCGAAGACGTCGAGGAAGGAGAAAGAACCGGGAGCAGCTCCACTTTCTCGCAACACAATCTGCGGCCTGCAAATTCGTGTGCAGCAATGAAATAATTAATTCAATGCACCTGACTAAGCCGGCCACCACTAGAAGTAGCAGCAACAACAACAGAACTAGCAGAAGCAGCAGTAGCAGCAGTAGCAGCATTGCTTATAAATTCAAGTGGTCCACCAGCAACAACAGCAACACCACCGAAATGGCCACAGAGGGAAGGACAATTAGCCATCCAAGACATATCCAGGATCGAAAAAACCTGAGGAGCCTCCACACCGGCATGCTTCTGGCCATCTCAATGGTGTCTCTGCTTTTTGAAAGCGGTAAGTTGACCCACTTTTCCGACTCGATTAAGCCCTCAAATTATAATATTTCTTTGTAAGTTGTAAGCTGTGCCTGTCTATCCAGACTATCTGTTTGTAATCCGCAGAAAGTTTGCAACACACCTCCACATCCCCTGGCAATTGCAAATTCAATCGCGTGCAAGAAAGGGCCAAGTCAAGTCAATCAGCGGGCCGCGGCCGCAAAGCCATTCAATTGGCGAAGCCACAAATTGTGGAATGAAACTTGGAGGTTAGAGGTTGCCGGGCTAGTACGGGAATGGTGGTGTTGGGGGCACACCCGATGACGGAGCTTTGTCGGCCGGCGAATTAATCTCACGGATGAATATTTCAAAGCGAAACTTGAGCAATTAATTTCGCTAATTGCTTTTCTTCGCTTCGTTTTGTGTCTCGGCCAGGTCCTGGGACCAGTCCTGTGAGGCTTTTGCATTTATATGCCCGGCAGTGGGTGCATTTCAAGGACTCAAGAACTTTTCGCTGTGCATAAACTCAATCTGACATTTATGCGAATGTCCACGGAATCAAATAAGAGTAATGACATTGCCAGCAAAAAGCACTGCCCAGCCACCGAGGGGTCCTGGGATGGCGTGGCAGTGTCTTGGGATGCACCAGAGAGTGCCTTGACAGTGCAATGTCCTTTGGCTACTCAAACATTCCAGTGGCTATTAGTATTCATATCTTGACTGAACTAAACTGAAAGCTTAAATTCCTCTGGCCATTCGCTCTTCTTTTGTGTGGCAGCGGCGGCGGAGGTCCTGGTTAGGGATTCCGTTTTTATCTGCCAACGTTTGCATGAATTTTCATTTCGTGCTAGAATTGTTGAAAAAGATGCAATTAAATTTTAGGGCCAGGGGTGTCGGAACTACGAGGGCGCCAAGCCAAAAAACAAGGAGCGCAGGAGCGGGAGCCGAGATGTAGATGGACGTGGTCATGGACCCGGAGACGAATGCGGGTCTCGCACAGCAAAGTCGAGTCAGATATAAACTGCATACATATAGATTTGTATATAAAAGAAAAAAAAAATAACGAAAAAGTGAGCGCGGCAAAAAAAAGCTCAGCACGAATTTTGCCAAGTCCCTGAAAGTGTCTCAGTTTCCTTGTCCCCCTCCCCTTAGCAGAGCTCCTTGTGCGGTTGCAGCTGCCGTCAGTGGCAAGAACGCATTATTAATTTATTTTTCAACTTGCTAGATGAATAAGCAAAGAGCAAAAATGCTCCTCGAATGCTGCTTTGAATTCAGCGAAGCAAAATTTCCCAATTTAAACGACGTCTCGCCTTGGTGTTGGTCGTTCCTAGTGGTACCTTGTCTCCTCGCTACCCATCGCCCGTATCCTGCATCCTCTGCATCCTTCATTCCGTATTCGAATCTGAATCCACTCCATTGTCAGGTCATTTTGCATGCAGCTTTGCCATTTTCGGAGGCAACGGAGCAACGTGTTTCGAGGAACTTCAATCTGCTGTCCATCACTGTCTTCGATCGTGCCCGGACCGGCACCGCAAGGAAATAAAATCCAGAAGTGAATAATGAACCGCAAATAACTTTACTTTGTCTAGCTTTTCGAAGGACTGCCCCACCCTATCCCCGCTATCCTTTGTGGCTCCGGCTGTTGCTGTTTTTCAATTGAAGCAGCTCTCGCCACTGCGAGTGTCAGTAACAATTAGTGGGGTTTTGTACTCCAGTTAACAGGCATCCCAGTTATTTTTTTGTTGCAATACATATTTGCATTTGCGGTTGTCTGACGGCTGCAGTCAATTCATCGTTGGCTTTGGTTTTATTTTATAGCGTATGGCGTCGTACTGCCACAATTAATGAAGTGCAAATCGTTTTGTGAATGGACAGATATCGCTTCCACTGCCAACTGCCAAGCAATCTCCTTCATCTTCATTAATGTTGAATATATATTGTGACATAAATCACACAATCAAATTATCTGCATCTCCCCCGAGGGCCCGAGGGGAGCACCATGCAGATAGCAACTTATTCGGATTTTGGGTCTCAGCTTTCGGATTCAACTGTCCGACTCAACTAATCAATTTGACATAGGTATACCGAGGTAGCGCCGAACTTGCGGCAGCAAAACTTTAACCCAAAAACTTTCGACGCTCTACACATACATATCTGCTGGATAAAAGTTCACCCTCCCCCCGCCAAGGCAAGCTACACATGTTTGGGTGGGTAAGTGAAATTTATTAACTGCATAGACCGCAAACTAAATGCAAATAAATCAGACATCGACCAACGGGCGGCACTGCAAAACTTCGTTGGTTAAACAAAGCCGATGAACAAGGATAACGCAGAGGGACGAGATGCCGGTGGCAACTGAGCCGGAAAAGTTGCCAATTTTTTTGGTCCGGGATCGGGTGCGGGGGGATATCCAAAACAAAAAGAACCACAAAAAGGATATTGATGTGTGACGGAGACGAGGCCCGAGAACGTTCTCGAGTGACTCTCGAGGCAGTGGGCCTACAAGTTGATGGCATTCGAAGAGACTGAGTGGGTGACTCTTCATCCCTTAACTTTCATCCATCAGCAGTCCCCTCTTCCCGGCCTACCCTTCCGATTTTTCCCATTTGGCCCGGGCTTAGGTGCGGCGGTGTCAAGTATTTGCACTTGAATTGCGCGCTAAGCAAAATTTACGCGCATTTGTTTGTGCGGCTCCGGAGCATTTGCTCCGGAGAGTTCGCGTTCGCAACTCAAGTGAAAATCGATGAGGCGATGCCTACATGCATAGTACACAGAGAAATCGTTTGGATGTCGAATCTCTTCAAAGATTATATGGATAGTTCATAATCTATATGGAGTTTAATTTAAAGGTAATATT
The DNA here is from genome assembly GCA_035045925.1 of Drosophila atripex. NCBI lineage: Eukaryota > Metazoa > Arthropoda > Insecta > Diptera > Drosophilidae > Drosophila > Drosophila atripex. The sequence goes on along the minus strand of JAWNOP010000069.1, from coordinate 13,524,913 downwards.
CAAGACTTCCTTTAAAGGCAAAACTACCTTCATGTTCCTCGCTTTTCTGTAAATATTTTGAATGATGCCCTTCTTTGCCCCAAACTCTTACCATTAGGATGTATCTTTAATCTGTATGTGGAAGAGACAACATAATACTGATAATATTTTTCCGTGTGTGTTTTTGTGGGTGTGAGGCTGGCATTGTTGCTTGGCCACAATGTTTTCTTTTCCGCCTCCGTTTCTCATGGCTTTTTATTGGTTTGCCTTGCCGCCTTCCATACATTTTTTTGTGTTGTTTGATTTTGCCGTTGTCCTGCTTCTGGTGTCATGAGCAAAGGAGCAGCATTTGAGCAAACAAACTAGACCTGCCAGGACACACATTCACTCACTCACTCTGCTCCTCTGAGGAAGGCCCTCAAAGCCTTCGTCCTGGGCACATATTGCTTCATCTCTACGTGAGTCTGGGCCAGGACAGGCATCAGAACTGTCGACAACATCAACGTCAACGCCATCATCATCTTCAGCTCCAGCTTCAGCTTCAGCTACTCCCTCTCCATATCCTTAACCTCATCCTGCTCCCTATTCCTCTCGAGCTCCGTCATTATGGGCTTCGTCTGGCACTTCACAAAAATGCACACAAAATCCTCAACTTTATCTCGTCAATAACTTAAGTGCCAGCCAGGGCTCTCAGTTCCTGTGGCCCCCCATCGGTTTTAGCCTGGTTTTTTTGGCCTGGTTCTACTACATGCATATTCAAGACCGCCTGTGGCTTTCGCCTCTGCCATATGCCTTTATTGGTAAAAATTTGCTTCCAATCTGCTTGGGACGTTCTGCGGTTGCACTGCCAAAAGGCTTGCAAATGATTATTTTATTGACAATTAAATCATAAACATAAAACCAAGCCCCGCAAATCCACTAAAATTCATGGGGTAGCCGGGGGTTGGGGGCTGAAATGCCATAAGAAGTGAATTTTTATTGCCATGAATGTCACAATATTGCACATAGAAAAAAGGGGCTTGATTGGATCGGAATGAAAAGTAAATATAGATTAAATTTTTAATTAATATTAATTACATCAGTACGCGTTTGGTGTGTGTTAATGCAAAAAATCATTGTTTTTATAAAAAATACTTTTCTTTCTATTCTTTTACATATTCTGTTACATAGGTTTTTTATTTGCTTGATGCTATGCTTTATTTACTGCATCCTATTGTGTTTTTAATCAAAAAATGTCTCAAATGTTTCACTAGCATTTATTGCGTTTTTTCTGTGCAACATTAGTCACAGTGCCGAGGGCGAAAAGCTCCCCCTTTTCTGTGTAAACGCTTTCGGTTTATTGCAGCATTTAATGCCAGAAATGGAATAATACTCAAACGCAGAGCCTGGGGCAATGTGCCGCTTATGGGTCATCTACCGCATGTGTGGCAGGAAAAGAGACCACACACCAGGCCGAAGGTCCTTGAAGCTCTTGTGACGAGCATAGGAACTTGTTGCCCGAATCGGGCTTGAATTTTATTTGGTGTAATCTTCGTCGACTAGGCGATGCATTAAAAAGTTCCTGGGCAAATGAAGAAATTGTGTTGCCTCGATTAACGTGTCTGCAAAGTTGGGCTGTTCAGCTCTCAGACTTTTGCTTTTCGCTGCTAACTGCCGTGATTGAATTCGAAGCGAGTGGTAAATTGAGGAGCAGAAGAAACCACTTTGCCAGACAGTGGCAGCGGACCATATTTAATTTGTGTGCAAATGCTTCGCAAACAAGTTTCTAATAAAATAAAGTGACTCCTCTCTCCGTCCGACGGTCCGTCTGTCTGTTTTTATCCGGTCCGGAGTAGTCTCTTTCTCGCTGGACTCCTATGAAGGGGAACTTCATTAAAATCTCCGAATGGGCACAACCCTTTCGGTTGTGCCATGGCTTAAACCAGAGAGCCATTTCATTATGCCACTCGCCTAATGCCTCGCCCAACGGCTGGGTAATTTTAATTTGCAGCGCATTGGCATTGGCTTTGTCAGCTTTTCAACGGAGCACTTCAAGCAAATTGACATGGACTCGGACTCGGATGCGGAGTTGGAATTGGAGTCGGACCTGACAACAGGCAACTGCCCATTTTATTCCAGGGTTTTCGGTTTGTTTTCCACTCGTCCCAGCCGCATATAAAATATGAAAAAAGCCACAACACAAAAACATTGCTTAGTGCAGGTTGAGCTTCTCTGTGCAAAAAAAAAAAAAGGAAACTGTTTCTATGGCTACAACAACATTAGCGACAACAATGAGGATGCACCATGGGATAGTGTCCTCCATCCTCCGGTCTCCATCCCATGTCCTCAGTACTCTATCCTCCCCCAACCGACATGCTGCCAAAGGAGGTTAAAATATTTTTGCAGCTTTATCTTCGGACAAGGAGAAAGGTTGTCGTAATGCAGCGCCGGGATTTAACTGACAGTGAGTGCAGCTCACAGGCCACTCACCCACTTTAGATGGCCTTCCTGCCCCTCCCAGCTCCCAGCTCCCGGCTCCAGGCTCCTCCTGCTCACCGTGTTTGGGTTAACAGATTGCCTTGTTCTCTCTTTGGTGTTGCTCCTGGGATGTGGCCATTTTACGGCTGCCCTGAAGTTGCCTGGGAACCATTCAGCTGGCGAACCTGTGGCACTGGTGCACTTTCCTGCAGCTGACGGAAAGAGAAAGCTGCCGGGGGCCGCCGGGGACGAGGCTAGGGGGTGGCTTCCAGTGGGTGGCCAGCAAATGCTTCAAATTAATTTCACCGCATGGGGAAATAGCCAGGCATTGTTTGGCCCGGGCATCAGGAAGCCGTAAATCAGGGCCGTGCACAAAAGAGCTCGTTGAGATCCGGGATCTGTACATATACTGGGATCCGGAATCTCGGATCTGGCATCTGGGGCGTTGTTCCTCATTTGCCTGGCTATGTTTGCTCTGCACTCCGCTGCTCTCTGCACCCTCGCTCGCTTATCAGCGTCTAATCTCTTTATGATAAAATGTTTATATTGGCGACAATATCAAAAGCACTTTGGCCACACTGTGCTGCCTCCTGGTGGTTGCAATAAATTCAAAACGCCGGCCAATGCCGCACCGCAAACACCGGGAAGCACTGGGAACCGAGGCCAAACTTTCCACATTGCCATATGAAAGATAAATTCACGGATAAGAACTTTGGCCGGGGCGCTGTGAAAAGCGGATTGTGTGTACAAGCTAATTTAAGTTCGACGCCAGCTGCCGACCATGCCGGACCAGGGTGCGTTTTTCGACCAGGACCTGGCCAAAAGCAGAAATATAAGCAGCAGCAAAAGCCGTAGCAGGACATCAGCGCAGCTGTTGTCCAACCGCACCAGGCGAAGCGACTTTATTATTATTATCCTCGACGCAAAGTGGCAATGGGCCGGCTCAAGGACCGAGTTTTTGCCTGCGACATTTGTCCAGCTGGTTCATTTCATATTCAGGAGATACTTTTTTCATCATTACGATTCGCGCAAAAGCAAGAAATCACAAAAGTGCGCTGCCGTGTCCGGGATTTTTGTGCAGGATCCTTGGACTGTATTCTTGTTTCTGTCAGTGAATTTCCATCCGGAATTATGGTCTCACTTACGGCCCAACAGAAAAGGGCATGCAGCCTTCGGCAGAGTGCCGTCTCGACTCTCATTTTAAGCACATCTTTTTGTTGTGTTTTCTTATATATATACCTTTTTTTTATATCCCACAGCTCCTCAGTTATTTTTCATCTTTCTTTAAGCTTGCAAAGTTGCGGCTGGTGGCACTGGGAGGGGACTGGACTGGAACAAAATATGAAAACAAAAACATAAAAAAGAGAAACAAAAGGCGAGCGCAAAGTTTTTCGGCCTCGCAGAAAACTGAAGCTGGAAAACTGACGAAGTCCGAATTCGACTTTGGTTGACAGATGATAACGTGGCTGGTGGATGGGGAGAGATTGGGAGTGGCAAGGAGAGGCGAATGGGCCAAAGGGACTACCGCCTCATCAGCAGCTCATCAACGGAGCGTCTAAAATTTCACATTTTTTCGCAGGACCTCCGCACTTGCCTTAGCCCGGGGCAACTTTTTGCGCGACGTTGCTTAAATGACTTTAAGAATATATAACAAAGTTTTTAAATTATTTCTCCAGTTGAGGCTAAAATGAAATTATAAAGGGATTTTCGCCAGCGGACTGCAGCTGACGTCCTTCTGCACGGCTTCTCTGTCTCCTTCCGTCTCGGCTTATTAACATTGGAAACTCATTAATACTGTATTCCCTCTCCTCCGCGAGCGCCTTCCCGAGTCCCTTATTTCATCCTGGCTGGTGGACTTAACTCGTTCATAAAAGTTTGGCAAATTTCATTGCATTAATTTGGCGCACAGGTGTCAGCTCCGGTGTCAGGGCACAGACGGACAAAGTGTCAAATAAATCAAACAGTTTTGTGGAAACAGGACGAGCTGGCGGGCTAGGGTCGAGTGTCCAGCATCCAGCCGAGAGCCCTCTGGGGTTCACGGGGTACAGAGGTACGAGGGATTTCAATGAGGTTTAATGAGTCGTGCTTGGGCATACGATGGATTGGCTTTTTTCCGGGCCGCAGGGGTGGAGCGGCAACTAAGGTCCTGGCCCTGGAATTGGTCACACTTCTGGCCGGGAACAATTGCAACAGATTTGACAAATATTCAGCGCATGTTTTATTTATTTTTCTGCCCTTCGACACGGCCCGGGGACGGGATGCACTGAGAGACAAATAATAAATTTCAGTTTGGAAATAGTTTTGCTCATCGAAGCAGTCACAGCCTACGGACCGTAGGCTATCGACTTTCAAACCATTCAATTTATTTCCCAGTGCATTAGTTAATTCCCGTGTTTGGTTTACTAATTTGCTTCTGCAAATATTTGCCATCCGTCCAGGACTCCGGCCCGGGTGACAATTGCTGCTTTTCGAGTGCCGGTGGCGGTCGTTCCCATATGGCGGCACTTCATGAATCTGACATTAAATGCAACTCACGTTGCAACCCCTAACCCGCTACCCCCGATCCCAGCCCCGAGCCTGTGATTTCATGCAGCAACCCCCCGGCACTCATTTGTCTTGCGTAGGTGCTCGATGTCATCGTGCGATGATGTGACAAGCCTGCCTCGAAATGATATATTCGCATCTATTGTCGGGCTCATCCGCTTGGCTCATCCCGGCACCTCGCCCATAACCAACAACGCTTCCCAATCGCAATCGGCGGGCCTAATGAACCATAACGCCGTTGTCGCCAAGGGGACGGAAGGCGACAAGGACGCACGGGTACAAGGAGATCCTGTCTTCCAGCCTAAGTGTGCGATTGGGATTTAATTTGATTGCTTCAGTGCCCCGGCATGGGTTGAGTCGAGAGCGCGTGTGTGCGAGTGTGGCATTATCCTGTGATTTACTGTGTTATTTGGTCTCACTTTGTTTTACCGCTTATTGCTTATTACTTTTTCCTGCCGATTCGAAGCTGGCTGGGTGCGGCTTTGTGGCACTCGTCCTTTCCCATATCCCAGTTCCCTACTCTCCGCTTTTTATTCGTTTTGTAACCCTCCGTCATGCATTAACGAGGCGATGACAAAAAACTCATACTAAATCCTTTCTGCATTGATTGATAAAGTGCCTTATGCGAGGATTAAGGCGACATTGATTTACTATGCCTTCGGCTTACCCGTACTCACATTTCCCAACGAAAGGGGCCGGGGACAAGGATTTAGCTGACATCCCCGTGCCCTCGGAGTGAGGTATTTTAGCTAATTGCACTACAATCTGGTGTGATTCCTGACAAGTGACCACCGGCTCCCCATTAAACTTGTCTGGGGGCAAGTTTCGACCTCACAAGTGGTGTGCAGCGGCCCCTACAAAAAGTTGGCCCACACCGAAGTGCCAACCCCGGCCTGGCCAAGGTGTTACATTTTATTTGAAAACTTTCTCCGGTCTCGCTTGGAAACACAACAAGCTTGCATAAATATTGTCAGCTCTTCGAGGGCTTCGGTGCATTGTATGGGGTGTTGTCTGGATTGTGGGATCCCTCGGCCTTGGTCCTGTGTTCGGGGTCCTTGTGCATCTGCAATTGTGGCTGTGTCAATTAACGCCTAAGTTGTAAACAAATTTCGCCCAGTGGCCCGCTGCACTCATAAATCGCAGTTAGAGGAGGTGGCAGCGAAAGTTTGCATCGCAACCAAAACCAGACGCAGTGGAGCATGCCGGATCCTCCTCAGCAGGACGAAGTTTGCCAAGTGTTAGCCAAAGTATGCTTTGGCTAAATGCTGTTAGGTGGCAGTTGCTGTTTACTTCCGACTCGGCGTCGGCCTGATTAATTAGCCGGTGGGAAGCAGCTAGCTGAACTCAGCCTTAGCCATCTGGAGATTCTTGACAAATTTCCAAGTTTGCACTGCAAATTGAGCGAGATTTTCTGGGGGGGCTTCCAGGGGTTAACGGCGGCACGTGGCGCTTATCATATTTTCCTTCCCCATCTATGTTTTTCCTTTTTTTTTTTCTACGGGGTAGCACAATCAGCTCTAAGCCACTTGGCACTTGATCCCTAAGCCAGCTCTGTCCATCTCAATCCCCCTTCAACTGCAGCTCTTACCACAGAATTGACCAATTAACTAAGGACACTCAGCCTTATCCCCAGCTCAAAAGCCCTGCTTCCAACTACATCCTCCTCTTCAGCTCCCACATTACCCACAAAAATGGCCAGGAGTCACAAAACTTTGACACTGGCTGGTAGAGGATGCTGGGCGAGAATTTTAAATCAAATCGGAAGAGAGATTATATTGCAAATAATACTTATGAACTTATTATCTTGTTTGTGTTTTGAGCCACGCCCATCGGGCCATCGGGCCATCGGGAGCCAGCTTGTGACCCCCATTCCATTATAAAGATACTCGTGGATATAGATTTTCCGAGCTTGGCATGCAGAACACGAATCAGCTATCCGTGCTGGCTGCGAGCTGGGATAGAAATTTAAGCCATAACTTGGCCGAGCGCAGAGTTTGACTTCGATATTGGTCTTGAGTTTTCGATTTTGTTTCTACCAAGACCAAGAAAGCCTGCCAGCCAGACCTCCATTGTGCCAACTTGGATGTTTATTCTGTTTATTCTGTGTGGTACAAACTCCGTAAATAAATTCCAACAAAATTGTATAACAATACACCAAACGGGCCTCCAGGGTGAATACAAGGTTTTCGGATAAACGCTCGCAAAACCGAAAGCCAAAAAAAAAACGAAGCCAGACGGGACTTTAGTCGTAGCACATGGCAGATTTGGATGGGGAGTGTTACGATGGGGAGAACGGGCCGAAACCCGCCCCACTGGACCAATAGTATTTGCAACTTGACGTGGCCATAACAATGAAACCCTTTGGCAGATAGACAAACATTTCAGCACAATTCGAGCCTGGAATTCCTTGGGCTTTAACTTAAAGGGGTTGCAGGGAATTATAAAAGAGCCGCTGGTAATTGTGCGTTGCGAGATCCGAACCTGTGTACTTAATCCAATAAGGCAAAAACAGTTCTCCTAAGTAATTTGTAACCCCTGGCCGGCCGCAGTTCCTCCAACTGAACGCTTTGTTGTGCCGTTTAGTCTGGCAAATAGCAAACAATTTTACCCGGCCGTGGAGATTTCCTTTGGGCACTACCCCTCTACCATTTTGCCAGCTCCAGCTTGCGCCCCCACTCCTGCTCGAAACTCTTAACTCTGGTAAGCTCGGCATAGTTGTTTCAAGTATTTTTCAGCTTTTGTTTGCCCGCCCGGCTGGCGGTTGCCATTGTTGAACGACGAACCGCTTTAGGCCTTCAATGGAGCGACCAGTCCCCCTCTGCAACGCCCTTGTGGCAGCCACATCGCTTGGATGCACCGAACAGCGCACCAGAAGGCGAAATCCATCCGACCGGCCTTAAAGCGAATCAATCAAATGTCGGTTTTAATATAAAATCCTAATTGGAAAATTTGAAGCTCCAACTTTTCCGAACTCTCATTAGGAAATTATTTAATTTTTCCAAAGTCTCGTCGGGATAAAAGCTAACTGCAAAGGGAAAGACAACAAATTGTTTTCAGTTATCGGAGAACTCTCCTCGGCAGGACTCGACTTTTATTATTGCCTTTTTATTGCGTATTAATTTTGCGTGCTTAATTTGCCAGCTCTACGGCGATACGATGCGTTGTGAAAGGGGGAGTGGCAGTGGTGGGGAAAGTGCCACTTTATGGGCCAAGCAAGGGGCGTAGGCGGGCAGCCACGCCCCCATACGCCACAATACAGCCAGGCTGTTGTTCTTGGCGCGGTTTCCGGAGCGCCAAGGGCTCGGCATGTAATTGGCGATGTTTCACCCTCCTCCGCTCCTTCACAGCCCTGCTGTTCATTTTAATGGCAAGAAATTGAATTTTAATTAGTAACGAGGAATCTGTTACGCATCAGTTTGTATTTAATTTAATTTCTTAATTAAAATGCGCGGGCATGTCGGCATAAAAACCAATGGCTGTGCTGTCCCTGTTCCTTTCTTCTTGCCTTTCGGCACTTTCTATGGAAAAAGAGCCTCAAATGAAACGAGAAGAGGGAATAACTGTCCGACTTACTGCTGCGAATTATATCCATTTTTATTCTGAGCCAAGACAAGTGTTATGCGTTTCAATAGCCCTCGTATCACTCCTATGTCAGAAACTTCGTCAGAATATAGACATGGAATATTGCTAGAAGGCCATTGCTAGCCTGTCATTAAACCTTATTGTTTGCTGTCTATTGTTGCGGCCTAGCTCGTTTCAATTTATATAATTCTTGAAATTTAAACTGTGCTTTTGTATAGTTTAAACTCATTCAAATTTTTGAAAATTTAGGATCACAAAAATTCTAAAAATATGGATCGAAAATTTGTTAGCAAGGTTTTGATACAGATTAATGGCGAATTGTCCTACAAATCGTTCTATTCCTTCCAATGATCAGATAATTTTTGGCAAAGATATAGACATATTAAGGGACCTTTACTGAAAAATATGGAAATCCTGCATGTTGAAAGGGGATCCCCCACAAAAATTCGAAAAATATGGTTTAAAAATTTGTTTGCCAGGTTTTCATGCAGATTAATGGGGAATTGTCCTACAAATCGTTTAAGGTATTCCTTTCTATGATCGGAACATTATTGATAAAAATATAGACATATTAAGAGGCCTTTACTGAAAAATATGAGAGTCCAGCATATTGAAAATGTTGAAGCAGATTAATGGGGAATTGTCCTACCATTCTTTAGTCTTTTTAATGATCGGATCGTTATTGGCAAAGATTTGACGTTTGGTCGATAATGAAACTCCTGGATTTTAAAATGACTTTCCCTACAAAAAATAAAAAAAATAATTTTTAAAAATGTTGCTTTACGATTTTAATGCAGATTGATTATGCGACAGGGCGGGAATGTCGCCACGGCTTCAGTCTCTGACAACATTTTCTGGCTTTAGGTTTTTCAGCGCGCTGCACAGATTTTGTGAAAATTCGCTTTTTCTAGAGACACCCAAAAATGAAAGAAAAAACCGAGTAGAATGGCACTCGCCGAGTCAGCTACTTTGCGAAAAAAGGAAAAAATGTGCCAGCCACATACATAATACACGTATCTTAGTGTCTGGGACAGCTGTGTTGAGGCCGGGAACATTTATTTTTCTGCGGTCTACATAAAATGCATAAATTATACAACGTTTATGCTTGCCATTTGGGATGCAACTGCCCCGCAACTGCTTCTGCTCCTTGGCCGTGTCCTTGGGCTGTGGCCAAAAATGTGTATGTGTGTGTCGGTGTCAGGTGAATTGTGAATTTCAGGAGCCACATAGCAGACCCTGAAGCTCAGGGTTTCGGGGATTCTCCACGCACAACATTCAAATTAGGGTTAATTAACTCTACTTTTTAGACAAACTTGAAGGCGCTGTGGCCTGCAAAAGCGAAAATCAGGTTACGCAGAGCACTTGAGAGGGAAATCCCCAGCTGGATTTCCGATTTCAACCTTCCCAACCTGCCCCCTGTGTGGTTTCTGGTTTTTGCCCTGTTGCCACTAATTTTTTGGCTCTGCAGTGGCGCTTCTGTTCCAGCTGCAGTGTGTTGCAGTTTTGTGACGCCAACTTTGTTTGCCAAACTTTTTATTGGCACATATCCCCTTCAGTTTGCTCCTCGACTGTACACCACTCCAGTATACTTTTGCTTTGCCTTGCTCAGCTGCCGTGTTCTGTGCGGCAACAAACTGGGCTAAAATTAAAATGTGCATTGTTTACGCTCTGGCTCACTCCGCTTCTGCTTTTGAGTTTTTGGTAACAGCATTTGCATACGGGGATCCAGGAGTCGCGTGTTTGTTTGTGTTTTTAAAGCCGCACACTTGACGCGCTCGACGCCACGCGAATATATTCGCTGATGTGGGCACTTTCATACACTTTACGATAATTCTATTATAAACATGCTTTATACAGTCTCTGGCAGGATATGTAGAGGCTTAAGGCCCAAAATGATCAACCTATAACTACTCCTATCCAAAAGCTAAATACCTTTTTTAATTAATTAGTTCGTAGCATTTTAATAACTTTGTAAAAGCTAAAAAGTCCAACGAATATTTCAATTTAAAATTCAAACTAAAGTTTTTTAAATAACAAGCTTTTGTGAGGTGTTTAACCATAAAATTGTTCAATGATCGCACCATTAAGGGATAATTAGATTCCATCAAAAGTTTGGATACAGTTTTCAACAATTTTAATGTGTGGGTCGAAAGCGTTAAAACTAAAAATTGACTTTCTGACTTAGCACGCATTGAAAAGGTCAATATATACATACGGGTATCCTGTGTCTATATCCTTGTAGTTGATAGCAATTTGTGTCCGCATTAGCCGCGTGCTCCAATGGCGAATTATACTCTTGAGCGTCATTTAACAGAGAAGGCGATAAATTAAATTACCCGGCCACCAACGACAGCCAACAAATTTGGACTTTCCTTGGCGGCCAGACCTCGGTCCTTAACCGATTTCCAACCACCACCCTACCCTTCCCTATCCCCGGAAAATCCCCCCACTTCTAGGGGGTAAAGTCATAAGTAAGATCTACACACTTGATAAGCGCTGGAACTCAACATCCGAGACGAGCATTTCTGAAACACTAACTCACACAAATAGACACGTACGGACTGCTCTTTGCCGTACACACGTGTACACACACTGGCAGTCCTTTATTTCCACCCACATACACCCGCACACTCACACATCGACATACATACATCCGGCAGCATTTCCGCTTTATTTTTGGGACCGACTGCCAACGTATTCCAATTCATTTGTTTTTCCCTCTGCCTTTTAACTGCCCTGACACGGAGCAGGGGTGGAGATCGCCCATCAACCACTACTATATCCTGTTCACAAGGACTTGGCATGTAGAAAGGAGCCGCAGAAGCAGGAACCACACAGCCGCTTGGCCTGGCATAAAAAATTTATAACTTCGATTATTTCCCTTTACACTAAATACTAATAAATTAAATTGTTTTTTATTTCTCAATAAATTTTTATTATTTTGCTACTTTTATACTTCATTTCGTTCTGGCTCCCACCCAGTGGAAGGTGTCGATTTAATGGCCCAGACGCGTTTGATTTGGCCTTGTCCCTTCCCGCTCTCCTCAGTCCTTGTAGCCTTGTTTAGCCTGGGACCCCCTTTTCTCTGCCCGATTCATGGATTTAAGGTCAATTTTTGATTTCCGCTCTCAAATTGCTCAACGCACACGCATCCGCATCCGATTTGCACTCGCCACGTCCCAGCATGGGTGTAAATGTGTGTATCTGTATCTGGATGTTGTATCTGAATCTGAATCTGTAGCTGGAGCTGGAAATGGGTCGGTATCTGGAAATGGGATGGGTGTGGGATGAAATGGATTCAGATTCGGATGCGGGCTGTGAGGGAATGTGTTTCGTTGGAGCGAAACTTTGATTTGTTTTTCGTGCTTCATTTGATTTGAGTTGAGTTGCTCGTAGTTTCCGGACGAGAGCTGTTTAATGAGTTGACGCTTTGAATATGAAAAGTTTGCTAGCAGTTGCCTTAAGCTTTTTTTTGGAATTTATTGCGCCGGTTTTAGTGTGATTGCTAATTTGTAATTTACGCAGTCAGCCCACGGCCGTCTTTTACTACTGCCAGCCATTTTCAGATGCTCCCGGGTGCTCCGGAAGGTATTTCCTCTTATTTTTTTTTTTTTTATTTTGGGCAAGAGTTTCATCCTGGCCAAATGGCCGTAAGTGATTCATTTGACGCGCCACTAGTCCGAGCAAGAGGAAGGAAGTCCTCGCTCGGTTCCTGGGTTCCGCTTTGTTGCACGTAGGTCATCAGCAAATAATAAACATAAACAGTTTATTGTCGGCGCTGGCTAATAAAACCGGGAATGGGCCTCATAAAATTACGCACTGAGGCTCAAGTGCTGGGCATTAAATCAGCACCCGGATCTTGGCCACTTGTCTGACCTGGTCTGGCCTGGCCTGGCCTGGCCCGGGCTGGCCTGACAGTTCATCCCGTCCCATTGGTAGGTGCTTAAGGACGAATGACCGGCCAATTGGTTGGGCCATCTTTGAACTTTTGGGGCAACAAAAAGGAACTATCAATAAGCCAACGCACGCGCCCCACCAGGTCGCATCCATTTTTCATTGCGATTTGCATAAGTCGAGAATGGATTTACCCTCCAGACCCCCACAGCAGTTTTACTGCGTTGGCGACACCCCCAACCCCTGTTCCGTCCTGTTCTTTTTATAAATTTTGCAAAGCGCTCGCAACAAAATTTTACGCTGTTTACACAGTGAAGTATGCATAAAAGTGACGCTTATGAACAAGTTGACAGCGCCACGCTCCCCAGAGTCGGTTTTAAAAGTCGTAAACATGCACAACTAACAGATTTATTTATATGCGGCATAAAAATGCACGAAGACTGCGTCAGCAGCAGAAGGCAAGGCAGCGAACATGGCAGAAGCACAGCGGCAACACCAGTAGCACCAGTAGCAGCAGCAGCAGCAAAGCAACAGCAGCAACATCAACATCAGCAGCAACACAAAGGCTTCCTAACGAAACCCAAAGAAACGAAGCGGAACGAAACACTCGCGTATAATAAAATTGGCTGTGAAAGTGTTTCAGGCAACAGGGATAAAAACGTAATCCGCGCCGAGTAAAAGCCAAATGACTAACAGAAATGGAAAAGCGTGAGCACAAAACGCGCGGAGGGGGTGGGGTGGGGTGGTTGGGGGTTGTGGGGTGGATATGTGCCTCAAGCCTCTCGAGAGGGGTCCTGGTACCCAAAACCCACTTGCCTCGCCGTGCCTCGCCTCCTTCATTCCACCTCCGCGCTTTTCGCCGTTGTCATTGACAGTCAGTGAGTGGGCTACAAAAATCTTAAACTGACTTAAAAAGCATAAAAAGCCAGGCTGCAGCGAAAAACGAATAACGAACAACGGCGAACAACAGCAGTAGACAAACGACATCTTGGCGGGCATGTCAAACGGTTTGGCAGAATTTAAAGCCCGCCCGGGCCAAGAAGTGCAGTGAGAAAATGGGTGTATTTTCAGATAATCATATAATATTTCTTAAAAATTTATTAATGATTCAGTCGTCGGCTTGTCCCAGGAATAGTTATCTACAAAATAATTTTACGCATAATCTATTGATTAAAAACGAGCGGAAATCGAGACATTTTATTTACTGTGCATATTCAATTCCAGAGGCAGTCCCAGCTGCCAGTCTGCTGTTGCTGCCACCCACATCTCCGTCTTGCTACCTACAAGCCCACCAACTTTAATCCCACTTCCACCGCCACCGCCACCCACTCCAGCCACTACCCTTCCAGCCTTGCTCGCTTGTTGGCGCTGTTAACTTAATGGTGACAAGTGTCAAAACAGGGAACAGGGCACTCCGCCCCCGCGGCTGAGGAAAGGCAAACGGGTCGGGTTCGGGTCCGGGTCCGGGGGCTCTCCGGTTCGATTGCCTCTCGCCTTTTCGCCACATTGGGTAAATCGCCTTAAATCGCACATTTCAATCTTTTTAACGAACCTTATCGATATTTGGTTCGGGAATAGGCCCCCGCCACGCAATATGCTAATGAGATAATTTCTAAGAGGGTGACACGAACACGAAAAGCCCCCGCTCCCAGACAACTCCCCCGCCGAACCGAAAGCATTGCTAATGGGTTTTTGCATGCCCAATAAGGGAAAACAATGGCCGAGAGGACTATACTATTACGAGTATATATAGAATGTAAAAAACAAGCAAGTGGAAAATTCAATCCATAGATCATCTGCCGGCATAAACTATAGGATATCATGAAATTTGTATGTGCTGTGTTGATACACCTACCATGTTGTTCCTGTAAACACGCACATATGGCGATGGCGATGGCAATGGCAATGGCAATGGCGACAGAAACGGCGAAGCTCTGCGGCGGAACGCAACTAACAATTTTTACTACTGCAAATTTACGACGCAAGGCAAACAATTCGCCAAATGAAATTCCTGCGAAAAAGCAAAGCATACAAGAAAAAAAACAAGAAAAATATGCGGAAATCGAGTCGCGCGACACAAAAACTATAAGGCGGGAGTGCCAGAGTGTGGGCGGGACAGATGTTATTGTAATTTATGCATATAGTATATATATATTTTTGTTCTATAAATTCCATTACGTTCTTTCGCATATTTATTTTATAAATTGCGGCAAAATGTGCAGAATGATTTGGAGCCGTAAAAAGCAAAGGCCTGTAGGGTTCATAAAAATATATCAAATTTTTCGTACATGTCCGTGTAATGTTTGTGTTGCATTTCGCTGCGCCATGAGAGGCAAACTCGATTGCTTTTTCAACTGGCTGGCCGGTAAATTGATTGAATAGCGAGTAATGCACGAGTATGTGGAACGTGAAATGGTCGCATTATGGCATTAGCAACAGTTTTCCAGGACATCCTGTATGGAGGATCCTTGATGGGGGTAGAGCGGGGCGAGTAAGCCAGAGCTTGTCATCTTTGCCATCATCTTTAGAGTCATTAACATTGCCAACCATCCGTGGGTATCGAGCATTACTCTTCACTGGTTCACCTCCCCGCTGTCCCTTCGTTCTGCACTTTCATATCCGTATCCTTCGACATCTGTGGTAAGTGGCACTACCTTCCCCGGCCCCTAACCCATCGACAGCTCCATCACCCCGCTCCCGTTGCCAGTTTTGTGGCCAACTAATGAGACTTTGCTGTTCGAGCGCGTGCAGACAGGAAAAGGTCCTTTGTAATTGCCATATGTGGTAATGGCCGTAATTGGTTTTCCTTTTAGAGATTTAGTGACTTTTGTATTGGCCGCCGTTACACCACCGTCATCGCCGCACACACAGAGACACAAACACATATGGTCGTAGTTCCTACGTAGCTCAGTTTCATTAAATCTTGGCGAGTCTTAAATGTCGCTGGATGGTGACAAACAGGGAATTCGTTTTAGCCATTAGCCAGAGGGCTAACAAGTTAACAAGCGCCAAAGTCGCCAAGTCTAACACGTGACTTCGTGTCATTTGCAGAAAATTCGGCGACCCGCTTGGCGGGAAGGTTGCTGGAAGCCAGAAGCATTTTGCAGCTTAAGTTTGGATCTCAGCCGCTGCCCGCCTGACTGTCTAACTGCCTGCCCGTCGATATTTATACACACGAAGTGTCGCGTTATATTCTCCTCTGTCCCTGTAATTAGATGAATTATGAAGGGACCGATTCGCATGTACGCTCCCTTTTCTGTGTCAAGGTTTTCGCATGTCTAAGCACACACAAACGCAATGCAAAGGCACAAAAGCATGCTTGCAGCACACTCACACATTCCATTCTGCTGGCGGAAGCGGAAGCATTTGCATTCACCTCCATGGAACGCCCAAAAGTATGCCACGCAAATGTTGTCTGGGCTGCCTTGGATTATTTTTGTTTCTCTTGCCATTTATGTTGTCCTGCCTGTTGTTTTGCCCGGTTAGACCCATCTTAAAGGAGACCCATCCTACGTCCTTGCTGCACTTGACAATTTAATTTAAATTGAATTTTATTTTATTTTGTTTCATTGCTTTAGCCGTAATTGTTTCTTGACAGAGTCCTCTTCGAGTGCTCAGTGCGATTAAATTAATTGCCAAACTTGGCCAGAGAACAGAAATTAATGCATGAAATATGCTACTTCAACAATTTGTCGGAAGCCCCAACAAAGGCACCAAGAAATTGAATTATAAGAGTACTTCAACCACCAGCTTATATATATATATATATATACTATATATATTCGTGTATTTATAGCAATGCAAAAGGCATTTCACGACCAAACAAGGGGGAGGCGGATGGCAGATTGTTGGAAAATTTTTGACTTTATTCCCTACAATTTCCACAGCCAAATGCTTTGAGTGCCTGGTCGTGTCCTTGCCATCGTCGTCATGGCCCGGGTTGGTTGCGTTCTGGTTTCTCCATCTTGACGATCATTGTACTCTGTTAGGCAAAATCTAATAAAATTCAATAGAATTAATTTAATTTCGAGTTTTCAAGCCAGGCCGACCAAAGTCGAGCGATTTCAAGTGCAGACGCTATCCCAGCAGTGGCAGAGGTCGGGAAAAATGCTAAAGCCAAAGCCGAAGCTAAAGGACTACGTGCTTGCGTGCATAAGTATTTTTGTCTGTCGACTTATACAAAAAAAAAAAAATATCAGAGTAAAAAATGAAAAACAATACAAGGAGGCGGCTTGAAAGTAATTTGCTATGGTGCGGAAAAAACCTGTAGGCGATTGCCATTGCCATGGCCATCGAGAGAAGCGGGGAGGGGGCTGGTAAGGAGGTGGACCAGTTAACACACACACATATCCACACCCATACATGCGCTCACAAAGCAATTGCCATTGTCCTCGGACGGGACTACGGGCTTTGGTCTATTCGGTTTTGCTCGGGGTTTTGTGTCTGAGTCGGCGAGAGCATAGAAGCAAATTGAAAATTTAACCTCAGGTTAAAAGCGTTAGCGACAGTTGAGTTTAACGGCATTACGGCCGTGCTAAGCTGTCGGTAACATACATACATTCACATGTACCCCTGCATAGCGTCCCATACACACGGTCTATCCGCCAGACATGGCCCGGAGTTTTAAGCCAACGCCCACAATTGCTCGAGCTTAGTCCTAGGCGTGTTCTCGGTTCGGTTTTTGTCTCAGCCCGGCGGCTGCAAGTGGGTTTTGCAATTGTTGTTTGGCTTTTTGCTTAGGCGGCATCTGCTTTAATGCCAAAATCGTGTAGTTCATTACGCAGCTACATAGCTGAAACGACAAGCAGCGGCGCAGATACGCCGCCATATCCAAACGCAGGCAGCCAGATACATATCGAGCTATACGCTATAAATTTCAAGAGCCATCAAGATGATTACTTCCTGCCATGGCACATAAAAAATAAGTTGCAGCTCGCAAAACGAGGCAAGCAAAATAAACAACTAACTATAGCACTAAAACTTGCTCATATCCTGAGCACATCCGTTCTGCGAGCAACGCATATGAGTCGAGGCTCATGCTCAGGCCCAGGCTCACGCTCAGGACGAGATATAGAAACCGAAACAGAAACAGACAGCGAGAATCCAAACACAGACTACGACTGCGACTGCGACTGAGTCTGAGACTGAAATTATCACATAAATCAGAGGGAACATCAACAAACTGGAGGCGAGAAACAATGCGAGTCCCTGGCGGGAACAGGAAGGCATGGAATGGCGAGGCATGGCACGGGCACTGAGAGGCAAGGCCAACTTACAAAAGAACAACATTAAAAGTTTTGCAATCGCGTAATGAGAATCTGCTTTAAAACTTGCGACAGCCAGTAGTAACAACTGGCAGCCGTGGCACACGTAAATTGCCAAGTATCTGAGAGTTGAAACTTAATTGACGCAAAAATGTACACAAGCTCACGCACGTCTTGCCTTGCAATTAAGCCAGAAGGCAGCCAGCCAGGTGGGGGAGTGGAGGTTGCCCAGTTTCAGTAAATAATGCACGTAGCGTGCCACAGTTGCAGCTGCAGTTGCAGTAATCATTCCCATTGCATCTCTCTGCCACCACCAGAGCCACCTGAAATTGCACCTGGCATCGCCCCCGACATCTGCACAGGGATAAACTTTTATTTACTGTGAAATTCAATTTAGTTTTTATTTTGGTTGCCCAGAACCACCGCTTGTTGATTATTTCAGTTGTGCCAAAGCTTAACTACCAGGAGGGCGGAGATAATTAAATGCAAAATATTTTATATTTATTTCAAGGCTTATGCAAATAGAGTCTTGAGCCGCAAGATAGTAAAACTTTGCAGGCATTTCTCCGGCGCTCCCCTCTCAATATTTGCATACACTTATTTCAGTCACAACTTCCCAGTTGAGCCCAACCGAGCCAGTTGATAAAACATCTCCGGCAAGCAAGTTTGTAGCATGTAAAGTCAAGCCGGGGATGTGCGAATATTTGGAGCTGGAAAGTGGATGTGGAAAGCGGAAAGTCGAGAGTATCAATATCAATAAAAATCACACTTTGCAACTTGAGCGATAAATTCAAAGTGCCATTTCGATACTTTAATCCCATGGACATAATGTCAGCTTGATGACGACGTGATTTCATGCAAAGCATGTAGCCCGGCCGAGAGCCGAGTCCGGGGCCCAACAAGAGCTGGCCAGAGACCCACTATGAAACCCAAGGACTGTAAACAATTGCCCGGGTCGTCTAAACAACGCCCCAGTTGTGGGAATGGCAAATGGAGGCGCCGACGGTGCCAGAGGAGCTGGCGAAGAAGGTTATGGAAACGGGTCACGGAAAAAAAGGGAAAACTGCAGAGGGAAGCTCGAAAATGAAAACTGCTGCGGCGGCTGCTAGGCCGAGAAAACGGAGCAGAAAAAATGTGGCCCAATAAAATCAAACAACAGACGTGATGCCATAGCCAATGCCAATGTCGAAGGCGATGGCGATGGCGATGGCTGGCTATGTCGATCCTGATGCAAAGTGCGAGAGAATCAATTGTGTGTTGACATTTTTATCAGCACCCTAGGAGCGGTGCGTGCATAGGCATCTCGTAAGCTAAAATGTTCGACGACGTGGGAGACGGCTTGTGCAGACAGGAGCAGGGAGTCAGGGGCTGGGAGCCAGCAGCCTCGAGCTGAAATCAGTGCCAGGAGAGATGGCCATGACAATGTTGACCCTTTTTTTGTGCTAGATCAAACGTGCCCGGCCAGGGCTGATAGCTTCGTTAGAGGAAAGGTGCGACCTTCCAGAATTAAACATGTAAACGCACGGATACAATGGAGCTGTAGAGGTCTACAGAGTAAAAAATGTATTTATAGAATCCTAGTTGCTGATAAAAACTAAAAAACCTCAGAAGAATATTTAATTTTCCTCTTCATTTCATTGTCTTTAATATATGGCTATAAGTATTAATCTAGTTTGTTTAAGGACCTTTATTTTCGTTCAGTGTACGCGTGCGAACAGCGACAGTTGTAACTTGTTTATGGCAAGTGGCCTGGCATTGCCTTTATGCTAATGCCCTGTGCTCTTTGTCCCACGTGGCGTATGCGTGTTCTGCCTTTCAAGTTTGATTGGGTTTCAGCTCAGCTAAGGAATCTGGCCGGATTGTGAGATGCCAATCCTACGTCGATGCCGATGATGGAACTTCTGCCGGGGCAACCGTTTAATTGTGCATCATAAGCCGCTTACTTAATTATGGTATCCGGCTCTTGGCGTAATTAAAGGCGAAGTAGTTGGATTTCCGTTGGAAGTCTAGCCATACGAAATGAATAAAATTATCGTGGACGCGGAAGAGAGGGGCACAAAGCCGTATCGAGTAACTACTCAGGAACACCATAATGAGTTTGTCTGTCTGTCTTGCCTGCCGATCTGTCGGTGTTTGGATGTGTTGTGTGTGTCTGTATGTGTGTGTGTGATTGCGACCTGACAACCGCTGTGCGTGTTGGGGTATTAGTGTCAAAGGCAACCATTGACAGGTCGATGGCAAGCGGGCTCATCAGCAGAGATGCTGGGAAATTGCGGCAAATACAAGCCATGCTGATTGCTGCCACCGCTGGTGATGCCGCCGATTGTTGCCACCGCCTGCGGTTGTCGTAAACTTAACAGCAAACAATTATATACCCACACACATACAAGTGTATCCCCCATACACACACACAGACACACACATACTCATGCAGCGACTTAAACAGTTGGAAAACAGCCGCAGGGCTTTTCCATCTCCGTTTGCATACACACCGAAGCCCACACACACCCAGACGGTACCAACCCAGTCACATGCGTGTGTGTTGTTGTCCTTGTAACACTTAAAATTTAGCACCAAGGCTGTTTGTTTGCTTATCTCACTTGGCATCTGATTCCGCATTACCCATCCGCCCCGTAATCCGGCGCATCACTTGAGCCCGCTCATCTCATTTGTGTCTGCGTTGTATCTGCCTCCCCACTCCGGGCTCTTTAAGTCTAGCTTGCCAACTATTACGACATTGCTGCGTAATTAATTTTCCAGAGGGAGAGTTTCCCATCCCTATGGGCCTCCCCTATCCCTCCTGCAGTCCCAGCCGTATATTCCATTTCCCGTTTAGCACTTGTCCCCCGTCTGCGCCGAGAATCCAGCCAAGGCATAGACATTGCATAAAGTACTTTATGTATGCACTTGCCACTTGCCACTTGCAACTTGCCTTTGTCCGTGTGACATTACAAGGTTAATTTCAGCTTAATGTCACCCGGCGACTAAGTTATGTGGCCACTTGAATTCCTCCTAACGGCATCATTGTCAGCTCATACCACTTTCTGCTCTCACTGGCCCGGCTCTGGCCCTTTCACTTTCCCCCCACAAGTCGCATTTTTCATACATTTTTGCTTTGTCGCTGCTGGTGCCTTTGTTCAAGTATTTAAATGGCTGGCCTGTCCATAAAAAATGCACCACGTCCTGCCGCACTCACAAGCACATTCTTTGTGTCTCTGCAATGTCCTGGGCGAAAGTGCGAGTGTATGACCCGCATGCAGAGCTTTCGGAGCTGGGATAAATTCAAGCGATGGAGTTCCAGGAGCCATCTCGAGCGATTTCCATATATTTATGCAATCAGTCACACACACGGTAAACTGCAATTGATATCGCTCGGCAGGATCTCGGTTGGATGGCCTGGCCTGGGCATCCTGCACACATTGACTACCATGGCCAGCCAGGTCGTGAGCCGCACACATAACACATTTCGTCCACAATTCCGCTTCCCTAATCCGATTTGTTTCTCTTTGTGCGTTGTTTTCCTCTTTGTTGCCGTGTCGTTGCCGTTGCCGTTGTCGTTGCCTTTGCTGTTGTGGTTGTCGGTCCTGCTTTTTCACACTTTATGCATTTCTATTTTCCCCCCAAACACACTCACCCAACATACACACACACCGTACATCCATAAGCTTTCCCTGCATTTTCCAGGTCTGGCCCGAAAACAAAACGTAACAATGCGGCAGCAGCCGTTGAAACAAAAAGCCAGTTAGCGAGTCAACAGCAAACGGAAGACCCAAACGACGGACAGCCAGGAATCGCATTATATACGGCGTATATAAAGCCAACAGAACCGGTGTTTACTCCACGCTCGCCGGGGCCAACTGTTCTGATGCCTGAAAGCCCGAAAAACTCTGCAAAAAATACCTGGAAAAACCTCCTAATTAAGTGGGCTACGATTCTCGCTCTCTTTCCTGCGTTTTCTCTTTGTCTCCCTCTCTACTTTCTTCTGTCATTTTTTTTTTTCGGCCAACATTTCGGGGCACTGCATTGCGAAGTGAAAATTAGGCCACGACCCGACTCAATATCTGAGTTCGTGCCCGACTTTTACCTCCATTTTCTTGCCTTCTGGGGAACCTCCTTCACATCCACTCGCCCTGAAATTGTAATACATTTTTTCCCCAGCCCCGGCCCGTGCAGGTACAACAAAAAAATTTGCATACACGCATTTTTCCAGCTATGCAGAATTTCCTGGTTACCAGCAAATCGTTAGCTACATGTCCGGTAAATTTTCCCATTTTTTTTCCTTCGCTTCAGCGATTTTTGGGGCAATTTATTTTGCATTCTCCCCGTTGATGGCCTAGACCTCCAAACAAAGGGGTTGCGGGGGATTCTTTAAAGCTCTTGGATTTTTGCTAAATTTTGAAGCACCTTTTTTCCACTCTTCCACTCTGAAAACTTTCTCCGGTGCTGCACGTGCAGCATGTGACATTTTCCAGCACACTCCACTGAATTAAGCCGGGACTCCGGCTCGGATCGCTGGGGCAAAAGTTAAACATGCCCCGGCTGCTTCGAGAATTGTGTGAATTTCATTTGGCGCCACCTCGAAAATTACAAAAATTTCATTTGACACGCAGAAATATTTAATATGCAGAAGCCGGGAGCGGTAAGTACGAATGCGAAGTTGAAAAGAGAAGTGTCCTTGTCTGAAAGTCATGATGTATTCAAATTCATTTCGTTGCGCATTAAACGGCAAACAAATAGCATGAATTTGCAGCATTTTTTATTTATTTATTTTTTTTACTTTTGGTGACATCCCACTGCTCTCACTTCCGGCAACGAGCCACCCAGCACCAGGATCCTGCATAAATTATCGGGGCTGCCTGGCCTGGAGATCTGGAAGATTTTTATCATTTTGTTTACCGAATTCAATTTCATTTTTATCGCATGCAATTTACATGCTGCCTGCTGTCCATTCTGACACCATGATTGATGTCCTTCGCCGGCGACAGTCAATTATCGTCAATCACTTGGCTACAAAACAGCAGCAGAAGCCGTGCCGAGGGTCCACGTACAACAATCACAAAATCACAAAATGGGTGAGAAACGAACCCGAATGGGCGGATGCGTAAAGCGTCTACTTCCGGTTGCTCCAACTTTTAGCTTTTCTCTATGCTGACTTGTGGAATTTTTTGCCGAACATTACCCATACGCACCGTGTTCAGGATTTCGGTAATAACTTTGATTACTTAATCTGGCCGCCGGGCAAACACGCACTTTAAGTCGGGCTGGGTTATCGCAAAATTGAAATCATTGCCGTCATTTGGAAGCCATTACGTATGATATATGCGCCAATCTGATATGCAGGCCACCCTCTACCGCTCGCATACACAAATCGAGTGAATAAAAGTGTCACCGAAAGCGGCAACAACAATCAAAAAATACAATTTATACCCGAACCCGGGCTGCCAGCACAAAGGACCCACGACATGCCGTTGGCGAAAAGCGAACTAAGCCCGGTCGCTTGTCCTTGTTTGTGGGTGTGCGGTTGAATCTGTGTATCGCGGTGTGTTGTTGCATGCAACACATTCGCTAAGTAGCTGGCGGGTGGTGGAACTGGGGGTGGGACGGCGCGTGATCCTGCGAAAAGGTTGCCCAGGCAATTGAGTGTGAAAATTTTGTAGGCATAAGCGAAGCACCTAGAGGTTGACTAATGCACGAGCAGGCACTCAAATGCCGTGTCGATGCCCCCGATGCTAACGCTCCTGCTACACTAAGGGAAAATTTTAAAGTGTATACAACCATCAATCAAGAAAACATTTAAAGCTAAAGGGAATATTTTAAATAAATAAATAAAAGCCTTTCGGATAATATTTACACTTTACAGTATACATTTTTTGTTATTCTCCCAAGAGATGCTCCCTTGTTTTAAAGTGTACTCCTCCCCTTTACCGCCATTTCGGGGCAAAAGTTAGTCTGACAGCTTATGAGCCAGGTCAGAGGACAGCCAGGTGGTTGCTCGCCGAAGGCATGCATGTGAGCCAAGGCGAAAGGAACCAAAGAAACGACGAGGAAGCCGTCGACAAGTCAATAAATAAATATGCTCCCAGATATTCATGGGCGACATGTGCTCGAAACCGAAATCGTGGAGCGGGAGCGGATGCGGGAATCAGGACAATGAAAATCGAAACCAGGCAAAAGGATATGAAGGCCAGGCCTAATCACGTGGCGACAACACTCGTATGCTGTTTCATCTAATGCGGAGAGAGGGCCTCGCTCTGCCAGACGTCAGACCATTGACATTGATTTGTTTTCTGGCCAGTTTTGGCGAGGATGAGAGGTTTGCTCTACTTTCGAACCCCCCGACTTCGTCTCGCTTATTCTGGAGGGAGAGGGGATTGTAATACGCTTTTGATTTGCCGAAATTCCATTTTTCACAATTTAATGCGCATTTCGCTACGTGTTGTCGTCACCGGGGCCATCTGGAACGTGCCCGGAGCCGCTGGGCCGTGTCCGGAAAACACGCAGGCACTAAGGGCGGCTCCTTGCCGTTCCATTCTTCCCGCCTTCTCTGTCTCTGTCTCCGACTCCGGCTCACATCTATCATAGTCCGGGCATTTGTCACGTGAGGGACAACGTGATTTCATTTTCCTGTCGCCATAAAGGTGACACATTGCATTCACCGACGCTCTCGGTCCATTTGTTGTGTATTAGTCTAAGCGGGATTACCCAGTATTCGCATTTGGACTTTTCACGACGTACATATACATATGTATCTATTGCCAGTTGCTTTAAATGATGCGTTTCAGACTTCTGTTAGAAGCGGTGTGGATGGGGCGTATGCTTAATAAATATTGAAGCGTAACCTCCACAAAGGAGGGGTTTATTTGGCGGTTCGGTTGGCCGAGCGAGAAGTGTTCCATTGATTTTCGTGGCACAGGCTGGATAACATGTTGTTAAACCACAGCAACGCGAGCAAACAAATTACCCACAGCAGTTGGCCAAAAATTGTTGAACATAACTTCAGATTTTATGGCCCACATGTGTGCGAACGTAGCAGGCAAGTGGCGGTGCAGTGGCGGGGTTTTCATTGTGGGTTTGCTATTTCGGTGGTTTGCCGGCCCGGTGGAGTGGGTGCACTATCCGACTTTACTATCAGTTTTCCCGGCCAGTGTGGGGCTGCGAAATTAGCGCTTCGCTGCCCCCAAAGCCACCACTCCATCTAACCTGGCCGAGAAGGACTTTGGGCCACACTCTTACCCAACCACCCACCCAGCCCGTCTTCGCCCGCTGTTCGCCGCAGCCAACACCGACTTGTTCTGCGTCTTTTGCGGCTTGGCCAAGTTTCATGTCAAAAGTGCACTCCATGAATATTTCACTTGCAATCACATTGTTTTCCCGCTAACTTTTTAGATTGTTTTAACATGTGGCTGAAAGGGGCGTGGCCGGCGCAGGGCAGACTGGCACGTAACGGTGCAACAACAGTATCAAACTTTGGTTTTCACTCAATTTTGGCAATGCTTACTTGCCCCACGACCCTGCCTCCTCGGCTCCCTCCTCCCTCTCCAGACACGAAAGCTGTTTGAAAATGTTGTGGCGATGCACAGGAAGAAAAGTTGATGGATAAAGAAAATAAATATGCTTTAAGAGAAGATTACTGATGGCCCTGAAGTAGCCAAGGCATCCTTAAATTGCTGTGGCTGAATGCTAAACCTAATCTTGAATTTCTAATCTCGAATTGTTCTTATTTTTCCCTTTTCCATCTGTAAGCCCAATCATGATTTTGGCTTAGGAATATGTTGCTGTATGTGCTGAGGTAATCCTTGATTCCCTTGTGCTAAATTTGCCAGTTGAGTTCGGTTGGGCGAGGTACCTCCCTGCCACCCGGCCCCATCGACCCCTTTTCACCCGTCAGATTGCCCTTTGTGCTCAGACCGTAATAGTGCTGGGGGCTTTCACGGAGGACGTCCATTGGCTTAGGATCTCCGGCTCTGGCCGAAATATGGGAGATTTATGCAGACGTCTGGGCAGTCAACCGGCGGCCGGGATGGAGGCCACTCCGGCGTAAGTAGCCGCTCAAAGATATTACGTGTTTGCTCTTGCCCTTGCCAGTGCCTGGCAGCCAGGTGGCCGTTGCAACAATGAAATGCACCTGCTAAGATCTGCTCCTTGGCCCCTTTATTGTGAGATTTTCCCTTGGCGAGTGTTGGCTTAAAGTTGTTTCCCATAGTTCCTCCGCTAGCCGCTCAACGCGGCGCCTAATGAATTTCCATTTTTTCCCGCAGCCACTGCTTCTATTTGTACGGGGTGTCCTGGTAGTGGCGGGGCAAGTTTCCAGCAAGCTGCCGCCATTCCATTTGTCGTAGTTGCAGCTCCGGTTAAAAAAGTAAACACAAAAAAATGGCACACGGCACACCAGAGCAGAACAGGTGCGTCCCCGAGCACCCACCGCGTTGCACTCGAAATTACGACAGTTGCAACATCTGTTGCTTTTTGTACAACCGATGTAGTTGTAGTTGCAACCCGTGGCGTTTTTTATATTTTATGCACTTTGCGTGCTACCGAAAATTTTTCAATTTTTGCCTAGTCTCTGGGCACTGAAGGCGTTACTTTATAGCACACTTTCCGATGAAGGTCAGCGGGCGGATCCCGTGAATGAATGGATGGAGCTGTCGGGGAAATAAAAACTTGTTTGATAATTTTCTACTCAAATTGAATATTTGCAACTGTATTTTGTGAGAGTAGGTGGGTAAGCGGGTAAGTGGGTGTATGGGCGAGTGGGTGTGTTAGGGCAAACTTTTCTTATTCTCTGCGAATAACTTTAATGGAAAAACTTTGAATATGAAACCACAAAAACAAAAAACACTGGCCAGCGAACTGGGAAAGAGGGCCTCCGGCCCAGACCGGCCACTAAAAATTGGAAAATTGAAATTGAATCGTAGACGCACACACAGACACGAAAACAAGCGACCAAACTGACCAGACGCAAATAGAAACTTCGCAATTCGACTTCGGTTCAATGAGTGCACATTCACCTCAGGGGATCGACTCTGGATCTGAATTTGAATTTGAATCGGAGAATATGAAATAAAATCAAGTAAATATGCAGAAATATTCCAGCGGCACGTGTGTACGTGTATGAGAGGCGGAGAGAGTGCCTTTCATCTGCATCCCCAGCATCCGCGGCTCAGTGCCCCAAGTGGCACAAAGTCATTTGGTTTATTAGCACTCGAATGCCAAATCCCCAGACGGCAGACAGTCGTCGTCAGTCGCCGGAAACCCTTCCGAGCAGGAACTTCAAAAGCACAGGCGACGAACAAAACTTCTCCTCGGCTGACATCATTTCGTTATTATCCGCATCAAGGACTCGATTGACAGGAGCAGAGGCACGTGCTGCCGACGCCTTTTGCCTTGCGAGGAGCGAGTTGCTTGCGAAAATATTGTCACAAGCACCGAGCCGGGCCGAGAGCCGACTAGCCAACTGGCTACAAAAGAAATTATATTTACAGGCCAAGATTGGGGAAAGGACGAAATGAAAGCGAAAAAAACACAAATAGGCGGCACAAAAGTCAGGTCAAAAGGCAAAACATTGAGAGGCAAAAAGCCAAGAGTATAGGAATCAAATAAAATGCTAGCTACATGGCATCGAGGGTCCTGCCAAGTCCTGGCAGGTCCTGCCGCCTGACAGCCTCCGCTCTTCGCAAGTGCGTGCTGCTGACTTTTGGCTTTCCTTACCTATTTTCTCCGAGGTCCTGCTCGAGTCCTCCAGTCCTGCTCCGCCTTCTTCCCGAATGTTTTCGCAGCAGATAAATACAACATTTGACACTTCATTATTGTGCCCGCAGCGTAATCGAATCAATTCAATTCCAGGACCTTGGCTCGCCTTGTCATGGTGTCAAAAGTGCTTGGTCCTCGATCCTAGGTCCGCATCCGCATCCGCATCCCCACCCGTATTCGCATCCGCATCCGCATTGTTCATCGCTCAACATTCGCCCAGAGCCCCAAGGCTCAAGGCAGCTTGCCCTGTTGACACATTCGCTTAAACGTATTAAATTGTTTGCTGTCGCCTTTTGGCATTGTCCTTGTTTTTGTTGCTTCTGGCGCTGACGCACAGTTTTTTGTGTTTTTTTTCCTTGCCGCTCACGCTTGTTATTTTCCTCGTCCAGGACTCACTTTTTCGATGGGTCCTTGCGTGCGGAAGTCGTCCGGCTTGTATCTGCACCCCCGTCCGTCACACTAAAAGTAATCGATTACCTTGTAACCGGATACGAGCATATCCGTTTGGGACTTGGTCGCAATTCACGATTTCCCAAAAGCTGTCCCCGGACGGACAAATAATGACGGGAACTCGGAGCTCGGAGCTGCAGCATTTAATTGAGTTTAATTGGGGCTGGCCGCAATGCCTGGCTATTTATGCCATAATCATTGTTTAATTACAAAACCAAATAAATACCCTAATGCCTAATGTTGCATGGCTGTATGCAGTGTCCTTTGATGTGGTCCCCGCTCGGGCGGTGAATAAATTATGCAAGACACGAATTTTCCATAATGCGCTATTGCGTGCGCTTGCGGGCGCCTTTGTATTTTGGGCCGTATTGGGGCCTGCGAGCAATTGAATTAATTCAGGGCTCAGTGGGGAATTGGGCCAAAAATATGCTTTAATATTTAAGTGCATTTTAACACTCTACAATACCACATAGACACCTACAACGACCCCGATACCGACACCGACACCGACACCGACACCGACGCCGACAACATGTCTAGGCTAGTGTCCTTGCACTTACATATGCACAGCCCATAGCACACTCATATCCACTTTGGTTTTGACATATAAAATTGATTAGCAAATCAACAGCAAGTGCATTAAATTATTTTCCCATCCATTCCAATCATATATGCACTTGGCCTGTGCGTAAATTTGACAACTTTCATTGGATGGGCATAATAAAATGCACTTTATGAACTTTCGGACGTTTGACAAATATTCTTAAATGCACTAAACCAATTATCCAAAGACACACACACTCCGACTACCACTCGGACACATGATGTTGATCTAAATGGTCAGAGTGTTCTCAAAATTTGTGTACACAAGCTGGCAAACTCTTAGCCCCGAATGTTTGCTTGCCAAGTAATAATATTTTGAGTAATTTACTTTGTATTTTAAACGAAAATACCAAAAGGCATCTGATATTAAAATCTATCCTCTCTGTCCATCTTGTCTTTTGCAGCGTCTGCCCAGAGCATGTTGTCCAAAAACGAGCCCATGTTCATATCACGTTCGGAGACATTCAAATTCATCACCGGCGAGACAATAGTGCTGCCCTGTGAGGTGGCCAACACGGGTAAGTTTGTACATAGCTGAAAGATGAAGGATTTCCAGGGAAACCCAAAGCCGAAAAACTCATTTTCCACCCGGCATACCGACACGGGCGGATTCGCCCACGCAGCATGCATTTAAATGCTGCGGTCGAAGGCTCTGCCATACAAATAATTAAGCCGACATTATGCGATGGCCGCAACTATGCATTAATCCCCCGGCCGGACCCGGGGCGGGTGGGCTACAAATTGACTGGCCCACTGTCCGTCCGGGGACCGCAGAAAAACAGAAGCAGTAGCGGTCAAAGCGGACAACTGTGGATAGTGGGGATCTGTCCATCCAAGACATCCGGATGGACATGTGTAGTGGTTGCGGCGTTTTTGCTGTGGTCGTTCGCTCCACTCAAGACTTGGCATTTGAGCGGTGGTGGGCCATGTACGTTTTTCAATTTAAATGCGGTCGTGTGTGCGAGATTATTTGTACATAACAAGGATTTAGCATAAGCAACAGCAGCAGCAGGCAAGGACTCGGGGAGGAACAGGGAAGATGGGACATGTGGCTAAAATAAAATAAAGCAGGGCCAAGACGGTGCCGCCCAAGATGGTCAAATCCAATGCCACTCGGCGACCGACAAAATGCTACAGAAAAGCTCTCCGACCCAAAACACTTGGAGCTCACATTTTATGGGTGCATGAGAAAAAATAAGGACCAGAATTTTCACGACACAGTTTTCTAAGCTCAATAATTTTGCAACCTTATGATTTTGAAGAAAAAAATTGAAGAATTTATTTAATTTAATATTAATTTGAATTTTATTATGGTAGATTTAATTTTTAGCCAGAACGAAATGTGGCAATTTTAATGGCAATTCTTAGTTGTATTATTTAAAGTAAATAAAAGATAATATTTTGATTGACAAATGAAACTTTGAACTCTGTTTTTCTTTGTGTATGTGACGCTCGTAACATTCCCACACATATGCACACAAGACGACTGCGGTGGGAGTATCTGTTCATAAGAAAAGGAAATACAGAACAAAGAATTTCATTTGCGTTTCTCATGCACTTGATTGCCTCCGACGATGTCTACAACTTTGACCAGGACTCAGACGAAGATGAAGTCGAAGGACAGGACAGAGACAGGCTGAGGGGAATGAGCGGGACAGGAGGCAGGAGCAATACAAGGACGAGGCCAGAGCTGGCAGGGCCGACGATGCGATACATAGACAATTTCTGCAACAAAATTATAGCTGCGGGCATTTGGGTACTAATAATAAGGAAAAAAAATAAAAAAAGCAGGAAAGCTTCAGAGCGTAAATATAAAAAGAAAAACACGGCAGGGTAAGGGAAATAAATTGCCGGAGCGTTGGTTTACTCTGCAGGACCTGTACTTTCCGATGTCTCTGGTGCGCCGGTTTGCCCCCCGGCTAATGCCACATTATGCTAATAAAGAGCCCACACGACAATTTCATTATTCTCGCTGCTAAGTCGCGCCCCTTAAAATAAATGCAACTAATTAAAAAGTGAAGCCGCAACGCGATTCGCTGCCCTGTTTAATAGCACGTACTTTATGGAGGCGCCATCTGAACGGCAAAAATATGATCAGCAACGAGTATCCGGCGAGTTGACGTGATTGTGGGTGCAGGTGAACCGTAACACATCGCGGCATATCCCTTTTTATGACCCCGCACATAAAGTGTAAAAAATAATTGATAGAATTTTTAAAACCCCACTAAAACCAGAGAGTTTAGCCGTGGAACTCTCTGGCCCCGGCACTTTGTACAATTTATGCGCATATTCATTTCGTTTTATGGATGCAAACTCGTAAAATTCGAAAAGAAAGAAATCACACAAAGGACGATGCGTGTAATGGGTGGGTGTTTGCAAGTGTGCGAGAGTCGGCATTTCCATATTATATGAAAATGCCTTTAAACACTTATTACGGAGCTTTGCACCCCGAAAGAGTAATCTTTCGGCTCGACTGTGCCTCCCCAGATACCCACCATATATGTATGTATACTTAGCCGTCCCATCTGACTGGGAGTAAACACTGGAACATTTCATCATTATCATTTCATTTGAATTTTTATTTGTTCTTCAATGTCTGGCACGCCGAGTGTGTTTATTTCATTGTCTGCGTCGGTTGTATCTTCTGTTTGTTTTCACTTTTTCTTCAGCTTTTCCATTTTCATGCAGCTGCTTCATGCTTGAGAATTTTAAATTTTCCTCTAGGCGGATATAAACTATAAGGAATAGAGTGGAAAATCTTGTACTTGAGGCAGCTCGGTTATTTGAATTTTTAATAAGTGCACCACCGTCCACAGGCAGCTTTGATCATTAGACGGAAAGTGGATTCATTTCCCAGTCACCTGTTCGGACCAAATTCGAAGTCTTTTTGCCTGAAACGATGTCCTGCCAAAGAAAACAAACACCGACAGGCGGCAAATTGCTCTTTTTGGGAAACATGGTGCCAGGATGCCAGGACAAATTTGCATACTAATCCCAACAATCAGTTTGTTGTCCATTCTGCCTTTTGAATCGAGTAAATATTATTATATAATTTATGCTTGCACACTTTGGCGAGCAAGTTCT
The DNA here is from genome assembly GCA_035045925.1 of Drosophila atripex. Taxonomy (NCBI): domain Eukaryota; kingdom Metazoa; phylum Arthropoda; class Insecta; order Diptera; family Drosophilidae; genus Drosophila; species Drosophila atripex. Next base: position 13,493,306 of record JAWNOP010000069.1, on the reverse strand, counting down.
TAAAATTCCAAAAATGTAGATTGCCCGACTAATCTATTTTAAAACCGATTTAATATTACTTCATAATATTTTCATTGAGAAGCCACCGTTTTGGGGTTTCATGCAGCTGTTGGAGTGTTGCAGTTTTTAAGCTTTTCTAAATCGGCTAATTAATTGCTCTGGCCATTTTATCCGCTGCTCAACTTGTCTGCGTGCAAAGCCCTTTTACGCCGATGACTGGCCGAGTGTCGTGTGAATTTTTCATTGCGGTTTTGCCACAACAAAAATGGCTAAAATGGCAAAAACAGTAGTAAGCCAGTGGAAAAACATTTAACAACTGGTAACTGGTAACTGGCAAACTGGCTACTGCCTGGAAACGGGCTGTAACTTGTAAACTCAAATGCAATAAAATTCAAAACACAAAAACCCCGTCATTGCGGCCATACAAACGCTCATTACGCTTTGATGGAGCGTCGGCGCTCGAAACTATTACCCGACAAACGGAAATGGAATCGTACCGCAAAAGTTGAAGTTGTGCAAACAGCAGAACGGAGTCCGTGCCACTTCGTCCAGGATTTACGGAGGGAAAGCGTAGGCAACAAAGTTTCAATATTAATGCCATTTACAGTTCTAATTTCGCTTTTTACGTTACCAACACGCACACACATACACTCCACACACTTAACACAAGGCTCCTCTGGCAGGCTCACAGGACGAACACAGAGAAAGTTCTACAAGAAGTTGCAGATAAGTCCGGTGCCCCTCAACGCTCCAGTTTGCCTCAGGCGGCTAAGCCGCAACATCGTTTATCTTCGGGGGTCATCATCTTATAATATTGGCCTTTCCGACATGCAATAAATTGCGCTCAGACAAACAACATGTCCGTTGGTCGGCCTTTGGTCCTCCTCGTCCGTGTAAGTAGTTCTTGTTGCTGCACTGCAAGAAAATTCAGCAAGGGGCCGCAACGATGGCTGGCATATTGCGCATACGCACAGTATGCCCTGGGCAAACAGACAAAGGCGCTGCAACAATGCCGACTTTGGCCATATTTGAATGGCCTATGTTTGTGTGTGTGTGTATATGGCATATGGCTATCTGTGTTTGTGAGAGCGCGAATGTGTGTATCTCTGTCACTGGGTAAAGTGTAGAAAACTAAAAGTTAGCTTTCGGCTGTAAACAATGAACAAGCGCTCTCTGCAGCTATCCGGCCAGCAGGACATGCGGTCGGCCATTTGTCCAGGAGGCCGTGTTTATGTGAGCCCAGTTCGTTGGACTGATGGACAGACTGAAACCGAAATGCTTTTACCAAGTTTCCGCCCCATGCCAGACACTCGTTCATCCTCATCCGCTGGTGCTTCTGCTCCTGCTCCTGCTCCTGCTCCTGGTTCCTGGATCCCTGCCCTCTACATCCTTCACCCTTCCCTGACTACTGTTATTTTCCAGGATTGCCGCTCGCTTAACGGCGCAATTGTTTGCATGTATTGTTGTCGTAATGCCCGAGTCCTGCCAGCCATCCTGACTACGGGATATATCAGTTTATGTGTGTGTGTGTGTGTGTGTGTGTTGGTTTCTATTTAGTTTAGAACACTTAAACCGGAAATTGAGGCGTTTCGTGTTCTGCTTGTTTTCGTTAGATTGTTGTTATTTTAGTTAACAATTTATTTAGTTGCAGCCGGCAGCCCCCCTCCCACACTTACAAGGGCTCTAATTTATGTGAGCCCATGCAACGGACACTCGACTCCAACAGAGTCCTGCCCAGCTGCCGAACAAAGGCAAGCCACCTTTCTCCACTGACTCAGCTAGAATGAAACAAGACAAAATGTTTATCAAAAAATTGAATTTCTTTACATTCCGGGCTCATCTACTGAGATGGAAACAAAGGCACTAATAAATTCGAAAGCATTACCGAAGGAAACTGACAGCCTTCTAAAAAATGCCAGCCAATTAGTCTCGGCTTTTGGTTATTAACCTATCGAGTACTTCGTAAATCCCCTGTGGAAAGCAACTAATTGACAGAATGAAATTTCGTTCAGCAATCAGGTCGAGGGCAATTTGAAAAGGCATTGCCCAATTTGCATATCCTGGCAATACAGCAACTGCAAACACCGTTGCTTCATTCATAACTCAATCAAGCGGCTAATATGATATGACTGCACTTCGCCAGCACGTCCAACTTGCAACACTTGGCTGGAAACCCCTCTCCAGCTCTATACCATTCCTGATTCCTAAGCAGGATGCATGCAAGGACTCACCGCCGTGGCAGCCTAAGGAATTATGCTTTCCGCTCTATACGAACTCTTGCTGTGCGGCAAGGACACCATTCTCCATTCTGAACTTTCCATTCCATTGGCATAACCACAAGCCAGCTACGTTTCCACATCCGTGTCCTTTTGGAGCACGCTAACGACAGCAGGTGGTGCTCGTTTATTTATTTGTTTTTGCAGTGCACTACGCCTGCATTGCCTTTCAGGTTTTACGGGTTCTGGTGGGGGTCCTGGTGCAGGGCCTGGTGTGGGTCCTGGTACAGCGGCGCCTTGGCTTGTTGATGTTGTTGAACTCATTGCAAATAAATACGCTTTTTGAATGCGCATGTAAATGACTTCATAAGCATTTTATTACAGCCGGGGTCCCAGCGACTGCATATGTGCCCTAGTGTGTGTGCGTATGCGGTGAAATCAATTTGAGAAAGGACGCGAAAGGACACCCGTGCTCATACATCATTTACCCCCAACCCGGGATTTTTCAACACCCGGTGCATAGAAGACTCACTTAGTCGTCGATGGCGGGCAAAATTGTTTTAATTTTTAATGAATGCCGCTCGTTGGCGCCGAAACACGGAAGTCATACATCATTAGTAGCAAATCCGGCAGCTTCAATACACATTTTCAATACTTCTCAGCTCCCAGCTCTTCGCTTCTCCTCCTTCCCCGCTTCCTCCTCCAATCAATTTTCGTCCCGAATCGTCCTTTTTGCCCTTTCCATCACCGCCTTGCACGCGCACGGAAATTTACATCGAGCAACTCACATAAATTGAAAAAGGAATCACAATTAATGAGTTCGATGAATACGCCAATGCCATTGGTCTGTTAGAAATATATGTGTGTGTGTCAGTTTGTCTATTGATGTGTTTTATTAGGGTGAACCAAAAGCTTCCTTTCTTCCTATTTAAAAGTGAATTTTTTGCTGTTTATATTTTCATTTATGACTTATACACAAGCTTATCTTTTTATGGAATTATATTTAAAAGGGAATAGTGCTTACCATTTTCCAGATAATTATAAACTTTCATAAGCTTATTACAAATATGGGATAATAAGTTGAGAAATTGTTAATTTTCGCAAATGGCGTCCACCCCAGAGAACGCCAATATGTGTGCTATGCTACTGTCTGTCTGACTGGCATCCTTCCTCCAGCATCCTGCTGATGTTGAGAGCATCCTGGTGTCTGACTGCCTCTCGTCCTGGCGTATGATTGCAAATGCCGCACATTAGCGGATATCAAGTGGGTGTTACTGAGTGCCTGTCTGACTCTCATCCAGTGTTGTTCCCGCCGCCTGTCTGCGGTTTATATTCCACTCCTGCCTTTGGAGTCCTGCCTTTGGCTGTGAGTGTGTGATTGTGTGTGCTGGTCCATGCCAAATTGAATTTCTAGCCTTTTTAGATCCTACGAAGCGGCCCGTAATTGAGCCATTTGAATACTGGCTTTTCAATTTACGCTGCCTCTGCTACACTGCCCCACTGCCACTGAAATGCAGAGCACTTGAATCGTGACATTCGTCGATTTAATAACTCTCGAATATAATTTATCAATTATAATTTCCACTCATTGATGATTACGATTTTGGTATTTCGATTGCAGATGCATATGTTGTGGCCTGGAAGCGCGGCATCGCCATATTAACGGCCGGATCCGTGAAAGTAACACCCGATCCTCGAGTTCGCCTGGTCAACGGATTCAATCTCCAGATACGCGACGCCCAGCCCACGGATGCCGGAGATTATATCTGCCAGATTGCCACCATGGATCCGAGGGAAATCACCCACACGGTGGAGATACTGGGTAAGTAGGCCGATGGCTTTTTGCAAACAAATTTGCCAACTGACTTTTCGGTGAAGCGTCCATGGGCCCGGGAACGGGCGCATTGTTATGCAAAGTTCCAATCCTCCAGATTGACGTTCCATGGGATTTTTATGGGTGGAAATTTATGCGGCCTACTCAAATCACTTGGGCCCCATTGTTAGGCTTCATCATTTGGGCACCTCTGCTTTTGGTGTGTGTGTGTGTGTGTGTGTTGGTCAAATTAACATATCCTTACATCCTTAGTGCTTAGTGCTTTATGCGTCCGGGCCACTCAAATATGCAAAGTAGCTTGGCTGCAATTTGGCCGCTTTACGGCCAAAGATTCAATAGAGAGTGGAATTTTTAGAGCGGCGAAAAAATCAAAACTAATCTGCCATTTGCCCCGGAATCGCTGCTCATCCGCAAAACAGAGGACCTCACGACCCCGGACCCGGGGTAGGTCCCGGGGCGGGCAGTCGAAGAATCAGAGAGCGGATGCAAATTGTTGGCTCTCGGCTCCTTGGCTCCTTGGCTCCTTGGCTCCCGGGTCCTGCTCAACTACTTCCTGCCGGGGACCCGTTGTGCCTAACAAGCGCACGGCTCCGGCCGGGCTTTGAGCTTTGTTTCTGACTGTTACTTCTATCCATTCCACCCGTCATCTCCCCAATCCCGGTCCCAGTCCACCTCCTTTTCCTTTACTTTTTGGCTCCTCCTTCATCCCCGGCTCCCTTTTGGCATGCGTCTTTGGCAAGGCTTCTAATCAGCAATGATGAATAATTTACATATATTTCCCCCCAATTACAATGTTGCCCTTTATTTGCATACTGGCCTGGTGTGGGTGCGTGCGCCTGTGTGTGTGTGTGTGTGTGTGAGTGTGTGGAGCACGCCTTTTAGCCAGGCTAACACTTCCTTTTAACTGCGCCACGAGTTCTGTTGGAGCTGTATGTGTGCGGTGCATGCAAATTGCGATACAATTCCCCAAATCTCCAAAGTGCCATGCTCTCCTTTTTTGTGTGCTCGGTATCAGTCTGCAGTCCTTCAGCTTTGTTCCTCAGCTGGCTAGGAATCGATTCGAAAATAGTTTTATTGCACTCTTTAAAATTCTTTAATCTTAAATGCATGGATACTGCTTGGGCATTATTCTCCGGGCAGGCCTATAAAAAATGCGTATTTATTTTAGCAGCGGCAACTTTTTTCATTTGTCATTGAAACTTGGTCCTGGCTTGTGGTCCTGCTCCTGCCGGCGGGCCGCTGCTCCACCACTGACTCCGACTCCTCCTCTTTATGGGCGTCGTCGCCACAAGCAAACATTAAACGAAGACTCCTTTTGTGGTGAGGGGGGGAAATCAGGACAACAAAAAAGACCAGGACGACAACAAACTGAAAGAGGAAGAGGGCGGGGCGTGTGCGAGTTGGGGAAAAAAGTCGATTATTGAAAAGTTTTGTTTATTTTATGTGTTTATTATGCGCTCCGTTTGCCAAATAATGATCATGGCCAGAAATATTTCGTTTATTGAACTTTTGCAGCGCACGTAAATTTCTCGCCCAGTTTTTGTACTGGGCCCCTTACTTTTAGCCTGCTCCCCCCTCGCCCGTACCCGTGCTGGAAGCCAAAGGCCTCCCCAATCCTCAATCCCCAATCCCCAATCTCCATTATTGTCAAAGGAGAAAACAGGGAAAATAATGCGCTGTCGAAGTTTTTATAGGCTCGGCAAACGTCGGACAGCCCCAACCCAAAATGAGATCCCAAAAATCCTGAATGCCATATCCAGACTCCAGACTCCAGAATCCAGAAACCCAAAAACCCACCATGTGTCCCGGCGTATTCGTATATAAATTTCATAAAGTTTGCCGCTCTCTGGCATCTCGGCTTGGCAGTTTTTACGAGCGTAAATTACTTTCAGTTTGGCTCGCACTAAAGATGAAAAAATAATGTGCGCCACTGCCAAAGTTTTGCACTTGGCCATCGCAGCACTTACAAAGACATTAGCCGGCGATGGCCAAAAAATGGACCAGTCGGTCTTGGCCGTTGCCGTTGCCTTTGCCATTGCCTTTGCCGTGGGCAAGGCCAAAACAATGGCCTAAACTTTTGGCCGTTGACAAATCTTTTAATATGGCACCGGCATTAATATCTGTGGCGCGGAATTGGAATAATTGGAGCCTCGGGCGCCACCGCCTCGCCAGGCAGGACATCTGCCACTCACCTAGATATTCTGTACACTCTCCTATATATCTCTGCCTAACCGCTGGAGCTTTAATATTTGATGAGTTCGCCAAGGACTGTTTATCCGGAGTCAACAGGGGACGGCAGTCCTGTTTTCGACCCGGTAACCGTGTCAAGGATGCAGCTGCAACTGCAACTAAAGCCTTGCTTAAAAGCATTTTCATTAATTTAACCTCTGCTTTTTGGTTGCTGGTTTGCTGGATGCGGGATGTTGGTCATTCAGTTGCAGCTGCTGCCGAACATTATTCATATGACGTTTAATAAAACCAATTAGGCTTCGACACGGCCCATCCACACAATCCATCCATTAGCCGGTGGCATCGGTGGCAGGGCATCGATGGGTCATTGTGGTGCAAGTGGAAGTGGTGCGGGTGAGTGTGGCTCACCCAAATCCAACCGCAAAACATTATGTTATGCGGTGGCTGTGAGGTCAGGCGTTGCGGCAATTTGCACATTTTTATCACGCAACCGCCCCATCCATCCAATCGCGATTTGGGATTTTTCAATCCATTCAGTGAGCTTGACTTTAATCCGCCCGCCCCGCCCAGTAAATCCGATTGCGAATAATCGAAATGGCCACAGGAGATCCGCAATTAGCAGCGTAATTACAGGACACATCTATGGCGAAAATTTACCACAGAATTCCAAGGCAAGAACTCCAATTAAAGTATCGATAACAATGGAATCATTGAACCGGAAGCCATAATTATTGCACCGACTGAGTGTGGCTTCGGCATAGAAAATGATGCCCGGTGCCTGGTGATTTATATGCACAATATGCCAAAACAACTGTCCACGGATATGGAGACGGAGACGGATGTGGACAGGACCTCTGCACATCAGGTGCAGGACTCCAGTCCGGACGGGTGGGGCAAGATGGAGCATTTAATTATAGGCCAACAATGGGTTCCCAGCAGGACCAGCACAATGGTCCAAACAACAATGTTTGTACAATAACAAAAGATGCTACCCCAGGCTATAGCAGAGGGGAGCACGGAAGAGGTGTAGTATAATTATATGCCACAAGAACGATAAACAAAACACAATCTCACACACCTACACACACTACTCGCACACTAGTGCGACACGCACACTTGCCAGCTTTCTTAGGATACTTGAGACAAATTACCAAGACACTGGCAGGCAAGGCAGACTGCAGCAGGACCCGACCAGAGAGCCCACAATTAAATGCCAGGCTCTCGGCAGCCGCTTAAGTTTTAGCACTAAACTTTATCGGGTGCAACAGAATATGGATTTAAATTACTTAGCAGACGGAGGCACAAACTTTCGCCGCCCACAATCCGGCGCACTTAAAGTTAAAGCCAGCCGGAGGACGAGAATGTGTATATGCATTGGAGTGCGGATGTGGATGTGAGTGTGGATTTGCATAAGGATCAGGACGGGCCTGTGGGCCAGCGGAGAACTTTGAAAGCCGCAAAACCAACCACGGCCAGAAGTTGAGGCAGCGCCGTGGATGCTTCGGAATCAATATGAAACAAACTCTGTCATGAAAACTGGCCGCAACCGCCAGTGCGGCAAATGCTCTGAAAGAGCTGCTTATTAAAATTTTTGCCATCTAGCTCGAAAGCTCGAAAGCCCAAAAAGACCGACAGCCCACAAGCCAGCAAACCATCACGATTGCTGCTGTGCCAGTCTAGAGACTCGAGTTCGAGAACCATTAAGTAGTCGTCATCTGCACGACATTACAAGCCGCAATCTACGTATTACACGACCAGTCGATATCAATTCCAGCCTTGGGTCTATACGAATATTAAAAGGGCTTTGCCGCCCCCTCTCCACCACTCGATTCCGCAATTCTCACCCGAAATCAGCCAGTCGAATGGAGACATATTTATTGAATTCAATATGCGAGTTTACAGGACCGCCAAAGCGTGAGAATATTGAGAATATTTCAGACACACACGCCCCACTGCCTGGTAGCCAGCAACTTCATTGCGAGCTATCTGCCATCGCAGAGTCCGTTTCTCTTCCTGCAGTGCCCTTGCCCAGGCTCATGATTTATAACAGTCTAATGCATATTTTGTGGCTGCAAAAGGACCCAGCTATAAGCCACACTAGAAAAAAATGCTTAAAATTAAATTAGTGAAATAAAATAATTATAAAATTACCTGACTACCTCACCACTGGACCATGAAACCTCAATATATTTGCTCTATTTAAAATTTTACCGAAAAACATAGTTTGTTTTCTCAATGCACCAACTGTTAGTGATCAATTGTAATTTTCTTTCGAATGCAAATATCCTGCAGAGCCAGTGCGAGAGATATAGGTATAGATATATCCTTCTATGTGGAGCCACATTCCTTGAGTGCTTATTTGTTTTGTCCATAGCAACCGAATATACTTTTTGATATATTGCAAATCGTATGTGTTTTGAAAGAATTGCATCAATAACACATGTTTGCGGGCCACTGGCGTTGCTTGTGATAATTTGATTGGAACCTAATCAAAGAAACTGTGTGCCAACCTGGCAACCCGTAACTCTCAACCCCTGCCCATTCAGACGGACTCTAATTTGATATGTATATTGAGTCTATATACTCTAGTGAAGTGTCTCTGTGAGCCTTTTGGTTTATGGAGCTGCTGATTTTGATACTGGCATTCAAATGGGAAATTTTCCGGCCAAGCAAAATATTAGCTCGTCAATGTGTGTCCTTCTGTTTTTGGTGCCAATTTATGGACCAGTCAAATGAATGAAATCCCCAAGAGCTTAAACAAAATAAAGCTGAAGAGAGAAACTAAAGGACCAAGGAGACAAAATGAAGTAAATACAAAATCACAAACTCAGAGCAAACAACAATCGCAAACAAGGAACACCAACTGCTGGCCATTCAGTGGGCCCCAAAAATATAATAATGCATAAGAAATGCCCATAAAATGGGATGATGGCATCTGGCATTGTCCTTGATTTGGCCAACGCTCGGCAGACATAATTTTTAACAGCTGTAAAATAATGCCGCCACAAGTATAAATAAATGCCAGTCCCGAATTAAATCAAACTATGCCCCAGCGGGGTCACAAAAAATGTGAATTCGGGGGGCACTTCCAAGTCGAAGACGCGTAAACGTCGTTTTCTCTCATTCAATTTGCATTCGGGCCGCATTTATTTATTCAAATTGTATGATGTCCTTGCCCGGCCGTCCCCACTTTGCATACATTTCAGTGGACAGTGGGCATCCAGAGACTCAAAAGCGGGTGGTCAGTGGGCTGTTTGAGTTTCTGTTTCTATGTTTTTCAGACTTTCAGACCAGGCCATTTCTAATGTGTTTCCTCTTCTCTGTTTATTTTCTTTGCAGTGCCACCGAGGATTCATCACATTAGCACCGGCGGACATTTGCAAGTCAAAAAGGGCTCGTCGGTGCGCATCGAATGCTCGGCCACTGGCAATCCGATGCCGAATGTGACTTGGAGCCGCAAAAATAATATTTTGCCCAACGGTGAGATTCCGCATAAATGCGAACACGAGTGCCGTAGCCCAAGCAAAAAATGAAAAAAACGAAAAAAAAAATAAAAAGGATGTCAGCAGCCAAAACAACAGAAACAAAAGCAAAAAACAAACACCGAAACCAACCGAGCAGCAACCACGCAAATTAAAATCATAAAGAGCAACAAAGGACGAGGCAAAAGTAAATGAATACAGTCGTAAAAGAAACTTTAAACAATTTCCATAAAAATGGAAAGTCAAAGAAATTATATTTTCCGCCCCGCCTCGCTCCGCCTTTATTATTAAATATAATGCTTACTCTTCCGGCAACGTTCAGTGAGTCCGGCAGTGTCCGATGCATGGTGGCTCGGTTGGTGGTTTCTGTTGTCGGGTGGTAGCGGGGTGCCAGGGTGGCGGGGTGGCGACCCGCGGACATCACTGTCACTTGCCCGCAAGTTGATTCCTCGTAATTGGCTCTGTCATTTCTTGGGCTCCGGCGGCTCTTGATGCTTCGACCCTCTCCACCTGACCTTATTGAGTTGCATTTTTCATGCGGTTTTCGTTGGGGGTGCCCTCGATTTCTTTTTTTTTCTTCTTTCAGGAGAGGAGAAGCTACACTCGCACGTCCTCTCCATTGAGAACGTGGATCGGCACAAGGGCGGTGTATACATCTGCACTGCAAACAATCGCGTCGGTCAGCCCGCTTCCAGTCAGGTTGTCCTACATGTCCTGTGTAAGTATATACTCCTTGGAAAAGTATCATTTTATTAAAAATATAATTTTCTACTTTCGTTTCATAAGTTCCTTATTTTTTTTCGAGTGCCTCCCCGCTCACAATGTGAGTGAAACGAATTAATTTTTCCACAATGCCGTTCTGCCGTTCAATGAAGTTCGACTGTCAGTCCAATTTATGTCAAATCCGATTTCGATTTCGAACTGGTTCTGACTTTTACCACTCTGAGGCACCACATGCAGTCAAGTAGATGACGGGGGCAGTCAAAGGGCTACTTTCAGGGGGCAGGACTCGCCTGTTGTTTGCCACTCGCCGCAGAGCGAAAAGCTTTTATTACGTTTACACACTTACCGACGTTTATTGGCTGGCTTGCAATTATTGAAATGCATCGCAGACTGCCGGCCTCTCTGACATTTATTAACAATTTATATATAATTTTGATGGGAATTGTAATGGCAGAGTGTGCCAATTACAGGACTTTCGTCACTATTTGCACTTTCTGTCCCGATGGCTGGCGGGATTTGCTGGCACTTGGCTATTGATTTCTTTTCGTTTAAAGCAGAAGGGACTGTTTATGTTATTAACTAATTTCACATTGCTTTCTCCCTCTTTTTTCTTCCTATTTCTCATTACACAGTCTCACCGGAAATCTCCGTGGAGCGACCTGTGGTCTTTTCCGGCGAAGGGCACGAGGCCACGCTGGTCTGCATCGTCCACGGCGAAACTCAGCCTGAGGTATGTTTTAATTAAATTTCATACATAAATTTTCATTATCGGTGTTGCTCACTTGGAAGCACGTACACCCATGCATACACCCACGCGCAAAAACACGACACAGATACAGCTTCCCATATAAAGAGATGTCCGCAGATATGTCCATAGATTTAGCCATCGAGGCGACTCCATTGTTTGCCAGCAGCCGGTCTCTGCCACAACGCATTAATTAAAAGTCTACAAAGGCAAATTGAAGTGCACTACAAAGTGCAGATGCGAGATAAAAGGACGAATACGACTACAATAAAGAAGACGCCGAGCATAATTTTAATCAAACATCGCTCACAGCGTGCGAGTGAGACACAGCATGTCGCCATTCCACTCGGTATTGCATTTTTTCGTAAACGACTATTTCTGCAGTAATTTCAACTTCACTTTTAGCCAGGCAGGCCCTCGCACTCTCTCCTGCAGCCCCCATTGTCCCTCGCAGTCCCTCTTCGTGTTTATTTTTGTGCTTTGCGCCTTTTGTCGACATTTAAATTAATACGCTCGGCTATAATTCAAAGTAAAATTGCGGAAGTTGCCAAAGCGGAAGTGAGAAGCGGCGAGAGCCCCAAAAAAAATAACAAGAGAAATGCCAAAGAGCTGAAAAGAAACCCGAAATGACATAGCGCACACACAGGCAAGAAAAAGAAGAAAAATTACTTACTAGGGTGACTCCTATAAGTTGAATATGCAAAATCAATAAAAGGATTAAATGGGTTTTCAGCCAAAAACATGACAAATTAACTTCACAAGTTACATTCGACAACACTGCGTATGTGTAATGTTGATTGAAAATTGCTAATACGCCAACCATTTGGGGGCAACCATTTAGTTTCTAATTTTAAGGCAATTATTAACAAATCATAACAAGAAAAATTTTTAATTAGAAAATCATTAGAGCCCATATGACTCTTAGGCAACACTGCGTATGAGAAATATTTTCTAACACATTACTCATACGCCATGTATTCTTTTAATTCTTTAGAAAATTTCCCTCCCCAAAGAAATAAAGTTCTTTGAATCTGGTTTAGCTACAAGTATTATGCCGAAAGATGGTCCACCCTAACGAGTAGCCCAGTGGCAGTCCAAATAATGACTTCCAACCGCAAATGTCAATGCTTAAAATTATACAGCTCCCGTTTCATTTCACTCCGTTTCGGTCCTGTTCCATTTTTGACCCGTTTCGTGCTGAATTCTGACTTCTGACTGCCGACTGCCGACTCCCTGGCCCGTTCCGCGAATTCCGACAGCGCATTAAGTTTTTATGCTATTTAATTTTTAACATTTTTTGTTGGCCCTCGTTTTGTGGCCGCAAAGAGTTGACTGCTTTCCAGCGAACAGCGTAACTATTTATTTGCCAGCTGGCTGCAGCTTTTTATTTGCTCTGTCCGACACATTTCATTATGGTCGTTGCTGCCCGTCGTGCCCCACCTCCCCACCTCCCCACCTCCCGGCTCCCACTTTTCCCTTAATGTCCTGCCCCTGCTGCTTGCAGCGTCGGCGTCAACGCCTCCTGCTTTGCATTGTGCATGCCATCTCCAGTTGACGAGGACGTGGCAGGACGAGCGAAGCGGTGGGCGACTGATGGCAGCGGGGCGTGGCATTTAGTAGTCTTTGAGAATGGCATTTCCGCATGCAATTTTTACATTGGCCGCCTTCCTCCTCACTACATTGCGACTCGCCGCAGTTCGTCATTTTTTCTTCATTCATTTAATTTTTTTTGTTTTCAGCGTTTTTCCCCTTTATTTTGCATCCCTGTGGCTAAGTGTATACAATTTAACGCTTCCTTTTCATTTCGCTTTCGCTCGCTTTTTATTTTTGTATGGTTGTTCTTTAACGAGCCGCCATGCTGGCTCAAAGTACCTGCATATAAAAATTTTCAAGTGTGCCACTGACGCGGCAGTTTCGAGTTTCGGGTTTCGAGGTTTTTTTTAGTTAGGTCCCGACTTTCCTAAATGTTAATTAAGGGGCTCACTCGCATGTGAACTCTCCAGTACAAAGGTCGGTTTAATTAGCGTATTAAATACCAGAATCCGGAAAAAAATCTGCGGCATTTCAATATTGTATGGAATTTTAGCATTACAACCAACCAGTGGCATCCATAAAAGGTGGAACAATATCAGTGTGTCGCCGAACGAATGAGTCCTGATGGAATATTGAAAATTTATATGGACGTTGATTATGACATATCACTTATTGTTCGCATTGTCCGGCCGAGTGCATTTTTAATTATGTCTTGTCAGCGATGAGGAGGCTTTTGCGGTGGAAAAACCGCAAACTATGCGGCACTGGAGCAGCATATTAATTATTTAGCGCGCATTGAAAGCGGTCCCCCACACACAACAGGCACAGGCACAGGCACATCCATTGGCACTTATGTGCATATTTACATATTAATTACGCATTGCACCACAAGCCCAAGTCTGGTGTATTCATAATCCATTGATATTGTCGATTTGTTGCATAATGAATATCATAAACAAGCACTAAGCTGTGCCTGTTCCATCCTAGTGCTCCTATTCCTCCTGTTACTCCTGCTATGCCATCTCCCCCAAGTGCCCATCGACGGCAACAAAGTCATTAGAGCAATTGTCATTAACATGAGCGACGGCAATGAGACAACATCATTATCAACGTCAACGGGCAACGGGCAACGGCATTGTCAACGTTGTCAACGATGTTGTCGCCGTCATCGATGTCGGACGCATTAAACATGCAGCAGCATTTGACAGAGCCATCAACGTCAGCAGCTAACAGCATTAATGGGCGTCCGTATGGACAGTAACTGTTCCCTAATATATGCGCCGCACAGACCACCCACCATATACCCACCCTTAACCCAGCGAACCCCGACCCTTGAACGTGGCTGATGAGCTTTCATCGCTCCAGCCAGCCCGAGTGCAGCTATGGCTTTTAATTATTTTGCAAATTAATTTCCAAATTGGTAATTTTCTTCACATTTACACACTCATACACACACACTCGTCCGTAATGAGTTTTTGTTCCGGTCGGAGGACTAGCAGTTGGCCTATTGGCCCGATCCAAAATGAGCTTGGATGAGTTTTGATGGAACGCAATTGCTAGATGATTACAGGAATCGTTGGAATGGTAATTGCAAACTGAGAGAGTATTTGAAAAGTGTTTAATATTAACACTATTATAAATCAGGAATTAGCGATTTAAGATGCTAAATTATTTGAAAATTGACAAAATATACCATAATAAACAAACACGTTTGGAACTCCACATTCTATCGCCTATACTTATTTGTCAAATATTAAGTGGCACTCTAAACTAACATTAAACTGCCGTAATTAATTACGGGAAAGTTATTTATTGTCATTATCTAATTTCTATTAGAATTTCCCAGGGGGGCAGAGGGAGCAGAAACTTTGGGGAGCAGCTGGAGCTGGGAGCAGCCGTGAGTAGGGTGAAGGCAACAACTTAAGTCAAACTGTGGTCATTAGCAGCGACACCAGCGGCAGCAACACCAGAAGCGGTAGAAGCCGAAGCAGAAGCAATTCCTGTTCCACACGCAACTCCGTTCCGATTCTCGTGTGTGCGTGCTGGCGTGCCAACGTTGCGTATGCGTAATTCCCACATGCCTCTTGCAATTATTTGGCTTTTCTTTTCGACTAGCTCGGCCTTTGTCGCGTTTTCGCTCCCAGCTGCCACTCGCCCACACACGCACACCTCTGCATGTACGGACAACCATTCCACAACACACTTCCTCCAGCAATTTCCGCTGCGCCAGCCGACGAATAATAGATTGCCAGGCAAGGATATCAGCGAGAGAAGGCAAAAAAAAAAAAAAGAAGAATGGTCCGAATGAGATTCACTTGGCAGAGGCACGCATACTCTCCTTTCTTCCCTTTTTGGCTGATTAGTGTTGATTGGTATTTCTCGCTTTGCTGCTCATCAATGCTAATTTTTTGCTGCTTTGTTTCGTGCCGGGGAAGAGCTTCAAAGTTTGCCAAGTTTGTGTTTCGATTCGATCCAATTCGATTCGTTTCCTTTTCTCTGCTTCACGTGCTCTAGAAAGTAGGGGAAAAAACAATACAAAAAAGCATTGGAAAATTAAGCGCAAGTGCAAAAGATTGATTGGCACAACACTTGCGCGGATCTATTAATGAAGTGCACACAAACTAGAGGCAATCAATTGTCGTCCCAATGGACGACTAATAACGTCCTGGCCGTGCAGCAATTAATTCAGTTAGCCGGACCATCCAGCCAGTGGCAAAATATTGAATAAAATAATTTTTGGTCATTTTTATGCCGCGTCAACACTTACGCCTCGTTACGCACGATTGAAGAAAATGGCGCCAGGCCGATGATAGCCCCGACGATGAATTAAGAGGACTAAGGGGACTCTGAGGACGAGGTCGCCCCGGAGCTTAAATTAAGGACGAAACGTAAAATCAACATCACCAGTCGGAACCAGTCGAGATAGCAGAAAAGGCATGAAAAACGCAAACATCCACAGTTCGGACAAATAACGGCAAAAAACATTTATGGCATAACTGTAACTGCACACGTACACGGACACAGTGTATGACCAATGGGTGGAAATGTCTAACCCGGCCCCGGCGTTCCTTCTGTGTGTGTGTGTGTGTGTGTGTGTGTGTGTGCATGTGAGGACGAAAATACGACAACACATATGCACTCCTGACAGCCATTTTAATGGAATATGCGGCATAACAGTGCCGTCGTTAACTAATCCCAACCAAAACGTGGCAGAGGATCCGCAAATAAATACTAGGACTCGAAAATAGAAACGCCAGATAGCTGGCATACACATTTCATTCATTCTCTCATTCGTTCGGTGGCCTCATAATTTTTTCATCTATTTGTTTTAATATTTTTGTGCCTTTGTGGGTAACTGGAGATTGGATTTTGGTATGTGCGTCATGCCATAGAGCACCTGCTGCTGCTCCGGCGGCTGCTGATGCCGTTGATGCCACTGCCACCGTTCCCAACCGCTACCCGTATCCCCTGTTAATTCGTGCGTTCTGTCCTTGCTTATCTCACATCCTGCCGCTACCCGGCATTTCCTGGCATATCCTGTCTGCGAACTGTCAGCACGGCGACAGCTCGGCGCTTGCAGCGACTCGCGCCCAATTCATTTACAAAACACGCACAGCCCGTCCGTCTGTATCTGTCCCAGTATAGTTGGGATACGAGCCACGTTGTATCGGGACCTTTGCGGGATGTGTTTGCACAGGATTCGTAGACTTTTGGGGTTCGCACTTGACACACAAAACATGTTGTCGAAACCGGCTGCTGCAAAATATGTAACAAACAAATAGAGACAAACAATGCAGAATCGAAGATGAATTTCGTTCTCTGACATTGGTTGGGAACAAAAAAAAGTTGATGGTAAAATCAATACTCATTGCCGGCACGTCGATCTGGTTTTCAATTTCAACAGAAATTACGTTTAATTGACGCTCAAGTGACAGCCAGTAAGAAGTGGAGATGTGCAAGTGGATGTGTAAGTAGAAGTGGTGGTGGAATTGAGAGTTCTCGGAAATCGTCTTAACCTCTGCCGCATCTCGACCAAGAAGCAGCCAAGAAGCTCCCAGGCCACCAACTCATTCTGAGCCAAAGTTCAGGTGTACAGAAAACACAAAACCGAATCACGAACACATAAAGCTACTCACTTACTCACTGACTCACTCTCTAACTTGCCAGTTAGTTGGGCAAGTCGTGCTCGAATCCGGATTGACCAAGTTTTCAATTATTTACAGGTAATTTGGTTCAAAGACACCATGCAATTGGATACCACGGAGAGGCACATCATGGAGACGCGCGGTTCAAGGCACACGCTGATTATACGCAAAGTGCATCCGCAGGACTTTGGCAACTATTCCTGTGTGGCCGAGAACCAGCTCGGCAAGGCACGCAAGACCCTGCAGTTGAGCGGAAAACCGAACGTTGCCGTTTTTAATTCACCGCCAATCAGTCAGTACAAGGACAGGTAAGGATTCCAATACCCCAAATAGTCTATTTCAGCTACTTTGGCAAAGAAAATAAAAAAGTGAGCAGGACACGTGCGGACTTGGCGCAGTTCTCGAGTGCCTAATTAGGATTTCGAAGGTCGGAAGTGCTGTCCGTTCGGTTCATGAATTCCTGGTAACTGACCATAAAATGCAAAATCCAAAGCAAATGTCAGGTTTGGAGGGCTGATTGCACACAGATGATGATGCACTGAGCTCGCACTGGGCAACTTTATTAGATTAATTTCGTTGACTGACATAGTAACTGACTGAGGAGAGGGTCTGACGGACGGCTAGACGGACAGCGGCAGCACCCTGCGTATACGTAACGTATGAAACTTTTAATTGGATTAGCTGTCATCAAACACACGCACACCCACGTTCGCCTTGTAAGTGGGCAGACAAAGGGATGTCGAGCTTGGAGCTGGGAGCTGGGAGTGATGGGGAAGGGGCGAGAGGATAGGGAAAGGTAGTCAGCGAAGCGACAAACAAGCTCAATTCTCATGTCACACCCGAACAAAGTGGCAGACAGAGCAGAGCGCAGAGACAGGCCGACAAACCGACAGTTAGATAGCGTTACACGGTTTAAAAGCAAATACAAAAAAAAAACATATATATGTTGGCAGAAGGGAATGCCATTGGCACCTTTCAATTATTCAAGTCGGTTCGAATCCAATTGAAGCTGAAACTGGGATTTCGGCCATTATAATTTTAGGGCAGCCATATTGCGCATACGCCCCGTTAGCGATAGCATAAAGCAACTTTTGGCCAAAAGCAACTAACCGATCCAGCGATTGCCATGTCAACTTTTACGCTGATTTCATTTCGTTTCATTTGGTTTGATTCGCCACCGGAAACTGCTGCCGGCAATTAAGCTACCAAAAGCCCGAATCGAACACACAAAGTACCCAAAAGCGATTCTCGCTCCCCCCCAGCGAGCGTTTCCCGCTATCTTCCGCCCTACCCGACCCTCTGACATTTCCCGACTGGCGCCAGTCGCCGGCTCTTCAATTGTTAATAATCATTTTTATTGCTTGCGTTAGTTTTATGCTATATGCGAAAAGTTTTCTGATTGGCGTTTTATGTTTTTATTGTGCCCAGGACTCGAAGTTATTAGTTGCCATGGTCCAATAATCATACGGAATACAGAAACGAGAGCAAAACAAAACAGGAAGAAGGTCCTTGCCAGTTCGGCCCACTTGTTTACGGCCAGGCCTTTGCCCAGGCACATTGCCCATGCTGATTAACATTCAAATTGTGTGCCGACTTTATCGCAAAGCAATGAACTTGCGCCTTTGTAATGCGCCCCATCCTCCCTGTGCGACATCCCGACTAAATCTGGAGCCTGTTCGGGGGACTCGTAATTAGTTGTTTACTTGAGCAGCTCCCTTCTCCGAAGTGTGCCTATAAATAAGTTTTGTTACCGGACTAATGAGCTCCGACAAGGATGCGGAGGTTTGCTGCTTTAAGACTTCGAAGGACCAGTCTTTAAGCCGGCGGGGCCAATGGCCAAAAATGCATTTAGCCAACCCTCTGGTGGTGGAGCTCGATTCACCCTAATCATGGCACAATGCACGCTGCGATATAACTCCATTTACACTTGAGCTGAGAATGTGGCAGGACTGTTGGCCTTTCGGTTGAATGGACGTATTGTGCCAGGACCTAGGAATGGGGGTAGCTGGGCAAGCAAGCAGCCAATAACAAAGGAGCGGGTGGGCATTATGTAGGGACTGCAATTGCGAAAGCAGCAGGAGCAGGAGCAGGAGTTCCTTCAGATGCAGTATCTTAACCCCGCCATTGTCGTCAGGCATTGATTACGTTGTTGTCGTTTTGTTGTCCTGGATCCTTCAGACTCTGACTGCAGCTTGCGTGCTTGTAACAATAACTGCAGCACCAGCACCAGCACCAGCACAGCCACAGCAGCAGCAGCTCTCAATAGAGAATTTAACAATTACATATTGATTGAACCCTCCTCGGAATAAGTCCCCCACGCCAACTGTTGCGCGCAAAACTTTGCGATAACCGGAGCCACTTACCCAACCCAACCCTGCTCTCCTTCCCTCTTTCCAGATACAACATCTCCTGGGCCGTCGACTCGCACTCTCCCATCGAAGAGTATAAGTTGTCCTTCCGCAAGCTGCCACAAGGACACGAGGTCGTTGGCAACTCCATTGACTCCCCATCCTCTTCGTCCACCTCGATGTCCTCCTCGCAAATGTACGGCTCCGGACTGCACTCGCACCGGATGGGCAGCAACATGGGCGGTGGCATCTCGGGCAGTTACTCCGGCTACGGTAACATGATGCACTGGGGCCACAACGATTGGCGCAACGTTGTCCTGCCGGCCATCCCTCTCTCCCACCACTACGCCCAGGGCATGAGCTACATGATACGCGGCCTGGATCCCGATCAGCACTACGAGGCCACCGTGCAGTCCAGGTGAGTTGAAAACAATCTGGCTAATATAGTCTGTACAACCAATAGGGAACTTTCAGTGCTTTAAGGAGTTTCTAATTTGTTTACTCCTCTATGAACACAAAATACAACAACAAGGTTTCGAACTTAAACTTTAATATTAAATTCCTACGCAGTATAATGAGAGACATTCGAGATTCTCAACAATATATTTCCCTTTTAGAGCGTCATTGCTAATGCACTTAGGTCAGATCATTAGGAAGCATTTCCATATTAATATCCACTAATGACGCTGTGCCACATAATTAATATACCGAATGGTTCTCAATTACAGGAATCGATACGGCTGGAGCGATTTGACCAACAGCTTCGTCTTCTCCACATCATCTAATGGTGAGTACCAGTCGTGCTGCTTTTAAAGATGAAGGAAATAATTTGATGGAGGCAGCCCTTTGAGCCATCCATAGCTCGGCTTGCTGTGGATTAATCCAGAATTCTTTGTGTACTTTATGTTGTTCGCTGCATGCATAATAATTTGGCATTAAGCTCTGCTTTCGCTGGTAATCCACAAAAATCCCAAAAGGGCTGCAGCAAGCACACAAAAAGACAAACCATAAAAAAGCGAATGGAAAAAGGACGGAAAATATCTGAAAATCAAAGTGTATCACCATGTAGAACGGAAAATATGCTCCACCTGTGATAACTTAATGCATTTAAATTTATTACTGAAAGGAGATCCAAAGTCGGACCACTGAGGCGGGAAGCGAACACGTCGTTCCCTCGTTTATATTCGTTGTGAAAATTTCAGCAATCATTTCGCACTCATATTCGCGCACCAAAAAAATGCACAGCATGTCAGATATCTTGCACCTTTTGTGCACTCACAGGTCGAATTTGTCGCAGGTCGGGATATTGAGAATCCTTTTGGATTGAATGGGAAATTCGATAGGGTCTTTAATATTAACACATACTATTATACTATTATATACAAGTCGAAATATGCCATTGAAGATGCACAACCCAACGAACTCGTACATCACTTGTATTCCATGCCATATAAAGTATACGCACCGTTGTCAGTTATTCTCTAGAAGCTTCCAAAGTCTGAATGAGCAAATTGAGGTGTTCGCCTAGACTTGACATAATAACAAGTAAAAATAGAATGGGAAGTCGAGGCAAGAGCGCTAATTGGATGTGACTTGCATCCTTCGCGGTTCCTTGAAAGTCACCTTTCGGAAGCGGCGATAAATAAACAAAGAAGCAGCCCAACAGAAAGACAGGTGGGTAGCGATCTAAATGCGCGCTCCGAATCCATTTATATGCAAAACTATTGTTGCGTTGCATACAGAATTTCTGCGGCATTGACTGGGCGGGAAAATGCGAGAAAACTTAGCGGGAAGCGCCGCGCAGAAAAGCGATTTTCCATGCAAATGACGCACATTTGCCGGCGCCGTCTTGCCATCTTTTGGCTGCCATTGCGAAATGCATGCAAATGCAAAATGGTGCACAGTTCAATGCCGCCTTTGCAGCCTTTGCCGCCATTTTTGCGGCTGTTGCAGTGGCAAACAGACGCATAAATATGCAGCAGCCGTAAAAACAATAACAAAAGCCAAAAGAAATATGCAATAAACACGCACATGAACGAGTGAGATGCTTTTATGCATTCTGGCTGCCAAGCAGTCAGGCAACCAGCCAGTCGGCAGGACGAAACGAAGCGGCGAAAATTCAATAAACCAAAACGTGAATGCCGCCACACAATAAAAGGAGGAACCATCAGGATGCAGGGCCCATGAATTCAGAAGCCCGGAGAATATCGATGTCACCTAACCGAGACGTGTTGCTTTTGACAGGCTTCCACCCCGACACGTATCCTCGTAAGATGTGCCACACAAAGGACTCTTTTAATACGGCTCCAGGTCTCGTACTTCATTACGCGCCATTGAAAAGGAAGCTCCCCAGATCCTGGCAACCTTTTTCCTTCCGACCGGTCGAACCACAACTTCGTTGGCGGCAATTTATGGCTTCGCTTTGTACTAATGGAAATGACTTCATTATATTTTCCAAACGTAAACAATTTTCGCAATTAGTGGCCGAGCATGCAATGCAATAACAACCGCAAAAACATCGCCAACAACAAGGTGCAATCGAGCAAAGCGGCAACTAATGAGCACCGAGTGTCATAACTGGGGTCCTGCTCGCACAATAACAATAACACTAAAGGATGACAATCGTCCGGGAGTAAGCCAGTAGTTCATTTACCTGCATTTCTCCAGGATCCAGGACAGGCCACCAGATAGAAGGTGGCATCTGTAGTTGCATTTAGAAGCCGGAGCTAGAAGTGGCAGAGTAACAGGATTCCACAGGTAGACACGTTATTCCTGCAACTGGCATTTTTCGAGAACAATGATACTTTGTCTCATTGCTAACCATCATAGAAAGCTTCAACAATTAGACTGTAAATATTTAATAAGCTTTTAATACAAATCA
Source organism: Drosophila atripex (assembly GCA_035045925.1). Classification (NCBI taxonomy): domain Eukaryota; kingdom Metazoa; phylum Arthropoda; class Insecta; order Diptera; family Drosophilidae; genus Drosophila; species Drosophila atripex. Next base: position 13,471,209 of record JAWNOP010000069.1, on the reverse strand, counting down.
TACTTGAAAGGATTCATAAAAAATATTTATTAATTATGGAATCAAAAATAAAGGTCATTGTTCTAATTAGACAAATGGCTTGGAAACTTAAGCTATTTCCATGGAGTAATCAAAAAGATTGTATAAAAGCGACGCCAGTAGGACTGAGCTTAAGGACTCCCAAAGGGCATATGAACTTCGATTTTTTGTTGGTCCTTTCGCCACATTATCCCCATTGAGAATGCCCTGTAAGTGCATTTAATTTTTACGAGTCTTCGTCTACTATTCTCGAGTCCCATTGTGCCGCTGATGTTATCCTTGTTGGCATTGTTTTTGTTGTCATTGTCATAGACTCGATGCGTGGATGTGGATGAGCAGAGAGGAGGAGGGTTGGTGGTGACATGGATTACAAAAGCAGGAGGACACTGGAGTAGACTCCGGCCAGGTATGCAGCTATTTACATCATGGAACTCAGTTATTGTAACGATGGCAGGGCACGCGGAACTAGTTTCTGCCCGTGGGGAGGGGGGCCAGAGGTCAGGGGGTCGTGCCCCAGCCAGCACATAGAGACATAAAAAATAATGCATTTTGTGCACGCGAAAAAATACTCGACATAAAGCAAAAAAAGAAAGAAGTTAAATAAAATTACAACATAAAGTACGACAACGAGTGTTCAGACTGCGATGGTGTGCAAATATATGTACACTATCAGTTTGTGTGCAAGTTTGAGTGTTTCTATGTGTGTATGTGTAGGGTGGGGGGTAGGTTGGGTAGCCAGTATGGGCTTGAGGAAATATCAGAAAATGAAAGACTCGTTGAAAGTTGCGTAAAACTTGCTGAAACTGCCAACTGAGGAGCGGCAGCAATGGCAGCGCCAACAATAATAACAACAACAACGAGGCATTCAAACGATGACAAAGTGGACCCTCACTGCATGTCCTTAGAATGCGTCGTCGCTGCTGGCACTGAGCGTCTGCTCAAAAACTTTCAATTTACTCGTCCTCAGCGACGGCGACGGCGACGGCGACGGCTATCGTATCCTTGCTAGGATCCGCAGGATCCCCGGGATCTCTCCCGTCTTCCCGCCACTCCTATGTGCGTTTGAAGCTTTTGTGTTGCCGCTGGGAATACTTTAGCCGACTGCAGCAGCGTCATCGCTTTTTCGCCATTCTCTGTTCATATTGCGCTTTATTTTTTGCTTTGTTTGTTGCATGTAAGTTGCAAAGTTTGCCGAGGCACATAGTACATGGGAACAGCGAAAAAAGATGGAGAAATAAAGGGCGCAAACAAAAAAATGTGAAGAAAAAATTAAGCAGCGAGGGAGAGACGGCACAAGTTTTGTAGTGGCAGCATAACAAGTACGGGCAAAAATAGAGCCACGCTCGGTGGCAAAATGTGTAATGCGAATGCTCCACGTGAATGTTATGTTTATGTAAAGTGCTGGTCCCACACTGCCGCACCGCAAACCGACAAGTGCGAGTGCCCAGAGACACTGTTGCTGGAACTTATACTTCAATTTTTTGTTGCCGTCTTGCCACAAGTGCTGAATACTGCTGCACAAAGGCATACCAAACTCCATTATATGCCGGCTTCAACTTTTTTCTGCTAAGCCGGGCTTTAATCAACATCAGGACCTTTAAGGACTCAGCCAAACCTTTGACCAGGACAAATGCCAAGTGAGGGGCGGAACCCCATTGAAACAATGGCGGATAAATCTGTGCGGTCATCCCGATGCGTGTGCAGCACTGTTGCAACGGAAAACTTGAAAATCCGCCGCTACCTGCTAGCCGGGCAGCTTTTCGTGAATCTCTAATATACTCGCCGGGTGCTGCATCCCGAGCCAATTCAGGCCGCCGGCCACTGGCCACTGTGTCAGCTGTGCGAAAAATCGGATTTGCCTGCTGTACTTAAAAACACCACGATAACCATCACCACCGCCACCAGCAGAAAAAGCAACAGCAGCAACATGCTGCAGCGGCAACAACAACATCCAACAAATCCATGTCCGTCCATGTCGATTGCATTCAGCCATTTGTATTTGGTGCCGCACCGCAATGCTATTACGTGAAAAGCGCGGGGAGGACAGGTACGAGGAAGAGTCCTCTAAAGCTTGGTTAGAACGAATCCGGATTCGAGTCGCAAACCGGACAGGTGCCGAAAGCCGGACCCTCGCCACTGCGGCGACATCGATGGCGGGCAAGCGCTTATTTAGCTGCACAAACGAGAAATCACAAGTGACGTTACGGGTTTTGTGCCGCCAACCGCAAGCAATAAAAGTCGCAACGAGCGACAGCCGTAGGGGACTCCGGCGGAACATTAGCCGGACAGCCACATGGTCACGATTGCAGGCACCAATCCTGCATGCTCTCCATACTCCATCCACCATCCACCATCCGCCATATCCTCTATCGTCCATTTTTCCAGGACCTCGTTTACGGCGCATCACAGGTCCGTGGCCGCGTCTGTTTTCATTACAAAATTGCCAACGTTTGCCCGGCACCGCAATTGACAATTTGCTTTTATTTTATGTTGACAGTTGGGGAATTTATATGGTAATGCCGGTGTGTGTGCAGCAGAGTGGCTCCATGGAGCATTGCATTTGATCGCCTCCCGCCGGCAATTTTTCTTAGTCGCTTTACCGCCAGCCGCCGACTAAATGGCCAAATGAATGGAGAAATATGAAAGCCCCCGGAGAATAGATGCACTTAAAGAAATTGAAATGATTGTCAGTAACTTTTTGTTATGTTATTTGACTCTTGGTGAAATAGATTTATATTCAAGATTAAAGGTATCTTCTTTGACTTCATTCAATATGCTTCTCTTTATTTTTTTGGTTGCAAAGGTGTCATGTTGCGAGGTGTTGGCAGCCCAGATGCCTCAATAGATAAGCTGTCCCGGTTGCTAGCCAAACATGCCATGTGCAACATGCAACCTACATTGATATCTGTCTACTTCAGTGCTCTCCTCAGCTCCTCAGCTTCGCTACTTTCCGGCATCCGATGTTGGCTGTCTATTAAAAGTGTCAGCAATCACTGAGTAACTTCGACGCCTCCCACTCAGACTCGTTTCCTTCTGATGCCTTAGGTGCGGCCATAAAATATTTATAAGTTTCCTACCGCCCGCCACTGATACTTGCGACAACACTATGACGCCGAAGAAGTGAAGAAGCTACCGTCCCTGGCAGCTTCGACATTTCATTAAAATCGATGTCTGTCCGATACATATAGACGGTGTATGCTTGGTTATATCTGGTATCTGGATGGTCTTAATTTACGTGTGTTTACTGAGTCGACGTCGCCTTTGAAGGCTTCCACCGAAAGGATGTCCGACCAAATGTCCATTTGTCATTATTGACAGATGTTGCACATTTGCCTTTTTAATTGGCGGCCTTAACGAAATGAGCCGCCTGGCGAGGAATGACCTCGCCGTCAGTGGGTGGGCTTTCGTCCAGCCCGCTGACTTTTCCTGCCCACTTGATTGGCCACCTGCATCCACATCCGCAACGGCAGCAGCAACAGCAGTCGTCTGCGCAAAAGTAAATCCCTCTGATTGCAGATTGCACTTTAAGCGTTAATGATTTATTTGCCCGCATGGATTTGATTTAAATGTCGGTCGGGTAGGAGGAGTAAGGACCATCACTTATTAAATCCCCGCACAATAAGCCCTACACTCTAAGGGGCCATCTTTACATTTTTCACTGCACTCCATTACTTTCAACTATCCTAACTTTCAACGACTCTGCTCCACGTACTAATTGCAGATGGACCTGTCGATCTGTCAACATATTTAAATCACGGTCTGTCAGGTTAGTCAGCCCTCTCTGTCTGCCCTCGCTCTATCTCTCTCTGTATCTTTCTCTCTCTATCTCATACTTTCTCTTTCTTTCTCTGTACACCTCTGTCACGCTCTCTATTTGCATGTTTATTTCTGCATGATATTCATTTTATAATACCTTGTATATACAGCTCAATATTTGCGCTAAGCCAGCTTAAAAAAATGGAAAAACCAGAAATAAGAATAAAATTGGAAAAAAAACATTAAATATTGTACATTTATTCGTATCTGTATAGAAACATTATATCCCTTGCGTGTTGGCCCGAACAGTTTTCCGACTATTTGGAGTCCCATTTCCGTTTCCATTTCAATTCTCGATCAACAACAGAAAACGAAAAGCTGAAAAACTGAAAACCTGAAAACTAAAAACTGGGCTTCAAACTAAAAAATAAGTTTTAATGCGTGCCATTGAAAGTCCGCTTGGATGGCAGTAGTGTGCGTGAGTGTGGGCGTGCATGTGTGCGTGAGTATCTGTGTGATGGCTATTGAGTACAATTCCATCTGTTGACTTGCATGCCCGAAACCAATTTGTTTTATGGCTATAACCCAATGAATATTGAAATGCATTTGATATGCGCTCTGGATTTTCTGTCTATGTATTTTATAAATACCTCTCCATTGCTACTCTTTGAAGCGAGCCGATATATCGAAAGGATTAATGAAAACTGATTATATATCTCTCTGTTCCAGATAACGAGATGCGGGATCTGAGTGTGACTTTCTACGGAAGCAGCGCCATCAATCGACAAAAATTGAACCTCTTCGCCCTCAGTTCGGCCACCTTGACTCTGAGTTTGCTCCTGGCCTAATTGCAGTCTTCAGTTGCCTGAGTTACGAATTTCACCGCCAATAGCAGTAACGTGAATCGATTCTGAGTTTTCGATTATTCGACGTCGATGTCTACATACACACTCTAGTCGTAAATGTTAGCCTAAGAGATATATATACATATATGTATGCCTAAGCGTATTTATAACATTCCTGCTACGATTTCTCATTGTTCGATTCGAATTTCTCAACCAAGCAAAGAGTTTAATGAATTAATCACAAAACAAAAAAAAAAACAAAAAGACAAAAGAAAAATGGAACCATTATACATGTAACAATCAATGTAAAAGAGCATGCAACTGTTCAAACTACATAGGACCCATAAAAGTTTGCTAAATCGCAAAACTGCAACCTACTCACTCACATTCGCAGACCATTCCAGCACTCGAACCAGTGTACATAGATTTTATTGCATACTTTTAGGGTATAAACTGCACCAAAGAAATAGTCACTCGACGGCGAAGAAAACAAAATACACTTAAATATGGTATATACCTTAACATATATATATATATATATATATAGTACATATTTGGTGGAAATTAACAGTTAGTTGCCACTAGTGAGCCATGGATTCGTGTAACGCGGTTCGTTTCGTCACAATGATCCGATAATGATTTGTAGTTGTATGCGAATAGTTAATTCAATTAATACATGAATGCATATGAGCTAATTACCGGACATGCCATCTCAGCACCGCGACACACTAACGTTAGCGTTTTAGTCAAATTTCTGATTAATGGGTAACATGCAGAAAGTAATCGTTGAACTCTAACTAATTTGCATCATCCGAGTCCGAGGCCAAGCAAAACACGTAAAACGCATTCGATGGCTTAGTGCAGTTACGGGCATCAGACATTTTTTCCAGCTTTTTGCCAATTTGTATGTATGTAGCTGCTAAGTAGCTTAATTGACCGCAAAAACGCAATTAAATTAGTCAACAAACGTATTGATTTGGTATGTAAATTAATGAACTGCCGCCGGAGCCAAGCCAGGAGGCAGGCAGAGGCAGATCGAGTAACAAATAGTAACTTCCACATCATGGTTATTCGATTACAATTAGCAGTAAGTGTAAATAAATATGGGGGATTGTGAGGGATGGGATGAGAAATGCAGATGGAGGCTTAGAAGGGATCGGATGGCCTGGAATCCAATCGGAAGGCGTAAGCACTGGCGAGTAGAATAGTAAATCGTAAACTTAATTAATATCCAAGGATACCCAAACACATGCCCCAAACCCACACGAGGAGGGGTTAACTCTCTCGAACACTGAACAGGGTGTGGCCAAGGTTGTTTTTATGTAAATATATTGCACCGCAAACATTTTTGGAATCTCATGATAAATGTACTTACCAGTTCGATAATCGTATTGTTGCTTCTGAACGCAAAACGGCACTCTTCGTATTTGGTTATCCGGCACCCTGTAATATCTGATTTTTTTAGCAAAACCAAAAACAAAAAAACCAAAACGGAAACCAAAGCCAACGGAAAATGCACTTTAGAGGATAGTCGATAAGCGTATTAATGTAATGAGATCTATTGAAATGGAAGTCTACATAATAAATGTATATGAAACTTACTTGATTTCTAAAATAAACTCAGCCATATACGAGATACCCATTCAGCTTTTATAGGATCTAATAAATGTGAGAAAAAGGGGTCGGAAAAGGACCGGACCGAACCGGAAATTAGCATAGAATTTTACATATGTATGTGTAATTAATAAAACTGTCGATCGATTGGCCACAGAAAAGCGTTACTTGAATTACCGCAAACCGCAAATTTAAGATTTATGTTCAAATGTATGTAAATGGATGTACGCCACAGTAAACAAACGATATGATAAACACCACAGAAGATAATGTTACCAACTTTCCTTCCCCCAAGTCCCCGCAAAGTTGCTTTGGTCCAGCGACTGGAGCCCATCGATAAGTTAGCTAAATCTAAAGGATATCGGTACTCTAAATATATACGTGTATGTACACCTGAATACATAGAGAATGAGCCGTTAATTGTGTGTGTAATTTACAGCTTAGTTATAGTTTATACTTTACAGTTATTTTATTTGTTCGATTTTAGTGCAAGAAATTCGAAAATCGAGGGACACACGGGACACGGCAGACGGTGTGTGTACAATTCTACTTTAAAGTAATATACTAATACTAACCTACAACAGAACATTTTCGGTATTGAATGTATATGTGACTAGAAACGTATGTGTATGTATATTTGATTATTTTGTAAAATTTTTCAAAAACTATAAATAAAGTCTATATTACCATATAAATGTAAGCCCGAGACTTCAACCTTTTCTCTGTTCTCTCGTAATTTATGCATGCCCTCTGGGCCGTATTTTTCCACTTCTGATGTTAGATTACCCCAGACCCGAGGACACTGAACGAGACACGGATGATGCTCATCAAGGACTCTTGGCCTCCCTATCTTCCTGGGTGGGGCAACATTTGGAGACATTGACAGGATAAACACAGTCACAGATAGAACTACAGATGCATCGCCATCTCCATCTCCATCTCCATCGCCTGTTTCCATCTGCAGATGGCGATGCAGATGCAGATGATTCAGATGCAGAGTACAGTGTGCATTCAAGTCGAGTGCACTGCTGTTGCAGGAGCTGAAGTTGCGTAAATGCAAACTTGGTTTATTTTATTTACTCCACCGGCTCACCTTTTGTATGTTTGTTCCCCGGTGATGGCTGTGTAGACATTTAAGTGAGCCGGCAGAGATGACGACCCACCCATTCTTGTCAGCCCATATGACGGAATGGAAATGAAAATGGAAAAGTTTTCAGTCTTCCTGCCCCAATCCAGGCACTCGGCTACCGGATTGGAGTAGCAATGGTTACATAAGCCAGCTGCCTCACTGCCAGGCAGCTCGAGGAAAAACTTTAAATGGAAAATTTGACAGACAGACGTAACGGCATTTTAAATATGATCTCAGTCACATGTGCGTCCCTTCTGCATTGTGTGGCCATCAGACATCTAAGAGCGGGCTGCCAGGCAGTGTTTTATGTATTTGTTATGCAGAAAAACTTATTTTTATATGTATTGTACATACATAATTGCAAAAATCTATTTCAAACAAATTGAAAACTCCTGACAGCTAATGAAATTCCAGGTAAGTATTAGGAAACGTGCCGATGGCTTTAACAATCCTCCCAGCTATGTGTGTGGCATAATATTACCACTATAGTGTCTCTACTTGCCTCGAGTGTAATTTGCTTGTTAAATAATCTTGAAAAAATAAATATATATAATTTCCCCAAAACGAAACAAATTTGAAAGGAGCGGGCACAAAGCTCTGGAGGGGAGAAACGGAGGTAAATTGCAAGGTGCAAATGGCATGAAATTACCGCAAAGAACTGGCGACCCAAAATGGCTTCCCCTCGTTTTCCTCACAAACGAAAGTGAATTCGGGGGCTTGGGAAAGTGGTAAAGGCGAGAGGAGTGGAAGAAAGGAATGCTGGGGTAAACAGAACCAAAACAAGGCTACGGAATCCTCACACACGTACATACCAACACATGTATGTAGGTATGAGCACATGTGCGTGTGTGCACCTCATTTCCGGTCATTGTTTTTGGCTCGAACACAAGTCTGCTGTGCTGCCTGCTGGAACTGTCGTTGGTACAGGTCCTGCTTCTATTACACTGCCAAAAACTGCACATACGATTTCATAAGGAGTATCTAGTAGCTTATCTATAAATGAAAAGATAATGTATTTCCATTTAGTTTCAGTATGTATTCAATTAAGGTAATGCATTATTATTTATTTATATTTTAACCCCCAATTTTTTGCCGTTCACTTGTAACATACTTCTTCTGGTTCTGGTTGTGGTTCTGGGACCTGTTCTCAATGCCATTCTCGTTGCCGTAGTCGAGCCTGTTCCACTTCCTGTTGTCGTTTGGCTGCTGTTTTCACGTTATGAGCTACTTGTTGTCCTGCTGCCAGTGCCCCACACACACGCATGCACTCATAGGCCTGCGCATGTGTGTGACATGTTTACATAAAGTCCTCTACTGCTTCTAATGCATTATGGCAACAACACGAACGCCACTCGACGGTGCCTGAATTTATCGTACTATACGCTGCCTGTGTGTGTGTGTGTGTGTGTGTGTGTGTGTATTGTAAGCCAACTTGGAATACCACAGACGACACATCCTACCAACAAAGACACATGCACACACAGACACTCACACCGCTGCATAAATATTTGCATGCGATATTTATTATGCTAAAAATAAGCCAAGATTTAAAAGGAGACGAAATAAGGCCAACTTTGCAGGAGCCAGTCGACATCAACACCGAAGCAACACCGAGGTGCAGGTGCATAATGAAGGCAGCAGAACGCTGGGGAGAAAATACAAATGTCATGACAACTCTCACTCAAGCAGCCTTCACACTCGCCGAGCCCGACGCTTTTGCATTTTCGCCTTTGAATTTTCGCGTTGCACCAGCCATCCGCCAGCTATTCGCGTTTCCCCCTTTGTGCGGCCGGAAGTGGGTCACGTATGCTCCTTAGTCTCCGGCCAAGACAAAGCCAACTGCCGGGGCTCTGCTGGCTGTAATTAAGCCCGCCCGCAATGATGACGGGCACGGGCTCGACATTTGTTCCACAAGTGCCACCACCATCGCCACCTACACATCCGCCGGATGCCAGCTACTCGGGAATAGCATTGGAATGGCGGGGGAAATTAACTTAAATTTTAAAAGCTTAATTCGCTCGCCTAAGACGCCTGTAATGCGTTTAGCGATAGGCATTTGCATGCTTTTAGCTAAAGCCAAAGCCAAGCCAAGCCAAGCCGAGCCGAGCCGAGCCGCATCCTCAAACAAAACAGCGTCGAACAAAAGGGAAAACAAGGAGCCGGAATATAAAAACAATGGCTGGGCGCCGTTCTTGCTGAAGCAACAAAAAAAAAAATAAATAAAGAAAAGTGCCAAGCTGCTAAATCCATTTTGCAAGCAAAACCCATCCGCCCACCATCCTGCCTGGATGCCTGGCTGCGTGTAACAAGTGCCACTCAAAACGGCTGGCTGGGAACAATGAAGGCAAAAAGCACTTAATAGGCTGCCACAGAGCCGTTGACATGGCCATTTATATGCCGCAGCTTGGCAGCGTTTTTAATTCATAATGCAAGGATAAAGAAACGGTGCCGCTATAACGTAGCCCTAGCCCAGGTTCCAGGATGCTGGTCAGTGGCAGCTAACTTAGCCACACTCGCCTCTAATCTCGACAGGATGTTCGTCCTGTCACCTTTTCATCCCTACTCTAACATGGTGCTGTATTCCGGCCTGAAATCTACACCATTTTCAAATCGAATCCTGATCAATCTCTGTTCACTTGCCCGCCGGCGCCATGTCAGTCCGTCGAGGATTACTTTATAAAATGTTTGAATGAAATTATTGTGCATAGCAACAAGCCAGAAGATACGAAAATGGTACTGACAGTCATGCCGAATTTAATATGATGTTTCCAAATGTAATTAATAAACCTAACTGAATGCAAGGCCGAATTCCATTTTTTTATATTCTGCTAGCACGAGTTAATGTTTGTTTTTCGGTTCGTTCGCATTGCTCTTAATTAGGGGAGAAACGTAAGCCTCAACTGAATGGCAATTCTATCCTAACCGGAGGAAAACTTCGATTGTGAACCCCATTGTTGTTGGCCAACTGGCCATGCCGGTTATTCATAAAAATGGTTCTGTTGAAACGGGCTGGGAAATCTGACATGAATCAAGCCAACAAGCCAGGACATTGTGCCTTTGTTTGCTCTTTAAATTGGGACATCGCAACGTATACGTAATATCATTTATAAATACGCCTAACAACATGGGCTCCTCCCACATGTATTGATGTGCAGCTAATGCGACCCCAGAGAATGACTGGTCGGCAATCGGAGTAGGTGGTAGTAGTCCTGTGGCAGGATCTGGCGCTGTAGCGCTAACGAGCTGTGCCTTGGCTGCAATTGTTGCCAGAGCTGAATGCCAAAGCAAATAGCAGCTGAGGGGCAACTGAAACTAAAGTCAAATGCAGCAAAAAGAATTGTAAAAAACGAGCCAAGAGCAACATACAACAAATGGCAAGTTTGGCCAGCGCCAGGGACACCAAAGGCAACCAGCAATGGGGCGGATTTCAGAAGTGGGCGTGGCTAAAGAGGGCTGATTCTGGTGGTGGGGGTATACCACACAGCAGCAGCAAAATCAGAAAATCCGATTTGCATGGATTTGTTGGTTTCTTTTGTTGGCGCAGAGTATCCTTACCACTGGCGCCGATGCTGTTGCTACTATTATGTTGCACAGAATTGTTGCTGTTGCCTTTTACTATTGCCGTTGACTTTGTTATTTTTTCTTAATGTCTGCTCAATGAAAAAACGGCTACCAATTCCATAGTATCCCTGTTGCCTCTGGCATCGCACCGCCTTTGGTGCCCCGCTGAATTTTGTTTGTTTGTTTGTTTCTGCTAAATTGTGTTTTCCCTGTTCATTCATTCGTTTGGCTTCCCCATCCGTTTTCTCTGGCTCTGGCTCTGGCTGCGGAATTTTTCAGTGATTTTACATGTAAGCATCCTTGTGAGCTCTGTGGCATGTCCACAATTGAGGCAGCCACTACGAATCCTTGCCCTCGTCGCAATCCCAACAGGATCCGCTTCGCCTATCGTCCATCTCGAATCCCTGTCCGATTTTATATGTTTACCCCGCTTACAGTTTTCTTTCCTGTTTCTCCCATTTTTGTGCTCGCAGGTTGTGGAACGAACGGGGTATATTGTTTTCGCTCATAAAGACATTTTTCCAAATAAATGTTAAGAAATGAATTCAAAAGTCTCATCAACGGGGGATTTCGTTTATAACAAAACCAAAATGAAAGGATTTTTCAGTAGGAAACGAATGAAAGAAGCCAGTTCAAGATTTTTTCCGTCTGGTATCCTTCCTCTTTTTTTTTCAAAGCCTATTTTGGTTGGATATCTGCTCATTATCTTTTTGTTATACATTTTCCGTAATGGCGTGCTTAAGTTTAATTCATACATTAAAATCCATCTCCATAGAAAAGCATTTTATTGCCTGAAACATGATATTGCTAAGTAATCTCAAGTCTTCCCAGAAAATGTAATTTCATACTCCTCTTGCAGGACCTCGGGCAATTCCCGTGGAGTAAGCGTCAACGAAGTTGTCGTTTTGGACTGTTACATACACCCTTTCAGTGGGGGTGGCAAGTGTACCTCCAGTTGCAGCTCCAGGTCCTTTTTCCAGTTGCCAATTGTTCGATTTCTATTGCACACTGTTGCTCACATGTCCTTTTTCGCCTGAGTGTGGGCGTGTGTGTGTGTGTGTGTGTGCGGATGAGTGGGAGCTATGGTGTTGTCCTACAAGGATTTCCCTTGTACAATAACGTAATCTACATAATTTTCTTTCAGTTTGGTTTCTCTCATGTCGCCCATGTCAACATTTCCCACACCGTTTTTCAATTTTTGTGGCCAGCATTTGACTTTGGTTTGTCCTTGCGCCACTGCGAGCACTCACTTGTTGCCACCACTCGGTGGATGGGTCGGTGGGTTGATGGCTATTGGATGTCGTCCCCCGCATGTGGCAGCATGTGTTCGCCTTCCGGCAGCAGAAAGTACGGAAAGTAAGGAAAGTACGGAACAGAGTTGGCTTGGTTGGTTTCTGGCGTGTTTGGCCAACTGCAGCTGACCCGTTTCGCCTACCCCGTTGTTGCACTCCTCCCTCCATCCGTCATGGTTCACTTCCCGGCAATCGCATTATTATGCGGGACATTGTGGCCAGCTTTCAGCGTCGCCATAACAGGGCCAACAACAAGAAGCAGGACAACTTTGCACACACGGCTGAAGCCATAATCCATCATAAGTTAAAATGCCTAACCCATTTGCAGCAAAGATCTCTTTGGCGGAGGTCCATTGTTTGCTCAGCCGAGCTCATCTCAGCTCGACGGCCAATTGTTGATGGAAATCCATTTCATTTTAACATGGTGGCCTGCCCAGCGGCCGCAATTAGTGCACATCCACTGCAGGGAGCACTTACTTAGCTCGGCGGCATAATCGGAAGACCGGGGGAGACCAGGAGAACCGGGTACCCAGTCAGGTCAGCTCGCTGGCAATGCGACGCCGGGTCCGGTTGTCCGCCTGTCCGGCTATCCAACTGTCCGACTGTCAAGCGCTTGTTGCCACAGAGCCTCCAAGTCCGGCGCATGGGGCACATGGCACATGCATGCAACGTCGTCGCCATCGCCGTCGCCATCGCAGTATCTGGACGTTGTCAGGCAGCTGCCAGCTGAAGTGGCATTAACTTCTCTGTGCCTGTCTCTTTCTCCCTCTCTCGCTTGGTCTCTTTTGCTCTTATTGCCTGTTCCCAGCTTAGCAGATTCCAGTGCCAGGCTTACGTTTTAATACTTATTTCTATTGTGTAGCTTTTGTTCTTTAATTTGGAATTTTATCAACATTTTTGGTTAGTCATTTTCATTAGGTAGATTAAAAATCAGGTTAAGCAAATCTGATTAATAATTTTCCCATCAAGCTAATTAAATTGAAACTTAATCCATAATCTTTAAGACTTCAAATTTGGAATAAACACCCCTCTATTATTATTATCATTATTATTAGTATTAAAGCATCTAATTAAACTCGGACTAAAAACATTTCTCACAATTAAGTTGTACCGAATCTTGGGGCCATAAATTCATTTGGTGTGCAGTGATTTCGTGGCAAATCGCTTCATTTAACTCGACCCCACAAATTGCACACTTGGCCCTTCAATAGAATTCAGAGCAGAGCCTAACAAAGTGCCACAATTTTCTAATTACAGCCGCAGTGTGTGCGTGCCCCGGCCAAAGGCACGCAACCTGAGCGTATGCAACAAGCGCCAAACTGCCGCATTAAATTAATTGAAAAATCAGAAAAGTAAATAATGAAAAAGCCGGACAGGTGGGCGGGTACTGAGAAGTGGTGTGGGCTACGAGGCCGAAAGGGAGTGGCTGGTGGTGTGCAGTGAAAAGTGCAAATTAAGGAAATTCAGCACACGACAAAATCGAATAAACAGAGGACCAACTTTGAGTCGGGTCGAAAGAGGTCGCCAAAGGGGTCGAGTGTGCCGCCGGCACATGCAACTGCAAAGTGAGAGCCGACTCGACTCGAGTGCGGGGCCTTCGCCGGGCTCAAATAAACCCGTAGCTCGTAACCCGTAATCCTACACCCCATACCCATATCCGTGGACCCCCGTTGGGACGTGAGGTCGGGCGACTGTTCATTAATCAAAACAATTAACGAGGCCGCATTTGCGCGACATTTCCTTTTTTTGTGAAGTGGGCGCCCGCACGTAGCCGAAAAATAATGAGCAGACATATTTAGCGCCCCGACATTATGGACTGAAAACCTACGAGAGTCCCTGTGTCTCGGCCAGGCCATAACCAATGGCTATATCCGCAAAAACCATAACAATAACCAATTTGTCAAGCACATTGACCACATCCACAAATTCTGGCAACGCCCTCCGGGTACGCCTCCCCATCCGAAATGGCTCCGTTTCGCCACGCCGTGCCACTTATGGCAGGAAAACATAAATTTCATGCCAAGGAGCTAGCCGTCCCCGCATCTACCTCCCGCTCACCACCTCTCCGGGCGGAAAAAGCTCCATAGCTGCCTCCTCTCACGATTTCCGGTTATGAGAAATGGCTGCCACGATGCTTCTGCCAATGTCAGAGCTGCATTTCCCGTTCAACTTAATTTCTGCTTCTAAAGTCCTCGCCGCTGAGCCAATAATCCTTTTTCACTTACGCCAAGATAAGCTTAAATGTGTCTTGATCTTAAAGACATGAAATACATTGTATACAATGCAAAGATATTGATATTGATATGAAAGGGTTTCATATATATAGAATAGTGATACCCAGACAAACTGGCTGATATGAAAGGGTTTAATCTATATAGAATAGTGATACCCAGACAAACTGGCAAGTCTCTGCTCGGTCCCGGTGCGTATACGCGACATTCATATTACGTATACGCCTCGTTTGATTCCACGAAACAAAGCCGTAACTTTGCCAATACTTATCCTTCCTAATCTTAAATATTTGAGTACTACTATCCCCAATCAGATTCTGGGAAATTAAAAGTTGATCCGATTTTCGAAATTTTTCAAAGGGGTTTGGGCAAAAATGGACTTAAAATTTTATTTCTCAGTTTTCACGTTATTTTAATTTAAATCATATCAAAGCTAACTAGAATCCCGAATTTAAAATGGTATTTCCTTCCCAAATCCGATCCGAAATGGCTGAAATATTGGCCAAAAAGTGCCTCGAAAGTTGGCATTATGGCCACTTTATTCTTAGCTTGGTCAGCAGGGTTTTTTGTATTTTTTTTCGGGGAAATAGCCATAACTTGGAAAATACTAATCTGATCGACGAGCGGCATGCCATGCCGATCTTGGATCTTCGTGGACTATTATTTTCATTCAAAACATGCCCAACTAAAATCTGACCCAAATTTCGAAAATTTTCAAAGGGGTAACATCATGATTTTGACCAAAAATCTACCCAAAATATTTTGTTGTCGACTTCCACCACATTCTAATGTATATCTAAGCTATAAAGAACCCTGACTCGTAAATGGTATTCCCTTCCGAAATCCGAAAAGAAATGGCTGAAATATTGGATAAAAAGTGACTCAAAAGTCGGAGTTTTGGCCACTCTGGTCTTAGCTTTCTCAGCAAGGGTTTCCGCCTACATTTATTTCAGTGAAAAGCCATAACTTGGAAAATACTTATCCGATCGACAACTTTATGTCTTCCCGATCTCAGCTCTTCGAGTACTATTATTTCCAATCCAAACCTGGCCAACTAAAATTGTCAAACAATTTTCAAAAATGTTTGCCAATATATAGCTTAGCAAATATTTCTTTAAGTTGAACCTAAAGAACTTGAAATTAATTTCGGGACCTGCATCCGGAGCTCAATGCTCCTGGAACCCATCCATCCAGTCTTGGCTTGATTGCAGTTGATAATCAAAGAAAACGGACAGCAGACGGCAATGGCAACGACTGGTTATGACAACTGCCGCCGTAAGTGGAAAGCGGCTCAGGGGCTGTGTCCCGGCCTTATCCTGTTGTCCTGCCGCTGTCTGTTTCGTTTATGCAACAATTAAAATTCGCAATGAGCGTGATTGTAAATTAAAAGAGATAAAAAAATATGTCACATGTGCGGGTTGTTTGTTCTCCGTCCTGCCCGATTGTGTGCGAGTGTGTGTTTTTTTCAGAGGGCTTCGAATGAAATATGCGGCAGACTTTTATTTATGATTTCCGTTGATAAATACGCTGCAATCTCTGGCAACCACGCCCCCCAGAACCCGCCTTAGCCTCAGGTAAATAAAAAACGGAACACAAACCGAGTTATCGAAAACATGCAACACGATGAGCGAGCAAGGGGCAACTTCCTGTTGAATTTTTCAACAGCAGCCTTGACACCTGCCACTGCTGGCAAACTTTGCAATTAACTGGCCCGCGGCAACTAAGTTTAATGCAGCTGATGTTGCACTTGCCGTTGCTTAAGTTGCAAGCAGAACGGTGTCTTTTTGGACCTGCATCTGATGGCCAAAGGCGAGTCGTTTCCTTAACTTTTAATTATTTCGTGAAATGCGAAAACGGGAATTGCATTTCGACGCAGCTCGGGACTCGAAATGTGAAACTGCAATCGCCTGCCTGACCCCGTTGGCTATCCCCCCATGTCCCCACTCACCACCCCTTTTTACACTGGCGTTTATTTTATTTACCCAGCGCCATGCAATCTCAACTTGCAGCCTTGTAAATCAGTCAGTCAGAGCCGAGTGCCAAGGTGAGGGTGAGCCGTGACTCCTTTTGGTCCTTGGGCCGCTGCCTGTCCATCCCCACACCGACCTCCGCCATCTGCTGCGCGGACTGCTGCCAGCATATTTGTTTTGTTGTAAATCACAAGGAGCAACAGCAGAGCGAAAATGTTGCATGCTGCCCAGGATCGTCGTCCACCACTACACATGCCACTTTACACCCGGCGCAAACACGATTTTCATTTGTATAGCACACACCGGAGGAGCAGAAGGGCCGGAGAGCCGGGGTTCTGGCGAGGTATTCAGGGGGAGGCAGGGATTGAATGCTGTGTTATTTATGCAGACCCTATACCTCTCTATCTCCCCGCTGTCACGTCCCCCCCGAACCGCCCGATCCCATTTCATTTCCAGCGGCATCGAAGGCAACGCGGATTGCTTGTTTCTATTTTTGCCATATTTTTTCTTTTGCCGCCGCCGCTTCTGCTGTTGCTGTTTAACAAAGCGCATAAATTCGCTTGCAACTGTGTCCTCAGGGGGAGGGGGTTGGGTGGCTGGCTGACCTGCAGCCCACCCACTGCCACTTTGCCACCCACAGGACCACCTCCTGCTGCTGCTGCTGCTGCTGATCAGAGTCCCGCCAAGTGTTCGTTTCGGCTTGCTGCGCTTTCTCATCTGCCTTTCGCCTGTTCCTAGGGTCCGTTTTTTGCCTTTCTGTTTCTGTTTATACGTTTTTTTTTTGGTTTTATTTGCAAGCTGGTTTGTTTGTTTGCCAGTGAGCTGGTCAAAACGATTTTTGCCTTGGCTCGTTGGCGCTACCAACCCCAAGCCCCAACCCTATAACCATATGCAAAATGTTACTTTTTCCTGCTTTTCCTGTTGCCTTGGCTTGGTTGGTTGGTTGGTTGGTCGGTCGGTCGCTTGTTGGGTTGTTTGGTTGTTTTTGCCCCTTATCTGCGCCCAGTTTCGCCGCCCCTTTCTTGCTCGGCGGAGCCCTCGCTAAATATAATAAAAAATAACGCTTGCAACTTAATCTCTGACAGCTCGTTACCCGTTTGCATGAGCACGATATTCATGAGCTGCTAAGCTCGAGTTACAGTTACTTGGCTATCGCAGCCCACCCAGCTCCATCGCCAGCGCGCAGCACCACCCAGCTCCGCACCGCCGCACCACACAAATCGCTCAATCGCCATAAGAACGAACTAACACCGCAAGTATTTGTCACTGATTGCCAGAGCTATTGTTTCAACTGACGTGAAAAGGAAATTATATTTATGCATTTTCACGATTTCTGCAGCTTACCTCATGTGACTTTGACATTTCGATTGAGTTACCCGAGTCGCATATACATACCTGGGTAGGTGGCCAGGTGTGACAAAATACTCCACGCATACCACGTGCATTTGGGCGTGTAATTCGAGCCGGGTCCGGACTGCCATTTAATTTATATAATTATCAGTGCTGGAAGAGCGCCAAGGGGTCAACTGTGCACACGATAAGCGACTTTCAGTTGAGACCTGACACTCGTTCGATAAGGAGTAACAAGCGTACACACTAGGACACATACACACATATACACACACACACACACACACACACACACACACACGCGATACAAACACAATCGCACAATTAGCGCTGGCTAAAACGCACACAAGCACGCATTTATATTCCCACACTCGCCCGGCAGCCATTACGCATTCATTGGTCTGCAGGGACTTCATTGTTGCGGGCAGCAGCTGCGTGCTGCCAAAACCAAATGAGCAATTGACTGTTGCCACACCCCAACAACAGCACCACCCTATAGACCTCAAGCCCCCAAAAACCCAAAACCCGATGCCCACCAATTCCACCCACTGACCTTCCCCAGCGGCATGGCCCTTCTGCCTGGTCTGCATTATCTCTTGGCGTTTTAATGTGTCGGTTTGTAAATAATTGCAAAAAACCCATAAATTATGTATTTTAATTTACATTTATTCTGCGCGTATTTTCAATGAAACTGTTACTTGGCCGCAGCTCAGGCCGACAGGCATGTTAATTTATTGTTGCATGCCCGATTCTTCCGCCCTGACATTAAATAATTGTGCATTTATATGATTTAATTTGTGGCCGCTGGCCAAAGGCCCCAACCCGTCGAAACGGCAGAAATGTCCCGCCAGCTCTGACTAATTGCAAGGACCACGGCAGGACCACGGCAGGACCTCAGTCAGGATTCGCCAGATCCGAATTCGGTTCGGCGTTCTCGGATTGGGGTCACTGGGTTAACAGCACATCGATGCCTCGACCACAACTGCATTGCCGGTAGCACTTGAAAAATAATTATACTTAGTTTTAAGTATTCCACAAAACATCTCAAAGTTGTTCAGAATAATTTGGTTTTCTTCGAGGGTCTTCACACTAAGATTGGAGTGCAAATGTTGTTCTTGGGCTTGATTTTCTATCATAGAAGCAGTTGCCAATTAACCAAGATACAAATGTGGCTAGAACCCATATAGTGAATGATAGGACAAGTTGTAATAAACTACTATAAATTCTTTACCTGTTTCTTTATAAATTTTAATGAGAATTTTCTACACAACAATATCCAACAATATCCATTTCCTTCAAAGAATTAACTAAAGGTATAAATATTTACGAGCAATTGCGTTTTAAGCTCCTAGAATCAAGCATTGCTTTTAATTTATTTTTAAAAATGATGCTACAACAAATGCATATGTCAGGGATATATTCCATTTTTTGATAAATGTTTTTGACAAGTGCTGTGGAGAAGTATGAGCCGGCCACAGAAACATGACCGATATAAACCAATATGTGGAACTGAGATGGCTGCCACCAGTGGAGCTCTATGGGGGAGTGCCCAAATAAATAGATGATGAATGTGCAACCGCAAAGCCTCTCCTCCGGCTGCCAGGATCTAGATTCTAGAATCCTCATGTGTTGGCAATACATGCGCCGGTGTTTGTGTCGGATTTAATTTGGATGCTTTGTCGGTTTGCCTGAGTTGCATTTTTCGTGCGGTTCCGTTCGTTTCAGCTTGGCCCACAGCTCCAGTTTAGCCCAGCATTTAGTGATGGCCAAGGCTAAAAATAACATTTCCCGTTCAAGACGACCAGGACGATCAATCGAGCGTCAGCAAGGCGGGAAATGAAGCGTGTCCGGCTCAGGGCGCTCTGTTGTCCCTGACAACTCCGGAGCACTGTAGCTCCGGAGGTTGGAGTGGCAGAATTACTTACAAACAAATAGGTATAAGTGGAAAGTTTCTCAACAAATTCTTCTCCTTCAGCCACCGCCACTGCCATCGCCGCCTTTACTTTTCACTCCTGCCACATGTAAGCCTTGGCGGCAAAGGCAAAAGTCGTTAAAAGTTTATGAAAGTCAAACAGAGGAACGTGCTGAATAAAAGAGCCAGGCCAGCAAGAAGACGAACCATCTAAAAAAGAATGAAGACCAGAAATTTTTATAAAATAACTAAGCGCAACGAAACGTGGCCCGATGGTCAGTGGACAGCGATTTCCGCCAGGACATCCCCAGGACAGTCGTGTCGATGTTCATGTTCCTGCTGATTATGTCCTAAAATTTACTAAACTATGGGCAGAGGCTCTACAGAATAAACTTCACGGGTGCTTATAATTTGAGTTTTCAATAAGGCTACTTGTAATCCAATCTCTTTTATTTATTATAGGGCACTAGCAAGTCACCACAATTTCATTTAGCATTTCGCCTGGAAATGTTTGCAATTTTTTATATAGCGCCACAAATGCGAAGATGGCAAACAACAATGACTCGACGTCGGGGGCTTGAGAACGTTGTCAAGCGCCATTTTCCGCTTGCAAAATGATTTGATGGCAGCGGCATATCCGCCTCAAGTCCAAGTACACTTGCCTTGCCCGTTTCCGCAGTCCGGACCCTCGACTCCGCCGTAGTTCGTTCCGCCCTGGTTGCGCTGCATGCCATAATCTTTCATATTGCCCTGCTGCCATGTCAGTTTTTGCATTAAAACTCCGGCTGGTCAGATGAGTTGTTGGCCAACATTATCAATTTGTGCGCCCCAACTTTGTATTTAACTTTTGGCTTTCCACTTTCTTAGCCGTCAAGTTTTTCTCATTCTTTGTATTTTTTTTTTTTTTTTGTTGGCAAAAGCGGCTGCAAACCTTTTCCATGTGCCGCCGCCTCAGCCACCTGGCTGAGAAGAAATCTCCACTTCCCGAGGGCCGCACCCATTTTAATTTGAACTGTCAAAGCCGTGCGTCGAAATCATAAATTTTATTAAGCGCAACCGGGCGGCCATTTTGGAAAGTGACCCTGTACGCCCTGGGCATCCCTCGGCCCCCAGTTCCGGCTCTCATCTCATCTATTAGCCGGACTGCACGGTTTAATAAAAAAGTTTCGGCGTCGCTTAAGTGGGTCGGACTCTGGCGAGACGGAGGAGAGCCGGGTCGAAGCTGCGGTTAATATACAAGAATGTACGGACTATATATACGAACTGGTATCTATAGGTGAGTGTGTCTCGCCCCTTCTCCTTTATATAATATTTTTTTGTAAACTTTTTTAATGCCCCCAACCCTGTACCCCTTGGCCGATTTTATGGGCAAGGATGTGGGCTGGCTGGAAGTTGGCCTGCCTTCTAATAGAGTCGTAATAACTTCATCATTATTGACGCATAAAACAAAATTTATTTATGCTCGCCGGGCCGCTTTTGGCTTTAATGCAATACAACCGACCGAGAAACCAGCCAACAGACAAAATAAATGCCTTTATGTGTGTGTCTCGCTCCCGAACGATTTCCTTTCCATCCACCACGCCCACTTTTTAGACGAGTAGGCGTGGGCGAGGGCGTGGGACTTGTAGGC
Source organism: Drosophila atripex (assembly GCA_035045925.1). Lineage (NCBI taxonomy): Eukaryota > Metazoa > Arthropoda > Insecta > Diptera > Drosophilidae > Drosophila > Drosophila atripex. Next base: position 13,449,901 of record JAWNOP010000069.1, on the reverse strand, counting down.
TGGGTTTTATGGAATATTTTCGGGAAAATTTTTTATTCCTTTACGCATTTAATGAACTATGATGAGGGTCCCTATCCCAGACACCCAATTCCCCATTGCCATGGCATCGAAATCAGCACCCTTTTCGATTTTATTGAACTTTTTTTATTAACTTTCGCATCAGTCGCAATTTATTGCCTTTCTTTTCTGCTTTACCAGGGGCTTTCAGGACGATTCAGACCCTTTCCAGGATCGTCTGTCTTAATGATAATTTCTTGGCATTTTGCAAACGAAAAGGAAGCGAAAATGTTTTGTAATTGTAGAGAGAATCGCAGGAATGTTGGGGTTTATTTATGCATATTTGTGAGGGCGGTGAACAAAAACGGCACACACACACTCACATCCACATAGACAACCGAAATGATGAGGTGTGCTTCATAAATTGCCGGGCGGGAATCCTTTGCAGCTGCCAGGACGAAATGGAATATATGTGTTGTGCAAAACGAAACAAAAACCCACAAGAAGGCAAACTTAACTAACTGTGAAATTTCTTATTGTGATTGCGTTTGTCATTGCGTTAGTTTACAACTCTGCACACCTGTACCAGCATCGGCACCTGCACCAGCGCCAGCACCTGTACAGTGAACACCCTCTGCCGCATACACCCACACACAGACATATGACATGGCAGAACTTTCCATGGCACCGCTCAAAGACATTGACTGCACATCTCTAAGTTATGAAAATCTGTGCGCGAATTCTCTTAGCTAAAGCGCATTGAACTGTGCAAATTGCAAGCAATTTAATTTTTTTCCATCGCTCGCCTTGCTCCACAAAAAATCAGCTAGCAGGGATCCAGTGTGCCCCAGTGTCCTGAAGCCCCGTATCCTGGTTGCATTCTCCATCCCCCTACCTCGCGCACACGTTTCTCACGCAGCTGCCCCGCGGGAGGTTGTGAAAACTTTGCGTAATACCAAAAAGTGCTGGCAGCACATTTCGAGTGCAAACTTTATATTAGAGTTGAAGTGCCACACACACACACACACACACACACATAGACATACACTGAGCGTGGCAAGTAAGTAGAAAAGTGGCAAAAGTGCAAGTACGTGGCTTGGCTTGCCCGGGGGCTGTCCACACTCCCGCCCCCAAAACGCTCCGCCAACAACAACAGCAAGTGCAACCCCTCAGCAACGTCTCGCGTTATTTATGAGTTGCGTATGCTATAACGAACTGCAGAAAAAGGGGGCTGGGGGCAGCAAGGACTGGAGGGGCAACTGAACTGCTAAAGCTGCAAAGGCAGCGCAGCACAAAAGCGCAGCAGCACAAAGCAATGCGGCAATATGACAGCAACGACAACTGCGAGAAGCTGTTTGGTGAAAAGTCCTACGTGGACCGGTCCTTGCAATTACAGAGCACAAGTCATCGACTTGCACAAAGTTCAGCCAACTTATGATACTCGACAGCCATTCACTGCTTCGTCCTCTGAATTTCCAATTTTTCCCATATTTTTTTTCGCTTTGCATACTTTTTCCCGGTAATTCGAAAATATTGCGAATTTCCCATCCCCATCCCCATCCCCATGCCCAGCTACATTTCAATCCCAATAAACTGCAGATGCAGGTTGCAGGTTGCAGGTTGTCGCGGCAACATCATGCAAGCCACTAACCAGTTGGATGAAGTTGCCTTGCCTCGACACCTATTTGGCAACAATCACCACTTACCACCCACATGCCACACCACCCACAGCACTGAACGCCTGTCCTTTGACACGCAAGGTTGCGTTTTAAAGAAATTAATACACTTTCGGCTGTTTGCCCGCCCAGCACTTTTACCTTATTGCCCTCGCCATTTGCCATCGTTGAACTTGCCGCATTCGGTTGCATATTCAATACACTGGGATAAAAACTGTCCTAAAAATCATTTGTGAAAATGTATGCCACGTTGGATAAATAATCGTGGGAAAATACAAATATTTACATTGAAATTTTATTATTTTTTACTACCTAATTAATAAATATATTTGAAAATAATATCCTTCAAGTGCGAGTGCATGTTCCTCCCCCTCTTATTTCTATGGCATTTATATGGCTTTGTGCTCAACGATTTATTTTTGAAACGTGCGAATTTAATTGCATAATTTTGAATTTATTTTTAATGCTCAGTGGCTCTCCCCCCGCCTGTTAGCTTTCCCCACTTGCAAAGTCCTGTCATCGGGTCGCCGGCGAGGGAGGAGGAGACCGTTAGATTCTTGCCATAATAACGGGTTACGGGCGAGTCAATAAAAATAAAAATGAATTTTCAAAATTGTGCTCATTTAATAAGTGCCGCATGTGCGTTTTTAATTAATAACAAAGCACGCTCGATGTCCCCCCATCGCGAAGACTGCTCCCGGAACGCAATACTGCATAAATGTGCATATAGGATAGACACACAACCATGAGCTGGCAGGAAACTGTACCAGTTTATTAAAATAATTTCCCGGGGCGATGCTGGCGTGCAATTGTGCTAGCATGCATTTGCAGTGCCCAGCGGAAACCAAATATTCCGCTAAACCAAAGCCAAGCGAAATGTTCACATTCAATATTGGATTACTGGGACTAATTACGCGTTGAATTAATTTCGCATGTGTCGTGGCCGTCGCCGTGGCATGCAGTGGGCTCCTGTAATTTTTAAAGCCGTAAAAGGCTGCGAAATCACAACAAATTTAATCATGTTAATATAATTACTAAAAATTAAGCCATAATCAACAGAGGCGAGCAACAGAGCCGAGGGATTCAAAGGCAAACACCTGCCAGCAAATGGCAAACGGCAAACAACAAAGAGGGTGTCGGTGCTAAAGGGGCAGAGTGTGGGGCTCGGGAACGGGAACGGGAACATAACACCAAAACGACCCAAATTATTTTTAATTCCCCGCAGGATAAGCATAAGCACATGAAACGAGCCGGCTGACTCCAGAGGCCTTGACTTCCTTGCTGTTTCTGTTGCTGTTGCTGCAATTTATCCAAAGCGAGCGTCAAAGCCGCGTGCTGCGAATATTAACGAAATGATTATGGAATTCATAATTACGCACACACGGACACCCACACACACACTTGCATAGTACTTGGCCCCATGTTGGTCCCGCTGTGTATTGTAAAATGCGTCAACACATTTGCCAGCCGGCGGCAACAACGGTCCCAGCGGATCAGAGGTCGTCAGACAATGAGTCTGAGGCACGGCCCACATGGCGCATACGCAATTTCCAGCGCCTTGCTTGGCTCCTCAAATATTTGTGGCATATATGTGTGTAGGGCGTGATTAAATTAAATGTCGGGCAAGTTCGATTCCAGCCAGGCGACACAACTAATTAAAAACGCCCAACGCAAGTACGTGAGTGGGACCACGAGGACTGTGCCCTGCCGAATTCGATTTCGGATTGAGGTCAATGACATACTGTTGACCAATAACCAGAGATGGCGATAAGAATTTCTAGATTTTTAGGTAAACTGTCAAAATAAGTCAAAGGCTAGTTGAGCTGAGAAAATAATTGGTTTTGGCCTAATTTTTACGCTAGAAGCGATCTTCTTATCTGTCATTTACCAACCTTTTCAAAAGTTCCACAAAATCACATTAAAATTCAAATCTCTAGATCCTTAACAATTTACTCTTAATTTTTGTTTAATCGTTATGTCACCAATAAACTACTTTTTGAATATTTTCTTCAAAATTGTAACTTTCAAATTTCTTATTTGGAACGCTATTAATTTAAACACAATTGTGAATACATTTATGTATATATAGATATAATATACAATACAGGCCAAGCCACATAATGCGATTATTGTTCGTAGCATTTCTGACTTTGTGGCTCTCTCAGCATTCTGCTGTGGATAATTCAATAAATTGCAATTCCATGCGGCTAACTCGCCCCCTGGGTATTTAGATGGCAAATCAAATGCACTTAACTAAACTAAATGTTGCCACAGTCGGTTCAATTTGGACCAGCCTGGAATGTAGGCAACGATTCGCTCGCAGCATAAATTTCGTTTGAGTGAAAAAGGGAGAAATGTTTTTTAAAAAAATAAACACCAAAGCGATTTGGATTTTTCGCCCACCTCGCAGCAAAAACTTTTTTAAGTTAATTGAAATTCGGTCAGCACCCCGAAAAAAGGGTATAAACGAAACACATACCTAGTAAACACTGGGAAATTGGCAGAGATCCCTCGGTCCAATCTACCAATTCACCCAGAAAAAGGCTTTGGGCTTCCGTTTCCGTATGATCAGAGCCTGGTCCATGGGGAAAGGATATTTATATTCTTGTGCGTAGGCATCGACTTGTTGAATAGCCCTCGAATATGTTTCAACCAGTTGGCCAGGAGCCCGGGCAGGTCTAGGTTCCTTGGGAAACAGCAAACAGTTTAGTCAGTGCCCGGCAATGTGCTTAAGTCTCATTTATTTTTCATGGCGTAGCCTATAAAAATTGTAATTTCATTACCACCGACAGGCGGTTACGGCAAAGGTGAGCCAGCAGTTTTCAGGCTTTCAGGTTTTCCGGTGGGGAGGTAGTCTTGGAAGTAGCAAGTGCAAAAATTGAAACACACTTGAAAAATGAAGGTGGCCGGAAACATACACCCCACACACAACATAAGCAAACACAACCCAAACCAACCACCAGCCAGAACCAAAGGTGGCCGAACACTGTCTGCTGGCGGTTCCCTTTTTATGAATTTTTAAAAATGTTGCTGTTTTGGCGGCTGCCGGCGCTGATTTCGCAGTCATGGGCAGCTGGACCCAAATGCTCGGCCACTCGGCCACTTGTTAGCTATTTTACGTTCCCACAATCGGTGTGGAGTGTGTCCGAAGCAGGGAGTGTGTGTGCGGCCAAGGTACTTAACTTAAATGGCATATACACTCCTTCAGCTGGAAGGAGACCCACCTCCAGATGGGGCTGGCCAGTCGACATCAATTTAAATTGAATTTTCACTTACCTGCGGTTCGGTCTTGGCTCCTTCTTGGGTTTTGGTATGCAGGCCAGACACCCGGCAATTTACGTCCTGAATTAGTCTAATGTAAAATTTAAAACCCAACTCTGGCGTTTCCTTTTTGCTACGGTTTGTTTTTATATCCTATCTACTATATATACACATTTTATTGGGCGTGGGCCGGCGCAGAAGGGCAGTCAATCCAAGCTAATTGATTGCGCCCGACATTTAATTAGCAGCGAATATTTTTGTATCATTGCGGGCTGGCTTTTGAGCATATTCATCATGCTTTGATGGGCACTGGTCCTCCCGGTCTCCGGGTGACCTGGGCCCGCTTCAATGTCACCAATTATGCTAATTAGAGGTGCCTTCAGGGGAGTTGAAAAGCTCAACAATGCGCGCAAAATGTCTCCGGGCGGCGGCAGTTGGTTAAGGGTTGAGGGTTAAGGATCCAGGGCAGGTGGTGGTGGCTATTATTAAACGGAAAATTGACAGGATGCCTCAAAACGAGCCGAGGCTCAAAAGAGGGCTAACTAACTTTGGGTGAGGGTGGGAGGGGCGGGTCAATTGGCAGCAAAGGCGTAATTATCAAAATATGTAGAAAATGGCCCGGATGCTCCGGACCCGAGTAACCTTCTCGAGAATTGACGAATTAACATAAGAATGGTTACCGAAGTGAACAGCGGCAGGAGAAGACCCGGCAGGAAGTAATGTGAAAGGATAACGCTTGCAGGATAACGCTGTGGGCGGGCACAAATCCAAATTGGCGCATATCTTAAGCCTTCGGGCGGTAACGAACCTGTTGATGAATCAAACACAAAATTCAAATTTTAGCCTGGCTCTGGGCGTGTCCTTGCACACAATATCTGACTGCGTCTGCTTAACGCTAGCTGCACTAATTCAATTAAATATTTGTCTTTGTAGTTTTTTGTCGAAGGGAATAGACAGCAGGCAGCAGGAAAATATGACGAGGGCACTGTCAGTCAACCAGTCAGTCAGACATCTAGTCAGCCCAGCCCTGGAGCCCGGGAATCCAAGACAAAGACAAAGAAAGGCAAGGCTGGATGACGGTTGCCTGCCTGCCAGCAAGGATAAACACAAAGTCGCAGAGGGTCTCCGGATTGTCTCCGGGATAATGCAAATATTGTCGAGCACGGAGCTTTCACTCAAAAAGTGAGAGCATACCGAGAATACGATGGTGGCTGGTAGCTGGCGGCTGGAAGGAATGAATTTATTGCTTTTGGGAATTTTCCACTTGATGGCATTTAATGCGATTTAGTATTTAAATGAAGCAGCGCTCTAGCTGGAATCTGGGATTGGAGCCGTGAGCACGGGCCCGGACGGAACAACAAAGACGATAAACTCATTCGGGCGCATTAAATTAATCTTAGTCGGGGCAGCAACATCGGGAAAATCTCAAAGTAAGGCCTCGATAATACCAACCAGAGGGAATAGGTTTTATTTCCAGGGGTCCAGTTCGCTGATTGAAAATTGCAACGGTCACAGGTGAGTGCAGTGACAGTGACAGGTGAATCTAAATTGGATTTTCACCTGAAATAAAAAGTTGCATTGCCCTCTCAGATAGTAAGTAAATTTCATCCCAAAAAATACCTTTGTTTTTGCTGTGATTTTTATTATTTTTAAATAGTGTATCATGACAATATGTTAATTGAATAAATAAATAAATAATTCGAGTTTCGAAAAAGCTTACATAAATCTGGTCGCCAAGCTATGCTGGCTTATGTGGGCATCCTAATTAATTGTGAGAGTATGTGTATAATTATTTTCATAAACGGTAACTGTTCTATTTGGTTAACAAATAAGCCTAGCTGCCAACTGCCGATTGCATAATTCAATTAAAACGCCTGCAATAATGGGAATGCAAATTGAAGCAAAACAATTGACTTTCAACAACTAGACGCTCGGCCTGGCCAGTAAAATAAATATTAAAATTAACTTAAACTCGCTACCCGTCACATGCACGAAAAACTAGACAGAATTATGCGCGAATTATGCTAATTGCAAATAATCAAAATATAGGGGGAAACAAAGTGTTCTTAATTAAACCACCACCCGGTACAAAATAAATAATTGATATCGATGAATGGTTTTAAAACTAGATTTAGAAACGAAATAAATCGGACGAGGTCGAAAGATTTTTAACTTGGCTGTGTGGTGAAGAGAAAAAACTTTCAAGGAGGCCTATGGCTAATCGGGGCTCTTAAGACTAACTTTTCTTTTTCAACATTTGTTCGCTTATTAAGTGGTTCATAGAACTTACTTTTGATATATCATAGATATATGGTTCCTAAAATTACCGCAACACCTTCATGCTGCCCGACACAGGTTACTCGGCAGGGGATAGCCCTTGTGGCGTCCCACAGGGCTGCAAGTGGATCACTTGGCCAATTTCGCCTCGGACTACTAATGGCGCTCCAGCCCTGTGTGGAAACCGGCATGGACTATCCGGAGAGTCTTCCTGCGCTGATTGAGGCAGCAGTTGAATAAAGATGTCGCCGGTAAATCAAAACATACGCATCTGCGGCCAAACGACCGGCTGCATGATGCGGATTAGACTGCCGCTAGATTGGGATCGGAATTCGGGGGGAGGGGGTAACTTAAAACCTCTGCCCCGGCGAACTTACCTTCGCCTGGAGGACGTGGGTTTGAGCCTTAAGCTTAGAGCCAAACTTAATCGATGCACGAACTTACCTTCGTGCCTAACAAGATGGGTGTTATGTACAAGAACTACTGGAACTACAACTCGCTAGGCCTCAGCGGCTAGTCGAGCGTAGTCGGGAGGACAACAAGGTGGGTCTGGGTCACGGGTCAACAAGGGATGACAACCCTTACAACTAGCAATAAATAGCCCTAAACTATAGATAATCCAACGAGTAAGGACCACTACTGGCTGTAGGGATGACAGAACTGGTAGACCAACCTCTGCGATCGCTCCGTCTTCTTCATGATGCCCTTCTTGTAGTACTGCCTGATGGAGCGGGACAGCTTGTCGTAGTTCATCGCCGGACGATTCTTGCGCCGACCCCACAACTTGGCCACACGCACAGAGTCCTCGATCTTGAAGATGCCCTTGCTGCGGTCGATCCACCGGATGGCAGTTCCATTCACCTGCGGCGCGGCCAGCAACTCCTTGAGGAACTGCCACAGATGGATATGGGATCCACCGCCTCCAGTACGTGATCCGTTTGATCGTTTTGTTCCCGTAGTGGGCGTGTTCGTGTTCGCTGCAGTTGCGCTGCTGTTTAGTGGAGTGACCGTCACCTCTGGCTCCATTTCATCATCATCTGAATGCAAGAAGTCCAAATATTATTATTTAAAATAATAGAACTATTAATATCAATGGCTTCTTTGTGTTTAACCAACCCACCTTCGCTGTCCTCGTTGTAGTCCATGTCCAAATTGGGAATCCCAAAGTTGGCAGGCCAAAGCTCAGCCGGGGCGGACGGGTGCGAGTGCTGGTTCTGCTGGTCCGGCTGTTGAGCGGGCTGGTCGGCGTAGGCCATCTTCCAAATCTCCAGCTGGGCGTGCAGCGTACTCCCACTCTGGAAATGGAGAAGTGAAAAGAAAAAGCCGAGAGTGAGACATTTCGATTGGGCACAACTTAGCCTAAGCCTTAATCCTGGCCAGATCTCAATCTAGACGGCATATCAATTGGGAATTCTTTGGCTATCCAACTGCATAAATTATGCGCACCTCGATGAAGCGAGCTGCATTTCCACAACCACAACCACGAGTCGAACAGACAGCAGCAACCAGAGACCATGGCGACGACTTACTTTCACCTTGCAATGTCGTTGCTGGTCGTTGGCTCAGTTCGAGTTTTGGTTCGGGTTCCCTGCCAACCCCGCTCTGCCCCAGTGTCCCGCCAACCCACCGCCCAGTCATCTGAGCTGCTGCTACGGCTACGATGGCTCGTAATCATCCATCCAAGTGCTGCAGTTTCACCAAACAACCTTCACACATTCTTTCACCTTTACAGCCATGACCACGGTTACTAATTTTGTGTCTTTTTCTTCTGTTGCTTTTTTTGTCAGGTTTTTATTTTTATTTTTGTTTTTTGTTTTGGTGTTGACTGCTCTCCGATTTCGGTGGCCCGCTCACGTTCGTTGCCTAAGTCTTTTGTTTTGGTTTTTATTTTTCTCCTGTGCTGTGCTGCCATGCTGCAGTAGCAACATCAGCCAACAAGCCTAAGCGAATGTAATCATTGATATATTTTTGGCAAAACTCTCGGAGCATGTGCTTCGGATGTGGAGTAGTTTTGGCTGATTGCTGATGGCTGATGCCTGCTCTGCCTAATTGCTGCCAACAGGTTTTTTGAGTTTGTGAGGCTTGAGTCTTAAGTTTTGTATCTTGAGCTTTGAGTTTTAAGTTTTGCGTTTTGCTTTCTGATTTTTTAAATTTTTTTTTTTCGTTTATTAATGATTGCTGACTGGGCCCAGAGCATGTAAGCCGCTCTGACTCTGGCTGGCAGTCATGACGTCAACACGCCAGTTACGAAACTTGTTTCGTTTTAGTTTTCGTTTCAATTCGATTCGTTTTGTTTTGCTTTTTGTTATTGTTTTTGTTGTTTTTTCCCCATTTCCATTTCCATTCCATTTCGGCCCGTACGCGAAATTCAATTCAATCGCATTGATTGGCCTCTCCATATTGGATTTCTGGCGGCGCTCGGCTCTTTGCCTTAGCCATTTGCATTGTCTTATTGTTTTATGCGTCGCCGTGTGATCGATTTTGTAATATGCCCAACTATTTTGGCACTCGCCCAGCTCATGCGTTTTTGAGACCACAGCCATATTTTTTGAGTGACTCTTACAGCCTTAACACTTTAAACACTCAATTATTGGCTAAATCTTTTTAAGGCATTTTTTACGACTGGTTTTTTTCCACCAAGATACATATTTTTGTTACATCTTTCTTATAAGGAATATGTGAATTATAAAGTCTTCTTTGATACATAAACTAAGACTGGAGAAAACTTTTAAAGCATTTTTAATAGCTAAAGTAATTTTTTCCTATGTTTGATTGAAACCCCTTTGTTTGATTGAAAACTGTACTTTAACCTAAACTTACTTATTAATCAGCCCAAGTTTTATAATCTCAGTTAATAAAAGTTAATTAAAGATTCTTTTTCGATTTGAATGGCTTCCTAACTTTTTTGTCAAAGCTAATACTTTTAGGATGATTAAGTAATAGACTCACCTCAGGCATGCGACGGACAAATTCCTCTTCGCTGAGTAATGTCAGAGCGGCCCCGTTTTCGCAGAATTGCAATTCCAAGTCGGTCACCGGCGGAAGGCCAAACTGAGCCAAGGTGGATCGAAGCCATGCATGAACCTGGGCGGGAGACCAGCCATTTGGATCTGAAAATAAAATGAAAATTATAGCAAACAGCAGCTAGGCGATCTTGATCCTAACTTACCCTGCGATATTTGCAGCTCCGCGCAAATGGCATCGGCCTCCCGCTTGGCATGCTCCAGGGCCAGGGAGATCACAGGCTCAAAGTCACCGCGCACCTCGGCCAAGCCGCCAATGAAGGATTCCAGAGCCAGTGGCTTCAGGTTGTGCCGCTTCTGGAAGCTGGTGTCCTCAAGGCACTCACGGAGCAATTGGTGATCGGGCTTGGTGTCAGTGGGTGGGCTTTGGATATTCTGTTGCTGGAGCAGCGAGTTTAAGTCAATAAGACTCTCGATGTCCGCATCCAGGGGCTCGGTTTTTATGTTCTCTCCGCAGGCAGAGCGTGGCGAGGGAGTCTCACAGTTGGACTCTGGCGGCGAAGGCGGCAAGATGTGCAGCTCCTGCTTAATCTCCAGCGAGGGGGAGGGGCTGCTCAGGCTGTTAAGACTGTCGTAGCTCCCTCCGAATTTGCCGAAACCGTAGGCCGCGAACTCCGACTGCAGGGGACTGGACTGCGGAGAGGGGTAGGCGCTATGCGGGTAGGCGGGCGGAGGTGGTATCAGCTGATGGGAGGAGCTGGTCCTGTACGAAGGAGTCTGCTGCTGATGCTGTGGCTGCTGCTGTGGGCTATCCCAGGCACACTCGACCTTGATCTGGGGAGCGTTGTACTGAAAAACAGTGGTGGGAATGGGGGCAGGAGCTGGATCCTGCGGCAGCAGCGATAGGTCGAAGTGATCGGCATAAGATGCGAACTGATCCGGAGGCGTCTGGGCCTGGAACTGAAGTGGCTTCAGCTGTGGGCTGTGCGGCATCTGCAATGCACAAAAAGGTGTCCAAGAATTTAGTACAAGAATCAGGGTTAAGGTAGAAAATGGGGCTGCTAATTGAAAATCAAAACACCAAAGGCAGGCGCCATCTTGCCGGGGCCTCACTAATTGTCAGGCCAACAACAAAAATCGATCCGATCTTAGCTGCCAAATTGCGGCCACCTGTCTTAATTATCACGCCCATGAAAGTTAATTGTTTTTATTTCGCTGCTTCTCTGGTTTTCGGTTGGAATTCGCTTGCGTATTTATTGTATGGCCGCCTTTCTAATTCGTACTCGCACCTACCTGACCAGCAACAATGTATGGAAATTTTTTCGAATGCGACTACAAATTCGATTTCGGTTTTCGGACTGGGGATCTCTGTCTCAGTTTTGTGTTTCTGTTTGTTGTTTGTTGATGGTTTCGAGCTAGGATTGTTCTTAACCTTAGATTGTTCTATCCAGCGGGGCGATATATGGTGGCGAGATGCGAAGCCGCCGATACAAGAGCAAGTTAGGTACTAAGCCCGAAGTGCCATTGATTTTCTCATTTATCAAGCTGCGACTTCGGCTTGTGACGCCACAAAAAAACCCAAAGCCCCCTAGACGGGGGCAGGGCTCTGTCTAAATCCACTCTGGGTGCTTTTTTTACGAGCTCCAAACAATGACTAGATCAAAATCAAAGCGTTCTCTCACATAGATGTCTGTACTTTACCACCCTCTCTCATCTCGCAGCTTTTCTGTATTTTTTTATTTTTTTATTTGTTTTCTCCTCTATTTGCAAAGCGTCATAAAAGAAGGCAATGCTAATATAGCCTGAATGCGCTACCAATTTTTAGCTGCGAGAAACTGGTTTTTCATTAAGCAACCCAATGCATCGACTCTGTCGCATGGGGCCTTTAATATTGAATAGGTAGGGGGCCGAAGGGACAGGGAGCTCCATTACTATGCGCTGTGCGCTTATTATTAATAAAACAGCTCATACTGGATTTTCCGACAAGTACTTTCAGTTCTGGGCTCTCTGGGGGCGAGCGGCTGAGTATTATTATTGTTATTGGCTCGGCGACGACGCCATAATTCTAACTAGTCACGATGTTATTACAATTTCCACTCGTATGTTTTAATTGTTCGACAACGGGGCGTATGAGTGATTTCAGATCGCTTTTCTCGCCTGCCCGCTAATTGCTAGCGCAAACATTTTGCCTCGATTTCGCTAGCGATTACCTTGCGTAATCTGCATATTATTAGAGCGATATCTAAGCGGCCCCAAAAGGGACTTTACCCCAAAATAATGGAAGTCGAACTCCATACGGCATATGCCCCTGCCGCCGAAGGACATGATTCAGCAGCTGCAGCCAATGACTCATTCGGAATTGGCCATAAAAAAATGTGATTGCTAGGCAAAAAGTGCATGTTTGTGCAAATTAAGCTGCTACGGGCCTTTTATGGACCATTAAGGGCCAGACAGGCTGCGAGTATGTCAACTATACTTGTTATAAACTCTGACTACTCCCCGACAAACTACTACAGTTTATAAAAATTCCGCTCTATAAAAACTATTTTTCCATTACATTTTACGGCCATTAACCGTCATAAATTGTGGCAGGAAGAAACGGTCCCACCCGAAGAATAGGTATAATAATTCCTCCAAACAATCTTATCTGAGGCGGTAATAAAAGCGGTCAGAATTAGAATTTCATCCAGAGACTCTGATTTATCGACTGCCCTGAGAAATCCTCGCAGCTGGCGAATTAGATCACTCGGGTTATTCCAGCCTCGCTCTGTGGGTACCTGGATCTCCTACCAGCGCCAGCACAAAGCCATTGGCAAACTGAATCATGTTTCGTACTCGTAAATTTTAATTAAATCTCGTTCTACAAAAAGCGAGAAAACAAGCTCAGCTCATTTCTGACAGAATCGGAGTTCCCAGTGCAGACAAAAGGCTTTTTTCTGGCTTGCTTGGCTGGTAATATTTCATTGGCGTGTCCGACATCGGGCGGCTGTCAATAAACGCTTTTTTGTTCGCCGTTTGCCAGCCCAGCCAAGAATCAAATATCGCAGCATTTATGCCAGTATTCATACATGTCGGCGGCTTATAAATATAGCCGCAGCACCCGCACCCATCCGCCAATATCGGACGTCACAAATTGGTTGTTTTGTGCCTGTTATCGATCACCAAGCGATTGGTGTCAGAAAAACAATGAGCCCCGGCAGCAATTAGGATTTGGCATGGCTCTTACTGTCAGGTGTTTGGTGTTTGGGCTGTATTTTTAGAAAAACCACAGCGCCATTATAGACACATTTAGCCGGCGGTTCTATTTTTAAAGTAACTTTACAAAGGCCCAGAACCGATTGTGAGTGAGGTGTGGGTGAGAGGTCGTTCAAGTGGTTCGGGAGAAAAAGAGTGAAGGGGCTACACTGCTCGTATGTTAATCCACATTCTGGGCTTTCCACCAGTCCGGCAAAAGGATACACCAGCCCAGCAACACTGGCTGCGATGGAATCTATTATCTGGAAAAACGATCGCAATGTCCGTGCTGACTAATGCCACTCATTTGGAAATAATATGCAAGAATATTAATTTCAAATGTAAGCCACAGAGCATCAAAAAGACAAATCTCATTTGCCTGACACGCACCGGCACCGGCGCTGGCACCGAAAAGAATTGAATTCCTATTAAATAATAACAATTTTGAGCAGCCAAAATTCAATAACTCCGAAGCTGACTCATTTCAAACAAGCAAATAAATTGAATGTGGTTAATTTATTAAAATTCCAGCTGGCTGATAAAAATTCATTTTTCCAATAAAAACAAAGCAGAAGCTGAAGCAGAAGCAGAGCAGAAGCACAATGAGCAAACAGAAAAGCAAATCGAAGCAGGCCAAATAAAATCGAACCAAATAAAATGTTCGCCGGGCTAACACACTCCATGTGATGACGGCGCTGTCGAAATCAGAGACGAAGTTGAAGCCAAGGCAAATATTTTGCCGAACTGACAAAAGCAGCAGCAGTAGATTTGATTTCCCTTTTGGGCCAGTAAATTGAAAAACCCTTGCTGGAATCAGCAACAATAATATTAAGGGAGCGAGTAATAAATTGAAAATATTTGACAGAGGCTGAGCCGCAAAAAAGCAACAGAGAAACAAGTTTTATGATTTTTGTGGCTGGTCAACTCAAACAAAATTCATTAGAACAAGTCGAAGCCACAGTCAAGAATGTGGCATATTTATTGGCACGCACACACTAACATTTACCAGTGTTCTGTGTGGCTTTTGCCTAATAATAAAATCAAGTTTACGTTTTAAGAACGACAAAAGCATTATTATTAAAAGCTGCGATCAGATAGCACTCGAGTAGCTGGCAGCTTATTGTCGTACCCGCAGATAATAAATGGAACGAATGAAATGGCCAACGCCTAAGGCCAACTCACGACCGATCTATATAGCCGTACGCCTGGCTATACAGCCATATATCCATATAGCCGCACTTAACAAGATCTTACACGGGGCGCGGCCCAAATAGACAAAGGAAACCTTGGTTTCCAGAACCACAGACAGAAAAAAGAACAGAAACAGAAAAGATTCGGTATCGGAATCCGAATCAAAATCAGATACAGATTCAGACAAAAGGTTGCGAGTGAAGGGTACATACTATATAGTCGTATGCTGTTGCAACTGCAGCTTTGAAGGCCTTGAGTAGTGACACGGCCTGAAGTTGAGTTATGGCCAGGTGATATTTAAATTAATTTATATGTATCTTTGAACTAAATAAACAAACTATGCTAATGCCGCACAGACCTAACCTCAGGTGTTCGCCTTTGAGTTGCTGGCTCCGACTGGCGACAATTGTCAGGTAATCTGTTCTAATCGCATTATGGCAATGGAGCTGGCAAAAGCCACGAATAGAAAGTGAAACCCAGAACCACCCCACCTCCCTGATCGCCCTGGTAGCCACTTCTTTCCATCCATTTTCTGGTCGCAAATTGTTTGTTTAATGAATGTTCGCTTTATTCGCGCGCTTAGGGACTGGATACTATTCACGTATATATTCAGATATATGTAGTAGGTATATGTGGGATGGGGGCTAAGGGGTTATGGCCACGTTGAAGTGCGCTGTCAACAGCATAAGCACACTCGCAGATACACAGATACACAGGCGTAGATAGAGATACACTGGCAAATCCCCCTGCCCGACTCTATCCACGTACAATCTACGATTTCTTGGATGCGTGGGTTAAGCTGTCAAAGAGACAAGACTTATTTCTGCTTATTTTTACATCGCCAGTCCTACTGTCCTCCTGTCCGCCCCCTGCCTTCTGTTTGTGTCTGTTGTTTCACTCATTATTCTGCAGCGGTGTCTGTGTGTATCTGTATCTGTGTCTGTTGCTCTTAGTCGCTTCGTGACGGGGCAATTCTGTGTTCAGTTCTTGCTGTTTCTGCGCTTCAGTCTGGCTATTTGCATTGCATTTAATTACCGACATTTCATGCTAGATAAATGGCTCCCAGCAAGGTTAATAAATATCTTGAATCACACAAATACACACACACACACACAGCCAGCTCCTTTTCTAATAGGTGCAACATTTCAATTATGCTGCATTCTTTTTCCCCAACTCCCATGCCCCCACGGCTTAATATATGCACATTATCGGGATGCTGATAGCCAATTGTATCGGCCCATAATGTTCCGGCATATAGAGGCTTTTGTGGTCAAAGACACCAATGTCCAGTCCATTAATTAACACATTCAATTCGAGAGGAATTTCTGATCGAATCGAATTACACCATCAGAAATAAACGATATACATTTATGATTAAAGTATACATGTTTCTGTAAATTACCACTTGAAACGTTTCCCCGTAATTAGTATTGCTGAAAGGACAAAGAGTGCAAGGAATTTGAGTAAATTGTTTCTTATTGTTCAATTCAATATGCCACACAATAACCTGGCTGAGAACTATTTGGATACTTTCCGAAAGACAGACAGCCTGAATGGCACTTGCAACCTGCCTGGGACCCACACCTTTACCTTTAATGGCTAAAATGGCAAGGAATGCGCTTTTGTCTAGGCACTGAGCCCTGACAACCTATCCAATCCCAATCCCAATCCCAATCCCAATCCCAATTCCATTCCAATCCCCTCCCACTTGCTACTCCCGGCTGAAGCTCATTATGCGCTGCACGCAGTGACAATTATTCTGTAGAAAAGACGTTGCGAAGCCAACTCATTTCAATTTGCATAAAAGCCAGGCGACAGATTGGAGTACAGAGCTGCCGTGGCAGCAATATTCGAGCTCTGGCTGGTACAGCTACTTGCCACAACAATGGACTTGTGGGGAGCCACACCCAAAAAGTGTATTATTATTGTATAATCGGTTTGATTGATAACCCGTCCAGCATTAGATATGTGTATCTTAAGCCGTAGGGCTTTAGTTACGGAGGGAGGAAATTCTGAAATGTAGAAAATTCACGGCGAATCACATCGAAGAAAGACTTGGTGCTGGGAGGGAAAGAAGACCCGACAAGTTGAAGTATTTATGTCATGTCGAGTTTTCCTCCGCAGTCTTCCAAGTCTCGGCTTAGTGGTGCTCAGCTGCGAAAGCGGCAGCAAATGCGCTTGCATTTATAATTGTTGGTAGTAGTATTTATTTTATTATGTCCATAACTATAATGAGACATGAGTGGGGCTTCGACTTGTTCGAGAGATTGGAAAAGCAACAAGCATCTCGGGCTACAACGAAGAAGCTGCAACGACGTGCAAAATCGCGGCAAAGACACATTTCCATCAAATCAATCAAAAATGGTAAATACAAGTTTTTTTTCTGTATTTTCTTTTATTGCAAAAACGTCAAAGACTTGGGGCTTAAGTAGGTCCAACAAAAAGTATCTCTACAGCCGGGCTAGCGGGCTACCGAACTGTGCTGTGCTGCTAAGATGCTGCCAATGTTGTATCTGTTAGATTGGAATGCACTTTCCGAGTGAAATGCCAGGCCGACATGGCAGCTCTTACTATTTGCGCCACTGTTTGTTGTCATGCCATAGTTGACAATCATTTAGAATCACTTCTTGCAAAATGAAAGCATCTTTTGAAAGTTGCTGGCTGTCTAGTTGCTGCTGGGATGGCTTTTGCTGGTCTTCTTGCTATTGCTGTTTTTGTTATTGTAATTAAAGCGAAATGCCATAAGACAAATGCGAATGCGAAAATGTAACTGGCAAGTGTTACTGGCACTGCTTTGCTGCTTTGAACTAACTGCTCCGCCTGCCACAGACTCTCACCCAGTGACACGCATTCGCATTCGCAGTCGCACTCGCAAGATACATTTGCTCGCATTCGCGAGATACATCTGCCGCCTACACGAGGCTGTGGGCTAATTAAAAGCCACATCCATCGAACTGCGCATAATGTTCGAGTGGCAAACAGGGCCACCAGATACAGATACATTCGCCGACTGATAACAGGCAGTGGGGGGGTCGAAAGGTTATCAGTCCACTGCCAGCATCGTTGCCTGTAGTTTATTTATTTTTACTTTCAGCAACAGATACTGTATCTGCGGCTAAGAAGGTGTGTTTTTTTTCGACTTACCTCACTGCTCGGCATGTACAGCATTTTCTCATACTCCATTTTTTAGCTCTCGTCTCGTTAATAACTCCTGGGATATAAATAAATATATGGATGATTTACTTCTCAGGCTGCTAGCTGTAGCTGTAACTCCAACTGTATCTGTATCTTTTCACAGCTCGCTCGTGGCGTGTGCATGCAAAAATCTAAAAATCAACCTCGTCTGCGAAAGTATCTCTCAGGTTGTCGTCGGCTGTCTCGTTCTGGCTCGCGGCGTGCCGCTCTCTCCTTCTCTGTCTGGCTCTTTCACTTGTTGCTGTTTTGGTTTTTGGCTTTCCGAAACGTTAAACTAGATTCACTCAAAAGTTGTCGTTGCTTTTGTTATATTGGCTGTCTGAATTGTTTTCCACTGCCTTTGTGCTGTTCATAATGAGCTTTTAAACAGTTTTGCTAGTTTTTGATATTATTGGATGGTCTTTGAAGTTTCTCGACTGATTCGAACACTGGTAGCTAGCTAGCTATGGCTGATCACTGCATTTCGTTACTAAATTTTCCACTGGCAAACTTGTTGCTCTCTCTTTCACACGGTTGTCTTTGTCTCTGTCTGGGGCGGTCTATGGTCCGCTGTCAGCAACCGTTCGCAAAGTCTTCACGCTCAATTCTGTGAGCGGTGTGTGCCACGATCGCTCCGCTTACCTCATGCTTTCGGATCTGGTGGAGCTTTTGAGCCGCCAAACTGGTTCGCAGCCAATCTTGAGCCAAGCTTTTGGCCCCCGTCTCCTGTCGCCCCTCCCGCCAAGCATTTCCATGGCACTATCGATGGCAACAAAAGTCCATCAATTTCGCGATGAAATTTATTGTTTCACATAAAGTGACACGGGCAGAAACTGCCACTGCAACTGTGATTGAATCGGCCACGCCCTCAGCCACATAGCTCCATAGCCACACCCGGCCCGCAGCCCCCACAACTTGGCCAGATTCTGACAGTAAGGCGGTCAGAAAAAGCACCAAAACAGTCTCTGGCTAACCAACACAACCCGTCAGATACGGGATACAAGATACGAGTGCATACTGCTGTCAGCAGTGTGTGTGAGTGTCAGAGTGTGTGTGCGTGTTTGAAATGGCTCCGGCGCACTGCTGCACGTCAACTGCATTATCATTTCCGCTTCCGTTCCACAAGACGCAAAGACGCCCGAACAGGGACCGACACACACACTCGCACACACAAAGCCCGGCATCGGTAAAAGTCGAAATACAATTTTGTTTGGCATTTATATTTCATGGCACAATGACAATTCCAATGGATCTACTCTCTTTTTCTCGATTTTTTGACAACTCATAAAAACAGTGACGCCATCTGAAGGCCAAGCACAGCTCTATCCTTTCCGAAATGTCCTGGCGGTCATTGACCGTAGCAGAATGTAATTATTTCAGACTCGGAATACAAAGGAATTTAGCATTAAATTTGAAAGCTTAAAGTATTATCCTCTTGCCTTTGGGGCCTAAGGATAATACTATTCCAATGGTTTTGACAGCGTATTATTCTGATTTTACGCTTTTAATCTATTTAGCCAAAAGGTTATTAGACAATTTCGCGCTAAAAATTTGTGAAAATCATCACATCATGTCAGGTGTTGTCTCTGCAGTCGACGGTGGTACCTGTCGGATGATTCCTAACTAAACTGGCGTGCAATTGTTGACCGGTTCCCGGGCTGAGCCAATTGCTTCGTGGGGCAACAGGAAGCTGCGTCGCCTAAAATGAGAGACATGTCAACAGCAATTGGCACTTTGCGAACCTAGAGCGGCACGACGGGCAGCCAGGCCGCCGATGGCCATCATTATGCCGGATGCTGAATGGCGGACCCTCCGCGATTAACTCTGAAGTCCGGACTGGCCCCCAGCCAGCGGGCTATCGACAAACGGATCTGTTGCCTCGGTGACAGACAGATGACTCAAAGGAACACCGTTCTATGGCGAACCACGACCACCGTGGGACTCAGCGGTGACAGAGGAGCTCCAGCTGGGACTAGCCGTTGACCCATCTCCTCCGCATTGGTTGCAAAACGTGCCAAAGTGGCAGGACCAGCAAAGGCTGCGACAAACAGCTGAATCAGCCCCTGGGGCTGGACGAGCGTTCAATGGGGAAATGTCGGTGTCGCCTCCACGGACTGCCTGTGCTGCGATAAATCAGCTAGGGATAACCCTAGCTTCTAGGGTCTTAATGATGAGCCTTGATCCATTCAAGAACGTGTGCTCCAAACTTGGACCAGGATAGCAAAACTAATAAGGCTGACTGAAAATTTAATTTAAGTTTAAACAAACAGATTTCTGCATCAAAAAACAGATAAGTTTTGAACTGGGTGTTTGCTTTTAAACTTTCTATAAAACAGGATAATTCAGAAGGGCTAGCTTTTTTTAAAGCCAAAGTTTACTAAATTCTACATACATTGCAATACACACCCTTTAACTTTCATTTGCAGCACTCAGAAGCATCAGATCCCAAAACGAAATCCCAAAACAGCCTCTACATGTTCGAGTGAGGCATTGGATAACCCATCGAATCACCGGTGGCGCCACTAAGCATCATTTAATCAGCCTCCTGCAAGATAAATCAGTTCCCAATTGAGGCCTTGAGGACCTGAACACTCTCTGTGGTTGCAGTATAACCTGTGGCTGTGTCTGTCCAGCCGAATCAAGCCAAGTATTGAGTCCAGAGAGTTGATTTGATTTGCTGGACATCGACATCATGTTTCCCCTTATGAAACAGGGCGACCCAACCTAATGGAAGAGGGCCAGGGGCGGCATTGCAGGGGCTGCCAATGGGATCTCACACTGATTGGTCTTAAATCAAAGCAAGGATTAATGCGCAGGGAGGTGGCCGACGTCCCAGTCCCAGTCCGGCCCCTTTGGACGAATACAAATAGAGGGCCAGACTCACTTTAAACGCAGTGCCGCACAATCGGACACACATGCAATGCGGGATGGAAGAAGGCAACATCAAGCCTCACACATAGAAGGCGGCTGGGAAAGGGGGCGTGGCAAAGACGTGAGGCGTGACAGCACATGCAGCCGGATGGATGGTCAATGAGACACTTCCGGTGTAGGAGGCCACAGCCGGAGCATTGATGTAAATGAAAGCCGTTACGCTTAAGCCGAGCACAATGCCCCAGCTCGCACTCCGGAAGCACTGCATCCACAATGGACTGTGGGTGGGCGGTGGGTGGTAGAAAAGGCTTTCGAGGGAGTCACCTCCCACCTCAAACGGCCGGATTGTTGAGCAAACTGTTGCACGCCCTTTGGACATCCGAGTAGCAGTCCGATTCTCCGGGGACCAGAGCTGTTCATTTGACTGTTTTTTGGTCAAAGAATAAAAGTGTTACGGAACTTCCAGAATCCTTGTTGCAGGAATTTGTACTATAAAATATTTAAGCTCAATCAACATTTCAAAAATATAATTTAAAACATGAAATCATCATAGCCATAAGGTGTTATGGCTAATTACCTCTGTCAATACTACTTATTTACATATTTTTTCCTATTAAATATTTACCTCAACTTTAAATTAATTTAATAAATAGTATAATTTTATTTAAATATCAACGATTAAATAAAAATATAGCAGTTACTCATATATATTTTATTGATTTTTCGTTGAGAATTTATTTTTCACAACTTTAATTGAAAACTGACTTTTTTGGCAGACCTTTAAATTCTGATTAATGCAACTGAACTGCCTTCTCTGGGATGCCCTTTTGTGAGCGAAAAGCCGGCACCACTGCAAATGAAAGAGGATTGAGCCACCAAATCCCAGTTAGTGGCAAGAGTTTGTCTGAATTCGTTGAATCGTTGCGGTGTCAGTTCACATGGAAATCCGCTCGAAAGCCATTCACAAATGTAATCCGCTGGCCGGGCCAGCTCAATATGCAGGCATGTAAATAATTGCCACCACCGGCAGTGCCACCGTTAGCGATTTGTCCAATGCCCCAAAGGGTACTTCACGCGATTCCGTCCGTGCTCCGCCGTGCCGTGTAATCACCGGAATGCTGGTCTCCGGCCATAGCAGCGCGACATGTTGAGTGTCGGCTCAATGAGCCGGCGCGTTGATTTCAAATAAATAAAAATGTTAATTTTAAAACGGGGCGCACCACCACCCCAGCGCCACCACTCCCGTGATGCGCAGCTCTTCGAAATTACAGTTATTCGCTGTACGTGTTTAATTATTTTTAAATCACGGTTCGAGGACTGGCACAGGACCTCCACTGAGGACGATCTATTTTCGAAGGCGAATCACGTGCCGATTGTCAGCTATTCCAGATCATTCGCCGTGGCCCACAACTGTCCACTTAAAGTATTATTTCCATAGAAGCCCTGTAACCTTAATTGCACGGACTATTTCATGCGGTTGAATTTGAATTTGTTTTTTTGTAAATAATAATTATGACCTCTTTGTGGAACGGTCAACCGGAAAGTGAGGGCGGCAGCCCACCTGCACTTGGCGCAACTTTAATGCATAATAAATGGAGCAAATAATAAACTTTAAGGATCTAAGACGAAGATATTTTCTTGGGTTACGGCTCAAAATGAAACGAGCTGACCCCCGAACCGACCCACTCACACACGCACCACACCCAGACACACTAGCACGCCGACAGGAATGAAAAGTCAAAGGTCAAGCCACATAGAAAGCGAATTACTTTGTTGACTTAAGCTGAAATTTATGTTTTCGCAAATAAACGACAGGGCCAGTGGGCAAATGCATTTGTCGTTATGCAAATGACAAACTCACTGACCGTATCCGGCTGCCTGTCCGCCCGTCCATCCGTCTGTCCTTCCGTCCGGATAGAAGTTGATTAATTTTCTGCAGTCGCTTGTTTTTTGGCCGAATTTCTGTTTGTGTTTTCTCGGCCGCATAATGAAACCTTTTGTCAAGTTGTGGCTTCATTGTCTCTGCTATTTATTAATTAATCCAAACGTTTTATTTGTGTTTCCAGTCGAGGAAGTCCGTCAAAATCCACTTCCCCTTTCGAAATTATTCGGCTGTGGGGGCAGTTGAACCCTACCCTCCACAGAGTGTCCCTTTTGGGACTGAATTGCCGCAAAAGGCACAACATCATCATCAAATCAATCTCTTTTTGGTGTTCCATCAAATAATTAATTGCAAATTTGCGGTTCAGTGCAATCAGTTGACTTTGCGAAGGTCCCTGACCCGATTTCTTTCTGCTATAGCATACAAATTTGATAGAGAAGTTACGTTGGCAGGACCAACATGCTCTTTTCGATTTGGAAAATGCTCGAGTGAAGAGCAGCGGCAAGGCCAAGCTGCTTATGCAAAAAGGCTGACAGTTTCTAAAAACATCTAGCTACATAAGCTCTTATTTATTTCTTGGAATTTTCCTTCCTTTTTTTACCCACTCAGTGACGTCAATGACAAGTCACTTGAACCAAATCGTAATCATGTAGAGCTCATTTGCCTTGAAAGCCGAGTGCATGCAATTGAGAAAGAAGGCTAACAGGATAACAGGTGAACGCCTTCAATCGTCCGTCGTCGGACTTCAGGACCTCTCCGGCAACCGGGCCACCATCATTATTGCCAGCGATAAAGATAATGGCCATTCGTGTATAATGTTGCAAGGAATCAATTGAATTATGGCGCAGCTCAAGGGCTCCCGATGGAGGACCGATGGAAGACAGTCCTTCATACATAGTCGAACTAGTCAAGACAATCGAGCAGCAAATTGCGTTGCCCAAAACCGAATGCTTGACTGGATGCCCTGCTGCTGCTCCTCCAGATCCTGCCCCTGGTCCACCTTTTCCACCGCACTTAACCTGGCTATTGTCTTTCTCGTCCTCCAAATGCAAACGGCATTGTAGCATATTGAGCATCTTCAGGAGCTCCTTTCCGTTTCCCCATTCCTTGGCCCTTCAGAAGCTCTAAGCTCCTTAGTTGTATTCCCTTTATTCTTGCACTGAAGGAATTCATATATAAATATGAAACAAAGTTTCAATTTTAACTAATATTATTTGAGAATAGAGTTTCATAGACTCTGTCCTTTCACTGAGTATTAGTTTAAGATACAATTTTTGGCCTAAATGTGAAACGGACATCCCAGATATATTTAGTCTTAATTGACAAACAATTCATGGATGACATTACCAAAAATGTCATTGCCGAATCTAGTTGACAGGAATTAAAACTTTGAAATGTCAAAGGTAAATTTCAAAGGATGCAATAACTCAAAAGTTTCTGTTTCTACCAATAGAAATTGAAAAAAAAAATAAACAAATATCAAGTGTTTGTACTTGGAATTGAAACTCAGTCTTTTTTTCCGTGTACCTTTAGCTTCTGTCTCATAACTTGCATCCGTGTCCTCACTATTTGCATGCCACTGCCACCGCCCGTGTCCCCTTCGGCATTCCCCTCTCGTTTTTGGTGGTGCGCTTCAATGGTTTTGTTAGTCCTCGCACTGGAATGGTATGTTAAATCCTTTTTGCGAACAAATTCAATTGTGCTTGTGCAATTTTTGTTTGATAACTGTAAGGCGGAGTGTCTGAATCTCCGATTGTGATTGCCGTATATATAGTCGTAGTCATAGTCATGGTGTTTGTGCGTGGGTGGCTCGGGGGGGGATTGTGTGTGAATAGACAGCATTGTACGAAATACTTTATGCGATTATGAAAATGCCTGATTGCACCTTCCGAGCTGGTCGAGCACTAATGCTATTTAAAGATTACCGCCCGAATTGAAGGCTATCGGGCTCCCCCAATCCGGCTCCTGTTGCTACTGCGACTGCTACTGAAATAAACAACCGTGCAAAGTTGGCCAAAAGTTTAAGCTTAAGCAGGATGTGGATGCTAAAGTGGATTGCTGGATGTTGCCAACTTAGACACAGTCAATTAAATCCGAAGCGGGGAAAAACTGCGCCCGCAAGCAAATAAAACGAAATCTAAATAAATGGCGGGGGTAACAGCTCAAAATGAAACTAATACTGCTACCCAAGAGCACGAAGTCCGCTCCTTACAGCTTACTCCTTACTCCTTGGAGTCCTGCTGCACACCCTCCATGTCATTGCACGCGTTATCCTTCAAGCCAAGCAGCAGGAGTGAAGTTGCGCCAGCAGCTGCAAGGGTATAGCAAAATTAAATAGAAAGTGGAAACTGCACTGGATTATCCCCTTTTCGCCAGGACGATGCCCGTATACCCTGCCGCAAGGAAATCCCATAGCACTGCTGGCTCTCGGATTCGGGCAGCTACTGCCAGTAGAAATTCCCCGAACTGAAAGCCATCAAAGTCGCAACACAGATAAATGCGAGCGTATATATAAGCGGGACGGCGAGTGTGTGTGTGGGCGAAGTATCCTGGCATCGAAGGTCCTTGCAAAGGCAAAGGGACATTGCTCTGCTCATTGAACTATGGCTAAGAATGTAAGGCAGCCACCCGATGGCGTCTCCGGACGGAGCCCCGGTCTTTCGTTATGAAAATGACAAATGTGCTGCTGTTGCTTCACTGGTGATGTTGCTGGTGCAGTTGCTCCTTCCAGCTCCTACTGGTGCTGCTTCACTGCTGCACTTATAATTAAAATATGCAAATGCTGCCCCGGTATGTCAGCGGCAGGGCTGCCACATGTAAATATTTATGCAGCCAGTGGATCCGACTACGGCACCGGCCCCGTCCCCACGGATTACTCCATTGCACATAGCGCATTTTATTGCCAGTCCCTCGGAGTTGGCATAATTTGCATGTAAACGCGCCATTTTTCTTGAGGTCACCCCGAAAACCCTCTCGAACCCGATCCCATAGACCCTTTTAATTATTTTGTTTGCCTGCTGCTCGCTATTTATGCAAATGCAAATGTTTTCGCATCAATTTCCAAGACTCTGGCGCTCATTAAGCTCTGCCCGTCAGTCCTGCCATATCCTTCCCCATGCCATGCCATACCATTCCATTTGATTTCGTCCGTACTGACGTCGGCAACGATTATAATTGAGTTCGGCAAGTGTTTTGCCGCTCAATTGATTGCGCATACGCATCGTGGTACCATAACAATATTTTCGCAATATTTATTCAATTTTTTTCTGGTTGCGGTCGCTGTTGTTTCGTTGTGTTTGCCACTATATTGGGCCATAAATTACGCAATTGATTCGTGCGTGGGCCCAGCGGTGGCCTTAATCAAATTAACCAGTACAGATGTAAATTAACTTTTCATATCGATTGCAATTCAATTAATTAGCATAAGGCCAGATGCCAAATAGTTCTCCATTCTGAAAGGGAACTGGGGATGCCTCAGAACCGGAAGAGGAATCACAACCGAGATACTCCGGCTTTAAAAGAGCATGAAGGCCATGAAAAAGTCATTAAGCCCGCCTGGGTGTCTGGGTGTCAGAATTTTTATTGCACGCACTGTGCACTGATCTTGGAAAATAAAATAAGCAAAAAAAAACAGGGCGTAAAAGAGAAAAAGTGAAGAAAGACGACCCGACAACACCTTGCAACGTGCGGGAAGCGAAACGTGAACGTAAATTACAATTAATTACATTTTAATGACGCTTGTTTAATTCAGCGTTTACAATTGCATACACAATTATGGGGCAAGGAGGCAACAACAAGGGGCGTTGCGCTAAAAAAAAGATGCAGGGGGTGTTAAGATGCAGGACACTCGCTCATTACCCCACTTGCACTTGGCTGGCTGCCATTTTTATGCACTCGCTGCCATTGAATTTAACAAATTTCGCCTCGGACTCACAGCCATATTAACGAGCGGAAATATTTTCTCCGCTCTGCGCCACTCCGATCCGGCCCGCCCTCTTCGTTTGTTCATTGCTGGCGTAATTAACTCGGACCGGCACTTTAATTAAAGTGCTCGCAGAACAATCAAAGGGAATTTAAACAGGGGCACAAACAAATAAATGACAAACTGAAAGGCGAACGAACGCGGACGCATAAACGGGCAGGCGAACGGGGCGAAAGGAATGAACCATCCGGCGATCCAGCGATCCGGGAGCTAGCAATTTTCCTGAAATATAAGCACATTAATTCAGTGCGGGATGCCCGGAGGGGGAAACAGCGGGTTCGGGAAAATCAGACAACAGGCAAATTAAGGTGCGAATCCATAAACACACAAGTGCGAAGCTATAAAATGCCAGCGTTTGCTGGAGCGCCAATGGGGCGTATGCGTAATGCAGCCAGACAGCCAGGGAAGAGGCAACATTCAGCAGATAGCGGATCCGCTCCATCTCTTCCTCTGGCTCTGGCTCCTTGTGAATTGTGGCCATTGTGGCAACGGCAATGCGCTTCAAAGGCATGGAAAGAATTCGAGGGGCAAGGAGCTGCGGCAACGAATACGCAAGCAATAAATACGCTTCAACTATTTGGCAATGGTGGCGGGCAAATTTAAAATGAGTACAGCTGGTGCGGCAACGGCCGCGGCAAGATGATGTTGCGGAGGCCACGACTGGCAGACATTAAATTGCAATTTATGCCAATGAGTTCTTAATGTACAGAGCCAACACCAACAGCAACAACAAGGCAATACAGCAATTGCTTCCCCCTAATGGCCGCCAACTCGCCTGTAATTTATTTGCAAATTATTATTAAAAGTTCGCCTTGACTTGCCTCCGCCAGTTGGTAGTCGGCAGTTGCCGGTTGCCAGTTGCCAGTTGGTGGTTCAATTCTCGGCCAGTTCCCAAATGATTCGCACTTAGTTTGCTGTCAGCCACAAAAATACAACCACAAAGTCGCTGCCATAAATCAAGCAGGAGCCTCCCTTCCCTCTTCCGTTTCCCTGTTTTGACCTTCACTTTTGCCTTGTTTAGGTAACAGTTCCTAATATCAGAAAGAGCCTTGAGTTTCGATGGGAGTTTATATTAACACGCTCTCAATTAGTTGCCAATTAGTCGGCTCTGGGGCTGTTCTGGCCTCTCTTCCTTGGCGATATATGCCTGCTGATGGCTGAAATCGTGCTTATTCAATTAAATGCTCTGCACCAGCTCAATTTCAAAATCACATTTATCAAGCCATTAGTCTTGAATAATCGCACCCTCCACTCGCACTAAATTGGTTGCTACACAAAAAGAAACTAACTTCAATAGATATGTATATTTATTGAAATATACAGTATGAGTTACATAAATAAAGCTATAGTAGAAGCTATAGTCATATAAATTGCCTTAAAAAAACGTAAAACATCTCCGAAGGTCTTCCCAATTTTTGCATGTGCAGTAGCAACTTAACTTGTCGGGCATGTCAGAAGACACTCACATTAAAACCAGTGTCGGCTGGCTGATAACGAAATTTGCCTACCATTATAAGCAGGCTTGCATTGCCATTGACAATGCCATCGGCTGCCACTGAGACTGAGACTGCGAGTGTGGCTTTGCCTCTGTTAGTGGCAGCAGAGTACACAGATGAGGGGCTCAAGCACCAACGAGTGCACTCGAGGACCGCAGATAGCAGCAAGACGAGCTGCTAGCTGGAGGACGAACAGGAGCTGGATCGAAAGCCAAAGCCAAGACAGCAGAAACCCAATAAGGTGGCATAAGATGATGACAACGAGGGCGACGAGGAGGAGCACAAAACCAATTGTTGGCCGGGCCATAATGCACGGCAGCAATCGCATTAGAAATAGTTGGAAAATCAAAAAGATTATCAGACCGGGGCAGTGGGAAAAGCGGAAGATAGAAACGGGCCAAAGAAGGCAAGAAGAAGGATGGCAGGAAGAAAGGCTAGCTGGCTTACAAGAAGAATGGAAAATGAGGACCCTACTGTCGCACAATGGCGTACGCCGTACAATGGAAATCAATTTGAAGGAGTCGAAAATCCTAAGAATTTAAATTGTCTTCTACGAACCGAAAGTGTTGGCATTGGCACAAATATTAATTTTGATATTTTTTTAAATAAATATGGGAATAATTTATATTTAGAACTCGTTCTATGTAGATTTATTATGAATTTCAAAGCATTTAAACTTACTCGTATATTGAACAGATAATAAATATATTTTTTCCAATTTGAAATGTAAAACTATTTTAAGCATTCAACAAAAAAATAGCAAAACACTTTAACTAGTTTATTAATAAAAGCTTCAATGAATTTTTCAATTGTATTCAATTGCAAACAAAAATCGAAATGGGCCAACAAAATGACTAGCTACTCCTCCTAAATGACTAAGTGGGGCTCAATATCGTATTATAGCCCAATTCAGTCCGACTCCTCCGCCTGCGAAAAACCCACATTTGTTCTGTGCATTCGGATCTGCGGTAATTGAACTAATACCCAAACAAATAATTGACCCGCTCGAACCGCCATTCAAATCAGATTGGGAACTTTTCAGCGTAAAATTGCATTTGCTGCCATTGTGCGACTGCCGATGCGGCTGCGGTTGTGGAGCCGCCGACGTTTGCCACCGCCATTATGATAAATGCGCCTGGAATCAAATGATGCTGAAAAGTATGCTATGGTTTATAAGGCAGCCAGACACCGGGAAGAGGAAGAGTATGAGTAAGAGGATTCAAGTCCGGGCGGAGTCCTGGCCCATTCGATTGCCTGGCGAGGAATGACTCGACTTGCTCTGGCTGCCATTGCCACAACGAATTAGCGCCGTAAATCGCATTTAAATCGTAAAATTCCCCCCGCCAGCAAGTCACTTTACATGCAGCCAGACAGGGAAAGAAGTTGGTGAAAGAGATATAAAAGAGAGAGAGAGAGAGAGAGAGAGATAGAGACGGGGCATGAGAAGGAGCGATGACAGGCCAAAGTCAGAGTCTGAGATAGGAACGGCGGGGTGCTCGCAAAGATTTTGATCCTATCAAGTAAATTGCATTTGGCAGTTTGCGAAAAAACTTTACGCTGCCCGCCATAATTTCAGCCAAAGCCGCGCGCCAGTCTTCTTGATCTGGAAAAACAATGAATCAGACATTGCAGTCCGGAGTCCGGGCCGGCTAAGGAGGGTAATGAAAGTCAATGGCTTCCAGACACGCCTCATTTGGCCAAGAAGATGACGTGACATCGATATCGGTAGATGCGTTCTGTAATTAGGCCGATTACCCGAAATGCCATTAAAATGTACGACATGCTTTGACGAAACTTGAGAATGCACTAGAAATCGGATACAAGCGAACTAATTAAAGATTCCATTTACGATAACTCTGTCGATAGCTCCATAGAAATGTTTTGATTGAAAATTCTAAACATGATCTTTCATATCCATTAGCTACACGCTTTAAAAATAAAATTAATTGTATGACCTTTTCATATTAATAAACAAACAAAAAACTGCAATAATGTATTATTTAATCCATATTTCAATAATTTTTAGAAGCTGTCATACAGATTTAATTTGCGATCCAAGCGACAAAAAAAACACCACCAATAATTAATGCAATTGGTTTGTAGTAGCCCCAATTAGGCCATAAATAATAAATCAAATTGGCACATTATATCACATATTAGTAAACTAAGCTTATAAACAACGGTAATAGCAACATTTTACTAATTCCTGGATACTTATAATTAAAAAGAATTAAATATTTGAATTTTTGAACGGGATAATTTACCCAAAATATGTCAGAATTAAAGCTCTTTTTAATTTATATACTATTTAAAATGTTAGTTTTAATTTTTTCATGAAAAGCAATACATTAGTACCAATTTGTACTCTAATTAGCGAACAGTAAAAACACAGCTGAACAAGATTTTGGTTCATTCCAATTGGCTTCTTATCAGAACCGGCTTGCCATCTAACGTTTGGCGGCGTTGCCACCTGACGCGAATATTCTTATACGATTATTCCGCAACGATCGTATCAGAACGCTAACATTTGTGCTAGGCATTTGCCGCCCCGCTGTTAACTGCCCCTTTAGCTCAGTGGTAGAGCGTTGGTCTCGTAAACCAAAGGCCGTGAGTTCAACCCTCACAGGGGGCAACTGTGGTCTGAGAAATATGTATATATTATTATACCTCTTTTTTTCTTTATTTTGTAATAGTTTTTATTATTTTTTTTTTGCATATTTCCTGGCCCATTGAAGGCTTTATTTTTTTGGTGGCATGCTGGATGGGTTGAGTGCACTGGTGATCCAAAACTGGCCTTAACTGGCTGCTGCAGCAATTTCCAATCGATTGCGCCATGTTCTCACTTCATACGATAATGTTGAAGTTTTGCAATTTGCGGCAGAGGAAAGTTCGTCTTTTCGCCTGGACTCTCCACCTCAAGATTTATAGAATATTTTTTCTTGGCTGGATTTGCTGGCAAAGTTTTTTATGTTTTTTGACTTTGGCAAGATTTATGCGGCAAAGTCGCCAGGAGTTGGAGTGTGCTTGCGCATGTTTCGATAATTTGCGTGATTTTTGCATTTACCCGGCCCAGAAACGAGCAGTGCGAGTGCAAGTGCATGTGAAAGTGGATCTGGAATGGTGGTGGCTGCCATGGCGGAGGGGGCATCATTAAAACTTGCTGCCACTACAAATGTGGGCCATGCCAGGCCATGCGCCATCCACCATCCACCATCCGCCATCAGCCATCCTCCGTCCCCTTGATGTTGCACACATTTTAAATAATTTTATAATGATTCCGTATTTATTTCAGCTGGTAATTAAAACAATCTTGCCGCATAAAATATTTACTTGCAATTAGAGCAGCTGCCAAGCCACTCAAGTGCAGCTCAGCCGCGCCTTCGCGAAGGATGCGAACGATGGCCGGAACGAACAGAGGATGAGATGGGGGCGCGAATCAAGAAGACGGGGCATTGAGGCTGACTATGTGGGGTCGCCATGACAGACACTAATTATGGATTGTGCAATTTGCGACGTGCAGCTAACCGCAAGACATGGCAGCGACACGAGAAGGATGTGCCACAGGACACACCTCACCGCCATTCGCGATGCCATTTTGTGGTTCTTTGGAGGGGATTGGCCGCATTACACCCACCTTGAACCGAGTTCGTCTTGGTCAGGGAGGCATCTATTAAAACTAAAACTTGTTCGCGGGGTAGTGAGCACAAGGAAAATGTATATTATTTATTCCTAATCGTAGGCGAAACGACTTTAAAGCTGGATCGAAACCGGCTCACATAATTTAACAGAGCATTATCATGAAAATATGTTTTTATTAAAATACTTTTGTAACAAACTATATAGTAGCTATTACAAGTGCATATGTACCAGCTTTAGTTGTAGTTGTAGCTTGCGAGGACAGGCAAGAAGGACGGCAGCACTTCCAAGGACACGCTGCAATCGCCCGCCATTAATAAGAAAGTTTGGTCGCTGCCTGCTGGTAATAAGCAAATTGAGATGACAAACTTTATTGTTGATTTTGTGTCCCCACATACACATGCTCCGCCGACCCTCTCCCTGTCTCTTTCTCAAGTTTTCCTATTCCTCTCGCTCGCTCCCTACTGCTAGGGTCTACTGGGGAGCCGTGGCCCCTAAATGAGTTATTTAAGTAGCACTCGCGCCCCAGTTTAAATGCGCTCGTAATTTGCCTTTGTGCCATCAAAGTTTCCTCCGCATGTGTGTGCATGTGGCATAGAAGAAACACACACAGTCCCCCACTTCCTTGTACGTAGATGTAAGCTATTAATGCGCCTCCTTGGGAGACGGCCTCAAAACACGCCTCCCATACTACCCAGAGCACCGAAAAAAAGCAAGGACTATTTCAGTCCCTGGTATAAGAAATCTAAAATATAAAACAGAAGACTTTTACCATTTTTTTTTCTTTTTAGATGTTGTGTTTTATAAATCCCTGGTTTTTTTCAGTGCATACCGCATCTTATATAGAATGTGCGACATACTTTTGAGCTCCTTTCATTTCGGGGCCCTGTGCTTCTGGGTCTGTGCGCATGTATTTTACTTGGCTAAGTACGTGATTTGATTAGCGCCCGAAAAACCTCCCAATTCCGGGTTATCCTTCTCACACACACACACACACACACACACACACAACCAGAGACACATGGAGAGAGTCAGCCAAGTCGGAGTGCGAAGCATTAAAATCCTATGACAGAATTAAATGAAAATCCTTTTGTCGCCGGCAAAGGGAAAATCGCCTGTTGATGCAGAAAAATATAGCGGACTATTTCTCATTTCATTTTTCACTCGATGTTCAGTGTCCTGGCCGATAGCCGCTGTCCGATGGATGTCCTTTGCTACAGCTCGTCGGTGCACTGGAATGTCAACAGCTGAATACGTGAGCAAACATAGAAATGGCTGCCATTGACATAGGGCACACACACACCAGCACCAACACCAACACCAACACCCACACACACTCAAACACATGGCCATTGCAGTGAGAGTCCTGAAAAGAAGTAAACGAGACATTAATGCTATTACGCGTGTCCTTGTGTGAGTGTCGCTTGTGTAAAAAGCAACTAATGAAAACGGAAATAAAAACCGCTCGAGGAATGCTGATGACTCTCCAAGGATGGTATTTAATATGCGTAAATGTGTTTGGGTGTGTGAGTGTATTTGAGCGTTGTCCAACTAAAGAGTATGCTGCTCCTCCGAATTGTGTGTGAAAGTCTCGTGTGGGAGCAGCCCGGCTCGACTCCTGGCTCCCGACTCCTTCTGGCAACCCATTTTGCACGCGCACCCAAGCACTTAGCATCAATTTGGTGGCCCGTCCATAATACTCGGAGTGGGGAATTGCGGAAGGGCCGGCCTGTGGGGGCCGGTTTGTGAAAAAGGAGCGAAACGGAACTCGCCGCAGACAACTAAGTAAAAGCATAAGTAAGGCACATAAATCAAAAATTCAGTGCCGCCTCGCATTGCTGCCTGTCAGAATGGCACGCACAAATACTCACTCAGTGCCAAGAGGCCGGGAGTCCAGCTCGAACTCCTGGCACTGCTCCTGCTCCTGCCAGAGCCCTTTCCCCCTGCCCATAGACCCTTCGGAATGCCAGGAGGAGCCCTCGGGCAGAGCAATTACCAGACAAGTACAGAGGTAAGCCCACGGCAAGTCCGAGCCAAACACAATCGAAAACCCAGCTAGCGTGAAATATTAAGGCTCAAGCGAAATAGCTGCACAGCCAAAAAAACCCTCAATTTTAATGATTATAGAGTGCACTTAAAAAAAAAGAAATTAATATATGAAAAAAATATATCTATAAAATCTACAGACAAATATTCTCAGCCCAATGTCGTCAACAATCCTTATACTCCAATAATGTCCTTTTGAATTTTAGAAATTTTTCAAGTGCAGAGAAGACTTCGAGATTTCTCACTTCTACCTTCCTGCATAAGGACTTTGACTCGGACGAAGCTATCCAATGGGAAAGGACAAAACGGAGGTCCGCTCTTCCTTGGCATCCTGCGGAGACGGCACCTTCGGAATGCCGCCGACGTTCGGTGGAATCTCTGTGAAAAATATTTCTATGCACTCCTCCTGGCTGTCTTATCTAGCTCCTTTTGCTCCTTCCATTCCTTCCCCCAAGTCATGACCATAACTCTGCCAATGCGGGAGATATATAAATTTGCTGTGGCCAGACAGGTGTGTAATTTATTGATTATTCCGCTAGATATGCTCCATGCCACGCCCACCGCATACGGCATACACACACACTGACTAACACATTCACACTGGCATAGCTGAACTCCCACTCACTTGTTTAGACATTTTGTCATCTTCAATTTGTGTCTGTCACTCCCGGAGCTCCTGGAGGCAGGACATCCTTCAGAAGGGCTGCTCCCTGCTCCCTGTGTGTGTGCGGTGCATTTCCGAAAGTGGATTACAAGCTGAAGGCACTTGTAATCGCTGTGTTAAGCCAGATAGGGGATGGATGCTATTGAACCGAAGTTCGGTTCCTGCACCGAAACAAAAAGGTGATAAATTAATATTCATTTATTCCATACGAAGTGATTTGAATCAATTGAAAAGTAATTGTTCATATTCATAGAGATAAGGCTTGCTGAAAGCTATATTAGATTTAGATTATTTAGCAACCATCGCTCATAAATTTTAGATAAAATGTATGCTTCTCACAGTGCAATCTGCGGACTTGGCAAATGCCACTGCCTGGCTTCCGTCCTGGCATGGCTGGCATCTTCATCTATTTGCCAAGGCTCTCTGGCAGGCGGCGTTTATTGAGTTTTAATTGGATAAGTTATAGATGCTCATGTTGCATAAATTCCAGGGACTCCTTTGTTTTGACACCTCCGATCCAGATCCAGATGGGGGATGAAAGCAGAAAGAATCGGCTGCACATCACAGGAATTGTGCGGTCGTGCGTCAAGTGTCCGGGGACGTGCAGCTCATTTTCCTGACCAGGTGGGGCGAGGATTTCTCCCTCAAAGCCTGATAATACCTGTCATCTCGACGTCCGCACAATCAATGAAAGTTCGTTAAGAATCTCGCTAAATTAATGCCAACTATGAAAGCGTTTGTCGAGCTTATTTTCATTATATAAACGCACCAGCCACTTTGATTTTAATATAGCCCAGAAGAGGGGAAAAAATACCACGAAAAAACAAAAGCTATAAATATACAAAAGCTGGAGGGAAAACAAAAGCGGCGAGAACGGGAAAACAATGGAAAACATTTTACTGGCTTGTCGCTGCCTTTATTGCCGCCTAATCGCAATGGACCTTGCTCCGAAGTTGTTCTTTTTCCAGGCTGCACTAAGGCAGCATCATCAGTCATGCTACTTCATTATTATAGCTGACACTGCCAACCCATATACCCCACACTCGCTCCAGCACCCACTCCATCGACCCCTCCCTGTCGCTTATAATTCATTTCTATTGTGCCATGTCTGAAAGTCCTTTTTGATCCGGCAGACTTATTTGTCTTGAGGAAACTCGCAGTAAAATTGCTTTTCCTACTACGCGCTCACTTCCTGTTGTCGCTTGTTGCGCTCTCTGGAGCTCTGGAGCTCTGGAGCTCTGAAGCTGACGCAACTTTTCCATTGTCTTGCCGGCGGTCGGGTGGCCAGCCGGAGATGGGGCAAGTCCTACCAGCCAAGTCCTGGGGATCGGTGTTAATAGACGCCTGCCTGCTGGACTTGCTTGCAACGAGCAGCATCAGCAGCAGAAACAGTGTCAGCATCTAGACACTGCACAAAATAATAATATCATAGTTGTAGGATATCAATTTATTTATAATCAAAAATGAACCATTAAATTTGTTTTCTCCAAGTGCATTGCGTCCTCGGCAGCGGACGCTTCAAGTTGGCTCTTCATTTGTCGCTTTGTGCTTATTGTCACTGCGCCCGGCTTCATTTTCTTGTGATTAATGTCGTCATTAACTGCAATTAACTTTTTTAGTTGCCGTTCGCGACAAATCTTTGCCGTTTTTGCCTGAACTTTGGTCGCCAACTTGACTGGCATGTTGAGCACTGTCAATTTGAGTCCTGGCCTCCATCCTTCACTGGACGTCATCAGTCATGTGTGCTCGTGCTGGAATGGTGCGAGAGCGTGCGACAACTTAATAGTTTTTGCCCTAATTATTTGTCAAGCATTCTGCTAATGGCCTGGGTCGGCCATCTACGATCCTTATCGCTCTCCAAAAAAAAGGAACTAAAAATACATCCATCCTGCCATTTCCCGGCCAAACGAAATCTCTCATGCACTCAAGGAAACTCATTGGGGAAATCGCTTTCGAATGAAACATCTTCAATGCGGGTCTCGACACGAAAAACAGTCGAAAAAGAATTAAAGTTCTATTAATTTGGGGGCATATCTTATCCGTGGGCCAGCCAAGTTCGTCCTTGATTCGCCGGTCTGCGTCCCCTGATGGGAGTAATTCCACTCCGGGCAAGTGCACGAAAATGTCCTGCTAAGTACGAAATAAAAGCGCTACGTGTGTGTCCTGACGTGCACTTGCCCGGAGTCATAAACTGGCCGACTTTGCAGGAGTCGCGGGATCGTAACTAAAACTACATACAACTGCGATTGCGAATACGAATGAGTGTGAGAATGTGGCGGTGCCGTGGCGTGGCGGGGGTGATGGCCGACCCATGTGAACTATGTATTCGCAACGTGGCCTAGAATTATGCTACAAATTTTATAATTTCACACCTAGGCGGAAGGAAGAGCAGCCTCCCAAACGGAAATGGCTCGTAAAACAGCGGCAAACGGCATTGGGAAGTTTTACGCCACGGCTTTGGCTTTGTTGTTTTGTAGCCAGAACTCTGGCTATTTGCTACTTGCCACATATAGCTGCTACATTTTGGGGGTATTTTTTTAGTGCCACTCCGGAACACACACCCACACACACACAGACACACAGACACATAAGCCCGCAGCTGGGACTACTGGCTTGCATTTTTGTGTTTTAACTTTCTTACAATAAAGTGATGTTATCTTGTGCTTTCCAGCTACTTTGCGGCTTAGGCAACAGGCGAGTAGGCGTGGTGGGTGGGTGGCTTTCTGTGGGTGGTGGTTGACAGGATCTAAGGGAAATTACTCTGTGCTTTATCGTGCATATAAATCTATTTGCTCAGGTGTTTTTAGCTGCTAATATGTTTGTGATGACTTTATTTTGCGTTTACCGCCAGCTTTGCCTTCTTCTGGCTCTGGCTGTGGCGCTTGGCCTCCGGCACTGCTTTTTCAGCTTTTCTTATTTTTTCCACTGGCCGGAGTCCTTAGAAACCACCATATTTAGATTGGGTAGAGTGAGCGGATTGGTTGGAATTTTCATGATTTTTTTCTGTGGAAAAGTTGTAGAAAGGTTTTTACTCAGACCAGATGAGCTGCCGGCTTAGCCTAGAAAGTTAAAAAAAAAATCAAAAAATAAATAAATTATAAACAAAAAATATAGATCCAGAAATATAAAATGAAATTTCTGTAACAATGTCCATCCTTGAAGCTTTAATTTATACATCTTTCTGAATCAGACCTACGAGTCGTATGCGCAATTAGGTTAAATACGTGACAAAGGCTCTACCGCCTCCGTGCGAAAGCAAATTAAAAGACCCGGGCATTAAGCTAAATGTTTAAAGCACTTAACCGCCATACATGTCATCAGGCAGTATGAAATATTCATACAGGAGCACCAGGAGCAGCAGGAGCAGTAGGACCAATATGTAAGCTCCGAGGCTACGAAATGCTCGGCTCAAGCTTTTAAGCCTTTTTTTAATGGCTTAACTACAACTAGGCAAGGTAGCAGGATACATATGGAGGAGAAAAGGCCTACACCAGCACCATCACCATCACACCCACACACGCACCACAACGCTGTCGTCGCGACCACACAGCATTTACTCAAGGGATTAACCGTAAAGATCTTAATGCCTCTATTTCGACGGTCTTAAGTAAACTTCCGACTGGGCCGGGGTCTGGGCCCCAGTCCTGCAACTACAAAAACAACAATTACAGCATGAATGTGTGACAAGTCAAGCAGCACCACTGAAGCGAAGCACCCACGCACCACCGCACCACCCCCTGGTTTTTGGCTTTTTATTTGTGTTTGTATTTGGCCCAGTGTTTGTTTTGCCCACTGGCTCCACTCATGCCGACTGGGCCTTCTTCTGATTCAGCACAGCGAGAAAGAAAGGATTGACCTTAAAGAAATGCTCTAGACTTGGCTAAAAATCTGGAAAATGTAAGATTAACATCATAGAGATCCCTGCATATTCTTCAGGGTGTAGACTAAAAAAATATATATTTTTAGTATGATATATTGTGTAGGTACAATGTAGCTTCTAGTTTTTCTCTATGTGTGATTCTTTCATTGTATGTTTGTGATCCTGTCCTTTGGCTAAGCCTTAAGCAGCACTTCCGCATCCTTGTTTGTGTTCTCTCCTGTGGTCGTTGGGTCTCCTTCCCAGGGCCTAGTACCGGGTCACATATGCACATTGTCATTGCCGAGTACCACTAATATTATTTACTTTTCGTTAGGATGTGTGTTGTGCCAGCTCAATAGATAAACACGTGTAGCCATCAGCCATTTCTTGGGTATGGGACATCATCCCTTTCTGACGTTCCGTAAGCATCCTGCCTGGCGGCAACAATTATGCCAAATTAAGTGCAGAAACTTTCGACGGCATTCTTTTAGCCTCGTCGAATAAGCCAAACTTTTGCCGATTCCGAAAGCAGAAAATTAAAAAACGTTAAAATTGAAAAATCATGCCGCACCGTCGAGCAGCAAGAAGCGAACAACCAGATGGTGCCCACGGCCAGTGGCAGACGAGCGTCGGTGTTGTAATTGAAAAATATAAAGTATTGCCGCAATCTGATTAAAATTACATTTAAATAATAGCAGCAGCAGCATGGTAGCAGTAGCAACAACAGGGGTGTATAAAACACGGAGGAGAAGCCACCGACCACGACGTATATTCTGTGATGTACGTCAAGCACGAAACTTGCAATTACAGTTTGCAACGCGGTGGCAGGTAAAAAAACTTTACAAAACTTTCCAATTGCTTTTCATTGAATTGTTATCGGTAGTCCGGAATCCACGGATAGGATAAAAACTGAGGGAAAAATGACCAAGGCAACAAATAGAGGAAAACACTCAACAGTTTAAGATTTGGAAAATACGTTGCATACTCTTAAGTGGTATACAAACCGTGTTATTTCCGGTCTGACTTTTAAAATTAACGATTAAGGATTAGTGTTGTATTCGGTGACATTGACATAAAATTAGTGATAAATTTCACTTCTCAATACTTTATCATTTTTGACATTTGCACCTGTCACTTTCCCAATTTTCACGTCATTCCGTTTTTTCACCTCTTGCGGCAAGGACTGCGTGTTATTGGCCATGCTGTACTACCTGGTAAAATTTATTCAACTTTGCTTCCGCTCGCCTCGGGAAATGACCAAGCACTATCGAAGTCTTGTTACGGAGTGGGAAGACGATCGACGCAGCCGCCAGGTCAACGATGTGGTGTTCGTCACTTGCCAAGGACTGCGGAGCTGCTGGGGACCACACCAGGACCTGTCCTTCAGGTGCGACGCCAGCTACTGCTTCAACAATCATGTGAGTCGCATCATCGAGCACATCGAAAGGGCAGTGTACTCAATAGATCTGGCGATTTATGCGATGAGTTCCGAGCCCATTGGCGAGGCCATGCGGAGGGCAAGCGAACGGGGAGTTCGCATCCGCATCCTCTGCGAGAAGAACTTCATCAAAATGATAGACAAGTACGCCCATTACATGCTAGTGCGCAAGGTACCGCCACCACGCATTCCCACCACCCGCGAAATGATGATGCACCATAAATTCTGTATTATTGACGGATACCAGGCCCAGAAGGATCTGAACCCATCCGATCCAGTAGTTTCGGTCAGCATGAGCGGCTCGCTCAACTGGGTATCCCACGCCAAGAGCTGTGACGACCTTCTGATCACCAGTTCACCAAAGATCTCAAAGCGGCTGGAACAGGAGTTCGTCCGCATCTGGAGGGCCTGTGAGGTGATGCATAGACCACAGCAGCGGCAAACCCGATATGTTTATAATTAGAAGTCTTCATAATTTTATTACAATTCTATATTGAATTAATAAAATATGTACTAATGCTAACGCTTTGATTCTGGTATGGGCATGGTATACATAATTACAGATGTAAGTAATGCTTTT
The DNA here is from genome assembly GCA_035045925.1 of Drosophila atripex. Lineage (NCBI taxonomy): Eukaryota > Metazoa > Arthropoda > Insecta > Diptera > Drosophilidae > Drosophila > Drosophila atripex. The sequence goes on along the minus strand of JAWNOP010000069.1, from coordinate 13,409,674 downwards.
GAACTGACGGCTGCTAGGAGTTTCTCTTCTGCCAGCTCAACTGATCTTATTTCGCAAATAGTACTTGATGAGCTGAATGCACACCTCGGCGTCCTCGGCACTGTCATGGCCAGCCTCTGTAATGAACCAATTTTAAATGTGGCATTAAGTGTGGTTGAAATATGCTTAAGAATGTATAGCCCTCACCGTTTTCCTGTATAATACGCTTCAAATTCTCAATGCAAAGCGTTTTAAGGGCACGCTTTTTGGGAGGTCCCATCTTGTGAGGAAATAGAACCGAAGTGTCCACCACCACTTCGTGAATAAGCTTGAGGGCCTTCAGATCGCTCTCCAGACTGTGGCCCACCAACACAGTCTTGGCATGGAACATCGACATCAACACGGCCTGAACGTCGCGCAACGTTCGAGTCTCCTTCGACAGCATGGCTTCCGTAATGCCCGAGTAACTGAAAGAATAAAGGTTGCTTAGAATAAATACAATCATTGAAAACCAACTTCTAGTTACGTTGTGTTGTAATCCACAATTTGATTGTCCGGCTTGACTAGAGCGTCGTAAACGTTGCGTCCATTGATGTCTACCACTGTGACGCGGGTTAGCTCTATGCCATGTGTTGTGTAGCACATTTCACAATCTAAGGCAAATATGTCCTTCTTGGTAGGAACAAAGTCCTCGCCCCGCTCGATCGTCTTCACAAAACAGGTGAGCCTTTCGGGGTCGTAATAATCGCTAACATGATAGTTGGCGTAAGTGCAGCCCGGAGTGCCCGCGGGTTGTTGGCAGCAGCGGTGCTGGTTGTCTGTGAAACCCCTTCGATAGCCAGTGCTCTTTGGATGATAGTTGCACATGTCGACTCCGCTATGCTCGTAGATGTCCAGGCTGAACACCTTTCCGCATCGAGAGCAATAGCGCTCCCGTTCGTTTGGACGCCTATTGGGACGACATGCACGGATGACAGCCGTCCCTCGTCTGATGCCTGGACGTGGATAGCCATTATCCACCAGCTGCTCCTCCGTTAAACGCAGTTCATAAACCATTTCGTACGCTTTATCGCCTGCTAGGGCATCGAAGGGCTCACCGTTGCTTAATGAGCCTAGTTTGCTGAAAAGAGTTGACATGACAATTCGTGTTTATAACATTCGATTCTTTAGCTTAGGAACTTACTCCTTTTTCTCCACGCTCCAGGAGGTGGTGAGAGCTCGCTTGCCGCCCAGCATCATCTCGTGCGAGACCGTCTTGTTGGCCACGCTGGGACGATTACCGGCTTCAATGGCCTCCTTGCGCAGCTTATTGATCGCCAGCATGCAGCTATTCTTGTAAATAGCTGGAGTGTTACACTTCTTAAAGACGGCCAGTTCCTCCACCTGCGCTCTCTCCCAGGCATCGACCAGCTGGGGGTAGATGACAGTGCAGTGCTTCACCATCATCTCATAATACTGCATTCTTATATTGTAGGAAATCTTTGAGCTTTGTGCCTCCAGAATGGTCGGCTTCTCAGCTTGAGTTTCGGTGGCTGCCGGAGCTACTTTATCTAGAGCTGCCGTCGGTTTGTGAGCCACTCTACCAGTGCCCTTAAACGACTGAGCCGGCGTGAAGGCGGGTTTCTTCTCAGCTTGCAACTCTTCGATCTTCTTCTTGGCCCGTGCTATGGCCACTATGTTCGACACGGGTGCTATGCTACGAGCTGGATAACAGACAGTCATATTTAAGCTTCCGTTTAACAAAAGTAGTTCTGTTAGTAGTTCTTACCTGAACGCACTGGCGGAGTCAGGGCGCTTCTGGAGATGAGTGGCGTGAGTGTGTTAACCTGCGCCTTGCGCAGTTCCTCCTGCGCCAGACGCACTCGCTCTTGGGCCTGACGCAGCTGCTCGGCAGCGGCCTCGGTGCGCAACTTTTCCTGTCGCCGTAGCTCGGCTCGGCGCTCAAAGATGGCCTGCATAGCATTGCGGATGTGGTTGGGCTTCCCCACGGCAGCTGGTAATACTTGTGGCTTGTTCTTGTCCGCATTGTCGTGAGCGACCCGACGTTTTTGGATTGCAGCTGTAGCTGCTTCGGTGTAAACATCGATATCCGGGGAAGGAGCCTTTCGCTTTCGAGAGCTATCCGGTGTCATTTCTCCGACAACGTCCGACTTGTGTGCAAACTTATTTTCCAGCTCGTCAAAGATCATTTCGCACTGACGAACTATCTCTCCCTCCGAGGTGTCGATTTCAAAGTCAAAGTCCATTTCATTCATTTCATCATCGGGAGCAATAGGGCTTTCTGCTTCTTTATCTGCCTCTGGTTCACTTTTGGATGAGCCGGAACTCTTGCCGGAAGACGATGTGCTTTTGGATTTGGAGTGGGAGCTGGAGCTGGAGGAGCTTTTCGATACTGAGCTGGAGCTATGATGACGGCTCTTGGACGAGGATGAACTGGAACTACTCTTATGCTTGCTACTGCTGCTAGTGCTGCTGCTTTTGGTTTTCTCATCGCGGTTCTTGTCGCTACTTGAGGACCTTTTATTTGAAGAGGATGAGCTGGTTGACTTGTGCCTGGAAGAACTGGAACTAGAGCTGTGACGATCCTTCGACCGATCTTTGTCCTTGTGGGATGACTTGCGCCTTTCTTTGTCCTTGCCAGAGTCTTTCTTCTCATCCTTTATCTTCTGTCTGTCTTTGTCCTTAGACATGTCCCTCTCTTTTTCTTTCTCCTCCATGTCCACTTTGTCATGCTTGAGTTCCTTATCCCTGTCCCTGGAAACATATTTTTCCTTGGTACTGTCCTGCTCCTTGCTGGACTTGTGCTCTGTTTTACTCGTTGGCTTCTCCTTCTCTTCTTCTGGCACTTTCTTTCCAACCAATTCTCCCTCTCCCGGGTCCTCATCCTCAATTGTACTCAGGGGGTCCTCATGATTAATTACAATCTCCATTTCCTCATCATCCTCATTTCCGAGTGCATCGTGCCAATTGCCACCGACCGCACCATTTATTAGGGAAGGCTGGGAGGGAACATATCTGGGCGCACTATCCACGGTTGTCTCCTCTTTCTTTTTTGCCGGTGAGGCATTCAGCCCCGGCTTCTCTGGGTGGTACTCGAGTTTAGATTTCTTCTTGGGCCCTAAAAGAGGTACGAGCGGCAGTGGAAGCGAGAGAAGTTTGGGCGCCGGCTTGTACACCGGTGCCGGAGCCGGTTGTGTGGGCGGAACGGCATCTAAATCGTCTGCAAACCGGAAGTTGTAAAAAAAAAATTTACTGAAGTCGGTTCAAGGCAAGCCCTCACCTTTCCGAGCGTGCTTGAAGTGACAGAACGGCCGCTGGCAGGATGTGGTACCGCCGGACTCATTGCCATCGTAGTACGGACAGATAAAGTCCTTAAAAAGTCCCGTAGAGGGTAGCATTTGGCCGAAATTCTGGGATTTTAAACTATAAGCGTCCCGAATGCCTTCTGTTCTCCAAATTTTCCCCCCTCGCTCTCGTTCATTTCATCTGTCACAATCATCTGCTCGACGGAGTGGCCAGACTGCTTCCCACATCTATCGATACCTTTATCAGGAACTATCGATAGGCGCTTGTTTACAAACATTACCTGGCTTAAGTAATCAACATTAGATGTTAGTAGTTACTAGATGGGAAGATTTAGGATATAGAAACTTATGTGCTATCATAATAGTCATTTAATATTAGCTGATTATGAAAAAAATATCTAAGTGCGCTGCCAATTTGGCACCGGGCATGGCGGCTTGTACACATAAATAAAGCCAATCAAACTAAATGATAAAAATCATTAATTAAAGCAACGACGCAAACCGCTAACTCATTTGCACAAATGAGCCTGATAGCCCTCGAGTCGCATTGATACAGGACAATTAAGAACTGCATACTTCTGGCGATAAGGACAGGTACAAATTTCAACGGCTTATCTTGCGATTTGTTGTTGCGCTGGATTTGAATATAAAGCTTATCAGATGTCCACAACGTCTACGACCCATAGGTATTCGGTCAATATGCTTGGACTTTTCATACTGAGTCAGTGGGAGGCGAATCCCACGCATCAGTCAGTGATAAGGCGGTCTTTTATGGTGAAATCAACCCGGATGGCCAGTTCTCCGCCGCAGTTCAGTCGTATAACGGCAGTGTGGCGGTTCGGTTGTCTCGGGAGAGCTTAATTTGAAAGTCCAAAGGTCAGTCCATGCGAACTGTTCGTAGACTCCCAGTGCGGTCATCTTGTTTCTCCAAAGCTACTATCATACATGCACGCGTCCAGGAGCAATGCAAAGACTCGAATCTGTAGAAGCTCAGACTTTGATCAACTGCCTCACCAAGCTATTAGCAGTGTAGTCGCCACCTGGCGCCGGTACTTTGGACCCTGATTTGCGAAAGTGATTCCCGATATATACTCTTATAGAGGGTATTTTACTTTCAGCAACCAGTCTGTTTATAATTTGTAGTATTTGAGGAATACTTATCTTAAAAAGTACAAATTAAAAATTGTTTGAAATAAACCTTTTGAGTGAAATATTTTTGAAGAGCATTAGGTCTTCGGCTTGTACCAATAGTGAGGAATAAATTCCCTAATTATAATCTTAACTAAAAGGCCTATGGGGGCCTACTACCATTCGCATGAAATGCTAATCTCAACAACCACATGATTCCTCCCCCAGATAAACTCAACCATGGATCGGGCGAGCCTATATTTCATGAGCAAGGATGATAAAAATACGTTTGATTTTGACGAGACTCTGCCGCCGCTGCCGCTGCCGGATTTAGGGGACACCTTGGAGAGGTACTATGCCTGCATCAAGCCTTTTGGAACTCCAGATGAGTTGGCCCAGGCGCGAAGGGCCATCGAGGAATTTAAGAACGGGGTGGGTGCTCAGTTGCACGAGAAGCTGAAGCAGCGGGCGGCCACCATGAAGAACTGGCTGGGAACGTGGTGGGAGGACTATGCCTACCACCTAACCCGGTTGCCCCTTCTGCCCTACCAACTTATGTCAATGGCGGCCCAGTTGGAGATGGTGGGAGTGCCCGAGACTCCCGAGTACATGCTGAAGGTGAGTCGTTTTCAAAACTATATTCAGGCAAGAAACTCTTTTCTCTTTAAACTAACCAAGTTTACATAAAAAAAGTACATTTTTTAAATCCCACACCCATTCTTTGTAGTTATCTTTATAGGATTGGCTACAAGTTAACGGTGTTACGTTGAAAAAGTAGTAATTAATTCCTCATTTTGTACAGACCCAGTGGTCTTTAGACTGCCAAGTTTTAATCTTTTTTTAACACAATCTTAATCTCTTTATTCCCAGAGCTTAGCCCGGCACATCCACCACACACTGGAGTTCTGGGATCTGACTCGGAAGTCAAGCATTAAACCCCTGTCCTCAAATGGGGGCAAGATCAAGTACTCCTCGGCGTTGTACAAGCGCTTTTTCTCAACTTGCCGTGTGCCGGGAGTCGATCAGGACCACATTGAGAAGCACTTCCTCACCAAAGACGAGGGCAAGACGCCAACGCACATTCTGATCTCCGGCAAGGGCCGACAGTTCATCTTTGACTGTGTTCACGAAGATGACACGATTCTGACAGCACCCGAGATCCTTGTGGTCATGCAGCGACTGCGCAGCATCCTAGACTACGAGCCAGAAGGCGCCTGTGTGCCTGCCCTCAGCCACGATGATCGAACTGCGTGGGCGCATAATCGCAACCGGTTGATGGAGGTGTCGGAGGCCAACAAGGAGACTTTGCTTCTGGTGGAGAGCGCCAGCATGGAGGTGTGCTGGTACGAGCAGTCGCCGAAGGACTACGAGGAGTCTTCGCAGCTAGGCCTCTTTGGGGATCTGCACTCCCGCTGGGCGGATCGGAGCAGCAGCATCATTGCCTTCCGAAACGGAAAGTTCAACTGGACGGGAGAGCACAGCTGCTACGATGGTACGGTGAGCATCAGCTATGCCACCTTCATGCAGCTCAGCTACATGGAGGAGCCGGAGCCGGACTGGTCCCAGGCCGATGGCACCAAAGTCGTAGAAATCAAGGAGCTCGAGTTCCAGCTGGACGAAAAGCTAAAGAGCGAGATAAAACGCGTCCGAAAGGAAATCGATGATAGGGTAAGTCATTTCCCACGCCATTTGAAAGCCATTTAAAAAATAAAACTATCCTTAGGGTATTGACGTCACAGTGACCTTCACTGTTTTCGATGACTACGGCAAGGACTTCATGAAAAAGCATCGCCTGCATCCGGATTCCTTTGCCCAGGTGGTCATGCAGTGGGCCTACTACCAAATGCATCAGGAGTAAGTCATTGAAGTTAAGTTTTTGGAAAGAGAACCAATCTGAACAAGTCACTTCTTCACAGAATTGCTCCCACCTACGAGACCGCTCTGATGCGTCAGTATTATGATGGGCGGACGGAGACTCTCCGTTCTTGCACCGCAGCAGTGGCTGATTTTCTCAAGGCCTCATCCAAGAAACAGGTGGGAGACTTGGCTCTAGCCAGGGCTTTTCGAGCGGCTGTCGATGAGCACAAGCACTTCATGAACGAGGCGCGGAAAGGACTCGGCATAGACAGACACCTTTTCGGTCTCTGGTGTGTGGCTTATGAGAACAAAATGGAAATCCCCGCCTTCTTCGATGATCCGCTGTACACCAAGAGCGGTGGCGGCGGTAACTTTGTGCTCTCCACCAGTACTCTCGGCTTCACCGCCAACGTAGGCTACGTGGCGCCCATGCTGTTTGATGGATATGGAGTATTCTACTCCATCACCTCAGAAGCGTAAGACAAACACACATATACCTTATGAGAATCCTGGTTGACTTAACAATACATGCATTTCAGAATTTTCATCAATACCACCGCATACAGGGATAGTATTAAAACCAGTGCCCGTAAATTCAACGACATTTTCAAGGACTCCTTCCGTCGCATCAGTGTTCTGCTGGAGCAGTTGGCTAAAGAGTCGAAGCTCTAAGGAAGTTCTATCCTAACACTTTTCCGAATTTACTTTCTTATAAAATCTATTCATAAACAAGAAAACTTCAGAAAAGAGATATGCGAAAATGTTCAGAAAATATCCCAATTCTTATACGAAAAGTAAATTCGGAAATAGCAATAAGTAGTTGTTAAGAAAACTGTGTCATCACCAAATGTCCTGCATTCCTCCGTTGTGGCTTCGTGTTAAACGTTTATTTAAATTCAATGTTCGATTAGGTTTCCAATACATTATACATTTTTCAACTTTAAAATGCGGCTAAATAAGCTAAGCGCCCAGCCGCTCCAATACGTTCAACGCCAATGTTACTTCAGAGTTGATAAGCGAGCGCCGCAGCTGGTCCTAGAGACTACGTACAAATTAAATGGAGCTTACGCCGGATTATATAATGAATTATTCCTTCTATATACGCAAACTTGACGTTAGTAAGTTCGATTATCGGGGAGCTAAATGCTAATTACACTTTCTTCTTACTGTGTTTCTACAAATCATGGAGTTTATCGAGTCCCAGACCCGACAACAAGAATGGGGGATGGGGAGGAAAAAAAAGCTTCGATGAGCTGAGTAATAGTGGCTTAGTGCGACGGTTTGGTAGGGCGGAAGTAGCCAGCGTTCGGCGACAGCAGCGAGAAGCCCGAGGACGGGTTAGGTGCTATCCGTTGAATTCGTCTCTGCTGCACGCTGGCGTAGAGGTGCACTCATTCCTGCCCAGTGGCCGCCACGGCCTGAAGGTTTTGTTCGCCAGCTGGTGCAGGCGGTGTATCATCCTTTGGAGCGGGTCCTCCACCAGTGGCTGCACCTTCCCCAGTTCCCGATGTCTGGAAAGCTGGTCGCTGTACAAACATGTTGTCTATGATGTGGTCGATGTTATCTGAGGTTCCCTCTTCCTTGGCATTGGCTGCATTTCCTCCCGAATTAGATCCTCCGCCTGAGGCAGCTCCACCCTGTCCCGGTCTGGACTTGTGTTTCTCAGAAGGCGGCAGGATGGGAATCGCATTGGTTGGTCGACGTTGGGGCAGTGAAGTAGGCCGGTTGGCTGGCTGCGCCGGCGGCACAAAGTAAGTGGTTCCTCCGACTGTGTTGTAGTTCTGATACGACTGCGTAGGCTGAGCTTGAGGTGCCTGGGCTGGCGGCGGTGCCGCAGCAGGAGTCTGCGCCTGGGCGTAGGCCACCGCTGCCGGCGTAGTGGGCAAGTATGCGGCGCTGGCCGGATTTACATACGGCGGCTGTGGAACGGGCACCGATACAGGCACCGGCACCGGAACCGGCTCCGTTCCCGTCACATAGTAGGGTGCTCCCTGAGCCTGGGGATAGGCGGCTGCCGGTGGAGCATGAGATTTGGGTGGTGCTGGCACCGTCCCCGCCGTGTTGGGTCCCAGTTGCATCGTCTGCAGCTGAGCCTGAAGCTCTTGCTGCTGGTAAGCTATCTGCATGAGGACATGTGGGTCCTGGATCATAATCTGTGATGGAGGCTGGTGGTGCATTTGTTGCTGCAACTGTTGTTGCTCAGCGAGATGTTGGTTAGCTTCCTGTTGGGAGCGGCGCAGACTGGAGTACCGCTTCGGAGCATTCCTTTGCTCCTGATGCAGGGGCGCCTGCTGCTGCTGTTGGTTCTGGTTCTGACTGGCCACCGAATGCATCTGAACACTGCCAACGTGGCTAGGATCGTTGCGCTGCTGCACCTGTTGGAGTCGCTGCGAAAGGTTCGTTGTGGAAAGAGGGGTCTGAGGCGCCAGCTGCTGTTGCTGCTGTTGTTGCTGCTGCTGCGGCAGCTGGCGGTGCTGTTGCTGCTGCTGTTTATGTTGCTGTGGCTGCTGTTGCGGCTGCTGCTGATTGGAGCGTGGTGTGATCGCATTTTGGTTGCGGTTGTCCTGATGGTCACGTTCTCTCTCACGTTCTCGTGGTTGCTGTCCACGGTTGGACTTTGGCTTGAACTCCATGGCATTTTGCCTTCCCGGTCCTCCGTTCATGCGTCCGTAATTTCGGTTTTTAGGCTCGCGGTCGCGCTCCCGATCCCGCTCCCTTTCTCTCTCCTGCGACTTGTGGGGATTCGAGCCAGCAGGTGGGCCCTGCTGTTTGTCAACTACAGCACTTCCACTACCAGCGGATCGTCGATTCTCTTTTTCTTCGCGCAGAGATGAGGTGCGCGGAACGCGTGGTTTCCTTTCGTTCAGAGCAGGGAAGTCTTGGGGACGAGGTAACTTTCGCTCCTTGTTGCTCGCCTTAAGGTAGGCCTGCTCGTCCTCCCAGTTCCTTGAGTATTTGCTTGGGCCCCGTGTATAACGCCGTCGGCGACGGGCACGAGGCGGTGCGTCTTCATTCCGAATGTCGTATCCGTAGGTCTGCAGTAGTTCGGCCCGTGTTTTAGGCGCCTGTTCGGTGGCCTCAAAACGGTCGTGTGACCAGCGATCTCCGCCCGATGCCGGCTGCCACTTGCGCATGGTCTTGGAGGCCTGTGAGATCTGTGGCGGTTGTCCAGGCGGTGCCACTCCGGTAGCAGCAGAGTTGTTAAGCTCTCCATTATGCTCTGGTTGCTGTTGAACGCTGTTTTCCGGCTCAGCCAGTACGTCGCCCTCGTTCTCTGCGGTTCGGTCGTCATGTTCGTAGAAAGTGCCTCGTTTGGGTATATACTGGGGATTGCTGCGATCCTCGTCTACTTTCTTCTGGGCCTCGCTGTCGGTGGCAGAGCGGTCCAAGGCGTGCTCTCCCTCACCATCATCCGTTTCGCTACCGGCTTCCTCCTCGTCATCTGTCTCCGTCTCCTCTTCACTGCCACTGCCGCTTCGGCTGCCACTACCACTCCGGCTAACGCTCTCGTCGTCGTCGTAGTCATCGCCTCCTTCCAAGTCGCTTGCCGTATCGTACTCAGAGTCGTGCGGATGGGAGTTGTTGCTTGAAGGCTCCTGGGTGGGCGAGGTACCCAGTTCCACAGTTGCTTCATCCGTTGGCGAACCTGGATGGCTAACATTTGTAGGCGTGGCCTGGGGAATATCAGTCGGCGGTGCGGCCGTCGGTTTCTCCACTTCGGCCATCGCGTGGATCTCTTCGATTTTCTACTCGCTGCTGGTTCTGCTGCTTTGCTGCTGCTGATAAAAGATTCTCGGTACATGGCTGCATTCAGGGGTTTTCACATATTAACTTACGTGCGAATTCAGTTTTGCAACTGGAACCTTGAATATATGCTATTATGGACAATCGTGATGGAAAATCTTTATTTGTACAGAGTTTTTTCTCGACAACAACGCAATCAGAAAATAGAAAGTGTCTAGGGTTACCTTTCTCTTTGCCGCAGTGTTGCAAAATACCACAAGGTATGAGAGCAGCGAAAAAGGAAAGAAAACGTAAGAAAATAGTATGCAGCTCTGGATACAGTGAATATCCGTTAATGAAGATATTTTCATGACCTCCTAAGACATATATTTTGTACTTGATATTTTAAAATATTCAAATTTCGTTCTGTATTTTTATTATCTAAATTTGAAATAGATAGCGAACATAGCGGATAATGGATCTCCCATTATTAACAAACAAATATGATAATGAAATGGATGTTATCATAAATGTGAAAAAATAATACTCATTTTCATTGTTTGAAAGATTTAATTATAAAAAATTGAATTTTTTATACATACACTATTTTATTAAATAATTGATTTACATTTAATGATTACTCTAATGTCCTTTGCTAAACACCTGGCCACATTGCAGAACCAGCTGTTGGATGAGACACGAAACTCACACAGAGGCAGACAAGAAAAGAGAGCGGCGGAAGAATTGAAATTAAAGCGAGCGCTGATTAATTAATTGAATCTGAGCAGTCTACAAAACACAACACGAGAAGATGTCGAAGTTTCTGGGCGTGCCCCTGAAGAAGCCGTCGGAGGTGGACGTGGTCAAGCCGCTGAACAATCTCATCCAGAGCACCTACAACGGGGCCACGGAGGAGGAGAAGGCCAAGTACGCCGAAGCCGTAAATGAGTTTTCGAAACAACGCAATACGGCCATTTGGAAGTTCTTCGAGAAGTACGAGGCATCGCTGGAAATTGTTTATGCGTGAGTACTCCTTGGAAGTCTTTGTGGGTTTTTTTTCCGGGGCCCTCCGGGGTATGACTCACCTATCGAGATACAGTCGGAGCTAATCACAGTCGTAGCACCACCACCTGTATATCTGTATGTGAGTCTGCTTGTCTGATATAAACAAGCTTCTCGGATGACGTCGTCGCTAATGGGCATTGATTGGACTTTGTTTTTTGCAGCTATTACGACCAGATTTGTGCCCTGGAGACAAAGATTTCGGCTAGCGAACTCCAGATACCCTTCAAGTGGAAAGATGCTTTCGACAAGGGCTCTATTTTCGGTGGCAAGATCAGCCTCAGTGAGTGATTCATGGGTTCGAACCTATTTCACCATTAACCACACGTTAACCATCCAATAGCTCACACATCCCTCCTGTATGAGAAGGTATGCGTACTCTTCAATATTGCCGCCTTGCAAAGCAGCATTGCCGCCAGCCAGCAGTTGGATACGGATGAGGGTCTTAAGTTGGCCATCAAACTCTTGCAACAGAGCGCCGGTATTTTCCAGTATCTGAAGGGGGCTACCCCAGCAGCTGTGCCATCCGAGCCCACGCCCGATATTAGCCAAGACACGCTAATTGTTCTGCAGGCTCTGATGGTGGCCCAGGCTCAGGAGGTGTTTATTCTAAAGGCCATTAAAGGTAAAGAATTCCACCACAGACAGTTTACGATCTCTTGAACACCATTGTCCTCAAAAATACTTTCAGATAACATGAAGGAGCAGATAATAGCCAAGCTTTGCTGCCAAGCTGAGGAATTCTACGCCGACGTGCTGCGTGCCATGCAGAAAGAGTCTGTGCGTAGTTTGTGGGATAAGGAGTGGATACCCACGATCGCTGGAAAGCAGGCTGGATTTCACGCACTCACCCAGCTCTACCAGAGCTATGTGTGTCGTGCCAGCAAGAGGATAGGAGAAGAGATCGCTCGGTTGCGCAATGCCGTGGATCTGTTCAAGGCGGCGCAGTCACGGGGTGGGAACGAGACCTATCTGGATGATTACTTTAGCCGGGCCAAGCGCAACCTGGCCGAGTCTACAAAGGATAACGAGTTTATCTACAACGAGATGATTCCTGAGCTAAGCTCTCTGGCCTCGCCAGGCAAGGCCCAGTTGGCCAAGCCTCTTCCTATTTCCACGCCCCTAGCTGCTAACTTCAAAGACATTTTCACCAGTCTGGTGCCTGTTGAACTGCATCGTGCTCTTACCGCGTCCGATATGCGCCGCAACGAGATCGTAAACGTTGAGATCATGAAGTTGCGAGAGTCCACTCAGACCCTGAATGCCGTTCTGGCTAGCTTGAATCTCCCAGCTGCCGTGGAGACTGCCGATGGTAATAGCGGCCTGCCGCCCTCCCTGCAGGAGAAGGCCAATGAGGTGCGTCAAAAAGGTGGCATCGAGAGCGTTCAGACTCTGTTGAAGGACCTACCAGAGCTTCTCAATCGCAACCGTGAGATTCTTGACGAAACAGAGCGACTTCTCGATGAAGAGCGCGACTCAGACAACCAACTGAGAACGCAGTTTAAGGACCGTTGGACCCGCATCGGCTCCGATAAACTTACCGAGATGTTCCGCACTAACGCCAAGAAGTACCGCGAAGTGATTAACAATGCTATTGAGGCCGACAAGGTTGTGCGCCAGAAGTTCGAAAGCAATCAGAAGGGCATCCAATTATTGTCCCTTCCTCCCGATCAAATCCAGCAATCACTTCCTTCGGCCAGTGGCAGTGTAGACCCCAACTGCTCCAGCGTCCAGCGCCTAAAGAAACTGATGGAGGACGTCGAGACCATTAAGGCCGAGCGCGAAGCCGTTGAGTCGGAACTAAAGGCCGCCACATTCGACATGAAGGACGAGTTTCTGCTGGCCTTGCAGAAAGATGGTGCTATCGATGAGCCGGCTCTGTCGTTGGCTCGCATCGGACAGGTTCTAAATCCTTTGCAGCAGCAGGTTCGCGAGAGCGTTGAGCGCCAGAAATCATTGGTTTCGGATATTCAGAGTGCGCATGCCGAGTTCGTTTCTGAAACCGGAAACTGCGGCAGTTCAAGGGACACCTTGTACCAAGAACTCGCCACTGCCTACGATAGCTATGTGGAGCTATCTGGAAACTTGCAGGAGGGTACGAAATTCTACAACGACCTCACTCAGCTGCTGGTCGTTTTCCAGAACAAGATCAGCGACTTTGTGTTCGCTCGGAAGACCGAGAAGGAAGAGCTGCTCAAAGACTTAACCACAGAGTCCAGTCGCCAGGCCTGTCCCGCCACTCCGGCCCTGCCCTCGCACTACGCTTCTACTTCCGGCAGTGGAAGCGGTAAGTCATTATCATCAGTAGGCTTATAGATGGTATACGATATTCTTCCATCAGATATTCCAGCTGGGTCCGCTCCGAATGTGCCGCCAGTTACACCGGCAATGACCGCTCCGTATCCAGCTCAAATGCAAGGCATGCCAGTTCCGTACGGAGCCCAACCGAACGTTCCGTATCCAACATATGTGCCGCCGCCCATGCCCCAGAGCTTCAATCCGTACGCGACCTTGCCGTATCCGGGCAGTAAGTTCAGAAAAGTTTTTGGAAACTAACCTCTCTAATGACTGTCTATTGTTCCTGTAGATTACCAGTATCCTGGTTTCCCACAAGGACCTCCGCCCGGTCACTACGGCACCTATCCCGGTAGTTACGCCACCCAGCAGGGTGGTTACCCCAACCAGAAGCCCCCAGGATGGTAAACAACCCCACAAGCTTATATCCACAGTTACACAGGATCGAGTGCATGGCAGAGCCTTGGATGAGTGGCTGGGCGAGGAACTAGATTGAATGGACGATATTGGGCATTTGATGCTCCGCATTCTGATTCTGTTTAAAATTTGTATCATACATACATGTTGAAGGCTTTTTGGATTTTAATCTCACATATGCAACATTATTATCACTTATCACAGTAAACGTTTGTCTTAGACTTATTCAAAAAAAAAAAACAAAAGAACCTATACACTGTCGTTTTGCAATCTCCGAAAGAATTCGCGCTTCATTCCGGCAATAACTCGTGGAGCACACATGCTGCTAACCAGAAACTCGCAGGTGGAGCTTATGGGCGTCGACTCGGATGGGTTTTGGGAATTTGGTTTGATCCTCTTGGAGTTATTCTCCAGCAATAAATGGTATTCTTCCTTGGGCATCACCTCCAGCTGCTCAATGTTAAGGTTGATGTTCTTGAGCAGACTCCGGCAATCTGTTGCACTGAGGAAGTCAGTGTCCCACAGCTTTCGGTTGTCCTGACCACTCTCCATGTTCTGGACCGCCCGCTCAAACTGCTCAAAGAGCTCGCTAGGAGTCGAAGCAACATCCGCCAGTTGGTTGGGATTCAACAGGTACTCCTTCATTTGATCGCTTTCACCCTTTACGAAGCTTTCTACGATATGCTTGACCAAGAATTCATCCAGTGCCAGGTCCATGTCCACTTTTAGTGGCACCCAGTAGTTGACGCTTAGGGAAGTGGACGACGCCTCCACGTAGTGCCACCAATGGCGTGGAACAATAAGGACATCGTCTGCCTGAAGATTGCAATGATAGGCGTATGGAGCTAGTGTCTTGTAATACTGAATCTTCTCTGGAGCGGGCGCATAGAAGTTCTCCAGGCAGTAAACACTCGACTCCTCGTAGGGAATCCTGGTACTTTGAAGAGGAGTCTCCGGGGGAAACAGGAGCCAGGACTTGCTGCCATGTACCTGCACCACAATATTCACACCGAAAGTGTCGTAGTGACAGGGGGTATTCGCCTGTTCCGACCCAAGCCACAGGGCAAAGTCGTCACCGTGATCCGGAAACCCAAAGCTAGCAAAGTCAATGCCCTGGCGGCAAGTGGCGGGTAACTCCTGAGCCCTTTTGTACTGGAACGCTGCCCAGTGAGTTTGTTCCTCATCCAGTACGCCATATTCCCGGAGAAACTGTTGCATGCTGCTCAACTGATTGTCCCGTGTCCGCTTCCTTTCCCACTGCGGTGTGCTGCAGTCAGTCAGTCCCATGAGCTCAAAAACTGGCGGTTGGGACGACTCCCGGTCGAACCTTTCGCACCAGTCATGCAGTGAGCCTTCAAAGCACTCCCACTTCAACGGAAAGTCATTGATGACGAGTGGCACGCTGGTGTTTAGGACCAGGTCTCGAAGTTTGGAGCTCCCGGACATATTTTCCGTATCCTAATTTTTCAACAACAGCCTTGAAAAGTGCTGCCAGACTGCCAGGTGGCAACCAAGTTCTTATTTTTTTAACACCCAATAGATCGAAGATCAGACAAATGTATATCTTCGCTTAAATCCTTTAAATTTCTTTAAGTCATCGTTTATATACGAAAACTACTGTCAGATAAACTTTTAAGACCCACACAGTCTGGCAGCACTCTGCAAATCGATTTCTATTTTTGGCGCGATAATTTAAAAGTGAAATTTGAATCCGTTATTCGATTGAATAAATATATTAGGAAGTTAATCTAAATTTAAGATAATAAAATTTTAGAACTTTAATTGACGAAAAAACTTAGTTACAAGTTTTTATTCTTTAAAAGCAATGTAAAATTGTTCGTTACATTGTTCCCTTTCTTTAAAGACATTAACTTGCTGTTGATCACAGTTAAACTATAATATTTCTTTCTTTTTATTTATTTATATTTTCTTTCTATGTGTTTATCCTTGTTCAGTTATGTCATCTCCTTAAACTACTCACATCTAACAGAGTTACCGGCAAAGATCCCAAGCATTTAAATCTCTAGTGCTACGCAAATACAATTAGGAGAAATGTTAGTTTAATTAGTTAGCATTTCGGAATTACATAATTGCAATCAAGATTGCGTGAAGAACTCGTTCTGCAGATCAAGTTGTAGCTGCAGATAGGTAGACCGCAGGTCGGCTGCCCCGCACGCAAAGATCTGGTTGTTGTCCCACCTTGTCTCAGTCTCAGCTCGTATTCGGGTTCGGATTGGTGTGGTTCCTAGGACTCTCGGATGGGCTACACTTTGAGATAATTACTTTGATATGACAGGCGGAAATGGCGTTAACAAGTGGTAACTTCTGGCTCTGACGACCGTGCCTGTGATACCCAGCATTTGTTGCACATGAGGCTGGACGAATGTTATCCGACATTTGATTGCCAGAACTGTTATCTGCGAAGGAAGCCATTTCCCCTGATGAAGGCCATAAAAAATCAATGAGCCTCCCAGAGAAGAACCGGCCCATCCTCCTGTTTTTCATTTTCTGTTCCTTTGGCAAACAGTTGACGGCATTTGTCATAAAAGTGATTTATGTCTCATTCGCTGGCTCTGCGCCCGCAAAACTACAAGTCATTAAATCTACTTAAGCCGCGCACTCAATATGCCACAACCAGAAGAATTCTGGCGTCCCTGCCGGAATGGGGATACGGGTGAAAAGTTCAACGCTCGTGAGTCAGCAGAGGCTAAAGCAGTTGGCTGGCAGTCGGGGAGGCATAAGCCGCGAAAACAATTATGCGCCAGAGTCGCCAAAAAAATGAAATAAAATAAAAAAGATATGGGGAACAAAAATCACAGAGGGAAAAACGTACAACATTATTTATGCGCCGGTTTGGAGGTGCGCCATCTGTCTACCCGAGTTCTTTACATTATCGTTTCTTTTTTGTCGTCGTTATTATCGTTATAGCTGTGTTACTTGGCGCTGGATTATAAATATGTATCTGTATCTCTGTCTGCGGCTTTATCTGCCGAATGAGATACTGCGCATGCGCACGCTTCCGTTTTCAGAGCAATCTTCCCATGGCTGGGCTTTCGAACACGCCCCGGCTCGCGGCTTATGGCTTATGTAGCTATAGCCTCTTATATAATTAGCTCGGCGCAACTTGGATATATTTTTTCAGACAGTTCCGCTGCCTGGGCAACCAAAGAGCCAAAGAACTGGGAACTCTCGTGTCTCGGTCATGACAGCCGCCAAATTTTCCAGACACTTATCTGCACACCGCCCTGCGAAATCTGCTTTACCTTTTTGGCCAAGTCAACAAACTTCTGGCAGACGTTTCCGCCCCTTTTTGGCTTCTTTGTCTGCCACTGGCAGAAGACTGGGAACTGAGACTTGAAGGGTACATCTTTAAAAATCAGTCAATATTTATTTATCAAAACAAAATCGTTCATGCACTTAACCTAGCTTGATATTTGACATAATTTATTGATGCAGTCTGGGCTGGGAGTGTATGTACCTGCCACCGGTGTGTCACGTTGATATGGTTGATGGCCTCCCTCGCTGCTCCTGCCCAAATCTGTTATTGTATTGTTTGCCGTTTTATAAAAATAGACTGTATCCTCCCCCAAATGTTGGACAGTTGGTGGAATGAATTATGCATAGCTCGGACAGGACTCCGAGCAGGAATTGGACGGAAGGTAGGACCAAAGCCCCATTAAAGATTTAAGAAATAGAGGACCCTGCACCACGCAGTCTTTTCAAGGTTTATCCACGGGCTTCCACTGTACTCCGGATTACGAGATAATGTTCTGGTAGAACTGCGGCTTGCTCTGATGCTCCTTGATGACGTAAAAGCCCTTGGGCTTCCCGTTGCCGGCGAAGTATTTGTGGAAACTCTGCTTGCTCACCGCCTGCGAGGGGGCGTAGTAGGTGGGCGACTTAGGCTTCAGGGATTTGCGGTACTTCGACTTGCCACCGCCCGCACTGAATCCCTTCTCCGAAGTCTCGTTCTCCCATGGATGGCGCCAAGTGGGCACGTTCTCGATGTCCAGTAGCCGGTTGCGATCCGCGGCAGAGACGTGCGCAAAGTGCGGCTTCTTGGCCAGAGCCTGCTTCAGGACCGGCAGATTCCAGTGGTAGATGCGTCCCGGTCTTCCATTCGAGCTAAAGGGAAACGATACCTGCAATTGAAAGCGCACTGATTAGACAACATTACTCGGAGTGGGTTTTAGGACTGGCACGGGGACTGGGACTGGGTCTAAGACTCTCATCTGGCGTCCCATAAATCAGCCGTGGCTCTGGCGTCTAAATCAGGCCTAGCTCGCTCCAGAGAAGGAGAAGGAGTGGAGCTAACAAATTGCATTTTTAATTGAAGCTCGGACTTGGTTAATGGCCTGCATATTAATTTCTGGTTCAGGCTGGAGTCGTGAGAGCGTAATAATTTTCGTGCCACCGGCCTGTCTGTCCCGACATCCACTGACATTGACACTTGCCGCATTAATTCCGCAATAAAGAGAAATCCATGTATTACAGCTCGGAATGCAGCCGTTGTCACGGGCAACTGCCCCGATGGCCTGACCCTATCTGGGAAGCTATTTATAGGACAGCGGTCCGTGCCCAAGATGCCCATTTCGGGCATTGGGGTAACACGCACATCGCTCCATCTAAAGACGGAGCAACAAAGTCGATGCGGTGCTTCTTTGGCTTTTTTGCTGGGTTCTCCCGTCTGCAACGGTCTCCCAAGTCTGCCCCATCGGCCCAAATGGGTAATCCATTTCGCTTCCACCAGCCCCCCCCATACCCCCCCTGCTTCCAGAATATATTTTGCAATTTGTTTTATGCGCATGCGCGGCGATGTTTATCGCCAGGCTAGGTCCGAGCCCGGCCAAGATTGGCGCGAGAGCCAGTTCTGGGGAGCCTAGGGGAGTCCATTGTGTGTATATATGCGAGTGTGTACTTGTGTGTGTGTGTCTATGGTGTAACCTAATGGAATCCCGTTTACCTTTTTCCCGTTAGCTTTCAACGCCGACGCCTCGGTGTCCGATGTTGCTGCCGCATGTTGCTCATGACTCGATGTTGCCGATGATGTTGCTGCTGTCAGAGCATTCTTGCTGGGTGCGTTGCCACCACTCGACTTGTCGCTGGCCGTGGCAAGACGATTCGGAGCATTCTTCGCATCGGGACCTGCATAGTAGTGCATATTTGGCGGCAATTTGATGATAAACATGTGTGAATCATCGCGGGCAGCGTGGCGTCGTGACTCAACCGCCAGGCGCTTCCGGTTGTGGCTGTTGGGCGCCTTCACCTTCATGAATCCCATCTGGCTGCAATCATACCAAGAGGTTTGCTTGGGTTATTGTAAAAGAGGTTAGACGGGGAGTGATGGGATGAGGGATCCCTACAGCTCTGCTCTGTCTGGCTTTCCATGAATATTTCATTATATAATTTATGGCTGGCAGGGGGATGAGCTGCACTGGACACGTTGCATTAATTAAGCCCAAAATGGGAGGAGTGCCTATACTTCATTCTACCCTCTATCAGTTGCAAAAATAAATAAGAAATTTAGATTATAAAAAATACTCTTGTCTATTACTTTTTTTCTAACTGACAATCAGGACATACTTTTATAAATTAATAACTTACATTTTAAAGAATTTTAATTAAAATACTATAATTTGAAAAAAAAACATTGTCTCAAAGTTTATTTTTTGTCAATAGAAGCCCCAGTTTTTTGTTCAGTGTTGCAACTTACCTGAGCAACTTCTTGTTGAGGCCGTGAGCGCTTCTGGCCAGTTGGTTGGACTGCTTGACGGCCGTCAGAGGACTCGTTCCTTGGCGCCTGTCCTGCCGCTTGGTCTTGTCCAAGTGTGCCACATCCTTGGCCAGAGATGAAGCAGCTCCCGCTCTCACGCCCTGTCCCGAACTGCCAGCCTGAGCCACTGCAGCAATGCACAGGAGGCAAAGGAACCTGCCGAATGAAAACAGCTTTTATGGCAGACATTTTATGTGATGGCGTGGCGCGTTTTATGTGTGTGCGAAATTCTAGAAGGGATTAGGCTACATGCGGTTTAATTGGACCCTTGGCAGGGTTCAGGGTCGCTGTGGCGGCACCTACTTTGACAGGTGAGCCGGACTGAAGGTCTTAATTTCCAGATACGATACTATTTCGGTTTTGTTCTGGCATTTTGGGCGGGGCGGCAAGGTAACCCAAGTCATACACTTTAAATAGATGTGCCCCCGCCCACCCGTTGAAACTGAAAACCGTCCATTGCTTTTACTGTTCCTGTTGTTTCTGAGCCGGAGTGTCAAGTAATAATAAGGAAGAAAGCGGAAAACAAAGCAGATAAAAATGCAAATAGGCACGTACAATTACACGGCAGAAGGGGAGGTGATCACTGGAGAGGAGCAACTCGCTCCAACTAGCTCCAGAGATGGGAAACCCACGAGGCGTGCGAGCATTAGAATGGCCCATAATGCATATCTCCGGGGGTGTTGCAATCACCGATACCTTGCCTCTAAATGCAGCATTAGGCGATTATATTCCCTATGAGAAAGTGGCTCTTGGGAGATTCTCCTTGCCCACCTTTCCATCCACCAGCCATCCACCGGCGGCTTTGTCAAGCGAAATGCTATTGACCGACTAAGCGGCTTCACATACGATTCCAGCCCCGTGGCGGTCGCCGTTCGTTACAAATTATAATGGAAATTGGCTGGGCTTTATGCAACAAATGTAACCGAAGGCCAGGCGACGTGCCCGGAATTCTGACTTGGCCAAGTCTCTGGCCCGAACATAATGCATGCAAAAACCAAAACAAAAAAAAAAAAGGATGAAAATACGGCTGAAAAACCTTAGAAGACTGAGGAAAAGAGGCTGCATACATTCCAAGTATAAGGCTGCCGGCGGGATTAGAGGCCAACAAGCACGGAATGATGGACAGGATGAGGGGCCAATCGATTTTGTGTTGGAGTGGTCTGCGAAATTGCAAATCCATGGGAGCCCAATCGAAGCGCCCAAATCAACACGTACTTAGCAGTGGCCATGGCCACCACAAGCTGCCGTTACCCACTCCATACTCCAGTGGCCAAGCCAAATAAACACCGCAGGCGGGGACCTCAACTCCCGGCTCCTGATCCCGCTCCTGCGCCTGCGCCTGTGTCTGCATCTGCTCTTTTGTGTCCTTCGTGTGTCTGCGCTGTGGTTTTTGTGGCCATTTTCATGTTAACTTCGTATTGATAAATTGCAGAATAAGTGAATGCATTTTTTCTTGCTGCTGTTGTTGTTTTTGATGTTGTTCTTGTCCAGCGTCGTCCTGGGCCCCAACATATGCGGCATTTTTGAATTATTAATGAATTGCCGGCACAAAGGAGCCCGCAAGCCATATACACTACATGAGAACAACAGGAGCAACACCAACGGACACAATCCAGTGGAACACCACTCTGCCCCCTGAGAGGAGGTTGCGTGTTGCAAGTTTCGAACAACGAACAAATTTTTGTAAAGGGTTTCGTGTGAAAATTCGGCAACTCACACCAGCTTTGATTTTTTACTCGGTTCAAGCAATACTTCGCATAGATTCTACTCTAGTTCTGGTCAAAATTGTACGTTGTATTCGATACGAGGACAGAGACAATAGTAAGACCCCATTAATCATGCGTATCGATTTGAAAGCTCTGCTATTGGTTTCCATGTCCACTTCTCCGGATCACGTTGTCCATATGAGAAAGCGCCTAAAATGCGGCAAAGTGAGGTAGGTTAACAGACCAATTTCATACGAATATATACATTTGTAGTTACAATCGGATATAGCTACCTGGTGAGCTATGAACTCCAGAGCGGCCACCTGACCATCCGGCAGGTGAAGCGAAGCCGCACCACACCCACCCTGACCATGCGACTCCGGCAACGTCGTCGTCGCCTGCAAAGGAGATTGAAACGTGTAGTCACTAGATCGGATCATGGATCACAGACCTCGCAGTCCACCCATTCGATAGCCGTTGGAACGGAGAAGACAAATCACAGGTCCATTGCAGTGGGTACATGCCTCCCTAGAAGTAAGTCCAAGTCCATGCAGGTAAAACATTCGTCCGTCGATGTGGCCACGGAAACTCGAAATCAGGAACACAAAACTGTAGCGGTGGGAACGGAGAATACAGACATAAGATACAGTTCGGTGGCCAGTGGCAGCCATGCTGTACAATTGGAAACCTCGGCCAGTCAGACACCCTGCCCAGAGTGGGCCATCAGTCAGGTGGATACCTTCGATCTCATCCTGACCATATCGAGGGATCAGCAGACCCTGAACCCCGATACCCAGAGCTCAGTGTCCCAAACCGAAAACCAAGTTCATATGAGTTGCGCCACCCAGGTGGATATCAAGTCCAAGAGTAGCACCACTCAGACGAATTTCCGCAGTTCCAGCGCTGAAACCCAAACGGCAATCTGCCACTTTACCAACTCTAGTGTCCAAACCGTGTCCCAGTGTCAGCATGTGGTCACCCAGACCTTCGACGACGAGGGTGATATGATCAGGCCGCACGTGCAGGCCTTGTATTTAATCCACAATTCGATCAAAAATCAAAACGACATTATCCACAATGAAGTGCTCGAGGCCATTAATCAGCTAATGGATGTTACTCTGCTGGGATTGAAAAAGCGATGTTGGGAGGATGAAATGTCCGTTGTATTAAAAAAGTCTGCCAAGTCCATGGATCATTTGGATCAAGGCCGTGCCTCCAAGACCATTACATCTTCTATTATACAGGAAGAAGATTTAAGGGCTACGGAAATGGAGCTCAAAGAACCTTCTTCTAAGTTTGAGTCTAAGCATAAGATTGGAAGGTGAGTTAAGACCTTAAGATTTCTGTGAGTGAAAACTTTCTTAATGTCAATGGCACTGTAATATTTTTTACAAATTTCCTTAATTATATTAATTTTTCATTGCCATGTGTTCTTAAAAGAATGAACATGTAAAGTAGTGTCCTAAAGTTTACCACCAAAGACGGTATTTGTTGGTAAGCCTTTGGAATTCCTGAGTATAGAGCTCAGGGCAATAACAATAAAATGTCTACCTTGTGGCTGATTTAGCACCCAACTAACCCGCAGGCTCGGCCGAGGAAAGAGGCTGGCTGGCGGGCAGTCCTGGTACTGCACGAAGAGATGCAAACAATGCGGCTTGCATATGCACCGGACTTCGAGCAAGATAACCTTGCCCACCGAGTATGTGGTTTAGCTTTCGACGCGTTCACCCCTCACACCCTTTTCTTTTGTGTTTTTTTTTTTTTTAAACCGACAGTAGTCAGGCCACGCAGACGGAGGAGGACAATACAAAGGTCGTGGTGTCCAGGTCGGATAAGGCCACGCAGACGGAGAAGGAGCGGGGACGCTGGAAGCTGAGACGCAGCTAGTTCTGGAGATCAAACTTACCCAATCAGCCAGGTCATTACCGATGTTCTCACCCATGTGGCACTCATATTGATCAACTTATGCTGTCTCTGTTGGCACTGTTTGCATGTGAAGTAAATGCATGTAATGTAACAAATCACAAATTCAAAGTCGTTTGCTTGTGGCGCCAAACTTGGGGCAAATGCATCTAACAGACTCGCGTGTGTAAGGAGCGGATGCGAGTTTCGTTTTTCGGTTCGGGATTTTGGGATTCGGGACTCGGACTCGCTAGTCAACCGCAGATACGTCCGCACACGATAAAATCTCGCCAAAGACTGAATGACGAGGCCGGTCGTCGTTGCCGTTTATGCCACAGAACGAAACCACCGAGTGGCTCGGGGTATTTCAGCTAAGTGGTGCACCAAGCCATGACTAACCATGATTCTTTGAACTAACTTTCCCATGTCATTGTTATTCTGCCAGGTTTATGAAATCGCATTGGAAAGCACGTTGAGTAATTTTTATGTACATTTATGTTTCTGTTCCTCAATTTTATTTCTGGGGTTAAATTTTAAGAATAATCTGTCATAAAGAAGTTAAAAAATCGTATGTAATTATCAATATATACGACTCTCTTCTATAAACCAACTCTCAGATTAATCTCATACTGTTTTTACTCAAAACTTTAATGACTTTCGGGTAAACCCCACTTTTTAGTTCAGATAGGGCATTAAAAATTCAGTACCTACGAAAAGATACTTATTTCTTTCTTAGACATTCGTGGAGTGGCTCCGAGTTCGAGTTTAGAGTTCGGCTTTTTGTTTACGTTCCCATTCCCGATGGCCCCCATCCGTTCCTTGCCCCACCACCTCGGCCATCTCTACCCCTGCCGACGGTATGCAAAAAGCAACAAACAACAATAACAAAAGTCACGCTTAACGACTGTGACGTCGTCGCGACTTGGCCAGGTCCCCCGGCTCCTCCTCCGTTCTTCGGCTTTGTCCAGTGTCCAGATCGGGACCGGCTTCTAAAAGCCAAGCCAAGCCAAATAATAAACATGCAAGTGCCACATGGCGTGGCATAGAAAAGAATAAAGAGTGGCAGCCAAAAAAAAAAAAAACCAACAAAAAAACTGAAACCGAGTCGGGGTGTGAATGCAGAGACATCTCTGACAGTGACCAGGAAACTGGGGAAATCTGGGAGTAGCCGTGATAGCCTCTCTTTGCTGATTGATTATCCTCCCGGCCAGGCTGAGAAAACGCCCCCTCGAAAAAGGGGTTGCAGTTTAATTGAGATTTATTTATGGTATGTGCGCGGAAAGACAAAAGAACTTTCAGATTTCAGATGCTCCTGGCCCAGCCTCCGGGCCCAGGCCCAGGTCAGGTTCCCATCAAAAGCCACGTCCATAATAACAAGCAAACAATGCGCTGTGTTTCTGGGACCTGGCAATATTTGGACAGTGGGCAATTGAAGAACTCCAATTGTGTGAAGTTGTTGTTGCAGTGGTTGTTATCGACGATGTTACATCGGCTGCTGCTCTCTGCTGATTTTGTGGCTATTACACGAAAAGAAACTGGCTTCCATAAGGTTATAGAAAAGTCTACATCATAATATCATTAATACTAATTTAAACAGTTCAGAACGGATAAAAAAATATATTTTTTCAGATCAAAACTCCTTTAAAGCCATAAACGATTATAACAAAGAGTAGTTTCATTTTTCCAAGTGAATTTATTTCATCACAAAGAGTGCGGTAAGGCAACGGTTTGGGTTGAAAATTGGGCGGTCGCCGCCTGCTTGTTATTGCCGATTGTTGGCTATGAGTGGCATTGGCATTGGATGTGGCAGTGGCAGTGGCAGTGGCAGCCTTTGTTGGACAACTTAACAGATTGCAATTGCAGGTGAAGAGTACGTGTTCGAGTGAGTGTGTGCCTGCGAGTGCGGTTGTGTGGGTGACACTAACTGTCGGAGCCTGGCCTGGAATTCGAGTAACCATCCCACCCATTCTAGCCTAGCCATCATATTGATTCCCGTGCGGGTCTAAGTGGCATGTTGCGGTTTACTCATTCAACAATTTGGGGCCAGCTCACTTTAACTGCCTAGAATGCCAAAATCAACGCCCACCAGGAGTTCTCGAGTTCGAGTTTCAGTTCGTTAAGCCCAATTAGGCAATTGAAAATCCAGAGCAAAGTACAACTTTCACTTCCAATGCGAACAATGGCAAACAAATTCGCAGACACAACAAAATGGCGCAGACAACAAACCGACAAAAAAAAAGGCGAATCACCAAAGGCGAATCAAAATGGCGTCTGTTGCGTTGCTTCCTTCCGGTCTCACCCAAAAAAATGAGTCATGGCCAAAAAAAAAAAAAAATTTCGGAATAAATGGAATGGAGAATAGAGAAACTTCTAGCATCCTCCCTGGGTATTGTGGTCTGTAAAACAGTGTTCATAGAGCTGCCATAAAAAGTGTGCTGGGGGGCAATCATTTCCCAGCAGTACCTGCCTACATAGTACATATAAACCGTGCCTGCTCTGTACTTGCAAATTTCCGCAAGCGTCCGCAAATGATTAATGTCAATAAACGTTGGCCCATGGAAAAGGCTGTGGAACGTTAGATGTTGGATACTCTGTGCTGGCTGCCGGAATCATTGAAGAAAGCTGTCTGTCTTTTGGCGGGAGTCTTCATGTGGGTCGTGAACCTGCGCGTACCTCCAGCCAACTGAAAGCTGAAAGAATCGAGGACAGCAGCGATCCGCAAGCGTCGTGTGGGAGCATAAGTTCAAGTGGTTCCAATGGGCCAGTGTTGATGGTCAGGTGCAGCGGTGGATAACCTCGATAAGTTGAAAATTGCTAGTGCATAGATGCTGCAATTACGGCCGCCATGAGGCAGCAATTCGGTGGGAGCGAAAGAAAATCGGGCACGCCTCAGCGCAATAATTAGCTAGGCGATCTAATGAGGAATTTGAAAGTGGTAACGCCTGCGCCTTGCAGCCCCGTGGGATATGACAACTGTATTTCTTGTATATTTGCTTTTTTTTTGTTTTTGTTTTTGTCTTTTTGCCAGGCATGTCCAGCAATTTCACCGCTCGTTCCAACGGCGGCATTTGCCTAAGGTCTTAAATAAACTTGGTTTGTGCCACGTCACTTGCGGCGCGCATGCGCATTGCTTGGAAAATGTGACAGGTGAGTGAGTGGGGAACTGCCGGCGATGGCGAAGGTGGGTAAAACCTTTTGGCGGAGCACGCGATGTGCCATCGAATGTAGTGAGTCCCAGCCAAAACCAATGGAATGCCAAGGGTCATTGTCATTGCATGAAGACTGGAGGAGCCTGTGACAGCCATCCTCTAATTGAATTAACAGTTGGCAGAGCCAGACGTAGACGGGCGGAAGGTGATGCATTCTCGGCCCCACACAGCGTCACCAAGTGGAGAATCTCTTCCATGTGCAATTTAGCTAACGGCGGGTTCTCCATTTAAGCCATATTTGGCTGGATCCGGTAAATGGTTTTCTGTTGCCTGATTGACAGCCGCGAGAAACTCGTTGAAATTGAGGTGTTGATGGAGTGTCATCCAAAAAGGATCCGCTGGATCTTCTGAATCGATCAATAAGAACCGTGGCCCACTTGGATTTCAGACATGAAAATCTAAAACGAAACGGGTTCAGTTTATAACAAAAATCAACTAAAAAGTGAAGTTACCAAGAATTTCGTGCCTAATTTCTATATTTTTGTATATGTCAAATTTATCTTAATTGCTTTTATGGGGCTGAAAAAAATTTAAATTGTGTCTACGTGTTGAAGCTCATTTTCACATTAGAATTAAATAAATTGGGTCAACTATAAGCTAAAATTTGTATTCACAAAATCTTTTAATACATTTTATACCATACTCCCATATCCAAAGAAGACCTATTAAGATTATTATTCATAATTTTTTTTCTAATAAATCCCCTTTTTTTAAAAAAATTAGAAAACAATTTTTAAATATGTACATACCATTAACAATTTTGAATCCGCAACAATATTAAATATAGTGCCTCAGTTAGTATAGAAATATATTGTTGACCAAAGATACTTGGTTTTAAGTTTTGTTTAAGAAATATTAAAACAAAGTTAATTATTTAGGGCTTTTAAAATTTCCTAATCCTCGATTCTGATCTAGAATAAAATGTATATCTTTATTACATTCTACCCCGTGTACTATAGAGCCACCTAGCGTGTCAAATCTTCAACACCTGGTGAAGAGATTTTCGGCCTCGCCGCACCTGGTCTCACTTTTATTGACTAAAACGTTCACACTGGAGCATAATTGTGTATTGGAAAGCCTAAATAAATTTTATTAAAGAGAAAAGTTGCAATTAATCTGCTAAAATGACGTCGTTGGATCCGGCGCCAAACAAGACATGGGAGCTATCTCTGTACGAGCTTCAGCGCAAACCCCAGGAAGTAATCACGGATGGCACAGAAATCGGAGTTTCCCCCAGAAGTCTTCACAGCGAACTGATGTGTCCCATCTGCCTGGACATGCTGAAGAAAACAATGACTACTAAGGAATGCTTGCATAGGTTCTGCTCCGACTGCATTGTAACTGCTCTGCGATCTGGCAACAAGGAGTGTCCCACATGCCGAAAGAAACTGGTCTCCAAGCGCTCCCTACGACCTGATCCCAACTTTGACCTTCTCATTTCGAAAATCTATCCCAGCCGAGAGGAGTATGAAGCCATACAGGAGAAGGTGATGGCCAAGTT
This sequence comes from Drosophila atripex, assembly GCA_035045925.1. Taxonomy (NCBI): domain Eukaryota; kingdom Metazoa; phylum Arthropoda; class Insecta; order Diptera; family Drosophilidae; genus Drosophila; species Drosophila atripex. The sequence goes on along the minus strand of JAWNOP010000069.1, from coordinate 13,381,817 downwards.
CAACCAAACACAGTCGCAACAAGCTCTGGTCAATTCCATCAACGAAGGCATTAAGCTGCAGTCCCAGAACCGACCTCAGCGATTCCGCACCAAAGGTGGCGGCGGTGGAGGCAATGGAACTAACGCGGGCGGTGGTGGTGCGACTGCTGGTGGTTCCGGGCGCAATGCCTCCAATCAATTAAATGTACACGATACAGCCTCCAACGACAGCAACACCAACAGCACCGACCGCGATAACCGGGAGACGACCCAGACGACCACCTCGACCACAGCAACAACAAATACGAATCCCGCTGCACCGACGCCCCCTTCTTTATCAGCAAACACTGTTACAACAACAGGATCGGGCGCCAGCACCTCCTCCACTCGTATGCAGGTTGACGACGCCTCCAATCCGCCCTCAATTCGAAGCACTCCGTCGCCTGTGCCGTCGAACTCGAGCAGCACCAAGCCGAAGCGCGCCATGTCAGTGCTTACCTCAGAGCGGTCCGAGGAGTCCGAGTCGGATTCTCAAATGGATTGCCGAACAGAGGGTGATTCTAATATTGACACGGAGGGTGAGGGCAACGGCGAGCTCGGAATTAATGATGAAATTGAGCTTGTGTTTAAGCCACATCCGACTGAGATGTCCGCCGATAACCAGCTGATCCGGGCACTGAAGGACAATTGTGTGCGCTACATCAAGACCACGGCCAACGCAACTGTCGATCATCTCAGCAAATATCTAGCTATGCGGTTGACCCTCGACCTTGGCCCCGATCTGCCGGAGGCATGCCGGCTGCTCAACTTCTGCATCTATGTTGCTCCGCAGCCTCAGCAGCTGGTCATCCTGAATGGAAACCAGACTCTGCACCAGGTGAACGATAAGTTCTGGAAGGTATGTCGCCTTAGCTTACAATACTATCTATAATACGCCATATTCATTATTTCCATTCATTTTTTTAAGGTTAACAAGCCGATGGAAATGTACTACTCGTGGAAGAAAACCTAAGTAGGTATTAGCTCAGTTATTTCCAAATGGAAATATCCTAGCTCTAGAATCTAAAAACCTTTAAAAACATTCAATACAAACAAATATATATATTTAATTGTACAAAAAAGTGGCATTTTACTAACACGAAGGTGAATGTAGGATGTTATTCACAATTTCAATCGAAAATGAAAACTCTTCATTGGGTCATAATATTCTTGTAGCCTTTTTAGAGCCATACGATGCCAATAGCCCCAATCCAACTGACTCACAATACTCTTATCTGAATACCCGATAGCAGCTGATGCCAAACATATGGAAGGCACTTGGTAATGCTTTTATTATGGAACTCTTTCTCTAAGGGCATAATAATAAAAAAGAACATCAATAAACAAGTAATATAAAGTGTAAGTAAATTTATGATAGTCTGTGGTGTGAATAGAATGCGTCAGTTTCGTGAGCATAGGCTCTAGCAGGAGTTCAAGGACGGTTTTGTTCCAGAAATGAGACTGCACTGGGGTGGGGGTATATGGTGCGAGGTTAAGTGTGGTTTTCCAAAGGTACCAACATTTCTTTGGTATTCGTTGTAAAATGAACACAAAAAGCACCCGGTAGCTTCTCGACCGTCTGTATCACTTGGGCACCCTGCGCATCTTATCTACTATAGCGTCTCTGAAATCTCGGAATTCGCTGCTGGCCTCAATCTCATTCCTGCATTTGCCCTGGACACGATAGAGACCGAGGTTAATGTCGTTTCGCTGGCCGCTCAATGCGCGCCTGGTTAAGTCCTGCTCCAGATCAAATGGGAGCCCCAGGTCGACCAGTTCGTCCACTTCGTCCTGGGCAAAGGTGTGCTGAGTATCCTGCAGGAACTCGGAACACTTTACGTAAATGTCCAGGTACTGCTCAGCTGCGTCCTTGTCGCCGGATCGCCTCGTCTCCATGAACCGCCGAAACAGTTTGGTGGCCTCAGGATCGAGAAGCGTCTGATGAACGCTGTTCGTTAGAGCGTAGATCCTTTGCACCTCCGCTACGGTCATGTCGCTGCATCCGCAGAAGCATTTTATTAATTGTATTGCTTTGTTCTGGTAAAAAGGATTGAAAAATAGTCAAAGTTCTGCGCAACACTTCGGTTTTTAGACGCACCTTGTAGGAAGGAGAAGCCATGACTTCGGTGTGAGAAGATTATGAGTGTGTTAGGAATTTTTGAGTTTATTTTATGCCAGGTGCACAATATCTCTACGACTATGCAGTGCAAGTAATTTGCTCCATATGGGATCCTATAAACAAAACTTCTGTGTGGCTTTGGTGGGTCAGGAAAAAAAAGCCCATTGGCCATTTATCAAAAAATATGGTCAGTCTACGGTTACTTTTTTTAAATATAATTTGGCGCTTTCAAAAGAGCTTTATTTGAAGATACAACAGGAAAAGTTGGTTACCTTTTTTCATCTTATTTAAGAGATAAAGCATACAAATTTCCATAAATAAAGTATAAATTTAAAAAATCTGATTTTATTTTGAAAATAAAAGGTATTCATACGTGGGTTTACTTTAAAATGTGTTGTGTTTGCTATTATATTGAACCTAAAGCTTGGATTTCAGTGCCTTCATTAGTTTCTCCAACTTGAGGGCCTTCTGGAAATCGCCATTGATCTTCAGCTTGCCAGTCATGTATGCGGGCGCCGCCTTCAGCTTTCCGGAAAACATGTCGAAGAAGTTGTTCGAGTTCATGGAAAGCGTGGCATCCGGGGCAGAGGGCGGAGTTCCGGAGCCGCATGAACCGGTACCGTTCTTTAGGTCCAGGAACCAGGTTCCCTGCTCGGTGCCGGTTATGTTGAACTGGAAGACGGCCTGCGTCTTTGAAACAATCTCGGCGGAGAGGAGAGATTCGATTTTCTGAAACAACTGGGGTATCTTCGCGGCGCCGGCGGCAGGTGCTTCGGCAGAAGGTGCAGCAGCAGGGGTTGCATCATCGGTGGGCGCTCCCTTTGCCTCCACAAAGAAATCGACCATCAGCTGGTCGGCATTTTCGCGAACACAGGCGTAGTCGGTCAGATCTGTGATGCCCACGGACTCCAGAACTTCATCGTCGACGCAGAACTGCCCAGTAAACTGCTTGGGCTCCTTGCATAGGATGGCGTAGGCGGCATCAGCCATGATCTCCGGCTTGCGGGACCACTTGGCGGATTCGGGGCCTGTGAGCATTTCGATGGCCGCTGTCTGGATGGCAGTACGTGGCCACAGAGCGTTTACAGCGATTCCCTGATCTTTGAACTCCTCGGCCATGCCCAGAACACACATGGACATTCCGTACTTGGCCATGGTGTAGGCCACGTGAGGTCCAAACCACTTCGGCTTCATACTCAGCGGCGGCGAAATGTTGAGGATGTGGGCGTGGTTGCTCTTCTGAAGGTACGGCAGGCATTCTTTGGACACCAAAAAGGTGCCCCTGGTGTTGATGTTGTGCATCAGGTCGTATCGCTTCATATCTGTGTTTGGAGTGGGGGTCAGCGAAATTGCACTGGCATTGTTTACCACAATGTCGATGCCTCCGAACTTCGCAACTGCCTCTTGTATGGCCTTCCGCACCTGGTTTTCGTCGCGAACATCCACCACACATGGATGAGCCTTTCCACCAGCTTTCTCGATCTCTGCCGCCGCCGAGTAGATGGTGCCGGGCAGTTTAGGATGTGGCTCCGCCGTTTTGGCGGCCACAACTATGTTGGCTCCGTCGCGGGCCGCCTTGAGAGCGATCTCCTTGCCGATTCCTCTGGATGCGCCTGTGATGAACAGCGTCCGACCTGCCAGCTTGCCCGAGTTAATCATTTTGGAGTTTGTAGTTTAGACTGTCCGCCGTAAGAACTGATTTCTTACTGTCACTGTTAGAATGCTGGCAATCAAAGATCCAAGAGAAAGTCCAAAGTACAAGATCAACCCAACACAACAAGTCCGGCAACAAATTGTCTCAGAGAGCCGCAAAATTGGTTTCACTGTGCCGAGTGAGAGTTCGAGAGAGCCTGATATTAGTGTGGCCAATGGCCAACACGCCCAACAGCTGTTCATTCTTCCATTTCTTAACCGGTTTATAGATGGCGGCCCGGTTCGTAAATGGCCGCCTATATTTAAATTATGATTTTATTATAAATTAAATAGTAACTGAAAATAGTAGATATTATTTAAGGCAAACACATATTGGATATATCAAACATATTGGATAAAGTAACAACAAAGGAAAATCGAAATTTAAATTAAAATAAACGGAACTATTTGGAAACGGAAATGGAAGTATAAGTATAAAGTAAAAACCCCGGATTTTTCGAACGGCTACCAAGTCAATTAATTTATTATTTTATAGCTATCATCTATCGAATACAAAAAAAGGGCACTCAATGGAAAACAACGATTCTTCTATAAAACTTAACGCCCAACAACTATATTCTGCTACCTAATGCATATGTATATTCCTTCAAATTCCTAGTCGAAGGACTCTAAAGTTCGTAGGCCCGGTCGCCGTTCTGTGATTGTTATATAAGTGTGTCTTCGTCCTGGCCCTCAAATACCATGAGAAGCGAGTGCTGTGACGGGGAGCGGCCTAAGGTAAGGCCGCCCAAGGATCCATCTGGAGATAGCAGACCTGTCTGCAGGCTGTTGTTGTCCCGATAGCCCGATGTCGAGGATGTCTGCGAGACTGAGTCCCAGGATATCTCTCCAAGGGTCTTGGGTTGGGGCTGTTGCTGCTGTTGCTGTTGTTGATCCTCCTGGGAGAGTGGGGTTACCTCAAAGAAACGACCAGGTCTATAGTCAAAAGCACATTAAAAGGTTTATAGGAAACTTACAATGCTGGGTGGATCCATTGTGGTCAGGCGACTGCGCTTCAAACGGAAGGTCTTGCGGCTGGCTGCCTTTGAGCGTTGGAGGCGTGACCGGGTGTGGTCTCCGGAGCTATCCTCGGCTGGGCTCTCCGGTGATAAGGGCGTAGTAGAGGTCTCGCCAGACGAATGCCGAAACTCCACGGACGAGACGAAGCGCAGCTTGGGGGGCTGGGCCTTGAAGGGAGCCTGCTGAAGCGACTGCGAATGCGAGAGATGCGAGGGCACGGCAGAGGCGGCGCCAGTGCCGGAGGCGGATCCGTGGCCAGAACCACTCGGAGTGGGTCCCACCAGCGTTGGCGCCGAGCCTGCGTCCGCCTCGCCGCTCTGGCTTTCGCTGGTCGTAGTGTGCGGATCGCGGCCCGTGGAGCTGCTCGACAGCGACTCCCGCGGCGGGTGCAGCGTCTGCTGCGACAGCGTGTCGCTTGGCGTGCAAATTCCGCCGGATCCGCTTCGCGAGTCAATCGGCACCGCCGAGATGTGCGAGTGCGTCGCCTGGCCGGTGGTGGTTCCTGTGAAGATAGATATGAGTGAAGGTCTTTGCTGCGACTTGTGAGCGTCTGCCGCACTGGTTGCCGCCTGGGTGTCGCTCTTCTTCTGCTCGGAGCTCTCGCGATCTGTGGAGACTGAAACATAAGCGTGTGTGTGTGATGGGATCTTATAAGATCCATTGGATGCGTCCACATACCGTATCGTTTCTCCTCCAATTCGTCGCGCAGATCGCGCAGCTCCCGGGCCAGTTCCAGCAGCAGAGCTCCCTTGGATTTGATCCCACCCTGCGGCGGTGTACCACGTAATCTCTCCCTGATAATAAACTGCATGTGACGCTCATGGTCTCCAATGGGGGGCTGTGAAATCTGAATGGAAATAAAAACTGTTAATGAGTTTCTTAAAAAGAAATACGAATAGGTTTTCCTCTAATCGAAATTTTTAAAACCAAACTGTTACTTCGTGGAAAAAAAACGTGTAACATTACCTTGTGCAAAATAAAGGGAAGCAGAACAATATATAATGGTGTGCGATGGGTGACCACAAACTCCATGAAGCTCCACAGATCCGGTGCAGCTTCGTTGCGCCGGCCCAAATCCCTCATAACCCTTACGATACGCGGCCATTCGTTGGACAGGCGGCTCTCAAAGCAAATGCAAACAATTCGGAGGGCTAGGAAGGCCGCTTGGTAAAGGGAACCGGATATCCTGGCAGGACGCTTGGCGTCTCGACTGCCGGTAAATGTGAGAGAGCCGGCACGCAAGTCCCCAGTTACCCTGTTTATCTGCGATACAGCCTGGCCGGTGCGACCCGCCGGTGGACTCATGGCGTTTAAGACGGCAGTCAGCAAAAAGGACACGTCCGTCATCTTTAGTTCACCCACGTCGGAGACTCCGCGTCCCGAGCAAACCTTCAGACACAGCGGCATGATCAGATGCATTAGAAAACCCTCGGCCTTTTCCTGCGTGGCGAACTCAGCGCTGCCCCCACAAATCTGGACCAGGGAGAAGCAGTCTACGGGGCTGACCACCTGCAGGGCCACCAGACGAACCACGGCTGAGCAGAAAAAGGCCGGCGGATTCTGAGACATGAGCGCCGCCCCTGCGCTGGAGACGCCCTCGGGAATGCCGGATCCGGGTTCGTTAACAATCAGATTCTGCACGGTGCTAATCAGTGTTTTCATTTGCTGCCAATGCAGTACGTACGAATGCCGGATTATAGTCTCATGGATGCCTTTGAGCAAACCGGCAGCCGCCTCCCAGTCGGTGTTTCGGCGTATGGAAGGTTTCTTTGAAATCTTCAGGAAGACTTTGTCGATTCGCCTTAATATGGTGACCAGAGCGTTTCGCAACGTATCATTAGACCATTCCGCCCTTGGCAAGACCGCCTGCATGTAGCGTTGCAAACCTCGACAGGCCATGGACTCCGGATCGTAGGGGGAAACCTTCAGTAAGGAGTGGGCTATGTCCGCCAATCGTATGTGGCACTTGGCGTCCAGCACTTCGGTGGGCTTGGTGTCGCTCGGCATCTTCTTGGCCAGCTCAGCCAGGCGGGCTGTGGATTTGGTAAGGAAATCCGCCACCACGGACAAGAGAACATCGCGGGGCCGCCGGTACTCTGTGCGTATCATTTCCGAGTCCTCGGCACAGTCCATCATATTCTTGGTGCGTGCATCGGTTACGTATTTTGGGTGAGATTCCTCTTCGAAGTCAAGGCCAGGCGAACAGGGCGGACCTCGACTACAATTGCGCTGCGAAGAGCCCTTGTGCTCCGGGCTATTTCGGTACGGTCCATTGTAGCTCTTGGCCAAACCCTCGCAATTGTGAACCATGGTGCGTATGGCCACTGCCAATTGGAGGATTATGTCCCGTTCTGACTTTCCCTGGAGAGGAATGTAGCTGGGCGATTGGATTTGTTGCAGATAGCACGGCAGAATGGCCTCCAAAATGATCTTAAAAGTATTAAAATGTATTAACTTATTAACTTAATATTAGTAATCAAGCTCACCAGCATTTGATAGCCCCGGGTGCTCTCAGCTGAGTAGGAAACCACCATTACACAAAGGGTGATGCAGTCGAGTACCGTCACGTCGTCATCCTCGTCGTGGTAACAGAAATCAATGGCCTTGAGTGGCTTAGGCTCCTTCACGAGCTCGGCAATGTTAAGAGGATCAGGCGAGGGATCTTCCAGACTTAGCAGTAAATTAAAGAGGCAGCTGGACTGAACCTTGTGCGCCTCCCCATAGGTTCCGTCCTCATCTGTGTCGAGGATGGCGGAAACGGATCCGAACATTTGCAAGATAAAAGGCTTTCGGTTTAGCAGATAGAACTGCTTAACTGCATACTCGATGGTTGTGGTGATTAGCTTGTTTGTTTGATGCAAAGAATAAACCTGCAGCAATGTGGGCATGATCATGAAGTATCCCTTCGTGGAGAATATGTTCTTGAAGTTAAAGGCTGCGTTAATGAACGTGGCCATGACGTAGCGCATGATGCATGAATCCTCGGCATGGAGAATGGATGCTCCGGAAAGGACGTTCAAGAAGAGCTGAATATCCGCCGAGTAAGCAAAGTTTCCAGCCATAGCCTCGAACATTCGGGCAATCAGGCGCACCCACATAAATTTGTGCAGGACATCCAAACCGAGCAGAACCTTTCCATATTCTCCGCCATGGTGCAGGTCCAGGTCCACCTCTAATGCCTTCCGTGGAAACGATGGCAGCTTCATAAGCTCTTCGTGTAGAAACACTACTCGCTGCACCACCATGTCCACGTTCTTGAGAATCGCCCAGGTTAAATGTACTTTGCCGATCTCCACAAATTTCTTAGTTAGCTCCTGTTTCTGCAAGGCCAGGAATGATTCTTCGGGCCGCATTAACATTAGACGCACCTCCGGATACTGGGATCGCTTAAAGAAGTACAGATCCCGTATGTACCAGTTTGGATTTAGGATTTTGCCTGACATCAAAAACGATTATTAAAAACTTGAATTTGGGTTAGGATATAAGGATCTTTGTACTTACTGCTCTTGTAGTCCACTAGACAATAGTGACTTGTATTTTTCTCATCTATAGGATAGTAATCCAGCGCCTCCTTCAAAAGCTGACAGAAAAGCGTGTCCTCTTGCACGGGAAACTGGGAGGGTATGTTGTAGTCATCATCGGCGGGTCCGTGGACCACAATCTTTTTGGCTGCTGGCACATTGGCGGTGAGGAGGATGGAGGCATCACATTGCTCTTTGCGCAGAATCTGCTTCAGATCCTTGAACATAATTCCATGCACCGAGTGCACGACCATCCAAAGGACCGACAAGGCTGAGCCAACAAGCTAAACGAAGAAAGTCAAGAATTAAACTCTCTTAGCAGGATTTAACAGAAAGATCTCTCACCTCCTGTTTAAGCTCGTTGGAGGATCTCACATAAAACATTATGTAACCAATAATGGAGTTGTATAAGGCAAAGGCCGCCTGCTGGGGCAGCCGAGGCACAAATCGAATTAAATGCCTTAGCAGCTTGAACATCTGATCCTGGCGGTCGCGAGTCAGCCGCTCAAATACATAGCGAAGGAACAGGGCCGACTCCTCCACAAGGCACACCCAGATCACCTGGTAGGCGATCTCGTAGACGGCATTGCCATCCGACCCGATGGCAGCATCATCCAGACAGCCGACAATCTGCATCACGGACGAGCAGAGGACGGAGGGGAAGAGCGAGTGGGCGTGGTGCAGGTGCGAGGACATGCGTGTGCCGTCGAGGTCCTCCTCGATCTCGTGATCCTCCAGCTTCTCCATGCCAGGCTCGTGGGAAGCCTGCTGACTGATCGGAATCATGGTGATGAGGAAGCTGTGCCTCTCCGCCCGCTGCTTGTCCCGCTGCTGACGAAGGGCGTTCCTAATGGCCTCCGTCTGCTGCATTTTCCGGCTTTTAGTGGCGGTGACAAGGGATCGCTGAAAGTTTGGGGAAAATATTCAATAGACATTTATGGAAGAACACCACCCGACCAGTACATAACCCAGGGTTTCGGCAGCCTTCTCACTCACATGTCTGTCTTGGTTTAAAGTAACATCCATGTCCTTTGTTTGCTGCACGGGCATCCAGGGTGGATCCACCACCGGCAGGCTTTCGATTCCAATCTTTGGGGAGGGCAGCGTAAATTCAATGCCACCTGGTGGCACCTTGAAAGTGACGTCGTGGGCATTTTCCTCCATTCGCGGCCAGACATGGAAGCGGCACTTCCACAGCACCAGGTAGCGTTGAATGGCTCCAATCCTTATGTCCGGATCCTTGTGCTTTAGAGCCCTCTGCATGATGTCGAAGGCAAAGTTTTGCGCTTTCACCGAGCCCATCAGAAACACAGCGGCACTGGAGGTGGCTGTGTCGTGGTTCGTCTCCAGAAGAAGTTCCCAGGCGGCAGGCATGGCCTCGATTACCATTTCCTCTGTTAGCACAACAGCGCCCTTAAGCATGGTGGCCAGTGGAAAGTGAAAGAGGTTCCTAATATGGATCCTAATGAACTTGAGGATAGGTGGTTCCTCCTGTAACTTCTTCTCTTTCTCCTGGCGAAAGGCCTTGGCCAACTTTTCAGCCATTTCCAGATCAGGATCATCACTTATCCTGTGGATTTATAGAAAATTAGACTTTAAAGTGTAGAACAAATAATATCTACGTACCGATCCTTGCGAGACAAACTGTCCTTCCGCTTGGACGGAGAGGTCTGGGTGGAGCTTTGTTCGGATACCTTTCGAGTGGAGCGGGATCGAGAGGTGTGTGGCTTGCTAGAGCTAATCACTGTTGGTTCCACAGTAGGATGATCTGAATCGAAGGAGAAACCAAATTCCTCCCCATAGACCTATGAAGTAAAGGATTTATGAATAAAATAAATTTCCCCTTTTTTTTATCTCTTATCTCACCTTTCTAGTAGCCTTAACCAGACGTGTACAGGATCGCATGTGACGTTTATAGCAAAACGGATGACAATATCCTTTATGGGTGCAGTAGTAATTATAGCTGGACATCAAATCTATAACGGCCTTCAGCCAGGGCATATTCTTGGCCGTGTCATCGTTTTCATTGGAGTCTGTGGGTGACTCTGGCTGCTGGTCGTCGCTGAGTATTCCAGGTGACTCTTCCCCGCCGCTGATCATGCCCTGCTCTGACGTGTCACTGCGATCGGAAAGTGAAGAGACCTTGCGACGCGATTGGATATTGACTGGATTGGATATACTAAATTAATAAAGGTATTATTTAAATAACTTTGACCAACTTACAGTCTGTTTCAATATCCTTTCCGTCCTTGGTATTACGACGCAGTTTGAGAGAGCGTCGTTTAAAGGAACCTCCTGTTGTGGTGGCGGTGCCACGCCTCAAAAGAAAAGGTCGTACTGCGGAAGCAGTGGGTCGACGAGCTGAGGGGGAAAGATAAAATTGCAATGATTGTTTTCTCAAATACTTTAAATATCTGTTACCTTCTTCTCCCTCCTTTGTCAATGTGGTATTACTGCTGTTCTCTGATTCGTTGTCTGGTTCATGAAGTACAAAGGATATCTTACGCTCTGACTGGCCGGCGCCATCGTTTCCTGCGGCTATGGACTGGAGGCTCTGGGCCGAGGTCTGGGAGTGACCCATTGAACTAAGGGCCATGGACCAGCGCCGATTAGCTTCGCGGTAGACCTTCTCCCAAGGAGCCGGCTTGTCGCGATGAATCAGTTTGGATGTTTTGGGGAGCATCAGATAGGTATCTCTCAAGAAAGCAGTAATCTCAAAGAGCAGCACACAGGCTATAAGTTTCAGAGAATGTGGACAGTCGTTGCCGTGTGGATTCACCGAAGCTTCGTCCAGGAAATCCTCTTCCTCGTCTTGCTGCAGTAGCTCCCGCTGTTTTTCGGGATCGGTAAGACTGGCATTCACCGCCTCGTACTGTAGTCGTTCGGTGTACAGAATCTCCTCTAGACGAGCTCCTATCATTTCCGCCCACTGGTGGAACATCTTGCCGGCGGCCCTTTGCAGGATGTGAGTACGTCTGGCACTTGACTGGCTCACCTGTTGCTTCATCTGGCTGATATTGATGTTAGCTCCAGATGCCCGGTAACTGCCCACGTTCTGTTTCATCCAGGCGGGCCACTGACCTTTGTTGCAAAGATGGACAAAGTGGGCGCACTCCAAAAGGAAAGTGGCACGTGCCACAAGAGGTGCTTGGGGCTGTTGGAAATGGGATAGGGATAACCAATTTAATCATTATAGAGTTTATTTTATAGAGTTTGTTTGGAAATAAAAGCCTAAAGATATTATACCATAAAATAGTTTGATAATCTACTTTAATGTGAATAATATAGAAAGTAATTTCATAAAAATATTCAAATTCCTTGGGACTTTGATAGGGAAGTAGCATGGATAATTATTTTTAAATACTTTTCTATAATTATTGCAAAGTTCGAAAAGCTTAAAAGTAAAAAATTTTCGAAAATTTAAGTGCTCGATTCAAATTTTGGATTTTAGTTTTTATAGGCGGTATTTTTCATGCAAGGGAAGAGTAAAAAAATTGTACACAAAATAAGCATTTTAAATTCGGACTTGGATTAGAATTATTTTAAAATCATCGCCATCGGAGAATAGGTTTTTTGTATCATTAAAATTTAAATCTTTACCGTTATAGAATTGATTGAAAAACTTGACTTTTTAAAGAAGATTACACAATAATTATTTTCGTTATGAAAACATAAGCAGTCTGGTGACTAAATCGTATGGTTAACCAAATGAAGTAAACATATTATACTGACCAGATCTAGGATGGCTGCCACAAGCTGGGAGTCGGGAAAGGAGCCTGGGGCACAGGTCTCCAGCAGAAAGGATAATCGCAGCATGCCCACGCGCACTGGATCGGTGGGGACGAGTTTGCGCTCCTTGAGGATAACCACCTCCGACTCCCGGGGACCATCGCACATGTCCGAGGAGCTGCGTCGACTGAAGTCCGCCGTCTCCTCGATGCCGCCCACCTTCTTCTTGCCCTTCACAATGCCACCGAAACGGTTCAGCCGCCGCTCGACGCGTCGCTTGGCGCGCTGAATGGACCGCCCAATGCCGTCGCTCGAGCGGCCCCGCTGGATCTTCAGCGAGGCGTGCCGCATAAACGTGGAGGATATCTCCGGGTTGAGGGACCCGATCTCCAGGTCGATGGACGAGGCCTCCTTGGGCGTGCCCCGGAACCAGCGCACCAAGCCGCTGAGCCGTCCCAGCGAATTGCGTTCCGAGCTCGACGTCGAGTCGGAAAGCAGGGCCCGTTCGCTGTGTCGCGGTGTCAACGTTGGCCGGACTCCGGTGGTTCGTCTACGGAAGTTACTTAACGGCGACTGGCTGGTCTTGTAGTGTTCCTCGCACGTCTCCGTCTCCAGAAGGCTCTGCGGGCGAATGGGAACCTGGTTATTGTTTAGTGCTTACTCGGAGGCAGGACTCACCACGGCGCAGGCGGAGGAAGTACTTCGTTTCTTTAATAAAAGGCGGCGCTGAGACCGGTTGTCATCGTTCTGCATACTCTGGCCTACGTTGGCTTGGGGAATGTGTCTGCAAAGAAAGGTTTAAAGCTTTAATGGTTTCCATTTCTTAGTCTCTACAAGTAGCAACCTTACCTTATAACCCTTGTGGTTTGCGCTGAAGGACCTTTTTTGTGTGGCCTGGGAGTGACGGCCAGAATACCGCTGAGTGCCACCAAACGGAAGGGTCCACCGTGGGCACCTTTCACATAGGTGACCAGCTGACGGATGTCACCATAGAGGGCAATGTTCTCCGGACTTTTTAGATCCTTGCTAGCCTCGACGAACCGGCTGACCAGCGGTTTAAAGACTGCCCCAACCACCTGGGACTCCGCGCCGCCGCTCATCCCGCCGCTAAAGTTTGTCGTATAGCCGCCCTGACCTGGTACGCCGCCAAGATCGGTGTTAGCATTTTTATATCCACTCTGACGTTTATGAGCTATTTGCATCATTTCATACATACATACATATATATACAACGTATTGGTGGTGACAGTAAGGGGGATAGTAGGAGGATAACTCAAAAGCATTAGCAAAAGTCAGGGCATGCATAGAAGGGGGCAACCACAAACAGCATGGATGCATGGTGGAATGGTGGCATGGTTGCAAGGTTGCATGGATGCATGGATGCATGGATGCATGTCGGCAATGAGCCGGATGAGCAAATCAAAAGGCGAAATGGAAGCCCAACTCAAAAGCGGCCAATGAAACTCAAGCTGGACTGGTTGGAACGAACTTTAAATAGGGTTGTTTTAGTGCTCCTAATTATAGGCTAGCATCCAAGCCCAGCATTTGCGGTTTGGCAGTGGATTTCAATTTAAAAACTAAGTCTACTTTTCAAAACTTACTCATGGGCGAAAGTAGAGAGCTCGGGTCCACACAGAAGGCCAAGAAGGCATGGAAGTAGTCGATTAGCTCGGGCAAGGGCGAAGTCCTAACCATCTCCTGCATGTAGCGTTTGGTTCGCGGACCAGCCTGACGCAGCATCCTTGAGAGAATCTTTTGGCATTGATTTCGAAGAAAGTCCGCAGGAGGACCACGAACACCTAGAAATTATACAAGTTTACCTTTAAGTTACCTTTAATCTACTTTTGTTTAGTTTCCAAACCCACCATCATTGCATCCATGAGGGCACCCAAGTACCTGCAGAGCCCGTCGCGTAATGCTCATGGATATTTCGTGGGCATGCTCACCCAGCTTCAGGACCCCCATCTCAATCAATAGCTCACAAATGTTGAGACCCGCCTCCAGGACACGTAGAGAGCACACTTGTGACGGATCTCGCTTGAAAACATTGCTGATGGCCAGCAGGATAATCTCGTAATCAATGCCACCGTCGCGTGTTATGTAAAACGACGAACCAGGTGCCTCGGACTCATCCACTCCAGTGTAATCAATATGGGAGTCAGTATGTGAGCGCAGCATTTGGCCACGATACCTGGTGGTGGTGCTGCCCATGCCGGTGCTTCCGTTTCCGGCTCCATTATCTCCCATGCCACCAATGCTACCACCATTACTTAAGACATCCAGCTGGGAATCAATAGAGCCCTGGGGATAGAGACAGTTCGGTTGAGTTAACTTTTAGGGCTAAATGTATTGTATTACTTATACGCCGTGATGTGTTTCATTCCCACGCCCTCAAAAAATAATTCATAACTACACACTCACAAATGGCACAAATATTTACCTGTCGCTTCATATAATCCGGAGAGGGTGTTGGTGTATGCTCAGTAACAGTAATAATCGGATTCCGTGGGTAGAAGACCGTGGAACGAGGACAAGTAGTCTGCGATGGCCTTGGCGCCTTCGGTGGCTCAACGTATCTGTAAAATCTATTTTTTGTAGGAGACGTGCGAGAAATCGTGTGCGTGGCATTAGTCAAAACGGAGTGCGGCAAGCTTAAGGATTAAGTTGGATTGGGTTGGTAAACGGTAGGGATAAGCCGGGAGTGGTGAGAGAAAGAAACAGCCGTGACAATGTGGCTAAAAAGGTGAGCATTCAAGGTAGAAGGGGAAAAAGTGGCTGGAGCTTATAGACAGGCATAGAACATAGAGCATAGAGTGTCCTTAGAGATCGAAGATAAATCATATATAGCTACTTGTAAAGACCAAAACTCACCCGCTATCGAGCAGACAGCTGGTTGATCATGGAAGAAATATTTACAAGTCAAAAGTAGTAGAATACATAAAGTATTAGCTTGAGAGCAAAGGGTAAGACTCTGGAGAGTATGAAATATTGAATAATTGACTGGACGTGTAAGTGTTTTTTTTGTTCTGGTGTCAGAGGCCTGATAGAGAGTTGGTCAAAGTATGTTTTTATGGGTTGAGGTGGGTATTTGAAGCTTACCTTAGACTGGGCATAGACTTTCCCTTGATCAGGTTGCTGGCTGGTTCGCGACTAATCATCGATGCAGAGCGGGACAGCTTTTTCTCACCCGTATCCAGGCTGCGGTGATACTCCTAAGGGTAAGTAATAATACAATTATTTTATTATGTATTCCATATAGTGCTTAGTTGTAGCTTTTAGAAAAAGTTTAGAAAACATTTAACTCTCAAGCCAAACAAACACCATTTATGGGGGAGTATATGTTTATGGGGAACAATAAGCGGGATGCCAGGCAGAAACACTTAAAAACAGCAAACATCAGTTTTCACTTGGCTTACTGCATGTTGCAGTGGTGTCTTGCCATTGGCTGAGTGAGTATCGAGCCCTACTTTTTCCAGATTCTTCTCCGATTTGGAGAACATCTTTGTCTCCACAAAGGCCCTCAAATCAGCCATCTTAACGCGTTTTTTCTTCTCGCTTCCCCGTCGTTCTGAGGTGCTTGGCGCACTCTGAGGTTCCTCTGAGAAGAATCAAAAATATATATTTAAAAACGTTTTAACACTAAATTTATTTCGAACTTACCCACGACACAGGCTGTTACTGTGGGCGATGGCTCGGGTATTTCGATGTAATCCTTGACCACAGAGCTGCCAGGACTATCTCGGCTGTTGCTGCCGGGACCCTGGTAGAGAGATATCTCGATTTGTGGAATAGGCAATGAATTGGAACGTTTCCTTGGCTGATTCAATGTTATAGCCGCATCTTCACCAATGTCACTAAGTCTAAATGAAAAAAATGGATATTAAAGTCGCAGATGTTTTCGTTAAATTATTTATCGCAACCCACCGATTATATAAATACTGTAAGCTCCAGAAGATTCCCTCCTCCTGCCAATGGGAGATGAACAGGCAACGTAGCACTGCCACATCCAAGAAAGTGGCGGCCGACACATCCGCCTTGATGCTGTCCGATTTGTCAGAATCGGTCTCCTTATCAATAGAGGCACTGCGTTTCTCCTTCATCGAAGCACCTCGCATCAGTTCCTGCTGATCAAACTCGAACTTGGTGGATGGAATCTTTTCCTTGTCGCGTGAGTTCATTGACTGGCGACTGCCACGCCGGCTCTGGGATTGTTGCTGTTGGAGCAGACTGGCATCGGCCTGTTAGAAAAAATTAAAGACAAATTATTATATAATTAAAAGTTAATTAAGAAAAAATATAGAATTGTTCTACAAATCTTAACTAGAAATAAAACGGCCTTTTCTGATATAGACATAGTCATCGCTGGCGCAATATTGGCCTTCAACACGTTTATGAAGGGGATCAACCAGAAAATTTAAGAAAAAGTTTAAAAAACATGTTGTTTATAGGCTTTGATGCAAGTTGGTGGAGAATCAACCTACAAATCGTTTAAGGTATTCCTCTCAAGATTCGGATGAAAATGGGCAAGATATAGCCATCGCAGGGGCCATATTGTCCTTCCACCCGTTTTTGAAGGGGAACGCCCCGAAAATTTTAGAAAAAATCTAAAAAATATTTTGTTCTTAGATTTAGATGCAAAACGATGGAGAATCGATCTACGAATCGTTTAAGGTATTCCTCTCAAGATTCGTATGGATATTGGCCAAGATATAGCCATCGCTGGGGCCATATTGTTCATCCACCCGTTTTTGAAGGGGATCACCCCTTCATTGAGGTAGATGCAAAATCGTTTAAGGTATTCCGATTTAGAATCAAATGATTATTTGTTAAGATTTCCTTCGCCTTGGGCGAAGCATGGAATATTTTTAAAAGCTATCGTCTAGCCAAGTGCTGTCACTCACAGTAAAGAATGAATTATCCATTAGTTGAGGCGCTGAGGGTAAACGAAATATTACCACACGTTCGTCTTCTACGCTAGAGGCTTCTTCAGGTATGGTTTCCGGAAAGGCAAACTCTTTGGGCGAAGAAACCCAAGAGCCCTGAGTATAAAAAAATATTAATTTGTAAGGGTCTTAATGTTTCTTGCAAAACCACAAACCTCTTCATCTTGCCTTCCGAAGTCTGAAATGCCACTCTGGGGCGAGTCAGCTTTAGGTGACATGGCATCTGCACTGAGGGAATGTTTACGAGGGGGAAATACATCCGTAGATCCCTTAGGAGTCGGAGCACAAAGCAAGTTGCGAGCCTTCGGCTTCACAGGAGCTGTGAAGCATGGAGCTCCCGGTGCCCGATTATCCCACATGCCCTGCCATAGCTTAATGCCATTCTCCAGGCGGAAGTTCTGAAAGTCTGACTCCTTGAGGTGATGTATAATTGGAGCAAATAGATACACAAAGAGCTAGAAGAGAAGTAACTTTCTTAAGATTGAATAAAAATTGGTAGAAATATAAAGCTCACCGTAATCGTTGGTACAGAGAACAGATACTGGTCGATGGACTTGGGTCGGGGCTCACCTGCTGAATCTCCCAAGCCCAAGTCCTCCCCGCCCTCGTCGTCGGCGCATTCCTCGGCTGCGTAAAGGAGTATCCATTGCATGGTGTATAGTAGCTTGGTTTCCACTGGGCCAATAGCCTGCATGTCCTTGACTCGATTGTGCAACAAGGCGGCACAGGCATGCATTACATGTGGTAAGGCGCCCTGCAGAAGTCGCCATCGTGGAATGGCTCCCAGTGCCTTCGTCAAAGGCGGCGATAGACCGAACTGTATGTTTTGCACTAACACTTTTTCAAAGGACTTTAAAATAGAAAACCATTAGTCTATAAGTTAGGATTAAATTTATTGCTCTTACCTTGCAGGCTTCTTTCGACTCCTAAACATCATAAAATGGGTGTCAAAAAAAGGGAATTCATGTTTAAAAACGCTATTTCAGTTTGAATTTTATGTAAATTTTAAAATGCACAACAAACATAAGGACTTAAAGACAAACATAAAGTTCAAACACAGACCAGACACTTAAAATATGCACAATATAAAAATTAGAATTAAGACAATTATATGTAGAAAAGATAAAATTTAAATAGAGCTACCACAATACATTTATAACTTACATGGTGTCCCGGTGCGTGTTGACAAAACTACATTCAGATTCAGACAAATTGCGAAAGATTTTACAATGTTAATTTGTACAGTTTGGTTATTGAGATAGTGTGTGGGTTTTCGTTGGTTTGTGTAAAAAGCATACAGAATATAAATATGTACAGGCCGGGGAAAGGTCTTAAAAAAGCATCTTTCCCGACCTTAAATAGAATAGTTAGGTCTGGTGTTAAGTTTGTGAAAGGTGGCCGTGTTAGTAGTTGTTATTTTTAGAAGAAAACCAGAATAAAATGCAGGAAAGTATAAAACATCAAACATCAAAGTCAAAATGGGTTATTGCTTTCCAGTTTCCTTGAATTTCAGCAGAAAGAAATCAAAATGAAAAGGACATTGAAGATGGTTTGGTTTTTTTGGTCATTTGTGCCAATTTTTATGCCAATGGTTTTGGTTTTTTTGAATATTTTACACAGTCCATCCTTACAACAAACACACATAGCGAATGTACAGCACAGTATTCATTTAGGAGCGCTCCCTTATCGACAAATAACTCTTTGTTTTTATAGGGTGTGCTCACGTCGATCAATCATGGCCTTGGTAGCTTTTATTATTTCATATCTCCACGATTTGGCAAATTCAATGTGATGGTCCGGGCTTGGCACAACTTACCAGACAGGTGGACTCGTGCAATTTGCCCAACTTGGGTCTGATGAATGGGGCTATTTGGCGCCACAGGAACGTTTGCACGGACACCGGCAAGCCGAGGTCCTGCAATCCGCTGTCCTGGTCAAAGTCAAAGTCATCGTTGTTGTTGTTCGCCCCATGGCTGTTGTTGTTTGTCTGTAGGTTGTTGTTATTGGTGCTGGTATTTGTGGTGCCCGCTGTTGCCGCGGCATTGGTCACCATGGTGGCCAGCTGTAATGGACACAAGGGCAGGGACACACATCAATTGGGGCATGCAACAGTTGCTTGGCTCATTCATAAACAAAATGCTTTGGCAGGGGAGTGTCGCAGGTGAGGCATTAGCATGTCGCAGCAACAAGTGTTTGCGTGCGCAGACTCGTCAAATGGCAGGCTCGTCCTCCTCCTGTTGCTCCTGTTCGTCTAGTTTCCGACTAGGTCAGTGCCAGTGACAGTGACTCCCCCGAACTCCCCCGCCCCAATGGCGGGTGAGATTTCGGCTGGACCAGCTGGTCCTGGGACGCTGCGCAGGACGCAGACTCCGCAGCCAGCGAGACTGGCTTATAGATACAAAACTGGGTTTCTGGTATACATGCTAATTTGGGGCAAAAATTTTCACTGGCTTATATAACCCCGTCCTGGGAATGTGGAAAATTTTGGCTTTCTTTTCAATTAATTAATGTCTCCGTTGCAATTATTGTCTACTTGGCACTCACTCAAATCAAACGTTTTCATTTTCCCCATCATTTCACTTGATTGGGGCCGCACCCAGCAAAACAAAGAACGGTAGCAGGTCCTAGCCATTCTGGGCTGGGCTTTAAGTATCCACTAATTGCAAGGGTTTTCCTTCTTTTTTTCAGTCATGTTTGCACAGCACTTTATCTTTGATAGTTTATTGTTTGTTTTTCCCTTTTTTTTGCCATTTTCCAAAGCAATCCATTTTTCTTACCTTGATTTGCGCGTTGCCAGTTGCGATAAAGTTCACGGCTGGAGCGTTCGGATGCAACTGAAGACCAGTGTCGTTAACTGACGAGCTCTGGGCTCCCTGTCGTTGTTATCCTCGGCGCCGCCATCGTCCTTTCGGGCCATCAGTGCGTATACCCACCCGCACTCTGTATTAAGTATACGCACTGGTGGCCAAAAGGGCTGCTTGGCATTTATAGGGTGCGCTGGCATTTATTGTGGCATTTAATTCGTTGCTCTCCCAGTGGATCACCCTGTTTACTTGGAGCACACTTATCAATGATACCAAATGACTGCCGGGGGTGGATATTGCGTATACGTCGTCTGGTCGACTCATTACTGTTGACTCGCCAATAAATTCCATTGTCTGCGAGTGCCTCGGGTGCGCCATCAAATAAATGGTATTGTTTAAAGCACAAATTAAAGCTATTCCTAAGTATATTTGTTTTCATTCAATAGTCGTATTTTTTAATCACTTTGACTTAATTGAAACGATTTGGGTTAGGGCATATTGTCGAAAAAATGATTTTAATATTAAATATTACATTACTTTAAAGAAATTATATAAAATATATTATGCAATTCAAAAAATAGTATTTTATAGATTTTATTTAAATAATGCTAACCTAATCTAATAGAAGATATAATGAATAAACACACATAAGCTTTTTTAATTTCCTAAGCTAGATTGTTTTTCAATAATTCTGCACTTTTAACTTAAATATTTTTTTATTTTACTTTTTCACAAATCAATTTATCCTATTGACTTAGATATCTTTGATTTGTTACCGGGCGGCTTATCAATGACTTGCGCACTTTAAGCTGCGCAGTTAAGAGCAAAAATCGGCTTTTGGTAACAGCTGTGAGCTGAAGGACTCTGTCGGCCTACATATTTGTATACCAGCTGGATCTGGGAAATAGCAACAGGTTCCTCCGGCAAGGAGTAAACAATAACAATGGCAGGGAGGCTGCGCGGTTAAAGCCGAACCAAAGTGTCCTTAAAACGAGACAGAAAATCGAACAAATTGAGAATAGGGCAGCAGGAAATTGGCAGCACAGCTGGGCTCGAAACTAGGTCAAAGAAGGGCCTGTCTCATGGGCACGTACATATTTGATACTAGGAATGTCAAGGCCAAGGACTGCGGCATCCATTCAAAGCCGAGACTTGCCGGATGGGCCAATGTCCTGGCGCCATCCTTGAAACTAATGGCCTTCGGATGAGATTGTTGCCTTTTAAGAACTTTTTTTTACCTTTCAGTTTTAATCGGGCATTACGTGCCCGATTTTATGTACCTACGCAAACAAAGCTCTTCGAATTTGTTGCTGTACATTTTTGCTCTGAATAAGCTATGTGTATCTGTGTCATAGTTTTTATAAATAGCACGCATTAAAAATGTTGTAGAAATACACACAATAAGGTGGCTGAGGGGCCAGTAATAATGCGCCTTCTATGTAGATCTCGTCTGGCAGGAAAGAGCGGGAAAGTCGAGTGGGGGGAATATAACTTTTGGAAAATGTATAAATATTGAAAAGGCTTTCAGGTGTTTTGGGCGGCCATCGACAAACAAAAAATCGGGCATTTAAAACCCCCGACCGGCTGACAAAACATTTCGAATGATAACATGCAAAAAGACCTGAGAAATACGTTGAAAAATACCCGTACGCCGCGGGGCTTGCCAAAAAGACGATCAGGGTCGATGAGTGTATAAATATATACGTATATATGCCAAATACATAGTACTGCCGCCTATACCACATAGCTGCCATGTGTGGGAGGCTATACGGTTCTATGGAGTGGGAGGGACCCCGGGGCAGGAGAAGGCTCTTCCACTAATCTATTGCGCAGCACCGAACAATAAAGTTCCGATCTCCTCGCACATATGTTACCTAAAATATTATCTGCAAAATCATCTGTAACATCGAATGATATTCAACACTATCCGGCTGGGAATGCCACAAGCGATTATTATTTTGCCTTTGCGAAGCAAACACGAAATTTAACTAAAATACAGAAAAAAAAACATTCAAATCCGTAACAAAAACAAAAAACAAATTTTTAAAAATAGCACATTTAGAGAGCACAACAAACGGCTCCATAGGAGAGCCCAAATATCCGAGAGTTGTATTCGAAAATTTCCCAAGATGAAAGTAAATTCTTGGCATCGCACACACACATTTGCGGGTTACATGGGTGTGTGTGCGAGCAGCCTTGCACAGGAAAAGAGCGAGAATTTCGTCATTTTGTTCGTCCCTGCGTATGTGTATCTGTATCTGTGTATCCGTGCAGTGGTGTGTCTGTGTCGGTGCTTTCAGACGATCTTCTGCTGGTCGGCTATCACCTCAGAATTACCTTGCCGTACTGCCGCTGACGAATAACGTTCAGTCGAGACCGAGCTCATCCGCGATACAGTTGATTTTCGCATCCAACAGACAAAATGGTGAGTGCCTCCATCGGCCAAGGAATCAGAGATTCACATAGATCTTCCTCCGAGCATCCAGTGATATATGTGCACCTTCTAAATTTATAACAGAATACTGAATTACTCAAATTAATGCCAAACTCCTAAATCTTTTCCGTTTCCGTTGACAGGCTGATGTACCAAAGCGTGAAGTTGAAAGTAAGTTGAACGCACTGAAAAAGGATTATCTTTAACCTCAAACAAAAACCATCAAATCTTAATTGCGAATAATCAAAATTAAATGAAAAGATAAGGGATACGAAGGACTAAATAGAAACCGAAAAAGTATTTTTCTTGGAATACGCCTGAGAAAATGATTACATAATGTGCGCGTGTGAGATACACATAATATAGATGAACAAAAAGTACACAAAAAGTCGGTGAACATATTTCGTAATCGCTTGGAATATAGCTCATACCCAAACCTACATATATACAAATCTATATGCGTGCCTTTATATACCAAGTTGCGGAAATTTTTCTCATTAGGGAAAGTCTATATGCGTCGCTAAAAATATTTTCATTTCGGCCGGGAAAATAATGCTAACGAAAAGTCTGACATAATTCCAGTCGGTGCAAAGTTATGGGATATTTCGTTAAAATATCGTAAAGAGAAAAAAAATCAATGAAAATCTTGTGTATATGACGGGCTGATCGGCGGCCCGAACGCGCTATCGTGTCCGAAGCATCTCGTTTAGAGATCTAATTTTGGCCAAGATATTTCTTGGGATTTATTTTCGTTCCAACGCACAGGAAAGAGAAGAGAAAACGTAAAGGCCGTGTGTGTGAGCCTTAAGTACATATATACGTATATATTGCGCCTATATAGCATATAAACGATGGCAAAGGCGAAGGCGTTCGGTTCGGGTGTCGGATTACGTATACGTAGTGTGTTCTTCGGGTTGGCAACGCTCCCAGATCGCCAGGCACGCACACATACACACTCACAGTAACTTATGCTCTCCGCTGTGTCAAGATTTTCATGATGACCAAAAATGTGCGTACCAAAAATGTCAGGGTTACCACATCGACCCCATTTCCTAAGGGTGTCCCCATAACCGAGTATTTATCAATAACGAAATCAATAATAATAAAATGGAAATAAATGTAAATAACAAACAATATAATTTGATGGGTTCGCTATGAAAATAAAACATAAACTAAACAATAATATTTCCTTCAGATGTCGAATTCGTTTTCGAAGTCATGGGTTCCCCCGGAGAGGGTATCGACGCCGTCGACCTAGGTGATGCCCTCCGCGCTCTGAACTTGAACCCCACCTTGGCGCTGATCGAGAAGATGGGCGGCACCAAGAAGCGCAACGAGAAGAAGATCAAGATGGATGAGTTCCTGCCCATCTACTCACAGGTCAAGAAGGAGAAGGAGCAGGGATGCTACGAGGACTTCATTGAGTGCTTGAAGCTTTACGACAAAGAAGAGAACGGCACCATGATGCTCGCTGAATTGCAACACGCCCTGCTGTCTCTTGGTAAGTATCTCTTGAAAAATTAATATCCCTTATTCAAAACTAAATAAACTATTTTTTAATTATCAACAGGTGAGAACCTGGATGACGAACAGGTCGAGACTCTGTTCGCTGACTGCATGGACCCTGAGGATGATGAAGGATTTATTCCCTACTCTCGTAAGTATTCGGGTAGCAAGTGACCGTGACCCGAGGGTCAACTATGTCTTTATGTCTTGTGATTCCGAAATGAAAACCATATTTGTCTATTTCACATGTTACTTTATTTGTCTGCGCATCAATTACTTTGTCCCCCGAACCACTCTGCACTGTGCACTTTGTACCTGAACCTGATCACTCCCCATGTCCATATGTATATGTGACCCAAATACGAAAACCCAACCAACAAAAAATCACGTCCCAATGGCCTCTGCACTGTGATTGTGAATTGTGTCCCGAATGCCCATCGTTATGTCGTCAACACCACAGAGTTCATCCAGCGCTTGATGAGCGATCCAGTCGTCTTCGACTAAACAGTAAGTTATCGAATTGAATTTTTGGACGAACAACCTATCACCCGGTGTCTGGATGATGTGTCTTCTACATGTCCATGAATGTGGATGAGCCCCGTATTAATTTTATTATGTTTGTCCTCTATTTCGCAGCATTCCTCGCCAGAATGTGTGACAGACCAGATCAGCTATAAATAGTTAGAAACAACAACAACAAACCAACAACAACAACAACAACACCAACAACAAAGAATTTATAGCAACAACCATTCTCCATAGATGTTATATTCATCGCTAACTCTCTCTATCTCTCTCGTATATTATTTTAATTAAATTTTACTTCTGCTACTACAACTGCAAAATTGAACTTCAAGATAATATTATTTTTTAAAAAATAAAAAAAATTTAAATTATAAAACAACGACAAAAAAACTGAAAAAATTTAAAGTTTTTGTGAGCATTATTTTGTTATGAATTTTTGATTTTTCATTCAACATGTTGGTTACACAAGCAATACATAAATTTTATTTTTTTTTGAGACGTAAATAAACCAAATAGCAAATAAAATAATGTTTAGGGAAATTCTACACCTGAAACAAAAAAGGCAGCAACAAAATTCATGTTGTTCATGTCTGAAGGTGAAATAAGAGAAATGTATTTAAAATAAACACATAGATTAATGGTGCGGCCAAAAGAGTTACGCAATCAATGAAAAAAATATCATACGGTGGGATTTTGGAGGGTGAATAATGCATCAACCAAGATGGTTTGTTCCACTATATTGTGGACCGAGAAAGTCCTTTGACTCAGACAAAAGAGAGATGCTTTTTCAGATTTGATGATCAAACGGTACGAAGATGCAATATCAGATTCCAGAAAGACATCCTCCAGTTCAGGGCTTCAGTGAATGGAGCCCCGGAATTGATTTTATGAAATTAATATAATTCGTGGCTACAAACTCCTTGAATGTAGTCAAATTTCGGGGCGGTCCTTGAATCCGCCTCGGATTCGGTTGTCGTAGAGCATAGAGGGCGCCATTGAAAGTTTGTCTAAAATAATTTAGCTGAGACAAGAACCAAGCTAAAGCTGAAACAACGGGACTAAATTTTAAAAGTATAAACTTTAAGAATTTATAAGCATTTATAGACAAGAAATATAATATTTGCTTCAGCTAAATTCAAGCTTGCTTTTGCGAGAAAAATTTATTTTTTTCATTATGTTTTCAATTTCATATACCCATTAATACCCTGTACTAAAAAAGCTATGTCCGCAGCTTACGAAAAAGCTTAGCGGCGCGCGCCGCCTTCGGACGTTAGTTAGGAATTTTCAACGTAGTGAAAATCAGTTGAAAACGAGATAACAAACCCAAAAGATACAAAACCGACCGTGCGGGTGATGCGTTACTTTGCCGTTTTACAAAGTTTCTTATTTGCACTTGAAAAAATCCAAATAAATTAGCCAGAGTGCCTCAGTGTAGTGAGAGTGAGCAAAGAGTGGCCAAAAATTCAAACATAAATATTGTCATCAGCATCAGCAGCTAAACAAATTGCTTTTTTTGCAACGAATTTTCTGTGCTCATCCGTTGTCGGCAAAAATAATGCATTAGAAAGACAACCACAAACGAAGGCATTCCAAAGATATAATTCGCAAGTAAAACAAGTGCAAAAGTGATATATAATAACTCAAAGATACACACACAAAAATACCGACACAGCTAAAGGAGGCCCGCATCGAAAGTCCTTTCTCTTTGGAGTGCAGCCGCCGAAGGAAAATAAGTACAGGATAAATACAAACACATACATACACACACGCACACTCGTCCAACTTTCAATATGGCGGATGTCATGGAGAAAAGCTCAGTGCTGGATGCTGTGCCAGCTCTAGGAGAGTCCCACCTGCAACAGGAAGCACCACCGCAGCCACCGCAATCACAACAACAACAGCAACAACCACCACAACCACCACAACAACAACAACAACAACAACAACTACCAGCATCTGCACCAGCACCACAACAACAACAGAAGCCAGAACCAGCGAGGGCTAATCAGGATCAAAAAGGTAAGAGGCCCAGAAAGACGGCAAAGAAGTGACTTCACACCGCATTACGCATACGCCGAGTGTGTTTTTATTTTCATTCGAGAAAATCAATTAGGCAAACTTGGGCAATACCAGAGACACGCCTCTGAGCTGCATTGGCCGCGATGGCTCAATTAGAGAAATTGTGTACCGGCACACCCCAGGACATTGATGGCCCGGGTTATGTCAGCGGAACATGCAGCCGGAGGACTCACGTCATGCCATAGCCGCTACCGCCGCCGCCGCCGTCGAGTGGCAAATTATGCAAATAGATTTGGCTGGTGTAGCGGCTCAGTGTACATGAGCGATCTGTTTGCTTGAACGCTTAGCCGCGCCAAGTTTATGACAAGCTCTTGAAAAGGGCTCGACTGCCGGCAGGATGTGTACGGATGGTAGGCAGGATGGTAGGCTGGCTCATTGTTGCCGGTTTAATGACCTGCAACTGTAACAAAAAACCACCCACATAGCGGGCGAGTGCAGCTTTTAATTGTGCCTAATGCCCCCCGTCCAGCAGCGTCTGCATTGTGTCGGCTCACAATCGTGTGTATCCATCAGATACAGATACAGCCGACTGCGATAAAAGTTATCAGCAATTTGAGCTCGTGCTGGTGTTGTGGTCGCTCTGCAGCTGACCTCGTTTTAAATCAAGCTCAGTGCAACTTATTTGGATGGGGTCGATAGGCTTGCCGGGGAATCCATCAACTTAATTCACCCCCATTTTACGGAAAGGGTATAATCCCGGCGACTTGCTTCTGTTTCGCCACTTCCATGCTCATATTTGCTTCAAACAAAAAGCAGTTGACGTTCACACGAGAGTGTGGCAAAGATACGCGCAGACCACCCCTGCCTCGGGTTGCGATGATTAAATCAAATGTTCAAGTCAAGAGCAAACCGGCTCTGTTAAGTAATAAACAAAAACAACGCGACCCAGCTATTGTTTTGTGCGACTAATAAAAGTAAAAATATAGTTGCTGATCACTATCAACGCTCCCATCCACATGAAGTCACCGCAAAAGCTCTGAATACATAATATATATCATCCAGATTGCACAGCACTCGTGATTAGCTTGATAAGCAGGTGAAATGGCTTTCTTTCGCCTTTCGACTTGGTGCAATGTCAATCAAATGTTGTGATATTCATCGTGTGACGTAATTACAACTTTTTTGCATATTTCTCAGTATCTCTTCTATAACAAAAATAGCCAACATTCACTGCATTTTCTGTCACCTATTTTGCATTTGCTTTTGCAATTACCACAAAAAAAGAAGAAATGCTGCCAGCTGAGCGGCATTTTCGTTTCTCATTTGCATTTTCCACTGCAATTGATTTTCCCCCTCTCATTCAAACAGTTTTCTTTTCTTAGTCTCTTAGGGGTCTATTGGGGGCGTGTGCTAGTTTTCAAAAACATTTTTTTTTCTTATATTTTTTTTTTTGTCTCAAAAACTGTTTACCGAAAAGCTTTAAAAACTCTGCTGCTAATTGTTAAGGTTTCCGCTTTGAGTTGAACAAAAATGTGAATCAATTACCGAATATTTTGAGCCATATTAGTAAGGCATTTTGGCCGCGCCTCGGTCACAGCAATTCAAGCAAGACGAATTGTTGATTTTTGTGACTTTGGGATACGCATGGCTCCCCGCCCGCATATGGTCTTTATGATTAATTAATCGATCTAAGCAAAGTCGATTTGCTAAACTGTCTGATCTCCTTTAGGAAACCAACCTAAAGACTGAGATAATTACCTAGAATAAGCAAACCCTTTTTTTTGCGTGCATCCAAAGTAAGGTGCAACAATTAGCATTCACATGGCGCACAATAAGCGTTCATTAAGTTGTTATTGTGCTTTCCCAGTTGGCATATTAATGTATTGTGTATCTGATGGATGCATCTCAAAGTTTGGGCCTGGATTGCGGCACAGTTTCGGCTTGATTAATTAATTACAAAATTAAAAGTTTGATCAATAAAGTTTGCAACCGAAATTAATAAAGCGCTGAATATCCGTTCGGCTTAAGGACTCCAAGGAGCTAAGGGAGTGGGTGCTGCTGCAGGACTCAGCCTGGGGTGTTGCCTTAATTGTTTTCCCCCAAACAAAGTGTCGTTTGGCACGCGACATGCAAATCCCTCTTAGTACGTGCTTCCCCGTAATTAAAGCCACAAAAGAGTTGTCAAATGGCTTCGAAGCAGCTACAGAGTCCAATTCCAAGTGCCAATTTCGATTCCAGTTCAATAAACTCGATGGGACCTGCTTTGATTTTGATTTCGATGCACTCGATTTTACTCGATTTTCCTCGATTTTATGGTGAAATGTATCCATGCACTTTCGCCCGCTAAATGCTTGGGGAGTCTTCCGAGCCAATGAGGTGGGTTACCCAATCCCAATTCCAATCCCAAAGATACGGCCTCTTTGGACAGACGCCGCATAATTTGTGGTTCTGGTCGGGGCCAGTCCATATTTGTTGGTGGCATCACCCGTTTTGGTGGGGCATGTTCGTGCGTGCGGCTACTGTCGCACAGACAATTGCCACATTTTGTGGCAGCCAATCAATAATCGAAGTGCGTCAAAAATACAAATGTTCGAGTTACCAAACCCCATACCAAAAATGGATAATATATACATGAGTTCCTTGTCAATAAAGCCATAAATTTGACTCTTGATTAATTGATAAGAGAAACTGAGTATTTTGGAACGTGTTTTATATTTTATTTTTTTATTTTAAGCCTCTTTTAAAGACCTCTTTTCTGGAAAGAGGTAAAGGGTGTGTTTTGTGCACCCTTAGCACCTTGCTCAATGAGCTTTGTCCAACATTTTACACTTCAGCCCAACTGTGATTCATCTTTTGCGCCGCAGGACGTTGTGTCCGAAACACATGCGCAGTCGGGGCGGCAGCAACCACATGAGGGATTCCTCCCTCACAGGAATTCCTCTGCCGGATAGAATAATCAATGAGCAAAACGTAGTCACAAAATTGACCAAGGGAAGCCAACCAAAAGGAAGGCATGCCGATAGACACTACGTAAGCACAGCCCGGTTGCATCCCCCAAAAAAAGCAAAACAATGTGAAAGCGAAAGCAATTTGGGGGTGGCATCACAAGCAACCCCCTTTCGGCACTTCGGCCTTGGGTTGCGTGCGTATCTGTTTCAAATGCACTTATTTTGCATAAGATTTTGCCTAAGCGGCTGAATTAAAGCCAAAACATGTATTTAATTAAATCTGATTTGGGGTTTTAAATGAGCTTAGCTCAGCTGCAAGCTGGTTTCGAAAAAGATACTTATCTCATTAACAATTATTAAACAAACATTAAACAATAAGCTTTTTATTTAAATATTTATTCAAAAACTCGAACAGTTGCCAGACATTTTTATATAAGACAGTGGCCTATACAACCAGGGCTACCAGTTGCTGGGTTGGTGTCTAGGCTTAAGCCAACGGACAAACCTTCGGCGAAATGGCTCCAAAAGCGGCGAATTGTGTTTAAAATCTTTATTTATTTTGTCTAACTATTTAACTAAAATATGTGTATTTATTAATTTAAAAATGTATAAAATATTTTACTAATGTGTGGTTTATTAACTAAACTTGTGTTAATTTTTTTCCAGGTATGTAAAACTACAACTGAAAGAACAGTTTCTAAACTTATAGTTTATGATAAATGGCTTCACAAAATGGTAAATATTTTATGAGATTTTTTAATGGATATATTGAAACCCAGTGAATAGTAACCCAACCTAGGTGACCAAGCTAAAAAGTAAACTTTTCTGGTGTGTCAGACAACGCAGACAACTAACCTTGACAATCGAATTAGGGTAAAGAACCAAGACCAGACTGAGAACCCCAGCTCCTGGTAGACCCATCAGGGTATTTTAAGTTACCCTCATGTCAGACGGGATCGTCGCTGGTTTACTTTTATGTCTACGCATTAGAAGCAGTGGATTCTTGCGTGATGGCTGCTTGTAAATAGACAACAATTAGGGGAACCTATGACAACAACACCTGAATAATAGGAAGGCCGTAACAAATGTAATGCGGTGCGTGGCAATCGGTGCCTGTGCAGCTCCTCCTTCGGTATGGCTTGTTATTAGATTTTTCTATATGTATGGATGGAGGTACATTTTAGCAAAGGATTGCGCCAGAAACAGCAGTGCACAAATGCGCGTCTAGGCTTCCCCCCAGTGCCCATTAAATTAATCAAGTCAAATGAAATCTGCATATAAAATCAACGCTACCGGGCGATGTTAGAACGTTAGCGTTATCCCCCTTTTCGCCCCCAAACTATTGGCGTGTTGAATTTGCATTTTTCCCCGGCGCCCCACTAATAAATTTGTATGTCAATAGAATAAGCCAGGCAACGCCAGCGCAGCAGTCTTTGCCACAAAAATATCCTGCTCCTGCTGGCGGCTCTTTGAACTGCGCAAGGACAATTTCTGTTTATGCGCCCCGAGAAGTTTACGAGCGGCTCCGCCACCAACGAAAGTCCAACTTTAGCGGCCCTGGGGGCACGGGGCGGCGTATCAAAACAAATTCTAAGTATTGTAATTCGAAATTTTTCAAAGCAAATAAAAGCAGTCGAGTTTTAACACTCGCGCCAAACAGTCAGAGCAGTCAGAGCTGACGTCGCGGCGCGATATATCTCAGCAGAGTATTTTTTCCTAAAATATATATTCAGTAAAGTAATAAAAGAAATACAAAATTTAACCCTTAATACTTGAAAATCATTTAAGGACTAAAACATATTTAAAATACATATTTTGTCAACTTAAACGGTAAACAAAACAAAGTGTGTAACTAGTTTGTTAGGAAAACTCCCTACTTTCGAATCGTATCCTTGCGGTGAAAGGCGATTGCAAAGTGCAAAGTGCATTAGCCTCCTCAGACTGTACGTGGCCAAGTTATTGCCCCCTGGCTAGAAAAATCGATACAGTTGCACGGGCCCGTGTTTTAAAGCGAAACTGCAACAATTGATAGTGGTTGTTCCGTGATAAATATCGTTATTGCAACTGCAACTGCAACTGCAACTGCAGTGCTGCTGCCCCTGCTCCCTGCAACAATTCAATTGCTCGAGGACAAAGTTTTGTTTAACACAATTTTTTTGTTCAATTCCTGGCAAACAGGAAATCTAATTGAAAAAAGACGGCAGGAGTGCTTAGGAAAGTCCCCACTCCTAGAAGGGGGAGGCCCAGAAGTTTGTGGTTTATGTGTTGCAGCTGGAATTGCAAATGCACCTGTCGCGACTTGCCAACGATTGTTGATAATCAATTTGGCCAAGACCATTTGGCCACAAATGACAGTTGTTGTCGTTGTTGCGGTTGACATGAACATTGTGTGGAATTTCGGTTTATGTCAGCCGACAAGGGGAAACAAATCATTGTGGCCCTAATTTGCAGTTGCTTGCCAGGCCTCTTATTTTTTTATTTTGCCACTGTTGTTGCCACTTTTTTGCCCTTCCTTGGGCTTCTTTGCCGCCGCCAGTCAGTCAGGAAGTTGGCAAATCCGACTCTGACTCGGCACAACTTGTAGTTTTGTCTTTAGTTGCTTTAGTAGACTCGGGTGTTGCACGTGCTTATGCCCCAATTACCGCATAAAGGAACAATTTTAAAGAGTTTTGTGCAATTATATCGATTTCCCTGTCAAATGTAACACACACCTCGCAACTAAATGCGAAAGTTTTCGGTTTTATTTTTCTTTTGGGTAAAAAAAAGCATAAAGTTAATTGCCAGGCAGTGCCTAGAACCAGTCGAGACTTAAATTCGAACAGTAGCCCAAGCACATTGCCTCTGATATGAGCGATACTGATGCGGTGAGTAGACACATCCTGGGTACATCCTTGCCTACCTGCGGAGCTGCACTAAAAATCCAATCAAATTGCTTATGCACCATGCCACAGATTTACGAGCCTGTCAGCAAGCATAATTTGAATAAAACAGAAATATTAATGGCTATATTATACCGGCGACCTTGCATACATCATTCGTCGGCCGCAGGACATGTCATCCGTCCATTGACGGTGGGAACCCTTTGCGAAACAACAAATCAAACAACGATTTCGTCTCGTTTTCGAACGACTCGAACTTTGCATTTGCATTTGCGGCTTTCTCATTGGTTCGCCCGTCGATTTTGGGCGCTTAGAACTGCCAAACTGAAACTTTTGTTGAATCAATAAGCCACAAAAACAATTTGGGTCATGTTACAACTGGCAACCGAATTTCATGACAAAATTCCCTAATGGTAACCAAAGCCCAAAGTATGCCAGCCAGCCAGGCCAGGCCAGGCAGGGCCAGGCCAGGCCGAAAGCAAGGCGATAGCCCAGAAACCGAAGCGCAAAATACCAAAACAATAAAATGTAAACAAATGCAGAAAGAGCCATCAAATTTGAAAGCACCCACTCAATGAGAAATATATTGATACCTTCGTCTGCACCAGCACACTGGCACACTACTAGCTAGCACACTATCATACTGCCATACACCCACGGAAGCCCACGCGAAACCTTTGGCAATATATGACCATACATATGCAAATGATATGGGCCACTTGGCGGGCCAGGAGCTGGCGGGGACATGTGTGGCATTGGCCGCCAGTTGTGGCGCCGGAGCCCTGCCGGGTATTGGGTTACCCGACACTTGCACATTTCTGCACCGACACCGCAGGCGATAAGTCCTAGTCCCAGGATGTACGGCACGGCAAAGGAGCGCTCCCAAGCGGAGTTCGTTGGTGGAACCGAAAACTCTGGACAGGATTATGGCTTGCGTCAAACTTACGAGCAGCCACGACAGATCACCGATGCCGCAGGAGATCGTCCAAAACCTGAATCTAGATCTGTTTCTTACGAGCCGGATGCTGTGTCCATGGAACGTCCTAAGCCACAGCTAAGATCCCAGCTCACGTCTGACTATCTTTACGGGAGCAATTCTACAGCAGATCGTCCTTTTTATGAAGCACAAGAGTCAACCAAGCAGCAGCAGCTTTTAAGTAACTCCCAGCAACAGCAACAACTACGAACTCAACAGATTGGAGACTATCCACCGCCAAGTGGAGCCCTAGACCGTCCTGTCTACGAGGAACGAGCCCGGCAACCACCTAGGCAACCGCTACAACCCACCGCTTATAATGCACCACCACCTACAGATCGCACCAATCCACCCAAAACCACAATCACAACAACTCCCAATCTCAAGCTCCAAACGAAGCCCAATCCAGAGTATGTACGACAGCCTCAGAACTTTGTCTTGCCACCGCAGATGCGTCCACCGGGTGTGGGGCCACCGCAGCCACAGCCGCGTCCGCCATTCGCCGGAGCTCGACCCATGGTGGGTATGGGTCCGCGTCCGCCCATGCCACCCAACATGGCACCCAGGCCGGGTCAGATGCCACCTCCTTTGCGGAGCACGGACAGCAAGAGCAACCTGCTGATGGGTCCACCGATGAGGCCGGGAATGCCACCACCGCAAATCAGTCAGCAAAATCTGCAGCAGGCCCGCCTGCCCAATTCCGGAGGCCCTCTCAGTCCACCCGGACAAGGTCCCCCTCGACCGCCTGGTGGCTTCAATTGGAATCCCCCGGCTGGAGCACCTGGCATGCCGCCTGGAGCCAGACCGCCACAGAACATGACGCGACCGCCGCCGCCAACATTTGCCCGCCCTCCGCCGGGTCAGCCACTGCAGGCGCCATTCCGACCACCCTTCAATCAGCAACCGCCCATGCCACAGCAGCAGCAACAGCCACCACAAATGCAGCAGCAACACATGCAACAGCAGCAACAGCCACCGCAACTACTACGCCCACTTTCAGCGGCGGGCTCCCACAGCAACAACAATGACGACGACGATGACGTGATCATGGGCCCGGCAGTGACTCCTCTCAAGTCATTCAATATGAAGGCCGATCCCATGGGGTCCCCGTTGCTGGAGGAGACGGAGCCACCATTCGAGACGAGCCCCCCGGTGGTAGACTCCAGGAAGGGCCCGGGTTTCAGTAAGATTAGAGAAACAATTTCGAGTATATTACCAAAAGTGAAGCCATTTATAATTTAGGGTTCTGAATGAGTTTTTATTTTACTATATACCATTTTACTTACCTTTTTTATTTATTTTTTAGTTTTTTTTGATTATTAATATTAATACAAACATTTTAGATAAACAACTAAAAATCTATAACTCGAATCAGTTAATTAAAATTTGTTATCAACTCATTACAGAAGGCGACAATGACAGCGGTGTGGATGAATCGACTCAGGAGAAGGTGAGTGCCAGCCAAGATTGTCCATAACTAGTTTACTTTTTGGCCATAAATTTGGACCTCTGTTGTGTCTTCGTTAATTGAGAGGAAATTAACTGGAACTGGCAACTACAAATTAATTTAATTCCGTTGACCGTCTCTGTCTGTCTGGGTTCACAAATCATAAATATCTGTAAAAGGCGGGCCAGTCAGCGGGTGAGCAGCGAGCTTCAAGATACAAGCTACAAGCTACAAGCTCCACGCTCCATTAGCGACCATATAGATATGGCAGAGCTGACTTTTGTCGGCGACAGTTCCGTAGCTCGGTTCAAGAAAAGTTGGCCCGTGTTCGTGTGCAGACGCCAAAGTTCAGACTAAGTTTTGTCTTGGCAGACGGCAGTTGGCGAGTCGGAAAAACCCGCAGAAAAGTGCGACAAAAGTCGAACAAACAATATATACGTATATCTATCTTTACAATACGGCGTATAATATATATGCCGAACGTGAGCTTCACAGGTGCGAGGTTAAAACCCCGAAAAATAACACACAAACAAGAAAAGAGAAGAAATATGTATTGCCAAACCAAGAAACGATTTATTTTCCTGGTGATATCTGTGCCTAGATAAGTGCCAAACACGAAACGGGTCGAGGATTCATTTGGGTTGGGGGCCGGAATGGGGGAGGGGCTCTGGCACACACTTGTATATGTATGATTCCGCACTGGAGTTGTTGTCTCTATAAATACCCATCCATATGCAAAAACGACACGAAGTGGCGACAATCGATAAAACAATGCATAAACTACAAGTCCTTCGTACCGACATCGACATCGACAGCGCCAGCGACCACGGCAGGCGAATGGCCAGATCCGGCGGCAGTCATAAATGCCAATGGCATTACGTTGACAGCTCCTGCTCCGGCCAGCCTGAGAGTGTTGAGAGCAGTCGTAAATGGTTAATAATAGACGTGTACTCCGTGCCAGCCCCAAGATGCATCTCGTCATAATGGCCGATTCGACCTACTTGCTAGTAATTAGTGAAGGCAGAGTCCCATGTGTCATTCCGCATTGTAAAGTGACTTTTTGCGCTCTTTTGTGTGGCAGGATCGCAACGGACCCAACTCGCCCAGCTCGCCGGTGAAGACTCCCACATCGACCTCATCGAAGCCGGACAAGTCGGGCACCTCACGTCCCCCGAGTGCCACGCCCTCGAACAAATCCGCTCCCAAGTCGCGCAGCGCCTCCAAGAATCGCTTGCTCCTCAAGACACCAGAGCCCGAGCCAGTCAAGAAAGGTGAGTTCCTCTAATATAATACTAAAAGAAAAATAGGAATAGAAATATAAACTTAAGAAATAATCCTTTAATGTTACCCTACCCTTACTAGTTCCAATGAACAAGGTACAAGTTGGACATGCACCTTCGCCCAATCTGAAGGCTGTTCGCTCCAAAATTGGATCGTTGGATAATGCCACCTACAAGCCAGGTGGTGGGCATGTGAAAATCGAGTCCAAGAAGCTGGACATTAAGGCAGCACCACGCATCGAGGCCAAGAACGACAAGTATGCGCCCAAGGGCGGTGAGAAGAAGGTATGTTTTTTGGGAGCTCCAATGTGTTCGATCCTAAGGGATATTTATCTTTATTTTTTTGGGCGGGACCGGTGTATCCATTTCTGGCAATCCTGCCAGGACATAGTTCTCTTTCATAAATCTTTGTAAATTTATCTCATCTACAAATGGCTTTTAAATATATTACTTAAAACTGAGAAAAGCTCGCCAAAAACAATAAACAAGCGTAAAGTATAGTCGAGTAACGTAAAGTAAAATATTGGCAGAAACAAAATCAATTTCACGGTCGATTTGCGATTTGATGTATATTGCGCCCATTATAGATGGGCAATCGGCAGCACGGTATCTTGTATCTCGTATCTTGTTGTAGGAAATGCAATTACCAATTCGAAGCGACACTTAGCAGCATAATTCCGTTGCCTTATGTAGAGTATGCCATTTAAAGCCCATAACCGAAACCCGAATCCGTATCCGCATCTGCATCCGCGCCGGATATTTCAGAGCTGGGTGGCACCCTCTGACATTGAAAGCGGGAAGCGTGCATTGCCGGATGTCGTTCGATCAATATTTGACTTTCGGTTCTAATCTTTTACTACCTTGTATCTATTTACAATTTACGAACATCGATTCCTGCACACACTCGCTCCACCACCACCGTCACTTTACCACCAAAACAAAAATCAAATCAAAAAAACAAAAATCCACTGCAAATCCGTAGATAGTTACAACAAAGTTGCAGTGGAATGCGAAGTCGAAAATCGGTTCGCTGGAGAATGCCGCCCACAAGCCCGGGGGCGGGGACAAGAAGATCGAGACCCTGAAGATGGACTTTAAGGACAAGGCCAAGTCGAAGGTCGGCTCCAAGGACAACGTGAAACATCAACCCGGTGGCGGTGATATCAAGGTATGCAGTCACCTCTCTCCCATGACCTCAAATCCCCCAAATCGATTTCATGTTTGAGTTTGACCCAGAGACCCGAACGAGTACCTATTGATTTTTGTAGCGGTTAAGTGTAATTTCCGATTGCTGTTGGCTTTTGTTGGTTTTTGGATGCTCTACTCTCGTTTTGTTCAAGTTTTCAAAACCGTCAAGTAACCAGCAACAAAAGTAACTGGCATGGGCATGGGCATTCTATAACTATTTCTTTTCTATCAGTGCATGAGCTGCAATGTTCTTTTAGTTAAAAATTTAAAAAAAAAGCATGCTGCAAAGTTAAATATCATGGAAAAAAATAGAGAAAACCAACTAACACGCAGAACACTCGCATAAAATATCTTTTAACAAACAACTTTACAGAACTTTGGTAGAAAGATGAACATCATTTATGGCGAGGGTTCCAAAATTGTCAACCAATGCGCCAATAACAAGCGCCTGGATGAGAATTTGTATAATGAGGAGGAGTAGTGACTTAGTGGGGTAGGTAACACCCAAGAGATGTAAATATACCTGCAACCTGGTGCTAAAAAAACACATAGTCTAGTTTTTGGGGCTCAGATAAGCAAGAAAACCATTTTGTTTCAGTTCCTAACCCATCAAAAACAAAAA
This sequence comes from Drosophila atripex, assembly GCA_035045925.1. Classification (NCBI taxonomy): domain Eukaryota; kingdom Metazoa; phylum Arthropoda; class Insecta; order Diptera; family Drosophilidae; genus Drosophila; species Drosophila atripex. Next base: position 13,344,147 of record JAWNOP010000069.1, on the reverse strand, counting down.
TACTGTAAAAAATTGCGAATAACTTTTTATTTTTCCATCTTTATTTTTGAATGATATTTTGGAAACTATATTTTGTTTTTAACTAAACCATTTAACAAACGAATTCAAAGGATAACAACCCCAAGGATGTAAGTAGTCGTGATAACTCTTTCTGATACAAAAATATATGTTTGTCTGCATTCTGAGTGTGCTTTTGTATGATATCTTAAATGCAATATAGTGTTGTATTTCATCTACTCCTTTTTGTATTTTGAATCACCTAAACCAATCACTTTTTGAGAATCCTTAAGGCACAACACCCTCCCTTAGCATACCTAGTGTACTTTGTGTGTATCCCAACCTATGGTGTATTCCAATTTTATGTTTTGTACTCTGCTGTTCCTGTGTGTGAAAAACTCCAAATTTCAGTTTCGTCCTCGATTGGCTGTTGTCGTGTGTCCATAACCCACCTGCAAAAAAAAAACAAATAAGTTTTGTGGAAAAGTCGAAACCCCAGTCGAAATTTTCCCAATGCCTGAAGTCTGAAGCGAGATTTTTCTAATCATTTTCTGTACGTTGCCGGTGCCGGTGCTACTTTTCAGATTCAAACGCAAAAACTAGAAATTAAGGCACAAAGCAAAGTTGGCTCTTTGGATAATGTAAAGCACAAGCCCGGTGGCGGTGAAAAGAAGATTTTCGATGATAAGGATTATTTGAAAAATGTTGAACACTCTGTTGCACTGACAACACCACCAACACAGGTAAACTACGTGTACATAAGCTCAAGTAGTTACGGATAAATAATAGAACCTAACTTTAACCCTGATTTAATAGATTTATTTTTATTTTATTACGAAAGCAACAAAAAGTATTAAGCAAAAAAAATATATATATAAATATTATCGATATCCCATTTTGTGTTTACGTCGAGAAATTCATTTTTGTGTAATCAGTATTTGTAATTAATTGCGTTGCATTTGTGGTTAACACTTTATGGTTTACAATCAAACCACTAACAGAGCACCATCACACACCCACCCCCCAAAATGATGGCCTTCGCACCACCCCCCAGGAACTACCCACCCACCGACAACACCTCCTAACCCGAACCGCTTTCAGAGAACTCTCCTACCTTCCGAAAAAGATCAATCCGTTCATGCGCAATTGTAAATGATGAGTACTAACATTTTGGACAAGTAATTTTTGGCACTTTTAGGTCTCGAAATGTACTCGAAGGAGGGCATTCGGTTATACTATTGTTTCTTTCCAAATTGATCCTATGATTTGATTTTTTATTGTTTAGTTTTTTTTTACATTTACATTTACGTTACATTTAAAAATGAATTTCTTTCAAACTCAAACTGAGATTCATTGGCGATGACCAAATTGGTAGAAAAGCGCTTTCCATACCAGAAGTGTTAACGTTTTTACACACAATTCTCTAAACTATTTTCTTATCTTTCTTCCCCAATCGCTCTCTCTATTTCTCGCTAACTTTAGTTTGCGGCGCAAGGGCGCTTGATTGCCACGATCCATCTAGAATTCGGTCTCTGTAAACCAGACTGTGTGTGTAACAGTATATTTGAGTCGCTTTTTAAATGAACTCCCTAGCTTTAGATAAACTATCGATAAACAAACAACAAACAAGAATTACTGAGACAACTACTGTACTGTACCTAAAGCCAAATACGAGTATTAAACTGTTTCAGGACTAAAACAAACATAAACTAAACTAAACTAAACTAAACGAAAATGAAACTAGCAACTGAACTCTACTAGAAAAGCTCAACTAGAAATCTCGAATGAGTTTGCAAGAGTTTCTATTTTAAATTGTATATTAAACCGACATAGTATATATATTTATGCATAGTCCAAAACGATACGATTATCCTTGGAGTGTGTATAGATGATGTGAGCTGTCCTGTCCTTGGAAGGATCACCTGTAGTATTTAATTCAATGGAAGACAGGCCTCCGCCCAGGGGCAAGGACAGCATTGGCCACGAGGCTCAATGTTTGTTAATTCCTTTTAGTATGTAGCGAATATCTCTTAAAGAACATTTTTTATTTGAAACAGTCGAAGAAATATACAGTATATAGGATAGTACAAATTTTGAACAATATACCGATACACAATTGCTCAAAGAACCCTCGAATCCCAGACAATGACCCTGAGGACGGTTTAGGAAAAGGCTGCCCAGCATTTAAATCATCTAACAGAAGTGCTTTGCTCACATACTACACCGGCTCATAATACAATAAACCCATTCAAACATTGACCTCAAAACACTCACATCAGTTTTAAATTAACATTAATTATGAATTGTTATGTGTGTTCTTCATTTCTGTGCTTAATATTTCTTTATTGTTTATTATAGGAATATATATACACGTTTTATTAGGCTAGTCATACGAAAATAAGTGCATTAAATTCGAAATTCGTACACTTGTTACGTCCATTAGAGTTATTTATCGCCTACTGCTATTACGACAACTATGTACGATGCGATTTTAAAAAATGACAAATAGAAACATTCGATCCGATCCGATACGATTCGATTCGATTTGATTCGATCAAGTAAAACCCCGTAAGTTAATGTGCGTTGCGAGTTCTTCTAAGATGTGTCCGTTGCGTATATAGATAGTTATATGAACCTAAATATTTAACAGTGCTGTGATAGACTAACCGAACCGTTAGTACCGATCCAAGCCGATTTGCCAGACCACCTGCACCCCATACCAACCATCGTACTACATTATATAGACGATCCCCGAAACGGTTTCAGGTGCAAAGTTGCTTGCAACATTATGTATATCCCCCAGGCTTTTATTCATTCCAAATCCAAATACATTCCAAACCAAAACTCATGATTCTAACAAGGCTTATGGTTTATTTTTTGTGAAACTTATTTTATAATTTTGTGCAATCGATACGCATTCACGTTTATATTTTTATCTTGAACGCAGAGTCCACTACCATCCATGACGGCTTCTGGCGCTGATGAAAATTTAAATCAACAAAGCTAAATGCCCGAAATGCATGTCGAGCTGAAAATCTTTTCTTTGCTAAAAATATAGGATTGAAATGTGAAATGAACATTGAACATTGAACCAGCTAATTTGAAATGTACTATCTAAGCGAAAGCTACACAATGCAAAAAACCAAACGAAAGTTACGCAATAATTTCCACACCCCCACAAAAAAATAAGATAAAAAATTAAAAAAAAAAACCAATTCGATAGAGGTGCAAGCACGCAATGAGATGCAGATACATCTATTATACACCACATACGTATTTGGTTTACAAATCAAAAGTATATTTGACTAGTTGAGCAATGCACTCTTTATCATACAGATACCAGACATAATTATATATCTCAATGTATTACAAGAACTTCATATATACATACAAATATATATATACATAAAAGTATCTAAATATTTAAGCAAATTATACAAGATTCGTACGAGTAAACTGTGTGCTTAGTTGAAAATGTTGAACGACACCCATTAAACTTGACGTCTAAATGTTGAACGATTAGATACTAACTACATACATAAATGCGATTATTAATTAAACGGTTTAGATACTTTTGCGAACCAGACGAACCACAACCGAACAGACCAGAACAAAACCAGAACAGTTGATTGAAACTTATAAGCATATTTTTACTATTAATTTGTATCTTATTAGTCAAGCGCATCATTCTCACGATTTATTTACACCCTGTTACAAAATGTAAGAACAATGGCAAAATTTAAGCATAATAAACAAACAAAAAAAACCTTTTTTCATTTACCAAATCCCGGCGTTGTTGCACTTAGTTCTTTTGAGATTCAACAGCCACGAACCACCTTTCGTATCGTATCGGTTGAAGATAGACAAATTTTTGGAGATACTTAAGTATATTATTTGGCAAGCCACGCCCACGACGCAAGCGTTCCAACAAAGCCACGCACGAGCACACATCCTCTTCTATCTTATTGGATGCATTGGTAATCGAAACAAATAAATTTTGATCAAGAAAATTGTAAGTCTCAACCATCTCAATCGAGCTGCTGCGACAATTTTTCTATCAAATTCCCCATTGGGGTTTTCGAACTGTTTTAAATCGTGTCCTTTTGGTATTCCTCGAATTCCCACAGTATTGGAAGGCGCCCCGCATCCAACGCGCCACCACACTTACCTCGTCCATGTCCCTGCCAGCCGAGTGCCTGGTGCTCTCCGTCTCCATGCCCTCGCTCAACTCGGAAACCAAGCGCCCCAAGAGTGCGGGTCCCAAGAAGCCCGGACAGGCAGTTCACTCGAAGCCATTCCGTTTGTACTAGGCCAGACGCAGGATCCCTGGCTGCTCCACATGTTGCACAAGACGTCACCCAATCGAAACACCCCGAGATTTGTTCACAAGTTGAAATCAAGGCACGCACTAAAATCAAAATACATGCATTAAAAATCTGGTCAAATTGTTAATTGTTTAAAACCGAAAACGAAACGTGGCATTTACAAAAAATAAACAATAAACTGAGAGGCAAAGTTAAGCACAAAAAACAGTCGGTGTTGTTTTTTAAATAATTACAGTATATATTTTCGTAAGTATTAAATCAGTTTTACGGCTTCTACATCTTGGCAGCCAAATGGCCTTCGTTTTCATTTCATTTACATAAGACTTCGTTAGATTTATATTTAGAATTATTACAAAGTGTCCTGGGATTTTGTCGCTTCTTAATTGTCACTTTATGCTCATTGTGATTTGGGAAAAAAAGGTATGCTTATCTTCTTGAGTTTGTCGTTTTTGATTCTAGTTACTTTCTTTATTCGAGTCGCGTCACATATAAATGCAGTTTCCTTGCCTTTTCATTTACATAAACCTTTTGCTATACTTACGCCGTAATGTTGTTTATACAATTCTTTTTTTTGCTTTAAAGTTAGGGTAATAAATAAGTAATTATAAAATAATAATCAACAGTTGTTACATTTTCAAGAGACATTATGTCTAATGAGCGTCAAGTGATTATGATTATGATTCGAGGGTCGAGTTTGAATAAAAAAATGCATATGCTTAATTATTGTAAAAATTGGCTTTCTCTAAGATCTCTTCGTCAAGTGAATTGGTCTTTGTTGATTGGCTTGATAAGCTAGGGACAGGTTGCTTTAACTCTTGGCTACATAACTATAATACATGTAATGGGAAATTAGGAAATGCATAGATGCTCGTGATATGCGAAACCAATTTTATGCGAGTTGCGGCTGCGGTCTTCATAATTTTCTCTGCGCTGCTGTTACTATTAGTACAATACATTCGATTCAATTGACTAGATTTCTACATATGTAGCTCCATTCGATTTACGATTTTTCTGATGATCTGATTATGGTTTATGGTGTGTTTGCTTTGTTTTGTTTCTAGTTACTGCGGGAGGGAGTCGTGTTCGTGTGCCAAATGATTTACACAGTGAAGCCTTTCACAAAAAACATAAAAAACTCATGCGATTAATGTCAATTGTATTTAGCATTTTTTGGAGCTTTTTATGATGTTTGTTTAGTGCTTGGTAATTTAGGATTCATTTTTAACTTATTCAAATAAATATTATGTCCAATGAGTGAAGTTTTTTGTGTTGTTTGCTTGGTCGGTAAGGGCGCTGCGTGAGTTTCAATGTGTACCGGCTAGCTCGCCGACGTACGTGTCGCTTCCGAGGAATCTCCGTCGCCGATATAAGGCCCATAACATTCTACCTTATTTACATAACTAAACACTTTCGCTGGCGTCGCTTTAGTGGCTCTGGTCTGAGTACTGCGCGCACCGCTTCCTCGAACACCTGAAACACAATTCATGTGGATAGAATTAGCGATGAAAGCGATGGTAGGCGAGGCGAGGGTGTGCCCATTGATCTCTTACCAGTTTAAGGCCACGCTGCGTCAAGGCGGAGCACTCCATGTATTTCACAGCGCGTATCTTATTCGCCAGCTTCTGGCCTTGTTCGCGCTTCAGAGGCGTCAGGCCCTGCTCGGCGAGACCGCTTAGTGTCTCTCGATCTTCGCGCAAATCGATTTTAGTGCCTGTCAAAACCACAAAATACATAAATTTTCTCTCTTTAGCATCCGGGAGCTGGCAACTTACCAACTAAAATGATGGGTGCGTCGGGGCAGTGGTGTTTTATCTCTGGATACCATTTTGATGTGACGTTCTCAAAGGACGAGGGACTCGCCACGCTGTAACATATCAGGAAGACGTCGGTCTGGGGGTAGGAAAGGGGTCGCAGTCGGTCGTAGTCTTCCTGACCCGCCGTATCCCACAGGCCCAATGAGACCTGTATTGTGTCGACTTGCATCGGGGCAGAGTAGTTGTCGAAGCTGTTGAGACATGACAAATAGTTAGCTTGCGGTTTCTCTGTAAACTGGCACCAGTACTCACACAGTAGGCACATATTCGCCGGGAAAGCAGTCTGTTGTGTAGGAGATTAGCATGCAGGTCTTTCCGACTGTGCCGTCACCGACGACAACACATTTTATGGGCCTTCCGGTTGACATAGTCGTACGTAGTATATATGTATTCGGTTGTATCTGTGCGTGAGCTATGGGCAAAAAATAAGAAGACGGAAGATATATCAGAAACTCTTTCCAGTGAATGCGCGCCGGCTTAATTCAATTAATTAAGTTCCTCTGGAGGCAATAAACCCGATGGCACCGCGACTCTGACCGCACATTTGTATATACTTTAATTGCCTGAAGGGTCTAGAGCTCTGCGATATAGCACCCGCAACCTGGTCGGCAAATACTAATATATCTCGCTGTGTGATCAAAGGCTGGGCACTCAAAGGTGTGTCCCCAGCCGCAAAGCAGCAACAACAACAACCACAAGCGGTGCGGACCATGAAGCATAATAAAACGAGACTCTCATTTCGGTTGTGGCACTTTGTTTTTCGTTTTTTTTTTTGCAAATAAATTTTTCAAAAATAGATCATGATGTGCGACAGACTGGTGGCAAATAATGGGAACACAACGCGGTGGAGCGGTGGACCAAATGGCAACAGTTGCCCCCGGGGGCCACTGGAGAGGGACGGAGGGTGGAGTGGGGCGATGCAGTACAGTGTGCGTGGGCGAGGGCGAGGGCGAAGGTGAGGGGAGGGTCCCGAGGCTTTGTGGTGACGCGGAAGCCACCGGCAGACGCACACCAAACAGAAATAGACACAATTAAGTTCTAATAACACTGGGCGAGGGCGCCGCCACAGAAAATGCGGCTGCCGCTACTACTGCCGCGGCTGGCTGCTGGCGATTCAATTAAAGTTCAAGTGAGACATTGCGCCACTTGCAACGGGCGGCGACCGCACCGTAAATCTTTTGTTATGGTACACCCATTGTTGTGGTGCCAAGGGAGCGGACTTCAGTGGAGTGGAGTGGAGAATATTGCGTTACCGTTTTCACGGATCCGGATCCTTTGTCTGTTAGGCGGCGACTGTTTTGTACTTCGCTTATATCACTGTGCGTGCTGTTGGGCAAGCTGTTTTCTGGAGCGCTGCCACATACGCCGCAGCTAAATAACCGAGTTTCACTAATTCCTTACAGATTCTAGTTATAAATATACATTTATATAGGCAGCGCAGCGTCTCCAACCGACGTACTTTTGTGTTTAAGTTTTTTGTTTCGACACAAACACACACCCACCTTTTTTATGGTAGTGTTGGAAATAAAACCGCCCTCAAGTCTTTTCCAACACAGTCCAGAAAGTGTTGCACATCGAACAAATTTTATTGAAGAGTACTGATAATCAGAGCTGGAACTAAAGGTTTGGTAATATATATTTAGGTTAAGAAATGTAATTTACATAAAAATATTAAAAATAAATACATTATTTTTAAATAATGCACTTTCAATTCCACTTTTTTTACTGGAAGTCTACGTTGTGGATCCCTCCTAAAATGGTCTAAAGGGCGCCCCTGCTGCCGTTGTTGTTGTCTTGTGCGGCGAAATGAGCAGATTTGTTTGTAAACTCTTACAGAGTGTAACCCAAATAAAATCGGGACAAAGATCCATTTATTTAAGTACAGTAAAATATGGAGAGAGTGGAACCACGGGTGAGGCCCCAACCCAAACGGTGCTTGTGGAAAAGGACTCACATATCACACTTATTGGACTGAATCGGGAGCAAAAACGCAACTCCATCGATGCCCAAACAGCGGAGCAGCTAACGGAAGCCATCATCCAATTCGAGGCAGACGATACTTCTCCGGTGGGTGTTCTATATGGCATTGGAGGCTCCTTTTGTGCGGGCTATGATCTGGAGGAGCTCGAGGCGGAGGCGCAGCGTGGCAGCCTCAACTTTCTGTTGCGTCACGAGGGCTCCATAGGTCCCACCAGGCGGCATCTGCGGAAGCCTATCGTCTGCGGCATTAGCGGATTTTGTGTGGCTGGTGGGTTGGAACTGGCCCTACTGTGCGACCTACGTGTGATGGAGGATACGGCGGTCTTGGGATTCTTTAATCGCCGCCTCGGGGTTCCATTGAGCGACGGTGGATCGGTGCGCCTCGCCGCAGCCGTCGGTTACTCCAACGCATTAGACATTATAGAGACGGGAAGACGAGTTTACGCCAGGGAGGCGATGAGAATGGGACTGATAAACCGTATTGTTGCCACCGGCACTGCCTTGGGACAGGCCGTGAACCTTGCCTTCTCCATAGCCAAATTTCCAATGGGCTCCCTGATGCATGACCGGAATGCTGTACTGGAAAATGCCAACGCCTACAATAGACCCGGATTCCGTGCTGGAACATACAACGAGATAATGAATGTGACTCCTGACATGATCAGCGAAATGCAAGAAGGAGTGAAGCGATTCAAGAACTGTAATTATTCATGCAGAGTAGACGTTAAACAGAAAACACTTTATTTCATCTCTTTTTATTTTTGTAGCGGAGGTCAAAGGCCCCAAAACCGACTCCTGGCACATCAAAGAGAAAACCATTCCAGATTGGGAAAAGGATGAAATCGAAATAGAAAAGAAACTGCAAAAGACATGACCAAGTCCGCAATATAATTACCTCGTTGAATTTCAAGATTAGTGCAATTATTTTGTTGTTATTTATAAAACGAAAGCCTTTATTCAAGTAAAATACATTTATTTAATGATTTATGTAGTTGTCCGCCTAAATCGTTTACGACTCGTGCTTATTTCAATATTCACAACAATTATAATAACGAATTTCTCATTCAAATTAGGCCTACCTACCAAAAAGACAGTTAAGAGGGAAAGCACAAAGTTCAGTATGCCCTGCTGTCGATCGAGACGACATTCACAATTAGTTTACACATATAAAAAATATGCTAGCACTAAGTAATCGGACTCGTCCTTACTTACGAACAATGTTTTTTGTTTTTTGAGTGCGCTGCGCAAAGCTGGTTTGCTGGTTTCGCAATTATATATTCTATATGTACGTATGCCCTAGACCCTAGGCGTTAACGAAAGGAGTTATTGCACTTAAATCGAGTAAAGCGAGAAACGAAGCTCTATGCAAAAAAGGCTGCTCTTGTACAAACTAGTGTTAAAAATCGACTGATCGTTAATCGTGTTATTAGTAGTTTGATTTAAAAAACGTCGCACATCGTTTAGGCCTATCATTTACACTCGGCTACACTTAATCCAAAAAATTTGTCATACAAATATTGCACAAAATGGATCGGACTGTGAGTTTGCACATCCATGTGCATGCACTCGTACTTCATTGTGCCGCACATGGCAAAACCTTCAATCAAGTGGTGGTACGTGTTCACGTTCATAATCACTAAAAATACGGTATTCGGAAACCTAAAGACCACAATACACAATATACAATATATACAAATTAAGAAGCAATTTTCGCTAATGGTTCCTCCCACCGATTCGCTGGTATAAAAAATATATGTATGCATATTTAGCGTTGGCCAAAAAAGCAAACTCCTGCAATTAGCTGGCTAGCTGAGCTTCATCTAGCAATGCGTAACGATAACTATTCACTTGATCCATGTTTACTTTAGTCGCTGTGTGACATTGGCCAGGGCCACGGCAAAGGCCTGGAGAGCGGAGAAGGGATACTGGAAATCCAGGGTATAGGCATTTCCATCGATGCGTCCAAACTGCATGACCTGATGGACGAAAAAGAGCATCGTTAGACTCTGGGTTAAAGATATTTCTTAAGTAATCAGTCACCTGTTTGCCACGAAACTCAATTTGAAAGTTCTTGGCCGACTCTTGGGTAACACGACCGCCAAAGTCCAGCTGGTACACCTGGCTCATCTCGTTCCACATGGGCGCCTTGTTGTGCATCACAAATTCACGGCGCACGGGTGCAGGATTGGCGCAACTGGCACTGCCATTTGGTTCTATCTTTCCACGTTTCAACTGTGAGTTTATAAATTATTTTAATTTTCATTTCTATTGACTTATTTTCTTACTTTTTGACGCAGTTGGGCCTTTTGAAAGGTTTCCAGATCCCTGTACTGCTTGCCATTTCCTGCATTATTGCTCTCCTCACCAGAACCATTGGTCTGATTACCCTCGTCATCGGAACTCTCGATGATGCTCTGTTTTTTTCGCTGGCGACGATTCAGCAGCGGTGAGTTGAGGATGTGCCTTATGGGTGAGTTGCTCTGTTGCCTCTTGTTCTTCTTGCTGGCAGCCGGAGAAGCCGGAGAACTACGTGGTAGTCGCTGAGGCGTTGAAGGAGGCGTCAGACGACCCTCGTCAAGATCTCGAAGTCGACTTATTATATTCTCCAAGGTGGTAAGGGCCTTTAAATATTAAAAATTTAAAAATTATAAACAGTGTTCTTTATTGTACCCATGGAGGATGATAATCTTACTTGTGTATGCAGAGATACGGATGCCTTGGCCTCCACAGGCGTGGCTTCTACAGTTCCACAAGCGGTTCCACTGCTTTCCGGCTGCTGCCTTTCCAGCGTACTGCTATTACTAGCCCCGTTTACTTGGTTCTGGGGCGGATCCTTCCGCCGCCAGCGAACCTCCGACAATTGTTTAACAAAACTAAAGCTATTATCCTGCTTTCGGGCTAGCAAAGGAGTGGAGTTCTCCGTAGCAGCCGCCTCCTTGTTGCGTCCGTAACCAAAGCGATGTTTCCGAGTAAAGAGCGGGGAGTCCGTGAAGCTGGTGATGACATCGAAGCGCTTCTTGGGCGCCGGCTTGACCTGAACAGCAGCTGGAGGCTCCTTAGCCGGCTCAGTCGATGGCACTGTAGCGGCGGTTATCTCGTCCACCACAGAACCCGTCGAGGGCTGACATCGCTTGCAGGCACTGCTGGGATTCATGTTGTTTCGGCACTTAAAACAAAGCGTGTTGGCTGCACTGCTGCAGGCACTGCTATCGGAGATCTCTTGTAGCTTGCGCACCACCTGCTCGTGCTCCTTGCTGGATAGCTTCGTCTGAAGGGAGAGTAGGTCGCAGGAGTCCAGGCTCTTGGACTTGCCCGTCTGGTGAAGCTTGTGCCGACGAGTATCTTCCTGCTGCTGCTTTTTCCTGCGATTCCGCCTTTTGTCCACCAGAACGAGACGTTTGTTGGGTGCATCCTTCCGCAGGGCGGACAGAGCTTCGTCGGAGGGTGTGATGGCCACCGAATCCAAGTATCCCACACTGCAACTGCGCGTTATGGAGTCGGGCAGGGCTGGAGCTATCGACACCACCGTAGGCGTTCGCTTCATGCTGCTACTGCTCGTTGTGGGCGTAGGAGATTGGGTCTCCTCATCGATGTACAGCATATCCTTTCGCTTAGTGGAGGCGGCGGCATTCCCAGTAGAGGATGAGGAGGAGGAGGGAACCATGCATTTGACACGTGCGTCCATACGCTCCAGGTTTAGGTTAAGATTTAGCGGCACTGGGTTCACATGGCTGTTTGCCGAACGCACTGGCTCCGACATTAACGCGTTCTTCACCTGCACCACGTTGTTGGCATAGTCCGCATTGCTCGAGTAGGACATCAGAGTGGTCTGCCCAGCAGCTGGCACGGCTGGTCGTTCAAAGATTATATCTGAGGGTGCCACCGCATTCTTGGGACTCTGCAGCGTGGGAACTGCTCCATCGCAATATAGAGGCGAAATGGCATGACGGGATTGGCAGCTGGAATTCGAACTGGAGCGACTGTAGCTGTTCTTGAAGCTACTAATGGTCTTTGGCCTGGTGATGCTCTTGCTGGTGCTGCTAGGTCCTGGACCCGATCCATTGGATGGTGCCTGGTGGAGCAGAACTGTGGTGGACTGGCAGGCACCAGCGCCAGCTTCCTGCGACTCGTTAGAGGAATCATCGTCGTAGCTTTCGGCACGCGCCAAAGGACTTATACCCGGCGAGTTTCCCGCACCCCGATCTGATCCATTCACAGTCAAGGAGTTTTTGTGCCGCGCCAAAATTCTGTTTGGACGCGGAGACATGGGAGCTATCAACGGGGCGGAGCCACCTTCGGTGAGCCGACGTTGTGGCATCATCGGTGGCTTCAGTGCAGCCATTTCTTGTGCCGAAGTCACGTTCACCTGCGGCAGAGTCTCATGGTGATTGCCTCCCACTTGGTGCTGATGCTGGTGATCGTCCTCGTCCTCGGAAAAGATGTTTGGGTTGAAACTGGGATCGGGACCGGGTGGAAAGTCGTCGCGCAGCTCTGTAATGACCAGAGTCATCTGACGCGGCTGCAAATGCAGTAGGGACGTCTTATAAGTTACTTGGCCTAAATTGGCTGGGACGGTTTTGGCAAGTCCGTGGATCTTGAACTTGGTTCCCCAAATGTTGGAGGTCACCTCCACCAGTTTGACTTCCTGCTTGAGAAAACGAATAGAATCAGTGATGGCGTGGATCTTCTCAATAGCCTAATGCCACCTACCTCCGGCAGTGTGTCCACATAGGCCAGCTCGTCCAGGCTATCCGGATCGTTGCCTCCTCCGGTGCCAGAAGTGCTCAGCCGATCGCCCGTCTGCTGGCGTCGCTTCGGCCGCACCCGCTTCTTCCGGGGTGTTCTAGGTGAGCTGTAGCGGGACCTCTCGTCATAGTCACTATCCGAGGAGTCGGTGCGGCCACTGTTGCCCGTTGTGGTGGACTGGCTGGATCCCGAGGAGCTCTTGGCCTCGGCGGAGTATTGAAAGTACAAAGGGGTATCTTAAAGAGAAGAGTGTTCCATGAATATTCCATGCCAGAGTTAAAGCATCTTACCATTAACTTGAGGATCAAAGATGACAAATTCAGGTCGTATCTTTGAGGTGCGCTTGCCCTTGAGGAGTGGCACCAACCCACCCAGGTACTCCAGATAGAGGGTGTAGCAAGTACCAGAGCTCAGGTTGGAGTCATCATCATGCCGGATCATGGTGCAGTGCAGCCGGGTCGAACAGAGCGGTGGTCGCGAAACAAAGTCACGCAGCGACTTCAGGTCAGGTACACAGCACTAAAGGATACATCCTTGTTGTTAAATGTCATTATCAATTTTTCCAGATTCACTTACTCGTATCGTTTGAGCAAACAGATTGCCAATGAGAGACTTAATCCTAGAAGGCAACGGCAGCAGTGGCAACAGGGACTCGGAGCCTACGCTAGCCTGGATCTCCAGGCGGCAGAGCAGCTGCAGGGAGGCCACTCGCCGGGAAACCCAGGCTATGTGCACCTGTGTCCCTGTGGCGATGAACAGCCGCTTATCGTTGTGGCCCCAGGTGATGGCCGATACGGTCGAACTGGTGCAGGGTATGTGGGCCTGGTACAAACACGTGCCAGTCTCCGTGTAGAATTTCACCAAGTTCGTGTAGCTGCTGGGCGTGCCCAAGTCCTCCGGCTTGGCACCGTCCAATCCTGTACGAAGGGTGCCGGCGACGGCCAGCAGCTCTCGGGAGTTGCTCCACTCCATGACCATGCCCAGGGCGCCATTAAGGCAGGTGTTGATATGTGCGGGTGAGACGTCGTCAAACGACTTTAGCAAGTAGATGTAGCCGTTCTGGAAGCTAACGGCTAGGACAAAGGAGCGTTTGGCTGAAAAAAATATATTTTTATGTAATTTTTAACGTAATATAAGAGTCCTACAGGCAAAATACTATTAAGGACATATGAAAGGATATAGAGAATCGAAAATCGAAATAATACATACAAATACAAACTCACCCGCATTGGTTACACCCGGTTCCGCCTCCTCGCCCTCCTCCATTTTGAACTTCTCGCAGGACCAGGCCATCGAGGTGATGGGCACATCATTGGAGAGCTGCACCTGTGACACCATAGCTCCATGGACATCCATAACGATCACCTGGCCCTGGGTAGTGCCGAAATACACCTGCTGGTCGTCGGGCGTCCAAATACCGCAGGTGATTGTCGACTCGAGGTTAAGCATGGACGACCAGTAGCGCTGTCCGGCCACAGATCCCACCAGCACAAACCCATCCTGGTAACAAATAAGAGCCATGCGGCCATCATGCGACCAGGAAAAGTGGGTCACCGGCGTGTTCCGATCGTTGATCAGCTCGATGGACCATCTTCCCTCGTACTTGATCCACACAAAGATGATGCCCGAGCTGTCACAGGAGGCTAGCTTTTGGTACGGTTCGTTCCACTTCACCAGAATTACCTAAAAACGACAATGTGTGTTTCACGTTCATTGTTTAAAAAAATTGTTATAAAATTGAAACTCACATCCGATCTATGGCCTCTCAGATTGTAGTTGGTCCTTAAAGGATAGTCCATGTTCTTGCGGCAATGCGAGGTAGTGAAGGTTACACCCACAATGCCACGCACATTGCCCGTGGCCAGCCATCCCTCCTGGTAGTAGTTGGTGCGGTTTAGTTTCCAGCCCTCATCCTGAAAAGAGTCGAGAATCGAGAAACCGATAAGTCCGAGATGTCCAAAGCTGGCGACAGCTGCTAAGTCCTTCTCAATTGCCAGCCAAGTGCCCTCTGCTGACTTGAAAAATGGATTACTGCATGTTCACAGCCTGAATTGCACGTCCCTGGGCCAATTGCACATTTTCCCATAGACACTTGTTCCAGCATCGACGGCCCGGAGCCGGCGGTTGGGCAAATATGCTCCACTTTGCAAATGCATCTCCTATTCCTTTGAAAGGCTCAACCTGCCAGTTGCCTACTTTACTGCCCGAGGCAGTCCTTTTGCTCTCAATCCTTAAATAGCCACTAAAAAGGGTATCTTCACCATGGAGATAATCCCTAAAATAGAAGCGCTCTTGATAGGAACATTTGGGGTAAGGTTATTACGATTAATTGTAAGATGATGGCTCTCGGGCTTTTATGCTTTCAATGGTTTAAGCTTTAACTTTCTATTTAATTTAAACATCATACAATATTTATAAAAGAATAACTATAATGTTTGTGTAACGCCACAAAGATTATTCCTTTCCATGTATACATTTTTAAAGACTTGTTTATAGAAATCTAAATACTTGATGTACCACAAACTACCTAAAGAAACTCATTTCCCTGGCGCTATTTCTTTCATAATGAAAAGCAATCGTTGAATTAAAAGCAATTAAGTCATCCAATTAACATTTCAAAAGGTTGCTCCAGTCATCAGCCAGTCGAGCATTCAATTTGAAACTTTTAACTTGGTTTGTTTGCCAGCTACCTCCCTGCAGATTTTCCTTCATTGGCAGCAACTCTTTGCCAGTTTATCAACAGCAGAAGGATTGCTGCAGCTGCACTCACCGCAGATCCTGCAGTCAGCTCCAGTTTGATTGTTTTTCCCACTGGCCCTCCTATTTTCACCGCCATCGTCCCTCAATTGATGGTTTTTATTTCTGTTCTGAGCGACGGTGCGGGCGGTGTTCACAATAGCTTAGCCTACATTTCAGCGCTCCTGGGCTTTGACTCGGCCGGCAAAAAAATATTCCAATTTATACACAAATTCGGGCGCTTCAGAGTTCTGGCTAATCCCCAGCTAAGCCAAATGGGCGTTTTCAGGGCCCAAATCCAATTTGCGAGGCATAAATTAAAATGCCGCCGCAAAATTTGTAATTTCCGCCGCGTCCACTGGGCAAGTTAATTGCTTTATTAGCCGGATTGATTGATGTGCATATGCTGATGTCCTTGCGATGATGGCTGCGGAAAATTCAATTATACCATTGGACACATTTCCCCCGACGATGGTCAGTTGTCGGTATACATATGTGTAGGTACCAATCCATTTAAACATATGAGTATTCCTTCGACAGGCCATTGAATGGCTCACTGCCTCATTATGGCACAATCGAGCACGTTGAGAACGCTCCACTGGCAACAATTATGAACGGCATTCAGCATTTCTTTGTCGAGTGTTATTAACCTTTCACTGGGCCACTTGAACCGGATGACGTTGCCGGCCTGCCATCCGACTCGTTGGATGCAGCGCCCGTGCTCTTGGCCAAAATAAATGCACTTGAGACACTTGAGCATTTGCAATTTTGTATTTTCCGATGATTTTCCATCCACGTTCTGACTTGGTAGTCCTCTATTTCGGAACAGTTTCATTTAATAAGCCCAACTAAAAACCATATTTCCCCAAAAGGCATGTTATTTTCCACCAAAAATGCACTCATTTGGAAAATTTTGTACAAACAATTGACTTGGCTAGAACAATTGATTGTTTAAGGCTCTTTAAAACAACACAATTTGCAAAAGATAACAATTTTAATTGTCAAAGTGAGCGTGAGAAATTGAATTTAAAGTGGCAAAAAGCGGAATACTGGAATATTAAATTTTTCGCAATCGAATTAGGCAAAGTTTGCTTTAGGCATCCTAATGTCTTGAATTGCCATTGCCATTGGATAATGCAATTTCCCATAAATACTGTAATTTAATTTTGTAGACAACAACCACAGCAGGAGCAACATCAGTACCGTCAATGTCAGAGCTCCGACACGAAGGCAAAAGGCGTTGACAGCCTCGCACTTTGGCCATGTCTTTTGGCTTGTTACAGGATGCTGCTGCTGCTGATGCTGATGCTGATGCCGCTTGAAATGTTTAAGTGGCTACTTGTGACTTGTTAACCGTTTGACGACGTTGACAACCTGCCAGCACTCGCTTACTAAATTGCCATCCCACCCCATGCTGAATATTGAAGAATATTTAAATTTCTGTTGGCCCGAAAAGTTTGTAATGCAGCTGGCCCAGAACAGTGCCAGCCAGCCTATGTCCGATTTGTATCGCAGCATCATGCTGCAGTTGCGGTTGCAGCAGCACTGCCTCTGTGGCATGCTGCCTCCATAAATTATGTTGCACAAAACAGAATGCAGTTCGCAGTGCTCCATTTCAAATTCCCCCCCCAGCCTCCGCACACTCACACGTGTCCCACCGAATGTACGCGTTTAATTAAAATACCCATTTTTAACGCAGGCACCTGAAGCAGGCACCCCCCAGCTCCCCACCTGGCCGCATTAACCATAATTGCAATTCATTATTCATGCCAATGGCGAACCGTGCCGCATTCGCATCCGCTTCATTATCTTCATCAACAGGACTCTAATGGCCAAAGCCCCGGCTAAATGCACAACTAATGTCAATAAACATTTAAAATATTTAATATTTGGCTTAACGCTGCACAAGTGGCCAATAGAAAATCAAAATGATGTTAGTATTATATGGAATGGAAAAAACTGAATAAATTTTAAAAGCCACGTTAATGAGGTGGAGAGCTCTAAACGAGCAACCAAAGCCACTAAATATTTTATGAATAGTACACGTAATCCGTTAAATGACTCTTTTCAAAGCTTCCTAAATAGATTATACAAGAGTTAATAACAAGTTAAAAGAACTCTTGTTTAAAGTCCCCTCCAGTCCTTGGGTCAATTGAGACCCAATTCACGAAAAACTCTTGAATGAATAAAGCCACTGTGACAAAGTCAAAGAACTCTTATGCAAAAAATGTCCTATTTATATATAGAGCCAGATCTATATACACATCATTTAGGGCTATTTTTGTGGCTTTTCGTGCCAATTTTAAACAGTCCCCTCCCAAACACAACAATTTGGCCGGGGGCATGGCTTTTTTCGGGGTCGTTGACAAAGAGTTCAAAGATTCGCCTGGAACGCCATCGAATCCAATCGGGTCAAGTGCAGAGACAAATAAAAGCAGCCGAGAAACTTTGAAATCACAGACAGAGAACTACTCGATTGCCCAATTCCTCTCAGCATTTCTTAAGTATTTTTCTGTGAGATTTCTCTGAGAATTGTGCCGCGAACGAAAGTGAATTTACGGAAAACCGCGACGTTCTACGATCCGTCTTAGTCAGAACTCAGTTGCCAAAGTTCGTTTGCCGCGGCGCGTTCGAAGATCTCTCGACTCGGGTGGTTATTTCTGAAAATGTGCCAAACTCATTGAGTACTCTCGCGTATTCAGTAAATATTATTTGCAGTCGAACTAAACACAAGACAGGGAAAATGAGTCCTACAGTATTTTGGCTGGTTTTCATCGCCTGCCTGTGTGCCCTAAGGAGCGGGGAATGTTTTGAGGCCAAGCGTTTCTTTGGAGTGGGACAAAGGATCGATGGGGACCAGCTACTGGTCAAGGATGTGCGACATTCCCATCCTGCGGGGGCTGATGAGCTGCCCGAGGTGGAGTTTCAATACGATATAGTGGAGCCAATTACTTGTGTGGAAATCATTTCAGATGATGTGAGTGTTAAAAAAAACGACAATATATTTAAAAAAAAAATCAGTTATTTTATAATTGAATATTTTTATCTCTAGTATACTGGCTATGAAAAAAGCTGGTTCATAGCATTTTTTTTTCTGCGGTCATAACTCAATAATGAAATTTTAAACTGAAAAAAAAAACGGATATGATGAATTTGGTGTATTTTTTCTGACCCCTTGTCGCTTGTTATGCTTTTTATTTGTGCTTTATTTTGCACATGCCCGAACCAAAATAGAATCAGAAACTCGCCTTTTTTCGTCACAGCAGACGACAACAAGTTTCGACCATAGATGTGATTATTTATATCCAGTGTTTTCGAGGCGGCTGGGTCAGTGTTTACTACATCCCTCATATATTCTTCATGCCATCTATAATTCCCCTCTCATTTGGATTTGTTTTGTTTTCCATCAAAATTTGATTTAGTTATGAGCTTCAGTATGATACGTAACATTTTAAGTGGCTCATATAAAGACGTCTGGTGGCGATTGAAAGTAATCTAAATGCACATTTGTGTATACTATGGAAGGCAATCGAACGCTTAAAAGCCAATATAAATGAAATAGCCTCTAAAAATATTGAAAAATTGGGAAATGTGAAAATTGGAAAATGCGGACAGGTCTCAGAAAAAGGGGTTGAAATAAAAATGAGGCGAAAACGAATATGTTATTTTGTAGAATATATTCAGATGCATTTGCAAATTTCGGCATTTCTAAAGACAATTATGACGCGAGATTTTTCCCAGAAAATACACAATATTCTCCTAAATCAACTTATTCAAAGTGTATACATATAATTTAAGTTCATGATTCTGAGACAGCCAGATCGTGTAAACAACTCGGAAATTTTGCCAAATACTGATGGATATTGCCTCGATGGACACGCTTGACTGGATCGCCTCTGAAATTGGAAGAGGATTCTTATTTATGGCCTTCTTTTTTTGGCGTTTTCAGAATATTTCAGCGGAGGTTGAGTTCAGTTTGGTAAACCGCCTGATTGTGGGAGTGGTTCGGTTGGCGCGCAGCAACAAAAATGATACATCCGGCAGCAGGGAGTTCGTCACGCTTCCACCAGTAGTCGAGTTCGATGTGACCATTATGGTGTTTGGCATAAACGGATCAATACCCAATAACGATGTCTCCCAGATCATAAACAGGGATCAACAGTTTGTAGGCGTATTGGAATCCATCGTGGGCTTCGACGATGCCGAGGTCTTTGATGTTTTCGACTACAACCGACGCGATGCCTTGGAGGTGGATGATGAGGAAGAAGATGTATCCGAGGAGGAAATCGCAGAGGATACTGAGGAGCCAATAGATACCACAGATGATTTCGACAAAGGAAAGGATAAAGAGATCGATAGGGGAAAC
Source organism: Drosophila atripex (assembly GCA_035045925.1). Lineage (NCBI taxonomy): Eukaryota > Metazoa > Arthropoda > Insecta > Diptera > Drosophilidae > Drosophila > Drosophila atripex. The sequence goes on along the minus strand of JAWNOP010000069.1, from coordinate 13,324,183 downwards.
CGTCAACCGGGTAAGGTAACAACATTAAGCCTTATAACTTTTCATTACAAAGTCGCATTTTTTCAGGCGATCAATTCCTATATGATTGCTATCAGACCACTAACAATGATTCCAAGGTGCCGATGAACAATTCCCTGATATTCTATTACATTGACACCACCTACATAACCTATGTGCAGTTCACTATTTTCGATGTGAGTAATCAAGCTCCATGAACTATCTTTAGAATTATTTAATATTTGATATCCTTTCATTCAGCACTTTGCCGGACGGAACTACTCCGATGCCAATTACTTACCTCCGGTGGTAGAGTTCAGTCACCTTTCCCCTGGCACCATGAAAGCGGTCGTCACCGACTTTAACTCCTTGGGCCTGTATGTCGGAATGCTCATCTATGGCTATCCGGCCGGCCAGGTTCCTAATACCTACGTGCCATTCCTGCCGCTGCCGCCACCACCCGATTGGCAAAAGCCAACGCTGGACGGGCGCACTCCCATGTGGACGCCAATACAGAAAATGCAGCTACTGCTGATGACGGGCCAGATCACCCCGTCGCCGGAATCCGCCGTCTCTGACAGTGGCGAAAATGACGAGAGTCGTCGCACTATCCGGCCGGAGGAGATGCTGTTCGAACACTCGGAGGTGGCGACGGATGATACGAGCTCGGCACTCCGGCTGGATCAGATGGACAAGGGATTGGGGGCTGTGCTGGGACTGCTGCTCCTGATCCTTCACAACTAGAGGGCCCGACTGGGGAGGCATTAGTTAATCCATGGAAAGCTTTATGAGTAGTCTTTAGTCCAACATTCTGTGTATTGTATTTTATGAAATAAACTTTTGGCCTAAGCCAAGGCACACACCCTTCCGTGGGTTTTTCATATCCTTTACTAATCCTGCACGGGCATATAGGGCCTTTGGGAAGCTATCAATATTATTACTAAGTAAGGAGCTCTGGAAGTGTGTGTTTTTTTTTTTAAAATATTGTCTTTAAATGTTGTCTTGCTGTTTGAAATTTTCTGCCAATTACCGGGTATCTCGTAGTCAATAGCGGCGACATCGGCCTTCTTACATGCTCCATCTCACACTCTGCAACACAACAAATTGAAAAAGTTGCGGCAAAAGTAGGTCATGGCGTTGGCTTGGCCTCTGACCCGCACCCGCACCCGCACAACCAACCGCAGGAAAAAAGCCACGCCAAGACCAACACTCTCGCAGAAAGGACCCACACACACGCAACCCTCGGCCATAAAGCAACTCCCTTGGCAAATTATCTGCGTCGGCGGTGGTTGATTTGGCATTGCAGACAAAAGGAAAAAGTGGAAATCCAACTGACGACAGCAGCACCCAGCCCCCGCCTGGCAGCAGCACCCCCGGCGCCTACGACCAAATGTGTTTATTTGCTCGGACATTAAGTCAGACCCAAATGTGTCCTTTGCTTTGGCAATTTATGTTCCTTGTATTTTGTTTCAACGCAGTCCAGAAAACGAACCAAATAAAAATGGGAAAAGGCAAATTCCAAATTCCGAATGGATATTACTCTCCGACTTCGAGGAGCGGAAAATCACGAATGAGTGATTTACGGCGAAGCCTATATACCATATATCCTTTAAAAGTTTAAATTTTTCGCTGTACCCGAAGTCATAGGGATTCTGAAGTATAATACAAAGCACTTGTGTCCGCTCAGCGGTTGTCATAAGAAATCTAATAACTTGTATTTCAATTTCCGGCTATCCGTGCTCCGGCCTTCCTGAGGCTCTCCTGCACTGACAGTCATTTCGTCCTTTGTTCCCGGTCGCTGGCAGACGGAAAGACAGCCTGAATATAAAATACAAAATGCTACCTGGAAGTATGCAGCAGCAGGAGCACTAAAAATGTCACTGCCACACAGAAAAAGAGAGTAGCAGAGACCAAGATGAAGCCGGGGTCCGGACTGAAGGCGGGATAATGGCTCTAGGGGGGCCAGGACGGCTGTCCGGCACAAAGGACATGTGTGAGTGAAAGACTCTGCCAGAGCTGGAAATGCTAGCAGATTGGACTTTTACCGCAACGGTCTGTGTCTCGAATGTCTGTTTGTTTGTTGGCATTGCTGCCCCTGGGGGGCACTGCTTTCCCAACAATATTTATGTTTAATTTACAACTGGAATTTAACAATATATATTTGCAACACTTGCAGCAGTTCCCACATGGAGCCAGGAAACTTTAACAGTTTCGGGAGCCAGCTTGGCAAAATTGAAAATTTTTTTCCCCATTTTATGCGGACAAATGCTTACGAAAAGTTTTTATGCTCAGACATATAATTCTGGCATTATGCGAGGGTATATACACGCGTAACTGTATATCAGATACACTGAAAGATAATTGTAGTATATTATTCAATTCAATTTTAAATTCGAAAACCTTCAACCTTATAGATAGTGTCTTAGTTCGTGTGTCTAAAATGCTTAGCTATACGAAATTTTTATTTGAAATGCTTATAGAAGCTTCAATATATCATTTAGTATATAATTTTTTTGAATTTAAGAGTGTACTTGTGCGACTAGGCGTGGCATTGTAAACAATAAGGGATAAGAAGCGTACAAGTGCCGTCCGCCGCCAAGTTCCTCCAATCCCCTCGAGCCCAACCCGATGGGGTGACGTGAGCCTTTGTCAATAACTTAATAACTTAAAATATGGTTTAATGCTCACGTAACAACATTTTGCCACTTGTGCCGAGCTCGGGGAGGTGTGAATGGATTGGATGGCTAAAGTGGTGCTGTGCTGGGGTGCTGTGTAGAAGGGAAACCCTTTCGGGCGTTTGCTTGCTTAAGGTTGCCTCCCCATCTCATCCAATCCTCCTGCCGCCAAAGCCCTGGCAGACAATGCCAATGGCAATGGGAATGGTACAGTGACTTGAACTGGCGATGGCAACGGTTTCTTTGGCTTACATCAGTATAGCCCAGGATATACTCCTGCAATGCCATTGGATGTCTGTGTGCGTTTTTCGCCTCCTGGCTCTGCGCACGTGCTCCACCTTTTGATCCTTTTTAATACCAGCCCAAAAAGCGATATCGATTTTTCTTCTTGTATATTTTTTTTCGTACATGTGTTTTTTTTCCCCTCCCCCCAACAGGAGGCGGCGAGTCCCACTTGGGATATAAGTTGCATATGTGTTTCCATTTAAAATAATTAAAATATACATATACAACCCGGTGCAACCTTGGAAAGGATGTTCCTTGTAACGAAAGGGGAATTGTACTTTTTATAAATTTTATAAACAATTTTTCCAACTTTACGTCAGACTTTCTGGATGAAGTGCCAGCCTTATGGGCCCGAAACGAGACGTATGTATTTAATTCAACATTACCACAATTCGGCGGAGGCAGTCGCTCCAGTGCATCCTTTCTGCTCCGACTGCATAATACATTTTCTCTCTCCGCTCCTTTTTTGTCATTCGTATGTTGGGGACAAAACTCAACTCATTAGCGTGTGGCATAGACATGGGTAGGGGAAGGGGCATGGGCGTGAGGGCGATGGCGAGGGAGAAATGTGGAAGCCGGTTTCACAATGGGAACACGAGGCGTGGTATGTGGCACATGTCTGGCTCACTGGTTTCTGCATTTGAATTTGCATTTTATTAAATTTCAAAAGCTCTTCTCCCATGTCCCCACAAACAGCACCATCACCCCTTGCGCATTTGAGGACTCACCTGAAGGGGGCATTGTTAGACAGGTGGGTGTGGGTACGGGTGGTGGATGGTGCAAAGTGCTGCCAAAAGTGGGCTGGTGCTGGTGGGTGGTGCCGAGTGCAAAGGTTGAACATTGCATATTTATGCACTTAATAACGCATTTTAGCATGCTCAAGTGCAACTCATCTTTTGTTACATATCCTGGGCCAGGATCAGGGAAAGGGGCAGGAGAATGAGTGAAACTTGAGCGAGACAAAGCGAAATGAGTTCCTATTTGGAGAGACATCATCCAAATGCATTCTGTGTGAGCTGACAAATGGGGCATGAGAGCAGCTGGCATGAGTTCTCGTATTTCTTGGATGCCCTCAGCAAAGCTGACGAAGATTCCATGCTCCAAAAAATATCCAAAGCCAAAGATATTACATTCCAAATGGATTTCACAAAGAAGCAGGAAATTACAGTCCTTTTCGGAATATTGGTATTAAAAGGTAGCATCTTTGTCTTTGTAAATTAAATTCCTACAGCAATAAGACCTCTGACACCCAAATCGAAAATTTGGAGGCAACATTCCTGGCGAACCATTCCGATGCCAGTCTTGGATTATGCAACAACAGTGGCAGGGCCGTTGCATAATTGATTGATTGAATCCGTATGCAACAATTCAAGAGAGATGGTTAGCCATCGAGTGGCTCGGTCTATGTGTTTTGTGGGCGTTGGGCTCTGGCATGTGTTTGTCTTGGTCCTTCTGTCCTAGCTGGCCATTGTTGGTGGCAAGTGGCAAATGGAAAGTGGCAAGAGAAACACAGAACACAAAAACCGCAGTTACTGGCCGGCCAGCTCCATGGAAGACTGCTGAAAGCAAACAAACAAACCGACCGACGAAATGCTGGACAAACCAATCAATGACACAACTGAAAGCCACAACGTCACCCAAGTGTGAAGAGCCAAGTGGCAATGATTGAACAGTTGTGCACCCAGAAAAAAAAACTTAACTACCTTTTACGTATGGGTTGTATTGGCATTTGGGTTATTAGTTTATGGCAGTATTTTATTTTTAAATTTCATTCTCAGATGTATTTAAAAAGGCAACTGAAAGTCACCCCTTGAGGTTATTTTAAATACTATTTCGTAAAGCCTCCCATTTATAGCCCAATCACACCCTTACCCTTCAATCTTAACTTGCCACTTGAAATTTCTTTTGGTGTAACTTGCAGTCATCACTTTGGCATGTGTGGCAGTCATGTGGGCACATTAAATTACAGTTTTCCGAGCCAAGAACAAACAAACGAAAGTGCAGGACCTCTCAAAGGATGTGGCGGTCACCCCGGCCGATTGTTTGCAGTCGCATGGCACAAAAGGCCTGCCGGTCTGGCGCCAATCGGGGCAGGCAGCTCCTCGAGCCGAGCCACGTCCTTGGCCAGGGTGCAGGTTCTAATTGAAACTGTCAGCGGCAGAGCCGGGCCGTAAATCAGTGCCGGCCGTAGAGCGCTTAGCCAAGTCTGTTTCTCTTTCGAGATGTTGCCGCTGCTGCCTAAACAATTAAAAAGTTTTCAATTAACTCGCAGCTACGAAATTGGCACTTGTAATCGGCACCTGTTCAACAAGCGTAACAAACAGAGGCCTGCGGATGTTTTTCGGAGATTTCCGGGGAAACAGCGGCCCTTCTGTTTAAATAAGCTTAGATTGCCGACAGCCAGAGATTGGGGGGGAGTGGGTGAAAAGGGAGGGGATGTGGCACTACCACAAGCGAGCACGTAATACATTTATTACGCGTGAGCACGCCGCCTCCCTGTCCGTGTGCCTATTTCGGTGAGCTTGTGTGGGTGCGTGTGTAAATGAGTTTTCAACATTTCGTTGCATACTTTCGGGGTAGTAAAAAGTTTAGCTTTAAAGAGCAAACTTCGAACAAATCCCCTTGCCATGTACTGAGCAAAAATTGTTACCAAGATTCAAGGGTGAAAAATACTTTGGTATGAAATAGCTTTCTTCTGGAAATTATCTCGCTAATTAGGAATCGAAATTTATGTAGGGGTTTTGATACAAAAATTCCAGAAAATATAAATTTTAAGAAGGGTACAACCGAAAACTATTAACAACCATATGAGACGTTCTTTTAATCTTTTCTGAAATCTTTAAAAATTTTTATCAAATTTAAACTCAGATAGCCATATTTCGCAACCAAAATGTACCAAACTTTTTCTTTGTAACCACCTCCTTTTATATGCACATAATGGGAATGGAAACGAAATAGTTGAATGCGTATAGAAAGGTGGAAAGAGCACGCCGTTTTCACGATGGCCAGTGAAATTAACTTAGAGCACGCACTAACCACTGGAGCCGGCACAAAATGCGCGACTAAAAGCAGAATGGTCTGCTGCACATAATTAGCGAGTCACTGGCCGAGGGCTATTCAAGTGGTTTTGTGGTCACTGACCAGCATCAGTCCTTATATAAAGATTGAAAAGAACTCAATTATTTTTTACTGCGCGTAATTAAAACTGGGCAGCAACACGCGAACATTGAAAGCGGGAAAGGGGGATCCTGGATTGTCCTGTGTCAGTGGCTCTGGCAAATATTAATGATGTTAAGCCCTCCTTCAGCTGCTAATGATGCCACTGCCACTGCTACTGATACTTCTACTAATGCCACTACTCCTGAAACGTTTGCCAACTTCATCAACAGTTGCAAAGTTAATTACGCTAAGTGAACCATTTCAGCCAAGCCATCAACATCAACATCAGCTCCAGCATCAGCATCAGCTCCAGCAGCGTCTTCAACATCAGTCTGAGCGAAATGGTTATTCTTTTTGCATTATTAAAAGTTTTGCGCGATGAGACGAGTTCATAAAAATGCGGCATACTCTCGAGCTCATCATAAATATGCAAAATATTTATATTCCCAGTTGCCTCTGGTAATTTAAAAGCCTTTCGGTAAAACCTAAATAGAGATGTCTACGTTACTTTTCGAAAATATTCATCATATGGGGTGGAAGGAAAAGGGAAACAGAACTCATAATCAATTCACTGTCCTAGGCCCTTTCTAGCCCTTGAGATATCTCCGTTTTCGTTCGTCCTTCAGGTCCTGCAAAGAAATGAAAGCTACGCAAATGGTATACATAGACAAACTTTGCATTTGAAGTTATCGTTTCATCATTTAGTTATCGTTAGATTTCATTTGTTATGTGTTTTGCATAATGCCCGGCCCAACGGAGAGGAAATTATGAGCCTCGAAAGCAGGGGATTTGGCTTCGTTGGAAAAACACGACATGTGTGTCATATGCCAGAGTGCCAGCCAGCTATTAAGTTTCATTTTATGATTGGAGTTTGTGCCCTTGTCCTCTGGCATGTCAATTTGCTGTGTCAATTTATGCGAGAGGTCCGCGGCAGTCGTTCAACCCTTGGGAGATCTAAGGGAACCTCTTTGTTTGCCTTTTCTGCGCCACTCGAAGGATGTTGTTTTGGCTCTTCTCTAAAGTATGGACAAACAGAAATCCAATAAATCAACGCGCACTCAGACGACGCTGACGATGACGCACTCCATCATCAATATTCTATTAATGGGAGTGCAGTTGTTAAAATGTTATGATCCCAAATTTGACTCCTTTTCGCAGATGGGGGATACTTGAAAAATCACTTCGGAATATTTACTTGCATGCTTTAATATGCATATCGTGCCGAGATGATTTATGGAAGCCGGAGGAAATGGAAACGAGGACACAGTTCCCGCTTATCGCCTGTAAATTGCGTAACAAGAAATTAAGCTTGTGGCTTATTGGACTTGCAACAGCAATGGAAACGTAATCGTAATGGAAATGCAGATGGAAACGGAAAAGTAAGGGTTCTTGTAGGCTTTGTGGTCGGGGGGATGGTTGAGGCACGCGTCTCCGGCAAACCCCGACACGTGTCCACACAGCCACACAAGTACACTCACCAGCACTCGGCCGAGTGTTGAAAACGAAATTGAAAACTGTTAAATAAATCGCAAACGAGTTTATTGCTCGAGCCCGGTCCGAGTGCACAAAGAAGAGCTCGAGATAACCAGCATAGCACACACATACTACACACACCACATAAACACACCCATATAGATGCTAGAACACACCCATCCCCAACCCAAACCACGCATCCTTTACCGAGAAAAGGGCCGCAGACAGACCGAGGATCCACTTGAGGCTGCGTGGGCCGCATTCACTTAACTTTAATTTTGCGCTACAAAACACAAGAGCATATGGTTAAGGGAGGAACCGAGACAGACGTGATTGGATTTTTATATTCAATATAAAAAGGATTATATGGCATTTGTTGTGCAAGCATTGAAAGTTCATAATGATTGGAAAAGTTAGGACCACTCAGACTCGGAGTCACCTCTCCAGCAGCCGACTGCCGATACCCGGGATATCACATTCCCCACTGAGTTTCGTCTTACACGTGCAGCGTAAAATCAATTTCGAGCCCGAAATGAGCCCGAACGAGTGCAACGTGGCCACTGGGGATATCTATTTCGTCCTTCTTACGCCCAGAACCATCGCAGGTGTACGATGAGTATAAATAGCTCCTGGCGGAACCTTAACCACGGGTGTGGGCCTAAGCACTTCCGGTGTGAAAATGGCCGGCAAGTGTGAAATAACCGTGTCCCGGGTCCGTGGCTTTATAAAGATTTATCCATATGGTACATAGATACCGTAGTCTACTCTCAAATTTATGAGCCGACCACATACGGCACCCGGCCAGGTCAGCCCTTCCGGCTAATGGCCAAGGGTTTGCCCTTAATAGTTTGGACTGACAGTTTAAAGTGTGCGACAGTTTAATGGAGTTGGACCTGTATTTATTGTATTAATATTGCAGAGTCAGCAGGACTAATACGGTGGGAATGACCTGCAGATGCACTTGAAAAAGTTATATAAATTATCTTATTTTTTCTTGCCAACCCCTTTCTGAAGCTTTGGAATATATTTTTCCAGTGTACAATTTTGTACACATATATACGTCCAGTTAATGGCTTGTGGGCTGGACGATCGTTAATAGTTAAGTACTCACCTCGGGTATATCATCTGGCACCTTTCCCATCCATGATAACGAGAGTATCGTGCAGTCGCATTTTGTATTGATGTTTCGCTCGAAATGTAAATGCATTTTACGGCCCGATAGCGAGTCTATTTCCAACTATTTCCTCAAGTTGATGTGCCTGTTGTCGCTCTCTGTTGTTATTGGCGGCTGCTCAGCGTTGATTTAAGCCACACACATGTTGCTAAAATGGAAAACCAGAAGAGGGAGAATGGGGGGTGGGGTTAGCGTTTCATTATCGTTTAGTATAACATGCCAATAACTAATTTACGATGAAAGCCGAATAGAGCTGCTGCCGTTGTTGTTAGCCATGTTGCTGATGTTGTTAGTGTTATTATTGTATTTGCTGCTGGTGCTGCCTTATCATCCCAAAGCACACACACACACACCAGAAACATACACCCGGCAAGCAAAAGACCTGCCTGCGGGTCATTGGCTGTGTGGCTCTTACGGGGATTTATCGGTGGGTGGGATTGATGTTTTGGCATATGCTAGCCGTACTCCCGCCCCTCGGTATCAACTTCTTCATCTTCACCCTCAAGGGTTGACAAATTGCATCGCACACAAACACACAAGCACACACACACACACAAACACAGAAGCAGAAGAGAACATCCCGGGAACACGGCTCACACACCCACGTACACGACATAATTTGAAGCACACTTTGCCGGGCACACTAATTGGTATTAGTGGGTAAGTGGTTGTGTCCTATCTGCCTCTGCTCCGGCAGTCGGCAGTCGCCAGTCGACCGGCTAACCCGGATAACCCGGATAACCCTCTCAACCACACGCACAGCGCTCATAAAAATGCTTTTTAGCAAATGGCTGACTTTATATAAATATTCTGAAAACTTTTTGTTAAAAGACTTGCAGGAAAATATTATGAATGTTGTGCCAGAATTTCCATTCAGCCAATCCCTTTTATAAAGCGCTAATAAGGCACATGAAAACGTCTCATAAGCTTTTCGTATAAACCCATATTTGCAAAGATAAACAAATAAATTTGCGAATCAAATGCTACAAACAGATACTCACTCGAATAACAAATATTGTAAAGATAAACAATTGAAATGCACCCCAAATTTCGTTACATGGATATTATGGATATACAATGCATATAATATTTGAAGGATGAACACTGAAAGATATTTTCATGGTTTTTAAGCAAAATTAATAATGGTTGAAGTCCAAATTTGAATTCCGGCAATTCATTAGATACATTTCCATAAATAGTACATGCGTCTGCAATAAAAGCATCAATAAGAGTGCTCTGTCACTTTCTGGGAACCACTCATTTGAATTATTTAAAAAGTTTTCGGGCAAAAAGTCGAGTATTGTCGAGCAGGGCTAAGAGCTCTGGGCAAAAGGAAAACAATCCCTTGCTGGAAAACAGATACAAGACAGCTCTCCAGTACGAGAATGTCAAATTATACCTGAATAATTGATGTGGCTTGATGCTGCTGTCTGTTCTCTTGTCTGATGACTGCCTGACTAGCTGGCTCCTGGATCCTTGCCGGAGCTGAGCGTTTGTTTTGTGAATTTCGTCTAGCTGGGAATCGCCTGGGGCCGAAGGCAGAGAGAGGGATGTGAAGGGGAGGCAAGATCCTGGCAGGGACAAGAGCACACGCACGCACATGCTTCAATTATATTGTGCGCTTTGTCTGATTGAATCTGACATGTAATATACCATTTTTGATTGCGTATACGCCCCGTGGGTGAGCCGTCATCGCCAGAATCGGCTTGCCTTAGACTGTTGAGAGGACCGGACCGGACCGACCGTACGACGTACTAATGCATTCTCCGAATGGATACGTAATGGAAACTTTCTGGCGATTGCCCTTTGCCTGCTTAAATATTGATAAAAAGCCAACTACAGCCGGTTATAAATTGAAGCGTCCTTTGAATTCCATTTCAATAACACAGACAGACAGAGGAGGCAAAAAAGCAGTATGGAGGAGCGGGGAAATGCATTCTCGAGTAGTTCATGAGATGAATGATTGCACATCCGCCGTGGGGCACAGTCGGTACGTGTTACTTTTGCCACTCTGCCACCGACAGCCGTTGTGTTCGGCTGCTTTTAAATTGTTCGACGTACCTGCCCCACTCTGCGGCGTTCGGCCTGCCCATTGCCACTTCCAAAAACCCATTTACCCTCTCCTACCAGTTCTTTTTTTTTGGCTTTTGGCGCTTTCATGCGACATTGAGCACTTTTTAGCCGTGTGCGGTTCATGGTCGCCATAACGCTTCCAAGTAACGAAAATAGCTGAGAGGCAGAGGTGGCGGACATGGCATCGGAGGCGGCGGCGGGAAAACTGTCGAAATGCCAGTCAGAATCGAGGCGGAAAACTCGGTGCAGGTGTGCAGGTGTGCAGCGGACACGACAGCGCCTGGCCAGACATCATGAATTATGCATTTGGCCATCAACAATGGCGCAAGCCTTGGTAATGGCAACGAAGGAAACTTCCGAATAAATACGATAAAGCCAGCTTTACGCCAAAAACCATACGTTCTGTACATGAAAGACACATGAAAATTGTATGTGCTTTAGGGCGTTATTACTCAATCGATTCGAAATTGAATTGTTGTTTATACAATTGCTGCAATTAAGGTCCGGCGAACGCTTTGTGCGAATATTTCAATCACAAGTATGCACAATAAATCGGAAATCACAAATTCCTGCCGGGTGTAAATTTGATTAAATTCCGAATAAACATTTTGAATTATTTAACGGAAATGTTTCTCCAACTTACCAGTATCGAACTACCCCCCACAAAAGTTGGCTTTGCCATTTGAAATACGACAAGGATTTATTTCGGCTCTGCCATCAAAAATTAATTATGTGGAAAGAAGCAGAACGCAGAATCGGGCTAACACATATACACTCTCACACACGTTGCTTCTTACAGTAGACTTGTCAGTTCGGTTTTAGCCTCTTCCTCCCGATTCGGCCTGCAATTAGGCTGCCGAAATGAGATTGCGTATACGCGCCGTTGTACGCAGTTGGCCCTAAGGCGCTTAACTATTATGTAGTATCAACTTTTGTTGCTTCTGTTAACGCCAAAACTTTACCCCTCCACTCCAATTGGCATAATTTTTGGCATGTGCTCGCCGTCCATACTAGTCTAACGAAGTTTGACACGAAAAACTTATTATATTGGACACAGAAAATTAAGCAAAGTAACTTATATTATTCACAGCTTCTAGGAAAATCTACTTTTTCTAAAATCCTTTCATACTCTGCCACTTTTTATTGTCCTGTTATAATATTATCTGAGTATAATATATTTAACTGAGCGAGGGTGTATTATGCTCATACATATTTGTATGTGTATGTTTAAGCCACAACCATGGCGGAAAATGGTCGTGGACAGTATTCCGGTTCCTACCCCACATAATACCGCTGAAATCCAGATTTACTTTTTTATCCGCGGCGCATGCCTCTCCATTATGTCTGCGAATTAATTGTGGCAATTTTCTTTTGATCCCCAGACAGAGCAGAGCACAATTTGAATGCTCGCAATTATTTCATTTTCATCATGCTTTTCATTTGGCTAACGAGCTGGCATTGTTCATATTTTCTTGACGATGGCGGTGACGTTTTCGTTGATGGTGTTGTGGCTTCTGCGATTGTTATTGCTGTCAGTGCGCAGAGAATGTCCTTGAACCGCTTAAAACTAGCTCAGCTCGCTGCTTCTTTGCATATAGTATAATGAAAGTGCAGCGGTGCATGCAACAAGACCCACAACGACTACAAACAAGCACCAAAAAGTTGAGTGGAAAGGAACGAAGAACTTTGTGCCGAATTCTAAATTGGTATGCGTTGGTCGCAACTTGGAAGGACCCTCCTTCGTGATGTGGCCACAGGAAAATGCATGCATATTTACACGCCAACTTATGAAGGCAAGGTATTTAATTTTTCCTTTGATTTTCAGCTTAATTTATGGTCAGAGTTTGCAAATTAAAACCCTTTGGTGTGGAAATTTCCAATTCAACAAACACTCTTAATTGCGAAAAAACCCCAAATTAAAAATGTTTAAAATACAGTAATAAATATATTGAATTAAAATCCTGAATTCTGTCCTTGGATTAAAGTCTAGTCCTCCCTAATTATGTATCTGCTTTGTTGTGAGCCAGCGAGACTGAAAAAAGTTCAAAGCACACTTTCCCGACTAGCTCCCCACCCAGAAGACATTCTCCTCACAATTGAGGGCTGCGGGGCACCCAAGTAATTGCTGCGAGTTCAGTTTTAACTGCCCATGGGGCATTTGCTTTAATTAGCCACACGCCAGCAAGCACAAGAAATGCGTTTTGAGGAAAAAAATGGGAACACCCTGGCAAACAACAAAAGGCGACACCAAATACGTGCATGCATTTAATTGGCGATGTTTTCCATCCTCGAGCCAAGGATACCATTCCCATTTTCCTCAACTCTTTCCTCCAGTGGATGATGTTCGGCGAAAATCCCTTTTGTAAGGAAAAACCAGAAGCAAGAAAAAGCAATAAAATTTTGCATAAATGACGAAATAAATGACAGCCAAGAAAAGCAACATTGACAAATACGCACTCCCGGGATGGGAGGCTGCAGTGAGAGAAATGGATAAAAGTTGTCATCATATTTAATGTAAACTAGCTAAGGACTAAGGACATTTATTGCTTTAATAGTTGAGTCTTATGAGTGTGTGTTTATGAAATATCCAGAATAAGAATCTTTAAGTTTTTGGTGTTTAAATCTTATACATTTTTTACTGTGCAGGAAAAACAGCTCTTTGGGGTGCCGGGCACATCGAATGTCTCTATGTGTGCACTGAGCTTTAATGGAGAGTCGCTGTGGAAAGGGACGAAGGGTGGGGTGGCAGGGTTGGTAGATGGTGGGCGGTGGGGCACTGGGGAAATGCCGTATAAAAGCTGACGGTCGCTTTTCTCTGCTTTCGTCCATTGTTTGTCATGTTGTTGTTGTTATTACTGCTGCTGCTGCTGCCGCTTGTTTATTGACTTTGTGCCGGGTTAGGGGCTGTTGGGGGTGTGTCGTATAATTTGTTTTTACTTTAACCTAACCCTCCACCCCATCCACCATTACCCCCCGACCCCGGTTGGAGCAAAACTGTGCGTCTCAGTGGCGCTATAGTTACCCAAATGTATCTCGTCTTTTTATTTTTCCCGATACTGTTGCGGTTGTTGCCGGGTGCGTTTTTCTTCCTTCGACAGTATAAACATTTTTTCCATTATTCGCCGCTGCCGCTGTCTCTGCCGCTGCTTCAGTTATGCAAAATAATCAACGTGGCAGATTTAGATATTGGCAAAGCAACGAATAACAAAACCAAAATCCGAAAACACAAAACAAAAAAGCCGCCTGTTGTCAATGGCGAAAATATTGGCAAAACATTCGGAGGAACCGCAACTCGAGCTAACTGCACTTGAACTTGCCACAAATGCCCCCGCCACATCGTCCTCCTGCATCAACTCGAATTATATAATGCTAAGCGATGTACGTAATTGGGAAACCATAAACAGAACCTATCATTTTACATTAAAGTACAGATTTCGTTGTTAGATATTAGATATTAGATATTACGTATACGTATCAAAATGATAATCAATTCCCTTCAGTATAGGGGACTTAAAATAGGGACTTAAAATATTACGTATACGCATGGAAATAAATAAATTATTAAAGATAAAACTTATTGCACTGCTAAGTATTCGTTGCTAATTTAGCGAAGCTAGACTGTAGACGCCAAATGGCTTTGGAGGGGCAACAACAAAAAATAAATAAAACAAAAACGCAGCAAAATAAGACAAAATGTAATGACCTTGGCAGCCAAGCGGCAACGCAACGCTAACACACATTTCCACGCAAACTAACAAATCTCAAGCACACACAAACTTAAAAATAATTTCTCAAAGAGCAGCCGTGATGACGAGGAGGCCGCCCCAAGAACAAGAGCGAGACATTGGCGTAGGCGTTGGCGTTGGCATCTAAATTATGCAAACTGGGAAATTGTGGCACCAACACACCCAAACACACACACCCACATACATATACACTAATGTAGCATCAAGCACACACGTCCAGATGTCGCCCTATGCAAATGTAACGGTTATGTGGCTTAAATGCTTATCGCTCCGGCTGACCAACTAACGGAATTTCAATTTCGGCACGGCTTCGAGCGAGTTGCTTTTTATAGGCGTGTGTTCTTGATTGCCGCAGAACCGTATTTCTCCCGCCGGAGTCGTTTTCCGATTACGAGAAAAGCAAAAAAAAAACATAACACACACGCACACAATGAAGCTGAGTGGAAAGCCAATGCCGATCGATTTTCACTGTCATTGGCTCTGTTTGATGCGGATTAATCGAAAACGTGCGTGGGCAGCTCATTCAACTGAAACTAAAACCGACACCGACACCGAAACCGAATTTAATCCTAAACAAAGTCGCCAACGCCAAGCGAATAATACTGATAAAATAAAATGGGTTTGTCGAAGGTAAAAGTTAATACAGAAACATATAACGAAAAAAAGAATGATGTATACATAAGTAGGCCTTTAATTAACCGACAATTCGGGGAGTTGTTGTGGCGCCCAAGGCGTTGTTGTGGTAGCCGCAGCAAAAACAAAAGCCCCAACACACCCTCGTACAGTCCAACTTGACTATTACGAACGCTGCCGCTCCTAACGGTCAAGAACAAAAATGGCCGTTTCCGGTTTCCGTTTGAAGTGTCTCTAGGGTGTTAAAGACATTATTTGAACGATAATTTATTAAAAATAAACTATTTTTATATGGTTTTTAAATTCTCTCTTTAAGGAACTTCAATAAATTGTTGTTCATATTTAATAAAAAGTCAAAAACTACCCATCTAGAGACTGTTACTACCCGTTCGAGTTAAGGAGCTTGCCCTGTAGTATAGACATTCACAGTGTCCGTGGCTTTGGGGCCAATCCACCACCGAGCGAACATAGCTAAAAAGGATGTTTCCCCAGCCGGGGGACAACGGAATTCCGCAACTCACCTGTGCTGTCCCGCCCCGCTCTTCCTCGGAGAGATGCCGCTGCTGTCGTTGGTCTGGTATATAGCGGGCTCTACCGCTCTGTATATTGGCTCCAATCGAATTACAGTTTTTCAAGCGAAAAATTGTGTCTTTTTTCAAAAGTGTTTTGAGGCAGACGTACCGGTTCCTTTAAACGTTTTCCCGTATTGCCGTTTTCTTGTCTTGTTTTTTTTTCCTTTGCTTTTCAGTCACTCACACACACTGCTGCTACTCACACACTCGCACACACACACTCACACGCTTATAACGGCACATGCAGCGGGTGGAGTTCCGTTAGCACGCAATGCTTGCAACGACGTCCGAACGTGGACTGCTGAGAATTTCGAGTCTGATTCAGGAGCGTAATGTTCTGGTGGAGGGAATGTGGGTTGATTGGGGGGCGGGGGGAGAGCGCGCCTGCGCCTGTCCATCCGCATAGTTCTTATCACTGAGTGGCTGTCAAACTGACGGAATTTACGCGGTTGTTGTTAACGGTATTGATTTTTTGCTGGCTTGCATTCGCTGCACTCGCCAGCCGTGGAAGACGCTAATTGAGGTATTAACTATAACTACACTAACTACACACTCTTAATCTAAAATATTGTTTATTTTTATTGCAATTATAAAAAAAACATCCCGAATGCCGGAGCAGGGTGTTTAACCTGGCAGCCGATGCTTAACAGAAGCATATTAACATTGTAATCGAAAGCTTACGTTTTTCAGAAAGCTTTCTTTTACATGGAAATATGCGCTTCACATACACTGCGAGGATTTCTTTTGCCATGACATGAATGTACCTGAAATAATGTTTATTTATTAAAAACTTTATTCCATGACAAAAGCAGATTATAGTCATTCATTTGTGATTTGGAAATTTGTTCTTTAGCTCTTTCAAATATATACTAACAGTCTATTCAATTCTGCCCGTGCTGCCAAGTCCACCAAATATACCGTCATTCGAACCAATCTGAAGGCACCACTGAAAAAACCCAGTTTCGCCAAGTTGGCAGCACCTCCTGCCAGTGATCCGGCAACCCTATCCACGGTCACCACCATTGTAGGTTGAAATGTTTTCGATGTTTTTCAAGCCAACATCGATGTGGCCATCGATGATTCTCCACCTCTAATAAATTGTCAATAACTTAAGGCTGCCTGTTTTTTATTTGTTGTGCGGCCGAAAAACGTTATTTTCGCGAGCGTCTAATCGTGAAAGTGTGAGTGCGTTGCGTGTGTGTGCATTTTGGCCAGAGGCCCTGGGATCGGGAAGGCCCAACAGAGCCCCAGGAAAAAAAACAAATAATTGTGCAATAGGCAATGCGTAAGGACGATGTGAGGTGAGCGCTGAGGATAGAGTCACTCGGGAACACGGAAAATCAGCATGTGCCTGGCGGAGCACCAGGGGGACCGTCCGACAAAGCCCCCAACCATCAGCAGTAGCAGTGGCATTAGGAGCGGCGGCAGGAAAACTAATAGACACCCATCGTGGGACAGCAGCAGCAGAAGCATCACCACCTCGCCCACATTCAACGCCAAGTACAGGCGAAAATGCCTGCTGCTGCTGACGCTGCTCCTCTTCCACGGCTGCTTCAGTGGCCTGCATCGAGCCAATGCCTTCAACTGCACGGCGCACGGCGGACGGTGCCAGAACGACGGCCAGTGCCAGGATGACGGCCAGTGCTTGTGCGCCGACGGCTGGCAGGGACCGGAGTGCCAGTTCTGTGGCGGCAAAGTGCGGTAAGTTTCGCCAGACCCCCTTCCCCCTCTGCCTCGGTGATTCACAGCCATTCGTTATTCAATCAACTCTCCACTGGCTTTGGCTCTTGGGTCGCTGGTGTGCGAGCGTTGTGGCCTATTTGTGTCGGGCAACGGTTCAGCTTCATCTCGTCGGACGGGTTCTTAACACCCAGCTCAGCACAGCACAGCTCTCTCCTTCTGCCATCCCATCCCGTTCTTCGTTCTCTTTCTGAGTCTCGTCGCTCCCCGAATTCTTTCGCTTCACCTGCTTTCCGCTTTCTACGCCGCCTCCTGACGGCTGTCCGTCCCCAATACGGATTATTTAATTAGTTCGCATTGACTTTGAACTTGTCCGGGCAGCAGCAACTAGTTATGTAGTTCACATCAACTCAAATTTTTCAACAGATCTGAGACAGAAATCACCTTTCATTCACAAAAGTGTTGGTTTCTTTCGATGGACTGCTCCGGAAGTGAAATCGAGAACAGGGCTTGGACTGACAGAAGATTGCTTATAAACAGAGAACAGTTATAAACTTATCTTATCAATGGCTTATACTTTCCAGAAATAAAACAAACAACTCCCCCCCATGATTCAAAGATCTTTAAATGAAAATAATGTTTATTTTTCGAAGAAGTGTCGCTGAGCCAAGTGGGGCTGCTCACGCTGGCGTCATAAAGCTTATGAAATGGTTTGTTTATGTTTCTTAACAACGGCTATTTGCTCGCCGAGCACGATAAGCGAATGGTTCTATCTTGACATTAATTAAGACCTTCCCTCCAGCCCACCTGGGGCGATGAGCCGCGGAATTTGCGCACTCGAGCGTTGAGGTCGTTTCCACCTGCCACACATCGCCATCGCCATCGCCACTGAAACCAGTTCGCTTAGCAGACCCCTGATCTCGACCCGAGGCTCCACTGAATGGTGGATCACGGCTTTGGCAGCCCATAAATTCTGGGGCCCGCCCTATTGTTAGTGAGTTCAGTTGGTGAGGTGATAAGCGGCCGGAGGGTAACTCGCTCGCACGAACGCTTATCAGCGGCGAGCTCTTATCGCCTGTGAATTTTCATGATTCCCTGCCCATGCCGGGCAGCCAACAACAGCCAACTGAGTCGCTCTGCCAGCCACCCAACTGTCTGTATTTGCACACGATTCCGATTGAAGCGGCCTGGGAGCCGCATTCACCGGCTTTCTATGCAAAAAAAACAAAAAAAAAAAACTGGAGAGCAAAAAACCAGAACGCAATCAAACTGGTTTCCCTCCCCCGTGCCACCCAAGCCCCCCAACTGCTAATGCATTCCGACCCATTGGCCACATGACGAGGGCCTGGTCACCTACTCCGGCACGGCTTGGCTAAATCCCAGTTTAGAAATCACAGCAACAACCAGCACCTAGCACCAAGCACCCAACACCCATCCAGCTGCCAGCTCCAATATCCAAAGCTGTGCGTAAGCTTAGCGCTCGAGTGCACAGGAGCGAGGAGTGACTCACCGGCTGCCAATGAGTGTGTAAATATATCATTGTCCAGCATTGATTTTTCGTGGATATGGCTACCAGTCGTGTGGCGCTGTTTGCGCTGTTGGCGCTGCAGGCTCTGCTGCATCCCGGCAGTTCGAGTGTTTGCTCAAAGTTTAGAACTGACCGACAATTGACGCCCACAAGCTGCACGTTCCTACAACTGAGGGAGGAATACTAGCTTGTCAGTAGTACTAGCTATATAAGATAATTTATGTATTTTTAATTGGTATATCGTTTAAAAAAAAACACTCACTTTGAACATAAACCTTTTGCGATTACCTGTGTATGACAAATAAAGACACGAATAAAAAAACAATTACTTGATAAGCACGTTTCAGATTCAGATAGTGTCATTTTTTATTATTTAAGGCCTGATTAGAGTCTAATCTTTTGGGAAATACTATTCATTATGTGTTCCTGCTGAAACTGGGTTCAGTTTTTAGCGGAGACAGTGGCTCTATTGGTGTGTCGTTGAGTGTGTGGCTTCTAAGCGCAGCACTTATCGGCACTCGCTGGGAGTAACGTGAGGCGCATTAGAATGCGGAAAGCAACCGATTCCACTTTCCCGGCTCCACTGGCCATGTCAGTTAATTGTTTTAACTTCTGGAGGCAAACATCCAAGCGGATCTGCCCATGAAGTTCTTTCATTTTGTGGCCCACAACTCACTTGTTTATTTATTATTACTATTCATTTAGCTTGACCTTCCAATTAAAGAGTTAAGTATCAGGTCTAATTAATTATTATTTTTTCCTGGGAAAGTAAGTGTCCACACACACCATATGCACTTTGAATCACAACACATTCAGTTATTTTTTTAAAGCGGATGTAGGAAACTATACCCCAAGAAAGTGGCAAGGAAAACAATAGCCAGACTGCCAATGGCGACTGTCGAATACCCTTCTCATGTTTCACGTTCATCTGCTTAAGTTGTCGCATTCCGTCCAAGACTGTTTCTCTGACCATTTGGTCATAATCCGCTAGTTGGCAGTTCCCAGTTGGTAGAACAAAAGGCAGTTGCAGTGAAATGCCCAAAGAGTCAAGAATTTATGAGGCTGCCCCCGAGCCAACAGTTGAGCGGCTTCAGCTCGGTCACATATAGTACGCCGTATTGTAGCCCCAACCCCCTTTCCCATCCCCATCCCCACATCACTTCATATCACACACAGTCGCGCCACATCAATTGAAGATTGCAATTTGCCTGGCCGGCAGATTCAATTATCTTCGCACAGCATCGGGACATCGCCATTTGCATACGTGCCTGTGCCATGAGCCCGCTGCTCCACTATCGCCGAATCGATAGGGGAATTGATTTATTTTGCCACATCGATTATGCTATACCAGCTAATGGATTCCCCCCACTTTCTCTTTGCTCTGCATGTAGGATGTACCACCCCATGGGCACGATACACGACGGCTGGGGCAACTATTCGGTGAGTGTCAAGTGCAGCTGGCTAATCGACGCCAGGCACTCGCACTGGAACCGCCGCCACAACGCCAATCCACCACGGACGTACGCCAACATTCGGATTCACCTGCGCGAGTTCGCCACCGAGTGCGGCTGGGATCACCTGTACATATACGATGGTGATAGTGTCGACTCGCCGCTGTTGGCGGTCTTCAGGTAATGCCCACACAATGAGTTTAAATAAATTATTATATTTTAATTCCATTTTTTTGTACAATACTTCCTCCTTTAGTGGCCTAATGTACCGGGGGAACTTCTCCATTCGCCGAGTGCCACAGGTGGTGGCAAGATCTGGCACAGCCCTGGTGCACTTCTTCAGCGATGATGCCTACAACATGTCCGGCTTCAATCTCACCTACAAGATGAACGGCTGCCCCTCGGATACCGACGGTACATCCTTCGAGTTTCTCATTTTTTTAAACAGCCACTAACCATCTGGTCTTCTTTTCAGAGGAAGAGTGCTCTGGTCATGGCAAGTGCCGGGAAGGCGAGTGCATCTGCGAGCCCATGTATAGAGGCGAGGCTTGCAACATTGCCGCCTGCCCCAACGACTGCATGGAATCCAAAAACCAGGGCAGTTGCCGTCTCGACCAGGAGCGGTACGTTGGACTAATGAAAATAATAGCACTTTCTTTAATTAATATAATTATTCATAATAACTCTTTCAGATGCGCTTGCTACGAGGGCTACGCCGGAGACGACTGCAGCCAGATCAGCGCCCACGGCGCCTGGACCTCTGTGCACCCGAGACACTCGCCGGCGCCGGCGGGTAGCGCCTCACATGGCGCCACCGTCTGGCGCGACACGCTGCACATCGTGGGCGGTGAGTCATACGGCCGGGGCGAGCTCTTGAACACCTACGATTTCAATGGCAATGTGTGGGAAACTGTCCACCCGGAGGATGGCAGCGATGTGCCCGACAAGCGGTACGGCGCCTCCACGGTGATGTACGGCGACAAGATCTTCATGTACGGCGGCGTAATCAAGGGCCAGGGCATATCGAACGAGCTCTGGGCCTACGATGTGTCGGCAAAGTCCTGGTCGAATATTTCGGTGCGAACCGATCCCTCTTGCAGCGGAATGTGTGGCCCGCTGCATGTTGTGGGCCACACGGCGACACTGGTGCCTGGATTTGGAGACAAGAACAACTACCAGTACATGGTGGTCATCTTCGGGCATTCGCCGCACTACGGCTACCTCAACACCGTGCAGGAGTTCAACTTTGGTTCGCGGGAATGGCGCATCATTCCGACTAGCGGGTACGTGGTGAAGGGCGGCTATGGCCACAGTGCCGCCTACGACTTCCTCACGGAGAAGTTGTACGTCTACGGAGGCATCGTGTCGGAGAGCGAATCCAGCCAAGTTTTGAGCTCCAGGCTGTACGCGTACGAGCCTGCCACGCGGATTTGGACCATGTTGTCGTCGGCTCCGAGTGCCCGGCTCCTGCACACGGCAAACTTTGTCAATCAGGGCCTGATGATGGTGTTCGGGGGAAATACGCACAACGACACCTCACAGAGCCATGGGGCCAAGTGCTACAGCCAGGACCTGCTCGTCTACGATGTGTATTGCGACTCGTGGCACTACCACCCGATGCCGGGCCACCTGCAGGCGGACCTGGCCCGCTTCGGTCACAGCTCGGTGGTGTTCGAGGACGCCCTCTACATCTACGGCGGCTTCAACGGCCAGCTGCTGAACGACATGCTACGCTACCAACCTGGATACTGCAGCTACTACACCAAGCAGGAGAAGTGCACGACAGCCCGGCCGGGAGTGAAGTGCATCTGGGACGTGCAGAAGATGCGCTGCATAGCCATCACCCAAGTCCAACGATCTGCCATCTACGGCCGCGAGCAATACGACTACGTGGCATGCCCTTCCAAGAGCCGGATCACGCTTACCTCGGAGCTGTTGCACGACGTCCACCGCTGCCAGGAAATCAGTAGCTGCCAGTCGTGCGTCTCCACCGCTTTCGGGTGCACCTACTGTGGGAATGGGGTGTGCAGCAAGGAGCGTTGTCGCGAAACCACCTCAGTGGCTACTGTGGAGTCATCCACGCAACTGGCCATATCCACGATGGGGCCACCTGTGATTGCCAAGCACCTGGACTCCTGTCCCGTAGCCGAAGACTTCCTGATGCAATCCGTCTGCGGAAAACTTCATAATTGCCGCGCGTGCTCCTCGAACCTGGCGTGCCGTTGGGATTCGGAACAGAACCGCTGCCGAAGCTACACTTCCACGGGAGGATACGGCGCCAATAGGACGCATGACTTGGACGCTGCCTGCTCGCCAGCGTGTGCCACGCTCACCAATTGCCAGAACTGCACGGAGGATGAGTGCATCTGGTGCCAGAACGAACAGCGTTGTGTGGACCGCAATGCCTACACGGCCAGTTTTCCGTACGGCCAGTGTCGCGAGTGGACCACTTTTACGGCCAAGTGTCGATCCACTCCCGCGGTGCAGTCGACGGCACTGAGCGTGGGCAGCACTACCGCCTTGTCCAGCGCCCAGTGCGGATTCTACAATAGCTGCCAGCAGTGCCTGGATGACCCCGCCTGCGGTTGGTGCGACAACGGGTCGAACACTGGTCTGGGCAGATGTGTCGTGGGCGGCGCACTGGCACCATACGATGACACGGAATGCGCGCTGAAGCACTGGTTCTTCACCTCCTGTCCGCGGTGCAACTGCAACGGGCATTCGTACTGCAACGACCAGCAGCACTGTGAACAGCCGTGCAACAATCTCACGACCGGAGCCCATTGCGAAAAGTGTCGCACCGGTTACTGGGGCAATCCCATCAATGGTGGCAAGTGCCAGCGCTGTGAGTGCAACGGCCAGGGTGTCTACTGTCATCCGGACACTGGAAAATGCTACTGCACCACCAAGGGCATTGTGGGCGATCATTGCGAGAAATGCGACTCGCAGAACCACTACCACGGCGATCCGCTGAAAGGCTCCTGCTACTACGAGCTAACCATCGACTACCAGTTTACGTTCAACCTGTCGAAGAAGGAGGACCGCCACTTCACACAAATCAACTTCCGCAACTCCCCCGGCAAGCCAGAGATAGACGCCGACTTTACGATCACATGCAGTGTCCCAGCCAAGATGGACATCTCGGTGAAGAGGGCCGGCTCGCCGGACATGCTCATTTTGGTGGGGGTCAACTGCTCAACATTCCGGCATCGATTTCCCAAGACCGAGTACCAGTTCGGTCACTCATCGGACGATAACAGCTCACTGACCACATTCTACGTGTTCGTTCACGACTTCCAGCCCCCAATCTGGATACAGATCGCCTTCTCTCAGTATCCAAAGCTCAACCTGCAGCAGTTCTTCATCACCTTCTCCTCATGCTTCCTTCTGCTGCTTCTCATGGCTGCCGTTCTCTGGAAGATTAAGCAAAAGTACGACATGTTCCGCCGACGACAGCGCTTGTTCGTCGAAATGGAACAGATGGCAAGCCGACCGTTCTCTCAGGTAAGCTTCAATGGGTCAGCTGTTATCTAATGATTACATCACCAATTACCAATTTCCCCACAGGTGCTAGTTGATATCGAGAACCGTGAAACTATTGATCTGAGCCTCATGTTGGATGGCATCGGACACCTGTCCAAAAAACGCAAGAAGGTAGGCGGCAATCAATCATATTTATTGTCAGGTTGCTCCAAATTGGGTGCACAATAATGAATATTCTTGAAGCCTACGACGGTTTGACATTCTGTACTTTTATTTATTCGTTAATCTCTTGTAGGAATGTCCCAGTCCCATTGCTCTAGAGCCTTGTAGCGGCAACCGAGCTGCTGTGCTCTCGCTTCTAGTCCGGCTGCCCACGGGTAAGAATATTTGCGAAAAATAAACGTCAAGATGACTTTAATCTTTGTATTCTATCTTTGCACTCCAGGTGGCCTTTCTCAAGCGCCGTCTGGCCATTCCGCCGGACTGGCAGTGGCCAGCGCATTGGTCACGCTCGGCAATCCGCGTCGGCCGTCGATCGAACAGCACCCCAAGGAGCCAAAAGCGAAACGCAAGCAGAGCCAGCACCCAGACAGTTGTACATAATAACCCTAACACTATGCATACCTACATAAAATAATAACGCTAATGATAATGATAATAATTACGATAACATATAACTAGCAAATAGGTACAAGTATATAGAATATTTGCCCCGACTTTATTCAACTAACCACACACACACAAAAGGCAAGCTAGCAAGTTGATAATCCGCAGTTATTATTAATTTAACGCTTTAGAATAGTTCCAAAAAGATAAACAAAGACGAAAAAAAAACAAATTCACAAAAGAGAATGAAACAAATAATAATAATTTGTAGCAAAAGGACATATTTATATATGGTTATATATATATAAACAATTTGATATAGTTGATAGGTCGAGTAGCGTTGCAATAGTTATAAATTTTTAATTTATTTATACTGTGTACGTGAGTTAAGTTCAATGGCAAAACAGCTGTATTTAAATGATTATTGTATTTTATTTTTTTACTTAACCACATAGCCTAAGCGTGTTGTTAGAATTTATTTATGCAAATATTTTTGAGCTGCATCGCCAGTAGCTGCACCAGAAAAGCCACAGAAATGTCAAAACAAAAACTTATTAGCAAAAAACAAAGACATTATTTGATTGTAGCCAAACGTGATGATTATAACGATGATAAAGAACTCCAGAAGTCAGGCAAAAGCGATATACATATAGGTATAAACGGAGCAAGGTGACGGAAATACGCAATACTGTGTTCAAAATAGGAATATTTCTGTTTTTTAATCCGTGAATATATTTACAACGCAAGACGCGAGTGGAACAAGACAAGACATAAACCGAACAGAACAAAATCAATGCAAGTGTACATATAAATACGTAAATTATTATCGCTATATAGATAGTAGATATACACTCTTGATATAGCTCTTGATATGAGAATGCGCCCAATAAAAAATTTAAAATCAAACTATAATATTGTACATGCAGTCTAGATGAGATCCAACATTTAACAAATTCAAATTAAAACACAAATTAATCGTAAGGTTTCCTCTTGGCAAAACAGAAAGGCGACAAGCAAGCAAACTTTAAAACAAAAAACACTTCACACGGTTATTTAATTCAATTCAATTCAATAAATCAAACTATATCACAAATTTACTCGACGCACTCTCTGTAATACTGTACCAAACCAGAAATGGAAAGACCTTTAGAATCAAAAGACACTCGTCTAAAACTTTTACTAACACATAGATTACTTGAAAGTACACAATTTCCTGCCGGGATGTTGACGATCGCTTCTGGATAGCAAGACACAAGTTTTTACATTTCATTTATATATGTACGTATGTTTTAATTCCGTTTCAATTTTAAATTTTAAAATGTGTGTAGACGACATAAAAAGACAAAAACTATTCAACAAATCTATAAATACTTGCCAGCCGAGTTCCAAAAAACACCCCCAGACACTATAACTAATAAACAATGAAAGAAAATTATAATTAAAACAATTTCTTGTTTGTTATCCAAGAATTTTAAGATCCCCAACAGCAGCAGCAACAGCAGCAAGATATACATAGATAAAAAATCATATATTAGTTTATTAACCAATAAAATGACACTCCAAATGTACTCAATGATGTGCCCTGTTTTATTTTCATTTATCTGTTGCATTACTCGAACCTCCGCCTCCCATCCATCACGACATCCGATCCGAGCTTACAGAACTTTCACTTTCGGTAGCCCGCCCAGCTGGAGGTGGGGGCATATTTTGGGGGCGCGGCTCCGTGGCCTGATAAACCAGGTAACTGTGTAGTACTGATTCAGGTCGAGGCCCGATCGAAGTCATTTCGGACCCTGTAGAAGACATCTTTCCCGTA
The DNA here is from genome assembly GCA_035045925.1 of Drosophila atripex. Classification (NCBI taxonomy): domain Eukaryota; kingdom Metazoa; phylum Arthropoda; class Insecta; order Diptera; family Drosophilidae; genus Drosophila; species Drosophila atripex. Next base: position 13,297,832 of record JAWNOP010000069.1, on the reverse strand, counting down.
TGCGGATGTTGTGATTGGGGTGGCCCTTTCCCATCTCTATAGCCAATTTGTGTCTTTCGTTTCTTTCTTCGTTATGTGAGTACGTTGTCGAACGCAGATGGCAATTTTATGCGGCTTTTGTATCACGAATTCGCATTTAATTTAATGATGACGATTTTATTAATGCAATAAGAAAGGAAAGCTGTCTTCAGGCCCTGGGGAAGCTCAGATACCCTTCCGAAAATATTTACAAATCGATAAAGGTATTCCCCATAAAATCTGATGGTTTTTGGAAAAGATACAGCATTTTCAAGGGGTGCAAGTGGGCTTCCAATCCTTTCTCATAATTTTGAAGGGGGTCCACCAGAAATTTTTACAAAAAGTGGAATACAATTTGAATTTGGGATTTTAAAGCAGATTGATGGAGAATCGAACTACAAATCGATAATGGCATTCCGCTTGAGAATCTGATGGTTTTTGGGCCCAGTGGGCTACCAATCCACCAGGTCCACCAGAAATTTTTACGAAGAGTGGAAAAAAATTTGAATTTCCGGATTTTAAAGAATATTTATCGAGAATTCGACTACAAATCGATAAAGGTATTCCGCTTGAGAATCTGATGGTTTTAGGCAAAGATATAGCATTCTGAAGGGGCCCAAGTGGGCACCCAATCCTTTTTCATTAATTTTGAAGGGGGTCCATCAGAAATTTTCACAAAAAGTTGATTTCAGAAAAAAAATTTGTTTCAGATCTTAATGCAGATTGATGGAGAATCGATCTTCAAATCGTTTGAGGTATTCTGTTTAAGGATCTGAAGATTCTTCACAATGGTAAAGTCGTTGCCATACGAGGTGGGTCAATGATGTATCCTTCACTGCATGGAACACTTTCGAAAAAGCGTATAATACCCTCTGGTAGGGTACAATTAAAGAAGAAAGCCGACAGAGACGAATGATGGGCAAAAGCGTGCGAAATCAGAAATGAAGCGGAAGTACTCCTAGAGATCGCTGTCAAAACACACATCAGCCAAGCACAACGCCCTTGGCGACCTGCATTGACGTATTTTACATATTAAATATATAAAATACTCAAATTTCTGTGCATACCGTTGTTGAGTCAGCCAATTTGAGGGTTAGTTTTTAGGTTTTACCCATCATGAAGCTAATTCTGGCAGACGAAGGCCATCACGCACCGCGTTAAGTGAACTCTTGCGCTCCATAACAAACAGTAATCGGCATTAACCGATCATTATGAATCAACGGTGGTGGAATACCCGAAGCCGAGCGAGAACCAACCGGTAATATTGTAAGGGAATTGGAGCATGAATAAGTGTCCACATATGGGACGGGCCCAAAAAAAAAAATACTTGTACGCAGCTTATTGCGAAACTTGAATCAAAAAACAAAATACAAAAAATAAACCTTCCCATCAAATCACAGATAAAAAACAACATGAAAATAAGTTAAATAAATTTTAGAGTTTACATGATGGCGGCACTTGAAAAACAATAAAATTAGTTACTTCATTTCTATGTTGATTGCACAACTAATATGTATTTAAATTAACATAAATCTGTGTTTTTTAGTTAAAATATTTTTTGCCAAAAGCAATCAGAGAAATGCTAATGATGTGATTTTCAGATTTTTAGAAACCCTAACTTTAAAAATATGAACGGAAATTTAGTCGATATAAAGCTTTTTAAGCGGAAGTGAAAATAGACACGAAAGTTTTTATGAGAATCTTGAAGGTTCTTTAAAATTTGACCCAATTCAAAAAGTAGTTCTTGTAATTCGGAGTGGGGTAAAAATATTGGAAAAATGGGAAGGATATGTTAAATTCAGTTTCCTCTATTTTTAAATATTTTTCAGTAGTATTTTTAAGAAGCAAGCCAATTCTCCAATAAATATATATATTTGAGAGTTTTATTTTGAAGAGTATACTTTTATTAGCCATATATTTAATTAGTCATTCATAAACTGCTTTTTTGTTATTCAATTATTTATTTAACTATCATTTTTAAAATTAGTTTATAATTCAGAAAGCCTCTTTTTATATCTCACAGTTCGCTTGAATTAAATTAATTTAAAAATTACTTGAAGACCTTACTTGAAAATATTTGGTTCGACCTTGCAACTTCGAATAAAACCCCCAATGCGTCAGAGCCATTTGAAATAAGCTAGAGAGCACGGCTTTTGGTTTTTGGCTTAAACGATCGAACCGCGACATGTTCGAGTCGAACCTGGCCGATGGAGGAGCTACTAGCCCACGGCGGAGTCTTGCAGAGCTCAAATGCGAAACGGCCGTCGTGGAGGTTTGAATTTAAATTGCCGCCGCGGATGTGGGAAACTTTGAGCCGCGAGAGAGTTTTTAAAGTGATCGAAGTGAAATGAAAACCAAATTTGGCACAGATCTGCTGTTTTCTGCTAAATCTATTTGTGTGTGCCTGTAGTGAGTAGTGGGCTGTTCAGTGAAATTCAGTGAAAATTGCAAATTTCAATAGACAGCAGTGCACCTGGATTAGAGCACATACCGCTTGAAATTGAAACCGAAACCGATCGGATAGTTTCACTTTTTATTGGATTAGCAGCACCAACAACTACCCATCCATCTCATCTCAATTAAACAGGTTTGTTGAGCAACCATCCCAGATTGGGGATTGGGGTGCGGAATTCGCGGCTAATTGAAATCGAAATCGAAATCCGATCCGTTTACGAGTGCCACTCGTAAAAGTGTCAAAGGTGCAGGCGGCCAAATATTTTGGATTTCAAGACACTAGCCTATGATTCAATACGATTCACACACGTTAATTGAGTGCTCAAGGTGAACATTTGGCATTTACGATCGCTTCGTTCTCCAAAAACTGGAATAAACCAAGTAAACAAATACGCGTTCTGTGCAAATATTTTTCTGCTCATTACGAAATTATGTCAGCCCGTAAAGCGGGGTATTAACTCGGCCTGGCTGACTGTTTGGAGCCCCTCGACGAACCAAAGTTCGACACGCGCAATTTAAAAAGAGCTCTAAAAAAGCGAGTCAGTCAAAAGAAGTAACGACATTAACTGCGCCAGTCCAAGCCGAACCGTTAGGCGTAAGCCGAAAATAACCATTTCGCAAGTGTGGTCTAACTGAAGCTAACTGTAGTCGCAAGACGCAAAAGTTGGCAATAAACCAACTGCCAAGGGAAAATGCCAAAAATACTTGTCGACTCCAAAAAGTGGAACAACTGGAGAGCTGAATGTTCCCAGGGGAGCGGGTTAAAGGTTGATTCAATTACACTCATTCCTCAATATGCACTTCAGGTGCGATCAGACCTCAAAAAATAACTGTAGCTGCGTCTAAAGTTGGCCATAAACAGTTGATGGGAAAATCCACTAAAATACCAGAGCGCTCTGGGTGTAGGACTTTAAAGTGGAACACCTTAAATTTCCAGTTTTCTGGAGAGGGTATTGGGATAGAGCCTTCAGGTCCAATTATATTCTTATTGATCTTATTATTTGATCTCTTGAGTTTGGGCTTAAGTTTGAGTGCTCGAATCGGCTTAAAGGCTTTTCTAGTCAACTACTCCGAACACTAAGCCTCCATGAATTCAATTCAGTTATGCACAGCCCCCAAAATGCCGACATGTGGCCTCATTTCACCAATCATTTAACTTTACACTCTACTAACCGCCGGCCAGGCCAAGCATGTCAGGCAGGGTCAAGTCGAGACCTTCCCCTCGCGACCCCTTGCAACTCGCCCTGTAATCTATTAGCCACACTTGACTCCTCCTGGCCCAGAGTCAATGACAAACAATAAAGCCGAGCTGTAAGATAAATGTTGAGGTTTTTCCGTCTCTCATTCATTTTGCAGCTTTTGCATGCGAGGTGAAATCTTTGGCTGGCGCGCCCAAGTTTGGCCCAAGTTCAGGTAACCAGGCTTTCGTTTCGAATTGGCTGCTGTTGCTGTTGCAGTTTGCAGTGAAAATGCAGCTACGAGTAAAATGGCCTCGTTTCCCAGAACCAAGCAAAAGCCCAAAAAACACATGCAGTCTGTGTTTTTTTTTGTGGGCAATTTTTTTTTTTAGTTATTTGGCCGCCAGTTCCGTGTTGAAATTTCATTGTGGATCGGACCAGGTGTTGGCGAGTTTTCGTGTTTGGCCAATTGAAAAGGCGGCCACTTTGGCTAATGATTCACAAGTTTGTACCCAAAGAGTCGAAAATGAGGGAAAAATCAAAAGACTTAAGGCACAAACTTTTTTTTTTACCAATTATAACCACATAAGATGTGTTCATTATATAACTATTTAGGCATAATGAGGGAAAATCCTCATTGCCATTAAAGTGGGGCTACTCCCAAAATGTCTGGAAGCTGAGATATTTTCAATGGACCGGAAAACTTATACATACTTACGCGTACAAGCGCATAAGCGAGTTTTTAAAAAAGAAGACAAAAAATAAATGAAAATAAATGATGTATAAAGTTGACTGTTGGTGGCTGGAGTTGTGGTTGTTGCTTTTGCTGTTGGTGTTGCTGTTGGTGTTGCGATGTTGCCAGTTGCCAAAGTGAAAGCGCAGCGACGCCAACGTCAGCGGCGATGCCTGCGCAGATTAATCACCCGGCCGTAAAGCGAAGACAGTTAGGCCCCAGAAAACATCCCCACATTGATGAGTTCGTGACCCCTTCTGCCATTTAAAAAGCGCCACCACATTCAAAGCTCTCCATTTACACGAGTTACGCAATAAAATCGCCTCGAATTCTTTGCCGCGCCCGGACAATCAGATGCAAATGTATGCCAGAGCACACAAAGCGTGTTGATAGTGAAAGTGTCTAGCTGGAATGGGCCGAGATCCGCTGAAATTTGAATCTCACGGGCCGCGCTTGTGACGTCAAACTTGGGCAGCTCTACAACCACATTACTCACGCACTCTTCGCACTCACACGATCTCTCCTTTTCTTTTTTTGGCCAGAAACAGGAAATTTTTTGGCAACCCTTGGATGCCCGAACATGGCGCACTATGATCAACGTTGGCTGAAACTCTTCTCCTGCTGCCTTCTCCTCTTTTTGCTGGCTCTGCAGGTTTCGGATGCCAAGCGATCGAACGGTGAGTGCACAGAAAACAATATTTAAAAACTACTTATAATAATATTAAGAAAATAATTACGAATATAATATATTGGAAGCATAAATATATAAGTCTTTGCTCAGTAAGTATAAGAATCTTCATTCATATCTCTTAGGAATTTATGCACTTACTAGGTTTTAAACTTTAGAGGGTTAAAGAGGAACCTTCCAAGTCATTGACTTCCTAAACCAGAATTTGATACACTTTGTTTTTTGTTTTGTTCTTCATTTCGACCAAAGCAGTCATTGAACTTTCCACAGGCGAATGTGGACCATTTGGTGGCTCATGCCACTCCAGTTGCAACTGCATAATTAACTTGACGTGTGGAAATTCGTGTAGAACTCTGTCCGTACGTCCGTTCGTCCATCTGGTAGGTGCGAAAAATGGCACGCCATCATTAAAAAGCGCTTAGCTGAAAAGTACGCCAGAAACCGTTAAGACCCCGGCTAGAGCCAAAGGGAAACAATGCCGTTTCGGTGGCTGGCGAACATCAGCTAGCAGCTTTTAGCCAGTTTCCAGCTGCAGCAGCGGACACTGTGTCAGTCGGTCAGACGAGGTCCCAGACCCAGACCCAAGCTCCAGTTCACAATGGGTGAGACGATAGTACACCGGGAGAGGGGGCACTTCTATTCGTACGTACCAGTTTGCCGCTTTGATTTCGTTTTCGTTACGGTTCTGGCATATACTGGTTTCTGTATGCTTTTTTTTCCATTTTTTTTGCTCCGAGCGGAAGCCGAACGAAAGACTTAAGCGACAAACTTGATTCTGCTTGGGAGGCGAGAATAAAAGTCGCGTAAATGACATGAAGTGGCTCTGTATTTTGTTTTTTCCCAGCTCTTGATTATATTCATCATTGCTGGCCGGCCAGCTTTAATTGCCAGCTGCCAGACGGCTTTTGCTTTGTTGTTTTCTTTTCTTTTCTTCATTCATGACAGAAACCGAAAGCCATTTTCATTTTTTCGACCATCAGCAAATACAAATTGATGGCCAAGTCGAGCTCGGGGCGCTGCCAAAAAAAACTTTCATTCAATTTCTAGCGAAAACTCCAGAAAAATAAAACCAACAGCCGCAAAGAAAGGCAGTAAAAAGTAAATATATACTTTTTGTCGGATCGGATGAGCCAAAAGCGGATGTGCGGCCAAAAAGAAATCTCCTCTTTGATAAGATCAGCGGTTAGTCAGCGGTTTGCTTATAAAATTAAACCATATACCATGTGCTCAAGTACTGTATGTACTGTACCCTTAGTACCTCTGGTAGTTGCATAATGGCTGCTTGCATTAAATGTGTATCGAAAGTGCATAGGAAGTGACCAGTAACTGCCATTGACGCAACTCTGGCTGTCGCAACCCGAAAGGCAGCGTTGCGTTGCGTGCTGGACAACGGGCGGGAGGTGGGTGGTAATTGGCGGGCGGGATGATCACTCACTTTAATTGCATAAGTTCGTCGAGACAACAATGGCATGGCTCTTCCAAAAGCAGAATGCTCATAGCATCCTCAGCCAAAAACCGTGGCCATTTGAAGCGAATTGCTTATACGCCCCGTGGACAAGCCTTCCTCCCCTGCAACCTTCAGCGCCCCCCTTCACCACCCTCGATGCATACAAAAGGCCGTATTCAAATCTCCGGCCCTGAGACAGCTGCAAATGGCTGCTCCAATAAAACAACAATTTCAGCAATGACGCCGTCGGCAATTCCAATTTGTTTTTTAAACTTTAGCTTTGCAGTCTGCGCATACGGTTTTGTTATTGTCTGGGCAGCGCTAGCGGCACGTCCTAAAAAAATAAAAGTGAAATTGTCGTGGCTATGATTCGACAGTTGAATAACACGAAAGTATGTCACAAACCGTCAACTGACTGCCTGCCACTCTCCTTTAATTTTGGTGAAAACTATAACAACTTTTTTATATTCTGACAGGGTACTTAGTCTTAGAAGCTAAACGTTTATGAAGAGAGACTTAAGAAAGTGAAAGTTTCGTAATGAAATATTTGCTATATTGGAATAGTATAAATTTTATAATTTATTTAATACTTTTTTTGAAATAATTTAAAATTTTACAAATTAAATTTTCTCCTTTAAATCAATGATCTATAACGACCATCGTCATATTCTCCCAATTTCAGCCAATCTGACAGCCTGCCAGCACTTGAGAAGAGCAGAGACGAGAAGAGCCAAGGCCCTCCAAACCGGAACCGGAGAGCCATCCGTAAGGGTTCCCCGTTGTCAGAAGAACGGCGACTTTGACCGAATCCAATGCCAGGATGAGAGAGCTGGTCGGAACTGCTGGTGTGTAGATGAGTACGGCGTGGAATTGCCCGGCAGCCGGAATGAGAGCCGACTGGGAGTAAGTTGCTCCGAACCGAAACACTGTGCCGCTTCGGCGTGCCGCATGTTCTGCCCCTCGGGATTCGCCCGTGATCCGGAGACCGGCTGCTCGGTATGCCGTTGTCGCGATCCCTGTGACGGATTGGAATGTCCTCGCGGCCAAACCTGCCAGCTGCAGGAGGTGCAGTGCAAGTCGGAGCCATGCCCTCCGCTGCCAACCTGCAAGAAGGCCCGATCTCTGGCCAATCTGTGTCCTGCCGGCTTGCCCTTGGCCATCGATGATACGGTGAGGCCTTTCCTGTGCGGCCTGGATCCTGGCAAGCCGCAGTGCCCGCCCCTCTACCAATGCCTCGTGGAGTCCGGAAACGACTACGGCGTATGCTGTCCTAGCGCACTAACCTTCCAAAAGCCCGGCATCTGTCCAACTCCGGATCAAACTCAGTACACGGAACGTACCGGCTACATGTGCGGCTCACCCTGCAGCCACGATCTGGAGTGCCGCAATCTGGAGAAGTGTTGCTTCACCAAGGGATGCCAGTTCAACTGCCAGCAACCGGGCAATGTCACGGGCTGCCACCAGGCCAAGGCCCTGGCCAACATCCTGTCCATCAACGAGCGAGAGGGACGTGGCTACGTACCGGACTGTAATGGCCCCGGCGGACAGTTCTCTCCCAAGCAGTGCTCCCGCAACGGACTCGTCTGCTGGTGCGTTGATCCTCGCACAGGACACAAAATCAAGGAGACCATGGGCGCTGCCAACAATGTCAACTGCGACGGGTGGGAGAACATGATCAGCAGGTCCTATGCCAGGAGCTTCCAGATGGAACAGTGCGACACAAACATCTGTGCTGCCGTGTGCGAGTACGGCTTCAAGGTGAGTCCTGCAAAGAGGATATTAATAAGATAGACATTTAAATAATACATCCATAGAACGACCACAATGGCTGTCCAACCTGCGAGTGCTCTGAGCCCTGCGAGGGATTCAAGTGCTCCATTGGCTCCCACTGCGAAGTGGCCACCGATCCGCTGTGCGAGTCGGGCTCCTCGCTCTGTGCCTCCTGGCCCGTCTGCAAGCCCGATCTGGTCTACTCGAATCCCTGCGATGTGGGTACTCCCCTGTCGGACACTGCCACCGGAGAGGTCATGTATTGCTTCGAGGAGCGCCAGGGACGAAGCTTCCAGCCTACAGCCTTCTTTGAACCGGAAATTGATGCCCAATCCAAGCAAGGACGATCCATGAGCAACCGTATCATGTGTCCAGAGCAGTACAAGTGCACGAAGCTGCACAGGGAGACGGAAAGTGTATGCTGTCCGGTGCCAGAGCAGAGCACCATGGCGGAGGACACCACGGGAGCTCGCCAGCAAACCAGTAAGTTAAAAAATATTTTTTAAAGTTAAACTCAATTTAACTTTATTAAATAATCACCCACTTAGTGTGTGAATACCTTCGTGACTTCTCGGAGCGGATGGAGGGCACCGAGGAGGGCATGCAACTGGCGATACCGTCTCCGCGCTGCACCACCGAGGGCGACTACGAGGGACGCCAGTGCCAGTTGAAGAAAATCAGAGTAACCCGAGCCGAGCAGCGCAAGATCCTGGAGGAGAACACCATCCGCCGCATGAGAATGCTCCTCGCCAGCGCAGCTCCGCCGAAGCGGACGCGTCGCGACTTGGAGCGCTTGAAGTTGTACCGCGTGGATGACAGCGCCCTCAAGGTCCAGGTGGCTGCTCCTGTGATGGGACGCAGTGCCAAGGTGATAGACATGGGCGCCGATCGACAGCAGGGATTGGGACAGCTTTTCGAAACGGAGTTCAAGAAAGTGGCTTCAGCCACCAAGAGGCCGGCGGAAATCGAGGACGAACTCGTGGAAATCGAGGTGGAACAGTGCTGGTGTGTGGACAGTTTCGGCACCGAGATTCCACAATCCAGGGGATTCAATGTAACCGACGACACTTGCAAGAATCTTCGTGAGGAGCTGGTCTGCCTGGACTTGACATGCCGGATGGGCTGCGAGTACGGCTTTGCCTTGGATCCGGATAGCCGCTGCCCGGCCTGTCAGTGCCGTGATCCCTGCGAGGGTGTAACCTGTGGCTCGGGGAAGGAGTGCCGCGTGGTGGACGTGAGCTGTGAGGGCGAGTACTGCCCCCCAGTGCCCGCTTGCCTGCCCAGGAAGCCGGGACAGTGCCCGTACTTGGTGCCACCTGGCCCGGACAACCTGGATGCCAATACCTGTGCGTACGAGTGCCGCACCGATGCCCATTGCGAGGGATCACGACGCTGCTGCTCCAATGGATGTGGCACCCAGTGCGTGGATCCCCAGCTGAAGACTGCCTGCCAGCACCTTCATGCCATCCAGCTGCACCAGAGCTCCGAGCTGGGCATCCCAGCCCGTCAAATGGCGGTGGCCCAGTGCGATGCCCAGACTGGACAGTGGGATCAGGTACAGTGCTCCCCCGACGGGCACTGCTGGTGTGTGGACTCCCAGGGAGGCATACTGCCAGGCACCAGAGTCAAATCTCCAGGCACACCCGTCTGCCGGGAGAACTCCAGCTTTGCCTGTCCGAAATCCAATTGTAGTCTCCAGTGCGAGAGTGGCTACCAAATGGACGCCAATGGCTGCCCCACCTGCCAGTGCCGGAACTACTGCAGCGAGGTGAGCTGTGCCGCCGACGAGGAGTGCCAGCTCATCTCCGTGGAGTGCGTCGACACGCCGTGTCCCAAAATGCCCATCTGCGTGCCCAGGCGAGAGTCTGTATGTCCCGAGGGCAGTCCCCTCCAGCAGGGCGACTTGGACGTGAGCTGTGGCCCGCACAACGAACACGAGGCCTGTCCCACCACCCACTCCTGCCAGTTGAATCCAGTGAGCAACCGGGGCGTCTGCTGCTCCAAGACCCGCGACGTCTGCTTCGAGTCCATGGACAATAGCTGCCTGGCAAGTGGGAAGTCGGAGAGGAACACCACTCGCTACCGTTTCAGTCCCAAGGCCAACAAGTGCCTGGCCGTGGTCATCGATGCGGAGGCATCCGCCTGCCAGACCAAGAATCTCTTCCACAATGAACTGGCCTGCAACTCCGTGTGTCCTGGTGGGTGGATAGTTTATCTTTTTTGTAATCTTTTTAGACAATAAATTATATCCTTTCAGTGCTCACCCAATGCGAACGACTGAAGCTGAAGAACAGCCTGGCCGCCCAGCGAACGGGCCATTCCTCGGTGTGGTTCCAGCCTCGCTGTGATCCCGTCACCGGCCATTGGAGTCCAGTTCAGTGCTTGGGCAAACAACCCCAGCCTTTGGACAAGCGACCCCCGTCGCACACAGAGATCGTGAGCAGAGCCTTTGCCTCCAATCCGGTGGATGAATCTCCTGGAGTGTGCTGGTGCGCCGACAAGAAGGGCGCTCCTCTGAAGGGAACTCTGACCCGGGAGACCGAACCCATCTGCAACAGCCGACAGGCGCGTAACCGCAAGAACTTCGACTCGAGTGACCCGCTGATGGAGCAACTCATCGCCCAACTGACCCAACTGAATGATGTGGATAGCGAGGACTTGGACTTCGATGAGCTGGAGTCCAGGATACTTCCGGCAGCTGCCACCGCCAGTGCAGCAGAATCGAGCGTAACGGAACGAGTGCTGGAGCTGGCCAACTCCCTGTTGGATTCCCAATTGTCAGTGGAGCAGGCTACTCTCAAGCCAATGGAACTGAAGACCACCAGGTGCAGGGCTCTAGCAGAAAACGCTCCGTTCCCCGTGAGCTGCGATGAGGCGGGCGCCTTCCGTCCTCTCCAGTGCAACGGCAGAAGCTGCTGGTGTGTGGATGCCGCCGGAAATCAGCTGCAGGCCTCCCACGTCTTTGGAGCAGGAGATCGTCGCTGCAACCATGTTCCCATCGAAGCAGTCGCCATTGAGCTTCACCTGACCAACAGCAGCGAAAGAAGTGTGAGGAATGCCTACGACACGATACGAAGGGAGCTCCAGCAATTGCTGGGCGAGTCCGTGGAGAACCTTCGAGTTCAGGAGAACTTTGACGGCTCGGCTATCGTCCGGTTCGAGCTGCACAACGACGCCAAGGTGGACCTGGCCTTCGCCATCGAGGCGGCCATTGCGGCGGGCGAGTTCCGTCTGGCGGGCGGTCACTTCCGGCCGGACCTGACCCGCTCCCACTTTGTGCACCGCAGTGCTGCTGTGCCGGTGGCTCAGGCGGCCACCGCCCAGGACGAGTCCATCCAACTGGTGCTCTTCATCATGGCCACCAGCTCCGCCTTTCTGGTCAGCGTGTTTGTGGTCTACGTAATGTTGAAACGCGGCAAGAGCCACAAGGCCAACCACTCCTACGGCAAGGCATCCGGCGGGTTTGGGGAGAAGCCAGTGGACTACTCCGCGCCGATCTTCGTGCTAGCCGCCGGCGACATGGATGCCAAGCTGGACAGCATGAAGGCGGCCAAGGCGTAGACTGTTGTTAAGTTATCTAAATCAATTTGTAAATAAAGAGAGCAAATTTAAGATTTACTTTTAGAGATCCGTGGGGAGCTGCTTTCAATTAGGCCCAAGGACTCAGCGGCTAGAGATATCCCCAGTATCGAACACTATTGATTATGTTCTAGAGCCCTAAGACGATTAATTTATGAATAAAGCTTTAAAATCGAACAATTGTTTGCTGTTCTTTTTCTCTCCACAGTCAGCTCCCCTATGAAAACACCCACATTTGTCAGCAAACATTTTTTGTTTTTTAATTTCAATATTTAATAATACACGACATATATGTCCGCCTGTTTGGATGTATGATTTCTAGAGCTGCTTATCGTGGTGACCTCGATCTTAATCATTTCAATCAGGGGCTCATATGGGCGCACATACATAAAAGTATAACATTCATAAATTTTGGCTTCATTTCATGCAACTCGAACTCGGTTTTTGGATTTCTGTTTCTTGTATATTGTGTAGAACAATGGGATATAACTATATATTGTTCATATGTATCTTGTATATGTGTACGTATCTTTTGGATGTTAGGTGTAAATCGTAAATCGTAATTCTAGGTGCTAACACGAGTGCCGGCTCCACAAACGGAATGCCCAGCCACTCTTCTTTGTGTGAGTGTGTGTGTGTGTTTTTTTTTTTTGTTAATATCTAAAAAAAATAGTAAAGTTTCTTAAATTAGGTTTTTAGAGTCATCGATAGAGAGATACAAAATGCAATACTCATGGATACAATTGGAATTATTTGTAGATTTGCATCGTTTTTGTTTTTGATTTTTGATTTTGGAAATGCATTGCTTAGACATATATGTAAAGTGGTTCGTTAGACTTAAGGCTTAAACTTTATCTGAATGTCGATTAGAATATCTGAATGCAAGATCGTTGATCGTGTAGAAGACTTGGTTCCATCTATTGAGCAAATTGGATTAGTATACGTTCAGCTTAGGCCCTAGTTTCGCATGCAAGTGCATTTCTTTCAATATCATGGCCAACCCAAGAGATGAGTGTGCGCGAGTGAGTCACGACCGGATGGGTGGTAGTTTCTCTTTCTGCTTCTGTTCGGTTACGGGGCGGCGTGCGCCCCAAATATTTGGTTACTTGGTTAGTTGCTACTCATAAATTAATTATCTTCTGTTAATATGTATGCGTGTATAAATCTTATAAAAGAAAATGTTTTAGCCGCCAGTTGCTTTCAAATAAATAGAAGTGACGGAAACCAGGAGCTGCGGCCAGGGATGGATGGATAGGATCGTTCTTGTTGGACTTTTCGGACTCTTCTTATTTGCCTCCAGCAGTGCCGTTGTTGTTGCTCCGGCTGCTGTTGTTGTTGTTCGCACTCCGGAACGGAATCGATGCGCGCTGATCCTCCATACGGCCGCTCTGCACCTTCATGATCAGGGAGAAGAAATCCTCATCGGGTACAGTGGCTCCGCGTCCTGTCTGCCCGCGTGCTGGCCCTTGTCCGGATGCCTCTGGTGCCTGCGGCTGTGGAGCCTCCGCCTCTGCGTCCATTGTGACGTTCGGGCGCGGCAGTTCCGAGCGCTGCTCCTCCAGTCGCGATCCCTGGCAACGCATCAACATGTCCAGGAAGGCGTCGTCCGGCTGCTGGGTGGTGGTGGCGCTCCTGGCCAGCGGCGCATGAGAAATTGATCCGGCATTGGCGGACGTCGGCGACTTCAGGCCGGGCAGGTTGGTGGGGTCCACGAACAGCGAGTTCTGCTGCACCAGCGGCTTGCGGGTGGCCCCAGTGGCCACTGCCGGAGCTCCAGCCAGGTTGATCTTGATCGAGCAGCGCTGGTCATCCATCCTCTTCGACTGCGACCGGGAGAGCATCTCGAAGAAGTCGTCATCTTTGGCTTTTGTAGCTGCGCCTCCGGACCGGTGCTTGTCCTCCTGCAGGCGCTTGCCGTCCGGCGTGATCTTGATCAGGTCCAGTTGCTCCATGCTCTGGCGGCGAACGCGCACCTTAATTAAAAATATGATTATGACTCGGTTCCGGATTTTATTTCCCACCCCAATTGGCTTATCCCGTTCTGGTTCTCTTTAACGTAAATATTTATTCTGGAATGTCTTCCCAAACACTGCTGACCGTAGGGGTCCATAAACAAACTTTCGAAACAGAAAACACCTGATAATTTATTTAAATTTAGGAAAATAAGGGCCTTCTATAAGAAACAGTGTTGTAGAAACATGAATAGGGTGAAATTTGTAGCTATTTCTGCCTTGTTCCTCTAGTTTTTATAGGTTTAGTTGGATAGTACTTTTTATTTTTGGATTCCCCTTTTCAGAAACAAAAAGTTAAGCAGCTGGAGATCTTCCTAAACCATCTGCGCTACATACAATCTCCAACATAATCTTCATATTTCTAGCCAGAATCGATATGGTTTCAGGGTCTTGAACAAACCTCCCACTACTGGAACTTGGTGACTAAAAAGAAATGTAAACCAAGAACATCTTATTAGCCACGATCCTGTACTCACCATTCTGCCCTGCGAGTTCTCCGACCCATCCGACTGGTGACCGCTGGCCGAGTGATCCGAGGCGCTGGAGCGCGCCTCCTCCTCGGTGGGCGAGGGCTCCTGCTCGGGCAGTCCCAACAGCTTGCGCAGGTCCGAGATGTTTACACGGGCCGTGCTCTCGCCGACGGGGTCGTGCAGCTCCTTGGCCAGCTGCAGATGCTGCTCCGCATACTGTAGAGCCTTCTCATGACCGCCGGTCGCGGAATGGGCGTTGCCGAGCGACCAACACGCCCGGGCCTCCCCAATACGATCGCCCAGCTCCTGGGCGATAGCCAGGTGCCGATTATGAAACTCGATGGCCGTGTTGAATTCGTGCAGCAGCGTGTAGGTGTTGCCCAAGCTGTAGCAGCTCTGGGCTTCCACTTCGCGCTCGCCCAGCTCAACGGCCAGGGCGAGGGTACGGCGGTAGTGCTCGGCCGCATCCTCGAACTGCCCAAGGAAGATGTGCGAGTTTCCCAGGTTACTATTGGCCCTGCGCTCAGCGGCCCGATCCCCGAACTCTCGGGCGATACGCAGCCTCTCCTGGTGGTGCTCGATGGCCGCCTGGAAATCACCCAGCAGGTAGTACGTATTCCCCAGATTGCCGCAAGCACGTCCTTGTGCGCCACGATCGCCCAGATCACGCATTAGCTTCAGGTTCTCCTGATAGAACTCCACCGCACGGGTGAGGGCCTCCTTTACGTCGTCGCCGAACTTTCCCGGATTTCGCTGGCCCAGATGCTTGCCCTTGGCGTGGTAGACATTGCCCAGGTTGTAGAGCGCACGTCCCTCGGACAGCCGATCTCCTAGCTGGCGGGCCAGGGTCAGGTGACGTTCGCAGCAGATGGCGGCCTCGTCGAAGCGGCCCATCACCTTCAGGGTGTTTCCCAGATTGCCCGAGGACTTGGCCTCGCCCAGGCGATCGTTCATGCTCTTGGCCAGGGTCAGGTCGTGCTTGTGGTATTGCATCGCCTTGTTGTAGTCACCCAGATAGAAGTAGGCGTTGCCCAGCTGCGAGTAGATGGCGGAGAGGGTGCGCAGGTCCTCGGTACCAGCTTGGATGGCTGCCTGAAAGAAGGCCACGCCCGCCCGGCAGTCGCCCGCCTTGCACAGACGCTCGCCCTCCAAGGCCAGTTCCAAGCACATACTGGAGCCCCCGTCAGATCCCTGCTGGGAGTTTCCGTCGTGCGAGTTGCCACCGCCTCCTCCGCCACCCAGGCCCAGGCTGGACACATTCTCCGCGGACGCGGACAGCGAAGACATTCTGTTGCCCCTCAGTCTTGCGCTTCTCTCCGGATGATCCTTTGACTGCAAATGATGCTCTTCTGAAAACTGGGAGTTGTCCACTTTGCTGCTTTATTTTTAAGGTCCCTGCAGGTGCTTCAAAGGTTTTTTTTTCTTTCGCGACGAAAGTTCGGACTGTTTTCTAGCTGGCAGAGCTAAAATTGCTGCAATTAACTGCTCTTTTGTACCGTTTTCGCGATCAATTAGTTTGCGTTGATTTCATTCTGATTCACTTTCGGTGTGACCAGAGGTCGAAAGAGAAAAATTCTCATCTTGAACTTAACAGAGGCGTTTGCTGTTAAGGGATAAATTGAAAAGTTTGACAAATTATTATCCATAAAATAAATAAATAACTAAGCTACTCAGCAGTAAAAATTGAATTTATTTAACCAGGGTATAGGAAACCACTCATAAAAGAGAAATAATGTTATCTATTCGGTCGTTTTTCAACACTACGCCGCTTTCAAAGATGGCGTCACTTCGAACGGTGTCGTGAACGATTATTCTAGTTGCCGCTGAAAAAAATATTATTTCTCGCTTAAAATATACCTGCCGGCCGCTCAAACCGATCGAAAAGCAGAGCTATCCTCTTGCGGCGCGATTTGCAGCTAAAACTGTGGCAGTGCGGGCGCGATTAAACGCAAAAAACCCACAGAACAAAAGTCGGGCGAGTCGAAGTCGGGAATCTGCATCCGCATCTGAATATCTCAATCTGAATCGAGGTGTGTACGTAGTGTTGCGTCGCTCTTTCGCTATTTGGGAGCACCTCGCAAAGCTCGCCGTGAGTCGCAAACATTGTGCTAAATTACATAAATAGCTAATGAAAGGCTAGCGAAAAGGACAAAAGGAGAATTCTGTGGACAAAAGTAGGAATTCCTGAGAGAGCATTAAGAGCGAGGGAGACGGAACGAGTCGATGACGATAGCCCTGTTTCTTTATCGCCCAGGAATCCATGCAGTATGACCGCGCTGCGCACCTACGGATATCTCACCTGCAGAGTGACCGTGTAAGGGATAGCGCAGCCGAGAGAGCAACCGCGACGCGCAACAGCAACCAACAACAATAACAGTGGTGAGTGTGTGGCTGCCTATCTATTCTCACCACTCTCACCCAGAAATTGGGCACAGTGGTATCGAAATTGATTTGATTGGCCTCCAAAAAAAAGTTAGAAATGAGTAATCACTGTATGAGTGCCTGATGGCGGTAGGGTGCTTTTTCTTATCTGTTCATATTTTATTCTTAATGTGCTTGCAATTAAAAAAAAAACACCCACAACAAATCAACAACAATAACAATAAAATTATTTTCATATATATCTCAATCCTCTCTGCCAAAGTGCCTGTGTATGTGTGTGTTCTCACCTATAGTATATATAGCAGCGCCACTAGGAGAGTGAAATTTTAATTAAGAGAGAGACAGAGAGTGCTAGTCGGGCACTTGCCGTCTCGAGTCTAGAGAAAGAGAGAGAGAGAGCTCTCCCAATCGGTAAAGCATGTCCGAACCGGGTATGGATAGCGGATAAGGTTGTGGTGGTGCGCACGGATAAATGGCCAGCGAACTCGAACAAAAGCGAACTCGAAGATGCCCGTATGCCGCCTTCGTCGTCGGTTGGGTGCGAAAGATATAGATTCTTTTATATACACACCGCTCCTGCTGTCTCCGATTAATCGGTTTTTGAAATAATATATATATTCGCAAGCAGAAAGCAGAAAAACGGAGAAAAAAACGGAGAACGGGCGCAACTAAGTAAGCCGCGAACAAGTCGAAGTGAATTTCGTGGCGAATGCTAATTTTTCAAGTGCGCAGTAAGCGGCTAAATCCCAGACGCAATTCAGTGGCCCAAAGTTTTAATAAATAAATAAATATGTAATTACACACAATCTCCTCCATACTCCTGCATTCAAGCAGCAGAAAGCAGCAGCAGCAGCACTCGCACACACGCACCACAGAAGCAGCAGCAGCAGCGGCGGCTACAATTGAGATTCGTTTGGATTTCGTATATGCATATATATTTTTTACTTATATTATTTTTAGAATATCGATTTTGTTGGTCGCTGCTGCTTCTCCTGGTTCTACTGTGTTTGTGTGTTTGTGCGTTTCTCCCAGAACGTGTGTGTGTGTGTGTGTGTGTGTGTGTGAAACATACATATGACATGTGTGTGTGTGGCGAGAAGTAAAATGTGTTAAGAATTATGTTCATAGAGACACTAGTTACCTAATCTTACTGCAAAAATCAAAAGAACGGAATCAACAAACCGAAGAAAAGGCAAAATAGAAAGAAGAAAGAGCAGAGGCGAAGAAGAGCCCATCAAAACAGCTGCGCTCTCTCACCTTTCTGGCCCACCTCCTCCTATTTTCCCACTCTCACTTAGACTATGGTCTGCGTATGTGTGTGTGTTTTGCTTCAATACCGCATTTACATGTGTTGACCCCACTTGGACCTCCCCCTCCCTCCCCTCGTGTTGTGCAAATTCTGTCGTGAACTACAGTTTTAATTCAATTATGTCAACTGCCCTGCCACACAGCCCACTCAGTGCAACACCCCAGGCCGAGCCAGCGAAACTAAACAGCAAAGTTGAAAGCCAACAGCATCTCCGCACTCTCTCTTTACTTGGAGCCACGGAGAAACAGAGACACTGAGAAAGGTAGGCCAAGACCAACGGAAGTTGGCCCACAACAAGTCCACTCTCGGAGATCAGATACCATTTCGGGCCGGCTCTCCATATCCCCCTTGGTGTTAACCCTAGAAGCCCCCTCTTAGTGCTCTGTTTTAGACTCTTGTATAAACTATATATAGAACTATACAACTAACCTTCTAAACTGTGTGTTTTTTAATTCTAAAACCTACTAGTCCGCCCTCAATAAAAAAGCAATTAAAATTGCATTTTAAATTGTCAGAGTTAAATATAGTTGTAAAAATATTCAACTAAATAAAAAAATACAGTTGTATTAAATTTAGCTGTCATTAAATATAGATATTATAGTTGGAGGAAGATGTTATAGAACAGAATACAAAAAAATAGAGTTTTCGGAGTATCTGATACCCGATACTCTCCTCGATTATCCAAACTTCCATAATTTGGTTTTTGTTTTTTGTTTAGAATGGAAACTGAAAACAAAAACTGAACTGCGTTTGTATTATGTGTGTTTGTCTTTAAAGAACATCCTATAGCTTATATCGCTTAAAGTCTCTGAGATTTAGGCCTTCTTGTGGACAGAGGGACAAACGGACATACGGACATGTCTATATGGACCGGGTACCGAGATACTAGTTAAAAGTCAATTCCAAAACTTGTAATTAAAAATTAAATTCCAAATGTAATCGAAAAACAAACAAAACAATAGCACTTCTAGGGTTAAGATCCGCCCATCCACAAGCCAGTCGCGCCAGCAAACTGGTTCTAATTGATTGAGAGACTGATTGAGAGATCTACCGATCGAACGGTGGCAGGGGGCAGGGGTGAGTGCTCTGGAAATTAACAGTTATGATTGAAACATAACGTTCGTGTGGGGAGGCACGAAGTTCGAAGTTAGCACCAAGGTGTTGAAAAGTAAATCACTCAGCCCCTTCCCCTTGCTAATGAGCGACAAGGTGACAAGGCCCTTGGCGAGCAGGTGCTCCAGATCAGTTTTAATGACAGCGACTAGCAAGTACTAACTAGTACCTAACTAAGTAACTCATTCAGTAACTGGCACGCTCGTCGCCTAGTCCCCAAAAACTTGACTTTTCTGGTTAGTTGGAGTCTGATTTCCAGTTTCGGCCAAACGATCGTCAACTTTTTTTCACAGTGTGTGTGTGTGTGTGTGGGAGTGGGAGCTCCACCACTGCCCCACTCGGTATTTGTTTATTTTTTTTCGCCCAAACCGGGCCTTGACGTCAGTTCACAAATGCCCACAACGGCGATCTGAAAACTGAACATTTTCCCCAACTTTCAGTTGGAATTTCTTGCAAAGATGTTCATTTCCAACTAACCGACTTGTGGCAGCCACCGAGCAGCGTCGTATTTGCAACAATTTGTGGAGTCTCTGCTTGGAGGAGGAGCAACTGCCTGTCCCCCCTGCTTGCGACCTGCTTGCCGAGTGTTGACCTTTTCAGAGGCAGGCCCTGAAAGGTGACTCTTTCTCGCCTCATGTGCACCTGCCTCTTGGTGCAACCTCTTGCTGCAACCTCTTAATGACCGCAAACACTCACCGCCCTCCTCACTCCTCCCCACTCCCTCTGGCTGTCTGTTTGGACATCGCTGACCTCGCTTTCTGTCGTTTTATGAGCTGTGGCTGCCTCCCCCACTGGCTGCCCTAAAAATAAAGCCCATATTTCCCTCAACTTCAATTTGTTTTCACTTTCCGAAGTAAACAATTATCCATATGATGCCCTGCATCCAGTTTCTTGCCAAGCATTCCCATGAAATGCCTGAGAATCATACTTCTGGCCAAGTTCCTGCTAACTCTGCCATCACTTCCATGACTGCCCATGACTGTTGGCGGATCGTCTTCCCCCTTCGATGGAATCTGCTGGGGCAGTGCTCCTCCCATTATAATTAGACGCCTGCCCTGTCTGCCTTGACTTGCTGACTGTCTGACTGGAGTTGGCTAAGAAAGCGGCGGGCCAAGCTGAGCCAATAAAAAGCCAATTAGACAGACGAAAGGTGGCATTTGTTTAACATAAAATTTAAATTTGATCAGCTGACAGGCAGGCCCCTAGAAAGTGTTTGAATTCTTGGTCGGAAGCACCTCCAGAGTAGCTGTCAGCAGGTCCGCATCTCCACGTCTAGTGCTATTGACCAAATGCCTACATTCTTGACATTAATACCAGTCGATTTTTTGTCGAAAATAGCACGATGTTTTATAAGTGATAGGAACTACCTAGATTGGTAGAAAGATTGCTGGGAAATGGCATAAATGGAGTTTTTTTGAGGCCAGTCTTAGTTGTCTTAAATATCCCTCTAGTTATACCCTTTGAATATGCTTGTCAAAAACTAATGATTGTCCTTTGAGGAGGCTTCTATCCTTGGGCTTTTCGTGTTCAGAGTCAAGTCTATTACTGTGACTATTTGCTGTCATTTTCCATCAGCCCCAACACTCTTTATTTTGAAAGTCTGCCAATAGAATCTCTGTTCCTTAAAACAGTGTCTGTTTCTGAAATATTTTCACATTTTCCGTCAAACATTCGGCTGCCTCGTTCCCTTGCCTCCCCCCGCCTTGGCTTCTGTGCCAATTAATGACGTTTCTCGCCGCTTAAATATTTTAATTTTATTTTTGTTAAATATAGAAACCGGGTTGCTGCTGAGGAGGGTGATGTTTGAACAGCCCGTGGAGTGCCAGGGGCATTAAATAAATTTCCCTTTATGCCATTTTCCATTTTCCGCCTTCCCTCAGAGTGCAATTTTATTTTCGAAAATGATTTTAATTTCGAGACTATTTTTAAACTCATTCCTCATGTGGCCACTGGCCATTGAGTCGGAGTGACCTTGAGTCGAATATCCAAAAGGTTGATTCATTCCGCAGTACATTGTACTACTGGCCCGACTATTGTGGCCGGAGAGGAGCCTGCCGCCGGCGTCATGAAAGGAAATCAATAAAAACGCAGCCATTCAATGAAATCGCACTCCACAATTATTAATTCACACTTGCGGTGGTGAGTTCATATTCTCAGCCCGGCAGCGAATTGCCAGAAAAATGAGAAATATTTTGAAAAGAATGCCTCGCCAGGTCCCGGCTCTTATCTTATCCCTCGCCCTGAGATACATTTTCGCTCGTCTTTTGTTTATGCGACATTTGTGTGCTGATTTTGATTAGGTGCCAGCCACGCCCACTCTGCCGACTGCCACCTGCCGCCCTCCTCTTATCACAGCACAAATCGCTTAATTAAAAAGCAAAAAACAAAAAGCAAAAAACACAAAACAGAAAGCAGAAAGCAGAAAAAAGCAAAGGCAAGGCAACGCTTTTCAATAGAAAATTTTCCATGCCCTGGCATTGAATCTGCAGCGGCATATATTCCACAAAGTAGCACACTGAGGCAGCCATCTACTACCTAGTATATATAATAAATAGAATAGTAAATAGAATAATAAATAGAATATGTATAATATATTTTGAGAAACACCTCTGTAGGTGGTGACGCGATTTGCA
The DNA here is from genome assembly GCA_035045925.1 of Drosophila atripex. Classification (NCBI taxonomy): domain Eukaryota; kingdom Metazoa; phylum Arthropoda; class Insecta; order Diptera; family Drosophilidae; genus Drosophila; species Drosophila atripex. The sequence continues at coordinate 13,276,046 of JAWNOP010000069.1, read as the reverse complement.
TTCTTTCTGCCTCATGTTTCTTTCGAGTTTACTTATTTCTCTTATTTTTAATTAGCCAACGGCTGTCGCAATCGTATTGTGTCTCGGTCTTAATTATTTAATTAAATTGAGGAAACTGTTGTGACTGCCGCTGTTCTCTCCTTGTAGTCTTCCCTCTTTGCTCTTATCTGGTTAGCCTGATTTCATCACTCGGTTCGGCTTGCTGCTCTTGACTGACTGCTTGGGGACCCATTTAATAACAATATTAACAATACAATACCCCCTAGACCACAGACCATAGACCATAAACCATAAACCGTAGGCCATAGACCGCCCCCCTGACACAACACTCGTCACTTGTCGCTAGTCGCTGATGCAATTAGTTGTGGGCTCGTGTACATTGTCAACCAATTTCAAGACTTTCTCTTTTCTTTAAACTATTTTTTACATAAAAAGCACGTCTTACATCTTTTAACTATTTCTTACGCAAGAGCCTAGAAGTTATGACTGATTTGGTAATCATATTAGTAGCTTAAAGATGGTCATAATTAATAGAAGGTGATAATTGAACGCAAGATGTCTTTTTTAACATTTTATTTAAATGTTCTTGCTCGTGGCGATTAACAATAATCTTGAAAGTGATAATTTTTATACCTTTCTTTGACGTTTTCGTCACCAATATTGATAATCTAAATTGTAGCTTTAATGGTTCTAACATATACTTAGAGTGTGGCATGCTCATTCGACACTGGTTTTTTTTTCTCTCCACGAAGTCTTTTTTATGCGGTTTCATGTGAAACATTAAATATTTTTCGAGATAATTGGTTGATAATTGTTTGTTAAATGTGGTTCAACTGTGTTTGTGTGGATATTTCGGGCACTAGAAGGCGCTTTCAATGCGATTTTGTGTATTAACCTTGAAGATGCAAGCCTTTATCAATGTAGCTTGGTAATTATTTCCATTTTAATTGGTTCCGTGTGTCAATGAAATAAATTCTCGCAAAGCTGATTTCTGAATATACTTCCTCAAGTCAAGTTCCACTTCATTAAAAGCCTCCCCCGAGCTGCCAGGAATTAATATTTCCTTTGAGCTCTCGGAATTCCATTTAGTTTCCTGGAACGCATGCTCTACTCCTACAAGACCCTCTGGCTCCGACTAATTAAACACAAATACTTGGAAAATCAGACTTGACGTGCTGCCTCTTCAGATGCATCCTTTCTTGCATTAAGTCCTTGCGAGTCCTTGAAAGTTGACACCACCACACACCTACTCCCGGCAGGAGACACCCACGCAGTCGGTTAATAGACTCGCACTCGAAAAGTGTGTTACTTTTCCGAGCCCGTGTGCTGACGCACTCTTGAAAGCCAAAAATAGAAGTACAAAGTCGCATCTATTTGTGTGACCCATAAATGCTGCTCCCCGTCCCCCCTATTGTGGTTTTCTGGCATTGCGTGAGTTGGTTTCATTTCAACTTGGAGGTGGAATGGAGGTGGAGGAGGTGGTCCTCCCTTGGAATTAGTCAGAGGTGGCCAGCTAAGCTAAGCGGGCTATCAATAAATTGAATCATGGCGTCAATTAAAATTAATAAAGTGCATTAGCCAGAGCTCTGGCCTGGACTTTTCCCTGATAAGGAAGGCTATTGTGTGGCTCTCCTGAATGCAGAGCCAGGCCACCGAGAGATGCTTCTCTCCCCGAATCGGTATCGGTATCTGTATCTGGCAGCCAATCGATTCTGGCTTATTGTTTGACAACTTTTTCCAATAGAGCTTCCAACTTGGTCCTGAGGCATGGCTCTTAATTCAATTCCCATTCTGAATCTTTAATGCAATTTTAAATATTTCAACAGCCCGTCCAGGTTGACCCAATTCCCCCTGGAAGTCTCATCTAATTTTCGGTGGCTCTGGCCAAGAATGCGTGTGTATTCGTCGCTGAACTCTGAACTCTTAATCAGAAACCAAAAACCAGAAACTAAACCCAACAGGAGAACCAAAACAAATAAGCCCTGGAGGCTAAACTAAACCAGAAACTAAACCCAACAGGAGAACCAAAACAAATAAGCCCTGGAGGCTAAACTGAAAGAAATAGTATAGTAGCAATAGCTATTTTCTCTCAGTGTCTAATGTCTTGTGGCAACTTTCGCTTTTTCTGCAACTGAGATGCGAGATGCTGGCCTGGCCAAAACTTATTGTTCCATTTCCTTTCATTTTATGCAAATTATAAACAGAGAGGGTGGCCAGAAGGACAAGTGGGTGGTGGATGGTGGATGGTGGGTGGATGGAGAGTGACGAGATACATGCCACATATATTTGCATTCTGCACTTGCCACATGGCCCCCTCGCATCTCAGAGAAGCTGTTGCATATGCATCGCATCATGGAGGACTGGGTTGGGCGATGATTTGATTGATTCCATGGATATCCATGGTGCCTGGCGAAGCACTCCGTTCTGTGTGTATATCCATTTCGATAAGGTCAAGGCCTCGCTAGCAGTTCCAGTTGCAGATGCAAGTGCGCAGTTTTGCGCCCCTCCCTCATCATCATCTCATCATCTAGTACATGATAGTCCCAGCCAGACACGCAAAGAAACGCAGTTTCTAATTTGGCCACTAAAGGTGTTTTCCCATCCAGCCAGTGAGTGCATGCCAGTAATTTGATGCATTTCCCATTTTCGCAGTCATGCCTAGCTGGCGATGCTTTAGATGCTGCTGCTGTGGATGCTTCTGCTTCTGCGATGAAATGAGATTCTCACCGACCATGAACTCATCTCTCGTGCGTTGCACAAAAGGATTTCGCCAAACGACGTGCCATATGAGAGTGTGTGGGTCGGTGCTTGGAGGAGCCTTCATGGATGTCGTTTACTGCGTAGTTTTTCCACAGCTTTCCCGCTTGAAGCCCCACACAAGCCTCCTTCCTCAGACACTGCCACTCTCAAGTACATTCCCAGCGAAAACGAAAACAGTGCGCAATACTTTTCACATTGGAGGGCCCGAACCGGGGCTGGGGAGAAGCTCTTCTTATCACCACGACACTGCCGGGCACAACCACGATCTTGGAAAAGTTAAAAAGACTCTTGAAGGCAGGAATATGTTTATTTTAAACAGGAGGGACAGAAAGGGGTGTTACAAGTCATATCTGATAGGGGAACCAGCAGGTGTCTCATAGATAGTTTAAATGCTAATAGAGTAATGCAGTCTACTTAAGTGTAGACCTCCTAAGCTATGTATTTTGTTACAAGTTCTATTAAGTACATTAAGTACCAGGCACTTAAGAATCTAAAAAAGAAACAATGCTGATAGCCTAAAATAGAGTTTTAATTCCTGCTTCCGTCTGCAAACAGTTTTATGTTAAAGATAACTACAATAACTAGTATAAATAGTAACTACTGGCTATGTAGGGGATTATGAGGGACTAGTGAGTAGCGACTACTGCGACCAAGAATGTTTGTAGAAGACTTTAAAGGAGAATCTACTACTTGAAGACCCTTGGAAGTGCCTGAAACTTGTCTTTGCCTTCAAAAATTTGTCAGCTTATTGATTATCGCTGGAAAGCCAATACACATGCGTCGGAAAAGTGCCGAGAGCCAAAGGCTAGGCGGGAAAGTGGGGAAAATAATTTTCCCCAACGCTTAGTCATTAAGATGGCTGTGTTTGGCTCTCGGGCGGCGAAAATCTTATAAATGCCAGCAGAAACGAGAGTCCAACTGACCAGCAGACCAAAGCAAAACAAACACTGGGGCTCCGGCAGTCGGACTTGTCTCATTATTTTGTCAGCGACGCCCTGGCTATTTGTTATTGTTTTCTGCGATGATACTCACTCCCCCCTTGGCCTCTAGTAGTGAGCAAATAATGTCATAAGGTTACTAAAGGGGGAGCACTGTGGCCAGCCAGCCTAATGGTCAGCCATTGTTTTCAGTCGTGGGACTTTGGGCTGGGCCCTTGTGCTTCGCTTCTCTACAAAATGGCATACAAAGGGCCCTCCCAGAAGCAAGGTGGGGCGATTGAATCAAAAACTGCAACACTTTGAGGCAAGAAATCAGGCATCAGCCATCAGGCATGGTCGGGAAAACAGGCCACTGGCCACTGAAAAGGCACCTCAAAGGCAGCTCTCTCTCTCTCTCTCCTGGCAAAGTTCCGGCTGGCAGAGAGAAAAAAATGGTTAAAATTTATTATTAAGTGACACAGTATCATGTTCTTGTCATTACTTTTTATAAATAAATGTCATTAAAGTTTTATATTTATTTTTATTTATAAGAATAATTTATTTGTTTTTTTTTCTCAGTGAATGGGACACCCACGCGTTTCGATTTCCATTCCCACCACCCACTACCCACCAGCCACTAGCCGGAGTTGATCGCATTTACCTGTTTGTCACTCATACGCCCTGTGGTCGGCTCTCCCTCGGCAGGTAGTGGGTGTAGCTGGTAGCTGATACTCCCTCGTGTGTGTGTGTCATGTTGAACGTGTTTTTTGCTGGGCATCGCTGGCAGGCGGTTGGACTTGCAATTGTGCCAATTTGTGTGCTTAACTGGAACTGGAAACACTGGTCCAGTTCCGCCATGTCCTCCAGCATGTGGCTTTTTTGCTAAAATTAAAGTGAAGTTCAAACTTTTCCTGACTGCCTGGCTGGTCCTGGCGCTTCCTTCATTTCCGTTGGAGATGACAACGCCTTCTGGCTTCCGGCAGCTGCTTGATTTAATTCAAGTGCACGGAAAGTTCCTTTTGCAAATGTCAGAGTAGCAGTGGCACTTGCAGAATGTCAACCAATTGCAAGGTTTCTGCGAAAAGTAAAATATTAAAGTCACAGACTTCGGGCCATAGCGCATATGGGGCTGCCTGTTTATCAGTTATCTGAGTTGGCTGTTATCCGCCAACAAAGAAATCACAGTCCCAGCCATTATCTCTCTTCTGTGAATGTGTGTAGTCACCTGCAAAGCCTGTGATTAGATACACACGAGGGCCACCTTCCACACCACCATATGTATGAACACTTTTTGCCATTTTTATCAGAGCAGAGTGGCTTCTGTTGGGGCTGCGATGTCAATTTTTGAGTAATTTTCAGCGATAAGAGCCATCTAATTGAGGAGTTTCTATAATGGATATACTTCTCTTGCCTTTGCAGTGCATGTGATGCCAAATAGCCGGAGATCAGAGTGAAGAGAAAAAGGAAGAAAAAGGAAAATCCACGACGACTACTATGTGCCATTCAGGAGCAGAGCAACCCAGACGCTAAGCGAGAGTATTATTGAGAGTAAGGCGGCGCATTAATCCCTCCACTAAACAATACAAGAAACAAGCAAGCACAGGTGAGTAGGTGGGTCAGATGAAGTCCCTGAGCTAATCGATTGCCCCACTTTCTTTCAGTGTAACGTAACATACATAAATTGTAAACGAATTTAAACCAAAAGAAAGCCAGAGACAGTTAGAGAAGTAAGAGCACATTTCACGCCCCACACCTCCCAGAAGATAAATGCCAAGATAAGTCGTTACCGCTTCAACACCGCCATCAGCATCACCCAGCAACAGAAGCTGCTTCAGCAACTTCATCAGCAGCAGGAGCAGTCGCAACAGCAGGAGAACGGTCTGAAAGTCAAGAGACGACGCAAGCAGAAGGAGAGGACGTTGCAGTTGCTGATTGGCACAACAGGAGCAAGAGCAAGAGCAAGAGCCGCGGAAGAGGAGCTGTTGGAGTTGACCAACGGTGATAGAAACAATTGCAAGACGCCCAATTCAACCGCCAAAGTCGCCAACATAACACATAAAATTTTCGGTTGGCTACGCAAATCACGCAACAAACGGCCAGTCGAGATCCTAAGCAGCGATTTCGGCGAAGACGGCGACGAGGGCGTTGGCGAGGGTAACCGGAGGAAAGGGCCGGAAGGAGGGAAAGGCCAAGGTCAAGGACAAGGCCAGGCCTCAGGCGGAGGAGCAGCTGCAACTGGGCCAGCCGGTTCAACTGCAGACGATCAATTTTCAGTGGCAAGCGTTAGAAATAAAGCCGGCAAGCTGAATACCACACAGTCAGCCACGGAGACCACCGCCATCGATTCAAACGAACCCAAATCTGAAAAGATGTCATCGGGCACGTTTGTGGATCGAATCGACCCGTTCGCCAAACGTTCGCTCAAGAAGAAGGGTAAAAAGAGTCAGGGTTCCTCGCGCTACAGAAATTCTCAGGATGTTGAGCTGCAGCAATTGCCGCCGTTAAAAGGTAACTAATTCATTTTTTAATAAATAAAATTTGCATATTTAAAAATAAAACTAAAAAACTAAATTTATTCTTCAGCCGATTGCTCCAGCCTAGAACAGGAGGAGCTGTTCATTCGGAAGCTACGCCAGTGCTGCGTGTCCTTTGACTTTATGGATCCCGTGACGGACTTGAAGGGCAAGGAGATCAAGAGGGCCGCTCTCAATGACCTATCGACCTATATAACACATGGGCGCGGTGTGCTTACGGAACCGGTTTACCCGGAAATTATTCGCATGGTTAGCACTTCTAATTCCTGGCCTTAGAATTTTAACTAAAAATTATTTATTTTTGAATACAGATATCATGCAACCTATTCCGCACTCTGCCGCCAAGTGAGAATCCCGACTTTGATCCCGAGGAGGATGATCCTACCCTGGAGGCCTCTTGGCCGCACCTACAGCTGGTCTACGAGGTCTTTCTACGTTTCCTGGAGTCGCAGGACTTCCAGGCTACTATCGGCAAACGGGTGATCGATCAAAAGTTCGTCTTGCAGGTGAGTCTTTAAAGCATACTATTGGATAATATTCCAAATACTAAACTCTATGCCCCTCTAGCTGTTGGAGCTCTTTGATTCGGAGGATCCTCGGGAGCGGGACTTCCTTAAGACCGTTTTGCATCGCATCTACGGAAAGTTCTTGGGTTTACGGGCTTTTATACGAAAACAGATCAACAACATATTTTTGCGATTTATTTATGAGACGGAGCACTTCAATGGAGTCGGCGAACTCCTTGAAATTCTCGGAAGGTACCACCCAGGACACTCGTATAACTATGATATCTGATATTAACATCTGATTTATTTTCTTAAAATAGTATCATCAATGGATTTGCTTTACCACTGAAGGCCGAACACAAGCAGTTCCTCGTCAAGGTCTTGTTGCCGCTGCACAAAGTCAAATGCCTGTCGCTCTACCACGCCCAACTGGCCTACTGCATTGTCCAATTCCTAGAGAAGGATCCATTCCTCACCGAGCCGGTGGTGCGTGGCTTGTTGAAGTTCTGGCCCAAGACGTGTTCCCAAAAGGAGGTCATGTTCTTGGGCGAGATCGAGGAGATTTTGGACGTCATCGATCCGCCGCAGTTTGTCAAGATCCAGGAGCCGCTGTTCCGTCAAATTGCCAAATGCGTTTCGAGTCCACACTTTCAGGTGAGTCTGTTCGAAAGTTGTATTTAAAACGAAATAAATCAAATCTTGTATCTGATAGGTTGCTGAGCGGGCTCTATATCTGTGGAACAATGAGTACGCCATGTCGCTGATCGAGGAGAACAACGCGGTTATCATGCCCATCATGTTCCCGGCCCTATACCGCATCAGCAAGGAGCACTGGAATCAAACCATTGTCGCGCTCGTCTACAACGTATTGAAAACGTTCATGGAGATGAACTCGAAGCTATTCGACGAACTGACCTCCAGCTACAAGGCGGAAAGGCAAAAGTGAGTCTCATTTTGGGCAATTTTATTCAAACAATATAAATATATTTATCTTTTTAGGGAAAAGAAGCGAGAGCGCGATCGCGAGGAGCTGTGGAAGAAGCTGCACGAACTCGAAACTAATCGTTCTACTGGGCGCGCCGCTGGCGGTAGCGCTGCGACATCCAACAGCGCAGCATCCGCGGCGTCAACGTCCCTGCAGCCACCCAGCTCCGCCGGCCTGAACTCTCATCAGCAACAGTCGAATAGCAGCAGCAGCGGCAGCCTGTCCAGCGGCGGCGACAATAATCCTGCGACCACAAACGCCAAAATCAAGGAAAAGTCGGAAAACTAAGCGGGAAGCGAGCGATCGACGCGAGGCGCGCCAGAAATTAACAATAAATAATTAAAACCAAGATCAGTAAAAGCATCAAGCTTAACACACACACACACATTATCCGTAAACGGCAGAGGCGAAACCGCATCTACAGAGGAAATAAATAGTTATACTAAACACACACATATGCTAAACTTTAAATCAGAAAATATAAAAACTAAAATGTATACTCGATTGACAAGACACCAACCAAGCCGACCCGCAGGACGCTTGGGCGGCTGTTGAAGGAGGTAGAACCGAAATCTACACCGGGAGCTGAATCAGATCCCTGTGGGCGTGTGTGTGCGTGTGAGGGGTATGTTACAAAACTTGAGTGCGGCATCAAAGAAATCTTTATAAATATTGTATCTTAAACCTAAAAAAAAAAACAACCTAAAAAATAGACACAGTCACACTAACACACACATGCGTGCACATACACACCCCATATACAGACACACACGCGGACACGTATAAATAAATATTAAAAACAAAAAAAAAGAAGGAAAAAAATATTATTAATTACGTTTAAGCGATAAAAAAAAGTTGAATAAAGAGAAACCATGTTAGTAAGTGAAATGCGAGGAGCTATAACTATAACTGATTGACGATTGTTGAGGCGCATTGAATATTACCTAAACATATTGCTAACTAGGTCCTAACACAGATCAGCCATCCTAGTCCCCACCCACGGAAACAGCACTCTCTCACCTAATGTTCATTTCATTGCAAAATCAAGTTTTGTTTGCGTTCATCGGAAGTGTTTTAAATAGATGAGCTGAGCAACATCCGGATTTTTTTTTATTTTATTAAATTTTTTTTATAGTCGTGTAGAGTCCCTGTCGATAGAGTCTCTGATAGTTAGTATCAAAAAGGACTAGACTTGTCGTAATAAGTTACCTTAGTCCCCAGTTTATCGAAAATGTGTAAAATAGTTAAACTGCGCAACATCCTATATTTTTGTTTGTGTCTACCACAGCAGGCTCCATAAAACGGCGTGTCTTAGTCCAAGTTTCCCACTGAATTGTATATAAAATATCAAAAATACGCCCCCTCCTACCAGAATGTAACTTTGTTATTTAGCTTTAAGTGTTGCACACTCCGTCAAGACTTCTCGAGATCATAAATTCCAACAATTCCCGCTAAATGCCTGAGCTCAGTTACGAATCTGACGAAAATGCCGAGCTAAGCCTGAGCCGGGCTAATTGGCCAATTGATATAGACAGACAGACGAAAAATCGATAAATGAATAAGAATACCGTAAAATATAATAACACACCATACCGTACGCAAAATTCTGATCTATTTAAGTTCATGTACGTCTGCGGAGAGTACCAATAAGTATGTCTCACGGTTGAGGAATGGGCGCATGCGCAGTTATCGAGATGTACTAAGAAAAATGTAATTCAAATATTGAGAATTGTATAAAGGTTAAGCTAAAGAAATCAACCAAGAAAACGTTAGTCTGTAGAACATGGTTATGGACAATTTATGTTGGCACAGTCTCCATAAGGTAGTTGTCATCTAGAAAACATTTCCATAGTCCACTTGAGACTCAATGCATCATCTAAAAACTATATATCTCTGCGGAAAGCGGTCCAGTATGAAGTCTAAGATAGTTTTCAAACTCCTTTCCAACTTTTCCCAGATTCCCTATAACAAAAAGAACTAGTTTCAATCTTAATGGAAATGCGCACAATTCTCATTCAATTTTCGAAAATATTTTTTGTAAATAATGTAGCTAAGATAATCTATGGGGGACTTTGGACTGCTTTTCCAGCATCTCACTCACTGACTCATTCTCACTCACACTTAGCCGCACTCATGGTAAGGAAATATATAAAATTTATATATGAAATATACTATGCATATGTATGTTTGTTCATTCAACTCTCACGCCCATTACAAAGTATAGAAGCATGCATTATAGGAGCAAACTAGGAGCAGAGACAGACGATAGGGAGGACGGTAGGACGAACGGAAGATTATATACTAATGAATGTCTCTCATTAAGCAAAACCGCAAAAGTTCATATAATATTAAAGATAATTGTGTCTGTGAATCGTGAGTTATTATACACATATATGTATACATATATTGCAAAGAAAAAAAATATTTAAAAAGCATAAAAAAAAAAACAAAAATCTAAAGGAAAAAACATAAAAGTTAGCGTTATTATTAAATATGTTTGTAAAACGTCAACCACAATATGCAACAGAGAGAAAATTTCAAACCGAATTGGGGGAAACCTTATAAAGTGCATCAACTAAAAAAAAGTCATCGCCTACAGAGAGAGTATTGTATTTCGAAAATTTACCTATTGCCTAAATACTAAGCAAAGTGTGTAAGGAGGTTTTGCATCTTTATATTAGCGTGTAATTTAAAACAAAAAACAAAAATAGCAAAACAAAAAAAAAGAGCCCGAGATAGACAGCTACTACGACTAGAGCTATCCAGTAATATCACATCCGTTAAGAAGCAATAGAGATCAGATCGCCCCTATAACTGCCTTTAGAACACCAAATGAAACTGGAGGAGTATAGAAAGTAAACAAATTTTTACATTCGATGGAGTACATGTTCTTGACGTGCTGAAGATCTGTTGTTTGTTATGCCAATCCCAAAACTATTCCAAGCTAACAGAGCCCCTTTTATAACGCGCGAATAGGACCCATCTCAAGTTAATGTTGATGTTCTTATAGGATGCCAATCAGTGAAAAAAATAAAAATATTCAAAGGATAATGAAATTGTAAAAAAAAAAAAAAAAAAAAATCAAGTAAACAACAAATACTAAATAAAGTAAAAAAAAATGTTGAAAAAAGAAAGCCTAATAAACGATAAATATTTATATAAGACAGATGGTTTAATGATTATTGTCACTTCAGTTCTGTTCTTTTTTAATTTTTTTTTTGTGATGATCAACTTGTGTTGCACCTTAAGTTATAACCTGTTTAGTCCGCTTTCAACTTGTACGGTAACTTTAACTATAGTTTCTAATATTGTATTTATATGTATAAACAAATCGAGCATGTTAAAATGTAGCGGTAGCTGCTTAGAGCCAGCTGAGCAAAAAGTATAAGCAAAAGCAAAACTCGTTAAGTACTTTTAGAGACAAAAATCTTGTACTAAAAATAAAGTTGCATTAACAACGTTGCAAAAGAAAAAAAACAAAAACAAAAAAATATATGAGAAAAACAAAAAGAAAAGCTAAAAATACCAACAACAATAAGAGCAAAATAGTAAAGCGCTTTAACAATATAAATACTATGGATACTAACAATGAAAGGAAAATCGGAAAAAGAGGATAAATATATATGTGAATTATGTATTTTCTTATGTTCTAGACTTGTAAAAAAAACCTATCGTATATGACACAGACACCCACACGCTATTATTATGTACAACTTTGAGTTCTGGTTCTTTAGGAAGGTGTGCGAGGATTTCAATTGTTTTCCTGGGTTGAAGGCACACTGCACACTACACTCACTTGCCCACACACCTACCCACTCACATTGAACACTCGAAACACACACACACAACACACACATCAACTAAACAAAATCTTATGCTGAGAGTAAATATAAAAAGATAAATTATAATTACACAAAACATAAATGGGAATAAATATATATAGGTATATACATACATATATATAAAAATATATATACACGAGCATCAGAAAACAAAGGTTTAGTTGATTGCTTTCGACTCCAAGCAGTTGGCCGGAATGTATGCGACAGAAACTAAGAGCAGGCAGCAGAAAATGAGGAAATATTAAATAAAGTGAGTTGAATTGCAGGCGCAGACGAAATAAATTATTAGCTGCAAGCAGAATTAACCAAAAACGTTTAAAAACCAAGCAAAAATTAAAAACACAAAACTGAATGAATGAGTATGAGCAAAACGGAGAGAAAAGAAGCAAAGAGATCAATCAACAATAAAAAATTAATAAATAAAAAATAAAAAAAAAATTTAACTGGTTTTATTGGTTGGCGGGGATATTTAATCGGTCTACTAGGTATTCTGCTTCAGAATCGGATTATTAGTAGCAGTGATATGGCCTTCGCAAGGAGCCATTTAATCGTCCCCTCGGATTTTCCACATTCTGAAGGAGACCCTCCAGAAAATTTTCGAATAAAAGGAAATAAATTTGGATCTGGATTTTTATGCAAATTGACGGAGAATCCATCTACGAATTATTTAAGGTGCCCCTCTTAAGAGTGGGAGAACTTAAGAATCTGATGATTATTGGCAAAAATATGACATTCGCAAGGGGCCATATATTCGTCCCCACGGATTTTCCACATTTTGAAGAGGACCCTCCAGAAAATTTTCGAAAAAATGGGAAAAATATTTATATCTGGATTTTGATGGAGATTGACGGAGAATCCGTCTACGAATCATTTAAGGTGCTCCTCTTAAAAATCTGATGATTATTGGCAAAAATATGACATTCGCAAGGGGCCATATATTCGTCCCCACGGATTTTCCACATTCTGAAGGGGACCCTCCAGAAAATTTTCGAAAAACTGGAAAAATAAATTTGTGTCTATATTTGATGAGAGAGATTCGTCTACGAATCATTTAAGGTGCTCCTCTTAAAAATCCGATGATTATTGGCAAAAATATGGCCTTCGCAAGTGGCCATATATTCGTCCCCACGGATTTTTTCAACATTTTGATAGGGGACCCTCCAGAAAATTGGAAAAATAAATGTTGTATCTGGATTTTAATGCAGGTTGGTGAAGAATTCATCTAGGATTCATCTTCCTTAATATGGGCTTTTTAAGTTCCGATGCAACTGCCAATATTTTGTTCAGTATTGGAAAACGATTGTATAATTGCATATTTTTTAAAAGCTTTTTAAAAACGAGGAAAGCTTTTCACTGCAGTTGGTTCGCTCGCCAGATGCAGTCGAAAATCGCGAGAAAAATCAATTTTGAAAATCGCATTGTCGCGGACTATATCTCGTGATTCCTCATGAAGTGGGAGAACTATTGTGATTTTGTGGCCGGATGCTTCGGTGGTGAGTGGGAAGATAAGACTTGGGAGTAACCAGCATCCCATGTCTGTTAGAATCTGAGAATGACGCAATGCAGAGCTATATAAGCCACTTGTTGACAGTTGAAAGGGGCAGACCCATAAGCCAACGGGCGCCACGGCCAAGTTCAAGGGCGGGGTGCCCCTGATCTTGAGACGTATTTTTGTGGCGCGCATTCTTGGCAAGCGGCAGGCGGCGGTTCAACATGTGTTCACATTGTGGCACAATATTTTAATTAACTTTTATTCATTAATTGCATGGCACAGGTGCCTGTGGGGTGCTGGTGGCCCACCCCCTCGACACGATCAAGGTGTGGCAACAGGCCTCCAACTCTTCTGTTTTCACGGCTATCCACCAGATCTACAATCGGAATAATGGGGTAAGTATTGCCGGTTACGTCTGGTCTGCATTTTAAAATAAATTATGTATATTTAAGCAATAAATGAAAGAATTGTATACAATACTACATATTTTTTATATTGTACATATATCCTATATTGTATTGTTAGATTTCCAACCTATATTTTTGAATAAAAGCTTTAGATTTCGATTTTAATTTAATGACTAGACGTAACCAACTGGGCTAATATGATTACTAGGGCTTAGTTGCTTAACAAATCCTTAAAGATAAACGGCTTTTACAGAGGCATGTTCTTTCCATTCATCTCCACCGGAGCCATTAATTCCCTGCTCTTTGGAATATATGGAAATCACCTGCGGCAGTTAAGGAAGGTGTGCCATAGTGACTACCAGAGGGAGCAACTGGAGTACCACAACATGTTTATGGCAGGATCAGTGGCCGGCTTTGTGCAGTCCTTTATAGCCTGTCCGATGGAACTAATAAAGGTTCGACTCCAGACCCATAGCTGTAGGTTTCTTGTCTTTTAAAATTTGAAATGTTTGTTTCAGAAGATATATCTTTATAGACTATAACGACTACCTGTATGGACAACGGCGAACTGCAATGGGAACTTTTAAAAGGATACTCAAGACTGACGGAATCTCTGGACTTTACCGCGGTCTCCTGCCCATGATGTGTCGGTGAGTTTTGATGAAACTATAATTTCAACACGTTGATTAGCTCTTCCGGCTCGTAGGGATGTCCTGCCTTATGGAATCTATATGCTGGCCTACCGTCAGTCCGTCGACTACCTGGATCAGCGGGACTTTGTCCGTCGCCGTCGCACTCAACCGGATGGATCGAGTGTGAATCTCCTTGTGACCACACTGGCTGGAGCCTGGGCCGGAGTCATCTCGTGGGTGTGCGTCATTCCGTTCGATGTGGTCAAGACCCTGATGCAGGCGGACGAGAACCACAAGTATCGCGGTATCTTTCACTGCGTCCGGGTTCAGTACAGAGCCTACGGCTGGAGGAGCATCTTCCGGGGCAGTTGGATGCTGGTGGCACGAGCGATTCCCTTCAACGCTGCCACGTTTCTGGGCTACGAGTACGCCTTGGAGTGGTGTCAGCGCTGGAACGGTACATATGTATGACAGGAGAAAAAATACCAAAGGAAACCTAAAACACCAGGTGATTAAGAGCTTTAACTAGTTTTTATGGATAGTGAGCTTAATTTGATAGAATAATAAATTGTACACCTTTTGCTATGCCATATTGCACCAAAATATTTATAAAATATGATGCTGACAAATCAGGCTTTCATATTTAACACTTATTAACAAAAGTAAAGCTTAGTATACTTTGAATATAATGCTCACAAAATAATACATAAAATAATAATATTTCCTAAAATGTACCTATAAATTAAAAAATATATAAACCATTTGAATTTAATCGGTTTTTGGTATAAGTGTGTAGTTTTTGTAAAATTTTCGTACATCATCTTATAAGTAAAAGTTTTTAAGTTGAAAAACGGTTGGGTATTGAATATAAAACGGAACGGTAAACCCCGGGAAAGTGACCAGTGTTGGAAATCTTTAAACTTACAGCTTTGTTGTTGTCACGAGTAGTCACTTTGTTTGCAAAACAGACAGAAGCCCAAAAGAAAAACAATAAGCTGAGCTCAGCAAAATATAGTAGCAAAAAGTATCATAAAGTGGCAAAATAATATATTTTATTTTCGATTTTTAAACAAAGTTCGTATCACGATATAAATATCGATAAGACTAGCAGAAGTTCTTGTCAGTCACTGGTCACACTTGCAACCCGAAACCATCAACATCGTCGCGTCGCGGTAGAAGATAAATAGAGAAAAATCGAGTGTACTCGCGCCCCTCGACATTTTTTTATCGCGCTGCAGCGGACGCGAGTGCGATTAATGAGGCGTACCAAGTGCAAAACGCTCGCCAGCGAATTAGCATATGGCCAAATTTAACATCTAACATCACCAATACAACACACGCCCAGGGCAGAGCTGAGCAAAAGTGATGACTGCTGCCCCAGGTGCCCCCAAAATTGTTGTTGCTGCTGTTTGCATTGGTGTTGGCTGTTCAGTGACGAGTGCAAGTGACTGTGAGGGCTGTGGAAGTGAATCGAAAAAGTGGAATTGCGCACAATTATTCGCAGCAGCAGCAGCAGCAGTGCTGCTAGTATGTATGTGCAGTTGTTTGTGGCGGCGCGCAAAGTTCGCGGACAGCAGGCGGAATAACGGGTCACGAGAAGACGGAGAGGAAAACAAACTGAGAAGCAGAGCAACCAGGAAAAATAACGCAACAAAGTGAACTGTCTGTCTGTCCTCCCATCTTCCTCCCCACCTCCCAAAAAAAAAAAAAATTAATCCCAAAATCAAATTACGTGGCAAGTGGCCAGGCGAGAAGAAGAAGAAGAACAACAACAAACAACCTGGCTAAGCAAGTTTTGCCCGTTATTTTGGATCACTGTTTACTGTACGTGTCCAGCCACCCACCACCCATACCACCCACTCGGCACAGTCATCCCCTCTCCGCATAACGGAACAGTACAGTATAACTGTAAAGGAGTAGAAGAATCCACCACCGAAATGTCGTCGCTCAAGGTTGCCGTGAGGGTTCGGCCCTTCAACTCGCGGTAAGTAAAAGTGGGTCTAATACCAGTATTAGACTAAAAATAAATAAGTTCAAAGTATAATCAGAGAATGCTCTTTTTTTCGAAAAGTAACTGCAAGCAGCAGCGATAAGGAAAATAAAATTTAAAACGCCCTCTAATTGGGGAAATCTGTTGCGCACTTGAACTGGCTGGGAGGAGTGGAGACTTTCGGTCTGAATGCTACGTAGAATGGCCAACAAATTTCGGCAACTACCAGCTACAAGCCCCTCTCACAATTAAAACATAAAAAACGGTTAGGGAATGGGCTAGACTCGAGACCGGGACCGGGACCGGGCCTACTTAAAAGCACATTAAACCCTATTCCCAAGCACGCCCGACGACGATCGTTAACCACATTTGTTGCCTTTTTTGTGGCTTTATCTTGTCCATCCGACAGAGCGGTCGGTCATTGCTGTCGGCACAGTTGCTGGCGAACAAAAACACTGAAGTTGGCGTAGAACGCGCCAGTCGCCAGTCGGACAAAGAAAGATGGAACCTGTAATGATGTCATTCATCTGCTGGCTTCGATATAAAAATCGCATCACCCCAAACACACACACTTAGTTTCCTTGTCTTAATTGTGCATGAAATAAAAAATAGTAATTATTGAAACAACAAAAAATAAGTGGAGCTAGCTCCCTGCCGAGTTGTGACATCATCGTCATCGGACTTATGCAAAGCGGCAGCTCATAGCTTGGAGAGGCAGGCTATTACATATATCCCAGGCCCCGAAACGGAAATTTTTAGCACATATTTCCACGGCTCCCCAAGGCCTCCTCCTCTTCGGCGGACATGCAAGACTGCCGCCCATAGCCCCGATGCGAAAACAAAAGCAGAAATCTACTATAATTGCTGCACTGCCACCGGCCGAACCAAACAAAATAGATTTTGGATTTTAGCACGAAACCAGTTCCCCCAAAACCATATCTCATTTTCACGCCCAGTGGCGGCCATTAGGAGGGGCTTCGGGGGCTGCAGCTCTCCCTTCCAGTGACTCAGAACGTTAAGAGAGCCCCCATGAGTCAGACCTGTCAGATTCATGAACTTTTTAAGGTTTAATTGGGGAATGAATCCCCGCTAGAGGCAAATCCCCATGCTCTCCGCCAAAGATTAACGAATTAAAGCCACTCGACAATGAGCCCTGAGCCGACTGGGAGCAGTACTTGCTGCATAAGTGGCAGGCGGCGGTTCAGGCTTCTCCTCCAGAGAGGAATGACCTAAAATTGTCGCTGGAAGTGGGACAAGTGCTGCAGTTATCAGACAAATATATACTTCATATAGCATAGTCTTAGTTGTATCTCAGACCCGTATAGTCTACTCAGATTTGGAGAATGTTATGGCCATTGGCATCGGGGGTCTCTCTGTTTATTTACATGACCCGCTCTGCTCTGCTCCCCTTCTGCCGCGTGGGTGGGTGCCCCCATAATCGTCAGTCAACCGGTTCCATCTTCGGTTCTATGCGCCGCTTCTGCCTTTGATGTTGCAATCAAGTTTTCCAGCTCGTTCTGTTTATTGCAGCCCAGAAACCGGATTTCTTTCATAATTTCTAGCTATAGCCGAGCTATATGGCTGACTTCCAAACATGTCAATTGGATGGCATGGCTCTTCCATGGCCTCTTCTCCGTTCCTCTGGACTTTCGCCATTTGTTCGAGTTCGGGGCCCGGGTCATGCAAAAATCGTTAATGGGAATATTTATGAGCTGGCAGTGGGCGGTGGGGCGCCAGGGCAGTCTATTTATAATCCAACACGAAAGCCCTGAAAAGCAAACAATACTGGTTACATAAACCCAAACAATAGGCTTAGACTGACGGGGTAATAAATAAAGATATGTCGTTTGCTCTTTCCATTGCAGCGAGAATGACATGGACGCCCAGCTCATCGTCGAGATGGAGGCCAAGAAGACCCGGCTCCTGAAGCCCCGCCTGCAGTCCATCCGCGATGCCGGACGGGACAACCACCACGACTTCACCTTCGACTACTCGTACTGGTCCTTTGACCCGGAGGACCAGCACTTTGCCACCCAGGAGCAGGTCTACAGCGATCTGGGCAACGACGTCGTGGACTGTGCCTACGAAGGTGAGTTTCAGAAACTGGCTCCTCCCACCCATTGGCCACCCGCGGAGACCACATTTCTTCTGGCATTTGTTTACATTGGCCCCTATATTGGGCTTTCCCTCTCGTTCCTGAAATTTCTACTCCGCAAACACCAGCACTGCGGGTCTAAAAATAGAGCCTTCGTAGGTATACTAAACGAAACGCCACTCGCACTAGTTTGAAACGCTTGGCTGGCGGCTAATTGGGAAGGTATTTGAGTCTGTAAGTGAGCAGGTGCCATGGGCAGTAATTGTGCGAGTTTCCTGCTACCGGATAGATGCTACTATTATCTTTTAGGGAATTATGGAGTAGGATTTCCCTCAACAGCTCCGTTTTGTGCCTCTTTGAGCTCTTTTTAATGATTCATAAACACAATACTTGCTACAAACGCACTACTGGTTGTCATTGATGTCCAAGTTTAATGTTTTGCGAAGAAAGTGCAAGGAAAATAAATTATTCAACTTCCGTGTTGGAAGCTCGCGCCTACCATTTGCATGTTAGAGTACCATTTGCCTCGGCTCGGCTCTCAGTCATTGAATTAAAAAAAAAAAACAAACTAACCAAGAAAGCAAGCCAAACAAAGCCAAACTTTCGCCCACAACAAGTCGAGATGCCAAGCGAAATGGAACAGCTGTTCGGCTAGCTCGGCTGGCCGTCGTCTTGGCACGCTTTCAATATCGAATTACGCGAAGCCCCAGAGCCGAGATGGGCAGAGTGAGGGCGGGTGGAATGCGAAAACGACTGCAAATGACAAATGGTTACATGCATTTTCCATGCAGATGGATCCAAACAGTGCCATGAACAACAATAGCTGGCTGTCAGTGGCGTCCAACTGGCTCCGCGACTCAGGCAATGTCCATTGTCGCTGCCCCGCCACTTGTGAGGTCTTGGATGACAGCAGCGATGAACACGGCAGAAACTCTTATCGTACACACCTGTTGCCAGTCTGCTGAAGTATCCGCCACTCCCCAAGTGATTGCGGCGCGAGCTATCGCCTCTAGATCTGAGTCGAGCAGGTCATCTGCGAGTCATCTTGGCTGCATTTTAATTGCCAGCTGGAGGTTGTCTTATCTGGGAGCTCTGGGAGTGCTAATCCAGATGGTTGAAATGGCGACACTTGCCAGGCAGCTGCCAAGATCAGGCAGTTAACTGAGAAAGTAATCAGCTAAGCAGGCAGAACGCTATTGGGAAAGCCATTAAATCATCTGTACTTGGCGGTGACGGGGCACACTAGTTACCCAGTCATGAAGTGCTTGCCTCACTTTCGGGAGGTTCAGCCATTGCGGCAGACACTCCGCTCTCCGTGACTGGCAATTACTTGGCATGATGCGCTCGACTGCAACCGCAGCCGACTGACATTCGGTTCTGACCACCTTGCGGGGATTCAGGTTACAAAACATATACTAACTTAGTTTTAGATCTTAGTATCGGGTTTAGAGATGTAAAGCCCATGTTTTGGAATAATTAGACAATTAATAAACACTTACCCACCTTCCCCCCTCAGGTTACAATGCGTGCGTCTTCGCTTACGGACAGACGGGCTCCGGGAAGACCTTCACGATGATGGGCACTCCGAACAACCCGGGCCTGATACCGCGCATCTGCGAGGAGCTGTTCGCCCGGATGCGCGTGGGCCAGGAGTCCGGTACTGGCTACCGGACGCATGCCAGCTACCTGGAGATCTACAACGAGCGGGTCAAGGATCTGCTGGCGGCCCAGAGTACCGGCCACGGTCTGCGGGTGCGGGAGCATCGCAGTCTGGGCCCCTATGTGGAGAACCTGTCGCAGCACGCCGTCTCGGACTTTGATGAGATTCAGGTGAGTGGTGTGGACTGGTTATCTGTGGAATGATAACTTGATCCTTGTATGGCTCTTTGCAGGAATGCATCGCCCGGGGGAATGCCCAACGCACCACGGCCAGCACCAATATGAACGACACGAGCAGCCGGAGTCACGCCATCTTCACGATCACATTTGTGCAGGCCGTCTTCATGAATGACATGCCAAGCGAGACAGTCTCGAAGATCCATCTGGTCGATTTGGCGGGCAGGTGCGTAAGCGTAAACTTGGACGTAAGCGGAGCATGAAGCGCTGCTCTAGAAAGTAAAACCACCAGGGGGGAAAAGCAGCAGTGATATTTCTAGATAGGATGGATGGGTGTGGATTGCTCTTGCCCTAGATGGATAATTGGAGGCATCTCTTGTTTTGTTTTGCAGCGAGCGGGCCAATGCAACGGGCGCAACGGGTCAGCGGCTGAAGGAGGGCGCCCACATCAACAAGTCGCTGGTGACCCTGGGGAGCGTTATCTCGGCCCTGGCTGAGCAGACGAGCGCCGGCAACAACACCAGCAGCTCCGCACTGGCCACCACCCCGAACGGGGTCAGCAAGCGGGTGCTCTACATCCCGTACCGGGACTCCATACTCACCTGGTTGCTGAAGGACAGCCTGGGCGGCAACAGCAAGACCATTATGATCGCCGCCCTCTCCCCGGCCGACTGCAACTACAGCGAGACACTGAGCACGCTGCGGTACGCCAATCGGGCCAAGAACATCATCAACAAGCCGACGGTGAACGAGGATGCGAACGTCAAGCTGATCCGCGAACTCAGGGAGGAGATCAACAAGCTCAAGTCCATGCTCTCCGGAGACATTGTACGGCATGCCCTTCTACCTTTCAGACTTCAAATAACTATTGTATCTTTGCAGCAATCTCTGCAGCCATCCCTCAAAGTATTAGCCGATCTTCAGAAGAAGGAGGCACAGGAGAAGGTGCTCACCGAGGAGTGGACGGAGAAGTGGAAGGTGGCCCAATCCATTCTGCAGGAGCAGAAGAGCTTGGGCCTGCGGAAGTCGGGCGTCGGAGTGGTTCTCGACTCGGAGATGCCGCATCTCATCGGGATCCACAACGACGTGACCACCGGCGTGACGCTCTACAGCCTGAAGGAGGGGGAGACGCGAATCGGCAGCGAGGATGCCGAGGTGGCGCAGGACATCGAGCTGGCAGGCGATGGCATTCGGGCGCAACACTGTAGCATTGTGCTGAAGGGTGGGGTGGTGACTCTGCATCCCTGGCCGCTGGCCCAGTGCTGGGTCAACGCCCATTTGATCGACGAGCCCAAGCAGATCTCGCAGGGCGACATCATTCTGCTGGGCCGGACCAATATCTTTCGATTCAACAACCCCGCCGAGGCTGCCAAGCTGCGCAAGGACCTGAGTCGTTCGCAGCTGGACATGTCCCGGCTGTCGCTGATAACTTCATCCAAGGAGAACCTGCTCACCTGCAGCATATACTCGGACGAGGATGGGGCCTCGCCCTACAGCAAACGCCCGGAGCGCCAGTATTATCCCCAGCGTCCCATGTCCAGAGACGATCCTGAACTACAGGACGAGAATAGGAAGATCCTAGACACAATCGAAAATGCCTTAAAGCAGCTGAACGTGGTGGGTATTGATGCTCTTCTTTAAATTAAAGATAACAAGTTTAAAAAAATGTATATTTCTGATTAGGAACGCGTCCAGATGCACGACCAATACAAGACCAAGGTGCGGAAGCTGACCGAGGAGCTGATTCGCCTGGAGCAGGAGGAGATGGACGGCCTTCAGGTGTTAAATTGCCGGGAGCAGGAACTGATCGCCCGCAAGGACATGCTGATGTGGGAGAAGAACAACGAAAAGGTTCAGGTGCGTGCGGATCACATCTGGCTTATCTTATCCTTGCATGCCAATCTTGCCAACCGGATGTGTTCTTGTGATTTCTTGTGATTATTGCCGCCTGCCTCTCTATTATGGTTTCCCTTGTTTTGGCTTTGTGTTCATTATGCTTTTCCGTTCATTTCATTTTCGTTTTAGATCGACATTGTGTGTAGACAAATTTCAGCGTTTCAGACGCAGCTCGACTCTAAGAAACGAGATTTCTCTGAGTACGTAGCGAAAGAGTTGCAGGAGCTGCAAGATTGTGGCAAACTGGACGAGGTTTGTTTATTTGTTTAGTTTTTGTTCTGCCTAGAGCTTAGATTAGATCGTAGAAGAGTCGCTTAAGAGGGACGTGGATTTAAAATGCATTCCTATTTTTGTCACAGATGGGAATGAAAATCGAAGAGGGCACCCCTCTCAACGATGAGCTGCTGCTGCAAGTGTCCGATTCCTTGGATTTGTTTGCGGCTCAGTTTATAAAAGAAACTGTTCGAAGAAATGTAAGTAAATGCCAATCATTTCGAGCCTTTTTAAATTATAATTGAATCTTAATAACCAGAACGAGGAGATCCGCAAACTGGATGAACAGATTGCGGAGAAGGAGCGCATCCTTAATGCCAGCACCAGCAAAATAGCAAAGGTGGATGAGACCATGCTGGAGATCCAGGCCCAGCTAGAGCGTCTGCGGTTGGAGCGGGCCGAGAGCGAGGCGGAAGCGCAGGCCATGCGGGCCAAGAAGCAGAACATGAAACTGCAGCTGGGCAGCAAGTCCATGTCCACCTCGACGAGCACCAACGAGGCGGACGACGTGTCCAAGTCGGATACGTACGAAACTTGCGACACCTTCCACACCGCCCAATCGAACTTTTCCCTCGTCTCGTCGCCCACCATCACGGAGGGCCAGCAGTCGCCGCTGAGCAACTGCTCCTGTGAGGCCGAGGACGAGGCGGAGGACACGCGCAAGGACGACCTCTCTGGCAGCAGTGAGGATGCATCACGCACCTGCACCGCCGGTCCGAGCAGCGGCAGCGGCAGTGGTAGTGGCAGCGTGGGATTGGGCGGCTCAGTGCCCAGCGCCACGCCCAGTTCGCAGGCCATTATGAGCGACAGCGGCGTGTGCCTGGACAGCCGCAACCAGGCGTTGATTCAGAACGGTCTCATCAGCAACTACAGGCAGGGCGTACGCACAAGCGACGAGGACACAGGCTCCTGCTCCTCCTGCGAGCTTGGCCGGCATTCTGAGGTTTCGCGCCCCTATTGTCCGCTTCACTCGCTGCGCCGCAAGATTGCCGCCCAGAAAGCACTCATTATGAAGAATCTCGAAACTGACCTGAACAAGGCTCAGTTGGACGAGCACATCGCTGACTTACAGGACCTGCAGCGGCGCTACATTCAAATGGAGCAGGAAATGCTGCAATCGGTGCAGGATTTGGAGGCACATGCGCAGTGCTGTGCGGACGAGCGGTCTGGAATGGAACGGCAATACGAACTGGCCAGCTCTATTATACGCTCCAGTGTGATGAGCCCCACCAGCATGGAGGAGTCCCAGATATATCCTCCCAGCATGACGAGATCTTGTCCTTCCATGCGAGAGTTTCGTAAGTTTCTTAAAGTTGATTTTTTCCAAAGAAATCCAATTATTAATTGGAGTTGTCCGTCTTCCAGCTGAAGGTGAGCATTTCATAACAATACCTAGTTTTGTGATGCGTGGCGCTGGCAAGCAGACACATTACGAGTACGAGGTGCGCATTGCGCTGCCCGATGGAAAGTTGAACATCCTCCGGCGCTATAGCCGTTTCCGGGAGTTGCATTTATGCATGAAGCACTGCTACGGAGCCAAGGTACGAATGGCTTTGTGAGAAATGGTCTAGTTCTAGTTTATAATCCTGTCATCTCCCACAGATCTCTGCATTACCTTTCCCGCGCCGAGAGCTGTTTGCCTCCAACAGTGAGCCGGTAGCCAAGCACAGGCGGCGCCTGCTAGAGCTCTATCTGCGCCGTCTCTTCGTCGTGTGCTCGAAGATACCCCAGTGTCCGATCTACGATGGACCTGGAGGGCCGGGCCTCACACGCGCCTCCCTCGTCCAGCTGTCGTCTTTTTTCAAGAAAGGCCTCTTCGAAAACGGAAAGCATGGGACGGGATAATAGTTAACCTACTGCTGAATTATCTCCTGCCTACAGTGTGTCTTTTTATTTACTTGTACTACCTGTTAAGCTATATGACCGATAACATGGACCTGTTTTGAGTAGTTAGCCCAAGTACTGTATAGTATGTAATTGTAGCTATAAGAGCCCTCTTCTAGCTGTGTAAGACCATCAGTGTCCTTTTTCACACACTCATACTCACACACTCTCTGAAAAATTTTTTTATACCAATTGTTATTAACTGAATCGGAGCTTTATATATATATATATTCAGATCATAATTGTAAATTGTAAACTGCCAGTGGCGACGTTGCAATCTCTCTCTCTGATATGTGCAAATAATTGTCTATTATACTGTGGTTGGAGATTTGTTTAGATGGTTTGTTGGTGTTTTGACGGCCAGTTTTAATTAGTTAATTATTTCTCATAAAGTAGTTAAATATACTTATAGGATGTACTGCTTCCAAAAGTTATTCCAGTTATATAATATAGTCTGTGATTTCCAACTGAAGTTATAGTATCGAAGAATCCAAGAAAATGAACGTAACTGAACATTTCACGAGCAAGTAATCCAACTGACACTCAGTCTACAATCTTTTTAGCCGTACAAATGGAGCACTGATGGGTTTAGGTGGGCAGATGTTTAGCAGTAGGTGATAGGTCCGTAGCCAGTAAGTCCTAGCTCTTAAGTTCTTGCGTCGCAATTACAGTAAACTAATTATGAGTACAATTCCCGAAATCGATGAAACAACATGAAATGTTCTATGTAAAAAGTTTAGATTAAGTTTACAGTTAGCTATATTATATAATTATTATGAACGGTGAAATTGGTCGATCTCTGAATCGATGGCAATAATGAAACAATAATAGTTTAGATTTAATAAACTCTGAAGTGCCCACTCGTACGGATATCCCTGACGGGCTGGCCAACACCGCTTTGACAAACGGGTGGGTGCAAGCTAAAAAAAAATATAAGTAATCATTTACAAATATTGAATTTCTTGTTTATTTTTTATTTCGGGATAATGGGATTAAACTTAAATTTTAAATAAAAAATAAAACAATTCAAGTTGTTAATTTACTCAACTCGGCATCGCTACTATTAAATATTAATTTATATTTTTCCTCAGCGATAGATTGAATTTTAAACTGCAAAAGAATAAGTATGTAACCATATATGGTGACCACCATCTGAAAAGAATACATATATTTAGATTGTGTAATTTATAATACAAATTAATTTATGAATTACCCCGGCAAAACTTGTAATGCTGATGTTAAAGAATCCACCGCAGCTGAAATGTAGTTTAAGGTGCTGCATCTGCAGGCTGTATTCCCGAAGGCCCATTTTTAGCATTAATAAATTGGATGCAGCTGGGGTTGCACTCATTCTATGAAGAATCCTCGGAATTCCTTTATTATACTACATTTTAAGAAAAGTTAATTATATTCTATATAATGAAAATAGAGAATAGTACTTACGGCTTTAATGCAACGATCACTGTGAAAGGAGAAGATTAGAATGTTAAATAGCAACACGAAACATCGAGGCGGTCGTACTAGAAGCGGTTTAAAAAGTATGTACATATTATATTTTGAAATGAGCCCCATAAGTTTACATACAATATTTAATTTCATCGTTCGGATCTAGTTGTTTTATGTAGGCCCAGTTCACCACATGCAGAATTGTTAGTCCATTGTAGAGAATCAGAACAATCAGAGGCAGGCTAAAGTATCCGCTAATTTCTTCCACCAAATGCCAAACTCGTCCTACAAGGGTCTGATTCTGCCTCAGAGCAACGCACAACTCCTGTAGGCTTTCCGGTTCCTCGCAATCTATAAGCTCCTCCAGGATCTTCTCGAGACTGTGACGCAGACGGGATACGAACTCTGATATTAAAATGACGAATACACAGAACTCGTGGCCCTTGAGTTGTATCATCACCAATATGAATTGTGTGAGAGTCTTGTCTGGCCACCTCACATAGGGTCCAATGGCCATATGAGTTAAGTAAGGAATGGCCACAACGCAAAAACACAGCCACCATCCAACTCCTAACAGCTAAACGCCATCGATATTTCGTGAGAGGAACCTGCCCTCCATATTGTTCCAGTGCTTTGTCGACCTCTCTGTCTAGATCAGCAATATCCCTGAAGATTCTATTAAGACGCCGAAATTGAATCACCATGTTCAAATGATTGCAAACCACTATGAGTCCGATAAGTATTTTGTGAGTGTTTCCCATGAATAAGGTGAAGTCCTCAGCCTTAAAGTCATTAATTTCCATATGCAACGCAGCCATGTTTATATAAGACTCATACATCACGATTAGAAGTATGATTAGGACATAGAAGGCATATCCTGCCACCGAATAGGAGCACCGAATATTTCTAAAGGATTTCTGAATACACGCGATTGGAGGTGAGATCGCAAAAATGGAAAAAACATGCAAATAAGGACGAATTGCCGCTATCAGATGACTTCGGTTTGCTTCCATTTCCGTTGACGGGCCACGAGGTACTAAAGTCCTTGCTTGGCTTGTAGGTTAGTGCTTTTAATTGAATTGAAAAGATAGGGTAATCAGTGTGAATCTTTTTTAATTGTCTTCTTGTTAATGTTCTAGAGGTTTTGGCTAATTTATTAAAAGCTCATTCACGATAGTCCCCCGGAATACTTTTTCTGGGCAATCGTCTGTATTTTGAACTGCAAAAGTATTATGATGTAGCCCATTAATGTGATTGCCACCTGAAATTAACTGCATTAAATGATATAGGTAAGTTTTGATATTTAATGGCATACCCCGCCAAAGTATTTTAAATTAATGTGGAAGAATCCACCGCAGGAAAAAAAGAGCTTCAAGTGCTGCATTTGCAGAAGGTACTCCTTCAGGCCCATTGTCAGAGTGGAAGAGTTTGAGCTTACAGAATTGGAACGCATGTGATGGAGAATTCGGGGAAAACTATTGTACTGAAACGGCATGAAAAGACGAGTTTTTTAATTGACAAAAATTTGCATTTTCGTAACTTACAGTATCAATACAACGCTGACTTAAAAAGCAGGTATATAAAAGGTTCGATATCAGCAAAAAACAAACTCCAAAACGTTCTATAAATAAGGAATATTTGTGAATAATATGGTACACTCTTTTAATCTCAAAAACTTACCGAACGTACAGCAATCGTTTTCAATAAATGTGTTAATATAGGCCCAGTTAATCATGTGCAGGATTGTCACACAGTTGTAGAGGAAAAGCATAATCATGGGCAGGGAGAAGTAACTGCCAAGCTCGTTCACCAGTCGCCAGATTTGACCCACAATCCTTTGGTTTCGTTTCAAGGCGACACACAGTGCCTGGAGCAAGTCCTGGTCTTGACAGTCGACCAGCTCAAGTTGCAACTGCTGCAACGTGTGGCGCAGCAATAGTAGCAGCTCGTGGACCAACATCACAAACACACAGTACTCCAGAGCCTTCAACTGCTGCATCACTATGATGAATTCCGTCAGAGTCTTGTTCGTAAAGTTTAAGAAGGGGCCCATGGACTCATATGTACATCGAGGCAGGGCCACCATTATTATCACTAGACCCAGTCCGATCTTGATATTCAAACGTAGTCGGAAACTTATCCGGTGCTTTTGGCCTTCAAAATACTGCGAAGCATCCTCGATCTCCGTCTCAAGATTAGCAATCTCCTCGTATATTCCACCGAGCCGTCGATAATTAAGCAGCATATTAAGATGATTGCACAAGGCTACGACGGAGAGCAGTGCCTTTTGGATATTGCCCATGACCTTGGTAAAATCTTCCAAATTGTACTTCACCACTTCGTCGTTTATTGCTATAATGTTCATGTACGACTCCAAGAAAACCACGAAAAGGATGACAACTGCGTAGCCGACATAAACAGACATCAGATACTTCTTGAATCGCTGGTCAAGGGTCCTTTCAAAACTTTTGGGTGGTGGGGTTAGTACGAATACCGAAAAAACCTGAAGGTAGGGAAGGGCGGTGGCCAGTAAACGATTCTTTCGACGGAAAGCCATTCTGGTTGAGTACAAAAATGGAACTAAATTCGGAAAGGTTAGTTCACAAAATGAATACCAGTTATGTATAAGCTTTTCGTTCCCCCAGTTCCAATCATTCTAATAAGCTCAAATTGAATTGATATGCCTCATTAATTAGGTGTATATCTTTGATCTACAGGAGTGCTCTACAGAGGGAATCCTCTTGGAGATTGGTATCTGGCTCTAGTGCTGAACTATTTCCACGTTATAGCGCTGGTAATTTCCGTTTTCCATACCATGCAAATATGGGTTAAATTGTTTTTGTCTTGGCTAGCAATCAGCATTGTCTTTTGACGATTGCATGTGCAGCCCCACATCCTCATCCACATTCGCAGCGCCATCTCTCCATCTGTCGCTTTCAATTGCTCCACTTTTCTTGCTTCATTTTCCATTTTGTGCACATAATTGCACTTCTTGTGAGCTAAAGTGTGCAAACATCCAATTCCTACCACGGACCATCCACCCACCGCCCACAACCACTCAGGAGCTCATGCTCCATCCAGAGCCAAATCAAATGAAAACAGCCACAAAGATGCACGGCGAAAAAATGTATGTCTTATTATCAGAAAAAAATTCTCTTATAATTTTATTGGAAAAGGTAAAATGTCTCATTTATGTTAGATTTTTTTTTTTAAATTTAGAGAATAGCTCACTAGGCAGCCCACTACATTCTGAAGCAATTTTCCCAGTGCATATGCCAGCTCACCCGTTCAATGCCCGCTTGCTAATCCCGTGCTGGTATTTCACCAGGATACCCACACACACTCACGGTTCCTGATACGGATGGGGGTTACGGGTTGCCGGCGCGACGGCAAGACATTGACGGGATTAAGTGTCCTTTTTAATTTTAAACTACTTCACTTTACTTTGCACAGTCAATGAGTACGCCGTACGTTCTCACTTCGTTCACCAAAAGCTCGGTCTGGTTTCTACTTTCCTTATTTTCCCCTTGGTTGTTTTTTTTGTTTTTTTTTTTATCCTGGCCATATATGTGTCCCTTTCGAGTCCTTTTTTTAAGCTTGATTAAGCACTTTGTGTAACTCTATGACATGGACATGCATTTGCATGCTGGACACCGTGCCAATGGCATTTTTAATTTGCCATAGAAACATCGTATCCTGATCCAGGTCCATCAGCTACGACAGTGCTGCTTAAACCGAAAATATCTTTAAGATACTGAAATCTGAAAAAGGTTTGGGAGATGGGAAACTTTAACTAACTTTGATTGTTAAATAGTGACGATATTTGTGGAATTTTGGGAGTTATATTACTATGTAAATTATATCTTGCAGAAAAGATAAAAATTATCATCACTGCCACCCATTCAATCTGGGAGATATGGCCATGCTTTAGTCCTGGGACGAGGGCCATTACTGGAATGATTCGGTAGCTCAATAGTGGACTGATGGGGCGGGACGAGCTCTCTGGCACTCATTTATTATGCAGGACAGTGAAGTAACAATGACTTTGGATTATTGTTTCCTCCGTGCTGCAACAAACAATTGAAATACAATAAAATTAAATAATTTTTAACAAGCCACAGGAAAACGGAAGTGCGCACCCACACAGACGCACACCCGCACTTGGCCCACACTCACACACACAGACTCACACAGGCACAGATTTACACACAGTCCTTAATAGCCAATCTCTGGCAATGGCGCACAGATAGTCCTTATAATAAACCGCTATGGAATTTATTTTTTCCCCGCCCATTTTATCATTCCTATAAATATATATTGTGTATTGTTTAAATTGCATTTAACTTTAACACAAAAAAATAATATATATTGATATATTTTACTTGCAAAGGTAAATAAATCCACATAACGACAATGTGTAAGTTCCCCGCTGCCTGGCTGTTGTGTGTGTGTGTGTGAGTGTGACTGCGAGCAATAAACAAATACAATTTTATTATTTATTATTTATTATTTATGTATTCATGGCCATTAAACGGATATCCGTGGCCATGGCGCATTAAATTGCAGCGCCAGCCACATGCCCTGCATACCCACTCCCAGCAGGGCTCCCAGAAGCTCAACACCTTCCAGCCTCCCTAACCTATTCGTGACTTGGAAGGAGGTAATACCCGGAATGAAATCGGATCATACTATCGCCATGGAAACAGCTTTAATGCACTTGCAGCCATTCTGCCAGATACGCCCTGTAAAATTAGAAATTGTGAACGGTATTATAAACAATAAATTAACTTAGATATTAATTTAGATAGTTATATGTACAATAAAAGGCTTAAACTTACTAAACTAATTAATACACTTGCCTATTATTAAGACCTTGATGTAACCTTGAACTTGATGTAATAATACACAACATAATTGACAACCACAAGCACTGGAAATCCTTCAATAGAAGGATCATTATATGAACACTATATGTGTTCATATACATATATGAAAAGACAATCCTGAAGTCTGATGATTGTTGAAACAAATTTAAGGAAGTATCAATTGTGTGTCGATGGTGGCCTGGCAGAGATATCCTAAGCTGAGCACTCAGCTTTCGTTCTCCATTCTCAGGATTGTGGTTGGCGGTTTTAGTGACTTTGACAGAGATTCAGCTGCCAGCTAGTGCTATCAATGTGTAATCAATGCTTTCAAATAACTTTGCCATTCGCAACAAGGCTTTTGTTTCGTACACTGGAGAAGCCGGGAGACTGAGCTGGGTAATAGTAGCACCTAAACCGAGGCGGAAACAATGCAGGCACCAGACTCGGGGGGCTCCAGATTCGGGGGGAGTCAAGTTGAGTGCTTCTTACAAGGATATGGGTGGCTGCGATGGCGTGTGCCGGCGGCCTGGGGCGTACAAAAGGGATTTCAATAATACGCGCGCAATCTGTGCTGAAAGCTTAAACAATAAAAGTGAAAATACCGCCAAAGCCACTGGATACGCGCTCGGATAAGGATATTATCGGCAGGAATGCCTGATCCTTATCGTGTGAGTTTTGCCGAAGGCATGCGCCAATCCCCTCACGAGGCTCACGAACTTTGAACTTGGCCATCTCTGGTAAAAAATCTTAAAGTTGTGGTTCAAGGGACCCGAACAATGCCACATATGTAGCCATATAGCAAGGTAGCCGTGGGTATCCTTGTAAGGCAGACAATGCAGATTAGCCCTGGTGATGGTGGCCCACCACTCGAGACCATCGTCGGAGACAAAAGTACTCGGCAGGGATTTTAATGAATAACAAAATGAAGAAGTGCGGACCGAGCCGGCATAGGAGGCATGTCTGAAGGTTGTAGGCAGTAGGCAGTAGGCATCCAAATCAATTACATTGCGGTTGCCTGCCACAGCCAGGAGAGCACTCTTGAGTGCCAGGAGCACGTTCGCATATGAATATGAAATACACAAACACACACGTGTGGCTATAGCCATATCGATGAAAATCAATTCCACTGTCATTTGGGAATTTCTCAATTGGTCCGAGCAGCTGAAACTTTTGTGTTTGTGGCACTGAATTGTCAATATCAGCTCAACTTGATTTTGCTCCATTATCTGTGCAATTGGGAACTGTGGACAACCTCGACTCGGCTGCAACTGTCGTTTTTGGGTTCAAGGAGGATACCTTTTTGACCTACTCGCCTCTTGCGAACTACCATCTACCAGCTGGCATCTGCCTGCGGCTTATTGGGCAAATTAGTTTTGCCTGATTGCAAATTGTACGGCCCAGCATGGAGAGCCATTCTGGTGACAGGACGTAAATTCAATGTCCTGGTATATGTTATGGCTTTATGCTGCCGTCATTTTAAACAAACCGCCCACGCCCCCATGGCTCCCCTAACCCTGCTGATTTATGTTTATGGTCTTGGCAAATATTTGCGCCACTTCAAAAGCATTATGATGATTATTAGCATTGTTTGCCATCGTAGTAAAACTGTCATACGTGTCTGGCTGACTGTTGGCCAACATTTGCAGTCTAACAATATCCGGGTGCACGAAAAAAAAGAGAGCAGCGCCAAGTGGGGCATCAACTGTAGCTGTAACTGTAGCTGTAACGGACAAACGTAAAACGTGACCGACGTGATGTTTATGCGAAAACATTTCCCCCCCATCATCGGAATAAGTGCGGCGCCGGCATTAGCATCCGCATCCTGTATACATCCGAGTACTAGCACTAGTACTATATCTGCAGAAGCAAGGACATCATCAACGAATGTCACTTCTCTCGATGGGGAATCGGCACTAATCGCCAAAGTATAGGGAGGTTTTTGGGCGGCATGGCTTTTTTAAAGTGAATCGAAGGCACCACATGTCATCGTCATCGGAAAGGATCAAAGGTCCCAGGAGAACAGATGATTGAGGCCACTGTAAAAAACTTGCCAAGAAGGTCTACCTAAAGATTATTTATTTAGCTTAGCGATATTTTTATAAAAGTTAAAGTACTTCTTTCCAGTGCACAAATGTGTGTATATTAGCGCAAATGATAGAATTCCGAGGCAAAAGTCGCATTGGCGGCAAGACAACTGCGTGACAATGCCAGGGTCCCAATGCGGGCTGAAAGAGGAAAACTTTTTTCTAGCCCCCACCCAGACATTGGCGGAAAGTTGTCGCCCATATGGTTGTCGCTACAACGACAACCAGAGTACACGAAGTACGACAGCAGAAATCGCACCCTTGTGATGCCACCACCATCGCCATTTTCAGTGTAAATATTTAAACAATAATAAGTTGGCGGAAAAACGTGGGGAAAACTCTTATGTTGCCAGCGCCCAAAGTGAGGCAAACTTTTGTTATCTTTTCACCATGAAAATAGCACGAAATTGAACAGGAAAACGCTGGCGGACCCAGACGGAGTCGCAGCCAGACCCAGGTGAATGGGTGGAGCAGGTGACAGGTAGCATGGAAGGTTCTATACCTCCTGCGCGGCTAGGATCGTTAGTTCGACAGACAGACAGTTGGGTTGAAAGCATTGCACGTGCACTAATCATCGCAGATGGCGGCGGCGGGCTCACGGGAGAGTTTGGATGGCTGGCGTATCGCCTTTCATGTTTTCAATTAGCGTTAATGTCAGCAAGGCTCTGGATCCGGATCTGGAGCTACCAACTATCCCCATTGGCCGATGTTTGCTTTTGGATACCAAGATACCCCTTTCAGCTTTCAGCGTTCAGCTCAAATAAAGGCTTGTTAGTGGTCGAGCACACAATGGAGTAGAATAACTCCAAGCCTTAAAACCTTTTTTGTATAATTAGAATAAAAGCATTCTCTTTAGCAAAAAAAAGGTTAGAAAAGAATATGAATTTTAGTCAAAAAAGTTCCTTAATCGAACTGCAGTGTGGAATATTACTTGTGCGGCTCAAAATTCAACGAGTCTGAATTAATTTCCGACAGGCTCCATCCATCATCCAAGGTCCCCCTCTAAGGCAACTCTTTATTCATACCTTAACTACTCTATAAATATTATCAGAAAGTCTTGCCTTTACCCCGAAAATGTCATTTGCATAACCGTCAATCATACGCCACGTATGCCGGGTATGCTACGATGGCTCTTGCTGTTCCACCTTGTTTGTTTCTGCTCCACTGAGTGTGCACACCCATTGAACAGGTAGAGCACCCACTAAGGATCCCTAACCCCAAACCACACACCATATGTTTCGATGGCATTGGAAATTTTGCTTCTCGATTTGCGTTTGCGTTTTATTTCGAAATTGAATTTCAGCACTGATTATATTTTTTGCTTCGTTTTTAGCCCCACTCCTGATGCTGTCACTGGAAGGTGGGTGGTGAATTTTTTTGGGTGGTCGGGGATGCATTGATTGGTGGGGATCCCACTCCCGATCCCCTGTTGTTTGTGCTCTCAACTTGCCGGGGGTGCATAAATAAGCGCCACTCAATTATGCAGACTGTGGGCGAAGCAGCTATAATCCTTTATCCCTCCACCTGGGACGTGTCGATTTGATTTGCTTTGCAATTTATTTTTGAATTGCGCTGACAAGGACACACCTTCTACATATGCCAGTTATATAATGTTTTCTGTGACAAAACTCTTTGTAAGCATTATGTTACAGTAATGGCAAATTGCCGGTTACAAAAACGCTCACGACTCGGGGCTACATTCTTGGCAAAATGAAATCGATTTATTTTCAATATTTACTTTCGCACTCGAAGTACTTGGCTTTAATTTCAAAAGGATTTTTATTTGTCGGAAATGGAGCCTGCAATTAGATGCTTTATACAATCTTCTTGGCTCTTGCCATTTTTGCTTTTTTTGTCGTCATTAGCAGGAATTTAAAACCTTTTTGCCGATGGAAAGTTGGGCCAATGCCAATATTTCATTTGAAGTGTCACGGCGCTCGAAATTTGTCTGAATTTACCAGGGCTGAGGGTATTTAAATGTGGCCCATTACATTTTATATTGCCATTTGCCTTTGAGGTTTTGTGTGCTACATTTAATTGCAAATTTCTGTTGAAAAAGTTCAACATTACTCCGTCCTTGTTGGCCCCTCAATTTTGTTTCTTCTCCTCGGCTTGGTTTACTTTCTCCTTCTCGTACGGCCTCAAATGTTCAACTCATTAAAAAGTGAAACAAAAATGGGTTCGTTTCCGATGAGGTGCGGAGAGGGTCTGTTAGTCTATTTACCCGACACTGCAGCAATTTCTGTGCAATTATTGGTCGATTCCAGGAAATGGTTTAAAACTTACGTGGTAGAGTGAAAAAACACCCAATGGTTTTTATAAATATTTAATGACTTAACCACAAAAATTGATTGACATTTGATATGCCTGTTTGATGAGCCCCATCGTTGACATTGTGACAGGCCAATTGTATGTATTAATTACATTTTCACTGCCGTTGGTTTAATTCGGAAATTAATTTAAATTAAGAGAGCGGGCGAAGTGTGTGTGATGTATGGTAAAAATTACGCAAAGTGTAATTAACAAAAAACACATATTATTTAACAAAAAATGACAAATACGCTGCAGGCCGAAATTGCGTATGGAAATGCCATAAAAAATTGCACGGAAATAAGCATTGAAGATCGAATTGATGGCGATGGAATTGGTTCGGCAATTTTAAAATGAGAGAATACCATTTTATTTCCGCACTCAAGTTGATGGAAAAAATGTCAGCAACAGTTGGAGCCGCTAGTCGAAAATGAATATATAAACGCCTTCAGTGCGTTAACTGGAAATCAAATTAAAATTGCGAATGCGCTGCGTGTAGGAGGAAGATATCCTGTGTATATAGTATATAGCCTTGTCGAATAATATTGTATATGTATACAGACTGGGCATTGTACATCCCTTGGCATGCATTCAATTAAGTTAAGGCAATTGTTGGCCAAGTAAGCAGCGGCCACTGCCAGCAGTTGACCATCCCGGTCATCGTATCAGGAATCAGCATATTTGCTGGCCGTGGCTGGCCGTGGATGTGGCTTTAACCGCCTGACCGCACATAATTAGTGTCATTGGCAGGAACGCCGGCGAGTTGGCAAGCAAATATAGCCAGCGAAAGGTAATTCGGGGTGCCGCGACAAAGACAATTGCACTTTTGATAAATTGTGGCCTGGCAGCAACAGCTGCTGATCTTATTAGCGATGTCGTTAATAAAATATATGCCAGGACATCAGGGCATTGCCGGGGCGGATGTGTGTCAGCGTCAGGTATTAATAAGGAATATTGCGCATACGCCCAGTTAACAGATCAACTGTGTCAAGGCTGCTGGACCTGCTTTTCAGGAATAATATTTTTTATCCGCAATATATAAGTCATTGGATTAATCTGTATTTTATTTTCCTCTGTTTTATTTGACAAGCAATTAATAATATTGAATTAGACGAGCGTGGAAAGCTGTGGCCATCCAAACAAGCAACAACTTTTCGTGGTTTGTGGCTTGCTATTTTCTTGGCAAACAAATTTTAACCTTTTTCTGTTCTTCAGTTTTCCCTTTTCGCTTTACTTGATTTCCTGATTTTTTCTCTCATCCCTGGACTGAAGAATGCAGTGGCAATAAATCGAAGCGGGGGTGGTTGGTTAACCCAAATGGCAACAAATTAGAGCTTCAACTGTTTTCAGCTTGTTCTAATTCTTCGCCTCGCTGCCCGTTGAAAAATCGAAATCACTCTCGCTGCCACCAACGCCGCCGACTCCGCCGCCGCCGCCGACTCCGCCACCACTGCTACTTGGAATTGTTGGAGAGGGCGTGGCTGCGGCGGCTGGACCAGGATTTGGGGAAACTGGGGCGGTCGGTTTCGCGCTTGAGCTGTCATCCGTTTCGCTGCTGTCAACGAAATTAACGCGCTTCTTCTTCTTCTGCTGCTGCTGCTGCTGCTGTTGCGCATCATTAGGCGCCGCTTGTTTGTCTGTCGCCGTGGAAAGTATCGACGTGGGCTTGATGGGCTTAGGATTGGCGGTGCTTCCGGGATTGAGAGGTTCCGGCGTGGCAGGAGCAGCTGCCGCAGCTGCTGGACTTGACTCTTGAACTTCTGGGACATCCTGGCTATTCTCCGTAACTGGATACACTTCCTGCTGTTCCTGCAAGGGCTGCTGCAGTTCCTCCTCTTGCTGTTGCTGCTGCTGCTGCTGCTCATACGCACTGTAGTCATAATTCTGGACTGCACTGGCATCGTACTCCTGGCCGGCATAGCTGCCATCCGGTGCATATTGCTGGGCATTGGGATCGGCTATATATTGCCCGGTGGCCTCATCGTATATGTAGCCCGGATAGGCCACGTTCGGATCATAGCCAGCGGCATACTGCCCGTCCTCGTAGTTGCCGTAATCAATATTGGAGTACTCTTGTGGCTCACCGTTGGGATCCCCAGCCCCGGCAGTTGTAATTTCTGTTGCCGGTGCAGGTGCAGATGCAGTGGCATCAGCTGCACTGGCATCCGTTGCATATGCCTGTGTATAGTCGGTGGGATTTCCGATTTCACTGTAAAGCGGTTCCACCGTTGTGGAGCTTGGTTGCTGTTGCTGCTGCTGCTGCTGTTGGTTGTTGGAATCGATACTGGCATATATGGGCTCACTGCTCTCACTATATCCACTGGTATCGTATTGCCCGTAATGACCAGTCGCATCTGCAGACTCCACTGGCTGCACCTCCATATCCTGCAGAGCTTCTGACGCGGATGTGTTGGTTACCAAATTTTCGAAAAATCCCTGCGTGGGAGCTCCACCTGCTACTCCTGCTCCCGTTCCCGTTCCCGTTCCTGTCAATCGCTCGCCGTAAATGGCATTTTCAATATTCTCTATCGACACACCGGGCTTTGTCTGTTGTTGTTGCTGGAGGTGCTGTGTTACGGTGTTACCAACGTCCTGGCTGACTGGCGGCGACAATTGATTACCCCTTGCCAGTTGCTCATCAACCGCAGCCGCTGCCTTTTCCAGAGCCGCTCGGCTGGCTTTGACTTCGTC
Source organism: Drosophila atripex (assembly GCA_035045925.1). Taxonomy (NCBI): domain Eukaryota; kingdom Metazoa; phylum Arthropoda; class Insecta; order Diptera; family Drosophilidae; genus Drosophila; species Drosophila atripex. The sequence continues at coordinate 13,238,601 of JAWNOP010000069.1, read as the reverse complement.
CAGCAAATCGTTGCCGATGCCGAGTTTGGCACTTACTTCGCTGCCACGCACGTTTAGTGGGCGTTTGTCTTCCTGTGGGCGGCCGGGGGTTGGGCTAGGGGGTCCTAGCTCTTGCCAGGACTCATCGATTTTCAGCTCACCGAAGTATGCGTCAAAGTCATGTTGTTGCTGTGGCTTGTGCTGTTGCTGCTGTTGGACGGGCTCATTATGGCCACCGACAGTTGGTGATTTTTCATACTCGACTTTAGTCACGCGTGAATTTGTCCAGGCATCCAGGTCGCCTCCATTTTCTCTTTGCGGCTGTCCGCGAACGTCATGGCCAGTTGCCTGGCCTCCTGCTGCTGATGTGGCTGCCACTCCTGCTCCTGTTGTTGCTCCGGCTGCGGACGTTTCTGCATTCGGCGTCACAGGCAGTTCAGTTAACGTCAGCGCGGAAGACGTCTTTGGCAATTTGTCAAACGTCAACGAGGATGTGGCCAGAGTGGAGGATGTGCTGCTCAGTTGCCGTGTTCCACTGCCGGCTCCGTTCTCTTGGCTGGCTGTGCTTGATGTCGCCGCTCCTCCTGCCCCTCGGCCGCCAGCCAACTCCTGCCCCTGATAATCACCTGTCAAGTGAGGCTGCATGCGCTCCGGTAAATCGGCATTCTCATTATCAAAGGCGCGCAGGGTGGCACGCAAATCGAACAGGTTCGAGGTGCCGAGGGGAGTGACAGATCCGCCAAAGAGATCTGGGTAGTAAACAGGATGGTGAGCGGGAATGCCAGCTGCCGCTGCCGCTGCCCCAACGGCCGAGGGTGTGGCGGCGTGGGGTTGGCCAAGTCCTGGGGCAAACTGAGGCGTCAGCACCATGCCCGCTTGTGTGGGCGTGGCCATGGCAAAGGTCCAGGGGTGTGGTGTCGGTTGCGGTGGATTGGTCACCACCGTCGCTTGCGGTTGCAGCAGCACTGGAATGGCACCGCCGGCCGGTGCAGTGGCAGGTGCTGTCGTTTGTTGGATGCAACGCAGTGTTTGATTTTGCACCAATTTGGCAAAGTACATCTGGTATTGCAACTGTAGGACGAAAAAAAAGGAGAGATAAAGTTTCTAGATAGGGCTTCGAAACAGAATTGGCAAATAAGTTTGTATGGAACGCTTTTCAAAGACAGGTTTATCTATACCTGTATTTTTTGTCTTTAAGAATTATTTTCATACAAAAGCCATATAGATTTCTTCAAGTGTGATTGAATTTCCGTGTCGCAGGCGATCAGGATACAAACCTTCATCATTTTAAGACGCTCGCTGCGCTGTGACATGGCCGCCGTTTGCTCATCGATCCGCTCCAGCATGTCCACCAGCTTCTTATTCCGCTCATTGCGTTTCGTCTGCTCCTCGAGGAACTCCTGGTACTTTTGGCGGCTTTTGTGGCGCATTGATTTCTCCCTGCGATATACAATATTTAATATTCCTTCTCCCCCAACCGATTGGGGAAAATATCAAAAGCTACTTACAGGTCACTGCGCTTCTGCAAGATTTTGTCCAACTTGTGCTCCAACTGCTGCCGATTATCCTCGCTGTGCAAAGGGAATCAAAATCAAAATCAAAATCGAAATCAAAGAAATATGAAAATCAAAGACAAAGCTTTCAAAATGATTTCTAAGCTGCTGCATATGTTGCACCCAGTAGAGCTCCGAGTCGAAAGCCAAAGAACACACATCAATGGGTAAGTCCTTTGTGCGATTTGCTGCAGGACACTTTAAGTTGGCCACAAATACCACCGGGGCATCAAAGCACAACATGCCACTCGAAAGTTAGGTCACAAGACTCGTTTCTACAGAATAAGCTTTTTAAGTTGAAGCCATTCCTCTTCTAGTTTCTGCTTCGATAATTCCATGTTTGATCTTTTATTTAAATTTTAAAATATTTTTATTAAAATCTATAATAGGGGCTACTTAGGATATCCATATTTTGAACGCAGTTTTTCATTTAAATGTATTTTAAACACAATTATTCGGTTTCATCGAATGATTCAAATGCAAAGAAGAAACTCCTGACTTACCTTCGTTGAAGCTTCTCCTGCAGAAGCTCCACCTGCAGCTTGTAGTTCTCGAGCTCGGCCTGAGGAAACATGGCTGGTCAGTGGCGTTATCCTGGCTGATGTCTTCTAGCGAACTGTACCACTTGGTGGCTCCGACTCAACTGGCCAAATGCACTCCGCTATTGACACAGTTTGCCGCTTGGTACGAGGAGGGTATTAATGCGACAGTGTGTTCTATTTTTAAGGTAACTTTATTTGAATAGCCGCATTAAATACAAGGGTTCGTGCATGTGTGCGACTGACTGGCATTTGTTTGTTGAGTCGCGTTGTCATGGCAGTGGGTCCGGTTTCTTGGCAGTTCCTTTGGGTATTTACGGGTATATTTTGGTGGTTGCTTGGCATTGGCCAGGGACAATCGGCCTTATCGATTTCACGACTACCCGCCTCGCTCAACGTGCCACGGATTGGGGAACAACTTACTTACTTTCGATTTTTCGCCCCATGAATTTTACATTTCCCCGGCGCGGTTGTGGCTGTCGCCCTTGTTGCTGTCGTTTTTGTCCGGCCTGGGGTACACTAATTATACGCCCGGCAAGTAGGTCACTTCTTTTAGTTCTTTTTGAGTTCCGGTCTGGTCTGTTCTTAGTCCTGCCAAAAAATAAAGGGGGGAGAGAAGGTGAAGAGCGGACTGGGGTCACCGGACCCGCTGGAGCCATTTATAATGCATTGCACGGGATTTCCCTGCACGAGTGGGCCCAGCTTCTTGCCATCTCTGTCCGGATGAGTGTAAACACATGTTGTTGTCGCACCCTCGCACCAAGGATTACACTTAGAAAAACAACCAACAGCTATTCCAAATATATTGATTTCAATTATTAAATGTCATTATTTTTTAAATATACTTTAATAGTGTTTTTATTTGGTTTTAAAGGCGGTTAAATTATAATCTACTCATTTTTAAGATTATCTCGTTTTTCCAAGTGTTGATTTTTCGGAATGTGCGACCAAGCGTGCGCCACCTGAATGTGAATTAATGGTAGTGGCGTCTATCACTCCTCCGGCCGCAGACAACAACGCAGGACTCACACACACAAGCCCACTGTTTCACATTCAAATACACACATACAGACACAGCCGCTGACATATTCACACACTCACCACATGGACAGAGACTGTCCTGTAATGTTCTGGCGTGTCCTGTCCTCTCCTTTCGTATCCTTTCCTGCCTGCCATCATCAGCGTTCCCACCGTCAGCACTGACCACTCTCCTGTTCCTGCCACTAAAGCCGCAGCAGCTCCGTGGCCCGCCGTGTCCTGCTTGACTTGCTCCTGTTTCTGGCTCTTTTGCCGGCTTCGCATGTCCCTGCTGTTCCATATGGCATATGCCGGCGTTGTCACGGTGTCGTGGTTGCGGCCCGCAATATAAAATTTTTGGTTATTTACATGTACGGTGTAACAAACGAGCGCAAAAAGGACCACACGGGGTTTGGGTCAGAGGAACTGTCATAAGTGCGGCTGTTTATCTCCGCGGTTCCCCGTTTCTGCACATCAGATTTTGGGTCAGTGAGTGTGGGTTTGAAAAACAGGGGAGGTCCTTTTTCCACAAAAACGGGTGTTCCTAACTTTAAATAATAAAAGGGGTTTTAATTATACCAATTATAGAGAAAAATGCATCATAAGTTTCCATATATTTTATGAAGTGTTTGGAAGTGTAAATGTTTTTTATAAGCCCCTCTTAGACGATGTTTTTCCTTGGGCTTCTACAGGAACAAAATAAACTTTTTGCAAAGCGACAAAACCCCAGGACAATTACCTTTCTCACTTTCTAATTACTCAACCAAAATGGACTTAATTTTTAAAGCTTTGCTTACAAATATTTGATGTCAAAAAGATGGTGAAACTTTTATTCATAATTTGTTTTTCCTTGTTTTTCTATTACCAGTTGTAAGGCTTTAGAAGCATTCTACTTTTGCCAGGACTCTACTCATTGGAAGTCTTTCGACTCTGCCTGGCTGTCTAATATTTATTATTTTGAGCGAACAATTTGCGGCAGGTCCTTGACGCTATTAATAGCCGCCAAGCTTGGCATGTCCTGGCACCCAAGACAACCTTTGCATTGGACGGATATTGGCGGAGTGCGCGCAAGGATATCAATGGAAAGTTTGTCATAATCGAACATTTGCATTCAAAAGATGGCAGGGCCCTCCCCTGCTAAATGGAAGTTGAAAATTTTTTTCAAAAAAAATTTCTTGTGGCGAGCGGGCGATTTATGTGTTTGACTTTACGCTGCAGTTGCCGGGCGTTTCGTCCTTTGCAACTGAGATGGTGTGTGTGTGCTTAAGTGCGAATGCTTATCAGGCGGTGCACAGCGCACTTTTTGGGGGCACTTAATTTTGGCTGGCATCCTTAGCGTTTCGAGGAATGAGTAGTGTGGCGGGAAGAGCGGGACCCGAGAGCTTCTTTTCCCGATTTGCAGTCAATGAAGTAGAAAACTGAAAACTTTTTCTTTGGAGTCTATTAAAAATAATGGCAGCCGAACGCTGAATCGCCCGCCAAGAGCGTACAGCTCCCCATGCCGTCGCCATGTGTGTCCTTCTCCTCCATACCCGTCCCTATCTCTATCTCTCCGTGTATGTGCGAGACATTGGCGGCCATTAAATTAATGTCCGCCCTGCCATTTCTCACAATTGCCTGGCTCGGTCACAGACATTCTGACACAGCCGGTGCATTGACCACTTTTGGTTCGGTTTTGCTTTAAAGTGTCAGAGCCCAGAACTTGCTATCATCGAAGGCTACTCCTTGATTTAGATTACCAAATATAGTACTTGTCTTGTAAGCCTATATAAATTTCACTATTATACTGTATAAATGTATAAAATCTTGATCTTTTACTTTCGAAAACCTCGAAACTCATAGTTAATAGCTAGTACTTCTAAGTAGAACCATCGACAAGGGTACTTGGTAGTCCTTACACATCTCCAAATAAAAGAATCAAAAAGGTCCATGCACTTGGTTTATTTTTAAACACAGTCGCTGCGGGCACGCTGGGAAAATCGTGGAAAAGTGAGTCCGGGACCCAGGCTTGTGCAGGTTTCGCGGTTAATGCGATAATTTAATTGTAATACGGGTCTGAGTCTGGAGTCCTGTGCGCCAATAATTTAACTTGCAATCAGCGCGGCATTTATTGGGTTAAACATATAAGCCGGTGCCCGGGACGAAGACGCATACTTGCATGCCCAAGAAGTGAACGAACCCCAAGGATACAGAGCCAGGACAGCTGCGGCAGATACACAGGATCAGATGCCGGCGGGGGAGATTGTGTTGGATGGCTAAAGGAAAGTCAAAGTCGGAAAAATAAATTCTACGATTGCTGTGCAGCAAGGGAGTCCAACTCCGCCAGTTGGGCATTTTTGCACGTAAGCTACGAGGACGATGACAGCAATGAAATATGCAAGCCAGAGCCAGAGCCCGAGCCCCAGGATTTTGCCAAGGCTTTCCCCGTACATGAGTCAGAGAGTCAGAAAGGATGAGCGAGAGCCCGGGTTCATGTCGAAAGCCAAACATTTATGAACTCTACGAGGGTAGTCTTAGCAACAGTTACCGGGGTTAACTCACCGCTGCTGACTCATATCGACTTCTGTCGAAGAAACAGTTTGACACAAGTGGCAATGCTGGAAGGACATAGCCAGGAGCAATTGCAGGAGCTGCGTCGCATCCTGCTACTAACCATCTACAAGGACACACTTAATCAGCTGGTATTGCAGCAGCGATCCCAGCGTTTAAATGCCAGGAACCCAATATCTCTTCCTGCTTCTCTCCGGCGGCGACGTAGCTCGTCGATGGGCGGTCCCGAAAAGCAGCAACGTGTCCTGATTACGGGCAAAGTCCTGCCACGGCTGGAGTCCCTTCTGGGTGATGCCGAGGATGATGCCGATCAACTGGATGAAGATGTTTTAAATTCTCTGAAGTTCGAACGAGATATGGATGCCCTGAGAACAATTTTCGAAGCAGCCATTAATGATCAGGAATTGCAGGAGAAAAAAACTTGCCAGGATGTCAAGGATAAGGGGATTCCGGTGGAGGAAAACAAAGTTGAAGAGAAACCTCTGGAAATTCCAGAGCAGCAAATCGATTGGCAGAAACAAGCCTCCACGGATGATGAGTGCCCCGATTTGTATGAAAAGAAAATCAAAGATGAGGACGAACTGGAGTCTGCTCCAGAAGAAGATAAGGATTCCAAAGATGCTGCAAACAAACTCACCTCCAGAAGATAGAAGTCTAGAAATACTGAAACAAGCTATCTACGCTCTGGCTGGCAATAAAAGCGAAGTATCCCAGGCCTCCCAGAAGTTGCAGGAATCCAAGGACGAGCTGAAGCAGCTGCGGGAGGCTCTAGACACTGAGAAGCGGGACACCAAGGCCAAGCTGGAGGATCTAGAGGAGCGAATCGCAGACACGAAGTACAAGCTGCGCTGTGTGTCCCGAGTGAACGACCTCGAGTACAGTTTGGTGCAGCGCTGGGAGGAAGGACGTCTGGCTCAGGGCACTATTTGGGGCGAAAATGCGGAGCGGGCCTATTTGCGGGACATTCTGGACCTTAAACAACGAATCGCCCGGGAGGAGCGTGTGAGCTGCGAACTCCGATCCTTTCGCCAGCGGGAAATCCAGGACATGAGGCAACAGATCGAGGAGTGGAAAGAACGATACGTTAGTGAAATGCGCCGAGTAGAGCGCGAAACAGAGGCCTGGGAGCTGCGCATCCTGGAGCAGAAGAAGCTGTTGGTGCGGCACCGCGAGATCTTCGCCGAGCGGATGTCCTTTGTGCAGGAGTACCGGGCCCAGAAGGCCGAGGAGCAGCGTCTGCACGATCTGCAGGTGCATCGCATCAACTGTGCCGTAAGATTGCAGGCCTGGTGGCGCGGGACTATGGTTCGCCGGGGACTCGGACCCTTCAAGAAGAAACCCAAGCGGGGCAAAAAGGGCAAGCCCAAGAAATAGATTTATAAATGCTTGTCAAGAATATTATCAGGAGAAATAAATTGCAATATTAATTTATAAAGCTTCCGGTATTTAATTATAAAAACTAAGCGCAACTATTATCTTCAGTTGCAATCAAAATGACTGTTTTGACTGACAGTTGACAGTTGGCGTTTTATTTTTTTCTGGGTATTGTCTGATCGGATTGTGGATTTTCCAGAATTTTCTCTCCGCTTTATGGAAATTAACTTGTGACTTAAAACCAATTAAAAGTTGGACGCACTGCAGTTAACACGTCAGCGGTCGGCTACTGACGTCGTCCTTAATGACATGCTGCCATTGTCAACAGGCACGTCTCGGGCATTGTTTACGCGAGGCGATAATAATGGCCGGGCAGTGGGGCGATGGTTTTCGGGATGGCCTGGCCCAAAAGGCCAAAGTTGAAGTTGCATCTGGAGTTGCATACCCCCACCCACCCACTGCCCTCGCCCCCCTTTTTGTTTCCTGTCGGAGCTTTCCTTTTCTGTATTTATTTATCCTTTATGCCTGGGAATATGGCCAAAGTGGTTTATTTGTTGTGCCACAGACTGAATCGGGCGTTGGGATGAAAGGGGGTGTGGCCAGGCGGATGAGGCGCCAGCGGCAGCGGCAGTGGCAGCGACGACGTTCATTTGGTTTTCGCGATGCGTGCGGAGGAGATAAACTGCGACAATTTGCCCGGTGAATGAGTGGAACTTTTTCACTGTCAGTGTGCCGTGGGAAACAAAAGCAAAACTTTCCCCTGCGAGTGTGTGGACATTGCAATTTAAAATATAATTAATGGTCGTTGCCGTAATTTATTGAATTTGCATGGCACAAGGCTGCATTGCTGTCATTTCTTGTTTGCCGTTTGCCAGTTGGCGAGAGCGTCCTTGCCAGGCGGGAGTGTCCTGCGTGGCAAGTGTCTGCACATGCACTCACTTTTGTTTTAATGAACGCTTCCTTCTCACCACCCCACGCCATTCCCTCTACCCTATCCATTTTCAGCTACATTTGTTGCTGGCGGAACAACAATAACATCCCGATAATGACTGGCGAAATTCCATTTCGAGCTGGGAAAAGGCATGGTTGGCATGCGAACTCATGGATTCTTGTGTGCTCAAAAATTTGACAATTTTTCTGCTTATATGGATGAAATAGATAGAAGTTATTTTGAAAGAATTTAATGGTCATATCTAAATAAATTTCATATTTAATTTGTTTTGAATTTTATGAAAATATTTCCATTATTTTTAGCACCAATTTTGGCAGCTGCATAGCCCAGTGACAACCACCGTGGTTCCAGGGCCTATTGTTTGCATGGTGGCGGATGAATTAATGGAAGATGGGGCTTTTGGTGCATGGCGCTAGAATGAGGGCAACAGACAAACGATCTTCCTTGCATTCTTTTTTCGCGCGAGTCCTTCTCGTCCTGGACCATCTCTTTTGGTGCCTTTTGTGGCAGGCGTTTCCTGCACTTTGCATACCCCGCACTATTTGTAACTTCAAGAAACCAGCAGAGCTCCATAATGGCCACGGCCGGTAGCTCTGGCCGCCTGAAACTCCCCCCAACTCGCTGCCACTCCCTCGTCGACCATTTCCGTTAGTAACTCCCATCCTGCCGTGTCATGTGCGTTACTTAAAACATACAAAATGCCGTATCGTCTTTAAAAGGAGCCACTGGATCCCAGGGGGGCGCGGCGGGGCTGGTTTTGTTCGAGCCAACTGGGGCACCCGAAAAATTTACATACAAATTAGGGTTAATGAGCAGTGAAATTGTTATTTAACTTCAGTTGGCCCGTTAAGCGCTTTAAAGTGTTCGGCACTTGCACGGAGCTAGTCTCTAAATATCCTGGGCACTTTGCGACACGTTTCCGAAGTTCTCTTTAGCCCCGATTAACCGGGTGAACTTTTAGCGGCACCGCCCCACCACAATCCGCCCACTCAGTCACTCACTCAAAGCAGCCACCACAGAACAAGAAAATTTAATTAATAATCTGGCGCATAATTCATAAATTGAATATTGCGCATACGGCGCCACGTGTTCTTAAATTAATTTTCATTCACATTTTTATATTCATTTTGCAGTTTTCATTTTTACTGCAGCTCCACAGCTCCGCAGGAGGCGAAATAATAAATGGAGAGACAGGCAGCACTTTAGAGTTTTATTTAAAATTTAATCAAACACTTTAATTTGATTAACAGCGCACGTCTTTCAATATAAATTTATGGCCGCACGACGCATAATCAGAGACCAGCAGCGGCACGAGCGCCGGAGTAGGGATCCGGAGGGGCCGCATTAAGCCGGAGAGAAGGCCAAATGCCGGAGTGCTCCGGCTCCACTGACCAGCCGTAAAAAAGGGTTGACCGCCCGCACATTCATTCACTCGATCTCAACTTTCCCGTCTGGGCTTTCAACACATCAACGCGGTCATTTGATATGCGTGCGTGTGACGGAAGGACAAGGGCGGGAATCGGGTCGAGGACTTTACGGGAAGATGAAGGAGACTAATAGCAGCACGTACGCTTGATAAAATATTTTATTGGCATGTATGGGTGGCGTCCTGACGGGCCCAGCGATTTTATAGATTTTTCTAATGCTCTAGCCGAAGGGTTCAGGCCATCCTAACTCATCCTTATCCTAGGCTCAGTTTACTGCAGAAGTTGGAGCGTAAACACACATTATTACACTAAGCGAATTCTGTAGTGTTTGAAGATATAGAATTTAGTATAAAATAAATACTTCATCAAATATGTTAAAACACAAGGCTTTTTCTGCCAGTTTTCTTACTTATTTTTTAATCCTCGGTAGTCTAGATTAGTCTTTCATGAACTGATGACCGAGCCATGAAGTATTTTTTGTGTTGTGTATCACACACACGAAACCCTTTCTTATCTTTTTATTGATTGTTTTCTCATGCATTTCTCATGAAATTAGTGCACCGACTGAACAGCAATTTGGCCACACAAATCATTTTAATATACAACTTCAATTGTAGAGCCCCTGGCAAGCGGCGATGGCATTTTTATTGGCCTACGTGTCCTTTGTGCCAGGGCTAAGGCCACAACAGACTATCTCGTCATGCGAATCTGGAATAAATCTTTCATTTCATTCTGGTGTACGGAAGTCACGGCCACCGGTCAGCAAAGTTTTGGGCTCCGAAGCGCTATGATAAATGCCAAACAATCTGAAATCCGAAATCGTCGGAGCTGCCAAATTGTTTGGCCGCCTCCCCCTTTCTCGGTCGAATTTTTGGCGATTTGCTCTGGAGTTTCTCGCTGGCATAAATCCACAATTAGTTCGGGCCATGAGAGATGCGTTCAAATTATGCGCATTCGAGGGAATCTCCGCTCCGTTCAATGAACCTGTCCACATCAACGCTCGGCCCACTAAATTGAATTCTTTGTTTTGGCAGCCGACCGGCTCCACAGTGGCAAAAAATAACTTCAAAAAGCAAAAAGCAAAGCAAAAGTTTTTAGCAAACGGCAATTTTCTGTTATTTCATTTGTTTGCTTATATTGCTCGGCTGCTGTTGCCGGGCGCCCGTTTGGAATTTTAAATATGGCGTCTGTTTTGTTTGAAAACGGAAACGAGTGTCTGTCAGTTTATTTGTTTGTTGTTGATGTTGATGACGGTGTTGTTGTTGCTGTTGGCTTTCTTGTTCCAGTTTTTCGTGTATTTCTTGGTTTTGTTGTCGTCTCCGTTTTGTCGGCAGCCCCGAAAAACGAAGTCAACCAACTTTGGCAAAGGAAACGCCGCCTAATGTGTTAGTTTGTGAGTGTGTTTGTGTAATTTTGTTTGCCATTGCCTTTGCCAGCGGCGCTGGTGAATGGGATATTCAATTTCCAAGAGACCGTCCATTGATAAGAAAATCAATTCTATTTTTTCAGAATTTTGTAAAATCTACAATTTTCAGGATTTTTTTCACTCTCAGCTCGGACTTTTGAAAGTGAAATATTGGGCCCTGTGTTAGGCCATCGAGTTAAGAGTAAATATTTATTTTTTTTTTAAGAATTTTAATAAGACTCTTTGGCCAAAGGCTAAACATAATAAAAGCAACTCTGAAAATGAATACCTTAATTGAATCGAAAAATGTGAAGATATTTCCAGTCACTTCCACACGAGTGTGTTTGCTTCAAAAATATGTTTATGAATTTAATACCAACCCTTCTGGAGTATACCACTCTGTGCTTCGTAGAATCTGATTTAGCATAAAAGGACAAGCACACACAGATTATACACACACACACACATTTACAAATGACAAAATTCTCTTTTGGGCTAATAAAGTTGACTTTACATTTTTAATAGTCTACTTTTCGGCGCATTAGTTTTAATGCTTATGACGATGCTGTTTTGCATGCAAAATGCATAGAGTTAAGTCATCATGGCTGGTTACTGGCTGGGCCATCCCGACCCCCAATAATGTGTTATCTGGCCCGGCTAGATGGCTTCCTGCCCGTTTTGGGCCAGATACCTGACTTGGTTGCCAAAACAAGATTTCTCACTCATTATGCGGGCCACAATAAATATTTGCCTATCATTTTGCTATTTGCATTTGCCAAGCAAAATTGATGAACGTCCTGGTCCAGCAAATTGAATTGCCCCGATTTGCCGTCCGGCCATTAACAAAACTGAATATTGCTTATCGCCATTTGCAATGCTCTGCCCCGCCCTGCTCCCCCTTGCCCTGCCTCATCCTGCAAAAAAGGACCTCGGGCAACATGATACATACTCATGTGCTCTACATTTGATATTTATGCAGATTTTGTGGCTGACGCTACTTTTGCTGCCCAGTAATGAGTAGCAGATAAACATGCCGATAAATTACTGCATTTTTGGACATTCATTATTTGCCATGTGCCGCCCACTCACTAATACACTTACGCACACATTCACAAATCGAATCCTGTAAATCAGGACCGCCACGGCTGCTGCTGTCCTTGCTGCTGTCATATAAGGCTGTTTTATGGCCGCATTTTCCGGCCATTCTAGAATTACACCAAATTTTAATTAAATATAATGTGCAGAAAGCAATGCGCATATGTAAATGCAAATGGCTCGAATGCTTGCGGGTGAACAAAAACTAAAAAAAAAACAAAAAGGATTTAATGCCAAACAAGAAGGAAAAAGCACAACACCAGCATAATATAAAAAGACGTCAAAGTATTTAGCGCACAATGCACCAGAATGCCACCAAAGCAGCAACAAATACAAATAAACAGAAAATGGGGGTAAAATACACATATACTTATAAAGAAGGAAAAAATTAAACGACATGGGCAGACCATTAAGCGGCACTTGCACTTCCCGCAACCCATCTCTTTGCGCCTCTGCCTGCGTCCAGCTGCAATTTAATAATTCTCACTGACAATGCACTTGCTCATTTGCCATTTGCTGTGCATTCAAATTTGTTTCTTGCAAAAATTGTAAAACAAGTGGGAAAAACGCATTTGACAACCTACAAACAACGCCGCGTCCAAATAAAAAAAATCTGAAATACATATAGAACGAGAAGACAAAAAAACTTCAGCTGGAAATCATACAAATTGCAGCATGTAGGATATGGAAAAAATTAAGTTTTGAAATGCTTGTTGCTGTTGCCTGCCCGCTGGCTGAAAGTTGTTGCTGCCTGTCGTGACAGATGGGTGGACATTTTGTCAGCGAGTGCAGAGGGACCAAAAAGGAGTTGCAAAAAATTTCAAAAGGATAAAGATCCTCGATGAACACGATTATCAAATGCCCTCACTTAATAAGGACGATGTTGAGAATGAATCGGAGCTAACTTTTATATTTAAATTATAACTAAAATCAGAAAATGTTGAAGCAAATAAGAGTTTGTCCTTTAATTGTATCTGTTTATTAATTATTCAAGAGTCGAACTGAACCTAAAAGGAGATTATGGACCATACTTCATAGCTCATCGTAGTTGATCATTTGAAACTTTGGTAATCTCATAAAGGTAGGGCTTAGCTTCAGCAGCTCTCGACTGCTATATTTATAATCTGGCTTGGCAAACTGTTTCATATAGTTGCCATTACTCCGACATAAGGCTCTTACTTGGCAGAAACAAAAAACAAATTGTTGACGCCAGATACAAACCATTTGCAATTCAACAGCTAAAGGGATCAGAAGGGACAAGCGCATTTGCTGCAGGGAGAAGGATTTTCAGGGGGCGGTGGGAGAGGCGGCATAGGGGTGGGTGGGAGTCACAGGATTTGGCAATCCTACACATGTTTGTGTCTGCGAGTCCTGTTCGGTTTGGTTTGTTACAGTTCAGTCTCTGGGCGTTATCAACAGCTGTCTATCTGTGCGTTCCACTCCAGTTGCCCCTTTTTTCCTTGCACTTGATTCCTACCATCCACATTCTCTTGAAAACCATTTGTTTTTTTGTGCCCATCGATGTTGTTTCTGTTCAAATTAATCAATTTGTTTGTATCTGCCAGACTCAGCGACTCCGATGAAATTCTATGAAAATGTTGTCTCTTAAGCCGTATTAGAAGACGTAATAACCTCCTGTGCTGCTGTGATTGTTTCTCGTCTGTTAATTGAGCCAGGGTTTCAATTTTCCGCCCCGTCCTTGGTCCAATTAATGCCACATATGGCAAACACCTGACCCGATGCCCACGGGAGTCATTATTAATTACTTATTAATGATATTGTTGCGTAAGTGGCTCATTACGGTCAATCAGCAGGCGTCGAATTGTGCTTTCCTCTCGGCCACTTTGAGCCATTTAACATTTCATTAACAATTTAGAGAACTTAAGTGTGTGGGCGAGCAATGCAGGAACGTGGCCGAAATGACTAAAAAGAGAACACTTAATGAAAATATAACGCGGAGCGAGTAAATTGAAAGCCAAATGCATTTTAATGCCGCATTCTCAACTAAAATTGAGGCAAACACAAGCATAAGCACACAAACACGCACACACACACACACAAACACATCCGCATCCGCATCCGCCGACCGGAAGCCGCAATGTGCAATAAAGATTGCAAGGCGCGTGAGTGCTGGTGGCAAGGACGGGAGTAGTTGATGGCTCCTACACTCGCGAAAAATAAGTTAGATTTTCTTTTATTCATAAAAAATGAAACAAAAATTTAATCACATACACACTCGCTTTAACAATTTCATATTTGTATGGGTTAGTCGACTCAAAATTTATAAATGTCCAAAGATTAGTTTTTAGTGCACTAAATGTGGCGGATGCTGAACGAGAAACTTTGAGGCGGCACGTAAAGATCGTTGCGTTGCCATTGATTTATGCGCCGCGTGCCTCTGCGAGCGTGAAGCGTGCAACAAGCTCTGAGCTGAAAGTGGAGGAGAATGAACGACAGACCCGGCGGAGGGGGAGTGGTTGTCACGGGTTCGGGGGAAATGGCTCCCCAGCAATAGTTGACCAGGGACTAGGAGCACGGATCCCCCACCGTTTGACGTGTGCTCCCCGGGCCAGTTGCTAAATAAGTGTGTCAACGTTGGTCCTGGCCAAATGAAGCGCACTCCAAAGTATGCTAAGATTTCGCTAGCCCGAAAAACGTGCCGGAAATGCTCGAAAATGCTCTGCCGCCTGGACGCTATTTTGCACAGCGAAATTTGATGAAGTCTGCACTGGGGACGAGTTTATTGTGCCAGCCAAATGGTCCTCCAAGCGATGAAATTCAACACCCACAAGGTGCAATGAATATTTTGAGCATACATAATAGAAAGCTAGAATAAACTTTAAAGAATATTATATTTATTTAAATCAAATAATTTGTAATATATTTTTAATATAAATATATATTTCAACAGCTTTTCCAGGGAATATCCTTTTCACTTCTGTATCTGCTATGTATCTGCTAAATCCAAGCATGCCAAAAATAAATCCAAAAAAATGGGGAACAATGTGGAAGTAGATTAGCCCACAGGTAGATGTGGCATCATCCAGCAAAAGCCACGAACATGGTAATTAAGGTACAGATGCAACCCACTGCACCCAAAAACCTAAACCAATTACAATGACTGTCCTTTCATTTCGTCTGTCAATGACATCAATGTTCGAGTTTTGTCACCCAAAATGTGGCACCGAGTGTTGCATGCCACTCACATTGGTATTCTGTCACAGGCGGCCAAAGTGTCGGTGGTAGGGCGCTCTGTGTGGTTCCATTAATGAAGATACGATTTTGGTGACTCGTAATTAGCTATTCAGGATTTGGTTCCTTGCGACTTAACTATTCATAGCTGTCGCTATAATGAGCCCCAAATAAATGATAAATTATGCAGCTGCCGGCTCCATGAATACCAACTTATCCGGCCAAGCAATTTGGCCAACATCTGTAGCCGTTGTCGCTGCTGTACGATTTGCATTAGCCACGCCCAAACAAGGCAGCTCCTCGCTTTTCGATTCTCGGCAAGGGCCCAGCTTTTTATGGCCCATCAGAATGCAGTTAGATTTTTTGGGCGCTTTTTATGTCGTTCAGTGCATGTTGCACGTCATGTTGCAACATGCTGCAGCTCAGGCAAGTGAGGCAACTAAGGCATCTGATTTATGACCCTAACTGTTTATTTGCCGGCCGTGTCCGAAAGTTGCCGAGCCGAGATTTATGTCGGGCACCCCAAAAGACAAACCGCACGCAGCTTCCTCTGAATAAACTGCACTAATAAGTTGCCGGGTTTAAGGCAAGACGCTAGACGCTGCTGCCCTGGATGGGAGGCTGCCAGAAATGCCACAAAGTACAAAGCAATAGACAAAACATATGTTGGCAAAAGTTCACAGTTCGAAAAGTTTGCAGGGCTCGAACGGGGTAAGCAGCATAAATCGTTTTATTGAGCGCGTCAGGCGAAAAGTTGTTGCAACAACAGCGGCAGCTTGGTGGCAGCAAGGCAGCAATTTGCCAGCTCTGGATGGAGCAGGCACAATAAAGCGTAAAACTTTCTTCAAACAAGCCCCGAAAAGAAATTGGCAACAGACGGCGGCGTTCAAAAGTCCTCTGAGCCACCAAAGAAATTGGCCTGGCCAATTGTTAATGGCTAATTATAAGTGTTTGTGTGTGTGAGGGGCCAAGGATTTTTCTTGCCAATGCCCATCCGAACAGGGACAAAGACAAAACCAAAGATTCCTTGGCACATTTCACACTCTGGTGGGACAACAAGAAATGCACATAAATTTTACTTAGCCAAGTTGCAAGGAGTTTCGCCTGCCAAGTGCCAACGAAAAAGTCAAAAGAAGTGCAAAAAGCGATAACAACAATAAGTTGCGAGTGCACAATGCAAGTGGCGATAGTTTTGCCATAGTTCTCTCTCTGCCAGCCACCTTCTGGGCCATGTTTTTGACGAAACGTTCAATAAAAGGCCCCAGAGATAGGGGTAGGTCGGAGTTGGTCGGGGTGGGTCGGGGGAATATCCTTTTAGTGTCAGCCAGGCAACAAAATTTATGCGAAATTAACAAGCAGCTAGCAAAGGTTCCGTTACAGTTTCTTGCAGCAAATAGGCATAAATTTGCATTTAATGGAGTCGACAAAAACGCTAAAGAAGGATTTTCCAAAAAAAAATAAAAAAATAAGCAGCCCAAATGCCAAAAAATTATGCTGTTATTTAGTATATAATTTCGTGGAATAGTCTTGGTTGGTGTGGTGCGGTCCGTTCTGGTCTGGCTGCAGTCGCCAGGTGCCATTAAAGCCGCATAAATTTTTTAAACTTTCGCCAATTTGCATTGCAAATCGGCTTGCAAACGCAAACACACACACCTCTCTTTTGGCTAATATGTGCAAGTGTGTTTGTATATTCGCGTTCTGCATGTGGCGTTCAAAAGCGTTTGGGTCAGTCTATTAAAATGCAAAGAGCCAGACCCCCTCTTCCCCTAGCACTCTCCCTTTCGGCCAGCTCTTTTCCCGGCCGGAAGTCCATTTTGTCTTGTCGTTCACATCATAAATATGGCCGGGCAAATGGCGGCTCTGTTTATGGCCAAGACCCGTTTGTATGTTGCCGCTTTTAATGACAATTTGTTGAGGTTTGCATAAAATTTCAACTGAATTTCATTTGACACACATTCAGGATGTCTTCGAGCATTTTTTTCAGTCTGACATAAATTTAAATAATTTTCCCTTTTGACGCCAGTTTGTGGTACATGTGCGTTTTCGACAGAACCGACCTCCTTTGAGGACTTGGTCAATAACTTGGCCTTCTCGGCTCAGACAACCACTCGGCCATTAAATTTTCAATCAATCTAATCATTATGCCCAATATGCTCAAATTTTCATTTGAACCACATCTCTGAATGTCTTATTCATGCGCCTGAGGTTATGCAATGATAAATTTATTGGCAACCCGAAGCTCGGCAATATCCCAACCAAAATCAATACAAACACGGGTATATATGTGGGGCAGTTGAAATCAAAGTCTGGTTTAAGATGTGATAGTTAAAGTTCCAAATGACATAACCGTGTATTCCTTTATTTTCAGTGTTTGTTTTTATACTTTTGGTTTATTATTTTCCACACGGGTGCTTCGACATGACGAAATTTACTAGCCAAGGCTTTTGGCAAAAAAAAAAAAAAACAAAACAGCAAATAAATAAAAGCCAGGAACACGAGGAGCGCAGACATCGACAAAGTTGTCGACGCTTCTTCGGTCTTCGAGCTTGTCACTTAAAGGGAAAAACAATTTTTCTACATCTGAAAAGTGTACGTGCATGTGTGTGAGTGGCTGAGTGTCTATGGGTGTGTAGTGAAGCTATCTGAAAACCAATTTTCGTTGCTAAATTGATGTTTATAGCTATGTACGAGAGCTCGCTGACGACAGCGATGAGAATGACGATGGCGATGACGATGATGCGGCCGTCGATGGCTATGATGAGCTTGTTGCGGCCACCTCTCCTGGCTCTGGCTCTGGCTCTGATGAAGACAAAGTGCCAATGCGGAAAACTAAACGCCAAGCTCCCGAACAAGCTAACTCAAGTCAAGCCAAGTAGTAGCTGCACTGGCCCAAACAAGGATACTTTTTCGATGACTATGTATGATGGAAGTGAACTAAAAGTGGCCTTTTCCTCAGTGCACTGCAAGTGGAAGTCTCTCTCAGAATCCGGCAATGAAAATCCTTTTCGACGCGACTCGAATCAACTCGAAGCCCCCCTCCCATGCACCCGACTCTTTTGACAGCATTTTGATGCTTCCGCTTGTAATTTATGTGACACTTGGAGTGCCGTAGATCAGGCTGCAGGGCAAGCCATGACACTGCTAGTTTCTGTTGCCATATCCTCGTTTTTATTAGGTCCTTTCCAAAGCTTTGGCTGCTTGATTTCCTCGAGCAAATTTGATCAATTGAAACAAGCGATAAACGGGTGAGAATGACAGGTAATCTAGGTTCAGTGCTCAGCTAATTATATGCCAGAGGAAGTGCGCATAAATAAACAATTAGGTAGGTGACACCCAGATAACCGGGACTTGCTCCTCCATTGCCACTTGCACTTGCCACACACGACCCGAGCTGCATATTAATTGCAGCTCATTCGCACACATCAGCCGCATTTAGCCAAGTTTCCCGGGGGTTTGAGCCATGGCAAGAATTTCATCCCCCAAGTGACTGAACCATCAGACATCAGGCATCAGACTTCCCCTTTGGTGGCGCTACGTTTGAGTAATCTATGTAGAATGCGACATCTCTTTGGTATTCCCCCTCAGTGCTGACAGCTTTAATTATTATTTGTCAGGTTCAGAAATTTTAAAATATTAATAAAAGAAATATTAATGAATATACCTGCTTAAATTAAAACTTTGAGTGGAAGATACAGATTTGAAAAAATATAAATATACTTATTAAAATTTTCAATTTCTTTCACGTCATTTTTTTTGTTTACTTTCAGCCGTTTTTCTCAGTCTCATTCTTCATGAAAGCCCCCCATGAATGCATTTGAAATGGTTGTCTCCCCCTTGCAACTCGGCGTGCTCTTGCAACTGCACCCCACAAGAAGCCCTAAAGTGCAGCTGCTTCTGTAAATGTCACGGCCGTTGCCATTATCTTGGGCATATGTCTAAGTCAGATCAAAGCCATAATGCCTCGCCACTCAACCGAAGCGGTAAGAGTGGTGTAAGTGCAGATGACAGCGGTATTAGGGCCAATTAGATGTGCAATGCTGGCGAAATGCATCTTGGTAAATTGAACTGGCTTATTGTGCGATGGCGAAGATCTGAAGTAGCGAAAGTCACACATATATCTGGCTCCCTGAATTAAGTTATTGTCAAAATTCAAAATTTCATCAGCATTCATGCAACGAAATGCGTATTGTTTTAATATCTAATGGAAAATGATGTCAATTGTGAGTCAGGTGTTTAAACAGAAGTTTTCTGGTTTGAATTGGGTTCATGGACATTAAGCGATAAACACCATCAAGGCGGGCAACAAAACTAAAATGTATCCGCATTCGCCACGACATTTGATCACAACATCTGGTGGATAGCTGCTAAGTACTCGCCATTCACTTCCGTCATGAATACTCTAGTCTGGATACTATTCCTAGTATCGATTGCCAGTGCCAGTGGAATATTCTTTAAAAAGACAACTTCAGCACGAAGAGGGGGATCAGATGAGGATATTATAGGCGGTTTGAAGCAGTACATTGGATACGCATCAGAGGCGGAAACCAGCAGCTTAAACAAAACATCTCACCAAGGAACGGAGCCCACCGGAGGTTTTTCTGATGATGTGGACACGGCTCTGGAGGAGGCAACAGATACTGTTGACGGTCTGTGGCAGCAATTTAAAAAGGTAAATTGAGCGGAGTAATCTAGAAAAAAATATTTCACAAAGAGCTAACCTGTTGCTAGGCAAACACTTAAAAAAATGGTCAGGGATAATAGCTATTGGGTGTATTATTCCGCTTGTCCTTTTCTGGCGAATACTAGAGAATCCTTAAATAATTATTAAATGGATTGATTCCTCTTAAGGGAAAACGTTAGTCTCATGAAGTATAGCCTTTAATAAACATATGTTTAAAAAAGTGAAACAAGAAAAGATTCCAAATGTTAAATAACTCACTATTGTGAATAATATTTATTAAAAATTGATTGAAAATTCTCTGAGATTCGCCAAAAATGTTTAAAGAATAATAAGTTTATAGTTGTTCAAGAATGGTTTTAGAAAAAAGTAATTCTTAGAAAATAAACAGAGCAAGTAAAATAAGCTCCATTTAAAGATTAACTAGAGTACATACCCCTTGAAAGCACCTAACACTTTTTTTTGTTTCTACTCAAAATTTTCCATAAATCTTTTCTTTGAATAGAACTATTTCTGTTATGTTTAAAAAGCTGAATAAACGTCTAAGCATAGTTTGCAAACAATACATATTTGTTTATCCCTTTTGGAATTATTTTATCTATATTTTTGCGTATCAAAATTATAAATAACTACTGTGAAGTTTATAGACTTTTAAAATTAAATGTACATTTATTTTCCTGTGCAGGGACTTTTCAGTCTAATGGGCAGTTTCAGCGTCGGCGATGACGGCACTGACGGACAGGTTGCACCCACAAAGGCGACCGTACCGCCTACTCCCGCCCAGCAGGCAACAAAGCCAATTGCAAATGAGACGTCTGCTGTAACGGAGCCAGCTCCCGCGGCGGCTGTCGCTTCATCAACAACAACAAAAGCCACGGTGGAAATAATAGCATCTACTACAGCGGCGACAAAAACTGCAACAGAAGCTGCATCCACGGAAGCAACGACCACAAGGGTGACTGCATCGACGGTGGCAACAACAACCACATCCCCACCAGCCACCAGCACTGGAGCTCCATGAGGAGACACTCTACAGGCTAACCTTCGTATCGGATATTGCTCGTCATTGTTTGCTTGAAGCCAGCTGAGCTGGAGTATTTAAAGCCAGAGAAAGTAAATACAGGCACGCAGTAGAAATAATCAGACGAAGTTTTATTATTTACCCAAATGGGGGGTTGCTTTCCCCGACCAAGCCAATTGACTTATTTAAAGCTACACGCTTGTCACTCTTTAGCCGGCCATGCCTCCGTATCGTTGTGGTTTGTCCCTATTTTTCATTTTGATCCAATTGCTGGGCCTTGTTCCGGCAGCCCCCTCCGATAATTTAATGGAAAATCCAAATCGGATTTTCGCGTTCGATATTATGATGGACCAATCGGATCATTTCCCAGCCGAACTCCAGCTTAAGCTGCTGCAGGAAGAACGGGAACAGGAAGGTGAGTAGTTAGGATCCGAAGCTAAGTGATTTTTTCTCATTGGATTCTATACCTTGACCCTTCAGATCTCGAAATGGTTCAAATGCAGTTGATGCAATTGAACTTGCTGAAACTGTTGATCGTGATGGATATTCTGATAGTGTTGTGTCTGTACATCTACATCTGCCAGGCAAGACATAATTCCACGGATGCAAATCATATGATAGTGAAATGCTAGCCATTAAGTTTACTTTTAAATTCATCTTGAATCTTTAAAGTTATAGGGCATAAATGTATTCGATTACACGTTTTTGCAAGCCATTTTCTTGGTGATCCTCTTATTAGCAATTAGCGGCAATCCTATATTTAATTAGACAATAATAACAAAAAACACGAGCACTAGAACATTAAATAAATGGAACGAACTTTAAAGCCAAACAAATAAAAATTCCGAATTTGTTTAGTTGTGTTTGCCTTTCCCCGGCAAGCAATGGAAATTCCCCAACCATGAGGTGCATCGCTAAATATCGGAAACAGTTGGATGACTCACTTGGTTGTTTGCCGTTTGAACTTTATGTTCATAAATATTAACAGCTATTAAAACATCCACACACTTGGCACACTCCGACAAACATTTGTTCGGACTCAGAATTAATTTTAAAATTTAAAACTAACTGCGTGCAATTTACGCTCGATTGAAGTATGTAAAAATAAAAGCCTGGCATTGAAATGCCATCAGGTGGTTGGCCGAATAGATGGGTGGGGGGTTGTTGGTTCAGCCTAATGTTCATTTAATTAAAAGCGGAAATTAAGCAAGTGAGCAGTTGAGCCAGTGGCCAAAAGCGAACGAATGGCCAAGGAGCAGCCAAGCGACGAGCCGTGGCCAAGTGTCCCGAAATTGGCTGGGATGAACTGGGGAACTTTTTGGGCAAGTTGGAGGAAATATTAAAAACGGAAAACACTTTGGGGCAACAAATTCTCACTGGCTGGCTGTCGACTCCTTTCCACTCCGATGCTGTCCTTAGCCATGTTTTCC
Source organism: Drosophila atripex (assembly GCA_035045925.1). Classification (NCBI taxonomy): domain Eukaryota; kingdom Metazoa; phylum Arthropoda; class Insecta; order Diptera; family Drosophilidae; genus Drosophila; species Drosophila atripex. The sequence continues at coordinate 13,216,389 of JAWNOP010000069.1, read as the reverse complement.
TATTATTTTATACACACTTTTTTGGCAGCTTTCTTGGGGCTCAAGCACAAGAACTGGTCTTGGCAAAAAACCGGGGCGGCATAGCGCAACGAGTTCAGTTAAGTTGAGTTGCGTCGAGTGGCATGAAAGTGGAGTAGAAAGTGCTTGGCAAAAAGGAAGCAAGGCGGCGCAATTAGCAAGTTTACTGCATGAAATTATGAAACGCTTAATAAAAGTACACCCGGGCCTGGCCGGGAACAGTACAGGAAAAAAAGGTCGAAAAGAATATTCGTACAATATATTAAAACACAGAGCTTCACAAGTGCCAGCAAGTTAATTAAAAGGCTCGCATATTTGAAAAGTTTTGCCCCATCTCTGGCACCACCATCACCATTTTCATGCCGAAAGCCATCGCCATCGCCATCACCATCATACTGTATCCACCGTATCCATCCATATACTTCCATATAACGCCCCATCATCAGCATTGGGGCTGCAATTTAATCATGTAAGTGCTGGCAAATTGTTGGCTAAAATTAGAGCCAGACAAATATTGCGCATACGCCTAGTATCCGCGTTAAAAGGATGTTCCTGGTCCTGGTCCTACACTCGTGTTGCGGCCGCTGTTGTTGCTGTTGCCGAGTTTTATGCTAATGGTTTTCGTTTAAAGCCAAAAGTAATTTATTGTTGTCAGCGGGCGCCATCAAAAATGTTGCTGCACATTCATTATGCCCCGAATGTTCTATGTACGTCCGTACATTTGTGTGCCTCCTTCTCATTGTATGGATCGTACAAGTATATGCAACGTGTAAGTATATGTGTAGCCCGGCATGCATTAAAATTTTAGCCAAAAACAAAGCTGCCTGCAAGTCGACAAAACTTACATTGAAATTAAGTTAGCCAAGGGGAAATATGCAGCTCAAAATAAAACGAAATATTTTGCCGACACATCGCTTACCATATCTTATGGGCTCTTTAATTTTTTATGGGATCATCTCTACTTAATTTAAGTTAAAGGAATCCGCGGCGTTTGTGTAAAAACTAAATTTAAATATTTTACGTTTTTCTGCGCCACCAGAAGCCATGTCTCTAAGCCATGAGACACGTTCTCGACCCAGTGGCCCATTGGCTGCCCGGAAAACTATGCCAGAAGATAAAACAGCCGCGAACTTTGCAACATGTTTACGGTAAAAACGTGATTTTCGGCACAAAAACGGAGCGCTTGACCAAATGTGGCCAACACCCCCGCTCCCATCCGGACTCAGATCGAGATCCAGAACCCTTTGCCAACTGTAAATAAGTAAAGTTAAGCGGAGAGGCACGCGCACCACCCAACCTCAGCCATAAAAAACATTAAACATTTGTAGCTTTGTCACGTTTGTGTTGACACTTTCTTATCACAGTGAGGGGCGAAATGAGGGTGCACTGGCTTCCCTTTCCGCCACTTCTCCTGCCACCTCGGCTTCGGTCTCGACCCGGCCTAAATATGTGCGTGTGCGTGTCAGCTCTGACTGGCGGTGCGACCCACCTGACCCCGACTGAAATAAAACTTCAGGTGAGTGAGCGGTGTGAGTGGGTGCGATGTCGAGTGAACCACTGAAGCCGACCACCCAACCACCCAACCACCCGACCATCTAACCACTCACATAGCGCATAGCATATGCCATGCACTTTCATTAAAATCGGGCAAGTGCGACGTGTCAGCTGAATCCGAACATTGAAGCCAGAATGCGAAGTTTGTGGCTAAGGTTTGGGCCACATGCCAGAAGCCAACTTGGCGATTTCTAGTGCCAGTTTTCGGTGGAATAATTTGCTCTCGTTCTGTAATTAAATGCGGTAAGTGAACGCTTTTCCCACTGGAAGGTGATCTTAAATTTTCAAAAAAATGGTTTGGGGGTTTGTGCCTAAACGAAAGCAATTTAAATCCTCTTAAATGAAATGAATGTTGTCCAAATAACAATTAAAAGTTTGACTCAGATTTCACAGGTTATTCGTGTAATTGTTATATGATAAAATTAAAATTGAAAAAGTATTTAAAACAAGTAATATTACATTCAAAGGTCAAATTAATCTAGGTTCATCAAAATGAGTTTAATGTTCAACGGTAATGAAATCGTATTGCAGTTTAATGAAATCGAAATTATTTACTTACCATTTGAATCGATTAAAAAATTAAATGATTGATGAGCATGGAAAATGTTGCTATAATTTTAATTTAAATATGCATCTAAACTATACATTCTATACTGAATATTAAATTATATTGATTTTAGGAAGATTAAACAAAATTTTATAATAGGCTTATAAAAATTTGGGCATTGGTTTTAACAATCCTAAAAGACTAATTAAGTTAAATGTTGCTTGTAATTCAAGAAGTTTTGCGCTTATTGACTACTATGAATCCAGGATATTAATTTCAGAATATATTAAGTTGCAGAACCAATCCTTCTACCTTAATTTGGGTAATAATTACATTTTATTAGCTTATATGCTAATTGTAAAATGTGACATGAAGGTGAACGATGATTTGTTTGGTTCCGTGGGCAAAATAAAATTGGCTGCCATCCAGTTTTCAACAAGGCCTGAAAGTAAAGGGGACTCTTGGACTCTGAAAGTGATTTCCTTAGCATTAGCCACTGCCATTTGTCTCGACCAACATCTCAGTTTCTAATTCATCCTCGGAAACCGGCTTCTCTCTCCCTCTGTCATTTTGACCAATATGCATGTGGTGTTGGCCAAGTGCTGGTCCATAATTTTTGGTCCAAGGCCTGGGCCACAATGTGCACTCTATTCCGACCGATACTCGCCCTGGGTTTTTGAGCCCCTAATGCGTTGCTCTTGCCCCGAGGATGGGCTCGATAATTTCATTTGCATATTGTATACCGTATGCCTTCTGCCTTCCGTATACCGGGCACTCTGGATCTCGCACAGTTCCTCGCATGCTGAGATACATTTTGTGGCCGAAATTTATGACATGCCATTTGGGCTTGAGTTTTGGACGGGGCCTAAAGTGGAGCCGGAGAAGTCAGCCCGCTGGGAGTCGAAGTGAAGTGTAAGCTGTAAGCTGTAAGCGAGTGGTTGCCAACTTTGTTGCCATGCAACTTTAATGAGTTGACGCACGAGACCGCAAAACTTGACACCCAAAGGCTTTAAATTGAAAAAGTTTAATGAGCATGCGTATTTGATTAAGGCTCACAAATAGGTATACGGCGGAAGCTATTTCATTTAGCCAGGAAAGCGGTTTCTTTGTGCTCCCGAGAAATAATAAAAGTTTGGCGGTGCAAAGTGCAGGGTTTTCATTTATTGACAATTTTCGCGTGGTTGCTTTTGACACCTGATCTCTAGGCTGAAAGTGGAACGGGTAGCCCGTCCCCGCCCAAAGCGTACATCATTCAGATAAAGCTGCAGGGCACGGAAGTTCATGCTACTGTTTTTTTCCTCCTTGGCTCAAACTTTCCGGTCGCCCTGCTGCAACAAAGATGTTGGCAAAAGTGCCATGGGAGAAGTCCTGTGGCGGGGCGTTTGCTTATTGCTGGCAATTCAATTAAATGCAGAGCTGCATGAAATACACTTTGCCTAGGTCTAGGACCATAGCATGTGTGGGAGTGGCCGCTCCCCCTTTTCTTCCTTGCATCGGAAATCCATAAAATGCATCACATGCCATCAAAGGCTCAAAAGTTTTTATCCAAAGGTGCAAAGGACATTTATTATTCGGCAGGCGTAGTGGAGATTCTGTTTTTTTTTTTTTTTTTTGCCACCCTCTCTCTTATACAGCTCTATTTGTCTCAATTGCAATCAAACTTTCTGGTGGCTGCCATTTCGCTCAGTTCTTTTTACAGTTTCGGTTTTCTTTTCCCATTTTGTCACGCAAATTGCACAAAAGTTGGATTGACTTGAGCGGGAAATTAAGTTGATGGTTTCTTCTTGCTATTTTCAGGACTCGAGTCTCGGCTTTCGGGTCCTGAGTCCCTTGTCTCGTCCTTTGTCAGTTTGTCGGAGTGTTTGCTTTATTCGTCTTGCCGCCTTGCAATGCCAGCAATGTCTTCTCCGCGTGCCTCGTACTTACTTATTTAACTTGCAATTTTGACAAAATTTCGCAAGCATATTAAAAAGTTTTCGACTCGCTTGTAAGTGACGCACTCGCCCGAAATAATGGCTGGCTGCCGGCAAGGATGCACTCTTTAATTGCAGCAGCTTAAGAAAATCAAAAGTGAACACAAAATCCAGACTCGACTCGACTCGAGTAGAACAAAACATTGCAGTGCAGTCAGTGCAGGGCCGAGGTGGCGCCCAAAAAAAAGAAGAAAAGAAATGGAAAAGATAAAGCCGGGCCACAATGCACTCAAGCGCATTGACTTCCAACTAGCTTTGACTTGTGCCAAGCCAAGCGGAGATGGCCCAAAGTAGCTTGGTTGACAACCCAGCGAGGCCAAAAGCGAACACGACTCAGCTACCCTTGCCCTCTTCCGCAAACACCCCTAGTCCCCCCACAAAAATCAATTGGACACTGCGCAAGATGCCGTCCAGGATTCCCTGCTGGGCAGATCCCAGATCCCCGGGGACGCCTGTTTGTCTGCCGCGCAAAGAGTGTTAAAGTGCATGTGTTGTAATGTGCAAAAATATATATTTAAAATGTTTTCAGGAACCTTAAGTAAAGTCTTTTTAATGACTGAAATTTATACAGTTTTTGTAAAATTTAAAATACAACAATTCCCCTTTAATAGAATAAATAGAAATCAAGTTAAAACTTTTATATACCAATGAGTAAGTGTGCACAAAAAAATATTTTAAAATGTTTCAACTAAGTTTTCATTTAAACAAAGTTATGCATGCGTATGCGTAGTTACAAAAAAAAAAAGAAAAACGACAAAGTAAAGACAACTTCCGTTTCCGTTTCCGGTGCTGCTTTTGCTTCTGTTCCTGGTTTACTATTTCTGTTTTCCTTGCCGAGTCCTCTGCAGCTAACTTAATTATATATGAACTGGCACACTAATTGCCAAAATGGTTGCGAGCTGCGTATGCGTAAACAGTCTGTGTCTGGCGTTTCCAGCAACCAATACCAACGTATCACGTATACGCCACGTATGCATAGCATTTGAGGGAGTGTGGAATGCGCCATTTGTGGCGCTCAATGATTGAATGAGTGTTTGTTGTTGTACGGCGATTAAATTACGTTTTGTTTGACTCAACCTCCGCTGGCTTTCAACACACGCACTCCAGAGAGAGGAAGGAAAATCTAGTACATTTGCCATTTGCATTTTCCCCTAACAGTTTGTTAAGCTTTGAACTTTTGCAAATTACATGAGTCCTGCCACAGGATGTATGCTGTTTACTGCCCTCGTCGCTGCTAACGTTGTTGTTGTTGTTATTGTTGGGTTTTGTTCCTTTGTGTGCGTAGTCTGTCTAGGTGTTTGTCTGTGTTAATGTGTCACAATCTGCATTGGCGTTAAAACCCCAGGAAGGGCCCGCCCACTTTTCGGGCCCAAATGCATTTGGCCAACGTCTACAGTTTTGTCACTTTGAAATTGAATTTGTTATCAAATTAGTTGCATCAAATTACCATTAGGCGGCAATTTGATGCTCTACCAAAGTGAGTGTGTGCGTTGTTAGCAGATTGAGGCATAATCCATCCATATTCCCAGCTTTAATTACATTTTTGGTTTAATGGCTTAAAATTCAAATGGATTACAGAGTAGAATTGGTAGTAGGTAGGTAGTAGTTTGTTCATAATAAACCAGACTTATTGCCCTCCAAAGCAAGAATAAATAGCAAATGGACAATACCTTACGAACTCGGAGCTGAGATCCCGGTCCGCGCGGAAGCATCAAAAACATAAAGAAGATTTGTTCGAGTAATGCCTTTGGCCATACTTGTCATGCCATGGCTTTATTACATCCACAGCCACATCTATTACGTCCACAGAAGCAAGAACAACAACAACAACAGTGCGCTGTGAACATATTGCGGCAGCTGTCCATGGCCAAAAGAGGAGTTGCCTAAGACGGCTGCGGGGCAGGGGAGGTGCCTCCTAAATGGTAGGGCGCGCGGCTGGCGAGACAAGTGCATTACATTGTACTAGGTTATTGATGTATGTTTGCATAATGTAGACGGAACTATGGCATACACATTCTCATATATATCTATGTACATGGTTCGTATATATTGTGCCTTGGGAGGAAGGAGCACAGGATGGACAAGTAGCCTGGGAATATGCTAATAATGTTTGTGCTTCAATCACATGGAAAAACAATATTGAAAAATACAACTTGCATGGCAGCTACGAGAAATCGTTTAGGGCCAGAGCTCAACCATTGTTTATATTGCCAGACCGATATCCTGCTCACGCCCCCCCACCACATCCTTGCACCCACAACCATACCACCCCCTATCGATATATAAAGAGTTATGACAATGTTGTGTCAAAGTGTTATTGTGCCGTATTTTGTTACGCGGCGTTTAGATAGGTTGCAAATGATCCAATTCGTTTAGGGTTTGGGGTTAAAGATGGAGCGATTTTGGCTGGCTGTGCTTGATTGAGCGGTATTAAGCCCATGTCCTTGAAGGCATCCTCGACCCAAAAGGATCTTTCCATCCCAGCTACTTGTCGTCACTTTTATCTCGGCACAAGCCATTCAATATTTGCCAATCGGTTTCCGTTTACACATACACACACTAGAATTAGTCCGTTTTGGCTTTTGGTTTTGGCCAGGCTTGAAATTCACATATCCTTCTTAATCTTCTCGAAAGCTTTTTTTAATTAGTATCAAAGAATTTTGAGTAATTTATTTAGATAAAAGCCAAAATTTGTTGCCAAGCCAGGCAAAGACAATTTGCAACCACAACTCTAGTTTTCGAGATACGTTTCCAATTACTTGCTCGTTTTTGATGGCCAACTTGTCTCTATTTGATGGCTAAATTGTATTTGATTGCAAATTGATTAAAAAATGGATCAATATAAACAAATTTCAATACTGTTTGCGAAAATAAATTAATATCCTTGCATAGAGCTAGAAATATTGAATCTTATTTCCTGCTCTTAAGTGCATTTAAAAGATTTTGGCAGCGGGTGATGTTTGGATTGCGGCCAAATTTTCTATTTAAGTGGTGCTAATGCTAATGGTTCTTGGCTGAGAAAGTGGTGCGAAAATTTCCTAAAGCTCCTTAGCATAACTGCCGAGCATACACCCGCACATTTTGTGGGTGTGGCTGTTGAAAAGTTGGCATGCCAGCCAGTTTACCGCCTTCTGGCTCTCAGATCAGCTAACGATTTGCCTTCTAAATGCATTCGGCTCTGACAAGTTGCAATGCAGGTAGGCCAAGCCACTGGCATTGTAAACAAATGGGGCAAGCCTTTAGCAACTTGGGGAAAGTGTCATCAGGAAAATAATAGCAGAAGAAGGCAAAGGAACTCTCTTTTCATCAAGTGCCATTGCAGTCCGGACCTGAAAAAGCCGAAAAGGCTAGAGTTGCAACGTGTTGCTGCAACACTAGAGTGGCCCTTTTTTAAGCCCATTTCTTTGACAAAAATTAATTTTATTTGGTGCCTTATTTAAATTAAATTTGGTGCCTTTGGCATTAAACTGGCTTGCAAGTTTTTCGTATTAGCTTTTTTTGTGGGCAAATACTAGCACACGTCAATGAATCGGATTTGGTTCTGACTTTGGTATTAGCTTTGGATTTGCCACAGCATTTTGTCAGCTTCGGCCACAAGCTTGTCAGTGGGCTTAAAAAATGTTGTCGTGGCGCCATCGGCATTGGAGTATGCGGCGATGACTGCCGGAAAATGTAAAAAATGTGTGCCACAAATAACAAATCAGGTGCTTGCCAGGTTTGCACTGAACCGAGTTGAGCTGAGATGCTCTCTTAGCCATTCGTTTCATAATTTACGGCAATCCGGAAGAACGAGGCTACAACATGCTTGGGGGCGACCCAGAGAATGAATCTGAAATATTGGTCAACTGTTTGTTCGTTTTGTTTATTATTTCGACAGAGTACGGCCTTTGGCAAAAGTCCAAGGCGACTCGAAAGGCAGGAAACTGAGCCGGTACCGGGCTTCGAAGAGTTTTTGAAAGCAACGGGAGCGGCAGCACCAAGGCTCAAATGTAAAAGGCCCCCAATGCCAACCAAACTGGCAGCTCCTTACTGAGCACTATCGAATACGTCCATAAATATGCCAAATCACTTCAAAAAATTGGCGGGCCTCAATTCGCAGTTTTGGCCTGGTTAAGTTAATTTTACACTAAACTTAGGCAATTTTATTGTTTTATATACTGCATATTCAGCAAATCAACTGATTATAGATATTTTTTTAAATGCCAGCGTATTTAAAACGCTAATGAATTGTTGAATTGAACATTGTAAGTTAGAATTTGAAATCAAGTTTATGATACGACTTTATTTTTAATATTTTTATTTAAAGTGCTGATTTAACAACATTCATTCTCTATTAGCTATACTTAAATCGATTGAAATATTGTATTGAAATATTGTCCAATATTGGAAAAACGCATGCCATGGCATGCCAGGGAGAAAGCTTAAGTATATCTGCAGGATAAGAAACGGACAATACGAATTTTTCATCGATTGTCCATATATCTTCATGAAATAAAACAACTGTTTATTTTTCAGATGGTCTCCAAAATTTTGTGGGTGATCTCCTTCAAAATAATGAAAGATGGATGGAACACAATATGGTCGCCCAGGGACGGCCATATCTTACGCAGTATTCATCCGATTCTTGGTCGGAATACATTAAACGATTTGTAAAAAGATTCTTCGTTAATCTGCATCAAAATCTAAGAACAACAAATTTTTCAGATTTTTTTTAGAAATTTCTGGGGGATCCTCTTCAAAATAATGAAACATGGATGAAGCACAATATGGTTGCCCAGAAAAGGCCATATATTTGCCAGTTTTAATCGAATTCTTGATCGAAATACCTTAAACGATTTGTATGTGGACTCTCCGCTAATCTTGCCTAAAAATCGAACAAAACAATTTTTTTTTCATATTTTTTTTAAAATTTTTTGTGGGATTCCCTTCAAAATAATGAAAGATGGGTGGAGCACTATATGGTCGCCCAGAGAAGACCATATCTTTGCCAGTATTCAGTCCTTTTCTTGACGGAGTGCCGTAAATATTTTTAATGGCTGCGTATACAAGTGAAATGCTTTTATTCATTAATCGATGGCATTTGTTTTTAATCAATTATGGTTACTGTTGCAGCGAAGTTTTTGATACTTGTAGCTATTGGAAATTTTGAATTGAATTTCGGATGGCCGGAAGATGCCAGAATCGAGTGGATTCGAATTTAATTTTACAGCGCCCAGTAAACACAAACAATCTATGCAATGGCAGGTCCGGAATATTATCTAGTGCTTATCGCTCACTCAGTGTTCGTCCACTGATGCATAACACGAGGGCCCACTCTCTACATGCACACACACATACATATGTACGCTGTGGCAAGGTTGCAAGATAGTGGGTTATTTGTCGTTAATATGCAAACAGTTAACTACGCCCGCCATCCATTGCGGCGTGTGTGGGTTGGGTGTGGGTAAATACGCATACAGAGTTGTGGGCTTGTGTCCGCGTGTTTATTGCATAGCTTATCGGGGCTCACATAGAGCCGGGTTCAATCACAACCGGAAGCGGAAGTTAATTGTGCACAATGTTTAATGCAGCCAATAGTTGATGGTTTAAGCACTGCTCCATTCACAACAGCAATTAGCGAATGCAAATATTGTCAGCTGAGGCTCACAAATTTCCCCGAAATATGTCGCATATTTTGCTAGCTCGGAGCAGCAGAGAGAAAAGTAATTTGTCGCTAACCAAGTGTGTACTAACCTCATTTTACTAAAAGCATTAAAAATAAAATGTAATCACATGCTTCATAAAAGTAATAACTATACACACACACACACAGGCACAAACAAAGTCACACACGGCTCTATCATAGACAGCAACGAGCTTCCTGCACTTCAAAACGTGCCTGACTACGTGTCGCTATAAAAGTCCTTCTCTGTGCTCGGTTCCACTCTTACATGTCAGTCATTGCCAAGAAGTAAGGAGGCTGCCATTCTCTCCATTGTCTATGTCAAAGGACTCATCCTGGCCCCATAGTATCCTGGCAGTGGGGCAACGGATCCTGCCTGCTGGCGTCTATGGACATTAATGTGCGTGAGCACATCTGATGTTTATGAGACGATTATGAGTTGCCTTTTATTATTTGCCATTGGGCCAAAGTGTTGCCGCAACCACAAGTCTCACACGAGCTCGAACCTAGCACTTCTCAGTGATTGAACGTTCATCCAGGAAGATTTACTTTGGAAATATAATCTGGCGGTGGTCAAAACCCGAAAAGGCAAATTCAAAAATGGAATCAGGGCAAAAACTAGCCAGGTGAATGTTCAAATCCGATGCAGCTGCAGGAGGTGTCTTTACGCTTCCATCAATACCTGAAATGAAAATCCCAAATGACTTTACAGTCAGAATTGAACAAAAATTCAATTATAATTTGATAGCATTATAATTGTTTTAGCTTTAAGGATATATTTTACAGAAGCGGTTAATTAGTTACTTGAAACATTAAGTACAAAGAACTCACATAAAAACCAATTCTTTTGCAGGCTTATCGTTAAAACTCTTGATTTATTTCTCGCAGTGCCCTAATTCTGATGAAAGAGCCTTAGAGCCGTTTCTGAAATCCACTGTGTCAAGTGTCAGAAAGCTCGTTAGGTAGAAGTAGCCGATAGCACTGTCATGTTGCATGCGACAGCAAACAGTTGCACTTTATCGAGAATGTTCATTTGGCTTAATTTCACTTGAGGATTTTCTTTTGTGAATTTTTCAAGAAACCCTCAAAATGAAAAATTCATCTTGATTAATGAATGGCCCAACAATATTTTCTGTCGAATTTGCCGCTTGGTCTGAGATATGGGCTTTTGCTAATATTGGTTACCAGGCGCTTCAATTCGATCTATCATAAAATTTTGATGATTCTGTTGATTGAAGGACTGGGGCAAGAATTAGTGCTTACTCGTGCGGACATACTAAGAAAGTTCAAGTATATGCATGCTCACTTGCCCAAATCAATTACCAGTGGAAAAAAAATATACCATTAAACCATATTTTATTAAATGGATTTTCGTTGCTTTTCAGGAATCATATTATAAACATGTCTTAAGTTTATAAGAGACGCAGTATTCTCAGTGTACTTTTTGCTAATACACTTGCCCACGTTTAGACCTCTGACAGATTGGACATGCGTGGCAAACAAACCCAAAACACTGGCCCAACTTTCTCCATAACCTTCTAAAATAACAGGACCCCCTCCTTCATGTCGTCCTGGGCAAACGGTCAACGGCCGTGGGCGAAAGTTTATAATAGAATTTTTGAGCATGAATAATTATGTGAGTACGACTCCTTGCCATCTGCTGCTGTTGCTGCTTAGGCTGATTGGCCTCGTTGTCCTTCTTTGATTATGCACGGGCAGACATCAAATTTACTAATTATGGTAATTGATTTTAATTTAATAAGCACGCGACTAGACTGCCAAAAACGTGCCATTTATATGGGTTCAATCGTCGTAAAGTTTTCTGCATTTTTTTTGAGTTTGCTGGCCATGAGGTTCATGCTAAACTGTATGCAAATCACAATGTAGCTCACCATACCAAAAATGAACTAGAAGGTATAAAAATATACTTGTTAATAAGATTACTTGGCTGAAGAAAACCTTACCTTTCCCAGCATTTCTGTGCTAATTTCCACCAATCCCGCGGCACTGAACCTGCACTTTTCCTGCCCCAATTGCATACAGAGTCGGTTGAGTGCCGCATTTAGTTGGCGGTTCCGGCGATCTGTGGTAACCGTATAGAACAAGGCTCGGAACCTTCTTTGCAACACATCACAGCGTGTGCAAATCCAGCAGGGAACCATAATTTCCACGAGTTTTATGCATTCATCAGTGGCACAATCTGCAGAAGAGTTAAATATATTCTGTGGTGCTTATTAATATAGTATATTTTAGGTAAGATCCCTGAGTATCGGATATTAGATAGCTAGGAGATTTTGGATGTTACTAACACATAACACTGAAAGCACTATTTTGCCAAATAATGTTGAAATATATCCAATATGGCATCCCAAAAGTATGTATGAAAGTCCTCCATATTATTGTGATCAAACTCAGCTGAAAGTTACTCTCCACACTCCTAATAGATGCCCAGAGCAGTCCATGTATTTTTTGGAACTGCTTCAGCTTTTCCAGAGAGAGACGACGGATGGACAATGCCTCAAACCGCGTTTGTTTAAGTTCATTTACGATGTTTGATGCCACCTCGACGAGTTCAACGTGCAAAGCCAAGACCACGGAACAGTACAACGAGAACTCCGTCAATCGCAAGGTTGTCACTATATTCGAATACATTATGTAGAATCGTATATCTCTATTACCGCCAAAGGTCATTGTTAAATATGTTAGGCAGCATAATAGCCAAAATATATACACAATATTGCAGTATCTGCGAATGCGTTTCAGATTCACCAGTTGGGCCAGGAACTGATTTAAATGAATAATGATTTCCTCCAAGTGTTCCTCGATTTCATGGCTATCGGACTTCCAGAGCAATTCCAGAACAACGACGACATGAGTGGCCAATATGGATGCGCAATGGGCTATTTCGAAGAACTTTGAAAAATCATCAGCCAAATTGTTTTTGATATTTTTATTGTAAAATATAGAATACCACCATATGAAACATATCACATCTGTGAAAAGAACTATGTGGCAAAACACTTTTGAAACCAGGATGTTTTTTATTGGTAGCATTCCCAGGCACTTCATCAGGAACCGAATGCGGAGCACTGAGGCACTGTGTAGTTCGCTCGCAATTTCGACTCATTACTGAATTAGTTTCGGGTTGACCTCAACGGCGACACTTAGTAAATTAAAACAAAGTTTTAGATTATTTGTGCTTATCCGTAAAAGGGGGCACTCGCGTAAAGATAAATTAATTGGATTGTCAAGTTTAAGAATTGAACTAACAAAATTTACAAAACTAACGAAAAGAATTACTTACAAAATTGAATTGTTATGTCCGAGTTCTGCACGATTCCCAGGTACATCCAATAGGGCAAAGCCGAGGTGTCCATAAAGAACTTCACTAGCACAGTGATGAGACTCAGCTTAAAGTTGAGCTCTATCCTGCGAATAGTTTGCCAAAGTAGTCCATGGATTTGTTGCATTCTTTCCAGCTTCTTTATCGTCAAATGGCGGACGGCCCATGGTTCGTACTGCGTTCGCTGTAATTCCTCCAGAAGATTCCTGCCAGCTAGTACCAGTTCTTTGTATATGGCCAAAATCACGGCACAATACAACGTGAATTCCGAAAATCTCGCCAGGGTGACTAGCTCCGAGTAGAGGGCGTAGTATGTGAGGGCTCTACCATTCCACACGGTCACAAGGCAAAAAACCAAACATCGAACAAACAATGACGCGTAAATGGGTTGGCAGTAGCCACGCACCCGTTGCAGGTTTACATTCTGGCCCAGGTGGGATTTTAATCTATAGCTAAGCTCCTCGAGGTGGCTATCTATTTCCTTGTAGTGATTCCACCATATAAGTTCCATTCCAATAATAAAATGAGCTGTTGACAGGCTTACGAAGTCACTCAAGTCAATGGTGCGCGAAAAGGCGTCGTTCATAAAGTCGTAGGTGAAATCGTAGTCAAAGGTGAAGCGCAAATGTGTGGACACCGCAATAGAAACTATGAGCCAAAGATTGCAGAGTAATTTTGGAATAAGATGATTCGAAAATGGCAATATTCCAAAATATTTCATGGTACGTCGCATGCGAACCAGTGAGTCGGCGTGTAGTTCTCCCGCAACTTGATCCATGACTGAACCCGTAAATGGTGCTTTTTTTATTGGTCTTCAAATTAATTGGCTTATTGAGATTATCAGTGAATTATGGCCAATTACAAAGCAATGGACATTAGGGAATTAGCGCTCACCTTTCTTGCAGGTACCAACAAAAATATGTATTATTTTCCTGTAAACTCTTGGGGGAAAAACGTATTATGATTCCATATGTCACCTTACCTCTGCCAATTAAGACATTTTTATTTTGAGAAACATTTCAATTTGCCCTCCTGCCTGGCTGCTGATAAGATTCTCTTTGTAATCGTCCAAAATGACACATTTCCCATTCAAATTATCATCAAAGTGATGCCGAGACTAAGTGGAAGCAGATGCCCCAGTGCCCATAAGTGAAATGATTTGTTAATTTCATTTCACCACCATACCATTCCCATACTCATACTCATACTCATACCCATATTCATTCATATTCACACCAACTTGGGGGCGATGAAAATTGCTTATCAAAAATATGGCATGAAGGCGTGGTTTGGGTGGTGGCGCACATAAATTTGCATGCCTTTATTGCAACCGCAACGAATTGCGGAGCTGGGAAGACAGACTTTGGCAAACAAACGAGGATGTGTACACACACGCACACAAAGGAGCTACATACCCAACACACACCCACACAGGCACAGACACTTACGTCCGCTTTACTGGTTTTTATGCAACCACCGTGGCACTTTGTTTGCACACTTGTATAACACCTGCAGAACGAACGCCTTTGGCGGTGGAAGTCGCAAAAGCAGTGACTGTGTGTATTCGAAGTAATGACTTAATTGCCTCGTTCTCAAAGCTACCCAAATCCCCAACCACTGCAGCACGGGGCCACTGAGCCACTGAACCACTGAGGCACTGAAGCACCCAACCCGACCCGGACGATTGATCCAAAACCGCTGTCGGATGGGGGTGCCTGCAAGAGGGCTTCATAATTCTGCACAGGTGTCGAGGGCGCTTTGTCTTTGATTGTTCGTCTGGAGCGACTCTAATCTCTGCCAGCCACACCATCAGCAGAAGAAGCCGAAGGACTCCAGGTTCTGTCTAGCGTTACGATACTAAGGAGTTGGTCTGGGAGCCACTTAAAATTTGTAGAAGGAGCAAAGAAGTCTCTGGTCTGGGTTCAATTGGAGCAATTGTGCGGCGTTGATTTGTATAATTTTGTAATTTGTATACCGAAATTGTGGCCACACATGTGTGTGTGAGTGGTGGGTTGGTTGGTGGATGGGGGGGAAAACCATTTCGCTGTTTTGGGGGTAAAAACGTGTATAAATAAATTAAAATGTATATTGCCAATGGGATATGTTCTTGATGGGGGCGATGCAAGAGTTTTTTTGCTATTTAAACTTTAAAATTTTTCAAAACTTTTGTTCTAATAAATTATATATTGTAAAATATATATTACATTTCTAAAAAGATTAAATATAAAATTATAATAATTATATAAAATTAATCTGGTTTCTTAAATCAAATACCATTTAAGATCAGAGGAGCCAACCTTTAAAGATTCCTTATGAACTTGATAAGATTATTAAATTAATTATTGTCAGAATGATATGCTTACTCTAGAATCTCCCCAATCGGACCCAGTTGCTAAATGTAATTATCGAAATACTTGCCATGGGCTTGGCGTCTATATGGTTATGATATCCAATAGGCACCGTAAGGCATTAGTAAGTGCCCTGCACGTGGCCACAAGGACCGAGTTTGCTGACTTTGAGTTTCCGGGAAATGTGTGTGTTTGTTTGGCTTGGTTTGGTTTGGAGTGGAACTTCCCAGTGCCTCGGATGAGTCTGGTTTTGTAATTCTAATGCGGATGGCTGAACATCAGACACGCGCCTTTGCCACAGATGCTGGTGACGACTAACCCAGCCCCTAACCCGGGAGAACTGGAATCCGGCACACTGACTCCGGAGTCCGGATCAACTCATATGTGGGAGGCTCTAATGTAAGTCATTTCGTGTTATCTGATTTTAATTTGGCGCAATTTCCCTTTTCGCACCTGTTGTGACCTACCTGAACGGCACTCACACTCCCAGCCTCCGGCTTGCCATTAAAAATATGCAAATATAAATATGCTAATTTGCTGAAAATTGATTTTGCAATTTAATTGAAAATTCCAGGGCACACTGGTTTGTTGTAATTGTTGTTGCCATTGTGGTTGTTTTTGTGGCGGAGTGGGAGTGTGTTACATGAGTCTTGTCGCTGCGGTTGTTCGAACAGCTGCCACAAATTGCATAAATACGAACAATACTCCCAACATTTCCCCCAAAACATTTCCAACCTTCGCACATCATTTGCAACTTTTTGAGCTGCTAGCTGCTTTTAATGGCATTAAAATTGCCAAAATTACAACACGCATCACACACAGCCTGTTCTGCTCTGCCCTGTTCGGCTCTGCCATAGTCCCTACCCCCCAGTTGAAAATCAATAGAAAGAAAGTTCAATGCGACGATTCAGTGCCCCAGTATTAGGAGGCACTCCCTGACAAATGTTGCGCCTGATATATGGCCCCAGACTGGCTCAATAAATTCCATGTCGCTCCCCGTGTTGACTTGCAAAAATGTCAAATGTGGGGCAAGTGATAAATGTGCGGCATTTGGCGAGCAATGCAAACATGGCACCTTAAACTACAATCAAAAATAATTGCATTTTTCACAACCCAATCATAATGAGAAATGTTTCAGGGGAAGTTTCCAAAAAAAAAAAAAACAACAAAATAATGATATTGAAAAAAAGCATCAAAGCAGAGAGAAGCAAAAAGCTGGGCGAAGAAGTCAAAAGTCATGAAAATCCCGGCCAGACAATTGCAAAAAGTCAGTGGAATGGCAGCTAACATGGCCAGCTAAGTGATAACAACACACAAGCCCACACGGCATCACACTTCGGCAACATCATTTATCTTGTCTTGGCAGCCAGCGAGTCCGAGTCCGAGTAGATGTCGAAGTCGCCTGCAGTCTGAGGTCCTGGAGCTCCAAATCGGACAGGACCTCGCTCACTGACCGAGACAACAACTAAAAATATATTTTCACCATAGCTATTTATTGCCGAATTCGCTTATTTTCTTATTTTCTATTCCATGCGGAATGTTTGGCTCTATTTCTCACTTTAATTGGCAAGGTTAAGCGCGGGTGGAGAGTTCATTGAAATGAACTCTAGATTCACTTGTTATTCGATCGCATATTTTTATATTCCTCCTACCCAGCCAAGAGAAGAAAAAAAGGTCACTGTGACAATTATCAAAGCAGAGTTGTAAAAGTTTTCATGCTTTGGTGGGGATTTGAAGCGTAATGACAGCTCAGTTTTTGTGTTTCTGTTTGCGTTTTCTGCTTTTCGGGTTCTCGGGTTTTTGGGTTTCATTTCGTTGTTTTGGCCGCCAGACGTCGCAATTAGGCCAGCAAATGTGGCGAGCAAAAGCCGAAATTGCCATCGGCAGAGGGCAATCCTCCGTCCTCCGCCCACCGTCCTCTACAGCCAGAACAAGGACACATCCTTTGGTCTCTTTGGGGGAAAACAATTGAAGATTTATTGTCCCTCGGAGCATTCTTTTGGCACTGCCAATGTGCAAATTTGCGTTGAAATATATTCCCGCCGAAAAGTTGTGTAGGCAGCGCATATAAGTATGCTATACTTTTCCCACAAATCATAATCGATTCATTGACAAGCCGATGTCCATTTCCCCATTCTTTCATTCGTTGGTTCCATTTGATTTTACTTACAAGTTAAAGTTTTAAAGGATTTTCTTTATTTATTCATTTTTTGTTATTTCCATTTGAGCAGAATTAATAATAAATCAAATAGTATTCAAAGATGAATTTTATTTAAAGCTACTGACTATCACTTGAATTTATATTACAGGCCTGAAACAATTTGCACAGACAGGATTAGCTGACTCTACGTTTTGGTGTCAAGGACAAGCCAAGCTTATAAGCCGATTTCTGTTAAAAATATACATGCATATATGTATGTAGACGCATGCTGTCTTTCAGTTAACAAAAGTCTATTGAATATTCAGCGTTGGCTGCAAAATTAAGACTGCGGACCCTGAGACAACAAACAGCTCAGGTGACTGCCACGGTGACAGCATTATATTCTGGTGCTAAAGATTTTTACCAGCGCTGGTATGGGAGCACCCAAAGATACAGATACATCTACAGCTACAAATCCGAAGAACACGAGCCTGATACAGCTTCGCTTAGCATTGCTCCTTATTGCTGTTTACCATATTTGCGCTTATTTGTTTGTCGACTGTGGCAAATATTTGAATTTGAATTCAAACGTGCTTGACACATAATACTCCGCCCGGAGCCTTAGTCTTCGTAGCCTATTTCGCTCCGCAAATATTTTATGAATTTCAATGCGCCACGAGTGTCACGGTGTGAGGTGAGCTGTATGGATGTGAGCAGAGGTGAGGTGCAGCAGAAGTATCTGAAGCCGGCAGGTGACACAAATGCGACGGCGAATAAAAGGCAACAAAATGTGAAATTAGTTTGACACGTGTACCTCGGCATAAAAGAATGAGCAAATAAACTCACAAACACAAGTACAGAATCATCTCGGCTCAGACAGTTGCAGAGCTTTAGACCTTGAAATAACGTTGGTTTTAGGCATCTACGCAAATAATGCAGAAATTCTGACGGGGAATTCAAGTAACTCAAGGCTTGCCACCGCGGATTTGAAAACGAAAGTGCTAATTTCCTTGGCCGGTTTACCAGTGAAGATCACACACTATTGAACTCAACTTAGCACTACTGAGTACTAAAGTACATTAAATATTGATATATTATTTGTTACCCAGATTTCCGATGCACTTTCTTATAACCTATGTGGATGTCTGTCTAGAGACAATAGCCCCCAGTTGTAAGGATCTTACACATAAGGAGAACAAAGTGCTCATGGTGGTCTTGAGACATTTGTAATCGGATGTATGTACATATATGCAGACTGAGAATCGCATATGTAAACGCAGTAAAAGCACAAACACATTTCACCACAAATCTACTTAAAACGCAATTAAGTTGAATGCAAATACGGTTGGGAATTCGGTTCACTGGCGAGATGGCGGTGGCACATGGATCTCCGGTTAAACAATGGCAGTCGGAAAAAGATGCAGATGCATAAGCCGCTTCCCCCTTTATTCCGCCATTTCCATCTTATGTCTGACACGCTTACTCTCTGCAGGTTGCATATACAGGCTGACGTAATTTTCGCAATAAAATATTCCACGCAGTGGAAATAATAAAGTGAAAGCCCCTGTTCCTGATAAGATTAAAAAAGCATTCAGAATATGGCGTAGTTACGTCCCAGAAAAAAATCAATCCATTTACACATTGTGTGATTTAACTCGGAGATAATCTTTGAAAAAACGAAGCTCTTGGAAAAACCAGAGAAATAATTTGACAATTAAATATTAGACAGTTACAGTTGTTCCTTATAATAAATTGATATTAGGATTTTATTAAATACTGCAAAAATGGGTATCCTTTTTTCTGGCGGTGCATGACCTACCTGGCTTTGCAGCATATGGCAGCTACAAGAAGCTATCTTCTACTTTTCGTCGCTTCTTGCTGATGACTTAAAAGTTAAATTTGTTTTTGAATAAACTTGAATCAAGTTTTTCCCAAGGAACAGGATGCTGACTTTGGACCGGCAAATGAAATGTAAGAAAAAGTAAGAGGGGGAAGCGGCAACACTTCAAGGTTGTTGGCAATTTGCGAAACACGGCCAGGTAATTGATACGAGTACAGCTGCCAAGCAATAAAAATAAAAATATGTTCGCTCCCTTTACACATACAGTAAATAAATAAAATCAGAAGCAAAGAAAATTTGTGGAAATGCATATGGCAAATTGTTTTCAAGTGCGTGAGCTCCTTGCAAATTAATTGCGCGTGCCGGCCTTGCCTTGTCAAAGTTTTGGGCTTCCAATTGCGAACATTTTCTGCCAGCCCACGCCTTTGTGTTTGGGGCTCATTAGGCGCTCCTACTTTGAATCTGAGTTTGGCTTCCGACTTCGGAATGGAGTGAAGTATGGAGTGGAGTGCATTATGCCAAGAAGTTTATAAAGCCGTACACATGCCAAGTGTTGGGGGTCTGGAAACTGAAAACTGCAAACTGAAGTCGAGGACCAAGGTATAAACAAACGGCCAGAAGTCGGTGTTGCAGCAGTAGTATGTGTGTAGTAGTAAGGTAGCCGCTTTTTCGAGCAGTAGCAAAAGGAATTTCCTTGCCATAAATTCACTAAAAGCTTTTCGCAACGAGAATTTGTAGCTACCTTCCGCTGACAACATGGCTCACCTGTACAGGTGAGCCTGTAGAAGGAGGTGGCAGGTGGCTGGTGACTACTGGTAGCTGGGAGCTGGTTATTGGAGCAGCAGGATCCAGCCACCGTGGGGTGCCCAGTTCGTTGCAGTCAGACCATTTTTCTCGCCCTGAAAACGCCGGCAGCCAAAGCGAAATTTACGCCTTTACCTTCATTATTATTGCACTTTGCCACACAAAAATGCTGTTGTTGTTTGTGGTTTTGTTGTTTTTGTTGTTGTTTTTGTTGTCCTTTCGACCTTAAGTCATTGTTTTTGTTGTTATTGTTGCTGGTAGTAGTGGTGGTGGTGGTGGTGATGGCGGCGGTGAAGCTTGCCACCGCAGACAATTTGGCAAACGTGCAAAAGAAGTTCTAAATAAAAGTGCAAACTAAATGAGCATTTAGTGTGTTCGCGTCGTAAATTCCAGTTGAAATATTTCTGTCGTCTTACAATTTAGCTGGCAGCCACTGAACTTGGCTTAAAGCTTTAAAGCCCTTTATTGCCACACGGCGAATGCGTATGCGTTATGCGTTATGTGTCGCCATGAATACGTTTGCATTTTGCATTAATTATGTGCCAGCGGAGAGGACGGAGTGTGTGTAGGCCTTTGACAGTGTTAAGACCATCTAGGCATCACTCGGCCCGGGCACAATAAAATGGGGTAATGAGGCGCAGCTGCCATGGCTAAATACACACACCGAGAGCTCTGAAGAGGGAGCAACAGCACGCCCACACACCTATCCACCTTTTTATGGGTCTGACAGTCGTTTGCCAGGATCTGGACCCGAACTGGTCGCCTATTTATGTTTCTGTGTGTATATATAGTACGTACAACGGGTATGTGAATGTGCCTACATACCGCACCGTGGCGCATGACTTCATTAGTGTAATGAAAACAGAAACTGGCAGCAAAAATGTCAAGGTTGATACCCCTTCGCCGCGCTTTGCTCTTTCGAGCAAATCGTCGCCAATCCGACGACCGGTCCATTTTCGGAGGCTTAACTTAGTCCGCCGTAGTCCATAGTCCGTAGGCCCGGGCAGTGCCGGCAAAAAGGTTAACACTTGCAAAATGGCTAGCAAGGACGTGCCCGAGTTTCGTTTTGAATAACAAATTTAATTAGAATTAATACATGCGGGCCTGGGCCAAAGCCCGGTAAGATTCAATGCCGAGGAAAGCTGAATGGCTGTGTCCCAGAGCCCAGTAATTGGTAAATGCTGAGCCCAGCAATATGTATGAAACTGGTATCAGCACATGCAATGCCAATGGGTTGCTTTCCATCCATTATTTTTATCCATGAATAATTAAATCGATGGATACTTATACTTTCATTATAATAAGTCAATTACTTTAAGACAATTGGTTAAAATATAAAATATTTAACTAAACTGGAACTTAAGATTATAAAATTTAATTGCGCCCAGGTTTTGGTAGTAGTAGCAGGCCGAAAACATTTGTCACAGCCACGCCAACAAGACAAATACACAAAATTTAAGTAAACATGTTAAAACCATAAAAATGCAAGTTTACAAAAGAAGCTGAACAAGTTTGTTTTAGAGCAGCCAGGACCAACGAAAAAACTCGCGTTGCAAAAAAGCCAAGTCGTGTAGAAAGCTATGGCTCCTTTCCATGTAAATCTTAGATTGTGTGGGTGTACGAGTGTGTCCAAAGAAAAAGAGAAGCTCACACAGAGACACATTCTATAGTGAGGCAATATTTTTAGTGCTTGCAACGTCCAACAACAATAGAGAGTGTCGGGCGTTGGTGGGCGGGTCGAAATATGTGAAATCATGAATAAACTGCCATGTGCACAACATTCAACATTTTCCATGGCAGCAGCATTTCTTTCTCTATTTAACTTTTTTTTGTACTTTTTTTAAAGACGTGGAAAGTTTGGATAAGCAAACGCAGAGCAAAGGCAAAGGAAAAGCTAACGCAAAACCCACTGCAATTGCCCATTGTATGCAGCAAATTCAGCGTAGAACTTGACTTTGTGGGCGAAGACTGTTTACTGCCGCCTTCTAGGGTAAACTTTTCACTTTTCACTGCTTCCGGCAAAGATGAAAGGATCCTGGGAGCTGGAGAACTGGCTCCTGCCGCTCCACTGAGTGCCAAGCGAGAACAAGAATGTTAATCGATGGCGAACCTTTCATTTTCATTCTCCTTTGACTAACGCCTGAGCATGGGAGCTGGCTTTCCATCTCAACTCGCTCCAGAAAGCGTGTGTGACACATTAATATTGACTACTGCCATCTAACAATGCGGTTTTTTTTCCAATACTGTACTCCTGTATTTGATTCATGAAAACTTATTTACGCCTCGGCTGTCGCCGACACATGCTGCCAATTCGGGCAAGCGGTGCACTCCTTTGACGGCATCCCTTCACTTGCATTTTGGCGGTAAATCACCGCACACAGTCACACATTTTGCCCAGAAATGCACACTACAATTGCATAAATACTCTGTACCTACCAGTTTGATATCCTGGAAGAGGATAACATAGTTTTTGAGGATGTTTTTCTTAAGTATTTAGCCTTGAAGTTGAAATTTTTACGACTAGGCTTTTGTTAAGGGAACAATTTAGTCAATTTTATTATTCAAAGATCTAAAATAAAAATTATATACTCTTATCATATATGCTTAAACAAAACTAACTTTAATTAGTTAGTCTGTAAATATAATTTAAAATTAAAATGAGTTACTATTCGAGGTATTTTTTCATTCGTTACTTCACAATGCACTCTTAGTTTTCTGTCGTCTCTGCCGTTTTTCCAAGCTGACTTTTCTCCTCTGCTGTGCTTTTTATAGTTTTTCCTTTTGCCGTTTTGCCTTTCTTTTTATTTTTGTGCTTTTTTCGCCAACACCCACCATTTGGCGTTGCCTGCAGCTCCAGCTGAGCTTTGGTGATGAAGGGTGCAGCTTAAAAATGAATCATTTGACTTTTTCTTATTAAATAATTTATAAGAATTAGTTGAGATTTGCATTTTTTGCTGGCTGGCCTCCAGTGTGGTATCTTACTTCCCTCCTCAACTCCGCTCTCCCCCAGTGGACTCTGCAAATTTCTATTTAATTCGAAATTTATTGCATGCAATTTTCTTTTTTTCCTCCGCACTTTTGCTGGTCTTGGAATTTTGTGCTTGATTTTAAAGTGCCTGATTTCTTGGCCAGAGGGCAATTGAATTTCAGTCTAGTATCTTGAAATTTGTCCAAAAGTTCTTGGTTGCAGCTTGTGATCCACTTTTGGTTTCTGGGAGATGGGAGTTTGGAGTTCAGGGCCCCGGACTGGACTGGAATGTTTTGCTTCATTAGCCATGTGAAGTGGATCACGAGCTGCAGCAGAAAATAGCAATAATAAAGACAAATGTACAAACAAAATCCTTTTCAAATTGTATCTGAAATTTTTTTTCATGCTGTTGCATTTCGAAAGTTGCCAGGGATATGGATACGAACTGCACGTTAATTTTCATTTCCATTTGCATTTCGGCTGACGAACTGCGGCATTGTGCGCGACCAGCAATTTCCGCTTTTGGAGGGGGCGTGGCCATGCCAGCTTATTCAGTTATCTGCACTTGTAGTTGTTAGCTGTTTGCTGTTAGCTGCTAGCTGTTTGGGCATCATTTATATTTGATGTGCGCGCTATTGTTGCATCTTAGGGCAGCTTAAGTTGCCATTAATGCCAGAGAGTGCAGTGTGCATTCTAAGAGCTTTTCCGACTAACCACCCCTCCTCATCCTTCTTAGTTTTTCCATTTTCAATTGCCGCCACTTGCAGCTCTTGAACAAGTTTGCAGTTTCCCGACAAGCTGAAGCACAAGTTCTTAAATTATTGTAATTTTATACGGAGCTGAAGGAAAATAAACGAACAATGTAATTATGATGTGGCCTGTCTCTCGGCCTTTGTCTGCTTTAAGTTTTGCAGTAATTAATTAACTTTGCTTGCTTAAGAAATTAAATACAAATAACTTTGATATTTGTTTGCCAAACTGGATTACACATCTCATTTTGCCGTAAACGATGACTGAGCGTTGCATGTCTGGTCCGGCTTCCCAGGTTATAGCTTTTCTCGTAGACTGTTTGCTCAAAATGTGCATATTATTGGAGAACGATGTGAGTGTCTGTACGCAACTCAATTGCCGGGCCATAATTAATGTCAGTGGCATACTTCGATATTCTAATGATGGCAAAATGTTTGAGCTGCATTTTAGTAAAACGGGTTCATTAAGCCGTGGCATATATTACCATATTGACTTCAATACTATGTAGTTTGTTTCAATTTCACATTATTACTTTTGAGTGGTCAGTATTTTCCGATAAAGAGCACGTGGTAAGGTAAACTGAATGGACAATATTTAATAAATCTCTTCCGTACACACTTTAGAATTGGTTGGACTAGTCCTGCCCAGGGCCGCCGCTCATCCCCACTTAGCCATGCAAGCACTTTGTACAACAAAAGCAGAAAAGTTTGGATTCCGTTTTCAGGACTCTGGTCGCAGCACTCAGGTCTTGGAATCAGGAAAACTCGAAAGAAAACGGGGATGAGACCATGGCCCTTGGCTTAGACTGAATTGGTGACCATATTGTTGCTTTTGATGCTCTTTGCTTACTTTCTATTCATTTCATTTCAATATGCATTTTATTTGCCGAAAATGTTTAATCGATTTTATGCAAATCATTTCCATTTCTTTGCCATGCCGGGCTCTGTTATGTTTTGCTGTGCTACTGGGCTGTGTGGTGTTGTGTTGTTGTATTGTTGTATTGTTGTATTGTTGTGGCACTGCAAACACTCGAAAACCATTACAAAATAATAATAATAAAAATCTTGGCCTGCTCCTGGCCGCAAATAAATTATTTGTGATGGAAGGCCAGAAAAAACGAAGAGCAAAGAGAAAGCTAGCGAGCTGGAGATGGAGATGGTGATGGAGCTGGAGAAAGGCATGCAAATGTATGCAAACAAAGAAAACTTCCTAATGGAATTTTCCACATGCCGGCCATATGCATAAAACCTTCTAAACAAACCCGGCTCGGGTTGGTATGGGTTGGTACCGGGCTCTGGGCACTTTGCAGTGACCATTTTGCTTGAAAGCTCTCAACACACGCATGTCAAAAACTGTGGCTGGCCAAAAAAAAAACGCATGCCATACAGAAAAAATTGAATTGCGAAAAAATGGAAGAAATTGGTTGTGGAAAAAGATGGCGTCAAGCTGTGCAATTCTTCCAACGATTCGGTTTGGTTTTGTCAATCCCTTTGGCCGAGTTCGAGCTGGATTTGAGTCTGTGTCCAGGGGGCGTGTGTCAAGTGAGTGGCTTTTCATTACGACCCATGCCCCATAACCCTCTACTCCTACACAGAAATGTGTAAGTAATTTTCGTTGCTGTTGCTGTTGCTGGTTCTGGTGTTGTGGGATATGCTGCATTGCGGTTTTGGTGCAACAAGCTAATGAGTTTGTGGTTGCAGGGACACCGAGCATAATTGCTTTTAATTGCAATCAGCAAATTATGCATACTTGTAGTTGTGGTCGTGGGTTGCAGAGGAATTCAGAAGATGTCCTCAATATTTTCCCCTAAAGACGCTTAATAGTTTCTTTTCTATTGATTTTCAATTGTTTATTTTGTTCAATTGCCGTACTCATATTCATCCATCGCTATTAATATTGAAGTAGTAACATTTCCCATACGCCCCGTGCGCCGGAAAGAAGATACATTATCTGCATTCTGATAAGTTTTATTTACAACATTCCTGGCGATCTTATCGGCTGGAACATTAATTGAAATTCCGACAAATCAAATTAGGCAAACGCAATTAGCTAATCAAGCTTTAAGGGTGTCGTTCTTTAAGCTGAAAAGCACTCAAAATGCGTCACAGGGGACGAGACATTGGCCAACTTTTTGGCAACTTTGTGCAATTGAAACAATGGGTCCGCCATAAAGTTTGCCGCCAAACAGTTTGCCACCCATCATGCCACACCCTACCAGCCCTCCAACCCCCTGGAATTTGGCTCTTTTATTCACCCTTCCGGCGCTTAGAGTTTGAGTAATGGAACTTCAAAAACGCAGCCGCCGCAAAACATGAAAACTAAAGCCGCTTTTGTTTGTCCGTGTTTGCTGAGCTCGGCGGTGCGAATGCCGGATTTGGGGTGAGTGTGTGAACGCTGAATGTAATGGCAATTAAGGGGAACAAGCGAAACCACAATAGGATTATCAGTTTTATGCAACTGCCTATAACCGAGACTGGGTGATCAAATAGGATTTCTTAAATGTACTTTTTACAATAGTGCTAAAAGGCAAATTGTGGTTCAACTTCTGGCCATCCTTTCCCTTTGCCCTTTATTGCAGCTCATTTATGGTTGAATTCTTGAAATTCGTTGGCGGCCTTAATCGTCTTTTGATTCTTTTTTACATTCTTATAATTGGCCCTCATTCATCATATTCAGCGTCAATTATTGGGAAGCTGGTGCGACTGCCAGAAATGCATCTATCTTCATTTGCATTGCTGCATTACGTCATCAGCTCCAGCTGCCCCTTAGGATGCCCCGGCAGATTTAAAATAAAAAAGGAGGGGCCAAAAAAGTCGTCTATAATCTGAAGCTTAATCGGTAGTAATTGATTTATCGCGTGGCGCCTCAACTGCAGACAATTAAATTACATCGACGAAAAAACAATGAATTTCGCAATTCGGCCATTCGGTTTGTCCGTTTTTCCATTTTTCTTTGGGGCTCAGCAAAAACTTTTCACTGGCCAAATCAATTGCATTTGTATTATTATTTTAATGCACCCGCTAAAAATTTATGAAGGCATAACACAAAGGTAAACAAAAAGTTATTCAAATATTTGCTGTGAAAGCCGGAAAAGCCCCAAATAAGTCAATGAAAAACGTCGTAAAAATGTAATGAAATCGATTTTTTTGTTTTGGTTTTATTCTGATTTCTGCATGTTAATTGTGTTGTTTTTTATAAAAATATTTTGATTATGCCCGTCAATTGGTTTTGGTTATTTTTTCTCCTATGCTTTACAATGTTTCCGCTGGCTTTGGCGTTGTTTTAAAAAAAAATTGTTTTAATTTTTTTGTGGCTTCGTGTCCGACAGCTGGGGGCATTGACATTTGCATGTGTGATTGTTTGCAGTTTGTTTGCTCGCATTCCCATTTGTATTCACATCAGGTTATGTGTGCGAAGGACAAACATAAGCACACACACATACCTTCACGCACTCCCAAACAGATCGACAAACACACCCAGACCCATACCTACATCCACAACAGCCCCCACACAGACTAAGTGCTTAGTTCATAAACGTTGACAATTAATTCAGCAAAATGCCAGCCATTCAACTAATTGGAAACGCTTAATGCGAAAGCGAAACCAAAGCCCAAACGTCCCGGCCCGGCTAATGAAATTATTTGTAGCAATTATACGGCACCCCAGGGTGTGTTTTTGAGCCGCATACACATCGTCCATCGGTTCTCGATCCCCAAGGACAGGGCCTATTTATTTGAGAATTTTTCTTGCAATGCCGCTCGGCAGCAGGGCATCAGCTGGTCGGGCTCGGCGTACTCGAGTGTGTCCAAGTAACTTTGACCCTCGGCTATAATCTTTCCCAGATATTCGTTGAAGACATCGAGATTCAGATACCGCCAATTGGGGCACTCGTACCTGTGGTGATGGCGCACATTCCGGTGGAAGACCCACTGTCGCTCTAGGGGCTTCTCCAGGCCCAAGGGCTCTTTCAGCGGAGAGGCGGGGTCCACGAACTTTTGGGTGATGGAAAACGAAAGTCCCAGATTGATCATGGACTGGATCTCCGGAATAGACAGCAACTCCTGCAAGTCGCGGTCGGTATGCTTGACCTTCAGGACGGTGGTGTACCAGGCTGGCATGGAATTGAAACGAATCGCCTGCATCAGAGTCACGGCGTAGTCTCGTCGAATGCTCCAATCGTGCAGTAGCCACCGCACAGCACTCATAAACATTTCCATCTCGGAGTTAACACACATATTGGAGTGGCTGAGCATGTCGAAGACGTGCCTTGCATCCATCTCCAAAAACTCCTCGGTGGCGACGGCCATCAGGAAGAACTTGTGGATGCGGCCGAGCATCAAATCCTGGAGCAAGGGTACCTGGTATGGTATGGTCTCTATGTACAGCAGGAAGGCGTCTCCCTGGTTTAAAAGTGTCGGGTCATCCAGCCGAGTCCACAGATGTGCCAGGAGCTCTGGCATTTCCAGGAAACTGGCCGCCATGTAAAGAGCAAAGATGTTTTTCCTGTGCAGCTTCGCCTCCGGATTGATCATCCACTCGTAGGCCAACGCGAATCCCTTGGCACTGATCACCTCCGGACTCAAGGTGATCACATGGGTTGGATTGAAGTGTTTGAAGAACTCTGTGCACAGTTGCAACACTGGCATATGACACTGGAAGCTTTCATCACCCACTCGGATCTCCACATCGGGACAAATCTTACCGCTTATCATTTTCATGATTCCATCAAGTAGGAACCCATTCTTGGCACCGAATGCATATCGAATCAGTTCTCTTGATTCGGTGAAGCCCATGTCCTTGAGGCTGACCTCGGGCAGGACTTCATAGGTGGCGTCGAC
The DNA here is from genome assembly GCA_035045925.1 of Drosophila atripex. Lineage (NCBI taxonomy): Eukaryota > Metazoa > Arthropoda > Insecta > Diptera > Drosophilidae > Drosophila > Drosophila atripex. The sequence goes on along the minus strand of JAWNOP010000069.1, from coordinate 13,187,604 downwards.
TTTTTTTCCGCAGCATTTGGCCACTATCTTCTTTGTTTCTTCGTCGCTGCCATTGTATTTGAATAGTATTTTCAGAAAAATATAAATGTCCCATATGTACTTACAATATGGGCAAGTTCATTTCGTCCTTAGCGATTTCGGAGCTCGCTTTCTTGTTGGCATCCTTTTTGGTCATTTTCTCTTTCCCGCCTATACAATGAGAATTTTGGGTTGTAGATAATACTAGAAATGTTTAAGGAAAGTGGGACTTGTGTTATTTATCCAAAGGGTAAGTTTAAACTCATAGCGCACTGATGTTTTGGCACTCGATTTGTGGCATTAAAAGGATCATTTGCGGCTGGCAAAAAGCCGCAAGTGGGCCACACTTAAACTACATTTAAGGATTCCAGGCTCAGATTTTGGATTCTAATTCCTACCTGGGAGACTTCATGTTTATATGCCGAAACTACGTCTGAGGGCTCAAGGGCTAATCCGGGGGATTTTCGAGTGGTGCTGTTTATCTATGCCCACACAGTTTTCAAGTGCTCCAGAGCTCTTCGTTCGGCTGCTGCCACTTCCTGCTCCCATTCACCTAGCCCCATATTGGAGCGACCGCAAATGCCAGTCATTACATGCAACGATTGTGAGCCGGCCAAGATTTCATGTGCCAACAACAAGCAATCAGGCAGGATGGAAGGGATGGACAGCACAGGACAGACAGGACGAGGAGTGATGGGAGCAGTGGTGTGTGGGTTAGGGTTTCATTTGGCCTCGTCGGTGGGTTGGACAACAAGAAAATTGAGCTTAAGTTGCAATTAAGCAATTGCCCAGCCGGCTGAGCTGTTTTAGATGCTGATGCTGCTTCTCCATCCGAACCTGGCTAATAGCAGCAAGTTATTCAAGTGGCTGCTAACTCGGCTCTCCAGGGAGAGGGCCCAGCTGCAAATAATGCAAAATTGCAATGAAATGCGGTAAGGTGATCTCTAACCATGGCAGTGGAATTCTCCGGTCAGCTCCGGTCGGCTCGCTCGTTCTTTTCTATTTATGTGCCGTTGCTTTCCAATCACCAGCCAGCAAACTTAATACAATATTTAAGCCGCAAACGTAGCACAATGTAAACCAAAGTAATCTCGAACTCAGCTCCGGCTGTGTGGCTCGACTTGGCTTGGCATCCTGTGGCAAGTGGCACGACTTGCGGCCAACTGCAGCAACAGTGCAGTTCGCAGGGGCGGACGAGTGGGAGTTTAGCAGCAAATGAAAAAATGGGGAAAAAAATTCGCGTTTTTTAAGTGGAAAACTTGGCCCTTACATTTGGACATGGGGCTCGTGGCTTGCAATGAACCTTAAAGTGTGCCTCAAATGCAGTTCAAATGTGTTTGCTATATTTGCTTGGGAATTTTTGCGAAGTGAACACTGAAAAAATATATAAAAATAAAAAAATATTGAGCTTTAAATTATATGAATTGTTAATTGACGTTAAAACGGCCTTGTATTCTCATACATAAACGCATACGATGCCTTTTTACGGTTTTTTTTTTGTCATGTTTTTTTTATTAAGGTTTTGGTTTGCTTTGTTTGTTTATTAAATATATTAATTAACTTTCATTTCAGTTTTTGTTATTTTTCTCTCCATAATTAGCATCTTTCCTAAATCGATGGGCTTGCACTGGGACCAAAAATCAATTCGATTGAGTTTAAGCTTTAATGCCCTGTCTGCAGAGCCATAAAGTTGAGAGGATTGTCGGCTGATGCCAATGCTGCCGTCCAATGAATTTCAAATTACCAATAAACAATTGAATGAGCAGCGAAATATAAACACACACTGCCTAACTGGTACACACGGGCACACACGCGAATGCTAATCAGCGTTGTTCACTGTGAGCTTTATGCTTTTTCGGTATATTTGCGTTGCTCATACGCAGTGTGGGCCTCATCGCTAATCCCGGCACGGAGCATCAATAAGTCAAACACGTCAATGGCAAGCAGTGTGTGATATCGGGGAATCGGCGAATTCTGGAAACAACAATAAAGCTACACGAACAACAACAAGCACTCTCATAGAAGAGACAGGAGGCAACAATTTATTGTTGCTCAATGTCGCATTTATCATCACTTTATGCTACTTAATCGAGCCTTCCGAAGTCCCGCTTCCGTCCTGCTCCAAAGATGATTTCAATGTTTACCAACGTCTCGTCCTGGGCTCTTTGTTTGCTTATTGTTTTTCGACACACATTCGCGCACACACACCCACAACATCATACACAAAGATGAGCACTTTTCAGCGTCTTTTTATGGTTTATGGCGCCATTGAATTTTTCGTTTGTTTTCTTATTAAATTATAATTTATATGTGTAGTCGCATCAGCCGCCAAGGACACAATCCTGGCCAAGGCACTTTGTCAATTGTTTAATAGAAAACAAAGGAGATACGAGTCTGAAAATGGCTTACGAGATGGAAGCTGAATGGAATCTGGAGGGAGCACAGGACATTTTGTTATTTATACATGCGCACGGCGTACTCAATTACGACTTCGAATGGCAAACAACTTTCTCGGGTGTTTGCAGGTCAGAACGTGATGAAAAGTGCGATAGTAATATATTAAAGATGACAGATATCGCATGACTTCTGATTCCTAGTTTTTTTTTCACAATAAAAATAAAAGGATATTTGTCTGGGTGGGTAACTACCTTGTCACTTCATTTGCGAAGAGTGTGTAGAAAAAAGCAAATATCAAACTATTTTATGGCCCGAACGGGCTGTCGAAAAACGCACTCAAAGCTAATCCACTTTGGCGAATCATTTGCATTGAAATGACACTGGTATTGGAAAAATTTGCAAACTATTCCAACTGTTTTACTAAAATACTAATGCACATGAAAGGCATGCAAATGCCAAAATCAACCGACTAAACTATTCGCATAATTAATTGCACGGCATAGTTGGTTATACATTTTATTTCGGTTTTATTATTTCGTACATACATAGGTAGGTAAAGAAAATACAACAAAAAAAAAAACAAAGCTCCGCATTGCATTAAAATTCATTAAATTTGCATACAACTTTTAAGCATATTTGGAACAGTTTGTGCATCTGATTCATTGGCTCGATAACAAAAATTTTAATAGCAAATTAAATTGCCAATGGGCTTTAACTAATTTGCACCCGAATATCAGCCACCAATAATGAACAGCCACAACACCAGCTGGCCATTTTCTATTTCATAAAGCCAAAAATGCAAAAATATGTACTGAACAGGTCTAGAAACCGCATGGATTCGACTATGCCATACCTATGGTGTTATTCAAACATGTAAGAGAAATCATCATGACAGTATTATAGCTCTAGTTCTGAATACCTTCACTTTCCATGTAAGGATTGTACAAAAAATCATAACTAAATGGCAAACATTTGGCAAATCAATTTAATTTCGCGCATGAAGTTATTTTGTGTTTGTTTTTTAATATTTTAATTAACTGCCAGATGTAATGATTGCGAACGAGTTGGTTCACAAACAATTTCGCCCCGACAGCTGCTGCCGGCATCTAGAAGGAGGATTTTTATTTTAATTAAATCCACTTCGGTGGCGATGGCGGTTAACCCACGAAAAGATAAGCCCCAAGCTGGTGCTGACATTAATCATTTTACCTTTCAAATGCATTCCCATTAGTCGGCCGCCAAATTGAAACTTAACTCGATGCAAAGGGAATCACGTCTCTTTCCACGGAACTTTTCCCCGGAGGCTATGGCTCATTAATAACCGACAAGAAGGCATAATTCTTTGTCTTCGCCCGGATGACGGTCTTTGTATGTATCCTTTTATTTTTTCATTTCGTTTATCAGTCGCCTCTGGCGATATCCTGGCTACTGAAAATGCCAAACAAAGGCCGGACGGTGTTAAGGCATCTCCGGGCTGGCTGCAGGATGAAGATATTGAGACGATTTGCTAAGCCGAGTTAAATATTGACCAACTAACTACTGACTTACATTAAGGCGCCCAGCGGCCACAACTTTTCCAATTAAATCTCGGGGAAAGTTCGCTTACTCCATGTGCGACTAGGAAACAAGGAAAGTTCTAATGAGTTTATTAATCAGCGATAAATTTGGCCAGCATATGCAGGAAAAACTTTCAATTGAAACGCCCACGGCAAGTTGTCATAATTTCTAATCAGAGGAGTAGGTAATAGAAGTCACTGCTTTGGATGAGTCAGGGACGGACACTATATAAACATATGTCTTGAGGCCAAGGACGAGCTAAAATTGTCTATAAGCCAAAAGGGATAAAGCTTCCCATGCCCGGACAGTCGGCTAATTAATGTGCAAAGTGTCAATTAATCAATCAGCCGAGCGATCAATCCTGCCGGCCGGCTGGCTCAGGCTCAGACCGGCTCAACAAAAGCCCAAACCCAGGGGCCGGCCAATACAAGCCAGTTAGTTACAAATCCTGTGCCATTTCCCTTCCCGGAGTCCCGAATTTCGCCATGAGTGTATTGACAGGATAAACTCAACAAGCTGTCAGCGCGGACCAAGGCAAATAGCTGGCGACAAAGGCTCAGCGGGTCTGGCGGCTTGGAAGACAAACAAAAAGGATATTGGTTAGGAGCGGAAGAAGGGCCGGCAAGAAATAAGAAAATTTCACCAAACGAAAACGGAAAACGTTTGGCAGAAAGCTCATTTAATCAACCATTGCCTGGCAACCCACTGTCCTTTAATTATACTCACATAAAATCAGGGAAAAAGGTGGGGGAAAGGTGAGAGCCAAAAGTCAACTGGCATCTAATTATTATGACAAATATCAAGCATCCGTTTGACTTTGACTGTGTCTGCGGTAATTTCGTGTCAAAGGCTTAAATTTCAGCTTTTTTTTAAATAAAACGTAGAATCTATGTGAAAATAACTGTTGAATGTTGTGGGGAATCTACATCCACAAAAGCAAAAATTAAATGGCGTTGAAATGTATCCTTTATTGAATGCAATAATTTCTTTCTTTCAATAAAACCAATTTAAATATTTCTTCTGCAATACACAAAATTTTGATACACCTTGTGGGAAATCCTTATGCGGAACAATTTTCATCCGATGAAGTGGGACGTACAGACTTATCTTCCTTTTCAAGCGAAGGAAGACAAGTTTTCTCTTTTCCCATGGTGGAATTTCGGAGGAAAAACTTGGCGAGGCAGGAGCAACCCAGGAGGATCACAGTCACAACATTGCATATCATAAGTTTGTCCAAGGAGCGGCGCATAGAGTAAAAACTGCCTCCGTGTCCTACGAAATAACAGAAGTAAATGCTCATCACATTGCTGATGAGCAGCACGCACATCACGATGGATCTTGAGTTATGGCGAGCAAAGGGAACCAGAGCATACAGGGTTGCGATGACAATAACGGCTGGCAAGGCAATCTTCAAAATTATGAAGCTGCCAGACAAAACCATCGAGATGTGGCTATAAAAGAGGCGTGCCGTGGTGGGTTCGAACTGAAATCTGGTCACCCAATGGCCGACTGCAACGAAAGCCACGTAGAAGTACAGAAGAATAGCGAATGCATAGCGGTATGATTGCTTCAGGTATCCCTCAGGATTGTAGCCCAATTCCTCATCATCTGCAATCTCCTCCTGTTCCTCCTCCCCTTTCTCCGCAACGACCTTGTCTTCGTCCATCACCTGCTTACTCTCCTCATAAAGCTCCAAGCCGAAAGCAAATTCCGTAATCAATATTTGAATGATCAACGCTCCCCAGCTGGTGGAGAGCAAACAAATCAGTCCAATCATGTTTAGGGTGATCAGCTCCAGACGGCTCTTGGCTTTCGGCAGCTTGTCGCTATAGTACCGGATCGACAGGAAGGCATAGGCCAGATAGGACCAGCACATGGTCTTCACGTAGTTCCAGATGGGCTGGTTGGCGTCGAACTGGTAGGCTCCATAGGCTCCCAACATCAGAGTAATAGTATTGATTATCCAGACAACGGGCTCGTGTTGATGTCCCAGAAAGACTGGACGCACCACCGCTAGCAGCATGCCCATGTGCAAAACGTAATTCCTCTTAACCAAAAGAACGTCAATCTTTACGTCCGGGTTGTGCTGCAGGTACAGGAGCCCGCCCGCCAGAACAACCATGGATAGCCAGACGAAAAACTTAATCGAGGGCTTTCGGAAGGCCCGCCAATTGTGCAGACACACCGCGATAGCGTACAGCATAGCCAAGTGCTGGTAGATGAATGTCATCAATACCAGCAAACCAGCTGGAATCATGATGAAGGCCAAGTGCGATACCGGAACATTGATCATGTTGCCTTGATCACCGCGTTCGGCCAAGGCCATCATTAAAAGACCAACTGGCAGCAGCAAATAGAATCCCGTGATGAGTGGCACATTCTGCAGGAGCACTAGCGTTAGCGCCATGATTCCAAGGAGAACAGCGATCAGGGTTGGCCACTTCAGGTATCCTTCACGATGCTCTTTCTCCTCCATCGACAACCTAGTCAGCTGCAGTAGCATACAGACGCTCCAAATAAAAAAGGATGCCGTGGTGGCCATCAGCAAAGGGATTTTGTAGTATTCTGTATAGTAGGCTATACACCTTTGGGCCAGGTTGGCCATATTCCTGCTGGCTTTGATTGCCTCCTTCGGCTTACCCTCGTCCATGAGTGCTTTTACTTGTGCCGAGTAGTTTGCGATCTTTTCTAAATTCAGTTCCCAGAAGAAGGGCAACCACTCGTAGAAGATGGCGCTTTCATGACGCCGTATGAGGATTTTGGCCTGTTCCAGAATCTGGAGGGCATTCAAGTGGAGGATCATGGCCTCGTACGGAGCACTCACACTAAGATAGCCCTCTGGAATAACTCCAAGGTTGTTCATCGGGGGCGGCAGGCCGATCAGGGCGGACATCAGCGACGCCAGCTGGATCTGATCCATATGGGCGATGTTGTCCCGGGTCGGAAAGATGCCACTAGAGTTGTCTGCAGATCGCTTCACCCCAGCTCCCCAAAGAAAAAGGGGTGTTTCCGTCTCCAATATGGATCCGTGGCCGTGATATCCTGAATTCAATGAATAATTTTATGATATATTAAATGTGATTATTGTACCCACCTTTTATAGTTTGTCCATGATCGGAGGTCACCAGATAGGCTGTCCTGCCGTCGGTGAAGACCCGTTCTATTAGCTCATAGGTGTGCCGAATACCTCTCTGGGTGTGCTTTAGCTTTTGATAGTACTGCGGATTTAGGAACGTATATCGATGACCGACTATATCCATGTCGGGCAAGTAGAGGAAAAATACAACTGGCTTGGTGTTGCGCAATTCCAGCACATTGTCGGTGTTGCTCAGATATTCTGCTACCTTACGGTATACAAAGCTATCGCATTTTAGGGTCCCTGTGTCACTCTCTGAGTAAAGTGTGAACCGAAGCGGGGCGCCTCCGTGGGGCTGGTGCTTGAAGAAAGTGTTGATGTACCTGTGGACCCAGCCAATAGTAGTGCGACTGCGATTGAAGACGGTGTCGAAGTTCAAAGGATTGTAGTTGTAATAAACCAGCGCAGCGGAAGGATCCTCATGCAGTCCTCCGAAAATGGCAATGTGTCCGGTCCGCGTCATCGTCGGAGCAGTACTATGAGAGATGGCCATTCGGCCATGCTTCCGAAATAAATCCCGTAAGTCGGGCACGTTGCTGCCATTCTTGTCCAGAAAGGTTATGGCACTCAGTCCGTCTATTAGGAAGACAACCAGTCGGTCTGCCGGCGCCTTAAAGCCCAACTCGCTCATCGTCTTCTGCGGCACTAGTCCCGGCAACTGGGTTGGCTGGAAATAGGTGCTGAGCAGGGAGCCCAGCAGCAGGAGCTGCACCAACAGAGCTTGCAGCTTCCACATATTGGCGCGAATTGTAAGTAATTATGGAAAATATTATGAAAAATATATACTCCAAGCCAATGTAATGTCAGTTACGAATGTGTCGGTAAGGCCAAGGCTTACTGATTTCATTTTTTAAACATTTGAAGCAAGAACAATACTGATCTGAAGTCGTATTAAATAAAAAATTATTATTTTGCGACGCAATTCGAAATGAACTCGGCTTGTCATCGCATCATCATCTGGCAGACTTGTTCCGCTTTAGTATCTCCGGACTAGGACTCTTTTTATGGATGCCATAACTCTGCGGCCTTGTCAAGCAATTTCAATTTGCCGCTTGATTTGTGAGCTGGCGCCTGGACTTGGGCCGCTTCTGCCTTGGGCGCCAAATGCTGCACGTTGTGTCCTTTGATTTACGCGCCTGCAATTTAAATGAGCTGCAAATTGCTGTTGCAGCAGCAGAGTACCTCCACCATTTAAGTCTTTAAGAGCAGACTTTCGGCCATCTTCGAGACAGTCGCGCCAATTAATTGCGGCCCATAAATTGCGTCTGCAACTTTTGTACCTCCAAGCAGCCGTGATTAATTCGATCAGCTTCCAGACAACGAATTCAGGTGCGCTTCAAGTGTCCTCCTGATGTTCAGACACATAATCTGACAAATTCTGATGGCGGGCATTCGGCTTTGTTTTCGCTGTTTCGCCGCCTGAGAAGCTCAAATGCTAGTTAGACCAAATGGGTTAAAGTCGAGTGAGTAAAGTCGGTGGGGCAGGGAGTCCCATTTGTCAGCTGAATGCGAGTCGGGCTAATGCCTCGGTCCACTGTCAGCCGTAAGCCAGCCAACAAATAATGGCTCAATGACTGAATGACCGGCTAACAGGAGATTCGTCTGGCAATTAAAGCCCTTGTTTTGCGTCTGGAAATGGGCTCATTTAACAGCGAACAAGAGTTAGGCGTTTTATGGTCACTAGTCGCGTGTTTGAAGCGATTGAGAAATGCTATTGAGTAATTGGGCAGCGGAGTGGCCTGTTAAGGCTACTCCTGCTGCAGCATCCTCGTGCCCCAAAGAGCTATGGAGCCTCTTATAGTCTCTTCCGGCTGTGCTTCACGGCGCAGGCGCTCTCTTAGCCAAGCACGGAGCCGACTCGACTCTGGGTCAGCAACATGTTGGCATCCTGGCAGCGGGCCAATGTGGGTTATTGTGGCCAGCGACGAGTGTAGGTAAGTGGGTCGGTTGGGCGGCCGGGTGGCCGCAAATTAAACGAATTGTGGCACTGCATTTGGCAACATTTGTTGCCACACTGACCAGTTGGGAAAGTATCAGCATCATCAGCCGTGCTGGGGCAGGAAACGAATAAAATGCCAAATGTTTGCGGCTTGGGGCTGTTGAACTCAGTCTGAATCCCATTGAGTGATTTCGACAAGGAGTTGACCAATTTAATGGCTCTCCGCATTGGATTTGAATTTTCCTGCTGTTGTTGAAGGAAAATGTATACCATTGTGTTTTCAGAACCTATTTATTCATCGTAGCTGCGATAAAACTATGAAAATATTTATAATGCACTTGAAATGATAAAATACTGCGGTTGAAAGTGAAGAGGGTGCGGTGAGAAAAAATCAAAACACACCTGTGCATATCTCTGTATTTTTGCATTCGCTTGAACTTGACAGCCAACAGAACAAATGGAATCCCAAAAAGGATACCAAAGAATTGGTAATTGCCTAGCCTGCGTACTTCAAAACCAATATCAGGCAAATCAATTACGCCAGCTCGTTTTTTGGCACATTCGGTTGGGGAGTGTGTGAGAGGCGAGCCCATTTAAATTCAGCTGCGTTTTGTGTTGACAAAACTTATCAACAATTCAATTTCAATAAAAACTCTGGCTGGTGAGCTCCCCTGGCTCGCATATTGTTCGATGCATTTTTTAACACGAAATATTAGGGTCTGTGGGAGCAGGTGCGTGGCCGTTCGAGGGGATCCATACGATGCAATGGCAGTTACCCCCGAAATAAGATTGGCAACTACGCCCTTGGGCGTGGAGCGCGGAGTGTGTGTGCCCTCTGAATTTTGGCATTTGAATTGTCACATCTGGTTCATGGCTTCAAACTCATCCATCAAATGCAGCCCAATGCCGCTGCTCCACGGATTCTCTTGCCGGTTCGCCTGTCAGCGCTTGCCAATGCAATCATTTTTATTGTGTGCCCCGCATGTGTGCGTGTGTCTTTGCGGGCGCCACTATCCTCGCATCCTGACAACCTCACATCCCCACAGCCTCACATCCATGTGTCCCCGTATTCCTGTGTATCTGTGAAATAGTGCGCATAACCACAGCGACAAACCCAAGCACGGTCGTAGGCGAACCTTCATTTTTTCGCGCTTTATGCGATTTCCTAACGAGCGGCTGACAATGCGATTTGTGTGCCTATTTATGCAACTATGTGTAATGGATTGAAATTTAACTTAATTTATATTTGCATGTAGGATATACAGGATTAATAGTATGTTAATACTCGGCAATCTCTCTCAAACCTCCATTATCTGTTGTTGTCTTTTACTTCTCCTTCTAACTAGTTTTCTGTGTTAGAATAGTGCTGATTGTAAAAATTCTAAATAGCAGGGCCTCTAATTAAACTGGCATAACTTCTGGCAGACTGGTATTTTTGCTGTAAAACTCTTATATCCTTTAAATAAATGGCTTATTGAGAGCTGTTTTTTTTTTTTTTGCATTTGCCCTATTTATTCGCATATCAGTGTGCATGAGTGAATGTGTGGGCGTGCAGGCGACGGGCTATTGAAAAGCAAACACAATGCGAATATAATTTACGAGTAGTGGAATTTAGCATTTTAATAGTTGGCCTTTGTCATGCAACCGCAATGCACTCTACGGCTGCCTCTTTCTTGTAATTCTGTGTGCAATCACAACGAATTAGTTATTTATGGCAGAAACAACAGGAGCAGCTGACATTTGCCAAAACTGATTACCCACCCACATGTCGGGCCAAGTCAGTCACAAAAATGGCAAAAATAAATAAACAAATAAATGGTTTTGAAAATTGCTACTGCACTCCTTTATTCGTGTTGCCAATTTTCCCATTTGGAAATCTCCGTATGGAACAACACTGCTGGAAGGGGCTGGTCTGGACTGGCCAGGACTGGTCTGGTCTGGGCGTGTGTTTTAGCCATGCATCGATTTAGCCATTATCCCACAAGCTCTTGACAGTCTGTCGGCGAGACAGGAAGCCTTTACATAACAATCGGTTGTGTCCGGTGTCGCCCGTCCGGTTAAAGCCAGAAGAAGATTATTTGACACTTGGTCTTCTCTCAAGTAGGTCAACAATTCCTGTGATTTTTTGGGGACAAAGATATGTCGGTTTTAAAGCGCCTTGTGCAAAAGTTAAAATCCGGTCAAAGGACACTGGCTGGATGGCCAGTGGTGGATGCTTCATGGGAGTGGCAGTAGTTGGCTTTCGGTTTTCAATAAAGCAGATTTATGCATTGTGCTATGCTGAATTAAATGCGCTTTTGTTGCAACAGCACAATAACACGTCAGTAGGGAGGACGAAACAATTTGTTTCCAAAAATTTCAGCCAACACACACAAGTATGCGACACTCAATTGGATTTAATTGCAGCTGCTGTGTGTTAACGCTGAGCTGCGCAACCGAAATAACACCAAATTATGTTGAAAATTCGGCCATAGAAAGTGCCTTTTCAGAATTCATTCCGATTTCGTTGAAATGAACGAGTTAAAAATAAATAAAGTATTTCCCAGCGCATGAATACATCCCGATTTATGAACTCTGAATATTTAAAATGCTTTTATGCCGTGTGTATTGTTAATTTTTAAGTCAACTCGAGTGGTGATTTGTCAGTGACTTGTTTACTTTGTTAGTTAGTTGCATGCACTGCCATTTCTAGCAAAATTTAATTGGTTCTATCACATACAAAATGGAGAAAAAAAGGAAAATAGTTGCCAAAGTTTGCCGGAAAATGTCTCTCTTTGACAGTACCCTCCTCTGGCCGTACCGCTTTCGATTTTTCTCAGGAGCTTGTCAGGCCTTTGAGCGGCAAAATTAAATAGCAAAGCAAAGTGCATTGCTGGCTTTTTATATTCTTTTGCCCTATTCCTATTTTTGCAGTCATTTCTTTTTTTCTCCTTTTGGCAGCAAACAAGCCGTGGCTGGTGCAGCAGCCATAAGGCACAGCTTCCTCTTTGGACTGTCAGTGGCATGTGCGGAGACACGCCCCCTCAGCAACCTCCGACACCCACCGCCCTCATTCCAGGCCGTATGGCATGTGCAAAAGTAAAAACGAAGTTGGGCAAAACTTTTTAATATGCTTGCGAAATTTTATCAAAACTACAAAATTGCAGCAAAGTGCCAAGTGCCTTGGTCCTGCAGCTCCTGCTGCTCCGCCGTTGCCGAAACGTAGATATTGGTGCAGTTGGTGGTGCCTTTTCGCCTCTGTAGCTTTTGGCTGTGGTAGTGGCAGTGGCAGTGGCAGAGGCAGTGGCACTGGCACTGGCAAAGGACACGCCAGCGGAGCCCATGGAGTTGGCCAAACAAAACACAGTCAAGCGAAACCTTCAACTCAATTTGGCAATCGCATTTCTTGCTCTACTTCCGCCTATTCAACTTGACTCGATTTGCGTGTCCCCGCTTACATGTGTGTGGGTGTCGTGTCCGTGGCTATGTGTTTGTGTGCCTCGCCCACTTCACGAGTCGCCTTTATGTGTGTTTAAGTGGCAATGCAAATGGCAACATTTTGGCGAGCACTTCACTCTTTGGCAGTGACAGTAACATGACATCTCCCTTTATTTTTTGGCCAACTTTTTGTGCTAAATTTAATTGCAATGAAAATGTTCGTTCGTTGCTCCTGCAGAAGCTGGGTCCTGTGACGAGTCCCCGCTTTTCCGCCAGCCATCAGTTCAGGAGTTGGCGTGCCTGATTAATTGTGCAAATTAATTTTGAATTTACATGCCAAACGAAAAATGGCTGCAAAATCGTCTACGAAAATGTTCCAAAGTCAGAAAAAGCGACACAAACGGCCAATATAAGAAGAGTGTTAGATGAACTGAGAAGCTTTTAAAACTTTTCCGATGTAATTTGATTTGTGAGGAGATGTCTGATAGCTTACCGGGGTGGTGTGGATGTTTATAAAGTTGAGTTTTAATTGTTAGCAAACAGCAGGAGGAGCTTAAGTTGAGTCATCTCCGTTTGGCAATTTCAATCACATAATAATTACTCTAAAGCAGCTTACGACGAAACCACCAAGTGGAGCATCCTGTTGCGGGAAAAGCTGTTTAAATAGTTCAGCCGAAAAGTAATTGTGGCAGATACTGCAAGGTAGGTCAATGAATGCCGGGGATATATATTTGTATTAATCGGATATTATTTCATTGTACCGGGCAATTGTCAAACTTGACTTGTGGATTCCACTTTATGACCTTTAGTTGCTGCAATAAAACCCCAAACAAAAGGCAATTTAATTTTTTTTCTGTCATTGTGCAAAGGTGTAGTTTGCTGGACTGTGCTGGAGGCCCATTAATTATGTCGAAACCTCTGTCAAATGTCAAATGTTGCGGGTCTAATTAGCACGGTCAGTCATTCGGTTAGCCAGTCAGTCCGTCAATTGTTGCGCATTTGCCACGTTGCACGTCCCATAAAAGCCATTGGCTACGTCAAATTAACTGTGAGGTTGCGATGGTGTTCGCCCAAGCACGTTGTAAATAACAACAGGGCACAAAGGATGGCGCCCAACTGCTCCTGTGTGTCTTGCGAGGGTGCCGGAGTGTCCGTGTGTGGGTGACACATGCGATACACTCACCCACAAAGCAAACGCCGACGTCAGCCAAGTGTAAATCAAGCACAAAGTTCACAGGACACGATTGTAAATTATACCAGTAAGAGAAGCTCGAGCTAAGCAGAAAATGTGACAAAGAACGTCCAACTATAGCCCCAGACTGATACAGGGTAGGGAAGGACGGATCACTACTTTTCATTTACAGTCGCCCCTTCTTCATCTTCATCATCATGGCCATTATAAGCCTCGTTGGTAAGTTGCCTCGCCGATCAGCTGGAAAGTTCTCGCCAGTCGCCTCGGCTCACCTTTAAGTTCAATGACAAGAAAAACACCTTGTGCCAAGTTTGTGCTGTTGTGAAAATAATGTAGCAAACTTTGCTTAGCCAAGCCGATGGTGGGCGCGGGGGGCAATGGCCAAGTTTTGTATACAAATTTCTATCAAAAGATTAAGCAAAGACAAACAAGTGAAAAGAAGCGACACAGGCTCTTGCCAACTTTTCGCAGATAACTTTAAATATTTGTCCAAAGCATACCTCCATGCTCGTCTACCCACCAGGATTTGGTTGGGTTTGGTTTTCGGCATTCTATACTTTTTGTTTATGCCCGTTTTATGTTTTGCTAGTTTGACATATCAGTGACACTTTTCGGGTCCGTATTGCGTTTGCAACAATATTTATATTTTATTGCATGGCAGCGTCCTCAGCCCGGAGCCCAGAGCTCAGAGCTCAGCGCTCTTTGTGCTTTCCCTTGCTCGTCATAAAAACACAATTTTTATTTTAGCCAGCGAGTTGTAAACATAAATTCTGCAACATTCATAAACCGACAAGCGGAGAAACAAAAACATTGCCACATAAAATTGAAAACCGCTCAAGTTATTTTCTTTTCCGATTTTTCCTAAGAAGCCCGACACACGGAGCGCTGCGGCAGGGCAACTTTGTCAGCCATCCATGGGGGGACAGGTGCTTGGCAACTTTTTTGGCTTTCTGGGGAACTTTTCTGGTGAAACTTTTGGCGTATAAGTTGTTAATTTGCCAATGAAAGCGGGCGACTGACTATGGTGGCAGCGATAATTCCTTTCACACAAAAAAATTGACATTCGAAAAATGAAAAATGATAAAAATGAATAATCAAATGCTTAATGTAATTACACGCATGTCAAATGAAAAAGGTGCATTGTCAGACTAAAACGAAATTGAATTTAATTATAAATATGTGACAGGGGATAATTGATTTAACATTTTAATATTATGACAGTTAATGCGCATCATATGTTGTTAAAATTTGTTAACAAAACGGGAAAAAACTAGCAAAATCAGTCAATGTGGGGCTGAAATGTTGCGCAATTATTTTTCCAATTTAAAATGCATTTATTATTTTTAACATTTCATTTGAGTGAATAATTCATCGCCTTCGGTATTGAGTTTGTGAGTTTGCCGGCCATCCAGCCTTAAGCCACCCCACATGGCGGTCTATATAAATTTGCAGTCATTATAAATCAATTGTCTGCATAGTTGTGGAAGCCCCTGATGCTCTTGTTGTTGTGATGGGGCATGGTTTTGTTGTTATTGTTGTTATTGTTGTGCCAAATCATTGGCGCCAACAACCAAATGATTGAGAGGGGCGGGGTCATGAATGAGCAAGTGTAAGTGTATGGCTAGGAATGCGCTATCGTTGCCGTTGTCATTGCCGCTGTTGGCGGGCGGGCGCTGTTGACACAAATCAAAGCAGCTGCGTAAATCTTCATCAAACAATGTTGTCGCCTCCTCCGGCCACCCGCTTCCTTTTCCTTCCTCCTACCATCCCGACCAGTGCAGCCCACTGCCTCCAAGTGCCACCGATTCCGACTATATCTCCGGCTTGGATCAACGCCGGCGATGTCGGCAAAAACGAATGAAAAATACGCCAACTCACGGTCAATTGCAATTCAATTAGACGCAATTAGTGCCTGGGCACGCATCGGGCCACTCATACATATAAACGTATCTGCGTGTGTTTGCCCTCCTCCTGTGAGTGTGGAGTGTAGATAACCGAGATGGCTGAAGATACAGATACAGATGCAGACACTGACATGCCATAGATTACATAGTTGGACGAGCTGGCCGAATGAGAAGCTGTCGACGACGACCAAGTGCACTTGGAGAAATACAGTCTCATCTCCCACTTTAATCTGCAAAAGAGTGGGTTAAGTGTGTGGTGGCTATAATTCCATTAATACTCATTAAATATTTCCCATTAAAAACTTTTCTTTTTTGCTACAGTGTGGGTTTGAGGGGCAGTCATGATTTGCAGTTGAGCTGGGCGTCTGGCCCTTCGCTCCTAATGGTATACTTCCAGATGAAGATACAGCTCAAACCACAAGCTCATTGCGTCCCAGTCCTTAACCTCCACCTCGCTCATCCTGGTGCTCGTCCTCGTTCTCGGATAGAGTATCCATAGCATTCAACGGCAGTGACGGTGGCGGCGGAAAAAGTATCTCATTAGACGTGCAGCTACATGGCAACGGCCGCTTAACTCATTCATCATCATCATCAGACGCGGGGCGGTTTCGGGTGGCCGCAGCCGAAGCTGTAGATACAGATACATTTACGGATACAGATACATGGGATGGAAGCTTTATGGCTCTCCATCTCCATCCGTTCTGCCCAGCTCTCTCTCTTTAGTTTGCCGGCAACATGCGACTGCAGCTTAATTGCAAAATGACCCAATGAGATGGTGTTGCTGCTGTTGTTGCACTCGTTTCTGTTTCAGCCAAGTAGCAAGAAGTCATTGAAACTATGCTGTTGTTCTACTACGCTCGTATATCTATGTATCGGTAAGATTCTCGTTTAATTAGTCCGGGCACTGATTGTGTCGGGGATACGGCGAATACACATCCACATGACATGGCACATAATTGGCCAATGGCTCCGTTGCAAGCTCTAGCTCCTGTTTGATTTTCTCCTTCATTGGATAAATATTTCATAGTCCCGCACAATGACGGCGGGATATTATAAAACAGGCTTCCAAAGTCACATCTTCCGGTGTTCAATCGGGCGTGCCTAAGTGGGCGAAAGGTTGAAGTTGAAGTGCAGCCAACTGACAGCTCCAAAGTCACGACAACGTCGATGACAATAGGCTGAGTCAGAGTCAAAGGAAACGGACCCATAATCACATTACCCGGTATCCATTTAATTTCAACAATGCCACCGATTCGGGACCATTTAATATTTCACGATTCGCCGCCACCGTCGCCGACACGACAAAGATACAAGCCTCAAGATACAGAGATACCAGCCAGTCAGCTACTTATGACACTTGAGCCCGTATTTATTGCTCGTTTACAGTTGGCCCAGTCAGCCGCATCATCCGGACGCCAGAACTCATTCATTTAGCCAGGATGAAGCCTCTTTTCAGCCTTCCAATCCCATGGATGTTGTCGGGACCCATAACAATGATTAGCAGTAAGTTGTCGTGACATTGACAACTTTTATAAGCCAGGATTCGCAATCTCAATAAATGTAAACCATTCGGGGCTTGGTTCAGTAATTATTTTTTGGGCTCTCTGTCATGAATTTTCCATTTACTCAACGTTATTATTTGACTTTCGGGTATTCGGTTGCATACGCCTAGAATTTCCACAGGGATTTGTCTAACTAAAGGCTCGGATTGCTTTTTAATTGACTCGGTTATCTGGGAGGGCACTTTCAATTTGAGTTCTCCATTCGGATTCCGGAGAGAGAACATCTTCACTTTGTCTATCATTCTGTCATTTTTTCCCCAGTTTTGCATTTCATTGGGGGGTTTTTTCAGATACTTCTGTTGGGGGGCGTGTGGTCGTATGAATAAATATACATACATACGTGTGTTATTTGTCTGCTCTTATGACTTGCAGTTTATTTGCCAGAGTACCGATTATTATATGAGAATTTT
Organism: Drosophila atripex; assembly: GCA_035045925.1. NCBI lineage: Eukaryota > Metazoa > Arthropoda > Insecta > Diptera > Drosophilidae > Drosophila > Drosophila atripex. The sequence continues at coordinate 13,170,072 of JAWNOP010000069.1, read as the reverse complement.
TGTATGTTTTTGGAGCTGGTTTTTCTGCCATGTCACAAAGGGGAAAAGAAGGGGCAGGTGGGAGGGAGGTGGGTTGGCAGACTGGGGCGGGCGTGGAAACATGTACAACTTAATTGCAGTTTTACATGCTGCAGCTCTGAGAACGGCAACAGATGGCCGGCCGGTCGGTCGGTCGACTACCCTGTACGCCCACGAATCATTTTAAAAATGCTGTAAATATTTATGCTCCCCCATCGAGCGAGTGTGTTTATAAGTACGAGGACACCTGTACATCATACGCCCTCCGCCACGCCCTCCCTTTGTGGCCATGTTCGCGACCATTTAAGCGTTGGCAATATTTCACGAGTCGAGCTTTCAGATTGTAAATGCAAATTTTGCATTTAGCGAATTTAAGTTTTTTTTTGTGCTTTTTATGAGTGATTTAATTCGCTTTGTGGTGCTTAAATTTTCAATCTGTCCCCTTGTGTATTTTAGGGCTGACCCGGTCCAGGCAGGGCCGTCCTGGCGTGGCCTGGCCTGGTTTCGCTGTTCGACCGACACTGTTAGCCAACACGGTAGGATGGCCGGGAACAGAAGAAGAGTCCTCGGCCCGGGCCACAATGGGCATCGCATGTAGACATAAAACGCCGAAAAGTTGTTAACAATAAGCGGGCGTTTGTGGGTGGGCGACTCCGTCGGACAAAGGCCAAAAATAGCTGCAGCTGCCACGGCTAAAAAGGGGCGTGCGAGGTCAGGGCCAACGTGATCAAAATTTAGAAAACAAACACCGGACTCGCTGGCTGTGGCGGAATGTGTGCCAAAGTAATGGGTGTATTCGAGTGCCGGAGTGTGGGACTGACTGCCAAATGGCCAATAGTCGGATCGTATTGTTGTTGTTGACTTGGCCGAGTGGCTTGCCATGAATATTTTTGCGTCAAACACAAAAACTTCAGCAAAGACAACTGTGGGAAATGGGATTGTACAGGACAAAAAATGGAATCTTCATTTATTTCTCCACACGGCTTATTGGCCATGAAACAAAAACTATTTTATTTTATATTATATTTCTGTTGACAATAAAATAAGATACATCTCTAATTTTATGTTTAATTTAAAGATATATGTAGGCATTTCCATAACGCATTGTTTGAAAAATATTGTTTTAATCTTTTCAGGACTTGTCATGAATAAAGATATATTTTTCTTGGCTTGGGTTTTATGTTTAAATTTTATATTTAATTTAAAGATATATGTAGGTATTATAAATAGTTATTTATTTGTGAAATAATTTCCATAACGCATTTAAAAGCTAATATGTCCATTTTTTTTCACACCACATGTTGGAGAAATATTGTTTTAATCTTTTCAGGACCTGTCATGAATAAAGATATATTTTTCTTGGCTTAGGTTTTTGGGGTATTGCCCCTTTGCCTTCGGAATTTGCCCCAGCTTTTTGGTTAAAAAAAAAGGAGGAAAGAAACACAATGCGTGTGCAGCACTTTGCCTGGATGCGACACACCACAAAAGGATTGCTCGTGTCTTATTTTTCCCCAGTTTGCTGGCTGATGCTCTCTTTTGGGCTCCTCCCGCCTCTCCTGTTGCCGCCTTCTAGTTGGTCTAGCGGCTGCTTCTAGCGGCTTTTTGGGGGTGTCGGACTTGGTGGCAGAGGATAGGGAGGATGTAGGGCCAAAGGATAAGGGATACGGGGTAGCTGCTGGAGTTGGGCTGCCAAAAATTCCCCGGGCTACTGGTTGTTGTCTGCTGTCTTTGCTGTTGCTTTTGCCGCTGGCATGGCACGCAGCATATTTATGGCCAGTGGGTCAGTCCCTGACAACAAAAACAATAGCAAAAACAACAAGCCCTACAGCTACAATACAATAGCAGCTATAGCAGCAGCAAGAGGCTCGGCACAGTCAAGCCTGTGAAGAAGATTTGTAGCTGCAGCAGCGAAATTTGAAATTGAAAAATAGTTTGACTTTTATGAGCGGCGACCGACAAACGGCAGCAAACGAGTCCCGCAAACAACATTTGCCCAGTGCATGTTGTGGTCAGTTTAATGCGGACTCGGCTTTCTTTTACTTTCTCCCTCTCTCGTTTCTTGTATGCGTGGGCGTGTGCGTGAGTGGCGTCCACAAAGAGCATTGCCTATTTTTGAGCGCCGGTTCGTGATAATACTTCAAAATGAATAGCTCTAAATAAACAGTGCTGCACCACCTGCCGTGAGGCATTCACCCGTCAACTATGTTCCTGCCTGACCACTTGTCCCACGTTTGGGCCAGAAGCTGTCTCAGCCTGTTTAGACCCTGTGGGAATGTAAATCTTCGAACGCTTTTGTTGACCCAGTTCCGTTGTTAGGAGTTTTAATTGGTTTCAGTTTTTAGTTTTTCTTACTTTAAACTTTTCATTAACTGAATTACATAATAATTCCATATGAAAACAGAGTCTTTGTTTATCTTCACTGACGAAAAGATTTTAATATCAAAATTTGGGCAATCGGACAAGTATAGTTGTTTTTTCCGGTTATACAGCAACTTTCAGCTTCATAAATATGTTTTGAAGTTGCATCTACAGGCTGCGAGTCAATTCCCACAGTGCAAATGATGGGCGCACTTGCCACGCCTTCCTTTCAGAGCAGCGTGTTCTACTTTTCACTTAATCAAAAAAAGGAAAACGGGCTAAGTTAAATCATAAAAAATGCGGGGCTTGTTTGCGAAATCAAACATAGAGCACCAACGCAATGTGATGTAAGCTGGCGAGGAAATAAAGTGATGAAACGGAGCCAGCACCCTTTATTACAAAACAAGGATAACTGAAAACGGCACTTAACCCACTTGACAGTTATCATAATTCATAAATCATCCTGGATATAGTATTGGGTTTTATTATTTTCCCCACTGAAGGGAAACCCATATTCCCACTCGAGACCGACTTAGGGGGTATGGCGAAATCTCACTGACTTTTGCAATTAATTAGCAACAAAATTCAAACAAACTCGAAAAACTTTAAAGTTGCAACGAGCGCGTTGATTTTGCGCAACCAACTTTTGTTGTTTGCAGTGGCATATACTACATATATATGTATGTATGTATATATAGTTTATGATGACACGCATATATACACGCTATATATTTCAGCAAGCAGTATAAATATTTTATGGCAGATTTCGCGCCCACTGCCACCGTTGCAGGACCTGCTCCTGTTCCTGTTCCTGTCCCTGCCCCGTGGTATTTGCCACGGAATGCTGCATACTTTCCGGCGCTGCGGCGGCTTCTGCGGCTGCCGCTGACTTCCGGGAGTTGCGCTACAGACGAGTAATTATGTTCCACTAGCTTAAGCGCAGTGCAGCGCTGCACCGAGATCCCCATCTCCCATCAACCCACCACCCCCCAGGCAACCATAAACCACCCACACACACACACTCCGAGAGAGAGAGAGAGCTCTGCCAAAGTAATTAAAATGCTTGGCCCATTAAAAATTTTACTCCACGGAGCTGAACTCGAAAGTTGAGCCTCTGACTGGCAGCTGAACTCGAATTGAACAAAGCAATACAAAACAACTTTAGACGTCTGCGCAATGGCATACATTTGGCTTTAATTAGCTGCCACGCCCACGAGGCCCACTCTGCCCACTCGGCCTTCTCAGCCCTGTTGGCCCTTCGTTTGGGCCCTCTGGTCTCTGCAGTTGTCAAATGCGCAAAGTTTTTGCAGCTGCAGAGCAAATATAAATAAAGTAAGCCAAGTGTTGGCCCTTATTTCCGATCTACTTTAATGGTCCACTTAACTGGTCAGTCAGGCTTTTAAATGGCTTATAGCACTGCCAAAGACACTGCCAATATTTCAGGAATTATTGCTGATTTATGAAAATTTTCGAGAATCGCTGGCAAGTTTCTTTCGATTCGGATTCACAATTTTTTATGTTTAGCTTCGGGGCAAATCTATTTTTCATGTTGAAGACTTTCAATGCCACTAAAGTGGAAAGTAAAGTAAGGATATATGTGGCAAGGAGAAAGAAATGGAAGGGAATGGTGGAAAGGGAACTGAGTTGAGCGGAAGATGTCGAGAAAAACCAAATAAGTGGAAAACGAAAGAGGGACGAATGCAGAGTGGCAACTAAAGCTCGGCACAAAAAACTTTGTATTTCAATCTGTGCAAGAAAGTTTCGTAGCCGGAGCGGGAGCCGGAGCCAGAGCCAGAGCCAGAGATCCTGAGCACGGCAAAAGATTGAATGAGTGTTAATCAATGGTAATGCGTGCTGGCAGCTCCTTCGCCTCCACTTGCCACCCACAATGTTTGCCCCGGGAAAAAAGGTAAGCTGTGCACCGAAAAAGAAAGAAAACACCAATTTGCAATCAAAAATTTTTCTCAGCAATGCAACAAAAAGTGTATAGAGTTTGGCATGGGGCAACCTTGTGATGGTGTTCACTTCAGCAGTATTTTTCTTCTTATTCCGACTGTCCGCAGGCTCATGTCCTTTTCCAATTCATTTTTTTTTTACTTCCCCGTGTTGGCTGGAGGAAGCTCTCCTTTAATTACTGCCGTATGGAATTTGCATACTTTTCGAATGGGATTGGCGATGCCAATTATGCCAGATGATATGCTCACATCCCGTATCACATGTCCCCAGCTCGCTGGCTGCCTGCTGCCGCTGCCCACTTTCCCACCCATTCATCATAATAAAGAGCACCAAAGAGACTCATTTCGGCTGACTTTGGGTTGGTCGATGATTTTCGATCCTGCCGGGCTCAGGACTGGAACGATTGTGGTGCCATAAATTGCAAACGGAGACGACGGGGTCTCCGCAACACCAACACCAGAGATGGCACATCCTCCTTACTTTTCAAGCTAAATTTGAATTAATTTTAAATTTCAGTTTATTAATATGTAAAATTATTGGGAGTTGTTTTTAAAACATGTTTATTATAATGCTAGAATAGCTCTTCAAATTAATTATATTCTTTATGAACTGAAGTTATCATTTTGTTTCAGAGTGGTTAGTCAAAACATTAAGACTTATATTAGATATTTAATAACCTTGAAGAGAGACTTAATATTTTTTCACAGCCAGGTTCAACTGTCTCCCATCACTGCCTGACAGCACTGATTTCCGCACCAATGGCACTGCAGTCCCCTCGATTTACTGCGGGTTTCGGTTTCACGTCCAACGGGCATCCCGCCGCTCCAGCCACTCTCGAATTGCGCCTTATTGAAATTGGACACCATTTGTGTTCAATTAGGCTATGCTAATTTGCTGCAACTATCGGCGAGCAGACGGCCAAGACTCTCGGATTGCAAAGCATATTTAAAGCGGTTTAAAGAGTGGTGTCGTCTTTGGTTTTTATTACGCTCCAATCGGTCGGCAACCACTTTTGCGGTTATTTGATTTAGAATTTTAATGAAAATATTTCACAGCTGACATATTAGTAAATAAATGATTCGCTCCACTGACCAGTGTGCGCATTGACAGGGTGATTGATTGTCCTGCGTAACCCGAAAAAAAAATACAAATAAAAATAAAACAGGACAACAATTTCAATTGCGATTATTTGCCTTTCGGGACCAACTAAAATTTTCAATAAATTGCTAAATTTTATTCGTTTGCATCTCATTTTGTTTATTTTGCAATGAACGTGGTTCAACTGCCCAATGATGCAACACTCCTTGCCACATCCACTGGCAATCATGTAAATATTATTTTTCATCAACAGAATTAAAATTGAATTTGTTTCCTCGCCTCACATACATGAATATCTGTGTTTTTATACCACTCTTGCATATACTTTTTTTAGAAACGTGACATTGTGGTCTGAAATTGAATAACCACCGATATATGCGGATGGGTAAAACGATAATCCAGTAGCCGGCAACCAACTAATTATTGAAATTTGCACAGATTTCTGCATTTGACATCAATTTTTCGTTGGGCTGTCAATCAAACATTGCGCATCCGCCCTGTGGGCCATGGGACGATGTGGGAAACGTATCGTAATCGTTTGCATGCGCCTGATTGCATTTTCTCCTTAAATTCATTACCAACACGCTGATGCGTTTACCGTCGATAAATTTGATGACACGGATATCAACGTCGATGCGGATGCTGGCGACGACTTCGATTCACTTTTAATTGCATTAATATTGTGGCTGGGGCAAGGACCTTCATCTGCGAGGTCTTCATCTCCTTGCCTTGCCGGGAATCTGCGCAATTTAATTTGTCAACCCACCCAGGCGATGTTGCCAGGACACTCGAGATTCGGATGGCGGTGACGACCCCCCAGCCGAGAAACCGAGAAACCCAGCCGAAAATTCTAAATATCAATTTCAATTTTAAATTTTGCTGCGCGCAAGTCTTCGGATGTTCTCGGGCTTTTCGGTTCGAATTTCGTTAATGGAAGGCGTTGAGCTTGCTCGCAGATTTGGCAACCACTTCGGAGAGTTCAATTCTGAGCCCATTGAAGACAATTTTAATTAGGAAAACCTGGCTCAGATCATTTCCTTCCAGAAAGATGAGAGCTCTTAAAAGTTTCATTCATGTTTTGGCAATTCTTTCGTTTTCGTGACCATGGAGCTCTTAAGGTTACTCAAAGTATCCGCCCACACTGATTTCGTTGCCCTTTTGTCGCCATTAGGGCCACCACTCAATATTCAATTTCAGGCCAAAAACACTTTAATGCGCGAACGTGGCCACAGTGCCTGAGTGCTGTTTTTCCCTTATATGCAAAGGCGCAAAAGGAAATGGAAAGGCAGCCAGGATGGAAGGGAAAGGAAAAGCCGGGAAAAGAGCTTTTCCACTCGGTCCACTCCGCCCACTTTGGCGATTTGGTCGCTTCATAACCGTTTGGATGTGGCGTCGTTGATGCCCATCCCCGGCATTTTGTCTCATTTTTGGCAATTTTTAAGCAATTCAATTTAATTTTATTAGTTTTGGCAAAACTCAAACAACTGGGACAACAATAACAAGGTGACCCCGCCCAGGCCATTCCCTTCCCCGACACTAGATGGCTCTATTGCCTCCCCTTTCGGGTTGACCCCATAAAACCTGTATCTATTAGATAGAGAGATACACAGATACACTGATACCGATTCAGATACATATTTATATGGCATTTGTTATGCTTCTCATTGGCTCGGTCTATTTTTGAGATTTTTATTTGTCTCGTCCTGCTCCCTGTCGTCGTCCTGTCTCGTCTCGTCCGCCACATAAGTTTTAAGTCATAAAAAGTCCATAAAATGCATTCTCAACTTTTTTCCCCTCATGTTCCGGCCTGGTTTTTGCTGTTTGTTTGTTGTTTGTTGTTTTCCTTTGAATTCCCCTGCCTTGGCTTAGTACGAAATGATTTTGTGTCCTGACTGGGCACTGATATTTGATTTTATTGTTACGATTGACGAAAATGATGTGCCGAATGTGTGTCCCTTGGGTCTATATCGTTGTGTCCAGTCGTCGTATTGAATTATGGTCGAAAGTTCGCCACTTAAGCGTCAATTACTTTTACGGCTTAATTATGCGAACGCGAGAGGCGACCCGCATTTGATACTACTCCATTCAAAAATGCTCGGATGCCATGTAAAGGGCTCATAAAAATCGGATCAAATTAGGCGGCGTTATATTTTTCCATAGCGTTAATAGCGTCCATAGCGTCCATAGCGTCCGCCAGATATGCGTGAGGGCGACGCATTAAAAACAATTTCAAACTCTGCCACAATATGAAAGTTGGCTTTGAATGCACCAACTAGAATTCAATTAATTAATTGCATTTAAACGTTGGCAGAACAGAGGAAAAGTGCTCTGTAGATTTTTCCTCCATTTCCGGCTATTATATATGTACGGAGAGAGCGAACAACGAACAACGCACAACTCACAACTCACAACGAACGACGAACGACATGGGAAAAGTTGGGCTCGGGCTGGCAAACATTTTTAACTTCCGCACGAAATCACGAACAAGTTGCCTCGAATGCGCTTTTCTTGTGTGTAATCCCCGGCTTTTAGAGTCCTACCAAGTACACATACGGATGTAAGGGCCATTGTTTCTGTGTTTTTTTTGTTTCTGTGCGTATTGATTTCAGGGCAAAAACTTTGCGTTAGGCTCAATGGCAGTTGCCTGTTACTAATTCAATTATATCGCCAGATCATTCGAGGATTTGCAGAAAGGAGCCGCAACTAGAATGGAACAATTAGCTAGATAAAAACGATTCAATTAAAACGCAACAATTGAGGTGAATAGAAAATAAAGCAGAGTGCCAGTTAGCCCAGGCAACTGCTATGAATAAAAAAATCTGTCGAAACAGCGGGCGATTTGTGAACAGCGGCTAAAGAGCTCACAATGGACCTGACTTTGCTGGCCCAGAAAAATCAGAGGTGATGGGGCTTAGGGGCTGGAGACTGGAGACTGGGGGCTGTGAGCTGGAAGCTTGGATTGCCGCATTTCATTTCGCAATAAACTGGACTTTACTCAAAATAAACGAGCCAGCCTGCGAACGCAATAAAAATGTGAAAAAAGAAATAGAGCCACCGGCATCGTACCGCACTGAGCAGAACAGAAACCAAAACCAACAACAAGAAACAACGCATCGAATGGAATCGAATCGAATCGAATCGAATAAAACGAAACCAAACCAAACCAAACCGCCAAGCCAAATCAATGCCCGCAAATGGCACCAAACAACATGGGTCTGCTGTATGATTGTGTACAATGAATGAAGAGAGTTTCCCAGGGTGTCCTTTGATTTCAGGAGCCCAGTAATACCCTTGATACCCTGTTTATAAACAAAATTCAAAACAATTTTTACAAGATATGTATGTTTTAATAGCAATATTTTTTAAAAAGTGCAAAGTCAAAGCTGTACTATAAAAGTATTTTTCACAAAAATCTAAAGAAATATTTTTTTACACATCCTATTGAATTTTTCCAAAGTCCGACTACCCTGTACCCATAGTATTGGCAAGCGGATTGGAAGGACGGCGGGGCATGCAGCATGCAGGTTCGTAAATTCAGAGATAAACATAAATCGAGCGTAATTCGGGCATAAAGCGCTACTGCAGCTGCCCAGCACCGTCCTGCGACCCCAGGCCAGCTGTCCACACAAGCCGACCCGGACACAATCGACTGGATAGAAGGACGCGCGGCAGGACTTCACAGGCTATTTGCACAGATCGATTAAAAATTGAATAGCAGGCATCAGGACCTCCGAATCTCGAGCCAATTCAACCCTCAGAGCTGGCTGAAAATGGAGAATGTGGCTTCCACTGATGATTACCAAAAACAGATAGCCAAAGTTCATGGAAATCGTAATCTATAATATATATATGTTTATATGTATATATGTTTTGCTTAAGAATTTTTTTATAACTTTTTAAATAGCTAGAAAGTGGCATAGATTGTCAGCACTATTGAAGGATACTTGTACCCAAAGGAAACGACCTGGGCCGTGTCCGACTGACTCAACCTAAAAGCCAAAGGAAAATACTATGTGTACGGTCATGGTTACGGGTCGTGCTCGAGTTTCATGCCGTGACCAACAGGTGTTCGATCTGACCCCTTGGGCTCTGAGCCCTGGAGGCGAATCCCCTTTAAGGCGGTCCAATTCAGCAATCTGCTTAAATTGATTGTGCTCCCTTTTGTCCCGGAAATGTTTCCGGGGCTCTGTTGTCATGGCCACACACTTGAAGCCTCTATAAGTCTGGGAAAAATCTTTAGTGATGACGTACGCCCTGCCCCATCACCCCATCATCTGGGACTGCAACGAGTGTTTGGGGAATGTGTTAATTACAAATTCTTGAAATGGTTTTCTGCGTAAACTCGTGATGGGCCAGTCATGTGTGCATGCCTTGCATTTTCCCAGAGTTGTATGTAAATGTGAAGTTTTTAAATGAAAATATTCCAAGGCGAGCAGAGAAATATTAAGGACAAATATTTTGATGCTTGGTATGAAATTATCTTTCAAAGGTTTTTAAAAATAAAATATTATTCCTCTCCTTAAAAAACTCAATGTTTTATACCACAACTCTTCAAGTTCAGAAACATTTCTGCTGTCAGTAAATATTCCTTTTGCACCATGTCCGCTGCACGGCCGGAAAGGATAAACCAAAAGCCATCCCAGTCCGGACTCCGGATCCCTTTTACGGAAACTAGCCTGCAGTGGACAGATTTTAAATAACAGCCGCTACCCGCCACCCGCCACCCACAGTCGACCAGATCCGGAATAGAAGACCTCGATTGGGAATCCCGCTGTTGGAGGAACGCACCTGCCGCCCCTGGCATTGCCCGGCCAGTTACTTTGCCGCGTGCCAGCTGGTGCATTGCGGGTAATTAATGGGGCAGTGATTATACTGAACAACAGGCAAAACGATTAGTAGGGGCGCATACGCATAATGCATGTCCTTGAAACAGGATCGAAGCGCAAACATTGCATTATCGCCAGTAGCAAATATTGCAATTAATATTGAGCCGCACAGTTGCCTCTGCGGCATCCGGTATGTGTATCTGCGAGTGTGCCAGTCTCTGTATCTGTATCTGTTACTGGCCCCTAGGGGTTGCGCTTTGTTTTGTTCCATTTTATGACCCGGGTGCACGCAGGGCCAGCTGTCGATTCACCCCCTCCAGTCCCAGCCCATCACACTCACAGCCCACTCGCAAGCTCGCCGCCCCCTCCGGGTAACTGCATTTATGAGTTATTCGGAAGGACGATAACAAATGTCCAGATCGCTGACTGTTCTCGTTGGCTGCATTTTGTGACAGGAGTCCGTAAAATTGTTTTGGGTCCTTGCTAATTTATCTACAGCATTTGCCTAATTTATGTTATTGCCGAGTTATTTGCTCGTCCCTAAATCATATTGACGAATGGAAGGACACGCGGCCGTCCTTAAAGCCTTGCCTGACAATTAAAACCGGCCTGGTATCAGGATGCCACGGTATCCCGATGTCAGGGGGTCCTGGCCCTGGTCCTGGTCTGTGGAATGGAATGATATTGCACGGAGCGGGTTAAAAAGGAAAAAAAAAACGGCGAACTGGGAATAAATAAAATTAACTACGAGTTGCGGTTACACATTCCAATTTGCTGTTGTTGCATTTTATGCGGCTGTGAAAGAGGCGGCTATGAAAATAAAGTGGCCGCCCTGAAAACCCGCAACTGAGCCGCCAGCCCCCCTTTATTGTCCTTCCTCGTCGCGGCGGCGATCCATTCCCTGCACAAAAACAAAATTGAGAACAAGTAAGAGTCTGAGGTTGAATTTATAGACTAGGAGCTACTTGGTGCATAGTTACATCCTGTAGTAACTTAATCCTAAAACATACAGGATTGTATATTTCAAAAATAACCATGCCCGTTAGCCTCTCAACTATAACTACAATATCTCCGTACATTCACATAGATAATACATAGTTCTCTTGGTAATCATCTATATAGATCCATAAACTATCTGAAGATGTATCCATAAATTACCTCAAAATACAAAACACCCTGGTAAACTGCATCTAAGGGGTATCTTGAATAAAAATCGAGAAAAATGCAACCGGTGAAGCAAAAATGTAAAAAAAGAACTCCAGAAAATTCCAACAAATACAATGCGCAATTGCAAAAGCGTTAAAAAGAGCAACAATGTTTGGGCCCATGGAGGAGGACGAAGATACTGCGGGTTGGGGCCGGGCTGGGAGCTGGAGGAGGTGGAAACAATCGGCGGCGTTGGGGAAGCCCAAAGGGCATAAAAGCGTGTGCGTGTCTGTATATGTATAGGTGGCTGTATAGGTGATGCAACTGAACCCCCCAAAAGCCCACCTTTCGCTGCTCGTGTCTTTGTTGCCTCTCACAATAGTTTGCGTTTTAAACAAATGGAAAGCGTAGCCAAAAATAAAAGCCGAAACAATTTTATTGAAGATTGCGATGTGCACACACACAGAGGCATTCTTTCCCCACACACACACGCATACTGACACACACACACTGGCACACACACACATCCAAATGGTTGCAAACACACGCATACAAAATTGCCAGCCAGCCAGCCGGGAAAAGGTACGCAAAAATGTTGCCAATCGAAATTCCCTGCCCGGGAAATACGCTGGTCCTCGTCCCGTTCTTCAGCCCACCTTGCAGGTGGATTGCATGGCAGGATATCAAAGGAGCGGCGAGGTGGGAGTGGTAGTTGGGTCTCCAGTAGAATAGAATACACCAGCCCGGCACACCAGCAAACAGGCGCTTGTGCTGTGTACACGAATTAAGTCCACTCACTTCAAAATGTTTGAAACATTTCGTCGTAATAAAGTGCGTTTTGCCAGCTATGGCAGCTTTAGTTTTTCCCCCCCCTCCCCTATCCCTCCCGACCCGCTATCTGTGTGTGTATGGTTTTTGCTATTTTTTGAACTGGACGTTTTTTAGAGAAGAGCTCTACGCCGGGCGTATAGTTGATTTTGTTGCTGTTTGCGCTGACAGTGTTTGAGTTATTTCAGCAGTTTCGCTGAGTTGCCGGCATCCGCAAATTGTTGTGGCACGGGCAGCAAATTTATCTGCAGACAGCAGTTCTCGGAGCTCAGCTCAACGGAGTCAGTAGATTAAATTAAATTACAGCTTAATTTTTGTAATTTGTTACAAAACTCCAGATATTATCTTCTCTAATCTTTGTTTATTTAGTTGGATGCAACTTATTCTTCTGATTATAATCCTTTTTTCAAGGATCCTGTTGGGGCATTACCTTCCCGAAACTCCACACCAAACTTTTATTTATGGCCAATGCATGCAAACTTCCTTCGAAAGCAAAGGCTTCATGGGCGTGGAATGTAAGTTGGCCAAGATCAACAAGCCGTGTCAGATAAGATCCGAGTGGTCATTAGTGTCCTGCAAACAACTGACGGGCCTCAAGAAAAAATAACAAACAAAGGAAGGGGAAAAAAGGGGAAAAAAAACAAACCACTTGACCATAAACAAACTTCACACCTCGCATTGTACACTTTCGGAGAGAGAGAGTCCTGAAGTGGCCTGGAAATAAACACTTGAAACTGCTGGCAGGGAAGGGTCGCAGGCGCATCCGCACTCGCACTCGCGCCCTGCCACAGCCATTATTGTTGGGCTTGACAAAGGCGCAGGATACGGCTGGATATCGGGGCAGCGAGCGACTGAGAGATATGGAGGTACAACCGCCCAGCGACACTAATGGAGGCAAGGGTGGCAAAAGGGTCACTTTCTGAGGTCAGTTTCCATTTGGAGTGGCTGGCTATTAGCCAGCTGATGTGGACGGCTAACTCCACTGCGCCTAAGCTGATCAATTATCGGTAATTAGCCGTGCGTTTTCAATTAGCCAACTGCACGGCGAGCGTTTTGCGGCTAATGAGCATAGCGCATACACACGCTGGCTGCCAGTCGCCCTTCTGAAAAGTGTGAAATTGTCAGGGAAAGGTCGCTCAATTGGCAGTGACATTTATAATTACGAGAAGCGGCACAAAGGACGAATTCAGCCGAACAATGGCACTCAGACGCACTCAGTGGCAGCTACAGAGTCCAGACCCCGCCCGCTAACACCGTCAGATCCGGGACACACTTGATGAGCTCGATTTGCACAGACCCCTCAATGGGAGCCGAAAAGACTCGAATTTTAATGAACAAATGGCATGTTTGTGACACGCCAGGCTACCAGGATTCCAGTCAGCACAGGCTGCCAATGGGTGTGGCTAATTAGGAGCACAATAAAAAAATTATAAAATCAATATTCCATGTGCTTTAATGCTTGGCGTAATTAATTCAAATCATTTTTTAAAGGTCTATCCCACGTTGTGTGAAATAATACTTCCTACTCTTGAAAGACTAACTCCATTTTTAATATATGAGATTAAAGATATAATTAAAGACCAATCTCACGCTACAAATCATTCTATATTATGACTTTAATTACGAACAAAGTTAATAAACAACAGTTTTTGGACAAAACAGCTGTAAGTAGAGGCGTGTCATCTCCGCCCCGAAGTAAGGGTATATCGAGTTCATTGATCTCCGCACAATATTTCCGCTTTGTTTCCATTTTTATAATGTGCAGGCGAATGGTTGCCATATGGTCCGAGAGTGCCTGACAACCTACCTTGTTGTTGTCGGTTGTTGCCGGTTGTTGGTTGATGGTTACTGGTTACTCTTGTGTCTGCCTTTGCCACTGCTGCTGCTGAGGTTGTCATTGTTGTTCGCTTTTGACACGTCAACATGACCGCAAATGAGATTCTGTCTACCTAGCACCCTCTCTGTCTCTGTCTCTGTCTCCGGCTCCGATCCCTTTTTCCCTGTAACTCTCCAGTTTTGCATTTCACTTTCTTGCCTTCGACGCCCACACGCACCTATTGAAGGAAGGTCCTGGGCACAGGATAAGCCTGGCAGTGGCTATTGTTGCTGGGGCTCCTGTCAATGACTTTTCATAAGGTTCATTTTGCTGACAGTTCATATTACGGATTTTTTCTTTTCCCACACACTACGACTCCAAGGTGTCTCCTCCCGATGCCTGAAAATTGAATCCTTAGCCCGGCGAGAAGGGCCACGGGATGGGAGGTGGGGGGGACTCATCAATAACTTGCAATTAAGAGGCCCTCATGCGGGGAGGTGTGAACCATTCCTGGCCGATTAGAAAACGTTCAAACAAACACAGCAAACGAGCACCAGCAATTCCATCTCACTTTCTATTCTAGCGTTCGGGGGAGATTTGGATCTTAAGCCGACTTTCCCTCATGGCTCCGGACCACAATCCCCCTGCGGCGATGGGTAATTTAGATTTATGCGCCCCTCATCCCTTCTGGCCCTCCGAAACTACACAGAGATAAATCACCCATCCCCTATAACATGTTTTAAAAATATATATTTTAAAAAATGTGTCTCTTCAATTGTTTCTTTTAACTGATTATTATCAGTATGAGCAATGAATTAATATATGTCTAGAATTATTTTTTTCTCAGTGTATTATAGTTTATCAAAGCATCCAGTATCGATGTCCGTCTTTAGGAAGTCAAGCCGCATTTCGCGTTGATTATGGTTGATTTATATGACAGACGAGCCTCCGCCGTAAGACTCCTGCATGAGGGTTGATGCTGCGATGGCCCGGGAGATGTGTTAATCCGCCGTAGCTAGGACCGACGCTGGGTCTTCGGTGACTTTTGACTTTGGTTCCGTTTTAATTGAGCGCCAAGCCACGGTCGCCTGTAGTAGACGCCCCCATAAATCAAACGGGCAGTGCGTGTGTCCGGCCGCCTCTCCGGCTGTCTGTCTGTCAGCCTGTGAGTTATTCACTCAACCACAATGTCCAGCTGTCAATCATTTGCGTAGTTCTGGTGCGTAAAAAGGGAAACGACAATTTAACGGCAGCTATCACAGAGCACTCGTATATTGGCCTCTCGAAAAAAAAACGAAACTGGGGCAGGGGGCTATTAAAAAGCTACCCTTTTAAGGACCGTCGAGATGGTGAAACTTCATTAGGGCCAGAAAAGGCCAGAAACGGAGACCTTCGGGCCAGAACGGCAGTCGCTTTTAATGAGCCTTCAACAGATTTTCACCGGCTGAAGATTGAGGGGGGCAGCTGTAGGGTAAGGACGAGGACGGGGCCGGGGCCGGGGCAGGCACGTGACATGACAGTTGGAGATTTTCTTTATTTCCAGTGTCAAGCTGCGAGAGCCAGCTGGTGATGATACTCAGGGATTGGGATTGGGCGGCGGAGACATAGGAAGTTGTTGAAATCTTGTGATGCATTAAAATTTGCAAGTTTTGAGTTGGCTTTGTCTGTGCCTGTTTGTGTGGGTGAGTGGGTGAGTGTGTGGTGTGTCTGGTGGTGTGGGTGGAGGGCGTTGAGTGCGTGTGAGTGACAGTTGTGTGTTAGTGGCACGCTTTGCCTGCTTTTGGGAGTACATTCTACTTTCCACCTCCCACAGCCATCCACAGACATTTTATGCAAATGTCGCTCTTCTGGGTAGCTGCCTCGCTTTTTAATGAGCACACACACACACACACACACACATAACAAACAGTAGCATGGAGGCATATAAATGCCACAAAGGAGAATGTTTTCATGTGTGTGGGTGGGTCCAGCGACTGTAAAGCAATTAAAACAAAATAAGCAAAGTCTGTTGCGCTCCACAAAGCAAGTTTCCAGTGCAATATCAAGAAAAAGCAAAGAATATTCCAAGAGACTTTGCCAAGAGAAGTGAAAAGTGTTGAGAAAAAATCCGCAATTGGCCTGCATGGCCGTTGCAACTCCCTTTTTAGGTTAAAAGCCCATTTGCCACTCAATCAGCCGGCATTAAGTATTGTTTTTAAAAGCATTTGCAATGCCCCATTGTCGTTGCATTCGTTATGCCCTTGTTATCCTTGATCCTATTTGTGTTTTTTCCACCCAGCACTCAAGTGGAAGTGGCCATAGTCGCACAATAAGCCATGTGCATAGGTGTGAAGGTTGCCGCTGGCGTGGCAGCAGGCGCAGCAGCAACAGCTGCAACATCAGCAACAGAGGTAGCAACTGCCGCATGCAGCAAACAGCTTCAGCGCATAAAAGGCTAATGCCCCGAGCTGAACAAAAAGGCCGAGCTGCCGAGTAACGAGACTGGGTGCCCTGGGTGACCTGGGTGGCTTTGAAGGTGCAACAGCTTGCAGTGCCATGTGCGACAATCTCTTTCCATTTTTCGTCAGTTAGTGTTGCGAGAACAGCATTGAAATGCAGTTAGCGGGCACCATATTAAATATTCACCATACTCTGTGTTACCAAATTCAAGGATGCAACCTTTAAAACGGAATAACACAAGTGGGTCGTTTCAGGAATATCATAAAAATAAAATGGTGTATCAAAGGCAAATAAATGCAACTCGGCCTACACATCTATACACTTAAAAGCATAATGTTCTATCGGAAGATGGGAAGGAATCACAACTTTTGAGATACATTTTAACCAATATTTTAATGATTTCGTGTCGGCTCTGGCAGACGAATATCATTAACGAATCAGCTTTGCATCAAAATATTTAAAAAGTTGGTAAATACAATGTTAGGTTGATTTTTGGCCAAAAACATGAAACCCTTTGAAACTTTTCGAAAATCGGGTCAAACATTGGTCGATCTTTGCAGAAGTAGGACCGAAAACCCTGCTTAATAAGCTAAGATCAGGGTGGCCATAATACCAACTTTCAAGGCAGTTAAGTTTAAATAAAATTTTGGTTCCATTTTTGGCTAAAATTATGATGAAATTATTAGAAATGTTCGTAAATCTACATCAGAATATCGTGGAAGGTGAGAAATAAAATGTTGGGTCCATTTATGGCCGAAATCATGGAGTTCCCTTTAGAAAATTTACGAAAATCGAGTCCAATTATAGTTGGCCAGCTTTTGATTGGAAATAATAGTACTCTAGAATTTAAGATCGGGAAGGCATAACATTCGACGATCGGATAAGTCTTTGCCAAGTTATGGCTATTTCCCCGAAAAAGGTTGGCCCGAAACCCCTGCTGACCAAGCTAAGATCAGGGTGACCAAAATGCCAACCTTCGAGGCACTTCTCTTGCACTGGAAACCAAGCCCATTGCGAGTCGGCAGTCCAATATATTTTTCTATTTCTAAGCACTTAGTCTTCGCTTAGTTCAAAATATCTTATAAATTTTTGAAATGTTTATCAACAAATACTTCATGTTTTGCAACACTTAACGAAAGCAACATAGCAATATGTTGCTAGCTGTTATGTTGCCATGAGCATGTTGCTGGTGACCATGTTGGCTGTGTAATGTTGCAAGGATTTAGGGGAGAGAAATTGGGTTTTAGAGAAAAAACTTTAAATAAATCGAATTGAAAGAAAATGTTTTAAAGTAGCTGTGATGATGAAATGCTAATCTTGTACCAGAATATCGAATAATTTCTGCACTCAAAACACAAAGGATCCCCGGGTTCATATTGATCTTAAGGCATAATTACCCACAACAGCAATACCTTCGATACACTCCAAGCCAAGCCACTCCAATCCAAGTAGCTTACATTGCATCTTCAGCTTACCGCACTTCATGAGCTTAAGCCAAATTATGCGGAAGTGTCCTGCATTGTATGCGGGAGGACAATGTAGGCTACGCGAAAGCCATTGACAAGTAAGCTCATTGGTGGCGCTGGCTGGGAAATAACTCAATTACCCCATTAGTTATGGGCTTGAGTAGAGGGCCCCTCTTGTGGAGTCTTGGAGTTGACTGACCTGACCCAAAGGACCGATCCGGATGAAGAGGGAACCAAAGGAGCCGCCGGATAGGGATAAAGGCTTTGGCCACTTTGCTGTCAAATTAGTGCCTAGTTCGGGGCGCATAATTGGCCGTGCCGAAAGTTTTTACACGCAGGCCATAAAAGATTTATGGAAATTATGCATGTGTTTTTGTGTTTATGCTGCTGGCACAGGAAGCGGCCAAAATCGGGCAGGGATTTATGAGAGGTCCTAATAAATCACACACCAACACTCGGACATACACATTAATTGGCTGCAAGCTGCCGAGCCGAGAGGAAAACAACAACAGTGAAGTGGTTGCCAAAGGTCACGTTCTTAACGACATGTTGCCGGCGGATTTTCCCCGAACGGCCTGCAACACGCGACCCGAGAGAGCCTGCCACAGCAGAGAGCAATAACATGCGATTCGCCCCTGTTCGGGTGGCTTTTCCGAGTTTTCACGAAGTGAAAAACTGTGAATGATGTGCGGCATGTGTGGCTGCCTATCGACAACACCAACAAGCAGCAACATCAGGCAGCAGCAGCAACGGCAGCAACGGCAGCAGCAGCCGAGCGGTGGCAATATCCACAGTTCTTATCCGAGGGCCGTTGTGTTTGGATCGTCGTGCGGGTGGTGTACTCGCTCCGTACTAACTGTGTCCCAACTCGCAGTACTGACTCTGCAGCATCGCAGCTCAGAGATACTTTGAAGGCGAAGGAAAGACCAGCGAGCGATATCTTTTTGTCAACTTGCAATTTATGTGTCTAATTAGAACGCGAAGAGGCGGCGGCGGATCATTAGTGCGTGACTCTCGAAAGCTGAGTGCTGCGCATCCGTCAGGTTGCGTGTGCCCCCCCGCCTCCCGACCACCGACCACCGACCCCCAGCCCCATGACATGTGCCGTGCCGGGTCTTCCTTGTGCGTGTGATTAGTCGCGAAAGAAGCCAGAAAAAAAAAGTAACCTAAACACTCGACTGAAATCAAAACACTCGAGAAAAACTGGGAAAAACGCAAGCCCCGGGACGAGATATCAAATGAGAATTGAAATTTAGGGCAAAAGCGGATTACGAGCAGCAATAATAGCCGAAAGCGGAAAACAAACCAGCCATCCAGCAAAGCTCCCGAAAAGCAGAAGGAGAAGTACCTCCTTTTTTGTGTGTCTTCGAGGGTAGAGTGTGCGAAAAATTAAGTTGAGAGAAAACAGAAGGGCGGCAAAAGTCTAAAGTGAATTGGCGAAAAAAAAAACAGAAATTGGCGCGTGGAACAGATAAACACGAATACGCGGTGGATTTCGGTAAATCAAATGGAAATTTGAGTGCGTCATGCTGTCTCATTAACGTTTTGCATTAAACCGCACTCGGGCCTCTCGATCCGCACTGCTGTGGCGTGTGGGGCATCATCAATTAATTCGCTGCTAGCAGGCAACAAAGGGAGTCACTCTTCACACTTTAAGCGCCAAAAAACCAACACTCCCACAAGCAAAAAAAAAAAAGAAAACAGAAAAAAACACAATTCGAATAAAAGACACACCACAAAAGGCCACGCAAAGCATACAATGAAATAAAAACGAAATTAATGACACAATAACACACTGCGGTTTCATTTGTAGTGGTCAGTGGTCGCGTATCTGTGTGTGTATCGGCGAGATTGTGGACTGAAGATACATATTCCTAGAGTGGGAGCAACAGTTCGTCTCCCAGTTATCCGTATAACATAACTATATAGCCCCTGATCGGTCGCGTGGCACTATAATTTATCACAATTGTCATCATCGTCTGCCAGCAGGCAGACAAAGTGAAAGTGCAGCATCCACAAGATACAGATACAAATTGTTTAAGCAGACTTTTTCCTCGCAGATACGGGTCAGTGCATTAGAACAATAGCTGCGAGCACTAAACTTTTGCTCGGCCTTGTTGGCAAAAGAAAAACATAAATTAAAGTTACCAGCGACCAGCGACCAGCTACCAGTTGCAAGGAGGCCTTGGAAGTTCCTCTGCCGTTTGGATTAGCAAAAGGAAGGAGCCAACAAAAAGATACTATACATTTGCCGGGGTGAGTTACTCCATCTGATTTGTAGCTGTAAGTCCGAGCTTACAGCTGGGCTCGTCCTCGTCCAAATGGCCGGATCCTTGAGTGGGTTTGCTTATGGGACAGATTTGTTTGCCTTTCAAATTTTCATATACAAAACGGGATACGGAATGTTGTTTTGATGGTCACTTCCGGGGTACTACGCTACAAGATGGAGACTTTAGAGACTCGGATTTATTTTCTGTTTATTGTTTTCTTTTAAATAAGCACTTAAGTAAGCACTTTACACTGTATGGAGTGTTGTTCAATGATCATGAATTAGATTCAAAAAATAATTAGCATAAGATTAGAGCTATTTCTTTTCCTCAAACAAAAAGCCAGAACAGTATGTGCCTTAAATTCCACTTGCTGCTTCCCCTTGATATTGTTCATTATGAAAGAGGATTTCATTGAAGATTTTCAACGTATTTGTTCCACTTTCCTGGGAAAATATGCTTTTGTTTGGGGCAGGAGGGAAGAGGCAACCTTGACAAACAATCCGGTCAAATCTTTGCATGAATTTCGCAAAGCGCCTCTTGGCGCCTTACAACCAAAACAAAACTCCCCTGTGCGTAGGTTGTATATACATATGGCCCACATAAAAAGCAAATCACAAAATCCAGTGCACCTCCCCAGTGCCCCCAGCCGCCTCCTCAGTTATCCGCCAGCAGTAAGCTCGTATAAATGCTGCCACCGCAGGATATTTGCGAAAGCCAGAGCCGTGAAACCCGCCCATCGCCCATCGCCCATCGTCCATCGCCCAGCATCCTCTTCCCGTGGCCGAACCATTTTCGCAGGCAAAAACAAGGTCCTGTGGTCCTCTCCATATATGTATGTGCAAGCCTGTCCAGAGTCTAGTCTATTAAAGCAAATAGAAATCCTGTGGCACAAAGGCACCCACCATCACGGCACACCCACACAAAGTTGAAAATATGAACAAAGCAAAACTAAAGCAACCAAAACGAAAGCGTTAAAAAAAACTGCTAAGCACTGCTACTGCTATACTCGCATAAAAGTTGGGCGGTGGCGAAAACAAGTGAGCAACAAAAAACGAAATTTAGGTAAATGCATAAAAAGGAATTCAATTTTAAACAAAACGCCTGAAGCGGCAGCAAATGCTGCCAATGGCAGGGGGCCTCGGTGCCACATGAAATGTGTGAAATGTGCAAATATGTGAGTTTGCACCAAAAAGGGAGCCAGCGAACGAGTCGGCGGAAGCTGCCACTGCCATGGCAGCCACTGCTGGTGCTGCTGCCAAACAATAAAACTTTCAATACATATTTTATTTGACTTTGTGCTGCAATTTTATGCATAATAAATTCTACGCTCGCTCGGTCTCTCCTGCCAATCTCCTGGCCCCAAGCCCCAAGTGCTATGAAAATGGTGAAAATATTATGGGTAAATATGGACAATCGCTCAGCAATGTGCGACTAGTGCATAATGAAGACTGCTGTATAAGCGGAGTGGATGGCTCCAAGCGATAGCCATTTGGATTGGAATCCATTAGGATTCAATAAAATTAATCCGGTTTGATGTGTGGTCGGGATGCGTCATTGTTGAAATTATCGGGATAACACGTGGCCCGTGGGCAGGCTAGATCCTGGCTAGATGGAAGCTAGATCCCGGCGCATTTTCCAATTAACAAAATTTACAAAATGCCAAAGTGTTCGCCTCGCCTCGCCGCGCGTCGGCTAAGCCGTGCAATTAAAAAGGTGGGTGGGATGCCAGGTGGTGGCGGCATAGCCCAGAGGCACTATGGCACTACGACACGGTGGCACGTAGAGGGAAGCTAAGTGGAGCGCGGTGGATGCTTAAACTACGTCGCCTGCATCTGCACGTAGTATGCAAATTGTTGCAAATTATCGGCGTAAATTGCATTTGGCTTTAATGAGTTGAAAGCGTCTGGGACCGGCTCCTGGCCATGGCCCTCCCTCGCCCCTTCCGCATGCCATGCCCCGCGAAGCTCAAAGTTCAATTATGCTTCCGCCTTCGTTCTCGCCACTGTTTGCATTTAATTTCAGATTTTCTTGCCACACTCTGATTTATGTATTTTCCTCGCCCGTGGCCCGACTTTGCATATTTACTTTGTATCTATTTCCACGGGAGGCGACGCCGCCCGACTCTGTATCTGATTCCGATTCCGATTCCGATTCAGGCTCGGAATCTGAAGTAGGCTTCGATTTTATTTGCGTGTTGTCACGTCGCACAGATTCCGGAGAAGCGTTGCCCTTGCCGCATGTGTAAATGTGCAAATGCCGCCACGGCTATATATTTGTAATTCTAATGCCTTTAAAGTGCTGGCCGTGATTTGCATACGCATTTAATGGAGGCTGGCCCAGACTGGTCGGTCGGCAGACTTTCGTTGACCTTACACATCTCAATTATGTGAGATTCTTTGACCCGACTGCCCCCGACCCCTCCTCGATGATTATCGTACCTCTTGCCACACAATGCTAATTGTTTTTGCTTAGCTAATTGCCGGCAATTCGCAGACTGCTGATGCCATAATTTATCAATTTGCGCAAAATGAAGAGGGCGCTCGAAACGAGCTTATCTCACGACAAGCAGCAAACTGAAGCGATGACCAGTCTCGGGGGAGGACTGTAACGCTTGTACCTCTTTATTGGCCCTCAATGCGAGCTGCGAGGATATCTGCACTAGCGCGAACATAACCAATTGAATTGGAAATACGTATTAACAGGGCCATTCGAATGCAGCATCGTGGTCCGTGTTTTGCGGCAAAAAGGAAAATGGCCAACAGGACACACTGCTGGCCAAATGCGATTTTTGCATTGCAGTTTGCCAGGTGTATCCTTTCCTTCCAATGTTTTTTTTGTTTTCCTTGCCACGCGATATCTGCAACGAGCTTCGATTAATGTCTGAGTCGCTTAATTGGCTTTCTGTGTTGCGATTTCACCTGAATGGCTGTTGCTATTGCTATTGCTGATGTTGCTGTTTCAATAGCCACTGCTCTGACTGCTCCAGCTGCTGTTGTTGTCGCGGCTCAAGGATGAAACAAAAAGCACAGCACCCAGCGCCCAGCATCCAGCACCCAGCATCCAGCACCCAGGCTAGCATTTGCATTTAGATTGAATTCGAGCGACGTTTTTGCTTTTTCGGCTGTCGCCCGCTTCGCTTTGAGTGATGCAGGCTGAGGAAATCAAAATCTCACATACTCGTACCCAGGGAACGAGACCACCAGACCAGCGGAGACAATGCCAAAATATCGCATCGATCGACTCGAACTGGAACAAAAAATTGCCGTGAAACAAAAACAGAAATGGAAATGGAATCGCGGAATTATTTGTCGCCGCGCCACGTCTATTTTTGTGGCAAATCTTAATTAAATGCATAATTCGAATTTATTATTCAAATGGTTTTGATTTATGCAAAGCACTGCCGCCGCTGCGCCAGGGCTGCTCTCGTTCATAAATATTAATTAGAATATTTTTACTTTTTCGGAACAGTACGTAGAGGTATTTTGCATGCCATCGATTGGAAATTAAATAACTATTATCCTTGCTGGGAGGCCAAGTGGTCACAACTGCGTGGCAGTGGGTGGGCCAAGTTTTGGTCCAAACTCGGTCTCTGCGCCAGTGTGTGTGTGCAGTTGAAAAGTGCTTGTATCCCTTTTGAATAAATTAATGTCAAAAGTACTTTGGCTCTTGATTTTGATTGATGATTGTTCGCCTGTGCGAGCGGCAGAGCCTTAAAGCCCAACCAGCAACAACAATCCCGATGCCGAAGCCCAATGCCGGGCCCCTCCAGATGGGGGGCGAGGGTGGTCCTTTGGACTGAAGTGCCTGGCATCCTGAATGCCTTGCTTTGGCATTTGCTGCGGCCTGATCCTTTTGCCGTTGCCAATGCCTTTGCTTTTCCCAGGACGAGATGGGGAGCCTGGCTCTGCCTGACTCTGCCTGCCTCTGCGTGTGTGCATAGAAATTACGCATAAATAAGCAGGCATGAGGCCGGCCGACTTCCGCCCTGAACCACCTCCGACAAGCTGTCTGCTGCAGCTTTTGAAAGCGGCTGCATCATCGTCTTTGTCATCTAGCTGGGTGCACCGTTGACAACGCCAATCCGCAGTCGATGAGAGCCGGCTCTGCGCCAACATGTGCATGTGGTGTGGGCCTGTAGTCCTAGCTCCAGCTCCTGGCCCCGGCTTACTGACATGACTGAAGCCGGGTCCTGGGCCAACCATTGAACACTGAGCACAGCGAGGAACTTAATTGTGAGACGCCTATATGCGCGCTTGTGAGATGCAGTGTCCTTTAATGTTTGTTTCTTGCAGTGCAATCATGTGCCACACGCACGTGCGTGGCCGCATTATGATGCTGGAGCGTTGAAGCTGCCTCATTCCAGCTGGAAGGGGAGGGCAGCCTTGATATGAATGAGGATGGAGTTGTGGGAGATGCCTTTGTCGCAACCACAGACGCATCAATCAGCTGTATGCCTTGCTGCCTGCCTTCGATGATACAAAATCATGCGAAAGTTCGAGTTGTTGTTGGCTCGCCTTTGTTTTCCCATTTCCCATTTTTCTCCTTTTTTCTCCCTCTTGCAGCCTGGCCTGGGCGTGGCCGTGTAATCAATTACGTGGCTTCATTAATCATGCAAATACCAACAGGAACAGGAACAACAGGACGGCCAGGACACTGGAACAGAAACAAGAGCAGTCAGGACTGGCTGCCAGTTCCATTATTGATTTTGTCAAGCAGAATGCTTATCAGCTATGTAGCTATATGTACGTCAAAGTCAAAGTCTCCGACGTTCTGCTTAAAATTAATAAATTTTCCCGAAGAAACCGCAGGACGGACGAGACGAACGGGACAGACATTGGCTAAGGACACCGGTCTTATCGGAGACATCCATTGTTGCTATTGCCGTTGAGCATATTTGCATAATTTCCTCGGCTCAGCTTCGATTTGACAGGCGCTCTATGTGGCATATTCAAGGTTAATTTGTTTCGGCAAACAAACTTTGACTGCTCTGCGGAGCAGTATGCTAATATCTTGTTTTGCCTGCCGGCTGGCTGAAGGATACTGCTGCTGCCGCTGCCTTTCTGGGCTTCTGGGCTTCTGGATTTCAATTTGCCTTCGAATCGCAATTTATTTGCAGAAATATGGTATTGAGGCTCTCATAATGAAGTTTCATGGCGTATGCAGACACGCATTAAACTCGCTCATCCGCTCCCACACACATCAAATCCTTTCCCTCCCGCCCACACCCATGCGCCAGTTCATCCGGATTGTGGCCCGTTCCCCCGGGGAAGAGCGGCTTGGGATCCGGGGGCTGCATTTAAAATGAAAGCCTTTGGAATTCGCTTGTTAAATAAAATTTTATGTAAATGATTGAATGAGCGAGCTGTCGTTAAAATGCTTTCCATTCGCTTTTTTTCTGTGAAAGCCTGTTGTTGTAATTGATTTTGCTCTCAATTGCGTTGCACAGAGCTTTTCGAAAGCCGTTTACGGGGTATATTTTTTCTTGGTTGTGTTCCCCCATTCCATTTAACCGATTTTACCCACCATCCAGATGCACAGGATGTGTCTGCCACACACTCACCAGCTATATCCTGTCAGTTGCTTAACCGTTTTTCGCTGTTCATTAGACTAAGAACTTTGGGTTTTTATTTTCTCGCACCGGCAGCTTAAAAGCATTTAAGTCCTGCGGCTAGTCCTTTGCCGTTTCCCGTATCCTGTTGCGCATGTTTTGCATTTTGTTACCTTTGTCGTTCCCAGCTCCTCCATTTTTTCGGCTGCCTTCCGCAAAGTCCTCTTTATGCGTCTTAAAAATGCAAATTTACGTTGACATTTACTTTTGGGGAGACTGTTCCGGCGAACGAGTGGGGTTAGTTAAGTGGCCAACACTAATTATGTGCAGCCCTCGAAGTGCTCGCTTCTGAGCCAAAAAGTCTGAAAGTCTGAGCCTTCTTATCTGCCCGTCCAACTACAGGCAGTGGGTGGGTCGGCTGGCTGTCGGGTCTGGGGTTTTACGACTTGCCGGTAATCTCCGGGCCCTAAATTCCCAATGACGTGAAAGGCCGTCAAGTCGGTAAAGCGACAGTTGTCATAAATATGCACATACATAATGCATAACATCCAGCACATTATACAAGAGTATAAACCGGAAGAAAATAGGCTTCCAACCACAGAAGTATGACAAGTACAGATAGGTCTTTTTTTAAAATTATTTCTCATTATTTGTATAAGTGACATCTCTGTAGTTCCCCCAAAAAATAACCTACCCTTTCATTACTATTTGAACCCACCAATGTTTCCCAGTGTAAGAGTATGTACTTCTGCCGAATTCTCTTCTGCCATCATGTAGATTCTTTTTCTAGCTAATGCGATTTTTGTAAATTGACAGCTACGTGACAGTACTTACGACTTTAATGACAAGAACAACATGGATGACGACAGGGGCGCGGAAGGCGACAGCTTCATCGATGACAAGTAGCAATATTTCAGGGCCCAGAGCTAAAATAAATGGGGACAGGGCTGGGGAAAAGGGGTTCCAGCTTCCCACAGAGATCAGTCTGAGCCGAGAACTGCTAATAGGATGTGGGAGCCACAACATGTGTGCCTCACATGCACTTTCGGGGCTCAGACAATCGGCATTGACATTTGACATCCAGAACGGGCTTTGGCTTTGACATTTCGAAAGGCGAAGCAAATTGCGGATGGCACTCCGGCGCACTGGGGCACTGCATTCTCGGATGGCAGGCGGGCGGACTTTCAGGCGGGCAGTGCAACCCCCAGAAATGATAAATTGAAAACTCATAAATTATGTCAAATTATAAGCGGGAGAAGCGAAAGCGAAAAAGAAAGTGCGCACCAAAAAGCGAGGGTTTATCCTCCTCCTCCGCCGATGACATTGTCTGCGGTGGACAGTCAGTGTCAACTTCAAGCTCGTTGCTCATTTTGTCAGTTGAGTGGAAGCAGTCTTGACATTTATTAACATTTTTCCCCCAACTGGCAGCCGGCAATTAAATATTTCCGCAGAATGACCATTTTTTATGGTATTTATTAAAGCTCCGCGTAGGTAGCCAAAATAAACATAAATCATTTTTATTTCTCCCTTCGTGTTTGTTTGTTTTTTTATTTTGTTGCTCTGTCAGGCGTAGGTTTTTCCCTTCGTAACTGCGGTCTAGATACTGTACACAATGCACCGAATTTAGAAATCATTTAAAAGGACCAAGGCTATCGGGCCTGAAGAGGCTGTGAGCTGGCCAACAGAAACTGCCATAACTCAATGTCAATTTCGAGCAAGAACAGACTGTGGCCCGGCAACCGCAAGCCGATTGAGGAAGATGAAGTTGCCTGAATTGGATTTCCCTTGACCAAAATGGAATCAAAATATATTTGGTATTTAAAATGACGTGCACACCAAAGTCCACATCCCTCAACATCGCACCCACTCCCACTCCCACACCCATGCCCAGCCACCCACCTCTGGCCACCAACTTCACCTCCAGATAAGACAGATACAAAGATACATATGTATCCGCATCGTGTGGATTTGGGTGCCCGTCCCCTGTCCCCTGTAGTTTGTTTAGCACGTTGCCACGCTGCCGTAGTCATGTGTTTTATTTTCGGCAAATGGAAATTCTATTATGTAAAACATGCCCCGATTCACAGGCACACTCGAGGCATGTCCGGGTGGATACAGATGTCTCTCGGGACGGACGGCAGCCTCGTAGTAACTCGTAGATACTTTTCTATGAGTAGCTTCTGTTTCTGCCAGCCAGCCAGCCAGTCAGACCTTGTTGGGTTCATGCTAATTTTGATTTATTTAAATATTGTTTTATTTTCTTGAACTGATTTGGCTGGTGTTTTGGTATTTATATTGCTCTTCAGAAGTGTTTGCATTCCTACCCAGCGTCTGCTGGTCAAACTTTTTCTTTCTTTGCTAGTAAAATTGATTTAAATGTGTTTACCGTCTTTGCACTTGAAAGCGTTTGCAAATTTATGTGCAAAAATATTTGGATTTGAAGAATTCTCAGTCTTCTCCAGGAATTGCCTTCAAAGGCGGCTGTAGAATTTCTTAAATCTTGGGGAATATGCCGCAGAAATCTGCCTGAAGCCTGGAGGCAGGGTGGATTCCGGAGAAGTATTTCTCTTTCGGCAAGATGACATTTAGTCTGTCTGGTTCTGGTTCTGTCCCTGCCACCAGAACATCTAAATTTATCCCAGACAGCGTCGATTTATGTCTAGTTTTGTGCTTCGACAGTGTCAGAGGCCCGTTGGGTTGTAGAATTTATTTTAATTCAACACAGAATGTTATAAATTAAATTAAATACTGGCAGCCAGACTGAAATTTATGAAATTTTAAATGCGCCAAAATGTATGCCATAATCATTGCTAATGCATCATGTGCCATCTGATGCAATATTCGAGAAGCCAGCATGGCCACCGAGTAGGCCTCGGCCAGAATTTAAAATGCGTTGTTTGAGCGAATGCTGTAATTAATTGAAAACTGTTTATAAAATGCGAGCCATATGGAATTTTTTGTTTTTTCTTCTCTTGCATAAATTGAACGTTTAATTATGCGATTCCCCGTGCATCTGGGTGGGTTATTATGCAAATTATTTATTGTGTGAATGGAATGTAAATTTTTAATTGATTTTTAAAATAAAGAACAACTCTCACTCAGTTACCTTGTTCCCGAAACTCGGTCACATGTCAACTCACGCGATTTTTGACGCCAATCGACAATAGTTATTACCGAGAGGCTGTGGGCGTGGCGCTCTACACACACACACACACACACACTTAAACACATACATGCACACACTCCAGGGCACTGTGGCAATATCACCGGAGTAACTCTAACTGTGACTGCACCCAAACTGTCGACATTCACGCACAAATTGGATTTACTAACGAGTTGGCTTTGGCCACCGTTTGGCTGGGTGGCAAGCGTTGACGGTCGCCTGCTGTTTGTCACTTTTGGCACTTTTGTTATCGTATCCTCACACCCGGCCCCCTCCCGGCTCTGTAGCACTCTGTGATCCTATTCGGCCCGGCAAAAAAATCAGCCCAGAAAGCACAAAAAAATGGCACAGAGAGCGAAGCTTTCGCGCCTGTTATTTATGGCTTCGATTATCCCCGCACACAATGGGCTAACAAAGGAGCGGGGAAAGTGTTTGCCCTAAGCAAACCCAGTGGAAAACGGCTTGGCAACGGTTCGGAGCTGGCAATAAAACAAAACGCACACGCGTTCCCGTCCAGAGGGGTCCAGAGGGGTCCAGAGGGGTCCAGAGGGGTCCTCCACGTTACACCGAAAAATATTATCTAGCCACCAGGGGTTATTACATGATTTGCTTAATAAATTAAAATATTTTTAGGGGCTACCACGGATTATGCGAAGACTCTAAGCTAGAGATTTTAAATTAAAGAGTTTTTTTTTCGCGTGTATAAAGAAAGTTTGGGAATTTCAGGGCTCAAAGGCAGAGAGTAGCGAAATCACAGAAGCAGCACAAGGACATGCCAAAAGAGGCTTTGCGTATTTTCAATAGTTGCCATTGTACACACACGAAACAATCGGAGTGTGGGGTGAGCAGGGGGTGGTATGTTCCACACACACACACGCACACACACTGACACACAGGGGGAGGGGGAGGGGCAATCTGTGGGCTGATTTCAACGTTTGAATTATGATTTCCATGAGGCGAACTTTTAGTTTGATTTTTGCCATCGTTTCGTCGCTTTTGTCACTATGGATGTCGCCGGGTTTTCGGCCAGGGGCTTGGTCATGGGCATGGGCATGGGTTTTGGTTTGGTTTTGGTTTCGGGTTTGGTTTTATACTTTGCCGTTCGCTGTTCGCCGTCCCTATTCGCTGTTTTTGGGTCTACGGACAAAATTTATATTCGCCACTAATGCGGGCACTTAAACTATACAAACAAAATGGCTTTCCTCCAACCCTCCTTCGCCAGATCTCCCCCAGTGGCTCAGTGTGTCGCTAGAGACTTTTAGACCAGGCCATGTGAAAATGACTGAAATCGTATCGAAAATCAAAGGTCACTTTTGGGATCAATTCAAAAGGAATTGCCGCATTCAAATCGCTCCGAGGCACTTGTGGGGGGCATGGGATAAGGGCCTGGGCGTTAGACAGAGAGGGTGGGAGGCGGAGAAAGCTGTTCTCGTTCTCTTTCCGGCTCATGTGTACACAGATGCAGATACAGATACTGGGGACGTGGATGCTGCCATAGATATTCAAACTAAATGGCGTCATCCATAACATGAATACATGTGGGGGTGGGTGGACGAGTGTCTCTGCTGACTGTCGATAGGAAATGAATTTTAATGATTGCCCCGAAAAACTTTGGCCATAGCTACATGGCTGTTTGTCCCGACCAGAACCCGGGGGGGGGTGGGGGGAGGGCAGCCTGATGGCTTGTTGGTCTTGCCAGGCAGTAGTCGAAAAGTTTGCACATTAAACTGTTTATTTTAAGTAGCCGATAACTGAGAGCCGGCTGGGTAATCTATCCCTCCGAAGGATGAGTGTCGGCTAGGTCGGGATAACCGCCCATATGCCGCGTATGCCTCTGTGTGGAGGATGTGGTGGAAAATGCAAACAATTTTCCATGAAGCGGCACGTGCTACGCCTCACCCATTTCACTGATGCATCTTCTCGCCGCCTCTCAGCTGCTGGCAATATGTCAAGAATCCGCATTTTCGATTTCGATGCCCCTTACATCGTTTATTTTTGGCTGGGGAACGGGGGCTAATTAAAAATTTGCTCTTTCGACTCTAGAATCGAGAATCTAGAACGCACCAGAAGCCATAGAAGCAGAAGGCGCAACTGCAACGGCAAATGCAAATGCGTTTGTGTCATTTGCTATTCGTGGCTATTAATTAAATGGCAAACTAAGTTTTTGTGGCAGAGCACCCCCTTCTAATTGGAAGCCAGCTGGATAGCTTGCCGCCCCTGTCAGCTTCTATAATTGGTTTTAGCTTTTCCGAGAAGGGTCCGCCTCTCCAGCGTTTTGTCTTGCTCTCAATTTACTTTTAATTTGATTTCTCAGCGCTTGGCGCTTTGTTTATTTTTCTAATTAATACGAAAACAAGTTGTAAGATGTTCCCTGCTGGCCAGCAGCCAGGTATTACCCCCATGAGTAGCATACGCATTCCCCCGCATTCCCAGTGGGCTAAGTGGATTAGCTCACTCCTTTTGTCTCGAAAATATGTATAAACAAATGTGTATATAACTCATACGCCGTGTGGGACGGCAGAAGTTTAACGTTGCTTTAAGCAGGCATAATTAATTAGTGACGGGAGATGGGTGCTGGGCTGTGCTGAGCTGTGCTGTGCTTTTTGCCCCGGCGACTTTATCGCTCCGGCCCGATAAGAGAATAAATAATGAAAGATAAACAAAGTCAGTCAAGGCTGAGACAAGCTAACAAAAACAAGGCCAAAAGGACATCTGGGTACTGTTGCCAGTTGTCAGTCAGGCAGCCAGTCAGCCAGTCATGGGGGTGCTGGTTTTCTGCGTTGGGAGGGGGGATTAAATGCCATGTGTTGGAATGAAATCAACCCCGTCACGCCCAACCACCCACTCGCCCGCACCCCTCTCGTGTTTGCCAGGTGACAATCCAAAATCTTAAAGCAGACATTTTCTTGCCCCAGCTCCTGGTCTTCTGGTGGGGGGATATTTAATTATTGGCAATGCCAAGTCAAGCGCAGGGGTTTTTAAGGGACCAGCGACGACGACTTGATAAATTAGATATTTAATTCAGGGAACGGCCAAAAATAAAAATGCGAGGCAGCCAACGGGCCCGGAGAAGCGAGCGTTAAATAATTGTTTCTGCCAAAAAAAAATTCCAACCACGAAAAGGGTTCGTCGTCCGAGAAAAAATGAATAAACCGAAAAAAAAGGAAATCCTACACAAGTTCGGGTACATTGAGCCCCGTGCTGTTGCTGTTTTTGGTCATGGGCAAAAAGTTAAGAGCTGAAGATTATTAATTGAAGGATTAGAAGGCGTTCAAAGGGAATGCTGTGCGGCTTACTGCCAAACTAACTTCAATTTAAATTCAAATTTTGGGTTAGCACGAGGTTGCGGCTGTGGGCTCGAGTTTTGGATGTGGATTTGGGTGAGTGGGTGGTGGGTGGTGGGAGTCTAGAAGGGATCGTTGACACGTGTAAATATTTTTGAAAATTTAAAACGTTTAATTTAATTGCAACAGCTCTTGAATTAAATTAAAAAACTTGTGCCGCTGACAAATGCCTTGGCATTAATATTGGCCAAGTTTTAGGGGAGATTCGAGGCAGAAAATTAAAGTCAACACGACGGAGCGAAGCGCTGTAAATAAATAAGGCATCACAGCTCTGATTGACGGATGAGCCGGGAGGGATTTGGCGGGGTGGGTGGTGAACGGGGGTGAGGGCAGCTGTAAGGGCCATGGCCTAAATGAAAGTCTGCCGCAGCTGTGCCACCTGTGAGCCGGGCGCATGTTGTCAAATTTAAGGTAAATTTGGTGGCAACCACAGCCGAAGCAGACGTCGTGTTTACCCATTTGTTTTATGTATATAAAGCTGTCAGGTCGTTGAAGGGGGACTTCCGAGGTGCGGCCGGGAGCCCTCCTTTGGCGACGAGCTGCCGGCTTCCTGTGACTGACAGCATAGGAAGAAGGGCTTGTTGTCCATCCTGCCTCCAAACCGTACCACCCTGTCCCTCGGGGCCATCTGCGTGCACTAAATTAGTCAACTGGAGTAGTTTTTTATGTAATTTCCCTTTGTGATTTCCGGAGTCGTCCACTTGAAATTTGCCCCAGGAAACTCCGAGATAGACTAAATCCCCTTTTTGCACCTTCAATAATACATTTCGGGGTACATAGTTATGATTATGTGTACTATTCGTATGTAAGTTTAAATATTTCATTTCATATATTGCTTTAGCAAAAATATTGTTAGCATTTATGGAAATCCAAATAAGGATATAGTATGAGTTTTAATAAAGTATTTACAATCGAAATGTATTGCAGTATGTATAGAGAACTCTCTCCCTGCATAATAAATAATGAGCATTCATGGAAAAAAAGGAAAAACAGACTAAAGCACAAACTTCAATCAATGCAAAAGGACGCATTGAGGCCAAAAGGTCAGTGTCTCGACGGCAAATATTAATTTAAACCAGAGCCAAGCGTACAAAAAAGGACCGACGAGCTGAAAAAATAAAGAGAGTGAAAACATATTAAAAATTTACCCTGACCGAAGGTATGCCCTGGGATTTGATTAATGCATTTTTGCATATTCCTACCTTGGGGCATTAATTTTTAATTTTCATTACAAAGAATGCTGCAATTTATTTGCTTTCTTTGCAAGCGAAACTTTCCAATTATTTGCAAAAAACAATCATCCGAATGCTCTTGAGCAGGGTAAATAAATTAGGACAATTATATTGAATTGTTTGATTGATTCGTTTGCCATGCACGAGCCAACGGCCTTTTGCCGGACTAATTGCTATTTTTCCTGCTGCCCGTCTCTGTGGGCGATGCTCTGCATTAATTTATGTTTTTTCATAATCTCCTGCCGGCTGCTGATGTAATAAACGCATAAAGGATATTAATGAGCTGCTGTTTGCTTATCCCCATCAGAGCCCTCGATTCACTCACTCTCCCTCCTCTCGACAGTCACCCGATTTGCTTTTATTTCAGCTGAAAAGGCAACTAATTGCTTACTTCCACTTGCAAGCCCATAAGAAGGAGATGTTGCGGGGCAAGTAGGAGAACTTATTGCTCATGCTGGCAGGCTCTGTTCTCGCATATTTCACAAATTGCGCATACGACATGTTAAACGCCTCGCACGCACACATCCCCGGCAAACACACCCGCCCAAAGTCAGCACACAGCGCATTACCAAGCCATAGTGGGCAGGTTGCCTTTGCTTTCTTCTGCCATTCCTTCACTGCTTTCTCCCGGTCTCCTTTTGTCATAATTCAACTTTCATTTATACAGACACACACAAGCACACAGAGTGGCACACAGAGAAAGGAGTCCTTCCATCAAGATTTCACTTTCGAATATGTTTTAATTTTCATTTTTCTTTAAACTTTCAGTTTCGAGAGTTTCAGGTTGTTATCAGAAGCCTGTTTTGTTGAGTTTATTTAGTCATTTATGAAACAAAATAATCTATTAAACACAATTCAAATAAAAACGTGTTTCAGTTGATATTTATTCAAGATTTTATTTGCCATTTTATTAATGAAAGCTATGGAAATCAATCAATTGGCTTTGAATTGAATCAACAAACTCAGTACTTTTATGATTTTTTATGACTTCATGCCGTTTGTTTGTTTATTTGTTTGAGAAACATATTTTAAAGGTGTCAGCTAGTTTTATTGAATTTATTATCTGCTCATAGTCAGGTTAAACAAATATACCTTCCCCCACTTTCTATTGACATTATTCATTGCTTTTCCGAAACTTTTTTTTCTGTGTGCAACGCCTGCTCTGAATGCCCTTTGAGTGGCGCTAAAAGTATGCCGCATGGTGTAATAACACGCGCCGTTGCCGAAGAGTTCCACGGCTGCCTTTGCCGGTTGTTGAAGCTTCTGTTCTGTTACTGCTGTGACAGTGACAGCAGCGGTGCTTACGCTTGTCAGACGCATGCTTATGATATATCACACTGGCGGGCGCACACACTCCATCCCCAGGACACGCGAATAAGAAGACGGGAGCACAGTGGTGTAAGGTTTAAAGGGGTAGGATGTGGGGCTGTTGTTGGCGCCTTTAAGCCCACTGCTCAGAGCTCCGAGCTCCCACAGCTCCGAGCTCCCAGCTGCCCGATAAGAGGTTGTCAGTTAAATTCACACTGCGTCTATCTGTCGCCTGCATGCGTTTACTGACTGCAGCTGAATTTATATTTTATATTATTTTATTTTCAAATTTATGCCAGCTGCCAGCTTACGCCGAGAGTTATGCGTCTTTGACTTTATTGAGCATGCGAATTGCACAATGCACGACAACTTGGGGAATTCTCATTCTTATTTCCATTCCCACTCCCACTCCTTATCCCAATCCCGTTCCCACACTCAATCCTCTGGCTTTTCCATTACCATATGGGAGTGTCGTGCGGAGTTTTTATGCGGCGTTAAATCTTGAGGAAATTGTGTCACATTATGATGAACATTTATGGCAAAGTTGAGCATTTGCCCATAAATTTGTGAGCCCTGATGATGGCCCACGTTCCCCCTTAGCCTCTTCCTTCTTCCAGCTCCACTTCCTGAATGGGTGAAGAAGTGGGCCTAACGATGATGGAGTGGATGCGGTAATTTGACAAGGCTAAAATCTGCAGAGAAAACCCAAAATTCCCGACAAGTGATAGGTGGCCAGTACATGCGTAGGTGGAAGCACCTGAACGGGCAATCCAATCAATAGGCAAATGGGCAAACGGACACGACCTGCCTGGGGCTGGCACTTACCAAAATAGCCAGGACTCTCTGGTGCCAGAGCCAAATTCGATTGGACAAAACTGTGTTATTTTCGGCTCACACAGAAATCCTTATAAATTGGACAACTAATTCCTTGCCACCTAATGCTGTCTAACTGCAGCTGTAAGCCCTCTCCGCATAGTTGCCAATAGTTACAGAATACTTCCCAAACAAGAACTGGAAAGCAACTTTTCCCCTTGGCAGAGGACAGTGGACTCTCGATTCGTTGGCCGCTCGTGTTTCTTCCTGGCATTGGCGAAACTTTTTTAATTAGCAAATCTTCCACTTGATGTCATTAAAGTTCCAGTCGGCAGACAATGCATCCGAGTAGGAGTCTCTCAGACTGTTTTTTTCCACTCGCCTCCCAGTTAATTAATCAGCCATAAAATATATGCCAAGCGAATGACACGAGGATAACATCAGCAGCTGACTCCTTGTGCGGCAACATCGCGTTCCTGCCCCTTGTGGCAAGAACGCAGCTACAGATGTTCGAACATGCCCGTCTTGTCTGAAATTTACTAATGAGCAAAGTTTGACTGTCAATAGCCTTAAAGGCCTTGTTAATTTATGTGCAGGTAACAAGGAGGGCTGAAAGGAATACGAAATGCGGAAATAAATAAACGGAGCCATCGTGGGCTGAGCTGGGGAGTAGGAACAAGGCAGCACCTCAAGTTATTATCTTTTAATCAAAAGGCATCATAAAAATTTATGAACTTTTTGGCGTTAGCTATATTTTATTTAGTCACACGTCCTTGCCCGTTGCTCATTTAAAAAATAAGCATAAAATACCCGCAAAAAACCATATATTCGTACCAAGAAAAGCGGGGGAAGTTGTCGGTTGAATACCAAGACGAAATGTTGCATAATTATGGGAGCCTGGGTTACTGGCTTCTGGGTTAAGGTGAAAGCCACGAACTGTGGACTTGGTTGTTGCTCGGGTGTAATTCATTTCATCTTCACTCCATTAATGCGACACCATTAGCCCGGACTCCGGAGGTAAACTAACCATGACGACAGAGGGGCTTCCTGCTTTCGGGGTGCTGCTCCCGTATTTGGCTTATCAATTTGGATGCGTTGTTTTAATTGTCGGCACTCGTGTTACTTCTGAAGGATCGCAAAGCACGCAATTAAAAGGCGCAGCAGCAACATTTGGCTAGGTGATAAAGCAGCCCGTTTTTATTGGGGTTGTTGGGGGTGACTGGATGGCTGGGTGATGGGTGATGGGGTGGTAAGGTCATGCCTCAGCTGCGGCCGGGAACATAAATCTACTTCCTTAATTACGCGTCTCACATTGAAACGCGCCATTAATCACACTTCATCGATGCGATGGCCACATAAAACATCCAATTTCGAGGAGTGCGTACCCACCCACTGATTCCCCTTAATTCTTTTTGGGATGTTGAGCTGAGCCATTCCAGAAATCGACTCCGGGTCTTACCCTTTTCATCAGCTCTTTACGAGTTCAATTTGCCTGACGTCCGTGGAATAAAAATTTTATTAGCACTTTTCATATTTTTCTGGCAGCTACCACCGCACAAAAACAATCAGCACTCACTCATGTTTCGATGTTTGCTTTCTATTCACAGGATTCGCGAAAGGACGACCGAGGCTACCGAGGGACTCCTTCAAATCCTCCACCGAAAAGGCGAGGCCATAAAAGTGCAAATAAACATGTAAAAGCACATTAAGCGATTCCACAGACTTGATCTGAGTCCGTCGCACAGACATGCATTCCTGAATGTCTGTTGGAATACTCCCTTTATGGGCCAACTCCCCGGCGAAGAGTACATTGGCGCTTCATTAAAACCAGCGCCGGAAGCGGAAATAGCCGAGCAGCCATAACCAAGGAGACGCGTGTTTATTGGCGCCAGGTCAGAAAAGTATTAAAAAGTAAAAACAAAAAAAAAAAAGAGTGTAAACACATGAACTGCATGTTGCCACTGCAACATTCTGGACTCTTTTGCACTGGCGTTTCTTTGACACTTGGGTCAAATTGAAGCTTGCTACATAAATGACGAGACGTTCTCGCGTTTGGCACAACGCACCGCAAGCACAACAAAATGACAGCCATGCAGCTTTTATTGACAACAACAGCAATAGCAACAACCGAAACAGGATCAGGATCAGGAACTGGAACTGGAACAGCATCCATGCAAAAGACAACAATGGCGGAATATTGGCAACAACAGCAACAGGAACAGGAACAGCACACACATCGAAAATCACGGACGAGATGCCCGGACAATGGGAAAACGATTTGGGCTGTCGGCCTGACATTTGCGCTCCTCACTTGCCTGCAGCTGAAGTCGGTCCTTGTGATGGCGGACGAGGAGTCGCAGGACTTTCAAAAGAACAGTGAGTACCACCAAACACCAGTCCCTGTAACACATGCCATAACAATAAGAATCAACGACTGGCCAGTAGTGGAAATGGCCAGAGAAATTCAGTTACTTTGTTGCAATAACGAGCAGTGGTTTCCCCAAAAAAATTATTTTTTGAAGGGACAGCTCCTAGTTACGGGTTAGAGTATTTGTGTTATGTTATTATGGAGATTTTGAATTAAATAAGCTTTCAAAAGTCTTACCAATCTATCCTTTTAGCCACATCTTTTAATCTCAGGCCAACACCTGTTCACAATCCCATAGACCCTCTGCACTGACCTGACCACTTGATTCCGTCATTGGAATCCAAATGCAGAGAAAAAACGGCCAAGAAAAGATGCAAACTATGCCAAGGGGTCATCGCATTTTTGCTCACGTCTGCACAAAACGTTCATCTTGGTGAGGCATTTTGTGCAAAACTTGCAAATCATGCGACGACTGCCAAAAATCCTTATCAATGTGCGTTAGATAAAACGTGCAGAAGTTTTTTCTATCTGGCCTGGCCGTCTTGTATTCTTTTTCTTGTGGCCCACTCTGTTGGCTTCCCTTTTCGCTTTTGGCACATTTTTCAAAACGAACAGAAAACTTGCAAGCCATGGCGAGAGAGCGTCAGCACTTTTGGCCAAACAACTTTATAATTTGCGAGGTCGAGGATGTGTGGGGTCAGCTCTCCTCCGCTCCCGGCCATGTGGCGGTGCCTTGTGGAGCCTTGTGCTTTTTACGAGCATCTCAACTGGTTGTCCTGAGTGTGTAGTTGGTAACCGGTAACCTTGGGGCCAGAATCCCATTTCCCCAGTGTCTGCCCCGGAACAAGCTCCCCAACGGCCAGTCGGCAAAAACAAATCATAATTCGGCATCGACATCAGCATATTTTCGTTTTTGGGGTCGTCTGCGTGTCGGCTGCCTTCATTGTTGGCCTGCTCGGAGTTTGGAGCTTCAAGCTCCTTTTGCCATGGAAAGCTTGGATGAGCAGGATAGCCAACCCATGGGCTGAAATTTATGACAGGATTTGCCAAGAAATCGAGACATATTTTCCAGCATTTTCTATTTCGCCGCCGACGCCTGTCTTTAGTAGCTGTCTCGAGTGTCGTTGCCAGTGGGCCGGCCCATCGATGCATGGGATTTTGCAGTAAATTGAATTTCGATGCTCGGATTTAAACGTCACGCCCGTTTGGCTTTTGTCTGAGCTGAGCCGAGCATTCCGGGCATTAAATTTAATTACGTTTGCCTTGCCGCTTTATTAGTGCCTGAGCCAGCTTCGGTTTCAACGTCTCCTCATTCTCGTCATTTGCATGGCAATGAAAGGCGCTTTTCCGATGTGCTAGGGGGAGTGGATGGGCTATTGATCCGGCTGAAGGAATGCCACGATGCGTGTATGTATCCAAGGCTCTCCCATATCACCTCCACCGACCATGTAGCATATAGCCATGTTTGCCAAAACACATCAGCCGCCTGCGATGACGCTCTAAGTGGAATTCAAATGTGCTGCGTACCGTTGGCACATAAACAACGCACAGCGAATGCAGGGGAACCCGGAGAAGCCACCAGGAGATATGGCTTCCGTTTGTCGCATGAATATTTTCATCATAATCGACGCTATTTTTATTTTCCTGCTGACACTAAACACTGTAAAAAAAAAGTGGGTGCAGATGACAACACAGGCTGTTCTCTATACTCTATGCTTTCACTTTAGGTGGCTTAAGAAACCCCAATATTCCTAGATTTTTTTCCTGTGCATCACTTTTAGCTTTAGAGTAGGATTTGCATTGGGGTGGTGTTTTCTATGCAAATCTCTTACTGGGCTCCTGCTGTTTTGGCTCCGGCCTTGGCTTGGTTTTGATGGGCAATCAACACGCTCCCAACGGAAAATATTCATATATTGACGTTCAACCAACCCCAGAAGGCCAAGGGCGGACGGTGGGCGTGGCGGTTGAGATCACAGGCGGCGTCACTAAGCGCACATTCGATTGCAATGAAAACATTCACAACATCGCCCTCCGTGCCTGCCACTCCACTCCGTGCCACTTCACTCCTCACATTCCTCACTCCTTTAAGTCGAGTCGCCTCATCAGCGCATCGTTTGTGTTGTAAATTGATTTTTTGTTAATTTTTATGAACTTCAAAGGAAAAAGGCAGCTGAAGCAGCAATAGCATAGTCAGGGGCAGCGGCAAAAGGGTGCAGCACATGTGCGCCACCACGATCCCCACAGCAGAAGCGTGGAAAAAGTTCACAAATATATATTTCCATATATATTTTATTTATAAACACGCGCGCGTTCGCAGTGTCAAAACAGCGTCATAAGCGGTGCACGAATGGATGGTGCCCCGCCATGTGGAGTGGTTTAGGGAAATGGAAGAGGTGTTGGGGGACTGGTGGCTGAGCAGGCATGGCAGTGAGGCAAGAGGGTGAAGCGCCACAAGTCAAGTGCAGCGTCGGTGCTGGCAAATGAAAATTTCGTTGCATTTTGTATCTGTGAAGTTGCGACGCGTCCCAACTCGCAACTCGCATCTCGCAGCAAGATGCAAAGTTCAATTTCACATGTGGAAAATAACAGTGGAAAAGTAGAGGGGCTGCTGGGGCACGAAAATACAACAGAGGAAGCACATGTCACACTGCAGTACGTGTGTGCGGCGGGAAATGGGGGAAAAATCCATAAGGTGGAGGTAGAGGTGGAGGTGGTGCTGGAGCCTTGACTGACAACAGCGACACGAGAATGGAAAATAAATGGATCCAGAATGAAGGAAGGGAGTGCCGGAAGGAGAGGTGCCACAATAGATGGAATGCCAGGGAACAGAATGTCCAGCCAAGTAAAACAATATAGCGATAGTAACAAACTACACAAAGGTACACAAGGTAGCCAGGCCAGAACCCAGTTACACATTGCAAATTCCTCAAATGGCAGACATCCAGGAATGTCAGAATACCATTGTTTTTAGTCCATCTACATAGGTATATACATTCCACGACTTCTAAACTTTAAAGAGGATGATTTAATGCCTAAAATCGAAAGCTTAAAATTCAATTTCGTAAAAATCTTTTTATGATTTCGATTCCGTTGCTGGCTGGCCCACCTTTTAGAAATCATAAAATTCCGAGAACCCTGCAATTCTTTAAAGTTACTTAAGAACCCAGCTCCATCGATCGATAAGCGGAATCCTGTCGAGTAGGGCTTCCAGTTAAAGAACCAACTCCATTGTTCGCCTTCACAATGGCAAGTGGTCCTAGATGCCGGGATACCGATAGAGACATGTGCTGCTTCTGAAGACAATGACAATTCCCGGGGGGCGAAAGTCGATTCTTCCAGCTCTCATTCTTTCGCAGCATGTTTTTCGCACACATTTCGCATTTTCTCCGGCCTTAATTTTCATTCACACACCCACTCCTCCCAGGCTCCGTAGTGGTGGTAGTGCGGACACAGAGTGTTTCTCATAAATATTATTGCATTTTCGCATCTACGGCTCCTGTTGTTGGTTTTATTGTTTATGAACTGCATTTGCCCCGCCACTCAACCATCCCAACCATCTGCTGGCATCCACCCAACCACCAATTTCCACCGCCTCGGAAAAGCTTTCAGCCCGAGTTGATTCACAACACAACTGGAACAACTTGAACTGCCCGCAACAAAAGCGTTGGCAATGGCCACTTCCTGTTTAGCGCGAAATTTCAATTATGAGCAAACATGACCAGACAGACCCCGCCCTCAACCCTGGGGGGGGTAGGGATGGAGAGTGGGGGTGTCGAGGAAGAATAGATAAAGTAATATGTACAAGTTTCCGTTTTCTTTATTAAACAGAAGAAATCACTTTTGCCCCATTTTCAGGGGCATCGGGGCATGCAGCTTCTGCAGCTGTTCCATTTCTGGTTGGGAAACACTGAGAGATGGAAACGGCATCTCCAGATATTCCATATATATACAATGAGTTCATACTGTACATATGTGGGTGTATCCACAGTTATAAGCTATATACTAGCTAGACTGCTCCCGCTGACTACTCAAACGTGACTGGCCAAAGTTTTTCAATAAACTTTAACAAGAAAACATTAAAAAGCCACAACGTTGGCGCATTTCCATTTCCCATTTCCAGTGGCTCAGAAGTCAAAGCTTCAACTCCATAAAAGCGGCAAATAGTTGTGTGAAAAGGCTGCCTGAAAGGGATGTCCCCCCCTTTTCCCCTTTTGGTATAGTCACTTTTCCCCCCATAGATCCACTGTTTGTACGGAGCGGGGCTAGCGAATATAAATTTCAAATAAAAAGCAAATCTACGGAACTTTTCTTCTTCTGGGCAGCTTCGGTGTCAGCTGCTGCTCCAACAGCTCTCCTGTTCTACGGTTCCTCCTACGAATTCTTCATCATCAAGTTGGGGTCTCGCCGCCCGATGATGCCACCCGTGAGGCTCCTGATGACTGCCAGTGCCGCATTACGCGGCAGCAAAATGAAATAAATATCATTTTATGACTTTTTAACTTGTTTCTCTCGCTCGGGCCTTCCTTTCCCTTTTCCCATTCCCATTCCCACTCCCATTCCATTTATAAAAGCATCTTTAACAAGCGCAATAAATGCAACACTAAGGTCGCAGAACAATAGTGCTGCCGCCAACTACGGATTACTGAATCAGGCAAATATAGGAATAGCCAAGAAATCCTGAGAATTCCATTGAAGTAACCAAGGAAATTCCAAGTAGTTGTCTCACATTGATGGAGGAGGAAATTAGTGGGATAAAGGTGGGTCATCATCCCTAGAAAGGGTATTGCTGGTAGACCCCAGAGTGAAGGGTGTAGACTCTAGAGGTTGGGCTGTAGACTTACATATAAATAGAACCCAAAAATATAGCCAAATAGACAGCTCTAACCAGAGGGGCGATAAAAATTGAAGCGGGAGTGTAAGATCTGGCACTTGCAGCTGCTGTCCGCGTTTTATGGCCCCGCAACTTCCCTTTTGTTTCTGGTATTTTTAGCAGCTCAACGCATTTGCATTTTGCAGTTGATTGAGTGCTCGCCGAGCTCCCATCCTTCCGTCCTGGGAAAACTTTTTTATTTTCTCCACACTGGCCATGAGTAATGTTTCCGTTAATCAGCGCAACATCTCACCCGCTTCCCTTCTTCAGGTTTTTATTTGGCGCTTGTTTGTTAGTCAGCCGAAAGTCAAAAGGTGCAAATCAGTTAACATTCACCGAACTGGCTGACTGGCTGGATGGCTGACTAGCTGGATGGCTGGCAGTGCTATCGTCAACATCGTTTGGCCTTTTGCACTTTGTCCCTTCCACTTTCCGCTTCACTTCATTCTGAAATTAACCCTTCGGGGCATGGGTTTCGTTAGTCATAAAAAATTCAATTTTATGAGCGTTTTTATTTGTCCACTCCCTTTGGCTTGTCTGCCAAAATCGCGGCGAGTGGTCGCTCTTGGCTCGGGTGGGAATAAAGTAGCTACGCTTACCACAAAGCATGCCACTTGAAAAATAATGGAAACGGAAAAGTGCCAGGAATAAATGTTAAATGAATATCCAGTGCAAAATTAAACAAAGATTAGGAAGAAACTGTTTCAAGGAAATTATATATAAATGGGCGGGCCCCAAACTTCAAACTTACTTATTATGACCTCTAATAAGTACCTGATGAACCCACTCTCTGTTCTTTATGATGGACCCAAAAATTTTAAATGAAACTCCTTCTGGGAAGTAAAGCTTAACTTAATTAAAAAACACCCTTATTTTTCTTTACCGAGGAGTAACCTTTACCTTATTTTTCTTTACCAAAGACCCCCATCTTAAATAGCTTCCCGGAACAGTCAATAAAGCTTAAGGTAACTCCAGCCTGTAATTGTAATGAGTTCTAGTCCCTTATCCCACTAATCCTCGTAGTTCCTCGACCGATTAATATTGTATTGTGTCTGGTGAATCACACAACGCCAGGACACCCTTCGATCCTTCGACATCCTGTCAGTGCATCCTTTGAGTCCTCGCTTCAGCGCACACCTCGCACCGCCTTCGGGCTTCTGCAGTGGGTGGTGTGAGAATTTGTAATTTTTATCGCCGTGGGGCACGCATCAAGGGACCTGGATGTATGTGGGCCTGGTCATTGTTCGATGAGCCATTTGTGGGGGGGTTGGGGCCTCTTGTTTATGTTTGGACAACACGCCTTTATGA
Organism: Drosophila atripex; assembly: GCA_035045925.1. Lineage (NCBI taxonomy): Eukaryota > Metazoa > Arthropoda > Insecta > Diptera > Drosophilidae > Drosophila > Drosophila atripex. The sequence goes on along the minus strand of JAWNOP010000069.1, from coordinate 13,125,897 downwards.
TTTCTGTTTGATTGCCGCCGTCCTGGAGGACTCTGGACTACCATGGAACACCATTAGTCACACTTTTAGTCACAAAAAAAATAGAGCTGGGGCAGGAGGCGGAGCTTGTTGCGGCGTTCAAGTGGAAAATTGAATTTATCACTTGAACATGCCAAGCAAAGGTTAGCTCGCCCTTTGGCTTTTTGTTTCCACTGCCGACTGCCGCCAACTCAGGCAGCAAATTCTCAACAAAAATCCAAAAAAAAAAACGAAGGAATACCATTCTGATTGTAAATCTATGTGAGACACGTAATCAACTCGTTTGTGAATATTTTACAAGCTTTTCTTGTCTTTTATTTATTTGGCAACATTTTCCACTTGACAGACCATTTCGGAGCTGTGAGCCACTCGGAGCTGTTTCGTTTCCTTCCAACCCTTTGACTTGGCCATTTTCCGCCGCCCGCCGGTTAATTGAAAATTAGTCAACGGGGCGGATCCGCTGACGGAAGTGGGCGTGGTCAGACAGTGGGGGGCTGACTGGCTAACTGCAATTTGGATAATTTGCATTTTTATTAAAATTTAATTTACCGGCTGTCGACCGGCTGGGTGGCCGTAGGCGAGAGTCGTGTGCCGCGGTGATTAGTCGCTGGATTTGCATAAAATGTTGCCATAAATTGTTGCAAATTGAAAATAACAAAAATACTGCAGCAATAATAGAGCAGCAACAACTGCCATAAATTGCATCGGTCGGAGTAAATAAATTAGAACGAATTACATTTGCAGCATTTTAAGCCAGGTCCTGCCATTCGAGCCGAGCTTTTCAGGCCACAGTAACCAGCTACCAGCTACCAGTTGGCAGTTGGCAGTTTTCTGTTTTCAGTTTCCAGTTGCGGTCGGTCTTTGGAGCTTTTATTTATCGCCAGCGAGCCATAAATTTGTTCACTTTGTCAGCTGTGTGCTGCGTTTAATTAAAACAAAAATTATCTAAATTATAGTCCTGGCGGAGAGGACTTATTTTATTGGGAATCGGTGGGTCGGTCGGTTGGTCGGTTGGTCGGAGGGACTACCGAAATGCATAAATATGCAGATGCGTACGTAAATTTTAGGGCCTTAGTCCAAGGGCAAGGCGAGTCATTTTGGCGGGCACATGAAATAAACTCTATCGAAATCGCACTTGTAAATCTAAAAACACACACACTCACGTACAGATATTGTCGCACACATTCAGTCTGGTTGTTGTTGCCCATAAGTATGCAATGCTGCGCATAAAATACAAGTCGCAACTTGTTTGTTGTCCTCCTGATCCTGCACGCTTCTTCTTTCCCTGCGGTGGCAAATCGGGGAAAAAACGAGCCATCAGGGGGCATAAGTGTAAGGGTTGGGGGTCGTCCTGCTCCTACCTCCTGCCTCCTGCCTCCACTGCTGCTGCTGCTGCTGTCGTAAATTTACATATTTTGCATATAAATAAAACGGATTTTGTCGCCGGCGAAGCCAGCGCTGAAATGTCACAGCATAAAATGGCAAAAGAAGCGCCAAATAAATACAAAATAAAATAGCTACAAAATGGCCAAAAAAAAGATGAGGAAAAAAATACGAGCGCAATAGTTGGGCGAACTGCCAAAGGCCAGGGAGCCGGGTCTGGCTCTGAGGTGTCCTGCTGCTGCTCCCGCTCCTGACTGCTGCCCCCCGTTCTGATCCTTCCGCTCCAGGGCTGCCAAGTAAGCAAATTGAGTGCGCCACGTCTGAGTTATGGCAGTCTGCCGAAGCTGATACAAAATAGCATCAGCAGAGATAGCGAAGGTTTCCGAGACGACTCCTTGGGCGTGGACATAAACCAGAATCTACACTTGAAGAAAATGGTATAGAATCTGCTTAGAAAGTATTTGCCGAGAAATAATTTGCTAATAGCATGAGCCTCAGAAGGCCATTAAGTTTACAGAATACTTAGAAAGTCTTATCATAAAAGCCCCATTGGTATTTTGACCCATTTTTTCGCCCTGCACCATTTATTTGATATATAGACGATAGGGGTTTATGTCCCCTTAAGGAGCGGGCCAAATGTGTCGGGGTCTATGGCCACTTGAGCTTGGAATTGAACTCGTTGCTGATTTGGTTTATGGCTACAGAAATTGAAAGGCGCAAGTGTCAAATGCACACAGCAAACAGCACACAGAGGGCAAGGAGAAAACAGAACGGAGAAAGCTGAAAGCGGAGCTCTAATGTGTGTTTGTTTTGCTTTCACAGAACGCTGCCATCGTAGGGTTAAGCGGGGGCGGCAGCACTAAATCATCTAATGCCCAAGCTCATTAGCAATCAATGCACAACAGCAGCAGCAGCAGCAGCAGCAAAGCAAACATCATCGGCAGGAAAAGCAAAAGGGGCTGCCAACACTTCACACATCATTGGAGCTCAGTCTTTGAGCCACACACACACAGAGACACACACACTGGCATACTCACAAAATGGCGCTAAGCACATAGAGGGGGCTGGGGGAGCGATTAACAAGCAAATTAGCATGAAATTATTTCAAAACAGGCGCACACAGTAAATAAATCAATTAGCGCTCAACAACAAAAAAGACCAATCAGCGGCACCAAAGTGGAGGAGGGCTATGTGTGTGGGGGGGCCGGGGGATGGTTTTGTTTTCGTTTTGGGAGCTTCGAAGGAGGTCGCAGCTGGCTCATTGGCAAACAAAGGCGAAACAATTAAAAGCTTCGCCAGCACATGCCCAACACATTGCGGGATTGGCCAAAAAATGGGCCAAAGTGCAGCCCGACAAGGGACACTGAATTCCCATGACTTTCCCATTTCAACTGCATCTGGTAAGTTGCGCTTGACGGCCAACGCAGATGCAGATACTCGACTTGGGCCCTCGAAAGGCAGCTGCACTTGCCGCGTCACATTATTTTAATTATTTGTTTACGCAAAGCAAACAAACTTGCCGGGGCGGCACTTGTCTTGTCTTGTCTTGTCTTGTCTTGTTCCCAGTGCCCCATGGATCGTCGTAAAAAGTTACGAGCCGCGAGTTCTGGGAACTGACTGGGCCGAAAACAAAGCCAAAGCCTCGGCTCCTAATTAGCCAATGCCGCTCTGCCGCTCCGGCGATCTCTGGCGTCATGCGAATTTGTCAAATTAAGGAGCTGGGTCGTCGTTTCAACTCCAATGATTCAGCTGTTCGGCATGCCAGTGTCAAAATTAACGGGCCCGAAAATGTGCAGGCAATTATCCCAAGCACGGCGCTAGCAGACTGGGGTGCGCCAAAAAATTAAAATGGCAAAATGGAGGAGCAGATAGGCAGGAGGTTGCAGGATGCGCGGCGCCAACATCTGCAGGAGATGGAGATGGAGCAACAGTGGCAGCAACAGAGGCACCACCAAAAACAGTCAAACGAAATTAAAAGTCGCAACCGACAACTGGATGGGTGGAGGATGATGGAGGATAGCGGGGCCTGGAGGTCGCTGGGGAGTGGGCAGAAAGCGAGGACAGCTCTGCTGAAGCGACACTGATTAAAAAATTGTTTGACAAGAAATCAGCGCGACATTTGTGCCACTGCAGAAGAGGAGGATGCCACGGAGTCCGGAGCCTGTTGACTGTTTCTGAGATAAAAATAAAAATAAAAAACAGGAACAAGCGGGAAAAAAACAGGGACAAACTGAAAACTGGAGTGTCGCTGTTAATTCGGCGTAAATTTAATTGTCGGCTATAATTAAATTGATTTTCACTCCGGTAGCTGGCCGACTGACTGGAGGCATTGCTCCAATGACTGCCATGATGCGCCGGCCCTGAGTGGCGCCCAATCAGCCTCCTCTGTCTTATTATCCAACCGGTGGCCGATGCCTGGTGGCTCTGGGAAAAGAGCTTTTTCCGCATTTTCCGCTTTTTTTTTTCATAACATGAATGAAATTTGATTTATTTAAAACGGAATTACTGGGTATTCTACGGGTAAACATTTACGCATTTCAGTTTCTCTTTCTGTTTCTGTTTCTGTTTCAATCCAATCCGAATCCGAATATGTCCCTGGGCACACACACCGGGTATTCCCAATGGTATATATGTACATTTAAAAATATTATGTGTTTTGGTGCGTGGGCAACGAAATTAAATTGCATTAAAAACACATAAAAATATTTTCATGTCCCCCTCGTGTGTATATACTATATAGTAGAGTGTATGTATATGTATAGGCCGTAGTTCTATATTTGATGTGTACATAGCACAGAGCCGTTGGGCTAGGGGGGATTGTATTGAATAAATATAGAAATATTTTACATTTTAATAAAGATAAGGCATTCATAAATTTTCATATGCATGAAACTCTGAGCAATATATATAATTTACCTAAAAATCCTTCTTTCAATCAGTATCCAAAATGCCTTTTCCGCACAATATTTTGTAAAGACTATCAGGACTAGCTCTGTAATCCCTCTTCATCTCCATTTGCAACTAAGCCCCTGACCTTATAGTGCGTGTACAGGGGAGTGTGCTGATGCCACAGGGCTTGTGCTGTGCCGTGCGTCGTGCTGTGTCGAAAAACTGGCACAAATTCAAAAATGATTTTTACGCAATTTTACGACAACTTGAAAAAGAACAGAGCCTATAAATAAATTGCCCCTTGGCTTGCTAGAACTATTTGTAGTCCGTATTTGTGAGTTACTTTCGGCTTTGTTGCCTTTGCTGCCCCTGCTGCCATGCTTCTGCTGCTGACTGTGACATGAGTCACAAAAAATAATAAAAACAAAAAATGGGAGGAAGGAGCGGCCATCGCTGTTGCATGTTTACCTACGAAATTTGCCCTGTGAATTTTAATTGAAAATAATAAACACGCGTGTAAATAATGTGCCAGGACCCTGTCAGGACCACAACTCTCTCTGTTCGCTGCTCACAGCTCAGTTGGCCCAGTTTCGAGGATGCTGCTTCTGATGCAGCCAAGCGATCTGTGTCCTGTCGTGTCCTGTAAATGTGCCTGTGCTCCTCCTCAAATTTCCAGCTGGAACTACACAGCTACAGCAACGGGTCGTGTTGCGCAGCATGTGTTGCATGTTGCAGCTGGCTGCTGTGCTGCGTTGTCGTTGCTGTGTGTTGGCACAAAATATTCTGCAGCAAGTCGTTGCCATATTTTACTTTTTAAATGCCGTGCGGCTGCCTTGTGTATGCGGGCTGCCATTGCTGCCGTTTTAATTTATTTGCTCATTTTCACCATTTTGCAGTTTCCTTTGCCATTTCCCTGTGTTGTGTGGTGACCTTCCAAGGGCCTTTATCTTTCAACTATGGCGCAGCTAAGTGCATGTTGCGGTTGCAATTGCCAAGGTTCTGCGTCCTAGACATATGATTCTTTCATTTAGGGAGCACACGTTTCACAGCTTGAATGGACGCCAGAATTTAATTTCAATAGCTACACCTAGAAGAAGATTATATTTTTGTAAAGAATCTATTACGATAGTTTTCTTAGGAAATGTATAATGAATTACTGTTCATATTTTACTGTGTACTTTGGGCTGTTCTCAGAAAGTTTGTTCGGCTTGTTGTTTTTACGTTTGGACCAAAATTAAAAGCGCATAAATTTGTATAATTCATGGACATGTGCCACATCTGCTGCGGCTTCCACAATGCAGAGTTTGGGGAAGTAGGATGTTGCAGGGGCGTGTCCCACATACTTCTGGCTTTTGTTAGTGTTTCGTGTAATTGAAATCAAGTAATTTACGCGCCATTAGAGCGACCTGTCGAACCTTTTGTAACTGCAGCCCCGCTCGGTGGCGCAACGCAATTAACATAAAATAAAATTGCAATTTGCCGGCGTTGCAAAGCGATGCCTGTTTTTGTCGCTGTTTGTATTTTGCTATTGGCTGTAATTTGCGGTGGCTTGAAATTTTAATATGCTGCAAGTGGCATTCCATCAATTGCCATTAAAAACGATTTAAGCCAATAAATATTTAAGCGGACATGCCAGTACCAGAACCAGGGGCCAGAATCAGAAACAGAACCAGAGCCATAAATCAAGAAAATCAGCTTACAACAACATTAACCAAAGCCGCAACTAATTTGCCCATTAATAATAAAGGCCGATGCAGTTTGGTCAATCAAGCGTAATAGAATTTCAGTTTAGGGACCGACCGAGTCACAGAATCGATGCTGCACACGCAGACCGCCACAGGCACATTTTCTCGGAATTTAATGTGTTGTTTAAATGCCCCGTCCGACACTCAAGTTGCCCCCAAAGTCCCCGGAGAAACAAGCAACAGTTGCCGGGGCAAAAACATGAACAAAAAGCCCGGGCCAACTCAAGGAAGCCAGCGGAGGATGAACACGAAAAAAAAAACAGCCACGTAATGGCCAACAACAAGGACAACAAAGCGCTGACTGGAATATTTTTCGTATTTTATTATTAAATCACGTAGCCAGTGCAATACGGCGTCCAAAATGACAGCGAACGCATTTTAATTGAAAGCAAGGCAACGCCACCGAGAGGTCCTGCAAAAAAAAGGTCCGAAAGAAATCCAAAGGCAACTCGAACCGATGATGTGGCACAACCAGCCGAATGGAGATGGATAGTGGGGCATGTGGGCGGGATGAGTGGATGAGTGGGGGATGCGAAAGCGGTTGGTTAGGAGGTGGTCTCTGCAAAATGGCGGGTGGGTCGCGCTTCTGCAAGAGACTTTAGCCGGAGAAGTTTTCTAATTGAAAATGGCGTCGCAAAATTTAATTTGAAAACTTTCACTGCCAGGCCGGGCTGACCCACAACGACGGCGACAACGACTTGCCAGATTTGTGAAGGAGAAAAAACGCCCAGCCGCCTAATGGGGGCCAGTCCATTTGGACATAAACTGGGCGTGGCGCCAGTTTCGGTCACCAGCAGCTACATCAGCACATACTTGTTATTAATAAGCCTGCCAAGGAATGTTGGGGAGCATTTCGTTCTCGTTCAGGCATCCGCCGCCAAGAAATATTTCGCCTAATTGAATCGCGAACATTTGTTGCTCGGCTGCCCTGGCGCCAGAATTTCGCACATTCAGTGACAGTCTCACACAACAACACAATGAAACCAATCCCAGAATATTGAAGTGTTTTGAGAAAAAAGAAGAAATTTGTTTGAAAAATGTGAACACACTTTTTATAACCCCTATAGTATCTTAATTTGCACATTACAAGTGTACTCATATGTTCGCTCTCCGGCCAAAACGAAGTAATGCAAACAAAGAGCGCACAATAGAATACAAGAGTCATGTTTGCCAGTTCCGAGAGTTTTTTTTAGGTTTATTTGCCCCCAAAGATGGCGGCAACAGGAACAGGAAGTGCACAAGCAAACACCAACACAAATGCGTGGCCAGAGAGCGCTGGGGCAAAGTCAAAGGCTGAACTTAGGGAAACAAAACATTCTGGCATTTCTAATTATAAGTAAATATTCATACTCGCATTTCCACCAGGCGCTACACACACTGCCTCTGCCTGTGTGGGTGTGTGAGTGAAGCACTTTAAAAGTTATTTACACACACATGTCCGTACACACACCGCACACACACACACCGCCTCTGAATGGCGGCAAGGCAACCATGTTAGGCAGCCCGTAATGCATGCTAAAAAGTGTGAGAAAGTACATTAGGGTCACTGACGACTTTGACTACACTACAAAGGGGCGTGGCGCGGGGCGTGACCCGGCAAAGAGCGGAGATGCAGAGGAAGGCAGGCAGGGCAGGGGCAGGGGACCGTCCGCAATGGCAACCACTTTCGCTCTCAACTTGCTACATTTTGTGGCGACTGTGTGTGTGTGTGTGTGTGTTTGTGACGAGTGTGTTTGCCATAATGTACAATTTAAATGTAAACAATTTGGCCCAAGGCAGTAGTGGCATAAAAAACAGTAAAAAGCGGGCCAGCCAAAGCCAAAGCCGAAGCGAAAGGAAATGAGAGAGCATAGTCCGGTCGGAGGCTGGATGAATTATTTAAGAGTCGAACTTGGCAGCGTATGGAGCGCAGCTGCTGTTGCCGCCCTGAATGCTGGAACTCAAATATTTATCTTGGCAATTGCCTGTAATTTGGTTTACTTCCGACTTGCCACCGTTCTGAATAAACTTTTCATTAGCAGCACACACTCGATGGAAAAGGGACTAAAACGAATATTGAGAGCAGTGACTTGGAGCGCATTTGTGCTGAGCTCGCTCTAATTTCAGTTAATTAACTAACTTATATATGTTTTGCATAATTGACATTTATGTGCGTTTGGCAAACGTTTCAATCAAACCTTTCCCATTTGCGCTGGGATTTGTCCAACAAGGCACCGAGAAGACAAAGCCACAACCGCAGAACGCAACCGCACGGCGCATACGGGGCGTATGGGTAATGTGTAATGTGTCAACCCCAATGCCCCGGTCCCATTTCCTATAGTTCCCACACTTTCGCTTTAAATAACAATTGAATAGAACCATTTGGTTGGCGTATATTGAAAAAGTGCCAACAACTTTTGGTAGTTTTTTTTTTCTATTTTCGTTTGCCAGTTGCTATTTTTTCAATACTAGATACAAAATACAGCATTTTTATTGGTGTAGCTGGCGCTGTTTACAATGACACGGCACACTTAATGGGCAGCAGCCCTAAGTTTATTTAGCGAATCGCTTTGTTGATTTTCTATTATTGTTTTTGCAACACTTTCCGCTGCCCGGTGGATTATTTTTCTGAAAGTTCATTAAACCCTTGGACAGCAGCCAGCTCTTGCTTAAAAAGAAATAAAAATTGGATATACTATCAACTGCATGTACACTGGCTTTAAAACCGCATCTGAGCCTTTTCCGACCCGCACTGCATAATTAATGCAGTGCGCTGTTGTCTTGGGGCTGCGGCCTCGCAGGATGCCGGGAGTTTCGAGCCAAATGGGGCACGAGAATCTGCCAGCCGAACGCCGTTCAATGTTTATGTATGTAAAGTAACACGTTGCGTATGCGTAATGTTCTTAGTAAACTTAAAGCTTTAAAAGGACCGCATGGCCCCGAAAATTTAAATCCACTTAACCCGGAGGGAGATCATTTCTGGAAGCATCTTTATTAAACGAAACTCCCTCCGGTTTTCTATTTTCACTTAATTTGAAAACTCATTTGAGAGTTCCTGTCGGGCATTGTCTTAATTGGAATTATAAAACAGCCATAAACACTCAGCAGCATATTCGATGGAAATTAATTGATCCATGTTGAGAGCCCGTCAAATGCATCGAGGCACAAATGATGAGCTACCAACTCACAAACTCCCTCGTGCACTAAAAATTCCAATTGAATAGACGCACCCCCGTTCATCCATCAGCGACCCCGGACGAGTAAATTACAATTGACTAAAAATAGCCAGAAATAATGCGATGTGTCAAAACAAAACATCAAAAAAAGACTGAAATCGAGAGGTAGCTACTGGCGAGGTAGCATTTTGGTTTTGGGGGCACATCAAAGACGAAGAATTCGTCGCCGGGTAGCTGCCAATAGTGGAATTAAATGTAAGCGTAAATCATCAAGAACGAGCAGACGATAGCGCTAACAACTGGGGGAATGCCAGAGGCAATTATAAATAGATCTGGACGCTAGGGAGAACATCAAAGTTCCCATAATGGTAGTTCTTTATGCGTTGCTTAATTGGTCAGGAAGAGGTCGGTGTAGGAGCAGGGTCTTCCGCTCTGAGGACTACACATGCACGTTTTTCAAATCGATAAAGGTATTTGTGAGTATTCGCTTGGGAATCTGATTGTTTTTGGCAAAGATATGGTATTCAAAAGGGGCCATATATTGGCTCCCAATCATTTTCCAACAGTTTGAAGGGGCTCCATCAGAAATTTTCCCAAAAAATCTAAAAAATAATTTGTTTTCAGATTTTAATACAGATTGATGAAGAACAAATCTACAAATCGATAAAGGTACTCCACTTGAGAATCTGATTGTGTTTGGCAATGATATGGCATTCAAAAGGGCCCATATATGGGCTCTAAACCATTTTAAAATATTTTGAAGGGAAAGCATTTGAAGGTCCTTCAGAAATGTTCACAAAAAATCGAAAAAATTACTGTTTTCAAATATGTGTATAATGTAGGCTGATGGAGAATCAATCTACAAATCGATAAAGATAGTCCGCCTGAGAATCTGATTGTTTTTGGCAAAACTATGGCGTTCAAAAGGGCCACATATGGGCTCCCAAGCATTTTTGTGCAAGTTATCTTTATATGCAGGACTCCCACTGGCTGGAATATCCGGGACCATTCATAAGGATTTACGGCTAGGTGTCTTCCTCGTACCCGGTCACATATTTGCTCTGCCTGCCGCAAGCCAAAGCGGTGACAAATTGCTGAAGACCGGGGTTAGGGCGCAAGGATGTTTGCCATTTTGCTCAAGTTGTCAGCGAGTGCACGCCGGAAAGTATGCAACGCAATTTAACTAATGGCTCAATGGGTTTTGCGGTCAAAAGGACACAGCTTAGAGAACGTCAGATGCATATTTTTGCAGCTCACTAGGCTATGTGGCAGTATTGATATCTAAGCCTTTATATTTAGCAGGAAAAGTGAATCTTTCGGAAAATACCAACACTGATTCGAGCAAGCTAACTGAAAGAGAATTCCAGCTTATATTCCATGACATCGAGCCAAGCTGGGGGCGTACTCGAAGCGGAATATGTATTTTAGCTTTAAGGAACCAGATAACGAGGTCTCCGAAAACGACAACCACATTTTGTTCAACGCCGGACTGTCGCTGTCGGAGAAGGTGGAGCAGAAATAAAAGAAGCCGCTCAGGCGGAAACAATGTGGAAATTTTACAGGTTGCCCTGTCGAATAAAATAACACAAAACATGGGCCCAACACAAATTCACAAGAAATCATTTTTGTTCAAAAAAAAAAAAATATAAGAAAAGGTGGGCCATGGAGCGTCCCAAAAAAAAACACCAAGCTATACAACACCAAACGACAACGAGGTTGGTGACGACAAACCGGCAAACGGAAGCACTGCCAAGGCAATGACAACATTCGACAACGGCACGACGGGATAAGGCGGAAACGGGGGGCGGGGGCGTCAGGTACTGGGTAGTGGGCGTGGTCGGTTGGCAGGTGAGGGTTCTGCTTCTTGGGGTGGCGTTGCCGCGAATCGAAAGCGGAAGCTTTGTGTTAAAATAACAAACAATCAGCCGAATCATGCAGGAAGTGCAAATAATAAATAAATATATCGCACAGAAAGGAATTGCTCTTTCCAGGATCAACTTGAATTGCCAGCGGCTGCTCGAATACGCGGTCAATAAAATAAACGACAAGATATAATACAGGCCAATGAAAAATGTACTTTAATGTTTACATTTTCGATATTTCATATTTATAGAGTTAATAAAGTTTTGAACAATTTATTAATACTCGGATTCTTAGTCCTTTTATTTCAAATTATTGAATAATTTTACTATAACGCTTGTCTTCTTTATTTTTTACTTTTTTCAGTACCCGCTCGCTTGGTTTGGGCCGCTTTGGGCAAAACCGTGGAGCTGCCCTGCGACTTGACGCCTCCCACGCCACAGGACTCCGTGAAGCTACTTCTTTGGTTCAAGGACACGACAGGCATTCCTCTATACAGGTAAGCGAAAACTAGTTGTTTCCCCGCCATTCATGCTCGGGGCCAGTGGTGCGAAATCATCCATTCTGTAAGCCTGCCATCCGCTGAGCCATCCATCTGTCCGTCCATCCATCCATCCATCAGGAGCGTGGAATAATCGTCAACATCCCTTTTCCTTGCCAATCTACGTGCGTTTCGGCATTTCGCATATATTCTCTCGGCTCGGCAAGAGCTTTTGGCTTATTTCCGGCAGCATGTGTGTGTTCGGGCCAGGCGAATGTTTTGGGGGCAAGGATGCGCCCGTCATAATCCACTTTGTTATAATAAATGTAAAGCACATCCGATTACGGCTGTCGTTGCTAAAGTGTAGCAAATTTTCACGCATATACCAAGGACCCTTTGCGTCCTTACCTCACTCACATCCATGAATTTTTTTCTTAATAAATTTTGCGCTGATAAATTTTCAATATAAATTGTGGCAGCCACCGCGTGTGCCCTGCATGCTAAGTGGCGAATGGCTTCCGACTTTGCGTGCCACAGTGGCGCATGGGCGTTCATTAGAAAGGCCCAGGACCCCTCGGATCTGTGTCAGCGTATGCACGTGAAGTGGCCGCCACTCGATAATCATAAACGCGAGAATTGCAGCAGGAGTCAAAGGGAGCTGCTGTTGCGGGTCCTGCTGCCTGAAATAAACAGAGTAATTTACTAAAACAGCAACAAATTACTGCAATTTGCGCAAAGCTGCCAAAGTCGCAGTACAGACAAACGAACAAAGGGAACGTAAAGTGAAAGCAGTCCGCACTATACTCCTGCCGGATGGGTCCTGAGTCCTGCTCCTGGGTCCTAGCTTCTGGCTCATGGTGTGCAAATTGGGAGTCATTTTTTATGGACGTAAATTATGCGAGGAGGGTGGCCGGGCAGGGAGGGCAACGGCCAACTTATGTTCTCCGCATATGTTTATTTATGACAACTAATAATCGGTACATGCTTCCACGCCCCCACACTTACGCGTACTCCTTCTTTCCCTCGTTTTTTTCTCGATAGCCTGGACTCGCGAGGCGGGAACGTGAAGCTGGCACCCCACGCCGCCATAGCTAGCGATCTGGGCCAGCGCCTGTTCTTCAGCATAGGCGATAATCCCAAGGACTCTCGCCTCCAGATCAACGATGTCAAGCCGGAGGACGGCGGCGTCTACCGATGTCGCATCGACTTCTTCAACTCCCCGACTCGAAACTTCCGGCACAACCTGACTTTAGTCGGTAGGTGTCTTTTAAAATTCTAATTCTCAGGAATTTCTTACGAAAATCCTATTTCAGTGCCGCCCGAGGAACCTCGCATTTTCGATGCCCAGGGCAAGGAAATAGCGCAAATGGCAGGTCCTTTTCGCGAGGGCTACGAGCTCTTTCTCTGCTGCCAAGTTAAAGGAGGTGAGTTGGAATTCATTACAGTTTAACTAATAAAAGGTAGAAAAACAATAATAGTTAATTAAGAAAGGTTGAAAAATACTTGTTTTGTACTTTTCCAATTGGTTTTTAACTCTGGTATGACCTACTTAACAGTCCTGTTTAGCAAGGTCCTTGTCAGCGGTCGTGCAACATCAGTTTGTCGCATTATTTACCCTCTCACTCAGGAGTGTCAATTGCCACTGGCAAGGATCTTCCCAGCTGCGACGTCCTGATTGCCAGTTAAGAGACCCGCATCGCACCAAAACGCCAGCAGCTGGCAACGTCAGCTATTACTCACCATGTCCTTATTCTCTCCCTCACTCACCCCATCTCACCGCTCTCCGCAGGACGTCCCCCGCCGAAGGTCACCTGGTGGCGCGACGACACCGAGCTAATCGGCACCAGTCACACCTCCGTGGAGGAGGGAGCCACCGTGATGGTTAATCAGCTGCTGATTGGAACCACCACCCGCGACTTCTTTGGGACGCGCATCGAGTGTCGGGCGCAGGGCACGCGTCTGGTGGATCCTGTTCGCAAGGATGTCACGGTGCAGGTTCACTGTAAGTTAAGCCTTGAGTCTATTTAAATGCAAATAACTGGACTACTATAGTAAATATTACATTCTTTAAATGTTGTATGTAATTTGTTCTCTGTTCTTAGTAAAACCTATTCGTGTTAAGATCGCCACACCTAATGACTTGCTAACCGCTGGTCACCCTGTGCCCATTCGCTGCGAGTCCTGGGGCTCATATCCTGCGGCCAAGATCACCTGGCTGCTCGACGGGGAGCCCATCCGGAATGCCGAGGTCACCGTGCACAGCGACAAGGAGGTGAGTAAGGACATGACATCAACAACATCGCCCACTGCCAAATTGCCCCGAAACTGCTTCACTATTTTGCGGAGGCTGCGGAAAGGAGAAACTTTTTATTTTGTTTCCTTTGTCGCCAGTTCCCAGGACAACGCAACTTTGTGCCGGAAAATTTGCTTGCAGCGTTTGACATTTGATAGCTGGCCGCAGTGCAGCAGACACTTGTGCTCCCACACATACAACGTTGTGTCCCGCCTAATAGCTCCACAGTGGAGCCAACTAAGGCGACCCGACCGCTGGGTGACCCTAAAAGACACCAAGCAGGGCAAACTTTTGCAGCATCCACAGAACAGAGAGGAGCGGCCAGGCAGGGGCCGGACACGGCAGACAAGTTGGCTTCGGCGGACGCCACCCTTGGCTGCTTTGATGAACTGCATTGGCGAAAAGTTTTTCCAAGCTGCACAAATTTGCACTCCATGGCCATCAATTGATTTCGGCTAATGTGCGAATTTGTGTTTAAATCTATGAGCCCAGAACACAGGTCACTGAGCAACTCAAGCTTAAGAATGTATCAGTTTTCTGCGTATTGTCGTAGCCATCTATTAGTTTGTCTTTTCCGCTCTCTAATTATGCCATGCAAAAGGATAAGGCGTCCATCAACTTTCGTCAGGCATTAGTCAACTCATGCATAACGATTTTCGATCCTTCTCAGAGAAGGATATCCTTCTCCATGAAGAAAACCAGAAAGAGGATGAGTTTTTTTCAGTCGACATCGATTGTTGCGAAAACGAAGCTCTGCTGGTCCTGTGGCAGTTCGCCTGATGCAACGCAACCTAATACCTCGTTTGCCATAAGCTGCAGTGTGGCTGCCACTGGTGCACAAGGACAGCCTCGGCTTAGGTCGAAATTCGACTCATTATTTTGAAAGACCGGGCTGTGGAATGCAACTTGAGAACTGGAGCACACACATGCTGAGCTGACGTGGTGCTGCTCGAAAAGCTGGCGGGTATATTGAAGTAGTTAGCTGGGAAAAATATCCGACAAAGTGAGAATCAACTTTTAGAGGAAAGAGATGTGGGTTGCTAGGAACTAACATATAATGTTAGATATTTTTCAATATATGCAGTATCAATTATAAACGGTCTTAAGATAAAAGTTAACTGATTTGGTTTCTTTTTCACAGGATGGAAATATCACTACGAGCATCCTGACGCTGAAGGTAACCGCTGAGAACGATAATGCCGAACTGACCTGTCGCGCCACGAATCCTTGGTTCTCCGGTGGCGCCATCGAGGACAAGCGCATCATTCGAGTGGCATGTAAGTACACACACAGCCCACACACCTTCCCCTGCTGTTTTCTATCGGACAGGTAAGCCGGGAGCCTGTTATTAGCTGCCTTCAATTATAGCAACAATGCTGAGGACCGAAGAAGTAGACGGCTGGTAACTAGGTCTGGGTCTGAGTCTGATTCTGACTCTGAGCCCGAATCCGGGGCCATGGTCAGAGGGGGTTTTTCTGGATCCTTTACAAAAAAGGTCCCAGGACCTGGCCTATGCGGAGGCGAATGTGTGTTGCTACCAGGAAAGTCCAATTAGAAGCATATTAAGGCCAGAGCCAACGTAATTTTATTAAGGCCAAAGAGTCAGGGGGCAAGGAGGCAAGGATCCGGCTCCGGAGCCGGAGCCTTAGCCAAGTTACGTCGGGTCACATCAACCTGTTGGCCGCCGTTCGCTAAGCTGCTTATAAAATGCAGTCAAGTTGACGTGGTCGTTTTCTTCGACTTGCCTTGATTAAATTTTCACCGTTATGTTTCTATTGCTCATTTTTTTTCCTTCCTCCATAATATTTGCAACATCCGCTTCCGGCTTCCGTTTTACATTACTCCTGCTACGTTTCCTCCGTTAAAGTTTCTAAGGATGAAATAAAGGAAGATGCACTTGCGCAAAAAGTTTTCAAAAAATTAAAAACTAAATCTTTGGAAGCCCCCCGATTTATATCTGTAGATCCCTTTTAGAATTTTTAATTCATTTGTAGGACACTTCTAAGTAAAATCTCTAGTACTGTTTTAAAATATTTCCATTCTCCAAGTGTAACAAAATGTAGTTGAGTTACCTGCACTCAAATCGGGCCAGCAGTCAAGTTGATTCGCATGGTTTTCATTTTGAGCTGCTTTTTAATAATTTACCATAACCGTCAGCCTTATTTTCCTGCCCACCCAGACCATCCAGCCCACGCCATTGACATTTGGCCGGGACTTAAGAGGGGGTGGTACTCCAGTCCAGCCACCTACCCCTCATATCTTCGGCTTTCCGACAAAAGACTGGCTGGGGCCAAGTGGCGCCGACAGTCTCCGACGCGTATTAGATTTTTACAACCGTAACTAATAGTCCCATTTGGCGTGTGGTCAAGAGGCCCAGACCCAGGCACAGGCACTGGTACGGGCACAAGAGCAGGCCCAGAACGAGAACCAGGCCCAAAGGATGGACGGCAGCTGGGGCTAAGTACATTACGCAATTTTGCCCCGACTCGGCCCAGTCTGCCGACTCTCCGAGTTCACCTTATGAGCCATTGCCGTTTATTATTTTGACTTTTATTCAGCCATTCGCCGCGCTCATTAAGTCGGATGCCCGCCCTTACTTACTCGCTCTTACGTTTGCTTCGTCCTTTTTGCAGATCCACCCACCGTGTCGGTGCATTTGGCCAACGAGGATCCCAGCCGGTTGGTGACGCGGGCCGAGGGCCAGAATGTCACGTTCAAGTGCCGGGCAGATGCCAGACCTCCGGTTACCAGCTATGCCTGGTTCAAGAATGTAAGTGACCCAGTGATTTTGCGCTATCTCTGTTATTTTTCAGTTATCCTTGACTATTTCCCCCGGAGCGGCCAACTAACTGCCAACAGCTGACGTGTATCAGCTCGACAGACACTTTTTCGAAATTTTTATTATCAATTGTCGGGGGTGCTGCCGCAACAGCCTAAAGGCGTCAACATTCCTGCGGCCCCATAAGCAGACACTTTTGCGGTTTAATTTTGTTTTGTGGTAGTAGGACTTGGTCGGCCAAGGCCTTAAACGGATACACAGCCACATTCCTGGCAAGGGAGAGCCACGTTCTGGCTGGTATGGTCAGCGGGAGAAGCTGATGTTGACTCATTTTTCAAATGTCTTATAATTGGCTCATGATGTCCATTGAAGTCCGTTCGTGTTGCAAATTATTTAACGATTAATCATGCGACAAATAAACCGAGAGAGATTGAGATTGCCGTTCTAGACATTCTAGCATTCTTTTGATTTTTCCTTCCATCTTTGTTTCCTTTTTTGCCATTCCTGCCCTGGCCTGGCCAGCCATTGTTGGCCTGGCTTTGACTTCGCCTTGGGTTTTTGTTATTAAACCGCATGATTCTGACATCCTTTGACAGTTTTGTCCACATGGTCACATCATCATTTTTCATAACTAGCCAAATCCCTAAACCCGGACTCATATTCTCCCCTCAGCTCACTCTTAATGCCGGCGCCTTCCTATTCGTTTCGGCCAGGCAGTTAACAAATTGCCAAAATCATTTGGCAGCGGACTGGGGTGGTGGCGAGGTTTTAAAAACTTCTCTCTATTTAGGGCACTTTGATTTTTAGATTTTGCCATTTTGCCTGGCACGTTTTTTTCTGGCTTTGGCATTAATAGGCAGAGGGGAGAATGAGCCAAGAATTATGAAAAACGACTGGCCAAATGTGCGCAAAAAAGTTCTAAGGACCGAACTTTGTCACTTCTGCGACTCGTTCGACGTCAGTGTGCCATATAGATTTTTATTATCAGTGTGTTTTCCTTCACATTTTCGCAATTTCCCACAAACTTTTCCACTGGGTCAACCTTAAAGTTGTGTCTGCCATTTGCTGCCAAGCTTCACAAATTAATAAAATCCCATAGAGGCATCAAATTAAAGTATCCTTCGTGTGCAACACTCCCACTTGTGGCATATTATTGCAGCACATCATTGTAAAATGCATTATTTTGCAAGGGCTATTCCAATTACCACTCTCCATCAGCGCTTCATCGCTTTTTAATGAATTTTGCAAATAATCAAATGATGCAACATGGCCAATTTGTGGCGGATATATTGCGAGCCATCGCCGTGGCCCGTCCGGGCAGGATGGGGCTGCCAATTGGCTGCCAATGAAGGGCGGCTCAACTTGAGCAATTTAAATTACATTATGATTATTATTATGAATTAATTAAAATGAAATTCATGTGCAAATGACAGTCGGGATTTGTGCACAAATCGCAATAATCGAATTATTCAAAAGTCAAGCTGCGCTAATGGAGCAAACGCATGCATGGAGTCACTTGTCGACATCAATTCCGACTCAAATGGCAAATTCAATCAGCCATTCGAAGGCCGAATTTCAGAGGCCGAAAATACCATATTAATTTGATTTAATAAATTCATTTAATGCCGTCGCACATTAGGCCAAACCACATAGATTGCCGCACCGGGCCTCTAAATGCTTCATATCCGAATATGGCCGGAAGAGCGGGAGGCATCGGCTCCATTGCGGTTGCCATTTAGTGCTGCGAGTGTCGGTGGTTTTGGGGGCACTGAGTGTGGTTGCACGACAATGCAGCCGAACAGCCACAATTTGCGTCATCTTGGCCCATTTGGACGATTCTTTTGTGGCCTGCCTTACCGCAAATGTGATTTATTGTATTTCCAGAGATTATGTTTAAAAATATTAAAACCTAATGGGTTTCAGGAGAAGAATATAAGATATACCTAAATATTGAAATACCTTCCTCATAAATATTCCTGTCATTTGTTGTACCTTCGAAGTAGCTCGCCCTTTATCTGCTCTTACAATAATGTCCTTTTCCTGCTTCTTTTCAGGGCATGCGTATGTCGGGCGAGAGCTCGGAAATAATGCATTTGACGCAGCTGGAGAGGGAGAGTGCGGGGGCGTACGCCTGCGGAGCTTCAAACTCGGAGGGCGAGACGCGGAGCTCCAGCCTCGCTCTGAAAGTGCAGTGTAAGTACCAGGACCTGGCATATGCAATACATATTGCGCAACGTGACGAAATAACATGGCGAAACCGGAAGCGGAAGCTTCAGAATAAAATCAAAATCAACAAAAAGACAGAGGAGTCTGCTCCTGCGAATAAAAGTTTCCAAAAGTTTCAGAGGGCGGACGGAAGGGGGAAATTGCTTAGAAATGATGCATGGCCGGCCGTTTCTGACTCCAACTCCGCCCGAGGCTCCCTCTGTCCGAGCACGGCTTGTTTACAATTGTAAAATCCGTACTGCGAGCGGTCTAAACAACCGCCATTGATTTATAAACACGAACAGACAAAACTTTCGCCTATAAATCCAGCGGACGCTATTCTGCTCGACAAACTTTTCATAAACCTCTCGCTCTCGGTCCAATTTTACCATAGCCCCTGGCAGTTGCCTGTGGCCGTTTTTTCCGTGATTAATGTGGATTTCATATACTACTCGCACAAGCGATTTGGTTGCATAAATCAGAGAGCCGGGCTGAGCGAGAATCGATGAAGCCCTTCCGAGGACCTTCAGATTTCCACAGCTCCAGAGTCACACAAGTGAGCCTTAAGTACAGTGTTTGGTTCGGCCGGGCTCGTTTACCCGCAAGCTGTTCTCAAGAAATACAATCGCCCAGGCAAGGAGCTGGTGCGTAGCTATTGTTGACATCGTCCTCTTCCAACATTTATTGTGTTGTCAACTCACAGGCAAGCACAAAAATATCCTTTCCACCCGGAATACATACTTTTTTCTTTGCTCCAGTTCCAGTTTGACAATCTGAAATGCATTTCCCCTTCCTTGCGACAGTTTAAGTAGTTGATATTTGAAATTATGAAAGTTTACCAGAGCCAGACTCTTTGCATTGAGTTTGGGCTTAAGGCAACTTTGCTGGCATTTTCAAACACACACGCTCAAGTACATACTACATGGACTTATATGTATATGTTGTATGAGTTGCTCGGCAAAAGCAACAAGTTCGCAGAGTCACAAAGACAGATGGCTTAAGTATTCGACGCTGAAATGCAGTTGACTTGTGATAAAAGCCAAGAACGTAGTAATGAAGCTTCGAATGCTTATCTGACTTGGCGTGACTTACATTTTAAAGGCGGCTTTCAGCGGAGCCCGCACGGCCCACCCAGCCCACAGTGCCACTCGAAAGTACACGGATACACACTCTCTCCCGCCGCCGACAGACAGATTTGGCTTTGGGGCAAGACTCTGCTTCCGCATATCCGCCCTCATTTCACAGCCAAGTGAAAGTAAGCGCAGACTGGCTCGTCTTTCTTTTCCGATACCTGGCCCACAGATTTCTCCGCTAAGCAGCAGCAGCCTAACAAAAAACACAAAATGTATGTACACAAAAAGCTGGAAGAAAAAAGACAGCCAGCGAACACAAGCCCCTCGTTCGTGAAACGGAAACATGTTAATTACTATGCTCAAGGCTATGTAGCTGGCTCGACTTCCCTTTGGATTTATCCAGGCCCACCTCCTCCAGCTCCGGCCTGCCTCATATTTTTGTGTGTACTTCGGGGGAGATCCAACCCACCCCATGGGGTCACAGGGGGGCGGCTGTTTGCTCTCTAGGGGTCTGAGCAAATTTAAAATGGAAACTTTCCGTTGCCGCCTAACCAGTCGCCATTTCGGTTTCGTACTCGAACACTCGAACACTCGAATATATATTTATGAAGCTCACCGCCCATTCCCACTCACGACCCAATTGCGACCTCATCTCTTTGCAGTCTCGCCACGCTGTAAGTCGGGCACCGAGCAAACATCCATTGGAGCCGTCAGCCTGCACTCGATTCTGGTCAAATGCGAGGTGGATGCCGATCCGCCGGACTCTGTCCGGTTCAGCTGGACGTACAACAACACCCGCAACGTGTCGCCGGTAAGTCAGACTGAATTGAATTGTTATCGAATACACTGGGAACAAAAATGAAGAGTGTAGCCAGAAGCTTCCTCACTTAATGTCACTAACGCTGCAGAATATTATTTTCTGTGGAAGGAAGCAGGGCAGAAGGTAAACGTAGTTGATCCGAAATCCAAACCGAACTTATTGTGCCTGTAATTATGCCGGAAAACGTGCTGTAGCTCAGGACTCCTTTCCAGGCGACCGTCGCAATTACTCGAAATGCCAAGCCAAGTCTCGAAGTCGGGCTGCTATTAGCAGAACTTGTGCTAAATACTCGGGGGTTGTCTGGGATTTTCGCTCGACAATTCCAGGCAGACGAACGGAACGAACAATGGGTCGAGTCAGGGAATCGAGCTTGGTACGTGACTGAATTAAAATTTAATCAAAATGTATAAATTCGACTGCCACGGGTACTCCTGCCGGAGAACGTACATACGTTCGAAGGAATTTAAAATGCAAACCGTTTAGGTGGAAGGCAAAAGACTGCAGAGCTAGCAGATGGAAAAACTAAGGACACTGGACACGGTTTACAGGTTACAGGTTGGAGGATGGGGAAAAAGCTGACCAAATCAACCGAGAAAAAATGCATATGTGACTCTACGGTTCCTGGACAGATGTGCACAATAAATAAAGTAATTCATTTACCGCAGAAGTTCCTTTGAAAATCTGCACCAAAATCCAGGGAGCCATCGAATGACTTATCCTGTCCCCGGTCTCGATTCGTTTGCTTTGCAATAAAAACTTATTTGCCTTCAAATATTTATGCCCAGGTTCGGTTTGCT
Organism: Drosophila atripex; assembly: GCA_035045925.1. NCBI lineage: Eukaryota > Metazoa > Arthropoda > Insecta > Diptera > Drosophilidae > Drosophila > Drosophila atripex. The sequence continues at coordinate 13,104,399 of JAWNOP010000069.1, read as the reverse complement.
TTCGATTCGACTCCCTTCCATTACTACTATTCTTCGGTCTGCCTACGTCTGCAGAATGTGAGCTGCTCTAATCCTCTGGCTTTCGACATCTCTGCCTTACATTTCAGGTGCTCAACTCGAGGATTCAGTCGAACGGACTGGCCAGCACGGTGACGTACCTGCCACAGTCGGACTCCGAGTTAATAACACTGGCATGCTGGGCCAGCAACTCCGTTGGCCGCCAGACGACGCCCTGCCTGGTGCACATTCTGCCTGCAAGTAAGTCGAGTAGGAAGTCGAGGAAGTTGTTGCCACAAGACGCCGCTGCTTGCCCACTTATGTACGTAGCTCCATTCTCGGCCATCTTCGCCGCAATTTGAACAAGACACCGGTGTTGCCGGCCACGCCAGGTGTCGTGGCCGGGATTGGTGTTGCTGCCCGAAGTCTATCTGTTATGCACACATAAGGATCTACTTACATAATTGGCCAGGCGAGTGGGTGCAGTGGCGGGGTTTCTCTAAGCCGAAGGTGTACTTTGCCAAAATGCTGGCAAATAATCGTCAGCTTGCTCTACCCAGGACCTACCCAGGACTTTCAGGTCGGGGCCAAAATTCGTCTGAAATTAATGCAAGCTGTGGGTGTATCCTGACACAAACAGAAATGCTACATTGCGTTTGCGGTTTTAATTTTCTCTTTCTCTTCAACAAAAAAGACAAATACTCCTAGGTTTTGCATAAAAATTTATATTATTTATTAAATTATTGGAAAAAAGGTATTTCCTTTAGTAGTTTCTGTATAATAATATTTCATACTAGCTTAGAGATGAATTCTTTTTTCCAAATTTGAAGACTCTCTATTATTGAATGTGGCCCCGCCTTAATTTACGGGAAAGTAGCGCTTTAAGCCAGAGGGAGCTGCTTTTAATGCAATTACGGCCGGGCTGCAGGGCCATTAAGCCCCGGCCTGTCTGACGCGACCATTTGACTAACTGCTATCTCTGGGCCATGGCCCGCCCTTTCCCCCTTCCCCCGATTCTCACCCAGATACCCCGGAGGCGCCAAAGGCCTGCGAACTGCGCAACGACACCGTCCTGGAGGTGGTCTGTGTGGCGGGCAGCGACGGAGGACTAACCCAATACTTCATGCTGGAGGTGGTGGGCGGGGATTTGCTCTACTCCAGCGATCCGGGCACGGGCCAGAACCGAGGACAATTCGGCGAGGCCGTCGGCCTGGGCGAGAACGAGATATCCACGCTGAACGATCAGGTGAGTACAGAATCGAGTTTGCCCTAAGTTGATAAGTTCCGGCATGCAAATTGGCAAATTGCTCAATTAAATTAAACTTTTCCTCACGGTTCGACGAACAGCCGGCAGCTGCATAGAAACAGTGGCTTAAGATGTAACTGGTAACTGGGAACTGAAGCTGAAGCCGAGGGGGAAACTTAAACTGAAACATCAGAGTGTGTTGTGGAGTTTAGGGATCTGGCAATAATTCACTTGAAATCCATACGGTCAATTAGTGTGCATGTCCTTTGACTTTTCTGCTTGAATTATTAATAAATATTTTTCGGGAGGAGCAGCAGCTCAATTCGAGTGTAAAAGGGACAACATAATTAATGCTGTTAGTCCTTGTATGGCCAAGGATACCCTTTGTCCCTGGACTCCGAGGCAAAAGCGACTTACTGCATGCTGAGTTATTAAATTATCTCTGTCACTCGCAAATGGGAATATCATATGAAAATTTCATTTCATTTCGTTTGGCTGCTTTCAACAGAGAGGGAATTCACGGGTTTTCAGGGGGTTCCAGGGTTTCCAGGGTGAGCTTCTTCTACGTTGATGAAGCGCTTGCCGGGCGAGTTTATTAGCAAAGTAGCCAAGCGAAAAAGCTCATCACGAGCATGGTCATGAAACGATGATGATCATGTAATGATGAAGGATACCATGATTATTATGATGGCGATGAAGATGATGATGGGACTTCATCTCTGTCCATAGCAGAAGCAGGAGCAGGAGCAGGACGACGCCAGGGCTTCGGTCAGAGTGTGACCCACGCGTTGGTCCGTTTGGTTGGCAGCTTTAAACTTTCATGCTAGATAAAAGACACAGTCTGGGATCCTGTATGCCAAGAGGCGGTGGGGTAGGGGCTCTGGACTCTGGGCAGCAGGAAAGTGGCAGCAGGACTATAGGGATGGAAAAGTGCCGCAAGGACAACATAAATTACTTACGCTTACTTGAGTGGGAATTTGTGCGTAACCAACGAAGCTCACTCGATTGTGTCCCATTACGGCAAACGGATATTCAGTTTAAAATTTCAGCCACTGTCCTGTTTCAGTTTCTGTTTCTACTCGTGGCTCTGTGGAGCGGTACAGTAACAGACAAAATTTTAGGCTTGAATAATTATTTATGCGTTGGGTCTTCGCTCGTCCCAAAAAAAGTTAAAAATATATAGCATACTTTGCAGCGACTCCATATGGCCAGTGAATTATAAATGCGCCCGTTGTCCTGCAGACTTTTGTGTGTGCCTCTCTCAAATATATGTATGATTTTTCTTATATATGTATGTGTGTGTGTATTATTTCAGGCGACATCTGCACCCATCTTCCGCATGCAGGAGAACAGTCCACAGTTTCGTTTGAATAATTTAGAGCCGGGACGTGAATATCAATTTTTAGTTTACGCCGTCAACGCCAAAGGGCGCAGCGAGCCGCCGGTGGTGATTGAGAATGTGCGCGTGGCCGCCCAACTGGGACCATATGGTGAGTACCAAATAGACCCCTATATACTAGAATCTCCTTTAAAACAGGGCCGGAAAACAACGACAACAACGAAATCTGACACGCTTGACAGTTAAGAGAGGCGGAAACCGAAAACAGAAAGGACTCGTGCTAATCACATAAACAGTGCAAGTTATGGCCATCTCAGACCCAAGTTTGTGGGTCACTTTCCAGGGGCCTCGGGCCAATAAAATAGCCTGAGCCCGGGTACGAGAGTGGAACTATGCGGAGCCCCGAAACAGCTGAGGACGGAACTGTCTAATTCAACGCTTGACTGCATTTTCAAATCAACGCAAGTCCGGGGAAATCGTCTTCAATCAGCCGCCGCGAAAAGTTCGCACATGGCGTCACACAAGAACATACAAACAAAAACCTAAAAAAAAATGGGGGACAGAGGACCGAAAACCTGAAGTCCCCACATTGCCTCTACTGGCAGGCAGTAGGATGTAAGGATACCTTGGGTATCAAGGACCAGGACAAGACGCCCTTTTCTAATCCACTGACTGAGTTATGCAGTGAAGCGGAAAGCATTTCAGCATTTTCCATCAATTCTTTGAGTGGGGCACGCATATTACGTATACGCAAGGGCGTGCCACAACAGCCTCTTCATTTTGCTTCAGCCTAACGACATAATGCGCCTCACACACACACACAACCCACACACACCCACACAGTCATGGCACACTGACGTGTGTGAATGTGCCTTTGTGTGAGTGGAGTGTAAGCGGAATTGCTTCAATTTTCGTTTTGCTTAACGGCACCCGTAGACACTTTTCTTTTATTGTTCCTTTCCCATTCACTCTGGCTTCTCTCCCACCATCTCTATCTCGTCTTCTTTTCACTTTCTCCACTGCTTTCTCTTTGGCACACAACTACGACAACAATGTTGTCATTATTTTCATGTTGATTTTTATTTTTATCTGCATTTCCATTACCATTTCCACAGCCATTTGAGCCGTGCAAGGCGGCGGTGCCTCCTTTTGGCCATTTTCATTTTCATTTCGGGTTCATTTCGGTTCCACATCGCTTTCGCCAACCTCGCCCATTGGCCATAAATCACTCATATTGACCCGATTTAATGGCGCTAATTGCATTTGATACGCAAATATTCGATTAAGCCCGTTTTTGGCAATCGGCTGCATGCCGTCGATTCGCTGGCGAAACTTAGTTACATGGAACAACATCTGCCCCAAGCCGGTCGTCGCCCAAGTTACTTATATATGTTAATGGGCTTGGAAGCGGCAGGCTAGGCTCAGTGCCGTGCCTCGTAAATTTGGTCCTGTGATTGCACAGCCGGGGATATAGACTCTGGCTATTTTTCCGGGTGGCGGCGAACGCCTACTAATTTATGCGGAATTTTAACAGCTGCTCGGTGTAGCCTGGCCTAGCCTACGCAGATTTCGGGGGCCTATGTAGGTCCCTGGCCTCGTCATATGTGGGGCTATAAATTCGGAAGAACGGAGTTGCCACCTAACCAGATTCCAGGAAATAAATAAAATAAGGCCAAATCAGCTGACGCTGATTTAAATCAGTTTACGCAGAACTCATCAGCAAAATTTATTACGCCAGAAAGAAAGCCAAGCAGAAAAGAAGGCAAAACGTGAAAAATATCAAGCAAAGTGGCCACTTGAGCTGGCTGGAGAAAAATAAAAATACGAAAAAGCATCAAAGCCAGGGAATAAATAAGCAAATGCCCCGCTTCTGGCCAACAATGGAAGGACGACGACAAGACGCAGCCTGGCAAACTGATTAAAAAAGCAAAAGCTGAGATGATGATGGAGGTGGAGATGGTGATGGTGATGGAGGTGAACCTGTAGGTGGAGCTGAAGCCGGTGATGCCGTGAACCGTGGCATCAGAAGCCGATTCAGTCCAAGGGCCAGGCAATAACGAGAGAGGCAGGAACAAAAATTAAATTGAGCCGCAGGTGTAGGCAATTTCCACTCAAACGCTCACTTCAAAAGCCAGGCAGGCACTCCAGGACGGCAGGACGGACAAAGGAGGAGCATCGGCATCAGCTCGAAGGTTGGCAATGTTTCAATTCCGAGGCCTTCCCTTTGACGGCCCGCAAATGGAGCGGAAATGCTGCCCTGCCAACAAAAATGTGGCACATTGTCGGTAAGGAGAAGGGAGCGGAGGGTGCTTGGATGGGCAGGTTGGCATAAACGAATGTCTGGCATAAATCTTGGCCGGGGATCATCTTACAATCAGGAGCCGGTTCCCGGACCCCTTACACACATTATGCTGCAATTTCCGTTGGCTGGAAATCTAATAAATATAAACAATGGCATTCTGGCTCACATGTTGCTCATAATTGCCAAGGCTTTGCGGCAAGTGTCATCAAATCTAATCGCTAGTAATAACCGACCGAAGGTCCTGCCACATATATTTCCCGGCTTGTGGTCTTTGCTTTTCATAATTTCTCATCTCCACCGGATGATCTGATGCCGGCATTCGGCGGGATTAGATGGGGGCCCAGCTATTTGGCTAATTTCAATTTTCAACCCAATTTCCCCAGGGCCATGGTCGGGGGACCTGGAGGGAGGACACAATAAGCAAACAGTCAAAGCAATCAGTTGGGCAAAAGAACACGGCCCAGCAAAACAAATAAATAAATAAACGACGAGCTGGGCGAGGCAAATACGAATCAGCGGCAGTATCAAACTAATTCCGAGCAAATAACAAATCATTGCGAGACTCCTGAAACTATCCCAAGACCCACCTACGATGGACATCTTCCGAGGGGGAATACACTGTGAAAAATGACTATACGATAATATATTGCTATTCTCTTCCATGCGATTCTTGTGAAAGTTATTTTTCCCCACATCTTCTGATAGCAACCTCACTCTCTTCTTTCATTGCAGATGAATCTATCCTGTCGGAGGACCCAACGCCCGCAGAAACGACGCACCACGTGGGCGGCGGGGGAGCGGGCGCCGGAGGCGGTAACGGCGGCGTGGGGACCGGCGCCAGTACCGGCAGCGGACCGGAGAAGCAGTCGACGCTGCTGATTCTAGCCGCCACCGTGGTGATAGGCGCCGTCGTGGTGACGTCAATTATCGTAGCCGGCATCGTGGTGGTCTGCCGGCACAGGCCGCGGCCACCTGAGCCGCAGGAGGTGCGCAAGAGCATGCGGTAAGTTCCGGCCTGGCCCAGAGTCCTTTGTTTTGCTTGGGGAAAAACTAATAATGAAATTGTTGGCTACCGGCATGTGTGTGCCACTCTATCTGTCTGTGCCTCGGCCCGTGTCTGTGTGCAGAAATAATTACGAAATTATTTATGTGGGCCACGTGACTGACACACGAGTGGGCGTGGAGCGTGGAGCGTGGAACTTGGAAACTGGCGGACATGGCATACTTTCTTGCGCATTCCTTCGGTTATGCTTATTACGCAGGAAGTAATTAAATGACAGCCAACCAGAAATGGCCGCTCAATCAATATGATTCCAGGCTTTAAACTCCCGCGCCCACTCCCACTCGACCACCTCGCGGGCCGGTTAATGTTGGGGTTCATTAAGGCGATCGTCCATCGATTAGACCCGAGCCAGCGGAGAGCACGCACCTGCCCAGTAAATTATGCTTAGTCTGTAATTAAATTAATTAAACCAGCACCTGACTACGACCCGAGCGGCCTGGCCCGAAAAAGAAAACGAGACCCGGATCCGGAAACGAGGTGGCCGCACAAGTGAGAGTTTCCATTTAAGATAGGAAATCAGCGCTGTATCTGCGAAAGGGTAGGGTCGCATGGCCATGGGTGGGTAATTAAGCAGCTGCTTAGCTGATGTTGCTGCTGCTGCGACCTCTTTATACCACCGTCCCTGTCAACCGTGGCTGCTGGGGCTGGCTAATGAAAGATAAACACCCACCATCGGTGTTTCCTTTGTATCGAGGTAGCACGGTGATTGCGCGACCTCTACCCGTCGGATTGGCTTTTTCTTTGATTCTGTGGCTCGCACTGATTGCTCAATAATGAACTCGGGCCACCACTTCAAAGAGCAGATCCCAACGAAATATTAATTATAGTTGAAAATAGTCGGGCCCGGAGCACATCAAAGCGAAAATGCATGCGGGTCATTAAATGGCGGGCCGATCCAACTGTCAACTGGCATAAATAAATTATTTTCGCCATCAGCTGGTGGCGCACCTGTATGGTGGCGCCCCTCGTCCAAAATACCTGGCGATTCAGTCACATGTGCGTCTATGCATAAATTTTAATGATTTGCCTTTTGCAGCAAAGCATTCGGGCAAATATTTGAATTTGGCGAACAGGTACCGAAAGTTTTCGCCTGATAAGAGGAGGAAAGTCGAGTGCAGAGTAATTAGCGCCCCTGGGGGGAAATTGGTTTATTTTTCATATAAATTGGACCACCAAGCGGGCTGATTGACATTGATGGAAAGGGGAGAGTGTTTTGGGGAAATGAGGCCCTGAAAAGTTATACCCTTATGTGATTGTTGAAATTGAAATTCGAGCCGCTTGAGAGCCATCAGATGGCTTACTTTTATTTTCAACTTTTGAAAACCCACTCTCATATAAGTATGAAAAAATGGACAATGCCTAGGGAACTATTAGGAACTTGTGGGCTAAACTTTTAATAGATTATGGTGACTATTTTCTAACAAGCAACTTATGTTTTTGTTGACCAAATTTTTCAGGCCTGCGCGCAATGATGTGCCCAGCATGTACATCGAGGAGGATGAGCTGAACGAGCTGGAGGAGGGCGGCGGACGAGCGGCCGAGATACGAGCCCGGGTTGCCCCGGCCACCGCCCACTTGTGCGGCGGAGGCGGTGGGGGCGGCATGGTGCCGGGTGTGGGCTCCAGCGGCGGCGCCATTGTGGGCGTGGCCGGGCCTCATCACTACATCTCCGAGAGCTTCATCCAGTACGCGCAGCCCAGTCTAAACGGTACTATTCCAAAATCTATACTCAACAAGCTGTAGTTGTAGATGTAGTAGCCAGTAGTCCTAGACAAGTAGTCATCAATTTGCCCATCTCTGTATCTATCTATCTATTTATCTGCATATCCACTTTATCTGCATATTTGAGTCTCGAGTGCGCTCTTGATATTAATTTATATTTGTAGTTTTAGTTGATTGATTTGCTCAAACGAATTTATTGCGTATGTATATAGATACCGTGCACTCGGATTGCCTGTAAATACACACACCTCTCAAAGATACACCATCAACACACACACACAGCCATTATTTAGAATAATTTAACATTTTGTTTAGCTCGAATAAATTGTCAGAGAATACACTCATTTTGTTAAAGTGCACATCGGACACTGGTATTTGGTTGTTCATTATTGTTTTAATATAATTTTTATTCAAGTGCTTGGCATGTGAGTAGCGTAAGTTTGGGGTTGTGGAATGACCATTTCGGCCAAATGGGGAAGAGCCACACATAGATACACACAAGCCCACACCAGTACACTGAAACTATAATTAGGTTGGCTTGAGTTGGCGCTAATGATGCGGTTGCACATCAAATTGGCTGCCAACTAATGAGTATTAAGAGCACATGTAAATGAAAAACTAATTGCCCCTCATTTAGCATTCACCAAAGTAGCTTATGACATGCGAGTACACTCCTCCAATTAGAGCAGATCAAAGTATGTAATTTTGTTACATTTAATTTGAAAGCGATTAAATCAAGTATTTGGCAAGATATTTTCGCATTAGCCAGGCACCTGAACTGTTCCACTGCCCTCTACCCACTACTACAGTATAGTCTCCCCCGACTAGAATAGTTCACTCCGACTCTGTCTATTCTCCTCTAACCCACTCTTTCTCTGTCTCTTTCCCTCTGACTTTCTCCTTCTTTTTCTATCTGTGTCTGTAGGTAGCCAAACCGTATCTCCACTTGCTTACCAAACTATCTTAGTCCCCGACTTGAAGTTGTAAATACCTTGCCCAGTATTTAAAGCATTGTAGTGATCCCCACATGCATTCGAGTAGGAGTACGGGAGTTCATACGCAGAGTGGCTCCGGTTGTGTAGCTGCGAGACTAACGAGACTCATGTTCCTTGTTGTATCCTTCCTTTATCCACCCAGGCGATGTGCTGCTGCCCCTGCTCGTAACGTCCAGCCAGCCTCGAAACGTCTCGTCTCCCGCCGTCTCGAGCGTGGTCTTGGCCCTGGAGCCTTCGGCATCCCAGGCGACTGCTGCCTGGCCGCCCAAATGTATGCAAAGTAAATTTTATGTAACTAAATCTGTGCAGCAGGTCGAACGACAACAGGCCCCACGCACCCAGAACCCGAAACAGATACAGATACAGAAACAGCACCAGATACATTTACTTTTTAAGAAACAGAACCCGAATCCGACTCCGAATCAGAACCAGAAACTGGAAGAGGAACAACAAGAGCAACTGCTGCAAATGCAACTGCAACTGCAGCTGGGCAGTCATGTCTAAGCCAAGTTTGCTGTCGAAATTGGCAGCAGGCGTTGGCTGTTCGGGGGGCTCGGATGGGGCTTTCAAATATTTTTAATATCCTCTCCTTGGAGACCATGCCATTCCTGCATCATTTCACATTTTAATTTGTCGTCCATTTGGCATTCCAATTTACTTTGCTTGTTACGTTCAGTCGGACCTCACAATTCCCAGCATTCACATGTCTTTCATCTGATTTCACTCATTCTCTTTGAGCATTTGTAATTATTTTGGCATGGCTTTGTTGCGATGGATATTCAAATGCCACAAAATGTCCAAAATATCCTTTATTTGCGGTGTGTGCCCTATGATTCGGTCTCCGGCTGATTGAAAAGCAGCCAACTCAGATTGGAGAGATATTAAATAAAGCTAATTGAAGTTTATGAGAATCCATTCGTCTGGCAAATGTGTGCTAAGAGCAGCAAAGGTTGTGTCGAAACAAATATTATTTTTGTAAAAGTATCAAGCTTCAGCAAGACAGTGGCAAAGTCTTAAGTTGTTTGTTTAGTTTTTGCTCTCATTGATATTTGTTTTTATTTTAGACTTTTCATAATTACACCAAGAACAAAAGTTTAGAATAGTTTGATAGTACAAAGTTTAGAAAAGTGTTCTACAAATCACGTTTCTCCATCCAGGAGCTAGTCCGTTGAATCCTTTCAATCTGCGGATTTCTCAGTGCATTGACAAGTCTCTAGGATATTTTGAATGCACACATGTACATATTCCAAAGCAAAGCTAGTACGTACATAAACAGTCCTCAGACAGCAACAAATTCGCAAAATATTCTGCTTTTAACCCTTCTGCCGCCGCTACCCTCCGGTCTTTTGCTCTCGCCGGCTCTGTTTGCTGAGCGAGCTCATGCAGACTTTGTTTTAACTTTGAATTGCATAAATTTTAATTATTTCGAAAGCACTAAATTAAAACACAAAAATAAGCACAAAGGCACACAAACATCAGCAGCACATCAGCAGAGTCGGAGCCGCAATTGCTGGGCACGGCGTTCCGACATGCTGGCAAATGCAAATATTATTTAATGGGCAGATGTGTCGTATACGTGATATTATTGCTAAAATAACATGTGTCCCCGTCTCTCTTGCTTTTCCTGCGTGTCTCCCTGTGTGAGTGTGCCGGCTTTAGTGCGTGGGTTCAAATGTCACAAATTAGCTAAATTTGATTTTGTCAGCGATTTAATTTTATGTTTTCATTACACTCTGCCTGTCCTTCCGCCCGTGTGTGATTTTTTATCCCGGCACTACTCTCCCGGCGGGCTCTTTAATTTATGTTCACTGAGGGCAAGTGACACGACACACATACTCATTCGACTGTCAGCCGGGCCAAGAGCAGGGTGGGCATATTTGTAATTCCCGCTCCAGTGCTGCCCTCCCAGCCGGCAGAACGTACGTATACCAAGTCAACTGGCTTACAAGACACTAACAAGTGCTGAAGTCACAACAAAGTGCGTCGAAGGAGTCGGGAAAAACTGGTCCGAGAGGGAGAACATTACGGATCTGCTGGAACACTCCACGGCAAAGTAGTTTCACGAGCTTCCCATTCAAAAAACGAGAAAGATAACTATTTAATGGATATAAGAATTAAATCCAATTTTTCATGTCTTACGGCTAAAGAGTGGAAGCAAGTTGGGATATTAAATGACTTCCCAGGACCGTTGCCTAGAAATTCACAGGCTTCCCATTTGCAGCAAAGTCAAATTGAAATGAAAAGGTTCTGGGGAAAAAAAAAAACACTTCTTGCGCTGTAACTCAAGGCAAACAAGTGAGCCACTGTGCACACACAAAAGCACGCACACAAATTTATATTTATGTACTGCACTGTAGTGTAGCTCAGGCCCCGAAAAGGCACCCGTCCGCAGCTTTACATCTCGGCTGTTGCCTGTCATTAGCCGGCATTTTTAATTGCATATGCCAGTCTCGCGTGCTTCACTGTACAGGTGGCACAGGAGGCACAGGAGGCACAGGGGCACTGGGGTGGAGGCAACTGGGCCCGCGGCTTAGTCAAATTCGTTTGACTTTTTGTGCCCCGCAGTCATCTCAACTTGCGTGCGATAAGGACGACGGATGGGGGCTAGAGGAGGGCAAGCTTTTTGTGCACATTTGTTTCATTTCGTGCTGCTCCATTCATTTTGCAGAGCATCCTTTTTTGTCTCCCAGTTGCTGTTTGTCTTTCTGCGCGAGTGTTTATGTGTGTGTGTGAGTGAGTCAAGAGTGAGTCCTGAGACGCAAGCGTCTGAGCAACGCAGCAGCATTTGTGTAGCGTTCGTCCTTGCCGAGCGAGGAATGTGTTTTTTGTGCCTAGCCCAATGTATGGGTATTTGGATTGTAAGTAATGCGAGTGGGCTGTGCTGGAGTAGGTGGTATTAGGTTGGTTCGCCGTGGGTTTCGTGTGCACTCCAGCGGCACTCGTCTAATTAGACAAAGTTGAGACCAAGCCGCACACAGCAGCCACTCGAAATGAGCACACGGCGCCATTTGCTGCGGTGGCATTATCTTAAAGACAACTCCTTAAAGTGCCAGTGCCAGGGCCTGAGCCCCGCATGTGTCTATCTGGTTTATGTCCTTACTTTGATGTTCCTGTCATTCCGCAAAAAATGCCACAGAATTTGCTTGGGCTACATTGTTTATGTGGCAGCAAAAGGCTCTGCGGTGGTAGGACTAGAGTGAACCTCACTCATTACTCATACGCAGTGTGTGCCACCTAATTTCATACATTTTGTTACAATATTTTGTTATATTAAAGATTTCATTAGAGCCATTATCTGCAATAAATATGACCTAAAATCTATTATTCGATTGACAAAAATGTTTTATGACAACCTTTCTAAATGGTGGTTTCATAAATTTATGACGAATATCAATTATGGGAGCTTGGCTATCATTTATCAATGCTAAGTGATCTTTATTACCCTTTAGAGGTCCACCCCAGTGTATTGGCACACACGCAGCCACTCCAGCGAAGCCTCAATGCCAACGCTGTTCATTCATTTGTCGCCGCACTTCCGCTTCCTCCCAAAGCTCCCTTAGCAGGTTTTCTTTTTGTTTGTTAGGCCATCCAGGCTGGCAACATTTTTGCGACTTTTGACATTTTTTAATGCTGTCAGGCATGGCGTGAAAGTAAACGTGAAAGGCCACAGCCTTACAGACACAAACACAGACACGGCCACACCCACGCATAGAGGGCATATAGTCGCCTTAGTTTGTGCGTCTTTATGACTCAAAGACGCCACACAAATGTGACATAAAAGGCGATAATAATAAAATATCACAGGGCGGCCGCCGAGGGTAGCGCAACGTCAAATAACAAACTGCAAATCGTAAACAACAAGCGACGAATGCTTGCGGCAGCCATCGCTAGATGGCGCTTAAGATTCACTTGTACCCATCCAACAGTCAACACAATAAGTCCTCTTCGGACCACAATAAAAAGGGGCGAACCCACCACCCACCACCCATCACCCACCACCTACATAAATTCGGGCAAAATGTGCTATAAAAATTAAGAAATTGTTGAATTATTTTACGTTTACGAGCAGTAGAAAGAATTGAAATGGGAATGGACATGGAAATGGAGAGTTTCGGAAAGTCGTGGATGTTCTATTAAAGTGAATATTAATATTGAAGTGTCGCTGTTGTAAATGTTTCTGTTTCTGGTTCAGTTTCTGTTTTCTGTTTTCTGTTTCCTGTTCCGTTTGCTGTTGTGATTCATATTGCTGTTTTATTAGATGCTATTTATTTTCTTATCAGCGCACAGTTGGTCACGCTTTCGATATGTATTTGCTAATGGTTCTCTTTTCTTTTCGCCGCTCAAATAATAATTTGCAACTATGTTATGATGTCATTTTGCAAGTGTTGTGAATCTCAAAAGCAATAACAACAAACAAGCCAAACTAATCGGTATAAACATTTGCTTTTGTTTCTCTATTCCTGGACACACAAACACGCAACCATTACTCACTCTCCCATGAATTTATGTCTCTCCTTCACACACACACACACACACACACACTCGCATATACTAACACCGTCACAATCACACACGCACACACACACAATTCACATCCACATATGCTCTCTCCGCCATTGTTGTTGATTTTGTTTTATACCAACCAACCAAAGTGTATATTGCAGACCCGGATCTGATATTGCCGCGCGGCGAATTGGAATTTACGACCCTGGATCCAACGCTGAAGTAATTGTAAAAAGTAATAATAAATATCTGCCATAGTGGGCGAACACAACAAACTGAAATAGACACATCCTGCATACAAAGAAGCACACACCCACACACCCATACACAATCGGCGGTGAGGCCTCATAATTCACGGGCATTTCATTTAACATAGCTGTAAATTTTTAGCATAAATTTAAATGGATTAGCGTAAAAGGTAGGACGCATTACCGTGTTACGCCGTATTAAGTGCGTTGGAGGATTAATACAATGTGTGTGTAGGAGCAGGTACCGATACCGATACGGATTACGGATAAGGATAAGCCATTTTGTAATTGTCAGCCATTTAAGTGTCATACGAATTGCGAATGCAGAATCAAAATAAAACAGAATCCATAAGCAAAACGACAGCAACATCAGCTGCGCTATAAATACGCTACAGACTTGTAACTGAAATCAAAATATGAAACTTGTAAATAGCATTAATACAAACAGAACACACACAACGTCACACGCCACACACCATTACACTATAGAGATCATCGTAAAGGATATCGTTGCTGTTGCACCATCGACTGTAAATAGAGAACGGGCAAACATTAATCAAACTGCATTTAAGTGTTAAAAACTAATTGTAATTAATGAACAACTAGTACGTAAGCAATTAGCCAGACTAAGGAGTGTGTATTTCAAGTGTAATTAGACTCATAGAGCTCGAAACCAACTGAGAGTTATTGGTTATCAGAACAGAAACAAAAATCCGTTTATGCCGGTGTACAATGATACTTATATAAATCCATTAGCAGTTAAATCCCAATCTCTCGGCACTGGTCAGCAAATTAAAATACTTCGAGCATCTGGCCCGGCTATTTCCGGACACATCTCGGCAACTCCTTTGTTGTCCTGGCCATTTCAGTCGCTATTTATGGCAGTTCATGAATATTCTATGGCCCCAACCAGCTGAGGCTAATGCCAAGATGAATGCCGAATATCCGAGACGGCGGTATCCGCCACAGTGGGAGTTGTTCGGATGCATAATGAATAAATGTCGTTTCAGAGTTCACAGTTCACAGTCCGACCTAGGCCCCCAACTACCAGCCACTTAACTGGATTCATTGTAAATGTTATAAATACCTAAACTAACCGAGCAGAAAGGACGACATAATAATAATAATAATAATAATAATAATAATGATACGCCATACAGTTTATACAGTACTTCAATGTAATTCGAACTCTAATTTCAAATATACAAAAATAAAACGAAATGGCAGACTAGCAAAATATACAGTGCGTATGCGTAATAAAGTAAATTGAAATAGTTATACATATAGACACATATATATGGAATCATTGGGGGGATCTCCCCCACCCGTTCTCTGTCTCTGTCACTCTGGACAAAACCAAACTGATTGTTTTTAAGCAAGTTAGAATTAAATGTAATGGGAGGAAGCAAACTTTAAAGTGAAATACATTTAAACTAAGTCGAAACTACTGAGTGTGTTAATAATAAACATAATAATAATAATAATAATGGATACTGAATAAATAAACAAGATTCAAACAAAAGCCCACCCGCCTTTAAATCAATTCCAATTACCGTCCCGGACCGACATCAAAGCGAAGATTAATGCCTTGGAGTGGCTGGCATCGAATCCTGTTTGCCCAATCCTTGCCGGCCTTGGGTTAAGTGTTATTAATGCTGAGCAAATCCTGCACAGCTGCATCCCCGTCTGCAGCCTGATTGCCACTTGAGGCGCGTAATCGAAACATTGGTCGGGCGGTCAATCGAGTCAGTCAGCCTCCCACTCCCAATCCGTCGGTGCTTTCATTACTTGATACAGGACCTTGCCTTACTCCGGATCCGAGTCCGGGTCTGTTGCCTTTGCCCCAAAGCCAAACACGAGCGCACCGCCTAAAAGCCGGCGAGTTGAATTAAGGCTGTAAAGCTTCATCGCTCTCCTCCAGGCGTCCTTTCCATGCACAGGAGATTAAAGCCGAGGGATGGGGTGATGGTGAGGCAGTGGCGGAAAATCTGCAAATTGTGCGGAGTGGCAAGACCCACGAAAATAAAGTTTGCCACGAAACTTTCTGCGAATGCAAGCCGGTTTGTCGTAATTTGTTGCACACTTTTTAGAGCGCCAACTTGGCATCGGGGTTCTGGGACATTCAAACCGAATTAGGGAAATCGATTGGTAATGGAACCCGCCCCACCCACCGTCTTTCGGAATGCCAAGACATGCCCAAGCCGAAGCTTAATTTCAAAATGTTACAAGTACTTTGAATCTGCATTGTGGCCGAGTCGACGCATTTCCCCAATTCCCATCCAAAGTATTGCCCTTAATTTGAGTTGGCACGTGCGGATTTACCTTTCACTCTACTTTCTTCCAACTTACCTTCGGCTTTGCTTTTGTTGTCAATTTTATGGCGTTTTCATTTGCTGGCAACCGCTTTCGGTGCAGCTTCCCTAGCAATTGCCCCGGAATTTCAAGTCCCATTCCCACTCCCTCCCAGCCAGCTTCTTGGCCCGAACGCTCTCTCGACCCAAAACGCACTTTGCAGCACTCGGACTAAAAATAAAGCCACATAAATCCGAAGATTTGCTGCCAAGTGCGCAAATCGAAATGGAATCCTGGGTCAGTTGCCCCACTTCTGGGTTTATGCTGCACTTTAAAAACCAGACCCTGGAATGTGGCTTTCTTCATAA
Organism: Drosophila atripex; assembly: GCA_035045925.1. Lineage (NCBI taxonomy): Eukaryota > Metazoa > Arthropoda > Insecta > Diptera > Drosophilidae > Drosophila > Drosophila atripex. Next base: position 13,088,324 of record JAWNOP010000069.1, on the reverse strand, counting down.
CCGAGCTCACCACAATTGTAAGTAATTAAAGTGTCCTTTTAATTGAAGAAGGAAAGAGAATGGCAAGGTTTGAAGTAAGAAACTACAGCGCTGAGTTTATTGCTTTTACATATATAATTTTTCATTCTTTTAATTTTAGTATTAGTCTAAATATCATTTTAATATTGAATCAAGTCTTGCGCTCTTGATAAATAAAGTCATTTTAGCATTATAATCATATTATATCGCAACTGGAAAAAAAAATGTTTAAAGCCCAGGTAATATTTTCCCGAGTGTCCTTTTCCTGCCATCGTTTTCCTCAAGCCGAAAGTGACTGCTAAGCTTGAATGTGCTTAAATAAATTAAACGATGCCCTCGGATGGGCCAGGTCCTTAGCCATTCAAACTGAGCTGTCACAGCCCACGGAGGAACGCTTAGTCCGGACAGGGCTGTTGAAATATTAATCCGGGCAGCGACCACCTCTGCCTGGCTATAGGCCATTTGGCCGACGATGCCACTTGGCCGCCATAAAGGCCAGTTTGGAATTCAATTAGCAGCAGAGCCAGGACCAGCTCCGGATGTCCTGGTGAAACTCATAACGTTGTCGATTGGGCGCAGCGATTATTGCGATCGGTGGCTGACAGCTGCAGTTGCCCGCCAATCCGGCACTCCGGCACTCCTGCACTTTCTGAGACCATGACTCCGTGTGGCTGCTGACATCAAAGCCCCCACCTCTCCCCTCGACGCCCACAATGTTCACGGCAGCCATAAGAATTCAGCTGCCATTTTACAAGCCTCAAACGCGGTAGGGTGTGGAGATTCTGAAAATGCCGAGAATGCCGTAAAAATGTTTTCGTTTTTTGTATTCCTACCCAGTCCTAGCCACCACTCGGCCCCTCCCATATCTCCCTGTCTTTTGTCGTCGGGCAGATGCTGAAATAATGATACCGGCGCCTGGAAAGCGAGCAATCAGCCCGCCTGCGAATCTATGCCAAGGACATTTCTGGCACGGCACTATTGTTTTGACTACAGCCATGTGTACATATTCCGGTGCTCTTTTTGGTTTTTGCTTCTCTGCTGTATAGGTGCATGTGGTTGGTCTGAGATTTCAATTTTTGCTTCAATTTAGACATTCTCAACATTTATTTTTGCAACAGCTGCCTTAAATCTACGCGAAACGCGAACTCTTAAAATGCGAAATTTATTATGCACTCCGCTTTTATAATTTGATATTTAAAGAAATCATTTTACGGCGGCTGCTGAGGCTGCTGAGGCTGCTGAGTCTGCTCCTGCTGTTCGGGGTGCTCCTTTCTGCTCCTGCTGCTGCTGATGCTCCTTCGGTTATACAATTTAAAAATCGCGACGCTTTTTGTATGCAATGCAATTATTCTCCATTTACAATGCACTCAGCGCGAAGTAAGCAAACAGACAAACAAACAAACAACGGCTTGAATGGCTTGGCTGAGGGTTTGGGGGTTGGTTGGGGTGGCTGGAGAGGCTGGAGAGGCGCTAGGAGGGCCTCCAGGAGGGGCTCCAGGACCGGAGCAAAGGGGAAAAGTGGAAAAGCGCACAAGAGCACAGACAAGTAAATAAAATTGCAAATAAAGTAAAAATGTTGAAATGCCAAAGAAATGCACGGTACATATTTTACATTTATTCATTCGCTGATTCTGAATCTGCTTTGGCTTCTGTTATAGCTGCTCCTGCTCCTGCTCCTGCTCCTGCCGGTTCTGATGTTGCTTTTTGCCCCTACTACGCCCCCCGCTTCTTGCCTTTCATAGCTGCTGAGTGAGGACAAAAGCGACGATGGGCGGCATGTCCTCACGCCTGTCGCCTAGTCCTGGTAAGCCGAGCGTTAATAACAACGCTTATCTGTGGCATTAGGAGCATGCCAAGCAGCAGCAGCAGCAGCACATCCCGACAACTGCGACAAAAAATGATAATGAAAAACTGAAATAAAAGCGCAGCGGCAGCGCCAACAGACAAACAGACAAACACACAAACACACAAACAGACAAATAAACAAACAGACGGCAGAAAGAGAATGCGAAACAGCAAACAAAACAAAAGCAAACAGAGTGGAGCGTAGCTCCGGGGTTGGAGGACACTATAATTTAAGCTGCCGTTGCCTTAGCAATTGCTGTTCATGCTGCTGCTGGTGCTGCAGCAAGTGCTCCTGGCCGTGGTCCTGTGTCCCTGGCCCGGCTCCTGCTCCTGCTCCCGAATCTGTTGCAGCTCCTGCTGGTGCTGCCTGCATCGCTGCCGGCGTGACAACTTCAACTGACAGCCGCAGAGCAGAGCCATCATCCATTATCAACAGTTGGCCATCTTAAAGTGCAGCCGGAATAACATTAAGAAAAAGGATAGCAGCTGGATGCGAATATACCCTGTGGCAAGATTTAAATGCTTCGAGTAAGCAACTTATACAAGGTGATTTCAGGACATATTGATAGTCCATTCTTCTGTAATCTTTAAGATCATTATTCTTAAAAAAAATATCAATCCAAAGAAAATCCTTCCAAACCATATACCCTTTAAGGCCCTATATTCCATGGTATTACTTCGGTAGCAGCAGGGCAGGAAGTAAACAAAAAAAAGGAAAAGAAAAAAGGACAACGGGTGGCCACAACAAATGCAACAACAGATCCAGCAGTAGCAGCGACACAAAATGTTGCCATTGCATTGTTTTAATGCATTTGGAGCAGCAGCAGCAGCAGCAGCAGCAGCAGCATCAAAAGGACAAGGACAAAGGGCAGGAGCTCAGGCCGGAGGAGGTGGTGTTTGATGACGATGGTTGTGGTGCATACAGTGCGTATACGACATATTACGTATACGACGCGCACTACTTGCCGCTCGGCTCGCCCGCGGCACTGCCACACCGCTGGAATGCTGCTGGTCGGTGCGATTCGATGGCGCTGCCCTGCCCCGAGGAGTCCTTAACGGTAAACGTCACGTAATACCGTTTATTGCTGTCCAACTTTTCCGCCGGCAGTGAAATTAGCTGTTTATTCTTGCCGTGCGATAGCTCCAGTGCCACTTTATGGTTGCAACGGCTGCCACCGCCACCGCCACCGCCACCGCCGCCAGCGCTTCCCATTCCGCCGACCCTTCCACTGGAGGCACGACCGCTGGTCAGGATTTTGGGCAGGAAGAAGCTGCTCACGCTGCCGGTCTTCTTGTACGGACCAAAGCCGAACTTTGGCATCGTGTGATGATTCATCATGGGAACTGCAATGAGAACAAAAACACGGCGACAGACAAATACACATTAGATTAATGATCAGAGGTGGGGATGATCGCTGCTTAGTACGATGAATGGCCCGAACTGACAGGCGACACTGGCAGGTGTCCTGCCCGGACTGGTGTCCTTCAGGACTCCACTCCGCACTCAGCCAAATTGCATGCAGTGGTAAAAACTAATACGGAAATGGAGCCATTGTGGGAGCCAATTTTGGGGACTGCGAGCCACTTTCGGTTGCCGGATTAAGAGCTTTCTTTGCCGAAATTACTCACCATTCGTCTCTGGTACTTTCAGCCAAATAGCTCTACCATATATATACATATAAACAGGGCCAGTAGGGATGAAACCCTGGGTTACGGAATGAATGCGTTTTTAATTTCGCATAAGCCGGACGCATCCTTTTGAGGCGATTCCGAGTGGCCAGCGGAAGATGTAATAAAAGTTGAAAGCCAGAAAGGCGGGTCGAGAATTCTTTTAATTTGCCTGGCACTGAATAAACTGCTCGTAATTAGGATTTATGTTTTTATGCCCTGCAGCTGCCAAGAGAGAGAGCAGCGGCTTTGAATTCGCGTGAATTCCGCGCTTGACCAGCCAACTGCTACTTTCCCCGGCGAGTGAAAGTGTTGCCGACCCGCGGTCGAGCGTTTTGACCCGTCTAATGCCGGTGCCGCCTGGTGCCATTTTTCACGCTTACACTGAGCCGCTTAAAGGCCCTCAGCAATCGGAGGAGTAAAGAAAAGCTCACGCAAAAAAAGTGGAACTACTTTTAAAGAATATGTCATGGCAACCCAAAGCAGTGATTAATGCGAATGTTTCTCTAAAGAGTTGGTCCCATGGTTTGATGACTCATAATTAAAGGGAGTCTATAAGTAATCCTGAATGTTTTTAAGTGTATCTCATACTCACTATAGGCAGCACACGGGATTCCCGTGTAGGCGTGTGCGGCATGAAGACAGCGGTGCGTCTTGGTGGTGCATTGCAAGGCTTTCTCGTAGGCATTGTAGTCCGGACTCAAGCGCCGCTCCGCCTGAAAGGGATTATTTTAAGGAAGATTACCATTAGTCCAATTCAATGAAGGACAATAAGATCCTACCTCCTCGTACACCTCATTGATGTTCTGGAAGTTATTGGTGCCCGGCCGTTGTAGTCCTTTGAGTGTCTCGTAGAGAAATAGCTCAAAGTTCTTGAACGTGTACTCGCTGAAATTGTAGCGCCTAAGTCGAGTGCCCGTCTCACTGCCCAACAGGACGCAGGACTTGTGGTAATCCTCGACAGCTCGCTTCACCAGCACGGCCTCATTCAGCTTGCTGGAGCGGATCTGCAGAGATTTGAGCTCGAGAAGATGCTGGAAGATCTTTCGCTCCATGTAGTATCTGCAAATGAAACGAGAAATTAAACAAAACACGCCCGAAAGGAAAAGAACAGTCGTATTGGATTCAAAGAACGTACTGAAAACAAAATCTGACTAGGCATTCAAAATTAAATATCCCCGCAGTGCCAAAGATTGCGAAATAAGACAATGCCTATTTTCAGAGCACCATGAGCTTTTGTGGCGTATTATTTACATGGTGGCTCCTTTAAAGGAGCTAGAGCGGAAAATAAATGTTAGCAAATGTACGTAAATTGTCATTTTGATATTTCGCGAGTCAAACAAAGGCATAGCCGCCTGCTGGGCCTGACAAAGAGCCAAGGAGCAAAGGACCTTTTCCGCCAGCTCCTGTCAAGACCACCGCCCCGGCAATTCTTTGGCGCAATAAAAGGCATCATGTTATTAAAATTTCAAAAATACTAAAGTGCGTACGCGGAAAAAATTCTATTAATAATTGAGGCTGACACAGGGTGCCGGAGAGTGGGCATAAACGAAGCGAGCCAAATTAAAGCCGCCAATCCCCCAGGTCCCGGCACCCCTCTATGCCATAAAATGTTATTAGAAATTTTATTAAAAATTAGGCAAACACAATACAGCTGCAGGAAGGGTGGCCGGGACTTTAAAGGCGAGAGCCGCTCCTTAAACTTTCCAAAATCAACTGGCGACGACCCAAGCCTTCTTCTGTTTTTCTGGCCTTATGACTTTCTGGCAGTGGAATGCACTCACCGAAAAAACTAAGCAAATTTGTCAAGTGCACTCGGTGCGAAAAGCTCTGGCTCTGGTTTTGGTTCTGGTTCTAGCTCTGGCCGCTTTTGAAAATGTTGTTTGCTCAGCTCTGGCGAAGCAGATCGCTTGACACTGCTCGCCACTTGGCTGCGCTCAGCGAAATTATGCAAAACAATTTGACTTTGAAACAAAAGTTCATTGGTCGTGCGGCTCTAAAGGGACAGGGAGGAGGCGGAGCCTTTTTGGGCCAGTTCAAGCCCGGCCAGAAGGCAGGTAATAAACGACAAGAGGGCCGAGCGTGCTTCTGGGCCAAAAGCTGCGTAATAAATTGGCCGAGGGCCCCAAGGAGAAGGAAAAGAAATCGCCGTATCGCAGCTTCAAAGTGGCCGCTTTGCTGGCCACCGCATCGTTCTTCCGCTTGTTTTAGCGCTCTTCCAGCTTTGGTCATCAGCATCAGCATGAGCGGCTCTTCATCATCATTTCTTGGCCATCTTTATCTTGGCCATCTTTATCCTGGCCATCGTCCTCGTCATCGCCTTGGCCATTACTTGTTTGGCGAAGCGCTTTTCAATTTTACGCCTCGCTTTTGGCTTCATTCGGTTGCGCCCGAGTTCTTTGCCATTCTGTGCCAGTCTTGGCGCTTTGTGCCGCCCGGCCACCGCCTGTGCAAATACTTTTTGCAATACTGTCCTTGGCACATTTTTTATGCCGTTGTCGTTTTCACACCCCTCCCCCTCCCACACTCCCTGCCACTGCTACTGATTTCCGTTTCCGCTTTACGTTCGCCTAGTACAACTTTCATTTCATTTTCTTGTGCGCGTTGATTTTGTGTGCTACATTTTTTCTACAGCAATTGCAACTGCAACTGCTGGCAGCGACCAGCAAATTGTCCCACCAACCGACTGACTGACAGCACCGCCCACCTACCCATAGACACCACCCACCACCACCCACCTCTTCCTGTTTGTGACACAAATGTGACAGGCAAAAAGTGCACGCAGCGCCAAAGTGGATGAAGTGGAAAACTCGCCGGCGGCAAAGTCAGCACAAGCGTAGGCCCAGTTCCCAGTTCCCAGTTACCACTCTCACTGTTCTCACTGTCTCCCATCTCACTTTCTCTGAAGCGCTGACAACGACAACAAAATGCAAAGAAATTAAGCGCAGCACAAGTTGCAACAACAAATTCCCGCCCGCCAGCAATTTGCGCGCCGCGAAACCAACAAAAGCGAGGCGGAACCCTTGCCAAGTGTTAACGGTTGGACCAGAACCAGAAACGGCACAGAATGGTGTGTGCCTGGTTGTCCTTAAAGGATGTGGCCTGCATACCGGTTGACAGGTGGAACAGCAACACTCGCACCATCCAGGGAGGGGAGCTCCGAAAATCGATGGCCGCCAAAAGTGGCGACAAAGTCAGTTCGCGGAGAAAGAACTCGAGGAAAGTCTGCGGCTGCTTTTGTAGTTAAACCGACAACTCTGTCGGCTTCCCGGGTCTTCCCGAAAACTTTTTCGCTTCATTTTTCATTACGGCTATATTTTTGAGCTTGGTACTTCAAACTTGGCCAAGTGGCTGCCAGTCGTGGAAAATGCAGGGGCACTGAGAGCTTTATCAACTGCCGTCCGAGAATCCAAAAACTGCAAATGAAGACAACTGGCAGCTTAAATTAAACTAATCTGTTTAATCTGCAGAAGTTCAAGTGTCCTGGCGGACGAATTCATTTCTCGATAGTGGGGAATAATTCGGAAAGCAAACCTAATGCCATCACGCTTCGGGTGCCACACAAAAATTATCCGCAAGGACAACAGATAAACTCCGTTCGGGGGCCGAGAACGAAACGAAATCCAAATATTTAACAATGTCAATTACGTGAGCGCACATTATAAATCCCAAATCTCACCTGTGCTGCTGGGACACAAAACTCGGCACAGGAACAGGAACAGAAACAGAAAAAGCAACAAAAAACCAAAAACAAGGCCACCAACACCGACAGACACACGCAATGCTGGTAAGTTATTTGTTTAATTTATGCGTCAGATAAAATTTTAATCTCTTCGGAGCCGAAACGAGGAAACAGAATAAAGTTGCTCGGGCATGCCATTGCAAAAATAAAATGAAAAATCCAAAATAAAATAAAGTCTCTATTTACACACTTTTCATAGGGGGTGTGCCCGAGTGGGTGTATGTGTGTTCTTTACCACCCGGACTCATCCACCCTAGAGTATTCGACTGGGAGCTATGGATTTTTTACTTTTTACTTTTCCCATCTTACTCACTACGTTTTACGTTTTACTTCATTCCAGAGCATCGCGTCCTGGCCCTGGAGTAAGTTCTATTTGAATTTTTTTTGCACCACCCAGTCCAACCACCCACTCACCGTCCACCCACCGATTTGCACCGTATATTCTCCGGGAATTAATTGACTCACTCCGGCCGACTTGTTGAGGAACTTGTTTCTCGAAAAGTTTCCCAGCAAGACACTTGTTTGACTTTCGGTTTTGCGTAAATTGCGTATACGCCGCGTATTTGTCGGAACCTTAACATGGACTCTTTTGGATTCTAGATACTGGATACCGGATACTGGTTACCAGATACAGGATCCTGAATTCTGGATCCTTGGTCCTGCCCTTCTCTAGCTTATGCAAACAGCAGAGTTAAATATTTTCATTAGTCAAGTGGAAAGAATTATTTATGAAATGCGCTCGTCGGCCGGCCGGATTTTGCTTTTGCTCCAGTTTTGTTCTGTTTCTTTTGGTTCTTGTTTTGTTTTGTTTTTCTTTCTCGGTGGAATGTTTGCAAATTTATTCACGGGCTACAAGCCAGATTAGCAAAATTAATAAAAGTCAGCTTATGCTTTTTAATTAAGTTTTGCGGCAGGGCTTATGCAAATACCATAAATAAATACAATTGACTTTTAAGTTGTGGAGCTAAGCAGCTTCCCGAATCGATTCGCCAAAGGACATAATTAAATTAGAAGCACACGCTCGTTTCTAGGATTGCCCGTTATAGTGCTGCTACATATTGCTCTTCATGTCCCTGGAGCACAAAAGGATTTCCGGAACAAGCTCGCAAACGAAGAGCAAACACAAATGGTAATTGCCCCGACTCTAAAAATGTGGCCGCTAATCTGCACTAATTCCATTTACAATTAGCATTAGCGAGTTGTAAACGGAGCCAGAGACTTTGGCCCCAAAACTGCTACTCGTTCCTACGGAACAGTTACTTCTTGCGGCTAATTTTCATATTTTTGTTCAAGTTTCTGCATAAACAAAACATCGCACCGCAGGTGGGAGTCCTGCGTTCCACGTCCTCCGGGGACTCGCTATGGCTCTGATTCTGTGCAGCTAATTAAAATGCGCAACTCTTTGCCGGAAATGAGCATTTCGGCTAATGACAGCGAACGACTAGATTTGGAGCATTCGCGGGCACTGAAATAAATCAGCCAGGATATTAGGGAAGTGGCAAACGAAAGGAGACTCGGTCTTGACCTAATTATGATTTACGATCCACCTCGCGCCGTTAATGACCAGGTTCTCGGTTGAGCTACATTCACTTTAGGGGCAATTACGAGCGGACGACTCGAATTGAATTAAGCACTTGTCTCGAATTCGGCGGAACCAATAAATATGTCACTAGCACCTCTGCGACACCCGGCCGTGTGAGAATAATCGCAGGTAAACCCCAAGGCTTAAGGTCAACGGACAGCCTATCATAGTTCATGCTCAAGTACATGGAAAATGAACATTAATGCCGCGTTTATTGCCTTTAACCGCATTATAATAACTTTAAAGCGTGCCTTTTTTTATGGCGAACGGAAGCCGGGCAATTTATTTGTCGACCGAAGCAACAATGGCGGCTCCAGGAGGCCTTCCTGGGCCGCCCAACCGAACCGAGCCGAACCGAACGCAACGAAACGAAATGCCGCCCAGAAAAGAAATGAGAAATGTGACCCAGGCTATTAAATCCCTGACTAAATTAACTTTAAGGCGAGTCTGGAGGCTTCGGGTGGTTTGATTACATTAAGAGGCTGCCGCTACTGCTGCTGCTGGTGGTGCTGCCACCGCCACAACTGAAGTACGCGCGTGATATAATGCGATCCTGGATGGCAGGACATTCAAGTTGATTAAAATCAAGCATCAAGTAAATAAATCTACGGCCGAAAGACGTCGCTGGCCGGCGCCACTAACTGCCTGGAGATTAATTTAAATGAACGAATCTCTCCGTCAACTCTCACGGGTTCGAACTCCAATCTGTTTCTTTCTGGCATTATACACAGGAAAAAAATACTCTCCACCTTTATGGGTGATGATTTATTCAAATACTTACCTCCGAATATTTCGCTGAATGGAACGCGTTACGGCGCCCATGTCACAGGCTCCCTTGTCGCCGGGCTTGCGGTTTTCCAGCCGACTGCTGCAGGAACGCCCGTCCAGTGTGGCATAGATGGGTCGCCGTGGCATGGCGGTGTGGGCGGATCGCAGTGTGGGAATCTTGCTACGCTCTGCCCTTGGACTGGGCTCAAAACCAGAGTCCTGATCCTTGGTGGTGGCCAGGGCTCCTTGGCCATCGCGGGTCTCCTGGGCATTCTTCCAATTGCTACGCGTCTTGTTGCCGCTACGCACTCGCTTCTTGAGGCGGCGTTTCCGGCCATTGGCCAGGCTCGTCGGAAGTGTCTCCATCTACAGCTGCTGCGCCTCCTCCAGCTCCTGCGTTGCCCACTCCATGTCGATTGCCGCTGCTAAGGAAACGACGCAAGGCGCTGTCGTGCTCCGGATCAATGCCATCGGCGTCGTCCTCATCGTACTCATCATCGTCGAACTCCTCGTACTCGTAGTCCATCTTCTCCAGCTCCGAGGCACTGGGCAGCTGGCTGGGGGCGTTCGCCTCGCTTACCACCTGAAAGACTTGATTTGTGTTCCGACCCGACGGGCGCTTGGAGGCATCCCCATCCGCATCCAACTCGCCCAGAGAGTCGTCGCTCTTTAGCACTTGGAAGCTCGATTTTCGTTCAGTGGAGTCCTGATCATTAGGGGCGCCTGCTCCTGGACCAGGCTTTGCAACTGGGTCATCGTCCGCCGAGTCGGAGGGCAGAAGTGTGAAGGAGCGCCTAGATTCCTGCTCCCGTTGCGGCGGCTCTTGGGTGGGCGTCGGAGGAGGCCGTGGCTGGTGTGCGGTTGGCGGCTTTTTAGGCTCTGCGGCGGGAGAGGGAGCTGGGTTAGGAGGGGCTGAAGGTGGGGGAGGGTTGGAGGTCGGAGTGGGGGTGGGGGTATTCATCTGCTGCTCCATCTGTTCGCGTTTTTTGCCAGCCGAGGCTGGTTGTGAAGGCTCCGTTTCTAGCCCTACGCCGGCAGTGGGATTATTCGACTGTGGCTTCTCTGCGGTTGCCTGTGGCTTGGCAGCCTCCGCCTCGGGGGGCGATGGTGGCTTGGCAGCAGGTACGATTGGGGCAGCCTCTGGGGTTTTGGGTTCACTGGATTCTTTAACATCTTTTTTAGGCACTTCTTCTGGTGTCTTTGCCGGAGCTTCGTTCACTTCTGGATTTGACTGCTCCGCTGGTGGCTCCTCCATGGAACTCTTGGACTCACTGCTCAGGGCAGTGGCTGCTATTTTGATCACCTGCTCCACTTCTTTGGATACCTGCTGAGTCTCCTCCTCGCTCAGCTGCAGCTTGGCTTCCTGATCCTGGTCCTTGTCCCTGGCTTGCTCCTTCTCTTCTTCGTTCTCTGTCGCTTTGTCATCCACAGAGCCCAGTTCTTGGGAAGATTTCGATGTGTTGACCTCTGCATCGTGGTGAACATCCACCTGTGTGACCACAGACTGTGACGCCGCCTCCTGCTCTTCATCTGTTAGCTCCACGGCATGAGACTCCTCCACTTGGAGGGTTTCAAGGACGCTGGAATTTTCCACCTTGCCGCTCTCAGGCGGCGATTTAATAAAAGTTCCCTCCTTGGTGGGTGGCCTGCTGGCGGATTGCGGTCGTTCCTTCACATTTGACTGATTTACCAAATCCCCGTTGGCGGTTAAGGGCTTCCTGGCCGCCTTCTCCGGCGACGAGTGGACGGTGTGGTTCTTCTGCTCGTCGGCATCACTATCCGGACGGTCTTTCGACTTTCTGGAAGAAGTGGAGCGCTTGCGGGAAACCACCCGCTCCTTTTGCCTTTTGTGATAGCAACAGTTTTCGCACGAGTCCTCGCCGTCGTCCTCCTCCTCTTCCTCCTCCTCCCACTCAGTGGAGCTGGCATATCTCTCCCTGGACTTGCGCCTCCGAATCTCTATGTTACTCTTCGAGCGACAGATCTCACTGCACCGCTCGTGCTTGGACTCCCCGCAGCTGCTGGTGCGCCTCCTCAACTGGCGACGCTTGTGCCGCCGGCAGACATGTCGCAGACGCTGCTCCTTGCGGTAAGTCTGCTCCGAGCAGCTGCATTCCGCCTCCGGATCCCCATTGGCATTACCATTGTCCGAATCGGACCGCTTGAGGTACACAACATACTTCTTGGAGCTGCGCAGATCGTGGAGCTCTTCCTTCTCCACATACTTCAAAGGTCTTACCAAGTCCGCGGCGTTGGTCTCGTGGAAGGGATTCCCTGTTCGCCGGCTGCTCAGCCGGACTTTATTGGAAGGCTGGCCGCCGTTGGCCTGCAGGAACTTCGCCGTAGACCGGTGGCCACGCTGCAGAGCTCCGTCCAGGGGCGTCAATACTATCCCACGAGAATTGCGATACACGGCGTTCACATCCGCGCCGTAATCCAGCAGCAGCTTGCACATATCCGTGTAATCATTTGCAGCCGCAATGTGCAACAGGCTGCGGCCGTCATTGCTGGTGGTGTTGACCTGTTTGGGCCGTTGGCTCAGCAGCCACTCTACCAGCTCCCTTCGTCCCGAGGCAGCTGCCTCATGCAATGGCAAGTCCCCCTTGGCGTTCCTCAGCCAGAGATTGGCGCCGCGCTCTTTCAGCAGCTTCAGGGTTTCGAACTGTCCCTTGGAGCAGCCGCAGTGGGCCGGAGTGCGACCCTTTCGATCCTGACGGTTGGGATCCGCTTCCAAGTCCAATAATCTGGCCGTGGCATCGGCATGGCCCAGGGTTACGGCATAATGGAGAGCCGTACAGCCATTGGAGTCAATGAGATCCGTTGGAGCGCCGCACAGACCAATAAGGGTATCGATGCACTCGGTGTGGCCTCGGGAACCGGCACAATGCAAGGCAGTTAGACCGTCCCTGTGGGTTAGATTTTAAGCAACGGATCCTATTGTGGTCAGAACAGGCATACTTACTTATCTGAGGACTCCACCCGAGCTCCTGCCTTCACCAAGGCGATTACTGCCTTGGCAGACCCGGCTGAAGCAGCCCAGAGCAAGGGCTGGCGTCCATCTTTGTCCTGGACATCCACGCTGCTTTGTGGATGGGACAGCAAGATGGCCAGGATCTCCAAGGACAATTTAGTGCTGGCAGTGGAAGAAGCCTGCTGCTTGCTATCATGAGTGGCGCCACACATTTGGGCGGCATAGTGCAGGGGTGTGCCGCCATTAGCATCTGGCTTGGCCACACTGGCTCCTGCCGCCAGGACGGCACGCAAGGACTCCACCTCGCCACATACTGAAAACAAAGCGGTTATGGGATTGCATGCACTGTGCATCCTTGACACTCACCCGTGGCCCAGTGCACCACCGAGTGGCCCTCATTGTCCACTGCATTCACGTCCGCCTTGTTGGCCAGGAGCAGGTTGACCATCGCCAGGTTGCCCTGGATAACGGCCAGGTGGAGCGGCGTGAAGCCATCCTCGTCGGCGGACTCGAGCAGCTCGGGAGCTGCTATGGCAATGCTGGCGGCCGCCACGAGGTCTCTGCTCTGCTCCACGTCCTGCGCGGCACAATAGTGCAGCGCGTTGCGATGGCTGCGGTCCCGTTGCCGCAGCAGTTGAGGCTGAAAAATACAAAAAAAACGACATAATGCATGTTTTAAATCGGTTCAAAAATTAATTATTTTGCCTGCCGGTAAATGATTGGAAAGCGAAGTGCACCTGCTGATCCGAAGCAGGTGACAATCACCTGGGGCGAAACGGCCACCGCCGATTAATAAACTAATTAAAACGCCATTTGCATATTGCATCAGTTTGAGAGGGAGGCGGCTTCATCCCTTTAGCCACAGGACACAGGACGCCGTTTGAAAAATCGCGCAGCTTTCACAGGACCAGGCTTTAATTGCCAACAAATATTTTTGGTGGAATATATGGTTGTTTACTTAACCGGTGGAGTTGCTGGTGGTTGTTGTGTCGGTTGTCAGTTGGCCTACGAAAGCAATTATTTCCCCAAACGAATTATACCTCTGGCTCTGGCCAAGCATTAAATGCGAATAAATGCAAAGCACGCCGGCCGGGCAATTAATTACTTAACATATTCACGCGTTAATCATGCTAAAAAAAAATATTACCCGAGTTAAGGGGATTGAGAAAGGCGAAAAAGGATAGTGCCCGCTATCGGTGTTGAGGGTCCTGCTGCGAACCGCTGCTGGTCAGTGACTAAAACTAATGTGTTGTAACTAAAGCAACAACGCGGCAACAGCAAAGGTAAACAAACAGAAAGCGTCGCCTGGAAAGTGCAAGTGTGTCTAAGGACCTTCCGTCTTTCCCTTGAAAAGGGTTGGAAGCCGTTGTCCTGGGCAACCTTTCTGTGGTGGTTTTCCAAACGCCACCGTGGTGGGTATTGGCCCCACTAATGTGCTCACCAGATTATCGTTGGCATTTTTGGCGCGCAAAACAATATCGAACTCCAGCGGCGAACCAAACATTTTCGTCCTGCACGTCCTGCCCGTCCTACAGGCCTCTCCATTTGCCAAAGCGGCGACGAGTCGAGCGTGAAGCGTGTCAAAACATGTCAAGTGCACGAAAAATACTGTCGCCGCCGCCGAAAAGTATGCTAAAACTTTGCCCGCTGCCGCCAGGAATTCGCAATGCGACGACAGAGACGCCGACAGCAGCAGCGGCAGCGACAGCGCCGTCAGCAGCTGCACGCAAATGTGAAAACCTGAAAGTGAAAACGTTGGCAAATCGTCGGCCAACGGGGCGGATGATGACGGGTCGGAGCGAAAATGGTCGGTGGGTGGTGGCGCTTATTAGGCTTCGGAACTAACTTTTCTTGCGGCAGTCTTGACTTAGTTTGTGCTAATTTCTTGCCGCTCCCACGCCTCCCCTACTTCTAAGCCACAGAGAGAGATATTTTGGATTCTTTCGAGCTTTGGCTCGAAATAGCAAAAAAAAACAACGAGTAATTGCATTAAGTTAGAGTATAAAATATTTTTTTATATGACATCTGCAAACAGAATATCAGAAGCTTCCTCACTTTTCATCCAATCCTTCAAGAAAACTAATTTTCTTTTAGATTTTTTGTCACATTTTGTAAAAGTCCCCCTTCAAAACAATGGAAAATGCATAAAAACAACTATATACGATAACGTCACTTATCTGAGTCACAAGAAAAATACATTCAACGATTTGTACATCGATTCTCAACGAATTTGCATCAATATTGAAAAACATAACTTTTTTGTTAAAATTTGTCACATTTTTATTAGGATCTCTCTTTAAAGGCATGGGGAAGACTTCGTGGCCCCCAACGAAAGACATATCTCTGCTAATATTCCTCCGATTCTCAGAGCGGAATACCTCAAACTATTTTTGGGTCGATTCCTCATCAATCTGCATCCAAATATAGGAACGTATTTTTTCACATTTTTTGAAGGACTCTCTGCAAAAGTATTGAGACGACTATGTGGACATAAAGACGACTATGTGGACTCTGCGATAGCCATATCTTTGCCAATATTCCTCCAATTCTCTTGGGGATAACCTCAAACGATTTATGGATCGATTGCCCATCAATCTATATTTAAATAGAGGAACGTATTTTTTTTAGATTTTTTTCACTTTTTTTGGAGGAATCCAGTGAAAAATAAATTTTTGGATGCATGGGGACGACTATATGGCCCCCTGCGATGGCCATATCTTTGCCAATATTCCTCCGATTCTAAAAGGGAATACCTTAAACGATTTGTGGATCCCCAGCAATCTGCATTCAAATATAGGAACGAATTTTTTTAAGATTTTTTTCACATTTTTTGAGGGACGTCCTTTAAAAGTTTGGAGGATACGTGGGGACAGACTATTTGGCCCCCAGCGATGGCCATATCGTTGACAATAAGCGTCAGATTCTCAAGCGGAATACCTTGAACAATTTAAGCATCGAATTTCCATAAATCTTCATAAAATCATATTTTTTAAATTTTTTTGTCTGTCCCTTTCTCCCAAATTGTCTGCAGTCCCCTTCAAGACCCCTCTGAGACGTCAATACCTTGGCCAAGCTGCCTTTTTCGATTTTTAGATCGATTGTCCACAATTATGCATAAAAACGTGATAGAAAGTTGGGAAATAATGGATTTCACTTAACCCTGAACCTACATTGTCTTTGTAATAAAAATAAATGCACGCCAGCGATTACTTGAAAAATGAAACGAAAATTGTAAAGTTTAAGCCATAAATACAAGTCGACCCCCTGCAATTTTGTAAATTATACTAAAAAGGACTTTTTTCGCGGTGCATGCGGTGTTTATCTTGTCAGCGGGTTTGAGTGATTGACTGTGTTGCTTTTCTAACCAACATTCAATTTTTACAAACATTCCGGGCACGCGGTCTTTCTATATATATCGAGCGAAAAATATCGCGTGACTGTCGTAAAACTGTCGTGAGGCGATTGGAGGCCACCTCGTACTCCAAGTATCCCCAACCAGCTCCATTTCGTCCCGTGAAAAGCTCAATTTATTGCACATTTTACTATGAGTCGAACAAGAGTTCGATTGCTATGGAAAGTAAGTCGAAACTCTTGCGGCAAGTAAGAACAAACTAAGAGCGTAAAAGTAAACTTTGGCTATTAGGCATTTGCGTGTTCCATGGACGTACTCTGTTAACTTGAAAGAAAAGGGTTTCTTTGTTTGAAAAAAATCCTGGAGTCCTTTGCAGAGTTCAACAAGTATGGTTCCCGATTTGGGTGAAATTTAGGCTCTCAGAAAAAAGTTAAATATTTAATGTTTCACTTAATTCACAGTTTGTGAAGGGGATTTTTTGTTAACAAAAAGGGCTTTCCACATTTCGCTGTTGATTGAATCGAATTTGCGGCTGGTTGTGGATACATTTCCCTTTGTTTGGCCCAAAACTTTGCATTTCGTATTGTGGAAATATTTACAATGAATGATTTTTATTTGGAGCTTCCGTTATCTTGGCCAGCTTTTTGCTGGCCTCCTTACTGGCCCGGAATTGTCTGACTTGCTGTTTGCGTCTTATGCTGGCTGGCTGGACCTTCTACGTTGCTGATGCTGCTGCCCGGATTATGAATAATTCAAATAAACTGAAATGATACCTAAAAACTTTGACAGCGACAGAGTTCGCTCAGCTCGTCCTCCACCCGTCCCCTGCCTCATTTTTGCTCTGATATAAAAAGAAAACAAAATCCGCAGGATGGGGGCGGCGTCAAATAAAGTTCTCCCCCCGTTGTTTCTTTTTGCTTTGCCGGTTGCCTCCTCTGGCTGCTTTGTTATTATTATGATGATGATGGTTGGTGTGATTGTTGCCGTATTCGCTCCCACACCACCCACCACCCACCATCCTTCAGCCAACCACTGGCCGCTTCTGTTGGTGTCATGCAAATTTGCATTCAACTTTCTACATTCACCCGACACAAAATGAAATGCGATAATCAAATACGACCAACAACAATGCGCTCCAATGGCAAAAGCAACAGCAGCTGCCAGTCCTCCACTGTCCGTGTCCCAGTCCCAGCACCAGCCCCAAACATCGCCCCTCCAGCCATTGTGGGCGAGATAAAACTTTGGCACTGCCAGTTAGCCAGCCAGCCAGTCCAGTTGGCCCAGTGCGATTGCCATCTCCATTCGGTTTCCTGTTTATGCCATTTTAATAGTTCTTTAAACAAATAAAACGTGCCGGGCCCGAATAAAAGAAATCCCAAAACAACAGCGACGAAAAATTCAACAGAGCTCCTGGCAATTCTAAAACCAGAGTAAATCAAGCCAAACGCCAAAAATGAAGAGAAAAAATTAACTGAAAGGCTTAAAATTATGTATAAATAATTATTTGGAATTGAAAAATTCAATAAAAGTTTGCATTCAAAGTTCTGATTCAGAGAAAAACTTAAACTGGAAACGTGTAAAAAGGATATAGCATTCGTTTGTGACTAACAACTGATTTGATATTAAAAGAGATGGCTGATTAGTTTTTATAAAGAACTTCTATTCAAAAAATATTTATTTCATTAAAACTCTACTTTAAATAAACATTTTTTCCAATTTGTATATTTTTTAGCTTATTTTCAGTACATTATTATGAGAACGAAGCATATTATTCCACATTTGTTTATTCAGTTTTCTATGCCCACGCAGTACCGGTTATAAATGAAGAAAAACTCCCCAGCTAGTCCATCTGGGTCAGGTTATCTCACTTTTAGTTTGGCCAGATTAATGGCAAATGAGCTACAAAACAACACAAAGGGCAAACATTAAAAAGCACGAGCCAGGATTTATGGCAGCCAGCAAATGCAGGTGAGCAACAGTTAGGCAGGTATGGACATAAAATTTCGCATTTTACGATTCCTCATTTCTGGAGCACCTTTTTGCTGCTTTGACTCGGCTCTCCATAAATCCTTCATTTCTCACTCCACAAGCCTGAATCTCGAAGCCTTTAGCAGGATCTTGGACTGAGAGTGCACGTGCTGTTGCCCGGCAACCTTGAAGAGCTTCCGGTAATGCCGTAACGACAACAAAACTTAAAACTTCCTTTGGGTTTCTGCACCCAGTCCGGCTGAGAAAGGGAGTCGAGAATGCGGGGCTTAAGGGGCAATCAAAAATATTCATTCCAGCCGCATGAAAACTGAATCTGCCACATTCAAGCGGGGGAGGAGGGGTCAGAAACAGAGGAAAACAATTTGTGTATGTCGGGATGTCGAAAAAAGACATAAAGATATCAAATATTCGAGCACTTCCCCCGTGTCCTGCAGCTTCCTGCTGCTCGGCATTTGCATAACTGAAGCGACAACTGTCGTTGTCATTGCCGTCGTCAAAGGACAATCTCCCCGGGCCCACAGGATATACAGCAGTCAAAATCTGAGTCTCCGACGGAGTGTCCGTGTGGTCAGCGGCCGCCACAGGCCACTGGGCCGGGCTTATTATTCATATATCGTAAGCCATTAGCATAACAATGAGGTATGGAAGCTGGTCACAGAACTCATAGGATCTGCTACTCCTTTGAAATCAAAAGCCCGTAGGCGTATGACGCATACGCCGTGTGGCACCCACTTCTACAAAGTGGCAAGAGGACTCCCGTTTTTACACCCAGGAAGTGCGTACAAATACAAATAAAGCATAAATAATAATGAAAAAAGACATGAAGGGGTCGGAGGCAGGAGCCAGGAGCCAGCAGCCAGGACCCAGGACCCAGGAGCCACAGACACTCGCATGATAATGCATAAAAAATAAAATACATGCATGGCCTGAAAGCCTTGAAAGGGCACATACGGCAAATGGCAACTGGAGACCTGGGTCTGACGAAGTCGGCGGGTAGTGGTGGGCGGGGCGGGGTAGTACGCAGGATAACTGAGAATTCGACTTAACGCTTCGTTGGGCAGCACATCCGCCATAATTATGTGTGACGCGTCGGGAGAATGGCACATTAAAAGCCTGGAACCGAGATGAAGACGCAGCGTGTCTTCTTCCAGCAGGATAAGCCCAAAGTCCTGCTGGCCAAAATACCGGAAACTCTTTTGCTGGCGCCTTGGGGTCGCCACCGAAGCCGCTTAAGATGTCAAGTGACCACAGGACTCTCTGACACCGACTCTGGCGACGACACAGCCAGCCCCAGCTCTCAATGGCAAATTTATGCCGACAATGTGCAATTCATATGTTAATCACATTTGCCCGGCCCCTGAAGATGTATTTTAATTAACGTTAGCAGCTAAGTGCGCAGGTAGCAGCGGTTGACCATGGGGGTGGGCAACAAATATTCTCAGGGGGGTGGCTTAAATAGTCTGGGTCACTAAATATTTCATTTATTGGACAGAACTAGGGAAGAACATACTCAATATTATTTTGTTTGTTCTTATTGCTTAGGTTTTTTGGAGGTTCCAAGGGGGGCTAATAGACGTAAATAAAATTATATAACCACTACCGTGTCTTCAGAATCCCTAAGCCTCTGAATCCTTGCCACTGGTTAGATCCTTAAACAACAGAACCAAAAGTGGAGGCATTACATGGACTTAAGGCGTGGCGGTGTCTCAAGCCGCCAGACGCCTCTGTTCCTGCTTCTGTGTCTGCCTATGCCACTGAGTGCGTTTCCCCCCCACCACCTATCCCCTCTGCCATCGACGCGGCGACTATAATTTGCATGCTCGACAAACAAAGCTTAACTGCTGCTGCACAGGCACTAAACAGACAAAGACAGAGACAGATAGCTGGGGAGGAGAGGGAGACGGGCTGAGCGGAACGAACGGAGGATGATGCTGTTCTCTAACTGTTGTTGTGGCACCTTTTATACTTCTAATTAGTGCCACGTTGGCGGCTGCAGCAACAATGGCGGGGCGGCAGCATGCATTGCAGTTGCCGGGAATCGGGTTCTTTGTTGCGTCAATCCTCCAATCCTTCCACTCCCCGCACAGCCCTCTCCAGAGCCCCAGAGCCACCCTCATCCCGCCTCATCCCACCTGCTGATCCTTGAGGAAGCGTTTTCACTGTGCCGCATTCTTAAGTAGTTTTGGCAATTATTTACAGCTACTTTGGCCCGTAGCAGGGCCCCGCATCCTTTTTTCCCCCTTTGGTCGCCATCTTCATCCGCTTTAGCCTGAACTCATCAAAAGGTTTGCCGCACGGATTATTATTATGCTATGCTCCATGTGCCCGAGCCCGAGTCTTGGCTGCTGCCGGGATACCGGATCCTTGCTCTCAGTTCTCTGCTGGGCCGCTCCCCGGGCTGTGTATAGTTAAACTTTCGCATAGTTTTTATGCCGTGCAACGGATTAACAACAACGGCAAACTTTCATTTTGATCCACAAACTTTTCCGGCGGTTAGGCTGCTCCCTCCCCCACCTCCAATCTCAGGTGGTAAAATGTTTGCTAAACATCAAGAGCAATTTCCCTGCTTTAACAGCAGTTCAATATTAGATACAGACAACAGGATGCAGGATACAGGATACAGGATACGGGGGACTGGACTCATGCATACTTTAAGGTGAACATGAGCCATAAGGATGGCCTGTCCATGTCGTCTGCATAATTCATTGGCCCCTTGTAACTTGTAAGTTGTAAGTCATGGCTCAAGTTTTCTCCAAATCGAATTAGCTTGCAAAATATTATATTTTAGAAACTTTCGCCACCCACGTCCAGGACCTTACTACACCACTCCATTCGTGGGTCAATTAAAAATTATGCAGACCCGTCGACCCCGACGAGGACATTCCGGGTAATTTCCGCAACAAAAACTTTCTGGGCAACTGGATCCCAGAAAGGCAAATCCCTTCCAACTGTGCACCGAAGCGCATTAAAATTAGTAACAAGCTATGCTCATTTGTGTCAACTTTGACTGTCATTATGCACTCGGAGCAAATATTGTTGGATGCCGAGGCAAAAGTTTTGCGGACGACACACTTCGCACCCGCTCCCGGGCGATCCTCCGCCACATCCCGACTTTGCATGTGATTAGCCTGCCGGGCACTTCCTTGAGCAAAAATTGTTGCAGGAGCATACAAATTCATATACGGATTTCCTTCTCCAATGTGGGCCACACACTGCTGCCAGTTGACTCCAGTTTCAGTTGCGCAACTTCGGCTGGCAACTTCTGGGGGGCAACTGCAAGCCCACCGACTGTGGCAGCTTCGGCGGAAGTCATTTCCAAAAGCCAAACAGCAGTGACAACAGGCCAGGAACTCGAGCATCCGAGCTGGATAGTTTGAGAGCTGGAGAGCTTGGAAGCTTGCAAGCAGCCTAGAGTCCAAGCAACCGCACTGCAAGACAAATTCCTACGATTTCAGTAATTAATTTGGCATTGCAAACTTTTGTCAGTCAGTCAGTCCGGTCAGGGCATGGCAGAGTGGATGGGCAGGAGAGTCATCCTCGTCATAGTCCGTCTGCCATTTCTGGTGGTTTCTAATTAATTGGACAGCTGTCCGGCTAAGCCGCCGCATATGGTAACCGCTCGCTCGGGCAAAGTTCGGTCCACCCAATTGGAAATGGGTTTTGTGCTCAATTAGCCCAGTGACGCTCGTTTCGGGCCAACTTCTAATGATGACCGAAACCTCAAACCCGAACACACCCTCCTTTGCAATTAATTTAACTCGTTGGCGCTGACTTTTATTTGGACATTTGTTGGGCCTCGCCGCCTAATTAATTGTATTCCGACATGCAAAACAGTCTCCCCAAGCTCATTCGATCACATGCAAATGTCGGGGGTCAGTTTTTTGGCAAAAATTTCATTTAAATGGATGGATTGATGGCTGACATGATGGATGGATGGATGGGTGGATAGGTGGATGGGTAGATGGATGGGTGGGATGGGGGAAAATATTGTCTTGCAATCAGGATAGCACCAAAGCACTGATTGCATTCCCGCCCAATCACCCAGTCAGTCACTCACTTTGTTTCTACCTTTGGCTGGCAAACAGCCGAACGATTAATTAAAAATTCAAATGACTGCGACTAAAGTTAAACAGATACCATGAGAAATCCGGCAATGGCAACGGCAAAGGCAAAGGCAACAGCAGATCCAATGAATGAACGATTGAACAACCAGAGCCACTCACTCTGAATAAATGAGGTGGCTCAAGAAGGCAACGGGAGTGGAAACTGGGAGACTGGAAAACTGGGCAAAATGCAAACTTTTTCGACGTCATTTTTAATGAATTTTCAACAAAATGTGCCAAACGTGCTGAGCTGGAGCTGGATGGGCGATGGAAAAAATTGCAATTAAAATTACCAACCAGAAAGTAAAGGCATTGGGAGCGTCGTGAGGAAAAGGATCCGTGGGACGACTGCTGGCGATTGCATTTACCCGCCTTCGCCTTCGTCGTTTCCGGTTCTTCGCCACACACCATTTCGGCCAAATTGATAATAATTTGCACGTTGATTGAGCGGAATGGCCAAAGAAAGCGAAACGCCAAAAAACGAAAAAACTGAATGCCAAGGAACGTAATTAAAAAATGCCGAAATGACCGACCGAAGGTCAATCAATCGCAACTAATGGGAACTGTACCCAAAAGGAAACTACATTTTCTAAACAGCTTTTCCCTTTCAGGGCTGCCCTTTTCATTGGAACTTCAATATTAAACGGGGGAAAAACAAGCGCGCGTTCAGAATTCCAAATTAATTTTGCACGACAACTTTCAAAAAGAGCTCTGTCTTGCCGAGAGTACCCCACAAAATTCCCATTCGAATTTCCCAGCGGACCCGTATACCCTACAAACGAGTGTAGCATCCCGGGCGTATGGGTGATACATTGAAAAATATCCCTAAGCGATGGCCAAAGGCTTGACTCGAGTCAGCATCCCCCGGAAGAAGTTGCCAGCTTTTCTTGTTATTATATTATTTGCAACAAACAAAAGCCACCCACTCCCAGTGGCAGGACTCTGCCCGACCGCGGACTAAAATCAACTTCTGCAGCTGACTTTTGAGCGAAAACTTTTCCTTAAAGCTGTAAAAGTGAACGAGCCGTTGGTTAGCTGGCTGGGGATTGAGTTGCTGAGAAAGGAGCCAGCGAGGAGCTCTGGACGGAGGAGCAGGAGGAGCTGGGGGAGCTGGAGGAGCTGGAGGAGCCAGTCCCGCAAATCTTAAGTGAAAATAAATAATTCACACCTGCAGCAATCTAAGAGACGACGAAGGTCGAAGGCAGCCGGAGGCTGGCTGGCCGGCTGGATACCTGGCTGCCCGGCACACATAGATAGGACATACAATTACCAACTTGCGGTGTAAAACTTCGGCTTCGAACTCTCGGCTAAGTTGAGGTTTAAAGTTGAAGACTGGGTCCGGACTGACCTCGGAGGTGGCACAATTACGCCATTAACATTAACTATAAGAAGGAAAAACGAAAAGCGGAGGGGAGCTCGGGGAATTCACTTGCAGCGAACAATGCCAGGAGCCAAAAAGTTTTATTTTCTCAGAAATTAAGACTTAATTGGTAAAAACAGTAACAACAACAAAGAAGGCAGCGGCAGACAATAAAGCCAAGCCAAGACTATGGATGGCTGGGCGGGGAAAGTATGGCAGGAGGGAGGGATGTGGCAGGAAAAACCAACATCAATGAAAAGTTTAAGCAAAACAATAGAAGGCAAGTAAACAACGTCGATGAATGTTGCTCAAGTGCTCTCAGAAAGCTGAAAAGCCACCAGCGTGGTGTACAGAAGCCAATGCCAAGTCCATATACAGAGTATATGTGTGTATATCTGTACAGTGTATATGTGTTTGAGTAAGACGCTTTTCCCCTTGGCACTAGTTGTTACTCATACGCCATGTTGAGCACAGCAATAAATCGAAAACACAGAAAACCAATAAACAGAAAGGACTCACTATATGACTTAAGCAACTAATTTAAGAGTATTTTCCCTTCACCCAAATCGCAATTAAAATAAATTTCCACAAAAATACAAAACATCAGCAACAGCAACAGCAACAGCCACAGCAGCAGTAGAAGATGCCTGAAAAAATGGAAGAAAAACAACGCTCTGTCGCTCTGTTTAATTATTCTAGGACAAAATAAAATATAAGCTCAGTCCGGCGAGAGAAGGCGGAAAATTAAAGACATTAAAACTTTTAATAGCTTAGGCGGTCTTATCAAGGCTAAGAGGAGGAGGAGGTCTAACGGCCACAGACATGCAGAGACAAGACAAATTAAAACATGTCTCACAGGCACAAGATATAACAGAATAAACAACAAGAACAGCAATAAGCCGAGCAAACAACAATATCGCCGCAGCCAGCCGACATTAATAATATCAGTCAGCGACTGACGATGTAATTATATTCGGATTTACCTTGAACTGAGTCACCCCACGACGAATCGTAACATTCTCTAAAAATACAAACAAAAAAAAAGGGAAAGTGGGAGAAACCATTTCAAAATGTCGCCAAATCTACGTTGGCAATGAGGTAGTGCATATTGCGCATACGCCCCGTTAGCCGCTCGAACATAAAGTTGAAAACCAATTGCTCCTTCAGGCTCATTGCCTCCCCATTTGTTTTTCAGCCGGGCATCCGAAAATAGAAGAATGCGGTCATGTTGTTTATGAGGCTCATAAAGTGCGCGGCCAAAGTAAGTAATAATCGCCAGCATTTGCCATATTTCACAGGCAAATAAACTGCTCGACATTGCTGATGGGGGTGGCGAATGGTGGTGGCGGTGGTGTACCAAGGTTAGGCATCCGAAATGTCATTTGCCAATTACATAACCAAGCAAACAGCCAACAGAGAGGGATGGAGGGGTAGGAAAGCACAAGTATTGTATTTGCACAAAAAGCCGCCCTCGCTTCTGCACAATACTCAATGTCAGGCAATTTCACATCAAATTTGGCGTCAATATCAATTACCAGAACGAAAGCACGCCAACTGGCCGGAAATGAAGGCATTTGTCAGGACTCACAATGGTCGTGGAGTGAAGTCCTGTCGAATCATTGCAAAAACTAGCAACATGACAGTTCCCCAAACCTGAGAAACATGACCAAAACTCCTTCGCCGTTCGCCCTCCTTCCACACCGCTCGAAGGGCCTTCAAAATTTATCTGCGTTCAATTAAAAACTTTTCAAATTTCAATTAAATGTGAAATTGGCATATTTAGGCGCCTGATGAACGGACCGACGGGCTGACGGGCCGACTGGCCGACGAATGAAGGACAGGACGAAACGGAATCAAATCATGAGAATGGCCATGGCCGTAGCAATGCTAAGGAAGAGCAAGGAGGAGCGGTCGGAAGGACGAAGGACCATTTAGCATTCTCCATTCGCCCGGCATAACTAAGCTTTAGGGGATTATTTTGTCAATTTTAAATGTCCTGCCATTTACAGCATTCAAATTCAACTCGCCTTTTGTTATGCCCCAGCCTTGTTGTAGAAATGTTTATGAAGCAATTAGGGGCCCTGAACTGTGAACAATGCGCCGAAATGACTGCAACGGAAATTTAAAGACCCCCCGCCAGATCCGGCAGCCCGAATTCAGCAGAATCCAGAATCCGGAATTCGGAATCCCCAAGAAACCAGCTGGAAAGGGTTCTCTGTTTTTTGGCTTTAAACATTGTGCCGGCTCATCGTGACTGCAGAAAGATTAAAATCTTGTTACGCCTTTGCCTGATTTGGGGCCTTTTGTTTGGAGCGTTTTGGAGCAAAGATGACTGGATGGCTGGTGTGGCGGCCGGCATTGCTTTTGGGATCTGCGAGAAGTCAACTTGTCATGCTTGTGCCGCCCTGCCTTTTGGCCATTATCGTTGGGTGCAAACCCGAAACAGATAGCTGGAGCTGGGAGCTGGGAGCTGGCCAAGTTATTCTCCATTACACACTCAGCGTTTGTTTGTTTTCCATCCCATGAACTTAACACATGTTCTTATGCTCCCAACTAGACTAAACTAAGAGATTAAAACTATCACTGTCACTGGAAATAAACAGGAAGTGGTTAATAGTTAGAAATCGAATTGAATTAAAACATGTTCGAATCTCTGAAATCTATTGAACCCGCCGATCTATAGGAAGTTCTAAAATTGCCCCCCATTTTATTTTTTTATGGGAAGACCTTGACTTCTTGCTTATTTCTAGAGTGTGGTAATATCTTACCTTGGCGCGTATTTGGGCCAACACTTGGACAATGTCACCCCGCTGGCAGGCGTACATGAGACTGGTGCAGCCCTCGGCGAGACGCTTTTTTGTTCGCTGGCCAGGACCTGCCACAGCCACTGAATGCGGAGTCGAGTCCGGCCGTGAGAGCAGCCCTGTTTCTGGCACGTCCACTGCTGCTTCCGCTGCCGCATCCGTGTCCGCATCCTGGCCGGTGTCCGGCATAGCAATGACTTTCTCTGACTGCTTCTGGGGATCCTGGGCGCGAGTCCGACGTGGCAACGGACTCTCGAACTGCAACTGCTTTTTGGCAGCGGCCTTCAGACGCGGCGGCTTGGCCGGTGCCAGTCCTGGTCCCGTCATGCGCTTCGCATCCGTTTTCGGACGCTTCTGCATCCTCTAATGCGGTTAGTCTTTCAATGGTTCTTTTCCCACTTTTGTCACTGGATTTTTCACTCATTTTAGCCCGCTTTGATGCATTTTTTCTGTTTGCGATTTAATGAATTGCTTTAGCTGTTGCTTTTGCTTTTGCTTTTGCTTTTGCTTTTGCTTTCGGTGTGGCTGGTTGGCCTGGTTGCCCATGTCTATGTATAATTAAACACTAATTTGTTTGCTCACAAACTGGCTTGGTTAGTCCTTTCTTGATGCGGGCTTCCATCTTGCCACCTTGCCGCCTTGCCGCCTTTCCACCTTCACCGCCGATAGTTTGCGGTTGTCGTTGACAATTTTGCGCTAGTTCAAAGCAAACACATTTTGTGCTTTTAAGCGGAAACGGATGTGTGTTTGTGTGCTTACAGTCGAACGCCTTTTAAATTTTCAACGGACCAACTCGCGACGCAAAAGCAACATCCGCGGCAACGTGCTCGTCAATAATTAATTTCGGTTTTTATCAAAGAGTGAGCAGCTACAACGCACACATGTTGCCTGGCAGGCTGGCTGGTTGGCTGGTTGCCTGGCTGGCTGGGGAATAGATTTTTTGAAGCTCTCTCCGACAGCATCGCGAAATAGACAGCCTTCCACCCACTTGACACGCTGCGCCGCCAGGAATCCCCGAACAACAAACCGCCCCCGCTGTGCGCCAGGGCGTTGACAGTATAAAGTATGTCATGAAAAATTCAATGTCTCTGCATTTGATTTAAATTTCCCTTTTCACACACACACATACGACCTCCGCACATTTTACGCGATATCAAAGTGAATTTGTTGGTTAAATCGCGTGGAAAATAGTTTTCGAAAAATGCCACCGCGGGCGAATGAAAATTTCTTGCTTATATTTAGCCACAAATAATAATCATTGGAAAGCGCGGAAGCTGCTCAAGCCGAGTCCCGCCGATGGAGGACGGAAGGAAATCGGCGGAGAACCTATCGCCTTGATTGCAACCCGCAATAAAATTATATAAACACAAGAATCCCCGAATGCGCGTTCCAATTGAATTTGAGAAAGTGGAAACGCTCATTGATGGCGATTGCCGATTTAAGCCTGTTTCATTTGCCATCAGAGGATTCTGCATTTCTCCCACAGGCGCCTCCAATGGATTTACATTTCAATTGCCATTGATGATTTTTTTTCATTTTTTATTTTTTTTTTTCCAAGGTTTACGAGGCGTTGAGTATTCAGGACCAAAGCCACGTCCAGACGACAGGCGTCGGGCTTTTAATAAATTAATAATAATAAAAAACAAGGAAGTGGAGACTCGGAGACGCCTGCCACTGCAATAAAATAACAATGCCCTCTTCCCTCATTTTCAAGTTTAAACTCCATTAGAGCCGAAAAGCATAAAGTAATAATTCCAGCTTTGTGTCTGAGGCTGTGAAATATAATATTAAACTTTGATCAAATTTGGGCATTCACTATTTATAAACCTGTTTACTCAATTTAGCTTACATTGTACAATTAATAAGCCAAAAACCAATAATGCAACTGAGGCAGAACTCAAGGGCAGACTGAAATACATTTTGTCCAAATAGCCAACTGGCAATTAAACTCGAACACTGGCTGCCAATGAAAAGGCCAGCCCACACAGCCATTCAAACATGTGCCCTGCAGAATCCTCCATTGTTGGGATATGAGCATCATAATCATTAAACCGTTTTATAGTATGGTGTCGCCGTAATTATTGTATTATTAAGTACGAAAACATTTGTCATGCTGGCCATGCCAGGAATTGCTCGGATATTTGTTGTTAGTGCGGCGGCCGCATGCTGCAGCTGTTTATAAATGATTAAACCTGCCCAACTCGAATATCCTGGGGCGGTGGTCCTTGGCCCTGCCCAGAGTGTATCCTTGTGGCTTCACACAACCTCTGTGATTGTGTGGTGGCCAGCTCAGCCTCTTCCTGTGTCTGTCTATCTGTCTGTCTGTGTCTGGGTTTGTGGGCGGCTATAAGTTCGTGTGTGTGTGTGCCTTGCTGTTAAACGCAAACTTAGCCGCTTGGCAAATAAACATTTTAGCAAATTTACTGCCAACTGACAGCTGTCAGCTTTATAACCACCATCAAACAATACCGACGAAGGTGTATGCAGGGATACTGGATACCACAACACTATTTGCCAGCAGGAAGGCAGAGCGAGAGCGCTGCGACAACTAAATACACAGGAAGGCTCTCACATACTGGCAACATGGCTAAAGTAGCTAAACACACACACCTGCCAGAACATACACATATAGTCGCGCAGACAGGATCCACCAGGCACCCAGGCACCCAGGCACCCTGGCAGCTTCACCCACTTAACACTTCATTGAAAAACCACTTGGAAAGCCACTTCACCCACGAGTGCCAAACGCCCACGGGAAAGAAAACGAAAGGACACTGGGGTAAATAATACGATCATCCAGATCCTTGTCATTCGAAACGAAAGAGAATTTTTAATGCATTTATATCAAGTATATAGAGAAAATATCCCTCTCAGAAATAAATAATTTTCTCCCATTTCTCATAGGTTTTTCTCGCTGTGTAGAGTAAGCCTGCCGCTCCTGGGCCACCAGGGAGCTTGCAGCCTGAAGAGCCGTGTAAATAAACTGTACTGCCTACTTGGATTGTACCCGGATTCTGGTTACTTGAAAGTCCTGGTTCGTGGACTGCTCTGCCGCCGATCCCAGCTTGACTTTGGCATTCCCCAGGTTAATTGTCAAGGAGAACCGTCCCAAAGCATACCAGCCAATTTCACCCTGGCCCAAAGCATTCCAACGTCCTGGCCAAGAGAGCGAGTGTGCGCGCTGTCCACTGTACTGGTATACTAAGCCAGCCAAAAGAAATATTTTTAAAATCACCATCAGGGGTCACAACAAAAGCACACACACACAGGGAAATACGCGGAAAATGCTTGACGTTTTCACATGGCTTGGAAAGTTTGGTAGTTGCGGCTGACGGATTTTTTTATTTTTGGCATTCCGCCGCCATAATCGCACAATTTTGCACAAATTTGTCTCAGGTCGAGCTGGACATGGCCAACACTACTGGAATCTCCGGCACAACTGGCAGCCACCTGCGAGCGGCGGCAGCGGGGGCGTAGCGGGCATGCCGCTGTGGTCGGTGCATGCTCCGTGTTATTGTGGTGGCCACCGCCAGGTTGCCACAGCAACGCAATGGCCACTTGCTGGCTCATGCGTTGGCGCTCCTTTCGGCCCTTTGCGTGTCTGACTAGTCCAATCAGCGAGTGAAGTTTACAAAAGTTTTGGTGGCATAATTGGGTTGATTCCCCAAGCCGTTTATTGGTTTTCGATTCGGCAATCATGGCCAGACCGGGCCAGGCGGGAACGGGTGTAGCTCTTGCTACAGTGGCTCCTGCTTATGACGCAAATTGAAAGGGCCACGAAACTTTCGTTGCTCAACTGCCACAACAAAGGACTTAACTGCTGACACTCAGGGTTAAACGTTTAAATTTCAATTAAGCCAAAAGCCCAACACGCTCAGCAGCACACACGCTCCCATTTCATCTCTAGCCTCGTCTTTGGCCTTCTCGTCCCCATCGGCACTCCGGCACAGCAGCAGCAAGCGTTACAGCTCATAAATTTCTTGACTTGTGTCAGGATGTGTTAGTTTGCCCGACATTCCACTCGTCCTACTCGTCCTAGCACCCAACACCAGAAAAAAGTTCCCCAGTCGTGGCACGTCAAAGCCAGTACTGTTGCGAGTTGCGAGTTGGCAGTGGGGAAAGGCCAAAGCCAAAGCCAAACCCAAAAGCAAAACCAACCAGAAACCAGTGACCGGAGGGGATCTCAAAGGGACTGGTGGATCCTGCAAAACGGCCAAGAAGAACACCAGCAGCAGCAGCAGTAGAAACAGCAGAAGTAACATGGCAGTAAACCCGGCTAAGGCGGCCAGTCACTTAAATGCCCCAGAAATAAACTGAAACTGCACACAGTGTGCACAAGTTAAGACAACTTTTGGCAGCTGCATTTGAACAGAAACACACAAAGGGCCAAGTACTGATGCCAAAAAGCGAACTGTGCATGCTCTTTATCAGGCTTAGGAGTTCAGAAGGATAATGTTCAAATTAAAGTCCTTAAAGGTGAAATAGTGTGCCTATAAA
Organism: Drosophila atripex; assembly: GCA_035045925.1. Taxonomy (NCBI): domain Eukaryota; kingdom Metazoa; phylum Arthropoda; class Insecta; order Diptera; family Drosophilidae; genus Drosophila; species Drosophila atripex. The sequence continues at coordinate 13,057,625 of JAWNOP010000069.1, read as the reverse complement.
GTGGAAAATGTTATTATGAATTTAAATTCTACATAAAATTATTCTACATACATTCTTATTTTCAATATAAAAATAATATTTGAAAGCTTAATGTAATAAAGAGTATTTAAAACTCCCTTGTAAGACAGGTCCTTTATTAAGTGAAGCTTAAAGACGTCCTTGAAAATTGCACAACTAAAAACTTTTGAATTTCTTTAAGCATTTCAAAATTATACACTTTTACTTCGCAGTTTCGTAAGTATATACTGAAATTAAATACAATTTATTAAAGTGTATAGAATTAAAACCAAAAATGAATCCACTTTTTTGGCCATGCCTGAGGCGTGGTCGGAGGAACAGAACTCATGGATTTCCCTTAATTAAAATGGCTTCCCGGCAGGGTTTCTACCGTCAGCGTTCCTAGCCTGGCAGCGGACTAGGAGTCACCTCCCCCACCCTTTCCGTGTGCTGGCTGATTATCTGGCCGGATACCTGCCGTCGCCTTGCCCACATGCGAGTATGCGTGCTGCGGCTTATGCATTTATGCAACTGAACTTGGCAGCTCAGTGTGGACCCTTGTACTGGTGGCACTCGTAGCCAGGCTTTGTGTACTTGTTGATGATGTTCATCCCGGCCAGCTACGGCAGTGTCCCATGTCTATGTTGCCCCAGAAGAAGCACAACAGCATAAGCCACCCGCATGCTCGGCCTACTACTGAGTCCTGAATCCTGAGCACTGGGTCCTGAATGAGACACTGGCGAAGGCTCCATTTGTTTGTTTGCACTGGCTCCTCAAATACTGCTGAAAGCACGACGGGCCAGTGGGTTTGGAACTTGTGGTGCGACTCTATGCTACCTCCTGCACGCTTGTCATGTTGTCAGTATGGAGTCTCGGATGGGTATGACTGGGTGGATGGCTTAAAAGCCCCGACAGGTGCACTCAGGCACGCACTTGTCGCATGCAAACTCGCAGCCTGCTACTTTGTTGTGCTAATCCTATTGGCGCGATGTTGCCACACTCCATTGGCAACAATGTAACCGCCGACCGAGCAACACACGCCCCAAACCTAGGAGGATTTGCAATCTTAGCCAACTCTATAAAATAGTAAGAATTTCTATAAATTTAAAAAACTCAAAAAACATGGCAAAATCTTCTAACCTTTCAAATACTTAGATCACTCATATGTACATAATATATCTCTTTTCCTTTTAAATAATTCACTTTCAGTAAACATATAAGTATACTTTAATATAACAGACCACTTTTCCGAGAGCAACAAGATCACTTTTCCTTTTGTACTAAAGAAATACTATACATTCTTAATAAAGCCTCGATACATTGCAGACCTTAATTAAAACGAAACCAGGAGTGCCAAAGAATGCTGCAAAAATATTAATTATCCATTACATGATTGAACAGCTTTGCAGTCAGTGGCAGGTGCCTGATTTCATTTTATGGCTGACGTCCCTCAACGGCGTCCTACTGTGATGCTCCGTAACTTTATGCAATTAATTCGCACTGCCATTGCCACCAAGACGCCAATGCAGTTTAATTTTTATTTCATTAACATAAGGACACTACCTCAACCGCATCAAGGACTTTCATGCAGCCCCAAGCGGCTTTGTCTCATTATTCCCAAGCTGCGCAGGAGGGAGTGCCGGAAAAATAAGGCGAATTGCGAGATAATTAAGTGTTTGAATTCCGCAGAGATTTTCATTATTGCAGACGTGTGTTGTAGTCCGTAACGCCATCAAAAATAGTTAACAGCATTGAAATGCTTTTAGCCAAAATGCGTTGCGAGCCTTGGCAGTATGGTTCATGTGTGGCTGTGCGTAAAAAGTTTTGTTCAACACTCGGAGGATTCGCAGCAAAAGGATACGAAGGGTAGGGGAGTTGGAAAGGTGGTTTCTCTTATGTCTGGTATAAAACTTGGAAAATGAAATGATTTTAGATTTCATAGTCGACCTCTTAACCCCCTATCAGACTCCCCTAAATGTCCCTCGGCCCAGGCAGGTGTTAATATCGCACATCTCGACTGCTCTTTAATTTTCCCTCGTCCTTCCCTGTTTTTCCCGCCTCTTGCCTCCCCGCCCTCTTATTGGGTCGAAGGTGAAAAAGCTTAAACTGTTTGCATTGTTTTTCGCTCACTGCTGTCGGCCCAGCTCACAAAAACACAAACTTTCATGAGAAATAGCAGCGAGCATAATAAATATTTGTTTGTATGCTTTCAAAATATATGAGCAAATAAAGGTACTTTTTTTTCCAAACTTATTATTAGCATAAACTCATAAAGCGCTTTCCGACGTATTTTTTATTAGTTGCCGGCAGCTAAATGCATATATTTAAAAGTGGAAATTTAATCTTTAAGTACTAGTTTAAGAAATTTTTTGTTATATTGGTTGATTGTATCCTATCTCAGATAAATTTTAGTTATTTACTTTAATGGTTACTGCTCAACTTAATTGTTTAAGAGTCTCCTCGAAACAACAAGTCACTCAACAATTGCTTACCCTGGGGAATAGTCTTTAAAAATCTCGTTTCAGGCTGCGGCTGAAACCTTCTTCGGCTTTGTTCGCTGGTAATTGCTTTTCCTTTCAGCCATTGTGCTACAGGATAAACGCATCTACGCCCCTCTCCCTGCGGAGGGGTCCTTTTCCGGTCGGAAAACACGCGAATGGGCGCAAGGTGACCGCAAAATAGGGAAAAATTCGGTAAAAGAACCACCGCACCGCACCACAAGCGAGAATGCAAAAAAGGTTGCCACCAACTAAAGGGATCCAGGACTTTTAAGCCAGGACTCAAAGTCAGTTGCAGGAGCAGGTGCTACGATGAGTTCGCGTCGCGTTGTTGGCCAACTTCAAATCCAAACTGACCGCAAAACATTTGCACTTTGGACTTTATGCCAAGAAGACGACGGCGGTTCTAGCCAGACGACGTCGACGGCGCTGCCCTGGCCAAATAGAAAATAATAACAATAAAAACCCAACCCAGAGGCAGTAAAACCCAAAAACGCGAATCGAATGCAAGTGTGTTTGTGCTGTGTGTTTATGTGTGGGTATGGGGGCAGGAGCGGGAAAAACCAAAAAAAAAAAAAAGGAGGCGCACTGTTGCAAAAGAAATTATGGACGCGTTGCTGTTGTCGCCAATGTTGTTGCTGCTGTTGCTGTTGCTTCTGTGCTAATTTGTGTTTGTGGCTTTCGCACATCAAACGGCAATAACAACAGTCTGTGTGTGTTGCTATTGTTGTTGGTGGTGCTGTTGTGGTTGTCGGTCAGCAGAAAAAATGAAGTTGACCTGCTTTTTGGGAAGCTCCGCCAGTGGAAATGTAGAGCAACTCACACACACACACTCACACTCACACACATCCCCCTCAAAGCTGAACACTTCCGAACAAATTTACATAGGCCAGGACGAGAAATTATGCATGCCTCTGTTGATATTGAAATGCCGAGCAGGTTGAACTCTCGGCAGTTGCCAGCTGGTCAGGGGAAAAGCCAGGAAAAGCCTAGCCCAGCACAGCCCGAGGCGAGACTAGTTTCACTTTCCTCAAGAATCGCCATTTGCAGGCGATAAACACGTAAGGCACGAAAAGCAAACAGAATAAACACGATGCCAACGTCGACGCTGAAGCTGACGGCGACGCCAACGTCAACGCCAACGCCAACGGCTACGCCGGCATGCAAATTCGAATCAGGACTAAGTATGTGCAGTCGACGGCTCAGGAAGTCGTTAGAGCGGGAAAGGACACGCCAAAAAGCAGCAACCTTTGTGGGTCAAAAGTTGGGACGAAAATAAAAAAGGCAAAGTGTGCCACCACCGCAAAGTCAACAGCTAACAAACAAAGGCAACAAAAAGTAACAATGTCCCGCTTTTGACCACGACATATAAATCAGTGGGAACTTGGCACAAATCCATTAACATTAACACTCAACTTCGAAGCCAAACACTCTCCACCGAGTCGCATGCGGGGCGCAAATAATTGAAGTCGATTTACGTAAACTTGGCCAACATGCCAACCAGACCAAGACAAGCGTTTTGTCCGCCATTGCTTAACAAAATGAACTTTTAATAAATTCATTACCCGAGCACTTTATGGCCACTTCCGATTCCCTGCAAGATTCGATCCCCGGGCGCTGCATTTTCCACTTTGGGACGAGCGAGAGTCCTGCATTGGTTTAGTGCAGTGCCTGACATTACGTATACGCCCCATACATTTATGAACAATCAACTTTATGGCCGCCCAACCCAGAGGGGTGGCATTCTTGTGTTCTTCTAGTCTATATGCATTGGCTTGTGTACGCTACATCCACCATGCCACATCGCATCCAAGCTCCATGCCCCATGCCCAAGTCGTAAGGCCCTGCTCTGTTTTATTGGCACTTGCACTTGTGTTTGACTTTTCCAAGATATTTTCAATTGGAAGTTATGTGTCGCAGGGAATTGTCTAACAAAGTGGGTGGTGGGCTGACTGGATGTCTGTCGCTGAGTCCTCTTCGTATTGATGGGTTGTATGTGCAACACAACAATTTAATAGATGGCAACTGACGAATGCTCAAGACTGGAAACAAGTTGAAATGGAGACATGCCACGAGTATTGAATTGTAAAAACGAATTTCTTTTCAAGGAATCCAACCAAGAGGTATTTTCAGCTTAAATATATTAAAGTGAGATATGAAACAATGGGTTTTCCAAGTCTTGGCCTTGGGGACTACATTCGCCTGAATCAATAAGCAGTAAAATAATATTTAATTTGCCCAAAACCATTATAATGGTCCTCGGTTACATAATTTCCCGCAACCACGTCCCAAGGTCAGCTACTTATATCCGAAAAAGGGCATTTAAAAGAGTGTTAGCCGGACAGCAGAGAAACGAAAAACAAACGACACGACAAACTAAAATTTTGCGATTAAATCTTGAAATGAAATAAATTATTGTGCACATCGCAACGAGCTGGCTGACCCAAATAGCCGAAAACGAAACTGTATGGGGAATGGGTGTGCGAATGGGAATGGGAATTGGAGTGGGTATGGGATCAGGACGAAGGACCAACGACAAAATGCTGGCTGCCATTGCCAGCTGATTATCGCTAATTGTGCACAAGGAAATAGAAATTAAACGGGTCGTGGCGACCGTTTTGGAGGCATGCGTTTAAATTAATTTGGGCCAGGTCTTTAAATATTCGCTGCAATTTACTTGATCGATAATTGAGCAGGACAAGGTTGACGATTTGCGGGCAATTTACCCGCCCACGCCGGCAAGTTTCATGAGCAAGAAATTGAGATTAATTGAGGCATGTAATCAGAAGGCGCTGCCTTCAATGTCACCGACTACGACCCCAGATCATCACTTCAGGAACACCAGGCGACAGACAGGTATCGAAAGCTTCTATACCGAAGAAAAAAAACAGATAGCGACATAGAGGCTTTCGTTTCATTCCGCCCGACATGTTTAGTACCTCTCAGGTAGGCTATGAAAACACAATCATTTTCCACATTCAACAGAGAGAGACGAGTGCTTACAAGCATTTTACTTTTGTCAACTCAACAGAAACATTCGCAGCCTGAGAAGGTTAACAAAATTTCGGTATTACCTAAAATGATAGGCCTTCAAAAAAAGAGACCAGCACCCGCCGCAGAATATGTCGTACCCAATAATTCGGTTCTAAATCTGCCGCACCGGCCCGGCCTATACGACCCAACCCCCAACTCGATGGAGAAGAACGACGGACGGAAGGGCGTATCTAGCGGCGGTGGCACTACGAGCAAATGCCGTTACTGCGAGAATATGGCTAAGAACTTCCTCTACCTGGAGAGCCTGATTCGCAACAACGGCGAAAAGGGGTCGTCCGGGCACAAGACTTGTAGCTTGTGCAACTCCTCGCTCAAGTACCTAGAATATGTGAATCGCAACATCCGGCAGGTCTTCGGCGACTTCGACTCGATCGTACAGGCTGATCGTGCCCTCGCCGCCAAGCCAGCCATGATGCCCAAGTACTCGGTGGGTCCGCCGCCGACGCTGCAACAGGCACCGCAGGATAAGGCCGACTCCCGGGCTAGGGGCGGAGCTGTTCTCTCGCCGCAGAAGTCCATCAGGAGCGTCAAGCCCAAGTCTGTTCTACCGAAGTTAAAGTCCAAAGATAAGGCTCTCAAAAGCGGAAAGGGCCAGAAATCACAGAAGTCACTGAAGTCATTAAAGTCGCACAAGACCAAGGAGAAGGCTATCAAAGGCATGAAGGGCCAAAAGTCGCTCAAGTCCCTCAAGTCCTTTAAGTCACACAAGTCGCTCAAATCGCTCAAGTCCTCCAAATCCACGAAATCAGCCAGGAGCCAGCGCAAAGGCGCCCCACGATCAAAGGGCGGATCGGGACACGGCAAGATGGTCTTGAAGCGCAAATTCCGGAGTGGAAAGGTAGGCGGGAAGTCGACCTCCGGCAAGGTTGTGCGCAGCGTTAGTCAGTATCATAATATTGGCTCTGTTCGCTCCAAGCTCTCAAAGGGCGCTAGTCTGAAGAAGCTGGTGAAGTCCCAGGGACCTCCTCCGGCCAGCATTAATTGGCGGCTGCTGAAGAGGAACTTGCCCAAGCGACCGATCGCGGCAAACTAGGAAGTCGGGCACCAAGGTCCCTACGGCCGGAGATAATTATTTTAGGGCCACCTACCATTTAGCTTACTTTTCAAAATTAACAGTATTTATTCCTTATAAATTGCAAATATATTTTAAGCACATAAAGTAAAGTATTTGTAGTGTATTTCTCAGTATAGGGTATGGGTAGTTTGAAATGTAATACGTGGCGTATGAGTAATACTTTTTGCTGTTCAGATCGAAGTAAATATTTAAAAAAAAATCCAATTTGCCACAATAATTTCAAGTGAAATGTCTTCAACCCTTCTCAGCCCATTGATAGCTTTTGAAAAATATTCATATCATTTGAAGAGACGTCTGAAGCACATTTACCTTGATTTCGGCACATTTACTGCCTGAATAATTTGCCACAGGTCCCAGTGGTAAACGAGTTGTCCCTTTTTATAATTTATAATTTGAAAAATTATGCACCAGGTGGCCAAGGCATTTCTCAGTCTGAATGTTTTTAACCGCCGGGGAGCCCTTTATTTGGCGAGGCTGTGTTCTTTTTTTTTTGGTTTTTTTGGTCGATCCTTTTGCCTTTGAATGGCTCAAAAATGTTGACTCTTTTGTTGGTGCCGGCGCTCTTTTAATTGTTGCAAATATTATTTTTATTTCGAGTGTTGACAAGCACGCAATTAGCGACCCTTGATTCCCCTTCCGCCGACAATACAAAGCCAAAAAAAAGCACAACCGTTGACCTGGTTTGTATAAAGATTTTCCTGCGTGCTGGCCGGGAAATGGCCAAATGGGCGACCTAACTTCAATTTTCGCTTAACGACCGGTCAACATCAGTGTGTACTGGGTCCAAATATTTTCACAATTTAAATGCAACTGAATGGGGACGATGCTGGAGGGGGAGGCGTGGTGGGACGGAAGGTGGCTAAGCAGATTGCCAACCTAACTGACTTTGGGGCCGCGGCCGGCAGTTTGACAATTTTTCGCCATGCCCGCTCAAATATGCCGCATACGCAGCTGAGTCGCCCCCCGAAGCACGACCCTTCATTTGTTTATGTGCCAGAAACCCAACCACCCACTGGGTACTGCCCAAATGGGGCGTATGTCCTTGTGTTTGTGTGGCCACATGCCTCGTTGACCGTTCGGATAAAACTTATTAGACACAAGTGTATTTAGTGCACATGTTTGTGCGTATGCGTGTGTTTGTATGTGGGTGTATGGTCCGGGTATAGTCCGGCTAACTATATAACTGCGGGCACTTCTCCGGGCATACTGTGAGATACACGAACTTTCCAGTCCAGTCCCCCATCCAACACGCAGCAGTACGCATCTGCATATATCAATCGGATGCCCGCAGCGGCCCTGCTATTGCTGTGCATTTGAACAGAAATAATATTTTGCTGCCACTGTCGAACAGTTTCTGGCGAGGATTCGGCCCGCGGAGCGACCGGGGAATGGCCAATGGTGGGATCGGTGGACCGGCAACAACTGTGTGACGTTGCCGCACAATTCCTTTGTAATTAGATAACGTAACAAAGCAGCAACACGAACGAAACAGGACGTAGTCAAGAGGACTGAACAGGACCGAGATCGGAGGACGCAGAACGCTGGATGTTGGATGGAGGCGTTTACGGTATGCCTAGCTAGGCACTTTTCACGTCCCACCACTTTTTCCGTTGCACATTTCCCGTGCATTTTCGTTTTACGTAAAATGCTGAGAGCCTTTTCTGATTATTTGGCAAAATCGCAACATTTACCGCTGCCACATGCCACCTCCCGGCACAGTACCGGCCCGCCCACTGCCTCTGCCCATTGGCAGTATAATTAGCCGCAGTCGAACACCCCGATCCCCGCTATGGACCTATGCCTGCGATAATCTGGCCCTGGATGTTAAATTTCCACAACGTGCACACTCGAATGGCTCTTCAAGCGATGCGTTCGTCCACTATTCCTCGCCAACAGGGTTCGATGCGGACGGAGTTCCCGGACCAGTAGGACCCGCCCAGTCCTCCAATATTCCGGCCCGGTCGGTTCACCATAGCCCTACTTCAGTTTTTCGGCTCAACTCAATACGCCGCCAATCCGTGCCGCTTAATTTGACCCACGAGTCTTCTGGTTGGATGGTTGGAGGAGCCCCGACGAACTACCACTCCCCCTTTTGGATTTCCATCATAATTGGTTACCCGTTGAGGTGCACTATGTTCCGAGTGAGATGTCCATTCTGCTGCATGACAAGTAGGATATTGTGAAAGGGGTTCTCACTTCAACGAATTTTCATGGCATTTCTTATATTAATATATTCAGTCTGTAACGCTGGGAAGTCATATTTTCAAAAGGAGCTCCCAGAAGTTTTGTTTTTAAAAAAGGAATATGGGCTTGGGATTTCTTATTTATTATTATTTATTAACTGTAGGATCAACATCTTTACATATTTACGTACTAGGTACAATTTCAAATAATCAAATTAAAGTTAAAACCTTTACTATTTTAAGTAATTCAACAAGAGTTGAATAAGAGTTATAAAAATGTTATAACAAATGCACACTACATCCAACTATTTGAACTTTAAACACAATTTTTTAAGCACTCCATTCGGATTGTAGATTTTTTATGGCAGCCACCAGGCACAAGGGCCCTGCAGGCCCAAGGAGCCATCTGGCCCAACCCCCTAACCTAGCCCACTCTCTGCCGACAATAATTAGATACTAGGAAGGCACCACCGAAATGGGGCAGCCGACCAATGACCTACAATAAGATTTAGTGTGCTCCCAAGCAACTAAACTTAATATTTCACGTACACTTAACCTACGGGTTTAAATGTCGTAATTTTCTCATTGGCACCCGGCAGTGGTGGTGGCTCCTTTCGCTTTTTTCCTTCTGGCCCAAGGCTCCGCTCGAGTGTTATACTGTCTCAAAGTTTGTCTCAATTACGTGCGTGCCAGACTGAGTTGGTCGGTTCATCCCATGTCCTTTCGGTATTGGTAGACGGGGATGGGTACTGGTGTCAAGCCAAATATTTCTGGTGGAGACTGTGGCGCATTTCTCGCCAGCGACCCGCAACCCTGTCCCGTTTGTCATTGGCAACTTTTTAATTAAAAGTTTCATCCGAGTAATGGGATATTTGCACTGCGAAATGCCACGCCGGCCAGCGACGACGATACTTGATACTTGTGCAATATTTGTGGGCGACTCCTGCGAGCACTCCTCTCCTTATCGCCTCTCCATCGACGCCTTTCCTAAGGCTACAAGTATCTAATTGCCAAAAGGATTTGCAAAACTTCGGCCTTACATAACGTGGCGCGTCCGTCGTCTTGTGGCTGGTGATTCGCTGGAAACTTTTGGCCGGCAATTGCCAAACTATGCCCAGCACGGGGACTACGTGCCCCGAACTAATGAGCTGCAAGGAGTCACGCCTACAATTAGCCGGGCAGGGATTTTAATTAAGGGCCGCCTTTTGCGGGACAGGATCTGGATGTGGAACTACCTGGAGAGGTGCCTCATAAATAACAAAATATTCTCTGGCACATACTCGTAAACAAATGGCCTAACTAATTATAATTCGAAATCATCCGTTCCAGCAACTACATAGTTTCACTTCGATGTCCGCTGTTCGTTTTTCACCCTTCACTGTACAGTATACACAGACCCGTAGCTCAATGCTTTGTGTCCTGGTCTAATCGCAGCCGGATGTCCGCAGAGAAATTTGCTTTCATTGTTTTTGTTTCGACAGCCGGACTCTCGTTACATTTGCAGGGGTTCCTTCGGTTTTTGTTGGGACTCTGTCGCCTATTCTGGTCTATTTTCTGTTGTTGACCATTTTTTTCCCCAGTTTTTGTGTTTTTCTGTTTGGAACAACTTTGTTTTTGTCAGCATTCGCTTTCAATTTCCTCATCCACTCGAACTAACATCCTTCCGCTGGCTGACTTGTCGTCGTGGTTGCTCATTCATGGCCATTTTCACAGTGTCCGCAGTAGGACCATTTCAGTACCATGGACCTTGGTCAGTAGTCTGTAGCTGGTAGTCCGTGGTCAGTAGTCCGTGGTCGTCAATCGGCAGTCGTCAGCAATGAATCCGAATACCAGGCTATAGCCCGCCAGTCCGTTTGTCAATCAATTGTGAATTGTTTATTGAATGTTGTCGTTAGATTGCACACACAATGCCCGGCTAACAGGCCGGGGAGTCAGGAGTTGTTGGTTTGGCTTCGTTTGCTCTTCCTATTTGGCCTTCGTTTTTGCCTCTTTTTAGTCATTTTGCCACCTCCACCGCCCGATTTGTTTGTTTCAAGTTTGGGCAATGGCGTATGGCTTAGGACATTGTTTACGCTGTCAAACGGTCTATTTTCTATTTATCTTTTCGTCCGCTGATCGATTTGCCAGGACTAACGCATTCTGCAGCTCTGAACTCTCTCTCATAAATTTTTGGTCAAATGGAAATGCTCTTTGTTCGCAATGAAATAGTGTTGACTTTTCTCATAGAACACTCGCACACACACAGACTGCTATGCCGAGTCCTTAACAAATGCACGAGATTGCTTTTAAACGAGGACGACGCCGCGCAGTCTGCCGCCCAGGTCCTTCCTTATCCCCAGCCGCAGTTGCTCCCGCTCCTGCTCCGTCCAGAGTCCAGTGGCATATGATGATTTGTTCGCACATAATGAAACTCATCAGCAGCTACATCGTGGAACTGTAAAGAGTCGGCCGAGGAGGGCCGCGGAGGGGCTTGCCTCATAAAATACTGGCCAACTTGTTCGGATCGAGGCTTGGCATAAATTCAAAAAGTGCCACTCCGAGAGCTCCCGACTGCTGCCACTCGCAGGGAAAATGTAAAAGCATTTTACAGTTTCATTTTCCATGGCTCACTGCCGACTGCCGGCCAATGTCCAACGTCCTGCGTCCTGCAAGGTCCTTCGTCCATCCGCCGCAGCCTCGTAGCCTCGGCTTTTGTGCGATTTACTTAATTTGAAGTGCGACGGGGCCATCGAGCCATTCCTTTTAAAATCAATTCGAAGTTTATTTTTCTTGCGGCTTTCTCTCGGCCACAGCTCCCTCGTTTGCTTCCAATGTTTGACTTGGATTGTCGCACTATTTATGCACGTCTTTGCTCCGCAGACCGAGAGGAACCGTTTCAGCCAGGACATTAAAGCCGGAGGCTGAGGAGGAAGTCGCCAAATGGAAGCCAGCTATAGGACGACTTGACCGGCAGGTCCCATCTTCTAGCAATGCACACTATTTAATCTCTTTTTATTATTATTATTTATTAATAGGTTTATAGATTCAAACGTGCGTTAAAGTAATATATTTTCTATAGAAATTTCTTTTACAAAATTGTGCAAAATGGACTAAAGTAACAGTACCGTAACTCTATTAATAAGTTGGTTTCATGGGTCATAACACCACCAATTAATCTTCAATAGACTATCAATCTAAAAATAATTATTATGTTTATTTGTATTTGACTCCTGGATTTCGGAGCGAGAGGACCAGAGTGATTTTAACGCAAACCCAAACAGCTTGAGAAAATTCATTAACAACTGAACCACCGCCCTCGATTCAAATCCCCGCCCACGCATAATCCGGATCCGGAGCCGGGCGTACCAGTTGCGGTTTTTCTCTTAAAATGAGGGCAATGCATTCGCCCCGAGGGTGCCAGCGCCCAATCCCAGATAGAAAAGCCGGAATGAACCAGAACGAGAACGGATCAGCGGGTTGCCAAGCACTTGTTTTTGATGTGACGCTGATATTTAAAAGTGGAGTTCACATCAAAGTTACACAGCGGACCGGAATGGTCGTCATCATAGCCTCGCCATCATCGTGGTACGCAGCCAGATGGGTTTTGTATCGGTGAGCATATTAGTGAAGGGATAAAGGATTTCGACATAAAATAAGTGGGGCGAACCCCAGCTGGAGTTGTCAATGCAACATAAGCTGCTTAGCTCCAAGGACTCGAGCTTAAAATATAAGATTTTACTGAAATGTATCTTCTATTCTCTGTAAAGTGAGTAGGGCATCCTTCGGGTCGAGTACTAAACAGCGAAGCTATGTCCCAGTGTACTTGCGGTAATTGCAGAGCATTTTAACTATGCTCCCGATGATGCTGGTGCAGCTTTTGTTGCTGATATTTGCTGCGGGTGCAGTTGCAGTTGCGATTGCCGCTTTCCACTTGCTGCTTGCCGCTTGCCGCTTACTGCTTCCTGCTTGTTACATGCTGCTCCTGTTACTTGACACATGTCAGTCACTCATTCACTGCGCTTGACTTATGGGTGAAGCGAGCTGGAAAGCTGGGAACGTGGGCAGGAAAATGGCAAAGGATACTACGGGGAATGATAGGGTACCAGGACTCTGCTTTGTTTACGTTAAGTGGTAAACGCTCACTTGGCACTTATACAGCCAGTCAAAATAGAATAGCAAACTATTTTATTTTCCAAGCGTTGAAAATGGGAAATTATAGTATGATTTGATAATGTGTATGCTTTCTAAACTACTTCCATTTTCACTTAGTCCTTTCCATTACAGTGGCAAAGTAACTAACTTGGTAATTAACTAACCTACTTTTTTAAAAGCTTTTTAGTTGTTAGCGAAAGCCTTTAATGGCCAATAAAATCGTAAAAGTTTTGCAATATGTAGAATATTAGAGTTATTTTTTGCAACAATGATTAAATTATGTAGAACTCTGCATATTTACATATGCAGAAGTTGCCTCTCCACAAATGCTGTTTAAAAAAATACAACAAAGCTATTTTTCAAATACTCATAAATTTTGGCATTCGCAAACCCTTCTTCCGATCGATCAGCTCAACTCATTAAGTATACGCCGTGTTGGACACTGGAAATCATCTACACGTCATTTGCATGCACCTTGGACTTAACGTAGATGCCACCACGCAGCACTCCCCCTGGAAATCTGATGTTGACTTATGAGCAGCGGCTCAGTTCAGTAACTTGCAGAAAAACGGAAATTACATTTCGCTCACTTCGTGTGCAATTAAAGTGGGGAGAGGCCGGGGGATGGGTAGCAGGGCTAAACTTTTCCCTGCTGGCGTTTGCATTTGCATTTGAAATCGCTGCGCTCGCGGCACACACTTTAAACTGTTCCTGTTAATTCGAATTTGAAGTTTGATCGATATGCGGGGCGTGGTTGGGTCGGGACGTTGCGGTCGCCCGCCCACTGGCCGCCGCCCGGCATTAGAGGTCATAGGAGCGAAGTAAGCGAGCCCGCTTCATCATTTTAACGCTGGCCGCCGCGGCGAGTTGTTTGAGTTGCCGCAACGCAGCCGCTGCCCCTAACAGGATTTGCAGTTACCGATGTCTGATCCTGCAGGCCTGGCCAGCAGCGATGAGGAGGGGCTGGCCAACGGCGGTGACGGCGCCAGAGGTCGCCAGTGCATCCAGCGGGACTACAGCGACGCCCGATTGGAGCGGGTGGCCGCCTACACGACGACCACAATGCGCCTCAAACCGGATAAATGGACCAAAATGATGGCCACCGATGAGATGCGAGTGAGTTGCAATTTAGCCAAAAACATCAAGTGTTTTCCAAATCGACCAGAAACTAGAAAATAAGCCTTAAAGGTTCAACTTTGAACACAATTTCATAACTTTTCAAAGCGTATTGTTTTGGACTGGCTGCTTGGGACACACCAGAGTCCTGGTGGTAACCCTTAGTCCTGGCGGCGATCTGGTTCCCAGGAGTGGTCTCAGTGACTTGTACTTGCCATTCACGGTCCCCAGCACCCGGGCAGCAGTTCCCTCTGATCCCTTGCAGCTAGAGGACGATGCAATGGCCTCTGCAACGGCCGCCGTGTCCGCAGTGGTGTCTGCCACGCCGGGCGCCCTGCTGGTGGCCTTGCCGCCCGCCTCCTCCAGCTTCACGACACTGGACGGAGTGCCACGAGGCAAGTGCGCCTACTTCGTGCGACGTAATAGTTCCGGCGGACCTCTGACGGCGGGAAATTTCTCAGAGGAGGTGTTGTATGGAGATTTTCCAGTCCACAGCAAAATAGAGACCATGTCGCTGCTGTTTGATGAAGTGCTGCAGCCGCTCCTGGAACAGGCCCAGAATCAATGGCCTACAGTTGTGCGCAAGGATCTGCAGACGCGCATCAAGGAAGTGCGAAACACTTTAACCGAGGTAGGTTCACTGAGGAAAAATAACTTATTTTCAACTTTATTCTAAACATAACATTTTATTCAGAACTTCTAACTTAGCCTTCCTATATTAATATTAATCTTTTCTAAACAATCACGAATTTAAAAAGAAATTGATTAGTTATAAAAATATATATAAAATTATTCACTCTGTTCTTTAACCGTCAGCTGTGGTATCTCATCAAATTAATCTAATTGAGTGCAGTGGGGTGGAGACTTCGAGAGGGGCTTCCTCCGACACGACTCCCAACCATTGTCTTGAAAGTATTTCGCTTAATTGGCAAAACTTTTCATGTGTCTACAGGCGATACATAATATATATCTATACGTATTTATATCTGTATCTTGGCGTATACTTTATTGCTATTCCCACAGATTAAGGGCAAAACCAACAATCGCACAATTTTATCGTTATTAGTTTCGCCAACAATCGTCGAGGAAGTGTTTGCCCACGTGAGTCAAGGGTGAGTCCTAGTCCTAGTCCTAGTTCAATGGCCATTGTCTTTCAGTTCCGCCTTCGTCCTTCGCATCCAGTAACTCCTGCCCCTCTAGCCTCCTCTGGCAGTTCGAAAATGTCGCCTTATTGTTTATGTGGACTGAAGGGAGAGGCCTTCTCATGATACCAAATTGATTTTCATTGGCATAACTTTGCGCATGAATTGGTGGCAATTTATTTAACTTGTACTTTCGTGGCAATTCGAGTTGTTTACCCCTTAACCGCACACACACAAACTGGTGGCATACTTCGATTATTTTCCGGTTTTTAGCCACTCTGTTTGGCCATCAAAAGCTTTTAATTAAATTTCAAATATTTAAGAAATGATTTCATCTTTTGCCAATCAGAACTCTCAAAATTCATGAGGAATTCATGTTTTGTTTGAAAGAAATCTTTTCCTTATGAAAACCATTTAATATAAATACGTTTTGCTTCACTGGCTACTCGAGTCAGAAATTGAAGAACATAATTTAATTATGATTCAGAATATATTAAAAATGAAACTTATATTTTAAGCCAAACCAAGTGCAGACTTTTTTTCTGCCTGAATGGCTAAAAAATGTAGTCAATAAAAATTTCAAGTTTTGTATCCTAAATGGTTTTTATGGTTTTATTAAACAAAAATACGTTTAGTCACTTGAGACCTGCTCAGGATCCTAAGTTCCGGAACCTTCTCGAAGAGATGTTCATCAACTGGACCACCCAGATGCACGACATTGTGATGGAACGTTCCGAGTGCCAGCCCCTCGGATCGTCCCCTCCCACTTCGCAGTCCGCCCAGCCCGTCAAGCACATAACCTTCGTCTCCCTGCCTGCCCAGGAGATTGCCTTCTGGACGAACAGAAAGCTAAATCTGCAGAATATCTACGAACAGCTGCGAGAGCCAACGCACAAGATTTTATCCCAGATTCTTGAACGAATCGAGTCGGTATATCACCGGCCGTACGCCAACGCATTCCGACAGCTAGTGGCCGCCTGGCTGGAGGCCCAGGACGTATCGCTCTGGCTGCAGCCACTCCTGCGCCAGACATCTGCCTTCAATTCGGTGCAATTCAGCAATGGCCACGACCTGGTGACCCCTCTTGTCCATGTGCTGCACTTGGTGTGGAGCAATGCAACGTACTACCGCAGCACCCAGAGAATGAGTGTGTTGTTGCGCTGCATCTGCAACATGATGGTGCATCGCGCCTCCGAGGATCTCGAATTTCCGCTACTCTTCCAGGGTGACGCCGATGAGGGCTTAATCAAAATAGATAGAACCATTGAGGTTCTGGAGCTTTTCAAGTGAGTTGTTTTAAAGGCTTTTCTTCAAATACAATTCCGACCAAACAAGTATCTTCGTATATAATGAATCCTAAAAATAAATTTCTCCTACAGAGAACGTATTCTGGACTATAAAGAACGCTATGCTGGGCACCAGGTCCTTTTGCCCGCCCTTCCTGGTGGAGCTGCAGCTGCCGCAGCTTCCCCACCACCCGATGACTTGCCCCAGCTGTGGCGCTTCTGCCATGAGGATGTGTTTGGGCAAACGCTGGACGGCTTCTCGGCCCAGCTGCTGGAGTTGCGTCAGGTGTTCGAGGCTGCGGTACAGTTTCAGCAACTAGAGAAGCTGGAAGTTGGGGGTCTTCGGGGTAAACTCCTAACGGACCGGGTTAGGGAGGTAAAAAACTAAGCTTATTATTTTATTTACCCTGTGTTCCCACACTTTAATTAATACTGCAGATCTTTGCGGAGTTTAAAGTGCTTTTTGAGCAGTGGAGCAATGTGGACATCGACCTGACCGCCACCCAAGCCAGCAAGTGGCGTTGTTTCCGACGTGAACAGGCTCTTTTTTTCGGCAGGATGCAGTTGCTGGAACAGAAACTGGCCACTGTCCTGCTCCAGGCTTTCGAGCAGTGCCACAGCTGGACGCACCTGCTCCGGCTGGCACTGATGTTTGGCGGACTCCTGTATCGCAGTGCCGTGCAACCGGAACTGGCCCCTGTCCTGCCGCACATCCTGAAAATTTATGACTCGGAACTGGAGCAGCTGGAGACCAGCGTTACTGAGGTGCTTCTGGGCTATGAGATCCGTGGGCTGGTCGCTCTGCCCATGGCCCATAATTTCCCACCCATCGCCGGGGCTATGACGTGGCTGGAACAGCACATTAGCCGATGCGACGAGCTTGGAGCCAAGGATCTGAGCCATTTAATTGAGCAACTGTAGGTTTCCCTTAACTTTCTAGGAAAACTTTAAGTCATTGATCTTCTTGTTTTAAAGTCTGCGAGAAAAATCTGAACTGCAAACACTGCCTTTGAAATGGGATTCCTTACTTTCGCGTCGCAATATTTTAACCACAAAGCTCAGCAATCTCCAGATGAAAATCTGGACCAATTGGCTGGAGGGCATTGAGAAGCAAATCGTGCAAGGACTCGACGAGTCAGTGCTCTCCCAGCCGGAGGACAAAAGCCAGTTGCACCTTAACTTCTCGCTGGTGCTGTTCACCCTGCTTAAGGAGACCAAATACCTGCTTGCCCTGCAGGCCACTGGAAGCCTGAGCGGCGATCTCTTCCAGCTGCCGGAGCCACTACTGGAGCTTTATGCCCAGCGGGATGCATACTGGGAGCGCCGCATTCGTCTAATCAAAATTGGCGAGTTTTATAATGGGATCCGATCCGGGGAATGTGCCGCAGCTGAACTTCAATTAATCCGCACCGAATTGGCGGCCATTGATGAGCAGGTGGGCGTAGCCTGCCAGAAGCTAACATGGCGGGAATATGGTAAGCTTGCTTGAGGGTATACCTCTTTCTATTCATAGAGCTACCTCTCCAGACGACCTCCTTGTGGCTGGAATCTTTGAACGAAGCCGCGATTTGTTCGCGCGTCTGCAGCAGTCCCACGGGAATCTGGACGCCATTCTGGTCAGCATGCGTCGCTGGAGTCGGGAGCCACTGCATCAGCGTAGCTTGTACGGCCGGAATCTCCTGGACCTGCGCCATCAGCAGGATCGACTGCGTCTGCGATTGCTTCAGTGCGATGAGACCAAGATGCTGCTCAATCGGCTTTTGATTGCAAACTTTTGTCTGTTCTTTAACTATGAATCGCACGAGTTTCAGCTGTATTCCAGAGACCTCAGTGTTCAGGAGGTATACTTATAGATATCCATCTATACACCTATTAATTTTTACGCCTATCTAGTTTGTGAGAGAGTTCCCCAAAGAGCAGAGGCGTCAGTACAACAAATATTTGGCCAGCGTGGATGAATTAATTTGCCGCGAAGTGCGCCAGGCGATGAGAATAAGGTTTCAGAGCAACTTCAAGTAGAACTTTTACAAATCATTCTCATTACAATCATTATCATCGCTGTTATCGTCGTTATGATTAGCACTCGTAGCCAATCAATCGCCTCACCTGCACTCTTTTTTACCCGGAGGCCAATAATTTCATTACATTTCGACACGATGGCAGCTCCTTTCATGTCTCATCAGAACTAATCAAGTAAATGAGCACGAAATCGCACACTGCAACCACAAAAATGAAAGACACCTGCAGAAGCAACAGCAACAGTAACAGCAACAGTAACAGCTAAAGCAGCAACAACCACAGGCACGACCACAGCAACATGGGGCAACAAATTGCCGCGGGCCGAGCATTCATGCGTCAATTGCATGTTTCACTTAGCGGCACTTTTCGTGATTGCATGCAGACAGAGACTCCAACAGACAGACAGACAGGCGGACAGACAGAGAGTCAGACAGACAGACCGCCAGACAGAAAGGCGGACGGACTAACAAGGGCGGATAAAGTTTCAAAAGAGACGTGGCTCGGAGGCGGGGTAGCTGAAATAAGCAAACGAAATAAGCAGAAAACAAACTGAACACTAAATTTAATTTTCACATTACTCATACGCCGTGTAATTCAGTTTAGAGTATTTGTACAAAGAAATGACAGCAACGACGGCAGCAACAGGGCCGTCACCGCCGTCGTCACCAGCGTCGGAACTCACATCTTTATCGGGTGGCATGGCAAGGTTAGTGCTACAGCAAATCACAGTGCCGCAAGCAACATCAACAACAGCAACAACTGCAACATCGGCAATAGCAACATCTACAACAGCCAACGATGCTCCACTCTTCGAAGTAAAATTGGAGCTGACGGAAACGGAAATACGCTTTTCGCCCGCCTTTGATGCGAGTGTGGAAAATAATTTTCAACAAATTGTGGAGCAGCTGTTGCTCGATATAAAACAGACATGCGACTGCATGCCAAGAATTGTGGCTGACAACGCCCTGTCAGAGGATGATGAAGACGACGACGCAAACACGGCCACGGTGATGGAGTCCCTGGGGGATCAGGACGAAACGGAGCAGGAATGCGCGGCTCCAAAGCCGCAGGCCGTGCAGTTCAACCTGCTGGCAGCCGCCAAAGCGTACAGCCAAAAAGTGGAGCTCACCGGTATGGATTGCACACTCTTTGACAAGTTTGCAGTAAATTTTTAACTGCCTGAAGAAGGGGATATCCTTTTGAACATGTATCAGAAATTTATTGAATATTTATAATTTTTTTTAATTTTTAATTTTTAGTTTTAATAATACTATTCAAAACACACATTATATAAAAGACAAATAATAATATAAGAGTATGCAAAAATATGCTTGGTTGGAGCCTTTCTGTTATCCTTTCACATTCTTTTGATTTCTGTTGTTCTCGTTCCATTCATGCCATCTAGAAGCCGATGGCCTAGAAATGCTGGAGATGGCGATTCGAGATGCCCTGGCGGATACGGTGGAGGCGGCTACGGCTTTCGCTGCCAAATTCCACGCCTATGCGTTCCTGTGGACCCAAAAAAGTGGCGATGTCCTGGCCGCCTGCATGCAGAGGGCCAAGGAGCAGACGCTCCACGCCAGTGGCCGAGGCTATGCCATCATGGAAACGTTCAAAAAAGAGGTAAGCTCCAGCAAAAGGAAAACCGGAGAATGGGCTTGCCCCTTGGGGGTCAGAGAATGCCAACAGCTTTAGTGGCTGCGAGACTCACATTCACACCGTGGAAAATGAAGAAACAAAACTGAAGGAGGACAGAGACCGGAGGAGACTGCTGGGTGCCTCGATTGGCAACCACACAATTTACGCAGTGTAGCCCCTGAGACCAATAACGCTTGATAAATGTTGACCATTTAGGGTCAAATGTGTGGCAGCGCTCACTGGCCAAGCCATGCCAAAAAAAAAAACAATACGAAACAAAAGCAAAACACTTTCGAAATGCTCAGCTAACACATGGCTTTCCCGACTTATTTCCTTCTCAGCACTGCACAGCAGGCAAATCGCCGACGTATGCGTAATATTTTCTTTAAACAATTATCAAACGCCCCGAAAAGTATGCTATAAATTACCCCAAGGACCCTCGCATGAACACAACAAGCTACATATATATTTGTATAACAAATCATGGTCAGAGTGCACACCAACTCGGGGGGCAGAGCATGTGAAATTGGGTGTTACCCAATAAAATTGGGGAAAACATGTAGCAGGAAAATGTGAATGAGCAAACAACGAAGTCTGAATTGCCTAATTCAGCAGAAAACTACATACATTATTTCAATATTTTGACAATTGAATTACATTCTGCTTGAATCTCAAGCATGCATTCTATCACTTCAACATAATTGAACAAAATTTAAATAGAAAATATTTTGCCTCTTCAATTTATTCCTTTTTGGTGATTTTGAAGCCTCAAGACTTGACGCATTTATTTTTGATTTCTTTAACATATGCTCTTTTAATAATACCTTTGGCCTAAAATAGAGCAGGAAAAATCACTGGCCGGCATTTTATTTATGACTAGCCATTGGGTTGCCTCTGACCCAGCTGGTGCGCTTAATAAACCAAAGGCAACAGTACGCACACTTAATATAGAGAAACCGGGCCCAAACACCCATCCATGTGTGGCAAATTAGCAAATAAATTAGGGCTGGGCCACTCGAACAAAGATGTCAGCTCCCTGATTCTCCTCCCTCACCCTCTGTCCTTTAATCTTCTCCAGATTGAGAACTACAATGAAGTGCACGACGCCATTGACCAGTGCGAAAACCGGGAGTGCATCAATGGCTGGCTGGCCCTCGACCTCAAGCCCCTCAAGTACGGCCTGCTTAATCTGGCCTGCAAGTGGTCGCATTTATGCAAACAGTGGCTACTCCGCTACGTCCAGGGAACACTGAAAGTAAGAAACACATTCCTGAAACAATGTCAACAAGCTGAAGTGGCTTCTTGCAGGAGCTAAACGCCTTTATTGCCCGCGGTCACGAAACGCTCCAGCTGCACATCGCCCGACACGACTTCAAGGCCTTGCTCCGGGTGCTCGGCATCATGGCGGAGATCCGGCACCGAGAGCCCTATGCCGACAATGTCTTCAAGCCGCTCAAGGATATTATGAGCCTGCTGAAGACATACAACGTGGAGTTCGAGCCCCAGCTGCTGCGAGGCATAGAGCAACTTCCCCTCCAGTGGCAGCAACTGAAGCACAGCAGCACAGTGAAGCAGGAGGCGTTGCAGGACACACGCTTCCACCAGCAGCAGCGCGTGTCGGCCCTAATTGGACTGCACACCTGCCACCTGCAACACTTTGCCAGGCAGTTCCAAAGGATGCCAGTTAGTGGAGCCAAAACGATTATATTTCGAGTTCGATTATGTTTCATTTTTGGCTTCCAGTTCTTCCGAGTGCCCTGTCCAAATGTCTATGAAGCCTGCGACGAGGTCTACGTGCGACTGCATCGCTTTGGCCGCCAGCAGCGTCTCTACACCGGCTGGGCCCGCCTCCTGGACATCACGCCACCCGACTCCGCCTGTCTGCAGATGTGCGAGGTGGAGCTACGGAGAGTCAAGGTGAGTCCTTTCTTTATCATCTTTGTAGAAATAGGAAGACATCAAGCTGAGTCCTAAATTAAACCTGAAACGTTGCTAAGAATGATGTCCTGGTGCACAGTCACAAAGCCATACATAATACAATAGTTGGATGCAATTAATCATGAAGAGAAACCTTAGTAATTGAGTTGCCCGTAGCAATTGTGGGACTTTGTGCGCGTCATCGAGTCCTGCATCGTGGACTGGCACTCAACCCCCTGGCTGCTCATCGACACCGACGAAATGGAGCACGAGTGCAAGAAGTTCACCCGCGACCTGCGCACCCTGGACAAGTGCATCCGCGACTGGGCGCCCTACGTGCACATTGTGGCCGTTTTGCGCGAACTGGTTGCCTCGTTGAGGGCCATCACAGAGCTACAGAATCCGGCAATTACGGAGCGCCATTGGATGGAGTTGATGCAGCTGACAAAGGTGAGCATAATGGTTGCCATGATGCATCCGTGTTTGTGTGTGAGCGCAAGTGTGTCTTGTTCCGAGTGATTGAGCTGGTGGTGGTGGATACCCCAACTTGGGCATCCTGCCCTCGCGGCTGATGTCTCTTTGAGCCAGGACAATGGCGCACATTGGGCAAACACATTAGCAGGAGGTGATGTGTTGGCAAACCCGCGACGAAACGTCGATAACAACACAGCGTTGAGGCAACCTCAGGAGCTGCTTGTCTGTGAGGGAATAACGCAACGCTAACCACATCGCTGGAATCCGGTTGCACAGCAATTTGCAACGTGATTTGTCAGACCGAAGCAACGCAAACAAAATGCTTCTGACGCCCCAATACACAGTGTGCTTGTGAATCTAGCATAATTGGATTGAATCACTGATCTGTCGCATAAATGACTAAAATCTAATCTAATTTCTCGCTTATCGACTTCATGCTCAGCTAAGTGGACAGCATCCCATGGACGAGCTGGTAAGTGTAAATCAAGCCTTTAGCTCTGTGCCGAAATCTAAAACATTTTCATTAATTAAAATGTAGTTATCGCATTAGCTGCTCATCCAAACCCAAATCAGGCTCTGGCAAAGGCCAACAGCAGCCTCCTGTAATGGGTAATCCGGAATATTGTGTTTTGTTGAAAATGCAAGACTGTCGGTCTATTACAGACAACCTGCTTACTTCCAACAACCAAAAGGCGTCGGAGGAATGCATTGTTCAGATTTCATAATTAATTTTGCCAGAATATGTATATATGTTATTATTTATATGCTTCTGTATGCACAGGCATCCAAAAAGTTATCCTCTTATGAAATTTAAATCCCAAATTTCGGCATTCAAATCATACTTCGAATTTTCGATGTCAAGAACACAGGCTAAATGAACCCTTAGAAACTTTTAAAAAAGTATTCAAAATTCAAACTAAATAAACCAACATTGAGCTTCATGAGCGTACTATTTCGTCGAAATAATTGGTTGAATTGTTATATTCATAAACAAAGTGTAGTAATTTTTTAGGCTATATATAAGGGGGAGAAATTGTAGAAAATTTGTTGAGTAAAATTATAAAGATTTATTTATTTGCAATCGTTTAGATATCTTACAAAAAGAACAAATCCACAAGTTTGGCTCAACTCCGCACCCTGAAGCTGCAACACCATGAAGAGGATATAAAAAACACGGTGGACCGAGCCATCAAAGAGATGACAGTGACCAAGGTCCTGGACGAGATTAAGGCCACCTGGGCGCATCTGGAGTTCGAGTTGGAACAGCATCACACCCGGCCCCATATCCACTTGCTGAAGGTGTCCGAGGAACTAATCGAAACCCTGGACGACAACCAGATGCAATTGCAAAACATTTCAACCTCAAAACACATCGAGTACCTCCTGGACAAGCTAACCCATTGGCAGAAGGTTCTGGGCGGCATCGACACCCTGATTGTTAACTGGTTCGAAGTGCAGCGGAAGTGGATCTACCTGGAATGTATATTTATTGGATCGGCAGATATCCGGGCCCAGCTGCCGGCGGATGCGGCTAATTTTGAGGAAATCGACGCTGATTTTACGGAACTTCTGGGCAAGGTTTGTGGGCCATTGGTTTCTTGAATCTTGGCTTTAATCTTAAGCAAAATATTTAATTTTAATTTATTTCCATAACGAAGGTAAGCAACGTCCGCGTGGTAATGCAAGTGGTCCTGCACCATGACGATGTCCAGGCTCAATTGTTGCAGTTGCAACAGCGATTGGCGGTCTGTGAGAAGGCCTTGAACGATTACCTGGAAACGAAGCGTTTGGCCTTTCCCCGCTTCTACTTCATCTCGGCCGCGGACCTGCTGGACATCCTCTCGAATGGAAACAATCCGCAAGTCATCGACCGACACTTGATTAAGTTGTTCGACTCGATCCTGCGACTTCAGTACGAGACAAATACTCCCAATGCCGTGGGAATGCACTCCAAAGAGAACGATGAGTATGTGCCCTTCGTTTCGGGTGATCAGGACCAGCCTGCGTTCATTGTATGCAGCGGAAGGGTGGAGCTCTGGCTGAGGGCCATCATCCAGCAAATGCGCAGCACCTTGCACGAGCTGTTTCGTAGAGCCCTGAAGGTTTTCGGGGAGAAGCCCCGGGAGCAGTGGCTCTACGACTGGCCCGCCCAGGTGGCGCTCTGCTGCAGCCAAATCAGCTGGACGGCGGACGTGAATCGGTCCTTTGCCTGTATGGAGGAGGGATATGAGGGCGTCATGAAGGAGCTGCACAAACGGCAGATTGCCCAGCTGAACGCTCTGATTAATTTGCTTCTCGGCGAGCTGTCGGCCGGGGATCGGCAGAAGATCATGACCATCTGCACCATCGATGTGCATTCGCGAGATGTGGTGGGCAAGATCATTGCCGCCAAGGTGGACAACTCTCTGGCCTTCCAGTGGCAGAGTCAGCTGCGTCACAGGTGGGACGACGACCAGGCTGGCAGCTCCAGTGGCCGGGCTAGCACCGCCGTCAGCTGTGGAGGCGGGGACGAGGACTGCTTTGCCAACATCTGCGATGCGGAATTCCGATATGCCTACGAGTATTTGGGCAACACATCGCGACTGGTAATCACTCCACTCACAGATCGCTGCTATATCACCTTGACGCAGGTAAGACTTCAGTTTCTGATCAAGATAGCAATAACATTTATTTTCCAAGTTGTTCCTTTTGCGATGATAAGCTGACTATTAGACGTTTACATAATTTTTCGTTGAAACACGTGGCGTATACGCAATGCCGGTAATTGAACGCCGGCCAATCACTTTCACTTTGCTGTTGCTGTGCAAATCCTTTCTAACGAGTTCTGAATTAAATATAAACCTTTTCAACGCCTGCCACGGGGCGTTAATGGATTTATCAGCGGAAATCCGCTACAAATGTATAGTCCACAGTTAGCTTTGAATAATTAAGAGCCAATGTCCCATGGCTTGAATATATTAAAATGAGCAGCAAGTTAAAAGGGAGACAAGAACTCACTATTTGCGCCAAGAGACACTTTGACCGTGTGATTTGGGGCGTAAATTCAATAAATTAAACGCACTTACATTTGTGTGCAATTAGAGCACATTTTTCCTCGGGCAGTCGCATATTTTACGCTCTTTTGCACAATCAGCCATTATATCAGTGGCACCTATGATGTATCATAATGTGTCAGAAATGTGTCGAAAAATGTTGAAATAATATGGGTAAACATACGTCATATTATTGTGTTCTTTGCAGAGGGAAAATAATTATGACCTTTTCAAAATATAATATTTTAATTTAATAATTTTCCGAATTTCAATCAGCAAAAAATAAGAAAATCTATATTGAACTATGAAATGAAAATAGGATAATGGACGCTTTAAAATGTCATATTCAATAATTTTTAAAAATTTCCATCATGCTAAAAATATGAAAATTTATTATGAGACATGAGTTATTCTCAGGATATTTTTGCCAATTAAAATCATTGTCAAGAATTCGAGTCCCTTCGGGCAGAATGAGAAGCGAAGGCTGCCATTAACAATACGATCATCAGTTTGTTGCAACTCCTCCCACATTCCTTTCAACCATCTCCTGTCCCACCTGGTCCCGTGGCAAATTAAACAACTCGTTAGTGGAAAATAAATGCTCTTTGTAATTTACATATGCCACCTCGACCTGCCAATTCCACGACAGTCGCTGCGATTGCGGTTGGCCGGTGCAACCGCAGGACCAGCTGGAACCGGAAAAACGGAAACCACCAAGGACCTGGGACGCGCCCTGGGCGTAATGGTTTATGTCTTCAACTGCTCGGAGCAAATGGACTACAAATCTTGTGGCAACATTTACAAAGGGCTGGCCCAGACGGGTGCCTGGGGCTGCTTTGACGAGTTCAATCGCATCTGCGTCGAGGTCCTGTCCGTGGTGGCCGTCCAGGTGAAGACCATACAGGAGGCAATAAAGGTACGTGGCATGGGAATGCAAATTGATTTTGCACGCCCATGGTGCACTTTTATAAAGATTTTTGGATAGAGGATTCAAAATATTTTTTTTAATTTAAACTATTTTTCCGCAAAAAAAAACATTTTTAACCATCTAAACTGCACTTTAGAATAAAATTTCTTAGTATATGCATACATGCTTTTTCCCAAGTGCTTTGCCCCAACACGTTGCATTGATTACTTTTCCTGAACCTCTCTGGTCCACTCTGCTCCGGTCTCTTCCATGCTGTTGTTCCTTCTGCCACTTCCTCGCTCTGTTTACAGATGCATAAAACCCAATTTATCTTTATGGGCGAGCGCATTTCGCTGGAGCCGTCGGTCGGAATTTTTATCACCATGAATCCGGGATACGCCGGCCGGACAGAGCTGCCGGAGAACCTGAAGACCCTGTTCCGGCCGTGTGCCATGATTGTGCCGGACTTTGCTTTGATTTGTGAGATTATGCTAATGGCCGAGGGCTTCCAGGACGCCCGTCTGCTGGCCCGAAAATTTATCACCCTGTACACGCTGTGCAAGGAGCTGCTATCCAAGCAGGATCACTACGACTGGGGTCTGCGGGCCATCAAGTCGGTGCTGGTGGTGGCGGGCACCCTCAAGAGGGATGACCACAGCCGGCCAGAGGATCAGGTGCTGATGCGGGCACTGCGCGACTTCAATATCCCCAAGATTGTCACGGAGGATGTGCCAATATTTATGGGCCTGATTGGCGACCTCTTTCCGGCCCTGGACGTGCCCCGCAAAAGAGTCTTCGAGTTCGAGAAGACGATACGGCGGGCGGTCAACGAAATCAAGTTGCAGCCGGAGGAGGGATTCCTTATGAAGGTGGTGCAGCTTCAGGAGCTCCTCGATGTCCGACACTCTGTTTTCATAGTTGGAAATGCCGGCACTGGCAAGACCAAGATCTGGCAAACCCTACAAGAAACCTACCGGATTCAGAAACTGAAGCCAGTGTGTCACGTCCTCAACCCGAAGGCCTTGTCCAACGACGAACTGTTCGGCATTGTGAATCCCACCACACGGGAGTGGAAGGATGGCCTCTTTTCATCCATTATGCGGGACCAGGCCAACATGCCGCCAGGGAATCCAAAGTGGATTGTCCTGGACGGCGATATTGATCCCATGTGGATCGAGAGCTTAAACACTCTGATGGACGATAATAAAATTCTCACTTTGGCTAGTAACGAAAGGATCTCTTTGAAAAGGGAGATGCGACTGCTCTTCGAAGTAGGACACCTGAAGGCTGCCACTCCAGCCACGGTTTCCCGAGCTGGTATTTTGTATATTAATCCCCAGGACTTGGGTTGGTCACCGTAAGTAGTTTATTGTCTATTTATATAAACAAATTAAATTTAACACCTAATCTTAATTTAACTAAAACAAGACTTATATAGTTTGTCTGTTAAGATACGATGTCAAGAACGGGGTGTTCATTGGCATAGACATAGGCTTCGCTAAACGCCATATATTATTTTCCAATGCAATCTTCGCAAAAAAAAACAAATATTTTGTTTAAAACAGATTGGTAGTAAATCGATTTAATAATCGTTGGTAATCGTAAGGTATTCCGCTAACAAAACGAATGGATATCAATGGATTATGGATATTCGCTGGAGGCAATATAGTGCCCAAATAGAATACGAATTTTTGTATCTATTCTGCTTAAAGATCGGATAAAAAAATTCCTCTCATGAAAAAATTTCACAAAAAATGTAAAAAAATATTTTGATTCCATATTTTCAGACGCAATGTACAAATCGATTAAGGTATTCCGCTTAGGAATCAGAGGAAAATTGGCAAAGATATGGCCTTCCTTGGGGAGCATATTGGTCTTTCGTGCACTCTTCATTATTTTGAATGGGGCTCCCCCACAAAATTTCACAATAAATCAGAAAAATATTTGTTTTCTATATTTTAATGCAGATAGACGAAGAATCAATGTACAAATCGATTAAGGTATTCCACTTAGAAATCAGATGGAAATTGGCCAAGATATGGCCTTCCTTGTGGAGCATATTTCTCATCTGTGCAATTTTCATAATTTATAAGAGGTTCTTTCACCGAAATTTCACAAGAAATCTAAAAAATATTTTTATATATATATACCTATAAATATTTTTTTATAATAATATATAATATTACAAGATTTTAATATTGTTAGAGAATCGAACTGAAAAGTTTAAGGTATCCTTTAAAAATCAGATGAATAATGACAGGGATCAAATTTTCCTTTTCATATTTACATTTTCGATAGGGAGAAACAATGATACTATAAAAGTACAATAATCAGTTTATTTACTTAAAATAGCTATGTTTCCTCCTGGCTGGAGACCCGAGTGGATATGATAGAGCGAGGCATCCTGACCACATTGTTCGAGAAATATTTCCCATGCCTGATGCAGCGACATCGGGACTTTCGGCGCATCACTCCCGTTACGGACATGGCCATGATTCAGATGACCTGCCACCTGCTGGAATGTCTGCTCGACAACGATAGCGATGGAAGTGATGGCCGTGGGCCTGGAGCCGGATCCACCACGAATCCTCATGGTTTGCATCACGGCGAGCTATCGCACGAGGCTATGGTGCTGGCCTTGGAAACCATCTTCGTGTATGCCACTCTTTGGAGTTTTGGCTCAGCTCTCAGCCAGGATGTAATCATTGACTGGCACCGCGAATTTCACAAATGGTGGATTGGAGAGTTCAAGGACATCAAGTTGCCCAGCCAAGGCACTGTGTTTGACCATCAATTGAATGTGCAAACCCTCAAGTTTCAGCCCTGGACCGAGCTGGCTGGCCAGGATCAGTTGGAGGGTCAAATTGATTCCGAGACTCCGCTACAGGTGAGAAATCGAATCAGTAAATAATAAAATATTCTCAAGATACTTGCCTTATTTAAACCACAGAACATACTTATATCTACGGCGGAAACTACTCGCCTCGCTTATTTTCTCAAACTCCTCATCGACCGTAACTTGGCTTGTATGTTGGTTGGTAGTTCTGGCTGCGGCAAGGGTGCCATTTTCCGGGAGCTGTTTACCCAGTACGCCAATGACCAGGAACTCCTGGAAGTGGCTGTTACCACTGTTTCAGCTCCTGACAGCAGCCACCAGCCAGCAATTCAAACGGCAAATGCACCTGGCGTTCGTCGAAAGGCATCCTCCTCAGCCACTCCGCTTTTGACCACCGTTCAGGCCACGCACTTTAATTTCTATACCAGCTCGGAGATATTCCAGAAGATGCTCGACAGACCGCTGGAAAAGAAGTCGGGAAGATGCTACGCCCCAAGTGGTCCAAAACGAAGGCTGATATACTTTGTGAATGACCTCAACATGCCGGAGGTAGATGAGTATGGAACAGTACAGCCACACACTATAATGCGTCAATTTATGGACTACAGACAATGGTATTTATAATCAAAAAGAATAATGAATTTTATTTATGATTATGTTATCATTCTAGGTACGACCGTCAAAGGCTGCAGTTAAAAGACATCCGTCACTGCCAGTTTGCGGCTTGTATGAATCCAACAGCCGGATCATTTACTATTGATCCCCGCCTGCAACGCCACTTCTGTGTGTTTTCGGTAGCTCCGCCTAGCGAAGACACCTTGCTCCATATTTACGGCAGCATTCTGGCCAGTCACCTGGAAAGTCCTGGCCAAGGATTCAGCAAAGAGATTCGATCCATCGGCAGTCTGCTGGTACGAGTAGGCATTGCACTTCATCGCCGGGTGGAGTACGCTTTTCTGCCAACCGCCGTCAAGTTCCACTATCTTTTTAACCTCCGAGACTTGACGGGAATTTACCAAGGACTGATGAATAGTGTGGGAGCTCCTGCCTCGGCGGGAGGAGCTAATACTGGCTATGGGGGAACCATTTGCAGCCGACCCTCGGAACTAATACGTCTCTACGTCCACGAGGCCTTTCGGGTCTATCATGATCGACTAGTGGATCCCTATGATATCAAGTCCTTCAAGTCCTCGATTAGAGACATTTTCAAGAAGGACTTTGAGGACTTTGATGAGGATTTCGTGTTTGCAGAGCCGCTTATCTACAGCCACTTTGCCCAGTCTCTGGTGGATCAGAAATACATGCCCCTCAAAAGCTGGGATTCCTTATATTCGCTTCTTATTGAAGCCCAGGCCAGTTATAATGAGGTGGTGGGGTACATGAATTTGGTCCTTTTCGAGGATGCCATGATACACGTTTGTCGGTGAGTGAAAGCTAGGACTCTGTAGAATTATTCCACCTTACAAAAAACAAACAACCATACTTATACATTCACTAAATTTCAGCATAAATCGCATTTTAGAGAATCCTCGGGGAAATGCTCTCCTTATAGGCGTAGGAGGCTCTGGCAAACAGACTCTGGCCCGCCTGGCTGCCTTTATTTCCTCTCTTAGTGTCTCGCAAATTCAAATAAAGCGAGGCTTTGGCCTTCTAGATATGCGCGAAGAAATCGCCAGCCTATACATGAAGGTTGGTCTCAAGAATCTGGCCTCGGTATTTCTCATCTCAGACGCCCAGATACCGGACGAGTCGATACTAATGCTGATAAATGATCTGCTGGCGTCAGGGGAGATACCCGAACTCTTCAACGACGACCAGATGGACACCATCACCAATGGTATTCGCAACGAGGTGAAACAAAGTGGCACCCTGGACACCAAGGACAATTGCTGGAGGTATTTTGTGGAGAAAGTCAGGAGATTGCTGAAAGTGGTGCTCTGCTTTTCGCCCGTGGGGCAGACTCTGCGAGTCCGGGCTCGGAAATTTCCGGCCATCATCAGCCGGACGGCCATCGACTGGTTCCACGAGTGGCCGAAAAGCGCCCTGGAGTCCGTTTCCCAGAAGTTTCTCAACGAAATCAGTGGCATTTTGGAGGTACGTATGCGTCAGTCGTTTATTTATGCGTCAGTCGGGCACAATTTACAGCGCCGGACACTTTAAGTACGAATCCAGACCGAAGGGTCCTGACCCTTTGCTCCCACTTACTGCTCCATATTCTGCTTCCAGCCCGCCCTGGTCCCGCCCATCGGGTGCTTTATGGCTTACGTCCACGGCACTGTGAATCAGATATCGAGAATTTATCTGCAGAATGAAAAACGCTACAACTACACGACCCCGAAAACTTTTCTGGAATACATTTTCCTCTACCGCAAACTGTTGGTGGACAAAAACGGCGAGTTTGCTGAACGCATCGCCCGGCTTCAGAGCGGAATGGCCAAGCTGGCGGAGTGCGCCCGTCAGGTGGACACACTGAAGGTGAGTAAATGATGGAGTGGACAGGAGGCGAGTGCCACATTCGGTGGCTATATGCTACGTATATATGAAAATAAAATGTTAAAGTGACGAATCTGCGGGTTTCTGAGGGTACAGAGAGAATTTTCATAAAGTTTTCATAAAGAATTTCCAAAAATTAAATAATATTTAAAGAAGATTTCATTTTAATATCAGCAAACATTTATTTTCAATTCATGTTATTTTTTAAATTTTATTTTATCTTTTTTTTTGAAGTATTAATTCAAAATTCAATTCGTTACATAGCCAATACTATGTTTAACTTTGGTTGCAAATCTGTTTTTGTTCCCCGGCCACATGTAAATTACGTTTTTTTCTGCTTGTGCCCGAAATAATTTCCTGTCTCAGTTCTCCGCGGAGTTTCAAATATTAATTGAACACGCCTGCAGGGTATCCACAAAATCGATCATCGTCAAGCATCAACTTTCAATGGAACATTGCCATCCGATCCGGCGCATCGAAGCCGCCACGTCGGCCATTCAATTAGTACGCTTAATTGAATTGTTGTTGCAGCAAATCCGCCGTCCACTTGTCCGACTCATCTGACTTCAATGGCGGAAACCAGAGAAGCGGAAGCCCCGACACAGAGACTCTGGCTATGCCATTCTGTCAGTTTTTAACGTCGTTTCCGGTTACGTCGCGTATACGCAGCGTAAGCCCAGCACTTTTCCACAGCCCAGCATATACCCTACGGCGCTAAACAACATCCATTCAACCGTGCCCCAGCCGAGGGTGGGGCGGGCCAAATGTTATTTAAACTAATTGAATTAAATTGAATTCGCTTCAATCGAACAAAAGCCGTTTCAATTTTCCAAAGCGCGTGGATAGGACCCTCATTTCACAGCCTGTGCTTTTCAGTGATGGGACTGGTGGTGTAATAATTCTTTGTTATTACATCTATATAGAAATAGTAATGAAGTCTAGTGAAAGGTAAATTATTTTATGAAACACGTCTATTTATAACGCCTTTAAAAAGAAGTTTAATTAAATGTGTAAGCAATTCTGATTTTGTTTATGTTTTCCCTGAGCCATATCTCGGGAACTCTATTGATTATTTAAGGAAGCTTACGCCTTAAATGTTTTAAAGTTAAGTCCTTTAAAGGTACTTCGCACATCACTGCTGGTTTAGAACCACATTTATACGGGCTTGTATTTGTATTGATACGCCCGCAATTTGTGCGCGAAAGTTGCTCTTGGTAAATATTGAGCCATCGTGCCGGAGCTTTAATTATCTTCCTTAGCCGGGGAAACTTTTCAGCTCACTTTGATTTTGGCTTTGAGTTTCAATTGAGTCAAGGACTTTCTTGTTCGCAGCATCAACTGGCAATCCAAGAGGTTCAATTGGCGGCCAAAAACGCTGCTGCCGATAAGCTGATTGTGATCGTCAGCGCCGAAAGTGAGAAGGTGAAGAAGGAGCGGTATACCGCCTCCGAGGAGGAGAAGCGGGTTCGCATCATCGAGGAGGATGTCTCCATCAAGACCAAGATGTGCGAAGAGGATCTGAGGCAGGCGGAGCCGGCTCTCGTGGCCGCCCAAGCTGCCCTCAACACGCTGAACAAGAACAACCTCACCGAACTGAAGTCCTTTGGATCACCTCCCAAGGCTGTTATCAATGTCTGTGCTGCCGTTATGGTTTTGCTGGCCAGCAATGGGAAAATCCCAAGGGATCGCAGCTGGAAAGCAGCCAAGCTGATGATGGTGCGAGTGGACCAGTTTCTTAATGATCTTTTGAACTACAACAAAGACAACATACATCCCAATATCATTGAAACCCTGCAGGAGTATCTTAAGGTAATCTTTATAATACTTCATTTATAAATTATACATATATTATTATTATTATATTATATATACATTTATGTTTTTAATATTTCCAAGGACCCCGAATTCAATCCTGACAAAGTAGTGCAGAAATCCGTAGCCGCCGCCGGGTTGTGCGCCTGGGTTATTAATTTACATCGCTACCATCAGGTTTTCTTGATCGTTGGACCCAAACAACAGGCTCTGCAGGACTCGCAGCAGGAGCTGCTGGAGGCTCGCGAGCGTCTGCAGTACCTAAAGGCGAAAATCAACAACTTGGAGGCAAAGCTGGCCGAGATCCAGGCCGAGTTCGAGAACGCGGTGGCCGAGAAACAAAAGTGCCAGCGGGAGGCCGACAAGACCTCATTCACCATTGACCTGGCCCACCGGCTGGTCAACGGACTGGCCAACGAGAACATCCGGTGGAAAGAGTCCGTTCAGAGGTAGGTGCTACTGCATTTATACGCAATCAATTATTAAATTTAATTTACATTCTGTGTGCGCCCGCAATCGCAGTAATTGCCTCTCCAGCCGAACTGAGGCCGGTGCAGGGGCTGGGATGGTTTCTGATGATGGGGGTCGGTTAATGGGGGTGCTTCGCGAATTCCACTCACTTTCGGGCCACCGCAGCAACAAAAGGCCGTAAATTTTATTTGCTTGCTCCCGTTTGGTTGACTGCAAGGTTCCCGACCCCGGCTCATTCGCGCGATAGTGCACCCATCAGTGGCAATGAACCCTCTTTACCAGCAGCAAAAATGTGCAAAAATCATAGCCAATTTAAACAGCTTTTAACTTGCAACAAATAATAAATATTATGTATTATTAATTCTCTTTATGAAACAAAATGTATTTTATCAAAGACGGTTTCAGGATAGTTCTCTATTTGATTGTTATAAGGAATAAGGGCTCGAACATGTTTGAAATGGGTTACTATTTGTAGTATCCTTGTAAAATATTTAAAAGCCACAAAATTGCAGTTGTTGTTATTTCTTTTATATTTCTATGTATGGCTTGCAAAAATCTCACAAGCAATTCGTGCACAACCTATGCAAACTTGAAAGGCATTGTCACTGCGCCAGTGTAAATATCAGCTAATCCCATCTGTTGCCTGTTGCCTCTCGAGGCTGGTAACGCGAGGCACGAATATGTCGTGGCAAGGTGCGAGACACCTGCCTAACAAGCCAAAAATTGCACTTGACAAGCGTGAAAGTTGGCGGCACAACAGAATGGATGGGAGAAAGTGCCAGGTTGGAGAAAGCGTGCAGGTATCGTGCGAAGGAGGCAAAGCCTATTAGTATTTGAAAGCACGTAACTCTTAAGGTGGTAATGCATCTGCACTCCAAACGGATTACGGATAGACATCGTTGATGTGGCGTTAAAGTTATGCCACATATATGTTCAGTAAACAGAATGTATTTGAATAGTGCAAATTTGGTGCGGAAAAGTATGCAATATTTTTTTCCATTCAATAAATGTCAATGTAAAAAAAAGTTTTTTAATTTCAACGTATAGCCGCAGACTGTGTAGCATTAAAAAATGTAATCTGTCCCTTTTGACACAAAAATAAATCTAATTCCACCTAGTGGCTACATTTTTTTCAGATGATTAAGCCAATCCATGAACTTGCAACTCCTTTGCCAATTTAAACATAAAATGCTTCTCCCACAAAGTCATGAAAGCATGTATTTCCATTTATGAGAATATGAAAGGCAATAGTGCGCCCACTAACAATTATATAAACCATCGACTGCAATAAGCACTGGCAAAAAACGTAATCAAATTCATATAGATGTCAATGGCAATTCCAATTGGGACTTCCGTAGGTTTCGGTTCTGACCAAGAGCTGTGGGATGTGGGCTGCACACAACACGCACAGCAACTCCGACACCTTTGCCCATTGACTGGCTGAATTCATTGAAATTCAATTGAGTGCGCGTGCAAGCCAAAAGAAAATCCGTAAAGGGCGATTGGTAGTGGTTGTGTTTCGGGTTGGGGGTGGCTAGGTTGTTGGGTTGGGAGCCAAATCGAAGTGTTGAATTTTTCGCACCTAAATAACTGCAAAATTCGCACACAAGCTCACCCAGCTCACCAAGTCCAGATCAAACCCAAATGGGCAGCGTCAGCAGCTAAAGCGCCATGGGGATAGAATCGGAATATAAATGCATATGAAATACGTATTGAATTACGAAAAATGAAAAATTTCCGAACTGTGTGTGCTGTGTTCAGTTCTGTTGTGTTGTGTTGTGTTGTGAATTTATGTTGTTGCCGGGCTTCGGTGTAGATGTGACTTGGCCGTACAAACTAATGCCCATTGAATGCACTGCCAAAGGAGCAACAGCCCGGCTCGCACAGGATATAAATACAAACAGACATACATATATAAATTTTATGCGGCATGTGTAGCTCGGTTCTCGATCCTGGGTCGGACTTTGGCCCACTGCAGGCGGGACAAGAAACGTTCAAATATTTATGAAAATATAATTTGACCCACAAAAGCAAATTGTTTGTACCTGTGTAGGTCGGGGTGTGAGTGTGTAAGCTGCCATGACTTGCATATAAATTTCTGCATATTTGACAATAACATTACACACACGCACCCAAATAAGGATGCAGGATACTTGCATTTGTTTGCCAACTTTTGTTGTTGGCATTGCAGGGCTGTCTTTGAAAAATACTAGTTGTTTGAAATGAGAATGCTCTTATGTCACCTGACAGGTATTTCACTAAAATCCAACAAAATATTTCTGCAAAAACAATTATTTCATAAAAGTGGAATGCAGGGGCGTAGTTTTCGATTCCAACACAGGGGAAAAAATGTAATATCGGAATTTTCCAGATAAGTGTTGAAGCTTCTTTTATTGGTCGTTTGTTTTTTATTCTTAGTGGCTAATTGAACCCCTTAATGTATTCCTTCTGATGTCGTGGAACTGAGTATTTATTAGATTATTCAATCATAAAGACCCAGTTGTGTGAGTCTTTTAAATATATGAATGTGCATAAATCATGTGGCATTTTACTTTAAATGGATACTCAGGATATACACGGGATAAGGGGAGAATGCCAGTAACTAATTGAAAATAGTTTTGTACTAACGACGCTTCAAATAACATCATAATAGAGAGTGCTCTTACACTTGAAACTTTTGAAGTAAAACTCTTGTAAATGTCTAATTTCAAAACAAATTCAAAAAATGTAATAAACAGTTCATAAATTCACCCGATAATCAAAGGATCATAGCTCGCATAAATAGGACTACTATTTATAAAATTATTTCTTAGTGCAAGACATCTAAGCACACCCTGACATGTCCTACACTGAATGTTTCTCCCTTACTCCCTCATCTGCATCCAAGGTTGCAGGATAATAAGCTGAAATATTTCAATAAGAGTTGGCATGCAGCAATTTCCGATAATTTATGCAACCACTTGGGCATCCTTCAGTGCCCAACCACCCACCACAGCGGCAGGATCCTAGCTGTAGGCCCATACCCATCAACATTGTCAGCAACAGAGGCAGCAACAACTGGCAACTTCCTCTCCGACATCATTATTTTTTCAATTTCCCCTCATTTAAATTTAAATGCACCGCCCGTTTTAAGAAGGTTTTTGAAGGGATATAGACACTGTAGGAATATAAAGACTGCACTGGCGGATGTCGGGACGGCTGCAACCTTTAGCATCCTGCTCCCCGGTAATTTATACGATTTGTTAGCATCAAAGGGGAGATTACCGCCCCGCCGGCACCCACTTGGTTATCCTTGACTTACCGGGAGCCGGTCGTCTTCTTTTCCCCCACAGCCTGCAGGCCAAGATTGGTACCCTGCCCGGAGATATACTGTTAATTTCCTCG
Organism: Drosophila atripex; assembly: GCA_035045925.1. Taxonomy (NCBI): domain Eukaryota; kingdom Metazoa; phylum Arthropoda; class Insecta; order Diptera; family Drosophilidae; genus Drosophila; species Drosophila atripex. Next base: position 13,020,160 of record JAWNOP010000069.1, on the reverse strand, counting down.
TTCCTGTCGTACGTGGGCTGTTTCACGCGGCGCTACCGGGAGGAGCTGCAGCACAAGATGTGGCTGCCGAACTTTCGCAAAATCGATGTAAGTGGCCGGCAGACTTGCCCTCGAATACGTGCTGGCTTCTAGGATGGTTCCTTTTCGCTGTCTTTTCACCCACAGCCCCACATTCCGCACACCGAGGGCGTGGACACCTTGGCCCTCTTCTCCGACGACGCCCAGATAGCCGCCTGGAACAACGAGGGTCTGCCCATGGATAGGATGTCCACCGAGAACGCCACCATTCTCCAGTACTCCACCCGATGGCCATTGATGATTGATCCGCAGCTGTAAGTGGAAAATTGGAATACTACTTTGTAATTGAATTGGCGAATAATGAAATAATCGAATTCAAGCATTTGTTAGCCCAATTAAATAGTTCAATCAAATATTTTCTTTTAGTTACCTGAGAACTAAATAATTGATTTGGATAAACACTTTAAAGATTACACAAACGGCTAATTAAATTGCCTTAAACTTTTCCTAGATACATGTATAATTTGTTTGACTTTAATTAAATGCCAACAAAAACGATTGAAAACCCAATGCAAAGAGTTATTTTTAATGGCAATTACTTCTCAGTAAACAGCGTATCTTAGCCAAGTCAATTGAACTTAATCACTTTTATTTCAAATAAAGGCAAGGCATCAAATGGATTAAGAACAGATTCGGTGCCTCTTTGGTGGTCCTTCGACTGCGACAAAAAGGATTCCTGGAGTCACTGGAGAAGAGTATTTCCCAAGGGGACACTGTCCTAATAGAGCAAATAGAGGAAACGATGGACACCGTTCTGGAGCCTCTACTAAGTCGAGCCTTAATCAAAAAGGGTCGCTATCTGCGTATTGGCGACAAGGAAATCGAGTTCAACCCCAACTTCCGGCTCATCCTGCACACCAAACTGGCCAATCCGCACTACAAACCGGAAATGCAGGCCCAAACAACGCTTATTAACTTCACCGTCACCCCGGACGGACTTGAGGAGCAGCTGCTGGCGGAAGTGGTGAAAATCGAGCGTCCGGACTTGGAGCAGATGAAGACGGAGGTTACGGTGCAACAGAACAAGTTCAAGATATCTCTGAAAGCCTTGGAAGATGAGCTGCTGGCCCGTTTGGCGTCAGCCGGTGAAAATGTCCTTGATGACCATGCTCTGGTCCTGAATCTGGAGAACACAAAGCGCACGGTGGACGAGATTGAGGCCAAGGTCCGAGAGGCTAGGGTGACAACGTTGCAGATTGACGAAACCCGGAATATATATAGATCGGCGGCCAAGAGGGCTGCCATCTTATACTTTGTTCTCACCGATCTGAGTCGCATTAATCCGATTTACAAGTTCTCTCTAAAGTCCTTTATGCACGTTTTCCGGCAGGCTATCGCTCTGGCCGCCGAATCCAAGAGTTATGAGCGCAGGGTGCTCCACCTGGTGGACTCCATCACTCTGCAGACCTATCGATACACTTTACGCGGGCTATTTGAGGCGGATAAGCTCACCTTCACTTCACACATGACCCTGCGCATCCTTATTGCCGCCGAGCAGGTGGCCAAAGACGAGACAGACTTCCTGTTGCGATATCCTCATGATCCCACCACTCTGTCTCCATTGGATTTCGTGGGCCGCAGTGCTTGGGGTGGCATAAAGACCCTGACTCTGATTGAGCACTTCTACGGCATCGACAAGGACATGGAGAACTATACGAAACGCTGGCGCAAGTTTATGGCCAGCGATACCCCGGAACGGGAACAGTTTCCCGGGGAGTGGAAACACCGCACGCCGCTTCAGAAACTGTGCATTATCCGAGCTTTGCGACCGGATCGTATGACCTACGCCATGCGCCAGTTTGTGGAGCAAACAATGGGCAAGTCGTATGCGGAGGTACAAACTCCTCCGTTCGGAGCCATCTTTCAGGAACTAAATGAAGCCACACCTGCCTTTTTCATTCTTTCCCCCGGAGTGGATCCCATCCGCGATGTGGAAAGTTTCGGCAAGCGGCAGGGCTTCCATGCGGAGGCTGACACCTTGGTGAACATTTCCCTAGGTCAAGGTCAAGAACTGCTGGCCGAGCAGGCGATCATTCAGGCTCTGGAGTCCGGGCAGCAGTGGGTAATCCTGCAAAACATCCACCTGGTAGTCAACTGGCTCCCGACCCTAGAGAAGCTCATAGAGCGCATTGTTTTGCAGAGTGAGACGCAGGGGGAATCTAGTTTCCGGCTCTTCATCAGCGCTGAACCAGCTCCGGATCCGCAGTACCATGTCATACCACAAGGTATCCTAGAATCCTCGCTAAAGGTGAGTCACTAAACGAATTATTGTGAGTCTCTCACCTGAAGATACGTTCAACAGGTGGTGAATGAACCGCCAGCTGGCATGGAAGCCAACTTGCACAAGGCCTGGGACAATTTTTCACAGGATGCCTTGGAAACCTGCACCCAGGAGGCGGAGTTCAAGTCAATCCTGTTCGCACTCTGCTATTTCCATGCTGTGGCCGGCGAGAGACGCAAGTTTGGTCCTCAGGGGTGGAACAAGGTTTACCCTTTTAATATTGGTGACCTGACCATTTCGGCCAATGTGCTCCACAATTATCTGGAGGGAAGCAATCGCATTCCCTGGGAGGATTTACGTTACCTGTTTGGGGAGATCATGTATGGCGGACATATCACTGATGACTGGGATCGGCGTCTATGCCAAACGTATTTGGAGGAGCTACTGCAGCAGGACCTGATAGATGGCGATTTCGAGTTGTGCCCGGGATTTCCGGCTCCACCGAATCTCGATTTCGATGGCTACCACTCGTACATTACCGAAATGCTGCCGGAGGAGAGCCCAATGCTGTACGGTCTACATCCAAATGCAGAGATTGGCTTTCTGACCACAGCCTCCGAGCAACTGCTGCGCACCATTTTTGAACTTCAGCCACGGGAATCGGAGCTGAGCTCACATTGCGGAGCGCCTCGCGAGGAGCTGGTGAAAATTATGATTGATGATTTTCTGGACAAGCTGCAGGACGAGTTCAATCTCCAGGCTCTTCTCAATCGAGTTGAAAGGAAAACTCCTTTTGTGGTCGTGGCCCTGCAGGAATGTGAAAGAATGAACGCACTTATTCGAGAAATAAAGCGGTCTCTGCGGGAATTGATGCTGGGTTTGAAGGGCGAACTGACTATCACCCAGGAAATGGAGCGATTGGACCACGCCATCTTCTACGACCATGTCCCAGGGGCGTGGGCTCGACTGGCATATCCCAGCATGCTGGGCCTGCAGTCCTGGTTTTCCGACTTGCTGCACCGCATCAAGGAGCTAGCTGGCTGGCTGAACGACTTCAAGTTGCCGTGTGCCATCTGGCTGGGAGGGCTCTTCAATCCCCAGAGCTTCCTTACGGCCATCATGCAGGAGAGCGCCCGGAAGCATGACCTACCCTTGGACCGCATGCTCATCAGCTGCGATGTAACAAAAAAGATAAAGGACGACGTCACGTAAGTAACCATGAAATTAAATATATTTAAAAATAAAAAAAAACGTAATTTTAAACGCACTGACAAAACTACTTACATCTTTTGTAACAATAATCAAATTCTTAAGCGGTATACCTAAACAACTTGTAAATTGATTCTCCGTAACTCTGCATCAAAATATAGAAACAAAATATTTTTTAGCTATTTTGTGAAATTTTTTGGGGACCCCTTATAAATTGTGAAAATTTCACAGAAGAGAAATATGCTCCCCAAGGAAGTCCATATCTCTGCCAATATCCACCTGAATTCTTAAGCAGAATACCTGCGATTCTGCGTCAATCTGCTTCAAAATATAGATACAAATATTTATTTGATTTTTTTGCTACATATGTATGTGCCTACAAATATCAAAGTTGTTTTCCTCGCTAGTTATAAAGGTTATTGAACTAATTGTGTTGGGATTAATCGTGATTAAAATTTCAACTGTGGGAAAAGTCATATATTATAAAATATGCTTGACGTAATCGGTTTTGATTGAGATTTAATCGGACTAAACTAGTTCCCACACTATATGACTCTCCTCGAACGCAAATTGTATTTTTTATTGGCTTTTAATAAGAGGAGATATTTTATTTATGAACAATACTTCTAGAATGCTGTTGAGGTTTATTCACTTTTAATATTAAATTTAATTTTGTATTTCCTTTCATGCGCATATCATGCACAAAGCTTGCCACCCATGGAGGGCGCATTTGTGCACGACCTGTACATGGACGGTGCCAGCTGGGATTGTCAGTTGAACTCCATTGTGGCCCTGCGACCCAAGGAAATGCTCTGCGCCATGCCTGTCATATACATCAAGTCCATCGTCCAGGAGAAGCAGGAACTGCAGCGCGTTTACGAGTGTCCTTTGTACAAGACCCGGTGGGTGACATCTCCCAAGTATCCAGAGTGTCGTCTTTGTCGTTCAACGTTCTTCCGTTGCAGGTCGCGTGGCAACACCTATGTGTGGACCTTTAACCTGAAGACTCGTGAACGCCCTTCGAAGTGGATCCTGGGCGGAGTGGCGCTTTTGCTGCAGCCATAAATAACTGTCGCGGATCTCCCATCAGAAATAATTTCAATTAACGTCATTCTTCCGATTAAATAAAAAAAAGTTTTAAAGTCGAGGAAGTCCGCTAGACAGCACTTCCCAGATAGTATGTGACTAATCACTTAGTAGATATTTATAAGTTCCAGCACAATGATAAACCGGGCAATCGCGCAACTCACGTGAAACTCGCGTAATTATGACGAACTGGAAATTATTTAACTTGTCCAACGTTGTTGGTACATAAAATTTGCTTTCTGTTTGTTACCAAGGCAAAAATCATGAAATAGACTAAACTTGTTTGCGAATCTGTTTGGCATTGGTTTGATAAATTCTTAAGCCCGTGGGCGCCTAATATTGATTGACCAAAAAAAACCAGCTATAACTAAATCAAACTGATTTGTCCCTCAAAATGATAATACATTTAATATATACACGTACCATAAATAAAACCTATCCCAACCTATCTCTTGGATCAAATTTAATTGGGTCGAAATTATATTTGTCGTCTCATTGTGACGTCTTGTTTAAGTTCAACCAAAAATAGACTTGGAATGGAATTGTATAATATTGGAGCAGACACTGTCTAGTCAAACAGAAGGTATGGAATATTCCTTGGCGATTAATGACGTACAAGCAAATATATAATTATCACTGGAGTTTGTATTTGTACTTAAACCGAGGGCATTTCGCCAATTTTAGGAAAATTTAAACAGCAGCAATAAGATGATTAAATAATTTCTAGAAAGAAACAATTATTCGAACTTCGAACTATGTGACGTCAAAGTCAGAGTACTTTATACGAATTTATTTCTTGAATTTCACAAAAAAAATCATTTTAAAAAGACTAATGAACATATCCCGTCATTAAAAGTTCCACTCGCTTTAATTTAGATTAGCGAATAATTTTTAGAAATTTATAAATAGTGTATCGATCATTTGTGAAACGTGTGGACATCAGCAGATATGAAATCTTCCCCCAATGAGTCAAGTGACGAACTATCAGAAATCTGGTCGATCGTGGCACTTTTATAGAAATACCTCCATGCGGGCACGTCTCACTCGCCAGACCGGCATGGAAGCTCGTGCCTTCAATGCTCCCCGGTGACTTTGGCCACCAGCTGCCCACGTGCACGTTCATAAATTTTCGCATACTGACGCAATCGACAGGCCATACTTCCTAATAGTTTTATTTTTAAATTTATAAGCCTTGATAGTACAACACCGATTTTGGGCTTTTGAAGAATTAATGTGGCCCCAACCACTGAACGATCACGTGAATAGCGCTCACCAATCGGCTTTACACGCCTTCGAAACTCGAGTCTGTTTAGCGTCTGGCTGTGGGCCGGGTGGTTGGGCGATAAACGATAAGGCGTTGTTGGCATTTGCCTTTAGAATTCACAGAAAGGTGACACACGGGGGAAAGTTACTGACTAGGGGTATTGAAAACTAGGGGGCTCGTCATATGGCCCACATGGCGGCTGCGTGATCCGGATGATATTTGTAGTTAGTGGCGCGACTTAACTCCCAAAGGCGCTGGTTTATTGACTGATTACTGACTATTTCTATATGTATTTGTTGACATTTCCATCTGACGTCATTCCTCCAAAGACGCAGGCAAGCCTCAGACCTTTGAACTTGGAACACTGGGAGAAAACTCCCATTAAATTTCGTTTTTTTTTTTTGCAATAAGGGTTAAAATCAAATATGAACAAAATTTTATTTTACTCTACTTTTTATCAGGATTTGAATTTCAAATTCATACATTTTTCTAAACTGCAATTAGATGCTAGAATATTAATTATTAAAATGATAACACAAATTTCTTTCGGTGCACAAGGTGTTCGGATCGCTTGCCAAACTCAAAGTGCCTGTTACCTAAGTTTATTTTCTCCAAATGTTTGCGCTCGCTCTTTCTTATATATGTATGATCGGCTGTGTGCCAAACTCTGGACGGGAGTATTTCCCGACCACGACGACTACACGTGAAACTTGGCTGGGGAACGAATGACCAGCCCAGGCCAGGGAAAGCGGCGAGTCCACCTCCCAGCAGCACCCACCCACCCGTGGGGCGCCTCAAGATCAAGGCGATTCAGTTTTCCGCGGACGGGCGCAACTTTGTTGGCTTTATACAAAGATAAAAACTGCTCGTTGCCCGACGACGACGACAGCGGCCGGAATCGGCACTCGAACCAGACATTTCTAATAGAATTCGGAACGGACGCTATCACCAAGCAGCGACGTCGACGCCGACGGCACAGGCAGTCAGAGAAATGGTATTTAAGCGGGGAATGATTCGGTATGACAAATCAGAAGCGAAATAACTGAGCATTGGCAAGCAACAGACTGCTAGCCCAAAGGGAAAAACCCCAGAAACGCACAGCACAAGGTAAGCGAAAGGAAAAATTCAATTCACAAAAATATATGGGCCAAATGGCTTGCCAAAAAAAAATATAGTAAAGATATGTGCTTCATGCTGATCACGCACCGTCATCGTGGATGATACTAATGACCTGTTCCGGTTTTGTCTTTCTCTCGCAGAATACCAACGTCAAGCTACGAAATGGCCACGGCAACAGCACATCTGCCCATCCAGAAGCGGAAATTCCACGAGCACAGTGGCGAGCCCGGCTGCCAAGGACTGGAGGAGGTTAACCGCATGTTTCGCAACTTCTGGGATCCAACGGCGTACTGGGTGTGCGACAAGCAGGGAACCCGTGCCCGCCTCCAGCGCTGCCCGCAATCTCAACTATACTCCGAGGAGCTGGGTCGCTGTGTCCACTATGCCGATTGGGCATGGACCGAGCCCAAGGAGCCGCCAAGCCGGCCCAAGCCAACCAGTCAATCGGTCTCCAAACAGTAATATCTGAATGGTTTGAAAAAAGGCTCCTAATTTAATTTTACTCTAAGACAACCAACCTCAATAGCATTACGTTATCAATTAATTCTATGTTTACAAAAAACCTTTATTTTTAAATGAAAATAAGAAAAAATCAGTACAAAATCAAAAAGTTACTCAAGTTTAACAATTTTGGGCATTGTTTTACATAATCTTATCTAGATGGAATGCACTTCCGGTGAAATAAAAAGTAGGGAATGTATCGGGTGCCAAAGCAAAACCGAATTATATGCAAAATCATATAAAGAGCTGCCCGTGGAGGATCTAATGTGATCAGAGCTGAGCATTCGGCTAGTCAGATATTAACTAAATTTTGACTAATCGAGCTTGAGCTATGGAAATATGAGGCGCACGCGCACAGTATGCTCCCAAAAATGAATTGAGAGGCTGGAGATTGAACATACGTTTAACATAATGGGTTTTGACTACGTGCATAACCGAATCTCGCGGCTGGGTTATATTCCCTGGTTGGGAGCAGGCTCTGAACTTAGAGTTCCACATTGACGCCCTGCTTGTTGATGACCTTCAGCTTCTCCTTCTTGGGTGGCTGGGTGTCGGAAGGGATGTCCTCCTCCACCGGCGCGGGTTTCTCAGGCACAGTGCGTTTGGTGGTTGTTGTAGCTGGCTTAGGAGTTGTAGTGGTGGGCGGTTTAGATGTAGTGTGGGTTTTTCAGCTGGCTTAGTTGTTGGCTTCTGCGTAGTCGTGGTAGTGGTCGGTTTTGGCGTGGTTGTAGTTGGCTTAGGTGTGGTTGTAGTTGGCTTAGGCGTGGTTGTAGTTGGTTTGGGAGTGGTTGTGGTGGGTTTCGGCGTGGTTGTAGTGGGTTTCGGTGTGGTTGTAGTTGGCGCCACCTTAGGTTGCGGCTTGGCCGTGGTGGTACTAGGTGGTGCACCGATGGACGCCTCCAAGCCCTCGCCTTCGACGCGCACGTTGCGCACCTTAATTGTGGGCTGCTTAGCCTTCGGCGACTTTACACGCGCCAGGTACTGATTGGTGGGCGATCCCAGGAATAGGAAATCCTGGAACTCCAGAACGTGTGAAACGGAGACCACAGACTTGTCAAAACCGTGCAGCGAGCCAACTATGTTGCCATTCCAATCCACCCGCACCACCGTGGTGCGCTTGGGCGTCAGCACACTGAGGCTTTCCATATGACCGACAAAGTGCACGAATCGCTGCGAGAACTTGTTCGGATACACGCTGTTCAGGTAGCGGAAAGGCAGCTCGAATAGGGCCAGCATGCGAGCCAGGAACAGACGCACGCTGGGGAAGCGAGTGAAGAGCGAGAACCCATTAGGATGTTCGCTATCGGAGCTTAAGACCAACGGCACCCAAATTCCCTCGGCATCGGGCGTCAGGTTATCCGGCAGGCCGGGCAGTCCGTCCACAAAGACCTCGCTCTGTCCAGCCTTGGGACCCTTCAAATGATACTTGGTCAAGCGAAGAGCACCTGTCTCGGCCACCACAATGAAGTCCTCGTTGGGGCTTAAGGCCAAGCCGTTGGCGAAGACCAGTTCGTCCAGAAGAACCTCGCTCACATTCTTTGCGCGGTTGTATTTAAAGAGACTATAAGGACGGGGAGAAAAGAACGCACCGTTAGAAGACCATTAGAGCCAATAAAAACCGGTTTTGGTAAGATTTACAGTCCAACCTCCAAAACATGAACTCACCGTCCCGAGGGATTGGCGAAAGTGGCGAACACCAAATCTTCGATGGTAAAGTCTGAGGAGGAGTCCGTCCAGTAGATGTCGCCTCCTTTGCTAACAGTTATGCCGTTGAAAACTTTAGCTGGTCGATTGATGGTCTTGCCGGCGAGCTCCTGGGCGGGCGACACCAGCAGAGTCTTCTTGTTTGTACCCAGATCCACCTGCCAAAGACCGTAGTAGGCATCGGCAATGAGGAGATTGTTGCCCTGCGTATCAAAGGCCAGTCCCAATGGACGACCACACCTGGACTCCTCGTAAATGTCCTCTAAAATATAATCAAATGAGTAAAAGTATGATTCAATAAATATGTAAATACCTACCGCAGGGCTGGCCGATCTTGGTGACGTGAGTGACGTGGTTACTGGTTAGTTTAATGACCTCACCGCCGTGAATGCCAGTGTAGATCTCGTTGTTGCGGGCTATCAGGCACTCGGGGCCATAGACACGCCCCTCCAAGAGTCGTTCCGCTCCCTCCAGGTGAAAGTTGGACTCCAAGGCACCCTTTAAGTCCTTGGGCGGCGTCACACTATCCACGGAAACGAGCATTCCCCAAGGATTATGCTGGGCATTACGTCAATAGTTAAAAGCCGGTACTTACATATATTCCTTAAAGGGAAAGGTGGTACGGGGAGGCAGACCGGGCAGCAGAATGATAATCAGAAAGAAGATCATGAAATTCATGATCCTCACGCGCAGAGCATACAGGAGACCCATGTTTAGTTCGTTGTGGATCTACCGGCCTAAAGTCGCAGGTCACAGGTCAACAAGAGGGTTAAATCTTTAAAGAAAAAGCGACACGACGGCAAAGTTCAACAAAAAAACGCGAAAGTCATCAGGCCGGTAGAGCTGGAAAAACATCGATGGAACTATCGAAGGGTGAAAGCTGTTATTTATGCCACCACTAACACTTGACAGCGGGGAAACAACTATTGTATAGCTTTTAATGATTTGTTTGAAAGGTAAATTATATATTACTGTATATAAAAAAAATCATAAAAACATTCACGGTAATTGACATGTTGGTACACAAAGATCCATTCATTATAATTAATGGAAATATTCAGATTTGGGTTTCAATAATTCAAACATTTTTGGCTGGGTCAAGAGCTTTTTTAAAATAAATTAATAATAAGCGCCAAGTTATACGACTAAATTTTTAAAAACTATCGAAACTAATTCCCAGTGTGCCCAAATAATGACAATCGTATTTGTAGCCCACCCTTGGACGGCCACATAACAGCTGGTGTTTTTGTTTTGGGAATTCTCCACAACGTCGTAGTTGAAAATGAGCGATAACAACGTCGCCCCCAAACAAGAGGACGCTTTCAGCATGGATCACGACCAGGATCATAGCAACAAGCTGTACTCGCGCTGCAGCAGTGCTGGCAGCACTCACACACCTAACTCCTCGGCCCACAATTCAGGTAGGTGGCGCATAGGCGCAGATATCATTAACATGTGAAGAGAAGGTGTCACATTGCCATGTTGATGGTGAATTAAGAGAGGGGGAGGCCCGCTGATAAAGGTGGCATTGAATTTCCCTATCCGATGGAACGCTATCAGCAGTAGTATTTTATTACAATGTACCCCTGTGTCTCACGCTCCCCGAATTCTGTATCCGCAGACGACGACGATGATAGTGGCGGAGATGCGCGCCACTCGGCGGCGGCTAACTCCACGCTGAGCTACAAAGAGAGGCGAAGGGAGGCACATACCCAGGCGGAACAAAAGCGACGGGACGCGATTAAAAAGGGCTATGACAGCCTGCAAGAGTTGGTGCCGCGGTGCCAACCCAACGATTCCTCGGGCTACAAGCTAAGCAAGGCGCTGATCCTCCAGAAGAGCATCGAATACATTGGCTACCTCAACCAACAAAAGCTCAAGCAAGAGGAGGAGAGTTCGGCGTTACAAAAAGAGGTAACGGCGCTGCGGATCATCAAGAATGGATACGAGAACATGTTGCAGCACCAGCAGGCCAATCCTGGCCCGGAAGAGGAGCGTCTCACAGATGAGGCCAAGTTTCAAGTGGTTAGTGAGAGGGATATCTTGTGAGATCTCTTATTAATAGCATATTTTTTATCTAATAGTTTCAGGCAATTATGGAGGAGATGTTTGAAACATTCCAACACATACCCATGGATAACTTTAAACAACTTACTACTGGAATCATACCCTGGTTAGAGGAGCACTGCAAACCGCACATCCTGCGCAACATCCTCAGCCGCACACTTCAGCAAATGGCACAGGAAGCGCAAGCAAAGCAACAGCAACAGATCATGGAGCAGGAAACCAACGATGGGTTTAGCTGATCGCAAGGCTATTTTATAATTTCGTTAGTTAAGATATCTATGTTTGGTAATTCATTTCATTGTGTTTACTGCGTACAAATATTAAATGCGTAATTTGAGTAGTTTTAAAAGCGTTGGCCAATAATGAAAACTTTTTGCTTAATCTAAGTCTAATCGTGCTTAATCTAACTTATCTAGATTTTCCACCAAAGTCACTTTATCTTTGTTCCCAACCAGCCTCAGAAATTCTAAAAGAACATTACGCGTATATGGTTTGAAGCGCTGAACCTTCTCGGTGACGTCCAATAGTTTAAACAATTCTTCAAAAAACTTTTCCAGGCGATCCCCACTCCACACATGGCGTGCCTCATACTGCAGTTTCAATACGCCAGCTGTGAGAACATAAATCAGTCCCTCGTAGAAGTTCTCATCGTTCAGAGCAGCAGCTAACTTAGCACTGGAGAGGAGTACCGCTGGAAGATCACAACGGAATTCGTGCGACCGCACGAAACAAGTGGCTGCTAATTGACGAACCTGATCGCACTTGTGCCGCAGCAGCCGCCAGCTCAGACGGCGGAATCGGAGTAGAAGAGGATTCGGCACCTTGTCATTCGAAGTGCGTAGATGCTCCACCTTGGAAAGGAAAGCAAGGAAGAGTATTATGGAGGAGGTCACTTCCTGTCGGTCGCAGCACTCCAATATGTGCTCACAAGCTTTGGGCAGCAGGCAGCCCAGCTCGTCGTAGTCCAGCTCACTGGGTTCCCAAGCCGGACGTGTTTCGAACTCAGTAGCCTGCCGCTGGCCCACCAGCTTCCCCAGACTGGCGCCAAACAGCTGCAGCGCCGCATTCGAGATGGTCCACTCAGGATTATGGATGTGCTCCATGGCCACGAGAAGGATCTCGTTGTAGTACTTGCACATGGATGGCCTTAGTTCCGTGTCGCGCACCAGAACACACAGATAATGCAACGCCAGGGATTCCCATCGATCATGATTGCTATCCGTGGGAGCAGCCCCAGTCACACTTTTTAGCCTCTTGAGGATCTGTTGAACGGCTTTGTGAAGCACCAATCGCTGTTGCGGATTGTCGTTCTTCAACACGTGCAAGAACATAATGGCGAAGCCAGCTCCTCGGCGCGTGGTGCTTACCTGGCGACTATCGGCCAGAAGTTCACGGTCCAGACAATTGTGCAACAACTGGAAACCAGCGTCCGAGCTATCTAGGATGCTAGTTATGCTGCGCGTAAGTCTTCCTATACTCAAGCCGGCTGCTTCAATGGCTCCTTTATGACGGCATAGCGTCAGAACTGAAACATTGATGTCCAGACTGCGGCTCAAAGCTGCACAGTTTACTTTTTTCTGGAAGGTTTCCAGCAAAGTGCATCCTATGGTGGTGGCCACATCACAACAACCCTGAAAATAAATATAAGATTTAATTATATGTTCTAACATTCTTGAAAATAACTAATATCCACCTTTAAAGTAAGCCAGAAGCTCATTAGCAAGTACTTCCGGCAAGCCTCATTGTCATCTCCGGACTTGAAAGAGCTCTCGCTGACCAGCAGCTGAAGACTCTCATCCATGTCCTGGAAACTGGCGGCCGTGGCTGCTTCGGCCTTGCGTCTCGTGTTGGCCAAATTGAGGAACTGCAGAACACCCTTAAGAACGCGATCAAGAATCGGCAACAAGTCCTCAAGAGGTTGTTCTACCGGCCCCTTGGATTTCATCACCTCGTCAAGTACGCCAAGATATCCAAAGAGATGACCGCCAATCTTGGCAGTGCTCAGAGGATCCTCCAGGAAGGAATCAATTTTAAGCGTCAAGCGATCGACGCACTCTTTGAAAACCGCTTCCTTGGGCGACTCCTTGGCAAAAACCAACTTTGCGTACAGCGTAACCAAGGAACACTCGTCTACGTCCGAGCTGTCGCAAAGTTCGAAGCACCGCTCCAAGCTCCTTTCATTGTCCAAGTAGTTCAACTGAATCAGCAGAACTACCGTCAGCTCAAGGGCGTCATCGAAGCCTTGTGGATTGTTCAGAGATTCAAAAAGCTTCTTCGCTACTATTTGAGGCCTGAAGACTCCTTGGTCCATCAGAAACTTTCCCATCTGCTGATTCTGCTGGGTGCTGCACATCTTGGCGTTCTTAACGACGTGGTCGGCGTACAATGACTTGTTCAGGACCTCCAGCAGCTTAAGGGCAAAGATATTCGGCTGGTAGACCTCGTTGCCGATGTCGCGTTCGATGATTTCCTGCAAGTGCGAGAAGAATCGCTTAATGTTGTGGGCCAGAGCATCACCTCCCACACCGTTGTCCGATTTTAAAGCCTTGTGGAAGTGCTTAGCTGTGTGGTTGATTATGGTTGGTATTTTTCCCAGCATCGTGTTTCGGAACTCCGCGCTCTCCACAGCTCGATGGCGATCAATGAAACTGTGAAAGAATTCCAGGCAGTCCTCCACCGCAAAGTTGCCCAAATTGTCCACCAGAAAGCGAAAGACCAGCAGCTGGGCGTCCAACTCCAGATAACTGCAATTGGTAAGCAGTTCGGTGCTAATTTTGAAGAAGTGCAGCCTGGAGGCGCTGTATATCTCCTTAGCGAACATACTGAAAATCAAAATCAGGCGCAACTGATCGCCCGCAGACTTGAGGTCCTCGACACAGCCCATGAACTCCACAATGTACGGATTAGCCTGCAAAAGTTCAAACAGCACTTCCCGCTGCTGTATGCGCAGGAACCACTGGGAATGGAAGTTTTGAATCTCGGCTATGTTTCCGCTGACCAACAACTCCACGCTGGCAGCAAGAAGCGCAGGCGACCGTTGGTTGCTCAGGCTCTTAATTGGATACTGACTCGCGGCACGCAATCCCTTGTAGCTTAAACTCAAGCGCAGTCCGCTGAAGAAGTCCTCTTCGCTTTGGTTCGTGGTAGCCAGCAGCTCCGGCAACTGATGCGAGTTCAATATTCCACTCAACAGATAGTATTTGTTTCGATTGGTCCACGGCCAGAATTCGACGATTAACCGAAAGTAGGAAAAGGCTCGAGCCGTCTGCTTACAGCAGTGGTTGTACAGTGTGAGGGTCTCCTCCCGAGAGCCTGTTTGGCTCTGGCGCTGCAGGCACCGGTAGAAGTGCTCCAGGCGCAGACGGAGTAGCTCCAATCTCGGAAACTTTTTCACCAACAGGTTAGTGGCCTTTAAAATGGGCAACAGACTGGGACTGTTTCTCTTAAGAGCTTCAAGAACGGCAGTGATGCACTTTTCCTCCAGAAGTATTGGATCCAGCTGCTTCCAGTGGTCAGTTAGAAGCACTGACTGAAGCATCAGGAATGCACTGGGTTGGTCATGGATGAGTCGCTGAGGCAGGTCACCAAAGTGAATGTCCTGCAGCTCATATTTGTGAACTATGTGGTAGTACACCCGAAATGAGACATTCAAAGAGGCCTGGTTGTTGGCGCCGCCGCACGTGTCGGCGTGTCTGGCCTCCTCCTCCTCCGCCCGTATTCGCTGGGCCAGCTGAAGGGCGGCGTCTTCCGGCTGCACATCTCCCAGAGTCTTCAATAAGAAATAAATAATTTGACGTCAATCAAGTGCTTTCCTCCACTTACCTGTAGGTAGGATAGACACTCGCAATGGTCAACTTTTCCCGTAGTTGATTTTCCAGCAGTTACTTTTCCGGCTGACCCCAGCATGCCGTGCTCTTATCAGAAATATATCGATATTTGTAACTATATTTTACGGAATTTTTTTAAGTGTTTCAATGGTGCGAATTAACAGATGTTATTAACATAATGTTAGGCCTCCGTCTAGTGTTGGTAAGTTACTAATGGTAATTTAGTAATTTAGTAAATGGTAGTTTTAAATACTATCATTCGTGGCGCGGCTTTTGAAAGGCACCTGTGCAGAATGAGCTGGCAGCGGCGCAATCGGCGTTGGAGGCGCTGGAGCCGGTGGCAGCGGTGGAGCAGTATAGGAGGCGGCGGCTGCGGACGGAGGGCCACCGTCCAAAATGTCGAGGCGGGCCTACCAGCCCAAATACGACTTTAAATGGAACGAAGTGGCCCACATTGATGGAAATGGGAAAGTGCGGATGAACTGCAGTGCCCACAATAAATTGTAGCGTCCCACCGTGAATTTTTAATGCACTTTGCAAAATGCGCGGAGGACCCCAAAGTCCACAATTGCCCACACTGTCCATACGCGAAGCTACCCAACTCCGACCAACACCGCAAATATCAGTGCAAGGGGAGCAGTGACGTCTTGTATTAGCCTTTTGGGGAGTTGCTGCAGATTAAGAATCTGCCAACCGGCTCAACAAGAGCCATGTTTACCAGAAAAATTTCAACTGATCAGCTGATCTTGCACCAACGCTTATCAACACTATTTCCCTGCTACGTAAACGTTTAACGTTAGTAGACGTTAATCGATTTAAAAATCGATTACCTACTTTAGCTTTGTTAGCTATCGAACTACAAATTAATCAGCTTTTGTCAGGCATCCGCAACCCACTTTTCGCTCTAATTTACCGAATCTGAGTATTTTGGCTGATGTATCTTAAACCGTCTTCGGTCCCCGATACAGCGCTTCCAGCGCTCCTTCCAGACTTGGCCGTTCTTGGAATTCCAGTTTCGAGATTCGTTTGAGGCCAACATAATACTTGTAATTCTAGTTTCAACTACAGCACCTGTCAGGTAGAGGCATCATTCTCATTCTTTGCATCTGCAACCCCAAAACTTCAAGAAAGCTCGGCTGAATGAGTGTTTTTGGAGCAAGTATTCAGCGGTTCGAAATATTGAGATATTATACACACGAGGGTTGCTACACTCACCTGTGTCTGTGGCTTCTGAAAACTAAATATACTCGGAATTATTGGCATAATTTTGTTTTGTTTTGTTTGCGTATCGGGTTCTACAGTAGATACTCGTCGATGGATACGATAGAGGGTTATTTTTTTTGTTTCTCCAAAATTGGAGACATTAACAGTGGGTGGAAAACGTCTTTTCCCAATTTACTGGGTGCTTTTAAAACCAGTTTATTCTAAGTAAAAATTTCAAATAGATAAAGGGTTTTTTCCTCCATTGAGCAAAGTCAAATGCTCTCTAAAATTACTATATGTTTTGTTGTGTATTTCATTGACATTTTTTAGTCTAGCGAGATAGAAAACGGTTCTCGTAAAAAAACGAATACGAAGTCGCAGCTTTACGAATCATGACGAATAGCAATGAATGAAATGAAAACAAAACTTGAAATATACTGTAATCATAGTTTTGTGTCTGTGCTGGAAGCAATAATTTATATTCCCCAAAATAACCCCATTCTTAAAAAATGAATGGCACTCGCATGTAAAAAAAAAAACAAAAAATAAGCGAACAGCCACGAAATCCCCAAAAGGCAACAAAAAATAAGAACAAATATATGTATATATATATATAAATAGCAAAACTGTCTCTCGGCAATCTCTCACAATCTAAAAAACAACTAGCGACCATAACCATTATTTGTACCTTTCCGAATATATATCACACCGACGAAAACGAACTCAGTATTCTCACACACACGCACTCCCACAGACACAGATACAGGAGTCTGTATCTGTGTGCGAGTATATAGTTCGGTTCGGTTTTTGTAGGCCCGTTTGTCGGTTTTGAGTTTTGAAATCCGCTTCACTATTGGAATCGTCGTTAACGGCGACGGGTCTCAGATTCGGCCAGCTCTCCACTTGGAATTCTCTCTCTGCTTCTTCTCTTTTCGCTGCTGGCGCTGGTAAGTGTATGTGTGTGTGTGTGTGTCAAATAAGGTGTGCTCTCCGGCGTGTTGAAAATAGTTAAAGTTTATTTTATTTTAAACTTATTGCGAGGCATGTGCATTAAAATATTTGCTGCCGTTATCTGTCAGGCCGGGCGCCTTAATTGGTGGACTATGGAGCTATCGGCTGTCAGCCAGTCAGTCAGTCAATTGGCATTATTCAATATTCCAATGTATAATTGGGAAACTCGATTTTGTCATATTCTTTTTCTTGAAAAATTCTACTACACATAATAAGCGTACATTTGTGCTGGTGTGTGCGAGCCGAGCTAAATTGAGAGCCGAGAGAGCGCAGCTTTGCGTTCTCAGTATCTCGTATTATTGTATCTTTTGCCATTACAGTGTACTATGGGATATTAAACAGATGCATTTTAGCATAATTTCATATTTGAAAGTGTTCACTTTGAATCAATCGACCATTTTGAATTCATACACATTTTCTTTCTCCACCAAACAAAAAATGTTGCATAATGGCCTTATGAACAAGAAATGTCAAACTTAGATGATTGATAGGAATTTTCAATCAAAATGAGTTCAAAGAAAATGAATGTACATATGTTTTTGACAAATTTTATAAAAAAAACAAAACAACTTTTTTTTTTAAAGAGTATTGTAAATAGACCTCAAAGAGAGAGAGAAAGAAAGGAAATAAGACCTCTTCTGATATCCTTTTTCTCATCTGTTTTTGTAATCTATAATTTTAAAAATATCCTTTGTTATTTAGTATTTTCCCATGGTGCAGTCGTGCCCGCAACCGATTTAAATTAAGTTGGCAATTACATTTCCGCCAGCAGGCAATGAGTTTAGTAGTTAATTGAACGTGTTACCCATACCACAGCTATTTGAACAATTCCCGAAAATGATAGAAATCTTTCTAAAATTCATCATTTGCACCCACTGTGCGAATCCAAAGTCTTTCATAGAGCTGGAAAATTACTCAAACCGGTGGCATTAAATATTTTGAATTTACGTTTCAAATCGCATCACTTGGATCGGTTAGTGGCTACACCAAATCACTAATATTCAATATTTAACGCAAGTTTTTAATCTTGTTCTATTTGATTATTTAATTATTGTTTATTCCCGTATCACCTGCCTCATCAAAAATAAAACCCTACGTAATCATAAACACTAACGAAACTGCGGTTGTGTGAGAGATTCAAGTTCTTTGAATTTTATTTTGGGGAAAAATTTAACGCTCACTGTCGTATCTGTATCTTGTTTACTTGCATTTGAAAATCACTATCTCGAAAATATTCTGTTATTGAGAGTGTTCCACTTGCCTCAGTGAGTGTGTGTGTGTGTGGGAATATCTGTGTGTGTATGTCGGTTTTTTACTTGCTCGTTTTTTACGTTTTCTTTGTGGCCATTATTCGTTTTGAAATAATCAAAATCGATAAAAAAAAAATATATATATATTTTCTTCGTTTTAGATTTGTAAGCTCTTTTCGTGTAGTGGTTGGCTGGTTAGAGAGTGTGTCGGTGTGCTGCCTTTTTTGATAGATTTTCGAATGTGTTAAACAGTTGAAAACACGTCAACTTCACACGATTCGGCAAATATGTATATGATAGTAAATAAAAAATTGGTGGTTGATTCTAAAGACGAATACTGAAAGATACCCAAAGACACTGCCTCTCATTGGAAAGACAAAATGGAACGAGAGACAATTAAAAAATATTATAGCAAGAAAAAATATGAGGTGAAAAGCTAGTTAGTGATTTGAATTTAATTTTTGGAGTTCTCAAAAGTTTGGTATCAGAAGTCGATGAAAGATGATTGAAAAATCATAAATTTTCCGACTTCAATGTGTTTCAAACTGTCTTTTGAATAATACCAAAGGATTAAAAAATGTTACCAATCATTTTGAAAAAGAGTTCTGGAACGGCCTTTCTAAACGATTTGGAAATTTTCCAAAACTGGTTTTGACATTCAACGTCAACTGTGTTGAATTGGGATGATATTGGGGACTTTTCAAGAACCTCATTCGAGATTTTTCAAATCTAATTTGGAATACCATCGCTTTTTTTTCAGTGATTTGATTTATTCAGAAGACCGTAATTTTTGACGTCCGCACCCATGTTAATGCCGCGCTATATGGGCCTGAACGATAGCTCCTCGTCGTCTGGCAATCGCGGTCCCACAGCTACCATTACCAGCTCCAGTTCAAACTCCAGCCTGGGCTCCCCGCCCACTACAGTGGCAGCCCACACAAAGATGCGACTACTGAGCAAAGTGGAGCACAACATGCGTCAGAGCCAAGGTCAGAGCGGGCAGGACATCAACAGCCTGCTGCACACGGCTTCCTCAGGTAATGGCGTTGTGGGCGATGTCGACGGCCTCCTGACGCCCATGCGCATTAAGGCCCATGTCTCGCCGCCCCCGTCCTCCAGCAGCTTGAGCGGGAGCTCCTCCGGAAAGTGCGACTCTGCCCTGCAGGGCAGCACTCGGCCGGAACGCAACCTGTGGAGTCGTGCCGAAATGCTGGAGATGCTTAATATTATGCAGAATATGAACGCCCTCGAGCAGCTAAACGATCGGAATCAGAAAAGTGAGAATGTTTTCCGTCAAATCGAGGAGGTGATGCGCAGCAAGGGCTACGTGAAGAAGTCCGGAATACAGATCTGGACTAAGTGGAAGTTCTTGAAGTCTACGTACAACACTACCACGCGCCACGGCACTGGGATACCAAAGGTGGTCCCGGAGGAGGTCTACAGAGTGCTCTGTCGCATGCTCGGTGGTGAGCGCCGCAGTGGGAGTAACAGCAATAACGTTAGTGCCAGCCTGAGTGAAGGCGGGAATTCGATGGACAGTGCCAAGACGCTGAGCGAGGATCCCAAGGAGGACATCCTGGGTGTGGAGCATCCCATTTTCGGATTTAGACTGGGTCCCATAAAACCCGAACCGATAGATACAGGTAAGGAATATTTTTAATTTGACATTTTAAACCCATACATAGAAAATATTCGTGTTTAAAGTGTTGATAAACATTGTTATCCAACCATAAAAAAAAATAAAACATTTATTCCAATAATTTATAGTTCTTTGAAATTTGACTTCCACATGGTTAAGTGGTTAAGAGATACAAAAAGTCACTGTTTCTTTTCAAAGTAGTTTTGTTTGAAAATAAATAATAAATACTTAATCCCTCTATTTTTGTTTTAAAATAATAAAATTTGAATTCTCTCCTGCAGGCTACGAGAATCCTTCAAAATCGGACATGGTGTCTGAACCGGATATGGATGCTTTTGATTATGATGCTGATGGGAACGCTGATGAAGGCGGTGAAGGCTCTCGGGCTGGCAATCAAGACCAAGAGGATATGCCCCATTTGCCATTCATTGTTTCCGTGAAGCACGAGCCAGATATGGACTTGGGAATGGACGAAACGAATACGCCACCGCCGACGGCGCCGGCCTCGCCATCTCCACCGCCCGCCGAATTAGAAGATGCCGACGGTGATCCTGTTTACACCTCAACGCCTATGCCACCGCTGCGAGTGGCCTCGTTTGCCAAGGACGAACCCAGTCGTCCCAGCCACGGCATTTTGCAAATCGACAGACCGCCCCCCACGCTAACAAAGATGGGCCGGGTGGCCAGTCCAAGCCGGATGAGTCGCTCACTCCCACTTCAAAACACGAACAACATCAACTTTGTTCACCCAACTAGCAAGCTAATGCTTCCCCGCAAACAGAATTCGAGCCAATCCGGTATGAGACTGCCGAGAGATATTAATGTCCAGCCGTCGGGCATGCGTATGAAGACTGTGCCGATGAGGGAGACTTCTTACCCCCATCGTCCTGAGCTTATGATCTCCGATCTGGAACATCCCATGACCAGTCCACCACACTCGCCAACCCTTTTGCAAGCGCATCTGAAGCGAGGTCCGCCGCCCAAGTATCCAGCTCACAGTCAACACATGGGCCCCTCCACCAGTAGGCAAGCCCATATAATGTCCACCCACCAGTTGACTCCGCATCAACACCAACAACTGCAGACCCGCAAACGTCGGGTGGGCCAGAGTCCCACAATGGATATGCCTGTTCCAGTAAAACTACAGCGCAGCTCCACAATGTACGACTCTAATCCTAAAGGACAGCGTCCAAATGAACCTGAAATAAAAGACGACGGTAGAAGAAAAACCAGCGAAGAGGATTCCAAACGACGCAAGAAGCACCAAGAAGAACTTTTCGCTAAAGAGCTGACCCAGTTGGCAAATGCGATGCGCGTAGCGCAAAAGGAAATGTTAGTGGACTTCTTTAAGCAACAGAAGGAGTTTGCGCGACGGGAGCACGACTTCCAGATGAAACAGGACACGATGGTGATGCGGGCATTGCGAAAACAGACAAATCTGTTGCTAAAAACGGCCAAGGACCTGGTCGGTGGCGATTCGAAGGCTCTTGACACTAAATTGGAGGGTAAGGAAGATTCCATTCCCGAAACCCACATGTCTTTCGAGCCGGAAACACAGTTGGAAGCTCGAAGAACAGACCACAATGACATTAGAGACGAAATCTTAGATGCTCATGGAGAAGATGATGGGGATGAAATTATGGTGGATCCCCAATATATTGATGACGAGGAGGAGGATGAGGGCGAGGAGGATGAGAACGACGACGAGGAGGAGGAAGATGGGGAGAACCTGGTGGACGACTTTGATCCAGAAATGTCTCCACTGGCATTATCTGCCTCGGCACTAAGTGAAGACTATTCCAACCAAGTTGATGGACATGAAACCCATTAGTAGCGATTCCCATCTTCAAGTATTATTAAAAAAGACAGACATCATTGTTGAGACCGATTCATTCCGATCGCATTCCTTAATATACATATACTATACAGATAGTATTCCTAGAGCCACACCCGCGAATTGTTAAAAGACTTGATTAAATTTAAGCATTAATACATAAACAAAACTTAAAATTAACTTAAATATTTATTGTTTGTCGGAGCTTAGTGCCCGAAACTGCTGTAAAGTTATGGATAAAAGAAAATTCACGATATTAAAAATATATATCAGTGTATATTATTGAAACGATACCCGTCGTCAGAACTTTTTTTAATTTTTGGAATGAATGCCACCATAAACAACACAACAACAAAAACGCCAGAGCATCGAATTTCCTAACAAGAAATTTATTTAATATTGCATTAGTTTAAAAAACAAAATAGGCTTTAAAACTAAACGAAATTAGGGAAACTAAAGCGCCCTTCAATTACAATTACGAGAAATCAATCAATCTTACTGGCTACGATTTTTCGGAAAATTTGTTTTTAACTAAATTTTAAATATTATTAGCTTAAAAAGACGACAATCTATGAGTTCACTAAACTGGTTAATGCTCATTGTGTAGTTTGCCTGCATGTCTATGGGTTAGTGTGTTCGGTAAACGCCTAAAGCAAAGTGTTAGCAGCTAGTGTTTATTTTACAATTACCATTACGACCCCGCGTTACCGTGCCCGTACCCTCGCCCGTTTCACAGGCCTAATCCCATTATTTAGTCGGGCCGATAAATGGGCGTTTTGGGTATAAATTCAATTAAAATAACATACTCCATCATGGAATTGGAATCACATTGTTGCTTATGCAGTCGCCAGTGCAGGCCCAGCTTATGATATAAATGATTATTCTCCCATTCGAACAGCTTGTCTAACGTGAGTTGTGTCTGTAAATTAATAAACGGTTAGTAATATTAAAAGTACAATCATTTGGAAGCTCATACGCGTTTGCTGAGGCAGATGACGGGCCAGAGAGAACAGCCGAGGGTGCAGCAGCAGCAGACACAGCCGCAGAAGAGCCATTTCACGTTGACGGGCAGGGATTTCTTCAGGACTCCGTTTATGCGGCCCACCGTAGCCTTAAACTCCTCCGGCGCTACGCGTGACAGCAAGCCACAGGGGAACTCAGAGTTGAAGCGATTGCTGAGGCCAAAGCTGTAAAAAACAATGGATTTAATATGTATATATAATATATATATATATATATATATATATATATATATATATGTGATTGGCGTGTCTGTGATAGAAGACAACCTGCATTTTTATTCTGCCCAACGCCTTGATTATGCAACCTGTTAATAATTGACCACTAACGGCCAATTTGTAAAAGTGAGGTCAAGCGGTATCAATATTAAAAGAGGACTTGGTGGAAATTAGGTTACTAAAACCTTGAACTACATTCTTGTTTCTTTTGGTCTTTTGGTCAGTTGTGTATAGTTACCGAGAATGAGTAATAAAGTTAGCAATTAATCACTATTTTTATTGGTGAGCTTATCTGTTACGTGGCGGTTTTAAAATAATATTTTAAAACTATATTCGCTTAATGACTTGGTCTATTAAATTTCTAATAATATTGATTCTTTGGTGACTAAGATTAGAGGGGCCATGTTATGAGTTTACTTTTAAAGGCATACTCTACTTACACGGTCATGTTTCCAGCGCCGCGAATAATGATGGGCTCCGGCACCGGCGCCACAGTCTGATCCTGAAAGTGCTCCAGCTCCTCAAGCTGATCATCCTCGTAAATTGCGTCAAAGTCGGAGAAGGACATGGTAGACGAATGTAGATGCGTTTGATATACTTAGTTCGGGGTGGATGTGCTCATTCACTGAAACAGGTGATGAGGAGATAAAGAAGAGCCACAGGCGCTCTGGCTGTTGGACGTGCGACGTCAAAACATGTTGGGGGTTCTGTTTCTGGCAGGGATTCGAATGCTGGCTGAGGATTCGTTTCAAAGGTCTTCAGAACGTTCTTCAGCTGATTCCGCCATAAGCGGTTCGAGCGGGAAGGCGCTGTCGCTCGCTCTCTTGACGTAAATGGGTGGGTGGAAAACTGTTTAAAATAAAGTGCATATTAAAAAAAAACAATTAATGAAGAATTGCATTGTGAGGGAGGTGAGCATTTCCCAACACTGTTCACTATCTTGCTGCGTTGCGAGTGTGGGAGGAGGAGGGGGCTGGGTTTAGAGAATCCCATACAAAGAAATGTAAACTAAAAGTTTACTTTACACTTTAGCATTTAACAGCAAAAAATACGCCAGCAGTAAGTGAAACAACAAGGAAAATTATTTGTTTTCCTCACAATGGCACGCATACACACCTTTTGGAGTTTTCAAGTGCAGAAGGCTGGTCTTATTTCGCAATCACTTTTTCTGTCCACCAACAAGAGAAATGTACAAAAGTTGTGTGCGCAGCGCAGCAAATTCTTAACTTATCCGTGTTTCAACAATTCCTGATTGTTTGAACAAAGGGCCTGCGACTTTAACACGCTTTCTACGTTTTTGTTTCAACACGAAAATAGATTATCCAGCTCGTGCTGCTGAGATTGTTGTTAGACGACGGCGAACAGCTGAGCCGTCAGGGTTGCCAGCTCGGGCGAGATTCAAAACGCTCCCACTGTGGGGTAATATATTGATTTATTAATTATCTATATAAATAAATTAATTTTATGTATAAAATACATAGCGCGCGATAAGCCTAAACCTAACAAAGACCATATGGTTGTGCACAAATTCGACGGATTAGCAACTGAAACAATGTTGTATAAGCTTAATTTCGAAGATTACAATGATTTTAGCTCTAGCAAGGCATCATATTTGAGATGAATTTAGGTTCCGAGGAAGGTCCTTCTACTTCTTTTTCGCTGCATTTGGGCTAGTAGACTGGAACACCGAAGAGGCAGACATCAGATTCTCAATGTACTGTCCCAGCACCTGGTTTTCCGAGCGCAACTTGAGATTCTCCTCTTTAACTGAATCTACCCTCTGGGATAGGTCATCCAGGGTGTTCTGCAGCTCCAGCACCTGAGTTATTAGACGAGCCTTTTCCTCCCGGTCATCCTGGGCCATTTCCAATGCCTCTAGTGAATTGTGCGAGGAATCTGGGGTAGAGCTACGGTTGGTGAAGGAGGAGCGCAGCGAGTCCATGGACCTGCCACTTGGCATGTGGGGTGCCGTAGAACACTCGTCTTCTTGGATCACCACTGATTATGGAGAATATTAATTAATGATAACATCATCAAGAGAGCCGCCCACACCCCGGAAGTTTTCTCAGCCTACCCTGCGGATCCTCGTCCATGTTAGGAATGCTGTCGTCGTTGTTTAACAGGGACATAGGTGGCAGTAAAAAAATTGTTCCGGTTTATTGAAGAAATTCGAATTGAATTTTGCAAAAGTGTCGCATAAATTGTCGGAAAAAAGAAAACTGGCACTTTGTACGCTTGGCAACACTGGCAAGTACGACCCACTTTCAACACTTCTTCCAATCTTCAAAAGTAAGAAGAAGCGATTAATTTTTGTTTTTATCAATTTCTTTATTAATATAATCTGTTATTTAAATGAGATTAATCTAATAAAAGTTTTTTTTTTTTGAATTTTCTACATAACATTTAAAACTCTCATAAATATGCGTTTTAAACTTTAATTTTAAGGAGGTGCCCTGTCATCTAACTTAATTTTAGTGTTATATCTTGGGTACATTCTAATAATTCAATACAGTTTATCTTGATTAATTCAATTTACATTTGGAATAAACATAAAATAAATGCATAAAAATAACGCTCAACTTCCGCCTTTTTAAAATAACCGACACCAGGCGCAAAATCAAAGGCAGAGTTGCCACCTGAGCTGTTCGATCAGACAAATTAAAATACACACATGCTTTTGCAGTTTCCAATATCGCACTCGACATAGAACGCGTTTGATTCTCAAGTCGAAACAAGGACTTTCCAGAGGCCAGTTTATGTCAAAACAAATGATAGCCTTTGAAAAGTGTTTTATATTCTCGCCGATATTGGAATTCAGTGAGTACGTTTTTCGTACAAGGTACGCAACAATTTGCCTGCGAGGTCGAACGTATTTAGCACCCTTGCTGTCTGTCTTTTAATCGGTGCTCAGTGAAACGAAAATACATGTAAGTGAGATATCCTATATTATAATATTATGGCTCTGATGTCTGGATTGGTGTATTACAGTATCTATTTACAAAACCAGCAGCATCCCTCCATCCTTGTTCTTTTGTTTCTCCCGCTACATTGGATTCCTTCAAGGTAAGTAAAACATTGCATTATATTTAAAAAATCTGTAGACTTTCTAAAAATTCTACAAGAAAAGAAAAAAGTAAGTTCCTAGATGCTATAGTTTAGACATAAGCTTATGCTATTTCATCCGAACCCAGATAAGAATTTTGTATTCTTAGGGCCCTGTGACATTGCCAGCCTACGTAACACCAGCCAATCACAGCGGTTTAGAATTGTAAAGCATTCAGCAAAAATATACATAATATCAGAATCAGAGCATGGGGATCCCTAAAAATAATTTAAAGTTATTTTTGAGAAATCATAAATCTTCTACCATAATAACTAAAAATGGTATCAAAATTTAACATTGGTTCAATGTGACCGTACTGATATGTCCAGGAATTGCCCATTTCCGATTTCTGGAATTCACAAAAACGAATATATGCTTGTTATACAAATAGAAAGAAATACGAAAGAATCTAGCAATAAAATATGGTTTCTGTTAGCTTTTACCTGTATTTCCAGGTAAAAAGAGTATACATATAAGATATAACTAGGTCCTTGCCTAAGGTAGGCCAAAGGCTTCCTCACATTATATTAAGATAATATATTTTTGTATATATATGTTTAATAATATTTTTTATTATAAATTATAATATACATATCTAAATAGATCCTCAAATCATTTTCAGGTCCAGTTCTGTGAAAAATAAGCGCAGTTCTAAATAAAGTCAGTATTTTTTTTGCGTTGGGCAAAAACCCGAATCTGGTTTAATACCAAAAAAAGGGAAATACACAAAATGAGTGCAAATGGACGCGGGAAACTCGCAACTTTAATTCAAAAAGTAAAATAACAAGAATTTAAAAAGAAGTGGCGTGTGATATTTTTTAAGTAAGGTTTCAACTAAAAACCGAAAGTAGAAAATATCCAAATAAAATACAAACGGCGAGGAAAAAGGGAAAAATAAAAAAATACTAACCCTGTGGTGGACTGTAAAATGCCAAAAACTTTTGTGCGGCTCAACGTACAAAAATTGTAAAGTGCCCAAAAAACGAGACGCGGAGAGAAGAGTTTTAAACGTGAAGAATTTTAATTGATTTCCACTCGAAGGGAATAAGAAAAGTGGGCGTCTGACGCAGGAGTACAATGGTGCCGATGTCTATGGCCTCCGGAGTGGCCAAGCAGCTCCAGCAGACGAAGCGTGAGGTTACCATTGCCTCCTCCATGTCATCAGCCGCCAATGACAGCGCCGCCGGAGCTAACAACAACAACAATATACTGACACTAGCGCCCCGCAAGGAGGAGCTGCGTTTTCTGCCCCTCGCATCCATGCCCACGCCCGGAAAGCCCTGCAGCATCACCATCAGCAACTTGCAGGCCCACAACATGTCCACCAATCATCCGAATCAACTTCATCCCGCTCTGAAGACGAAACTAACACAAATGAACATTGTTCCGAAGCCCTTAAAGGGATCAGGAGCTGTGGTAACTTCGACTTCAGGACCCCTGTTTCAGCTGCTGCCAGCGCCGAGCAAGCCCAGCCAGCAACCACTGGTGGCCATCTTGACGCCATCGGGAAAAACAGCAACCGTGATCGGTGCCACTGGCCAGGCGAATGTCAATTCCCATCCAGTTCTGATAAGACCTGGCCAGGCACAGATTAGCAAAGGCCATTTTGCCATCCAAGGCAGTGCCATTTCACAGTCGGCGGGAGGGGTAGTGGCCTCCGGAGCAGGAGCATCACCTGGTTTAGTTGGAAAGCCAGACCAACTTGTCCAGAAAAGTGTCATTGGTGAGTAAGAGGTTGGACTTGGATTATGTTATTTTATTTTATTTTTTTTGTTATATAAGTGATTCTTACAATATCCGATATAATCTTGTGTTTGATTTTGGATAGAATGTGTCATTCTGTAGTTGGTTGACTTTTGTGGTTATTGTTGTTGGTGTGGCTGGCGTTGCTTCAGCCGCTGGTTTAGTTTTTAGTTGTTGTTCGACTGCTGCACATTTCATAACACGAAACGGAACGAATACGGTTCCAAACGAGCCACTTTAATTGGGATTGTGTGCGTGTGTGTGCGGGGTTCGTACAATTTTCGGATATAAATTTATCCATCAGTTTGACTGTCTCTTCCGGGGCCAGAGTGTTTCAGAATCGAGAAAAACGGAAAAGTTGTAGTCTTATTTCGATTATTGCTCGTTTTATCAAAATATGCATGAGGCGGGGTACCAGCAAAAGCAACAACAACAACCATAAGCAGAAACAACAACAGCCCAGCCAACGATGATGACGATCAGGTTTTTGCAGCTGCAATTGAAAGAGAAGATGGTCGGCAGGGGACGAGAAGTGGAGCATTCATCGGAGGATCATCGCATACCTTAAGATGACTAATTAAGAGTTATTCAATTCGATAATCATTTTCTATTTTCTTTTTTTGCCTTTCCAGGAACTACTGCTAGTGGCGCTGTCACCACAACTTCCACAACACTTCCCGTCCAGGTTGCCAATCCTGGAGCAACCAAGATATCACTGGTCAACCCCATCAAGCCACGCTCCCCGCTCATACTCAGTAAGGTGGATGTGGGCAAGCTGCGACTGAAACTCAATCAGGCGAACGGCAATCCGGGATCGGTTATCATCAGCAAGTCGGGCACTGTGAAGAAGGTGCTGCCCATGCCGCCTCGCAGCGAGGACATAATTAGGACGCCCCAGAACAATAACAACATCAACGGCAAGGCAGCTATTCCCATTAAGGCAGTGTCAGTGGTGTCCTCCGACAACAACAACAAGAGTATGCTGAAAACCAAGCAGATCATAAAAGCTGTTCCCCTGCCGGTCAAAGAGGATTCTGCGTCCACCGCATTACCTTCAGTTACCCTCCAGAAAGTTCTGCCTTCTGCTGTAAAGATTATGCCACTGGCCCCGGCTCCGGCTCCGGCTCCTGCTTCAGCCCCCGTTGCTACGATTTCGGTTCCTACAACTACCAAGCCTGCTACGACATCCGCAGCTGCAGCTCTTAGTCCGAAGTCCCAGCTCATAGGGCCGGACACCACTATTCTAACTATAACGCCTGCCAAAGGTCCATTGCCGGTTCCAAAAGTATCCAATGAACAAGCCATGTCCACCCCAACTAGCAACACAAAGTCCGTTTTAACATCGGAATCCAAGACTAAACTGGAAATGGCTCTCAACGGTCCACTGAAGAAGGTTCAGTCTGAAACGAACCACACAACGCCGCCGACACATGAGCCGGAGGACCTTTTTAAGCCGCAGCCAGTCCAACCTAAGAATCCACCTAAGCTCCAGCAACGAGATCCAAGGGATCCGCCGCAACCAGAACCATTTGAGCCCAAAGACGATGTTAAGATGCGACAGATTGAGGCGACAAATCCATCTGAAAATCAACGTCAGGAGCTGCAAAGTCCTCCGAAGCAGCAGCCGCCATCTGACAATCAACGTCAGGAGCCTCATAGTCCTCCCAAGCAGGAAGCATCTAAAAATGAACATCCAGAGCCTCATAGTCCTCCGAAAAGGGAACAGCCATCCAAAAACCAACAACAAGAGCTTCCAAGTCCTCCGAAACAGCAGAAACTATCTAAAAATCAACCTCAGGAGCCTCATAGCCAGTCACATCAGGAGGTTCAAAGTCCTCCGAAACAACAGCAGCCTGAAAAGAAGACTCCGCCCAAACCGAAACCGCCGGAGCGCAAAGAGGCGCACAAGCTCCCGCCACCGGAAAGCAGAAAACAGACTAAAGATCATCAACCGAAGTCCAAGGATATTCCTAAGCTACAGCGATCCAAGTCCTTCGTGGGCTCTCCAGAAATATCCCTAATTGCTTGTGAACGCCGTCACTCCGTGGCTATCATGGCCAAGGAAGTGGACGTGATCGAGCAGCCTTCGGCACCCATCGAAACAATCACCATCGAGGACGACGACGACAGCGAGGAGGAGCCGATCCAGCTTACTCCTCAGCCGATGAAGAAGCCCATTGTGCTGCCTATTCTTCCAGCTGGAATAACTATATCCACTACCCGACGATCATCAGGTCCTGCAGCGAAGAACACAATTTCGTCCAGGAAGAGCTCATCATCCAGCTCCAGTAGCGACGTGGTAGAGGTTCCCGTCTCGGTGAGCAAATTGAAAGAGGAGCTAAGCCTGCTGCCGGGAATCAGTATTGTGAAAGCCGAGTCCTTGCCGTTAACCAAGGAGGACTTTGAGCGCTCCCTGCGCTGCGATGAACAAGTGCCGAGTACGCCGCCCTCATCCTCCTCCAGCGCATCGGTGGCCTCGGACTTGCTTACCCCACCGAAATCGGTAGAGCCCGCAGCACCGCGGCCCCCTAAAAACGGTGACCTCCACATCCAGGAGGCATTACCTTCGCCTGGCGCGCGAGCCAATGCGCTAAAGAAGAACATGCACCAGAATCTGCCAATGCTGCAGTGGCGCGGTCAACAGCCGGCGAACCTGCAGAACTCTTCGCTGCGGTTCGAGTTGAACCGTTTCAACCTGTTGCAGCTGAACGAACGCTGCGAGCCGCGCCAAGGACCCGCAAACTACTTCGAACGGGCGCTATACGATCGCCCGGGTCGCAGACCTTCGGGAAGCGTTCATCCTCTGCTCTACCTGTGCCAGCGATGCAACTGCCATGGTCCCGCCGCCGACTTCCTGGCTCCTCGTAAGTGTCTGTGCTGCCAAAAAATACTCTTCTCTTAACTCCTTTATCTCTCATAGATTACTGCTCCGTACATTGTGTTCGCCGAGGACAAAAGCGTCGCCTTCCACCAAGCAGCCAAACAGAGAGCAAGATGAGTCGCATCCAGTCGGAGTCGAAAGCAAAGGACCAGTCTTCGTTCAGACCAGCGCCGTCAAGTAACAAAGCCATTGCCAAGACCGTGGAGCGGGGGAAGGAGAAGGGCAAGAAGGCATTCCGCTGGAGCGAATATTTAAAGTCGAAGGGCAGGGATGTGGCTGCGCCCATCCACCTGTTTCTTAATCCGTTCCCTATCACACCCAACTGCTTTGAGCGCGGGATGAAGCTGGAGGCGATCGATCCGGAGAACTGTTCGCTATTTTGTGTGTGCACTATTGCCGAGATCCGTGGCTATCGGCTGCGACTCAGCTTCGATGGCTACTCTTCCATGTACGATTTCTGGGTGAACGCCGATTCGCAGGACATCTTCCCGCCGGGCTGGTGCGAAGAGACGAACCGCGTCCTTCAGGCACCAAAGGGCTACTGTTCGGAGCGCTTCAACTGGAACCGCTACTTGGTGAAAACGGGCGTCAAAGCGGCTCCACGCTCACTATTCACCCACTTGAACGTTACTCCGCAGGCGGGTATTCGCAACGGATTCATAGTGGGCATGCATCTAGAAGCGGAGGATCTTAACGACACAGGAAAGATCTGCGTGGCCACCATAGCGGACACCCTGGACGAACGCATTCGGGTCCACTTTGACGGCTGGGACGACTGCTACGATCTGTGGGTGCACATTAGCTCGCCCTACATCCATCCCTGCGGCTGGCACGAGGGTCGTCAGCAGCTGATTGTACCGCCCGACTACCAGAAGTCGGTCTTCAGCTGGCGCGACTACATCGCCGACGTGGGGGGCATTGCAGCGCCGAAGCATCTGTTCATGCCCAGGCAGCCGATGGAGTTTCACGGCCGAATGAAGCTGGAAGTGGTCGACCAACGGAATCCCTGTCTCATCCGTCCTGCAACAGTGGTTACGCGAAAGGGCTACCGGGTGCAGATCCACCTCGACTGCTGGCCGACAGAATACTACTTCTGGCTGGAGGACGACAGCCCCGACTTGCATCCGATTGGCTGGTGCGAGGCCACCTCGCATGACCTGGAAACTCCGCCGGGCTACCTGCAAAGCAAGCCGATGATGCCCTGCGACACGGAGGGATGTCGCGGCTACGGAAACGCGAAGCGCTTCAATCTCAACGTACACGCCCTTCAGGATTGTTGTCCGTATGCCCCAGACAACTGGCGTCAGTGGCGTTCCAAGACAGTAAAGCCGCCACGTGTTGCACCGGAAAGCATCTGGCGTGGACCTGAGAGGAAATTCAAACGAGCCAGCCCAGAGCTTGACAGAGTAGATGTCAGTAAGAAGTACAAACCTGAGGTCTTGCCGCCCAAAGCCACTAAAACGGAAAACAAACCGTCAGAAGTCAAGCCAAAGGGGTCACGCCGTAAAACGAAGCATGTTGCGAAGCAAGAAAAGCCGGATCCGAAGGAGCGACAGCCGAAGAAGCAGGAGCCAGATCCTCGGTCGCTAGCCTTGGCAAATCCCATTGTGAAGGACTATGGGCCGCAGTACGTCCAAAACTATCGCCTGTGGCAGCAGAACAGTGCCTTCGACTTGGATCAGGTGCGGAGCAACCCACTCAACTGGACGAAGTGGGATGTTTTCGAATATGTGGAGCACACTCTGGAGTCCGAGGAGATTGCCAAGACTCTCTTCGACGAGGACATCGATGGCAGAGCGCTGCTGATGATCGGGCGACAAGAGCTGGAAAAGTACCTGAAGCTGAAGATGGGCCCAGCCGTAAAGCTCTACTCGCTGATCGTCAATCTGCGGATCGCGGTGGTTTGCAAGTTCGAGACGACAACCACCGGCTTGGAAATCTACACCGTCGCCAAGAAAATGAAATTGAAAAAAGAGAAACTGGACTCGCCTGTCTCCGCCAAAGAGAAAGTGAATGGGAATGGCTTTAAACTGAGCCGCATTGATTTCGATGCGGAGCGCTCGGAAAGCGGAGATGATGAGGACGTTGTGCTGGACAGCGAAGACTTTCTCAGCGTGGAGGCCTGCCATATGGGGGACGAGGAAATGGACTCGGACGTTGATGCAGATCCGGATGTTGTTATGGTACCGCTGGGGACGCGTAGACCAATGCCAGCATCCTAGGACTCAGGACTGTAGACCCAGACGTCTGCGTCCGCGTCCGTTTCCGTTGATTGATTCATAAGATAGTTTGTTGCACTGGCCTAGGCCCGTTCGGGTATTATTTAATTGATAGTAACTAACTTATAAGTCGATTTAAACTACCATGTTTGTTTACCTGCCCCCCCTATTCTCCAATAAAGGATTCCCATAGCTCTGTAATGCCTATCCTTCCTTCCGTCTACATGTTGGTGGGGTAGAGTGATGTGTCCGATCCAACTTCGTTTGTGTCATTGGCCTCTTCCTGCGGCACCGACAACGTACCGTCCACTTCGAATAGCACTTTCTCGAAGATGAGTGTTGCCTCCACAAACTGCTGGAACTTTTCCATGTCGTTGTAGCGCAAATTATTGGCCACCTGGTAGTTCTTCAGAGCTCCAAGCAGATGACTGTTGGACAGAATACCCTCGTTCTGGAGAATGATCATCAAGGCCTTGAGCTCCTGGAGACTCAGCTTGGTGAATGAGTTGTCATTGAGCACTTGGGTGGCTATGGGAAGAATTTTCTGCAGAAAGGATGTGGGGGGAATAGAGTAAATACCTTTAATGATGGTACCCACCTTCGCCACAACCTCCATCAACGACAAGTGTTCGTGCTTGTTAGCTAGTGCGAAGATTTGAAGCACCACCTCCATGGGCCACTCCTGGCTGGCCAGCTTCTCCATGTAGCAGTCGACGAAGTCGTACATCTTGAACCTCTGGGCGAGGAGCATCAGTTCCCCACACATCTCGATGTTGACGGCGTTGCAGACCTCGTAGGTGTAGATGTACAAGAGCAGGGACTCATAGGCAGTGGGCGAGGCGTCATCCACTGTGATGATCTGTTTGTTCTTCTCAAATTCCGGATCCTTGATCAACCGCTCAAACTCCTCGGAGGCGGAGACTAGCATAGTCTGGTGGCACCGGAACACCCGCTTACATCGTTTCTGCTGTCCTGGCGGCGTGAACACCACATGCAGCTCGCAGTCCGACTTTTGGCCAGTGCGCAGGAGATCCAGGCGGCGTAGTTTGCAGTTCATAGTGGCTGGGGATTTGTTTTGTTTTTTTTTTTTTAGGGGGGCTTGTGTCTTACGTGTTTAGTATCAAAATGTATGTCTAATCTAGAATACAAAATTTGAGCCGGGCGTTGGATATGCCCTTTGTCAGGAATGTCAGATTCGTGGGACGAGGATGCAGCCGAGCGTGGCAGTGGGGCCAGACAAAATTTGCAGGCATTGGAGCAAAGTAGTCCCAGCAATCAACAGGAGACGAGGGCCAGTGGAGAGCAGAGTAAAAGGAGCAGTACGGGAAGTACAGGTCTAAAGATAGCATCCCAGGGAGCACCCTCGAAGCGGGCTACTCTCGACGAGTCGTTCAACAGAAGCTCCGACTCCTTCAATCAGTTTAACGAGAACGCAGACTCGGGTCGTCCGAACAGCAAAGATCGAAGGCTGGAGTACTTTCGCAAAGGCACCGATACTGACTGTGAAGTGCATGTCCTCAGCCCATGTGTCGAAAACGATGACATCGTCGGCAATGTCTGCTACAAAAAGTTTGCCTGCCACAGGGTCTTCCTGGCCACCGCCTCCGACAAACTGGAGCAGGACGTCTACCGAAACAAGCAGTGGAACGGAGTGCTCCAGATCAACGGGGTGTCGCCCGAAAGCGTCGAGGTCTTCCTGGAGTTCATATACACATTCCAGGTGAGCCCATCGTTGGTGCAACTGGGCCTGGTCGGTGACATCTTCATTCTCTCCTGCGCCTACAACATTCCGGAGCTGCTGCGCACCTACTCCAGTCGGCTGAGGGACACCGAGTGGCCCATCGACGGCATTTTCCCAACCTTCGATCTAGCATTCCGCCACAACATCATTGACTTGGAGCATGTATGCATGGGGGTTAGTAGAGATCCTCTAAACATTATCAGATACTATTTATTTATTTATTACTTTTCTACTTGATAGAAAATCATTGAGAATGCGGATGAACTGACCAGGGAGCCCGGCCTGATGAAGCTCCAGGTATATGCATTGAATTTCGTGATCCAGCACTGGATATTGACTGATGTAGTGGCCCAAAAGGATCTGGTGCGTGTGCTGCAGGAGTACCAGGAGGTTAACGAAATTACATTTTCCAACTCCCTCAAGTTCCCGCACTTCACCAAAATCATCAAATACTTCCCGAATGTGCTCTTGGACTCCGAGGGGTACATTAAGAAATTTTAAAAAGCAAGCCAGTGCGCCGGATGTTCATCAATCTCAATGGTTTTTTATTTATCCCAATAAACAACTCCTTAAGCTCGGCATTTAAGTTTTAATCAGTGATCAGTAATTAATACTCGTATTATATATGTATATATAATATGAGGGAATCGTTTTCTCTGAAAGGATTCCTGGGGAACTTTTATCTTCGTTTTGAATATTTCTAATATATAAATGAAATATACAAAAAGTTATATTATATAATTTGTACATAGTATGTATCTGTATATTATATGTATTTTTTAATGACCTTCGTGTGTAGATAGAATATCTTAGGTTATTATAAAAAAACATATAAATTCATAAAAAATAACTCTAATATAAATATTTTATATGTATCTCATTATTGACTCGGCGTATTCACAGAATATCTTTTAATTTTTTAAGACATAAATAAACTTGTATCTTGCATTTCTAAATATTGCCTAATTCCTCTGGAGGCTGGGCCCAGTTATCTTCTAGATTTCCAAAAATTAAACTACAAAATTGTATGAAATTTATGAAAATGTATGAAATTTGAATGAAATTTAATTATAATTTTTTATTGAAACATTTCTATTTGATAAGTTTAGAGAATAAAACTAATATTATTCGAAATACCAAAAAGAAGTACCACAGTTACGGGGACTGCCAACCCCAGCCGAATATCAATCTGCACCCACTACTTTACGGCTAGATATAGCGGGAAAATGAGGTATTTTGCGGTATATACTGCAAGGTACGCGTTATGCGCGTGCTACCTTGTACTCGGGATTTGGGATTTGGATACTCTGGTGCGCCATTTTCCTGCCTGAAAAAAGCCGAGTTACAGTGGCAAGAAAATTGCAAAAACGCGAAAATTCACATTGCGAAAAGTGTATCAAAGTGTGGAAAAGTTTTCGGGCAAACTGAAAAGCGACCGCCGATGATGAGTCCAGCTTGAATTGCAATGTAAGGCTGTTAGGTGTGGAATCAGACGCGTTTTCCTGACTTGTGTGCCTCAACCGTCGCGACACCCGTCCAGCAGTACTCCCACATAAATAAATACCGCCGATGCCGTTGTTCTCAGTGTCATTGCATTGCCGGGAGCTAATGCAAGTGAAGTAATTAATGGTCAGATAATCACCACATACAGACAAAACGGCCAGCAGTCACTTTTCTGGCGGCGCATGTTTTGTTTTTTCGTGCACTGTACACCACAGTGGAGTACTGCCGTGTCGCTGTATGTGTGTGTGTGACCGTGTCGTCGGTGTGGCTGTTCATGTGTGTGTACCCATTTTAGGCGGCAATGGTGTGAGGCCCTGGTCGATAGTCGCCCGCTATCGATAACCGCAACTTACCTTTGTTGTTTGTTTTTTAGCAGTTGATGTCTTTATAAACAATCGCCTTGGTCTGATCATTGGAAAGCAAGGAAACGAAAATGGAAGAGATATCCAGCCTAGACTCCTTTGGGGCGGACTCGAACGCCCGGCCCGAGTCGTCCACTCCCCGCCTAGAGGATCAGGAGCAGCAACAGACCCCACTGGACACACAAGATACTCCGGCCTCACCGCCAGCAGAAGATGCAGTCGCCCAGTTCAGCGAGCTGCCATCTCAGGACCAGGACACTGGCAAGGAGCCGGAAGAGGAGTTCGAACAAATATCAGAGGGCTCCTTGGACGCGGAGGACAACCAGTCCCAGGATAAGGCCTCAGCCTCGCCGCAGAGGGATCCTGTAGAGGCGGAACAGCAAACAGAGGTTCCTCGGGGGGAGCCTGAGGAGACAGACGGCTTGAAAAGGGACGAAGAGGCCGGTGGCGATGCCGTAGATGGAGGCCCGGTCTCCAACGAAGCCATGGATGTGGATGAGAACGAAGCAGGAGGGGAGCAAGATGCTGGAGAGAACGAGGAAACGGCAGAAAGACACGCAACGGAGGAGCCAAACACGGCCGACGACGTGGAGATGCGCTCTGTGGGTGGAGATTCCCGTCAGGCGGACGACGCAGAGCCCCCCGAAGGCAGGGACGAGGTGGATACGAGTCTGGAAGATCGGGAGAATGCGACCGAGGCGAATGAGATTGAGAATGAGAACGAAGCTCCGGGGGAGGACGACGACAATCCGGAAGCTGACGCTGAATCGGAGCAGATTGAAGAGGGTGACGGAGGAGAGGAAGGTGGAGAAGCCGAGCACGGAGATGGTACGCGGAATTCACAAAAACTTTTTTTTTTTTTTATTTATAATTTAATGTTCTCTTAAATTAGACACCGTTGAAAACGTTTTGGAACCGGAGGAGTCAGATGTTTGTCTCATTCCCGATGATCCGGAAACTGAGGTGACGGAAGCTGAGAAGGAGCAAGCCCGTGAAAACGCCGAAAAGGCTGCCGAGGAGGAACAGGCTGCCGAGCAGAGCCAAACAAAATCGCCCCAATCCGAGGGGAAATCCACCACAGAGCAACCTGTTGATCCGGAATCCGAAGGGGGTTTTGGTGGCGAGCCCACCGAAGAGTCTCACCCCACTGCGAACGGTATGTACTAAAAATACGCATTATTTTGAACAAAAATATAGACAATTTTTCATTTTGCCGCCAGATGCTCGAGCCGGAGATAAGGCGGCATCGGAGAGGGCCGAAGGTGAGCGAATTGGAAATGTATTTTGCATTTTTGTTTGCTTCGACACACTAACTGATATTTCTCGACCTGATTCGTCCTGAAACATGAAATAAATTACATTTCCGATTATTGTTTCAAACTCATAATTTTTTTCAAATTATTATTCCCATTAGACGACGTAAGCGGTGCTGCAGCCAACGAAGAAGAGGCCGCCGAGAACGCACCTGATGCCGATGAGCCCACTGGAGAGGAGTTTGCTAGCGGAGCGAGTGGAGAACCTGGTTCATCTCCAAAAACCATCATCAGCTGGATCGTGGGCAGTGTGGAGAAGTGTCGGCAGTGCGGCAACGAGAAGTCTTGTGGCTTCCGCTTCAAGAAACCAGAGGAGTCTCAGGAAAAGGACAAAGAAGATGGCGACAATGAGAATGAAGAGACTCCCAAGGAGCCAGCTGCCGCTGTCTACGAGTTCATCTGCGACTCTACGTGCTGCAATGCCCTGCTGGCAGATCATCCAGGAAAGTTCTTTGTGCGCCGCAAGAAGTTTCTCGTGGAGGAGGTGGTTCGGGAAGGGAGCGCCGAAAGGACTGACGCAGAGGGCGAAGCAGCAGAGGAGGATGGTGCTGCCGCAGCCAAGACCCAGGCGTGTCTGCAGTGCAAGGAGGAGAAGCGGTGCAAGTACTTCATTAAGCAGGACCAGGATTGCTTCTATATCTGCAACGATGACTGCTTCAATCTTCTTAACGCGGAGGAGCCCGACAAGTTCAAGCTCAAGCGACACTCGATCAGGGTTCGAAATATTGGCGCCACCACGCTGCAGCCACAGCAGAACTCGCCTGGCAAGCGTGCTGAGAGCAGTGTGGTGGCCAGGACGCTGGCCGAATCTGAGGCGGCACGACTGGACAGGATCGAGAGCTTCCGAAGACGGTGCGCCGACTGCGAGGCCGAGATTAACGTGAACGAGAAGCAACTGATCTGGGAAACCATGGACTTCTGCAACGAGGTCTGTCTGGGCAGCTACCAGCGCACCATCGGCTCCAGCTGCGAGACTTGCAAGCAGGAGGTGAGCTCCACGGCCCTCGGAAAGTACTGTGTCCGTTTCGGCTTCGATGTCCGTCAGTTCTGCTGCGCCGCATGCTTGAACACCTTCAAGAAGGGTCTGAAGACCTGTTCCTGCTGCCAGAAGGACATCAGCGGTGGGCAGGAGGGTTTCCTGGCACCCGTGGGCGACAAGGACCAGTTCAAAGACTTTTGCTCGCAGGCCTGTCTCCGTCGATACGACAGCATGTGCAATCCCAGGCGAAAACTCCGCACTGACATATGCGGTGTGTGCAACAACGAAAAGCCAGTGCGCGTCGAGATGCTCCTCGAGGATAGGGAGCACTACTTCTGCTCCAATCCCTGCTTCTCGGCCTTCAAGTTCGTGAGCAACGTGAACGCCGACCCCTGTGCCATGTGCTCCAAATATTTTGAGCGAAGGAGCGCCGAGGCGTACACCATCTATAACGAGCACCAAACGCCAAAGGTCTTCTGCTCCCGAGTATGCATCAACGTGTACATCATTGTCAACCGGCACATCGTCTCATGCCAGTGGTGCAAGGTGAAGAAGTACAACTTCGACATGATCTACCAGCTGAGTGGGCGGGAGGACCACGACACTCTCACACTAACCTGCTCCATCAACTGCCTGACCATGCACGGTGTGAGCTGCAACATTTCGGCCCGGGCGGTCACAAAGTGCGACAACTGCAGCAACTTCAACACTCCGCAGTACCACCTGACTATGTCGGACGCCTCCATGCGTAACTTCTGCACCTACCAGTGCGTGATGCAGTTCCAGAATCAGTTCGCCCGTGCGCCGCTCACCCTGGACAGCGACCAGCCAGGCTCCGGCAGCAGTCCGAGTAGCAGCAGTTCCAAAAACCAGCAAGGCAGCTCTTCACGCGGTAGCCGACGGGACACGGCGCCGTTCCCCACAGGTCTACCCAAGCGTGTCAAGCTGAAGCTCTCCCAGCAGGTGAGGATTCAAGACTTGATTTTTCTTTTCAGATTCAAAGTTAGTACCGCTAGAATGGTAAACTATCGATAAACAGATCAGTACCGCAATGATAAACTATCGATAACTAGCTCAATCGAATAACTTCGAATATCGAAAACTATAGTGTTTAAAAATTGTAATTGTTTATGAAATTGTTTTAAAATTAGCCACAATATGTTACTTGCATAAAGTAGGGATTAACCATTAACTCTGTTGGGATATAATCACTTTGCCTTTGAAGACATTTTTTATATATATATTTTTTTATTATTATTATTTTTTTAATTATTAAATGAAAGATGGTAGCAAGAAACAGCTCTGTAAGTTTAATGTGGCAATAAATTAAAACAGAATACAAAATAAAACAATTTCATCATCTCTATTTTTTCAGTCTGGAAAACCCACTGCCAAGAAATCAGGTGGAAGCACCATGGTGCCGGTTATATCGACGGTACAATCACTAGCAAGTGGCGAGAATCTAACTGTGCGGCGCAAGCGCGGACGTCCTCGAGAATCGGGTGCTGCTTCACCCCCTCCGCTTCCTGGATCCCATCCGGCACCACAACGAGGAAGACCTCGGAAGCACGTCGACTATTCGGCACGATCTCCATCGCCAGTTGGATTGCCGCCGATCGGAGCCCGGCGGAACACAACCACGTCCATGGACTATCCACCGGCCTCGGTGTCAGAGACAAAGATCATCACAGTGCCGCCGTACCCCAAAGCTGTTCGCAACGTAAACATTAGCTGCAAACCAATGATGGTGTCCACCGGGGAGCAGGCCACTCCGTCCATGAGAGACTGTGCTAGCCAGACCGAGAAGGACTATTCCAACAAGGTGCTCATTCCAGTGCCGGTGCCCATCTTTGTACCACAGCCCATGTATATGTACTCTGCTCCGTTCCCCGTACCCGTGCCCATTCCACTCCCCATCCCAGTGCCGATATTCATACCGACGACGAGGAACACCTCGCAGGGCATACTCAAGGAGATCAAGAAGATCCAGGACAAGATGCCCGAGGATCCGCTCGAGGCTGAACTCCTTATGATGGCCGAGATGGTCGCCGAGGAGAAGCACGACTCAGATTCCGATTCTGATAACGAGATAAAGCCGGATCCGGGCCTTGTGACCCTCCAATACCAGAACAGTCTCGAAGCCGTTGCCCAGCAGCAGCAGCAACAGCAGGTGGTTGACGTCAGTGGGGCTGGCCACAACCCCTATGGGGACGATATGTTGCAGATAGCATTAAAAATGGCCACGGGCGACTATGATAACCACCACCAGACTTCCACGGTTGATTTGGAGACGTCCATGACGGCCAATACCATCAGCAGTCAGTCGCCAATGGGCCACGACGGAATGGGTCAGATGGGAGTGCACCATCTGGATCAACAACATCACATGTTGGATGCAACAAATAGGTAAGCAAGAAGAGCCTTTTCTTAAATAAATATATACTCAACCTGTATTCCATTTGAAGGTCACCCCGAGGACGCAAGAGGGCTGGCGGCGCTGTCCTGGAGTCGCCTAATCGCAACAGCAGGTCGCCAGTTAAGCGGCAGCGTGGGGAAATGGACCACTCCGCCTTGCAGCAACAGTCGCAACAGGCACAGCAGCCGCAGGAGAAGCCCGATGCCCAGATGTTCCTTAAGTACACGTTTGGAGTGAACGCCTGGAAGCAGTGGGTGATGACCAAGAATGCTGACATCGAAAAGAGCTCCATGCGAAGGCGACCCTTCAAGACGGAGCTGCTGCAGATGACCGCCGATGAGCTGAACTACTCGCTATGTCTCTTCGTGAAGGAGGTGCGCAAGCCCAATGGCACCGAGTATGCTCCGGACACCATATACTATCTTGTTTTGGGTAAGAGTGCGCTTTAAGCAAAGAAGTCCATTGATTAAATTAATTTTTTTTTTTTTGTACAGGAATACAGCAATATCTTTATGTGAATGGCCGTATTGATAATATATTCTACGATCCGTATTACGAGCGGTTTACGGAGTGTTTGGACGAAGTAGCACGTAAATTTTCGGTGCTCTACAACGATTCGCGTAAGTGAACCTTTCGCCATAAAAATATATGTTTGTCCAATAATATTTTTTTTATTTTTAATAGAATACATTGTCACCCGCGTGGAAGAGGAGCACTTGTGGGAGTGCAAACAACTTGGTGCTCATTCTCCACACGTCTTGCTCAGCACTCTCATGTTCTTCAACACCAAACACTTTAATTTGACGGTATGGCATTACTTGAAATAATGAATATAATAAATAATTAATTTTCAATTTTTTCGACATTACAGACTGTGGAAGAGCACATGCAGTTGTCCTTCTCACACATAATGAAGCACTGGAAGCGCTCGTCGCAGAATTCCAAAGTTCCTGGCTCCCGGAACGTGCTACTACGCTTTTATCCACCGCAGGCTGGTCTGGGTGAGTTTTAACTGATAAAACCATAAAACAAACATTTAATTCATTTTCTTTCTGAAACAGACGCCAATCCACGAAAAAAGAAGGTCTATGAGCAACAGGAGAACGAGGAGAATCCTCTGCGGTGTCCCGTCCGCCTCTACGAATTTTATCTCTCTAAATGGTAAGTATTCTATAATAATTTTTTTTTATTACATATAGCTAATTTCTGAATGAATCTTTGCAGCCCGGAAAGTGTCAAAACCCGCAACGATGTGTTTTATTTGCAGCCCGAGCGCTCCTGTGTCCCCGACTCTCCGGTTTGGTACTCCACGCAAGCTCTGGGTCAAGACGCGCTGCAACGGATGCTGCACCGCGTGAAAATGGTCAAGGAGATCAATATTGCGTTACTAACGACTTAATGGTTGGCTGGGCAGATATATATCAGAGTGTATGTGT
The DNA here is from genome assembly GCA_035045925.1 of Drosophila atripex. Classification (NCBI taxonomy): domain Eukaryota; kingdom Metazoa; phylum Arthropoda; class Insecta; order Diptera; family Drosophilidae; genus Drosophila; species Drosophila atripex. Next base: position 12,977,213 of record JAWNOP010000069.1, on the reverse strand, counting down.
AAGGCTTGTTCTGCAATATCACCCGAAGAGGATGCTTCGGCTTGGTGCTTAGCACGAGTTTGTTTGCGGGCAAAACCAAATAGGACTAGGAGCGAGAGTTGTGCTATATTATAAATTGTTTTTAACTTTTATACTTACTTTGAGTGGGGAAGCAGTGAGAGGAGAGATATTGTAAAAATTGTGAACGATTACCAAGTCCATCTCACTACCAATTGAACTAAAATAAACTAGAATCCAACAAGTAACAATCTAAACACCCAGGCACCCAACACACACAACATATAATATACACATCTTCAGACATCTTCATTAGGATAAGTTTAGTAGCCAGATCCACACACATTTTTAGTCATTACTTAAACTGTTTAGGCGATAAGGCGATAAGAAGGATGATGTGCCCCGACCGAAGAGCGGAGTGCCCAAAAAGTGCATGTATGTATGTACATAAGTCTACGATAGATGACCATACAGTGATTGTACAATGAGAGTTGTACATAAGATGCAGACCTTAACCATTAGCGGCGCTGATGTAAGTGTTGAAAATGTAAAATGCTGTACTCCTTAACTTCAAGATTTAGACATGTCTATATATTAAATACATACATACTTTGAATGGCTGCGTTTCGTCTTTTATTCTTCTGTTCACTCCGGAAACCAACTGGAACAACAAACAGACCCACACACCATCCCAAAACATATAACAAACAAAAAAAACTGATTACTTTCACAAGTGTTTCTGTTTATTGACACAAAAGGTATTCTGCTTTTGGTGTAATACATTTAATTGAGATGGTTAAGTGCAACACAACTCGCTTTTTAATTAGCGTAGAATAAAAGATGGAACTAAAATAAGATATTTATTTGTCAGCCCGAGTGCTCTGCTCCCAGTAGCTCCCACTCCCTTGGTCGTTCTCTGGTCGGGTTGGCAAAGTTTCAAGGCTAAAGGCGCATTCGATGAGGCTCTTTGTTGATGTCTTTTTATTTTTATTTTTTTTATCTATTATACCCTCCTCTCTGAAGTTACCACTCGGCGTCACCGTTGGATTTTTGGAACACGTAGTCTTTGCCGCGCATGTTCATGATGCCATCCTTAAGATAGAACTTCCATTTGTTGCGGGAACGAGTGATCTGTGAAATATTTGTTTCTAATTATTGCACTGATCTTAGAATCATCTAAAGATAATACAATTTACCTTATCGTACTGACAAACAATCACATTATCTGTTTCAAACATCTCGGCCGAGTCTTCATCGGTAACATCATCCTCGCTGTTGAGTGGCTCTTCTTCAGCAGCATCCTCTTGCTCCGCGTCCTCGTCATCATCCTTGTCCAGATCGTCGTCATCATCGTTGTCGATGTTATCGTCGCTCTCCTCGCTCTCGTCCTCGTCGGAGGAGTCTAGTGCTCCATCCAAGTGTTTCGCAGCAGCAAGATTTTCTGTAACGGAACACAGAAATTATTATTCAATTATGGAATATATTTATAAATTATGGATCCTACTCTGGTGATTGGCGTTGCTGAGGGCTGCATTGACATGCTGCTGCAGCACCGACGAGGCCAGTGTGGTGGGCAAGGACATTATGGATGAGATGAGGTGGGCCGTCAGTATCTGGGTTAGCTGATTCTCTTGCAACGCCGATGCTGGCACTTGAATGGTGAGCACTCGAGATTCAGAACCTGCCGACCCGGCTGGCGAAGGCAGAGTGATCTGCAAGATGAAGTTGAATCTTAATAATTTTAAAGCTTAACCTTAAGGATGGGCTGGAAGACTCACGTTTACTGGCATGATGCGGTTGGGGTCCAGCGATGCCACAATTGGAATGGGAGCCTGCCCACCACTGGCCGCTTGCTGCTGCTTCTGCATTAGTGTGGCTCCGGAGGTGGGATGCAGTGGTGGTGGATTCTGTGAGTTGACCTCTTGCTTGACGGGCCCCAGACCATTCTTGATCCCGCTGCTCGTGGCCATTGTGGCGGGCGACTTCATGGCGATCTTGTCCCCAATCAGGGCTGCGGCGCTGGTGCTACTGTTCAGTGGTATGGCCGCGGATGCGGCCTTCTTGGCCTTGGCGTTGCCGGCCTGCAAAACAATAAGCTAATTAGCACTACAATCCCGACGAATCCCAGGTGGACAGATGGCATTACCTTGTTGTTCTGCAGTCGAGGCATGTGCGATGTGGTGAAGTGATGTGGTGTTGTGGGTGAGTTTGTATGGTTGGTGTGTATGGTGGGTGGGGTGGTTCGGATGTGGAGAAAGCACCGCATTAGTCAATGTTTGTGATGAAGCGCAGTACATTGTTGTTGTTGGTTGGCATAGGGAAGATAAAGCAACATGTCTTAGTCAAAATGTATTTAAAACAAGGTTAGACACTTAAAAATATGAAAATATAAATGACTTTGATGAACTAAAGTTAACAATCATGATAGCAATGGGCCCACCTTTGGATTGTTGGCCACAATGGGCGGGGGGTGTGTTCCTTCGTCTGGGCTCAGCTCCACGGCCTTACTGGCCAGCAGTTTGTTGCGCCAGATCTGCTTCATCTCCTGAAGGACCTGCTCGTCGACGCCCTCGTCCAGGAAGGCATCGCGCACATTTGTGATGACGTCCTCGATCACGGCATGGTATACTTTGAGCTGCGGGTTAGGACATGCAATTAAAATTTAAAAACTTGACTCTTATTTTAATAATAAAATGTTTTCAAAAGAAATTAATTATAGGCTTCATTGTTGAGAAAACGAGTACAATTTTTCCACCTCTGGTTGTGGTTGTTTGTCTTACTTTGTAAACCTCAATTATTATAATTTTAACCACAGCTGTAAGTATGTACAGTATGTATGTATGTCAAATACAAGTACTAGTACATGGGTATGTATGCAGAAGAGTACCGGTATCACTTTTGTTTTTGCTGCAGTGTCCCCTCGAACTCGCTATGTTAGCACATACTTAGTGCTGCTCTATCAGGGCGATAAGAGACCCGATGCTGATAATGGCGCACGGCACGATGTGTATGCATAGGCGTACATATGGCTCCTGGGAAGCAGATTTTCGGGCAACAACCCAGGCCAACAAAAAATAGCAAGGCAACGAACGCAGGCAACACCCATACTGCCACCAGCACACACACAGACAGGGAGACAGACATACGCAGTCACGCATACAGACAAGTTGTCGCCGTTGCAGTTTCAGTATCGGTATCTTAGTTTCGACTTGGTTTTCGACCGTGTCCTCCCTGCCCCACGCTCAGTGGGACAAACTTTCACTTTTCCAGGTGGGCAGCAACGGAGCAGCGGGACGAAGGGGCTCGGCCCCAACTCCTGACCGCTTTTCTTCCATATGTCGCGCCGTACTTTCAGAGTGTCCGGTATATCTGCGTTTTCTGGTCTTCGCTGACAAAGGTATCACGGATATGTATAACTTACCACTGATGTCTGGCATAACGCCATTTGAACCTTTTTTTCCGCCAGTTTGATGCTTTTTATATTTACTGGCTCTGTAATTGACTTCTTCGTGAATTATAAATTGTTGGCTGAAATAATGGTGTTGTCGTGATGTCAAAAAACTTTATAATATCGATAGGTCGACATTGTCGCACAAAAATAAGTAAATATCGTATATCGATGTATTTTGGAAATTTATCGTTGGGGAATATCAAACATATTGAGATTAATTTTATTTTAATTAAATTTTAATTATATAAAACGATTTGTATATACAATATGCATGTTAAAATATGTATAAAATAATACATATCTAATGGCCCAAAGTTGCCAGACTTAAAATCGATTAAAATCGCCAGGGCTACAGAATTTTCAATGTAATGCTAAGCCTCTGTAAAGTGTCTGTTAGCAGTCTCTTTTTATGGAATCATGTTGGGATTTTACCCAAACTTTCGTTGCAACAGGTTATCATTTCTTCCCCTTTCTGACCACCACCAACAAGTGCATCCGGTAAATGACTCAATGTACCAGTCGCGACAAGCTATCTCTTCAACTTGGTAAAGATGAGTGGAGCAGAAACCAGAGACGCCGCCCACCGCGAAAATGTGAACAGGACTAGATCAAGATCACATCTGGACGATTCCATTCCTATCCGGTTGCTTCCGCTGTCAGTGCGTCATCAGTTGTGTGCCCACTTGGATGTACTGGATGTGTGGCCAGTAATGGCTAAGGAGGCGAAACTATACCCGTATCAAGTGGATCAGATACACCGTGAGAAACAGAGGGGGCGCTCGGCGTCAAACGAGTTTCTCAATATCTGGGGTGGCCAGTACAATCACACGGTCCGAACTCTCTTTGCATTGTTCAAGAAGTGAGTGTAGCAGTATTCGGTCAAAACTTTACTAATATCTATGTACATTTTAGATTAAAACTCCACAATGCCATGCGGGAGATTAAAGACTATGTCAGCGAGGACCTGCACAGATACATTCCACAAAGCGTACCCACAATAAGCGAACTGCGTGCAGCTCCCGATTCCAGTGTAAGGATAAACAATGGCCCATCTTTTCCTTCATCCTCGGGCGTGAGCAACTCCAACAATAACCAAAGCACAACGTCACCAGAAGATCCCAGCCTGGAGTCCTTGGGCAATATTCACATAAGCACTGTCCAAAAGGCAGCCGAGTCGCTTATGGAGATTGACTATATCGAGCTGGAAACTGGCACCAATAAGTGGTGTCCGGAAAATCGCCTGGGACAGGGGGGATTCGGTGAGGTTTATCGCGGACAGTGGAAGCAGATGGATGTTGCCATTAAGGTGATGAACTACCGCAGCCATGTTGACAAGACCCAGGTGGAGCTGCAGCAGAGCTACAACGAACTCAAGTATCTCAACTCAATCCGACACGACAATGTAGTGGCCCTATACGGCTACAGCATCAATGGGGAGAAACCATGTTTGGTGTACCAACTGATGAGTGGTGGCTCTTTGGAAAATCGCTTGCGAGCTCACAAATCGGATAAGTCACTTCCACCATTGACCTGGCGGCAAAGGTTCAATATCTGTGATGGCACAGCCAGGTGAGTCCTTGCCTTTACTTTCTCCGAATCAACAAATATTAAACAATCTTCATAGGGGCATCTACTTCATGCATACGGTCCGCGGTACGCCGCTTATCCACGGAGACATTAAGCCCGCAAACATCCTGTTGGACCAGTGCCTGCAGCCGAAGATTGGTGATTTTGGTCTGGCTCGAGAGGGCCCCAAATCCATTAATGCCGTGATGCAGGTGAAGAAGGTTTTCGGCACTAAAATCTACCTGCCGCCGGAGTTTCGCCAATCACAGCAACTTAGCACCGGAGTGGATGTATACAGTTTCGGAATAGTTTTACTGGAGGTGTTTACGGGCCGCCAAGTGACGGATCGCCTACCAGAGAATGATCTTCAGCAGGATCTTCTTCATTACGTTAAGCAGCACTGGCGGCACAATCGGACAGAAGTTCTAGACAAGCACGTCCCGACACCATTTGGTGCTGACTTGGACATGTGCTGTTGTGCCATTGAAACAGGACTAGATTGCACTGCCATAGATCCGCAGAATCGGCCGTTGATGAGTACGGTTCTCAATCGCTTTGCACCACATCGCATTAAACCCCAACCGATTTGATGGCGAATTTCGATAACCTTATTACTGATTATGACTTAAAATGTTGTTACTCAATTGTCATTTTTAAAAGAATGATACAATTATGCTTATAATATATATTTTATATACTGTTTTACTAATTAATGGTTTAGTTTTTATTATATTTTTGAAAATATTGGAAGTACTGCGTGTGTCAGGTATCTGAAAGGTCAACCCAATAATCTACTCGGAAATGTTACGTATTGATTCTAACGTCATTTTGGTTATAACTCTTTTTTCAATTTCGCAACACAATAACAGCAAAATAATACCGTTTTTAATCGTAAAGAATTCCGGCTTCCCACATCGATACGACCCTTTGTAAGTGTAGTCTTAGCACGAGAAAAATTCCCATTTGCCCATTTCACAACCGATACCGACTACAGACTAGGACGAAACACACTTGCAAGCGATATTAGCAATGAATTTGAAAAATTCCAAGTTTTTTAAGAGGATTCAGGAGCTGCGCCATTTCTCAAAGGAAAAGATACGAAAGGATCGTGAGCAGCGAACGAGAGTGACGCGCGCCCTGGACATGGCGCTTAGCGAGCAGCCGCATCGCGAAAGGGACTGGTATTCCCCGGGCCACTCCCCGCCCAATTCCCTACCTCTTTCCCAGCCGGTGATCAGCTCTCCGCGTCGCCGCCTCAAGAAGTTGCGATGCGCAAAGAAGAAGGTCGCTGCTTGCAAAGGAAGCCAATCACCGGATTACCGAGTCGCCGGCGGCCAGTGCTTGGCCGATGGCCCCCCTTTACAGGAACTATTGTCGGCGTCAGAGGCTAAACTTCAGGGCTACATCCAGCTGAACAACAAGTGCTACCGGGTAGAATGTCCCACCAGCGCAGTTCCAACAGCCGGCGGAGTCCCGGACGACGAGCGTACTCCCAGGTGACCCATTAAATCGCCCCTTTCTATTAATTTCTGGATTTATTTTATCAATCTCAGCGAAACAAAGAGCACCATTTGTGTCTCGAATTCCCGCTATGCCATGATCGGAAAGATATCCAAGACTCTCGGCTTCAAGCTGGTGAAGGAGTCCAAGCTGTGGAACATTCTTTGGTCGGATTCGTTTCCCGGCGTCGAACTATTCAAGAATATGAAGCGTTTCCAACAGATCAACCACTTTCCTGGCATGATCGAGATTTGCCGCAAGGATCTGCTTTCGCGAAACCTAAATCGGATGTTGAAATTGTATCCGCACGACTACAAGATATTTCCCAAGACCTGGATGCTGCCGGCGGAGTGAGTTGTATCTTTGTATCTCTAGCAATTGAAAATGAAACTTAATTCCCTTAAATTTCAGCTATGGAGATGCCTTGAATTATTCATTAAATCACAAGCGCACTTTTATCCTAAAGCCGGATTCCGGAGCCCAAGGACGAGGAATTTGGCTGACCAATGACCTGAAAACGATAGGACCCCACGAGCGTCTTATATGCCAAACGTACATTCATAGGGTGAGCCGGAGACCTCGAATTCCGTCCTCGAAAATAATCCCAGAAACCAATTCATTCCATAGCCACTGCTGATCGATGGTTACAAGTTCGACCTACGCGTGTATACTCTTATAACATCGGTGGATCCGTTGCGCATCTTTGTGTACAACGAGGGATTGGCTCGGTTTGCAACCAACAAGTACGTGGAACCCACTCCCGGAAACTCCAACGACCTGTACATGCACCTCACCAACTACTCGGTGAACAAGCGGAACTCGCACTACGAACTCTGCGACAACGACGACTGTGGAAGCAAGAGGAAACTGAGCGCGATCAACAACTGGATGCGACGCCATAACTATGACGTGGAAGAGTTCTGGAACAACGTGGACGATGTCATCATCAAAACGGTACTAAGTGCTTGGTCGGTATTGAAGCACAACTACCACGCCTGCTTCCCGGGTCACGACAAAATCCAGGCCTGCTTTGAAATACTCGGTTTCGACATTCTGGTGGACTGGAAGCTAAAGCCATACATTCTGGAGGTGAATCACTCGCCCAGCTTCCACACCAACGAACAGGTGGACCGAGAAGTGAAGCGTCCGCTAATCCGGGACACGTTGAATTTGGTCAGCACAGTGCTGGCGGATAAGAAGCAAATTATGCGCGAGGATCGCAAGAGGGTGAAGCAACGGCTGCTGAAGATACGGGGTGAACCGTAAGTTCTACTACGGAAAAAGTAACTCTGAATTCATTATTCTACATTCTATAGGGTAGTTCCAAGGCCACGCCTCAGTGCGGGCACAGCTTCGAAGGCAAAACTAAATGCCAAGACAACCAACCCAGATGCAGGCGCCAATCCCAAGAAGGCGGAATCGGAGCCCGTCGTTACGGGCCCGCTGGCCCAGCAGATTGCATGGGAGGAGAGTCATCTGGGAAACTTTAGACGGATTATGCCACCACCCGACGCCACCAAGGAGGAGTACTATTCTCGCTTTTACGGCCAGACCAATCAGGTTTCCATTTTCGCCGAGACGGCAGCCAGCAAGAAACGGGAGGATCTCGCCCGCAAGATGCGTCTGCAGATCGAGGAGAAAAAGGCCAAGCAAGAACAGATGCTGAATGGCCGGCCCAGGCGAGATCCCCGGAAACGGCAGTCCGTTATCCTGCCGCGTGCAGTGCGCGAGAAGAATCGCATTAATCTGTTCCGGCTGAAGGAGAACTGGACGCCGGGCTTCATATCAGAGGCGGAGGAGCGATTGCGGCACACTTGGCTTCAGATGCGCACTGAAGCCATCAAAACACTGAAAATCACTGAGAATGTAAGTGTTAATATTTATTTTCATAAAATTGTATGCTGTAACACTGCTCCCTAATAGGTATACTTCACTCTCTACGAGTCCGGCCACCTGACCAACACAGACATGGTTGTCTATCCCCATTTGTACCACAATCTGCAGCACGGCTTCGACATTCGAGAGAATCCCTGAGTGAAAGCAGCCTCCAAAATCCCAGTGTCTTAGTCCGCTTCATCAATTCGCCTTCTAATTAAACCTTTGACTATTAAACCTTCCGACACCTTGCACTCTTCCTGGATGGCGTGTTGTTAAATTGTTGAATATTTAAATTTTAATTGCTACTTGCTCCAAAAAAATAGAAATGGTTAGAGATTTAATATACATAGATGGTTAAGAATGGCGGTTCATAAACTTTGTTCTTAGCTAGAAGGATTCTAAAATTTTATCCGCCCAACCATCACATCGTATATACCTGCCGTAAAAATTGAATTCATATGTGTATGATCATAAAAAGATATTTAAAAAAGTGATTTTATTAATTGTTCCTTAATTTTTATAGTCGTTCGAATAGGTCAATTGTACGGTTAAATTTTCATAAATAAATGGTTTCTGTTCCTGAGTAGCGTTCTCTCTTGTTTGAATTGGAAACCGGACTGGCTATCCGGCCCTCGTCTCCGCATAGAACCAAACATCCATGTATATATTTGGCAGCCTGCCCGGCAAACAAATATCATAAACACTCGTCCATGGGCCCCACGAGGTGGAGGGGCGAGATTCAAGCATTTCGAGAGCATCCGCGGCAATTGAGATATTTCGAAATGAGAGGAAGATCGAAGAGATCAGTCAGCTGTAAGGAGCAGCCGCAGGCCAGTCCACACTCCGGAAAGACGCTAATTATTAAATAAAATAATAAAAACTAGAGTATTTTACGAATATTAGCGGCATGTTCAAGGTGTCACAGGAGATGCGTCTGAATACCCAGGCAGTCGGCCCCGCCTCCAATCCGAGTGGGAGTGGCATAGATGGGAATAGTCCGGAGGAGGGTGGTATTTTTGGACGCTACCAGCGCACGCCCGATGCGGGTGAGATCGAGGAAGTAAACATCGAAATGGCTATTTATACACGGCTCATTCTGACTTTCCAGATGCCTATCCCTCGGAGCCGCCACGGGTTTATGTGGCGCCCGAACTGACCGATGCCGGCAAGGTGCAGCTGCTGCACTTTCCCAGCGGAGCGGTCAGGGTCAATAGCCCTGTTGGTTTTGTCATCAAACGGAACGGCGTCAAGGGAAACTTTGAAGTGCGTGTGGAGAGCCCGACTGGGCAACCCATCCAGCCTGTCCATCAGAAGCAGCTGGACCCGGAGCGATTTCAGATCGACTGTCAGTTAAGTGCCGGAGCCGGTCTCTACAAGGTTCACATAAAGTGCAATTCTGTGACACTGCCGAGGTCGCCGTTCATCATAGTAGCCATTGCTGGGAGTCCAGAAGCTATTGAGGGAAAACCTATTGATTTAGCAGGTGGGTGACGTAAATAGCTCATCGTTTAATAATTTTATTGTTTCTGTATCTGTGTTAGTACCCAGCTTGGAGTCAGATGCAAATAAGGTTCACAGCCGGGGCTTGGGCCTCACTCACGTGAGCCTGGTGGAGCGCAACGAGTTCACTGTGGACTGCAGTCAGGCTGGGAACAACATGCTGCTGGTGGGGATCCTGGGACAGAGAGGTCCCAGCGAGGAGGTCCTGGTCAAACACTTGGGCCGGAATGTGCACCGGGTTAGCTACCGGGTTTGCGATCCCGGCGATTACATTCTGGTGGCCAAGTGGGGGGACCAACACATACCCGGATCTCCGTTCAAACTCAGCGCCGAGTAGGACTTTAAACATGATGAGTGTCAACCACTGCTATCATCATTGCTACCTGGAGACAGGTACACCTAATGATGATAACATTCAGCAAACTCTATGTGCTTTTTGTTGCCTTTTTCCCCCATCGCAGTTGGGTACTGATGCTGTCTGCGACTTTCAACCTAATGATGATGACCGGCACGCGTACCATGGGGGAAAAACAAATATGTGAGTCTACAGACAAGAAAACACAAATAGTTTCGAAAAAACCCAAAGTAAATTTATTTTGTTTAGTTATTTAAATCCACATAAATTGCCAAAACATGATACGTACTAGAAATATTAGTTTTAAAGATTATGAATAAAATATATTGTATTGTAAATTTGTTTCTATATATTTTTTGGAGGGAACACAATCTTTTGGCCATCACCTGCGGATGATAAAAAGAGGGGGAGCCACAATGATGTAGTCAGAGGAAGGCCAAGTTCTTGATGATGATGGGAAATCCATTTCGTTGCCCAAACGAAGCTAGAAATATTCTTGAAAAAGTTTTTCAAAATCGTTCATGTGAGAAGCAGCCAATATTCGATGATTTCAATGAAAATTGTAAGCTTATTACTCTATTAGAGACTGTAAACCATAAATACTTATTATTTATGCCAGCAATTAATATTGTCACCAATAAATTTTATATTTTTACAAATCTAAAAATACCTTTAAATAGTTTGCAACTTTTTGAAATTTTTCTGCCCTCCAATTCCGCGCTCACTTTTGGCTGAAACCCCAAATGGGATAATAATAGACGGACAAAATCTGGTGACCTTGTTATGGGGGTTTCCTCCCTCCCACCTATGGCTGTTGCGGCTTCTGGCTACGCCTTGCCCCGCAGAGAGGGGCCGATGTGCAAGTTAATGATGATTACCCAAAGCCGACGACTGTGGCAGCCACATTATCATTTTTTGTTATTTAGACCGCTAATGACGTTCGCATTTGGGAGCTCGCTGCTCTCTTCGCCGCGCAACCTAATGATGATGATGATGACCGGCAAATACATGTACGTGTGAGCTGTGTGCGTGTGGGTATGCTCCAACAAAAGCTGTTATTGCAGTGGGGCAGTTGGGGGTTGGGAGACTAAAGTTGGTAATGATGAGATGAAATGCGTTTGCTTTGTTGTGAGCCTTAACGAGCTGCGACAGAACGATGGAGTGGGACCTAGAAGATAAATTACTGATGACTACGATTCGGACGAATAGCCTTGAAATCTTTTCATCATGCTCCAGCAACATGGAAATTCAATTTCTAACGTACTACATCTTGTCCACCTATCTGGCAACTCTACTTCGAACCTTAGATACTAGTTGCACTGTTCACACCATGTTGCTCTCGCCGTTTTGTCAGTGTTGCCAGCACTGTTCTTCTAAAAACCAGCTAGATTTTGAATCTAAAAAACTTTTTAAAAACATGCAAAACATGTAATTCTTATACTAACAGAAGATATATTCATATTTTTTTCAGTTCTGTCCTACATTGGTTTATGACTGTTATAAATAGGTTTCCCAAAGTAACTAAGCGTGTGTTTTTTATTAAATTATAATATTTATAGACATTTATATAAAATAAAAACAAGTTAATACCATTAAAGTCTCACACTCGTACTTAAAAATGAGTAATATATTCTATTTCCCAAATTTGGTGGTTAACAGCTAACCTGCCAGCTCCGTTCGCCGTGCTGCTATCTCGCTCTCGAAAACATCATTATTTGGCAGCGCTGCGTTGGAGCTACAGTTTTTTCGTGTGTTTCCCTCTTGAAGATAATTAAAAATTAATTATTTGACTTATTATTAAGTTTTGTGGCTGTTGGGGTTGTGTACTGTTGTTATATTGGGGGCAAGAAGAGCGTAACCGCAAAACGAAATCGGCGGACAAAATCCGATGTGATGTACGTCCCTCTCGATGTGTGTGTGTATCTCTGTGAAGGGAAAAAGTTGTGCGTGTGTATTCAAGAAAAGTAACATCTCCCCCCGCAAATTACAGCAGCCCAATAGGCTCCCTCAATTGGCTCCCCATCGCAGGCAAGTGCCAATACCGTGGCGTCGGCGTCGCGCCAACGTTGGCGTCGCCAACTCGAACATCTTCATCCGCATCTCCACTCTTGTATACTTGAATTACCGCTTCATTTTGATTCCAGCTTTTGTCGCGTCCATCTCGTAGTTCGTCTCCTGAATGATATTTTCAACTTGTTTCGGGCCCTCTCTTTATATTTGTTTACCGTTGTAATGTGTTTTCGGGAGAGGCTGGTCAGTGCCAGTATGTGTGTGTGTGTGTATGTGTGCCGGCTTAATGATAATTGAAAATCAAAAATTATAATGACAGCGATATACTAGTTATATCAAGTTATAATTACTGAGGTGCTGAACGGTTCTAGGAACCTCACTATAGGTTAAAAATGTTTATTACAATATATACATATGTATGTATCTAAATATGACATCGGATACTGGCATGCATCATAAGATCTTATCGGTTCTGTTATCAAATATAATGAAATTTAAATTCGAACCGTTTTTTAAATCCTTTTTTTTTAATATTCAGGTGTAGATGCGTATACACTATGCCCGTCAATTAGATAAACCTCTTCATGTCCTGCTGCAGCTGGCAGACGAAGTTTGTTGGGCAATCCCAGTTGTCGGCAGTGAGACCCATGTGAAATGCCTGTAAGTATTCCTCGAATGGATTATAACTATTATTAACCTTACTTATCTTCTGACAGTATGAAAAATTCAACAAAAAGCGCCGACAATGGGAGGATAGTGGTGTACTAGAGCTGATTAAACTATGGAAAGTCTGCGCCTATGAGCTGCGCACCATCAAACGCAATGGCCATCTGTATGTGGCAATGGCCAAGCAGCTAACCTCACTGGGCGTCCCTGTTACTGCACTCGAGGTTCACTTTAAAGTCAACAATCTAACACAACGTTACAGACAGGAGCAAAAGACATTCGAGACCACGGGCATCATCAGCACCTGGAAGTTCTACAGTCAAGTTGATGATGTATTCAAGAGTCTCGCCGCACACACCGGTTACAAGTAAAGATAGATTTCCAAATTAGATTCAAACTGAACCTAATTATCTTTAATTTTTTCTTCATAGAGATAAACGAATGACGAGCGCGTCGAATACCAGCAGCTTACCATCTACATCCGAGTCACCAGTTTGGAAAAATCCAATGTCGCAACAAGAGTTTAATAGTAACAACACGGAGGGGTTCTATAAGTATGAAAATCAAACTGAAAATGCTGCGAATTTAATAAATAATCATCTGTTTTTTTGTTTGCAGGACCGAGTACGGGATGCATCGGCACTTTATGGACCACTCCCAGCCGCCTCCCAATGCGGGGAATGTGGACAATTTTATGTCCTCCTCGGCTGCTGTGGCTGCAGTGGCTGCAGCTGCCTCTGCTCGTCTGGCGGATAACAACATGGACCAGCAGATGAACACCGCCGCTGGAGGCAGTGGGGCTAGTGGCGGAGGCGGCGGCAATACCAATGGTGGCGTGAGCAACTATCAGAAGATCAAAAAATCCCACGAAGACTACGACAAGTTCGTTGACATAGTTAAGAATATTGTGGACACCCACAAGAGCACACCCGACAAGGTGGACACTTTTGGGGACTTTATCAAGTCGTACATGAAGCGCTGGCCGGAACGGTTGCAGGACGAAGCCATCAACCATATTACCAATTATGTGATCGTGAAAAACATGGAGCATAGTATGGTCAGTAGCCACAATCCTGAGGGGGTAAACAACCGACAATAACAATACAAGCAGGAGCCCAGCAACTGAGCTAGTTGTTGGACGGGGTAGCTCCAAATCCAGAACAAGAAATCGAAGGCGCAACTTAACAGAAGGCGAATATTACTTAAGGTGGCCAAAAGTTACTTAACCGCATCTGAGTTGTGGCCAAGCTAATTGGACAGACACACGGCATACAGTATTTTTTGTATAGTTAAAATATACAACGGAGTTTTAGTTCTCTGTGACCGCTCCCTCTCGATATCGAATTGACTTCCATATCGGGAAGCGGAAACAATCGTACATAGGGATCCTAGAGTACATTACGTTTAGAAACCATTTCCTACTGTTAGCTGTAAACTATTATACATAAATTAATAAACGCTTTAACGATTATTTATGAATGTCTTGGCAGCAGAGCATGCATATTATAGTATATATTTTTTTAAATTTTTCCCGCCCAATTAAGCAGTTCCAACTTGAATTCTTGTTTAGAGGTTTATTTTTGTTTCGAAAGTGCTTAGATGCGTTGTACCTGACATGCCACACTGTTGAACATGTTGGCCACCTTTCCGGGGACTGTGGGCGAAACCAAAAAGCGGGCGAATGTGCCGCCCTTACTGTCCGATAGTCGGCCGGGATTGATGACTAGACAGTCGCTTACCAGGCGAATGAAGTGTCGCTGATCACCGGGAAGGATAAGCACGTTTGGCAACTGTCTGATTTGGGCATACTTGAGTGCCAGCTGAGAATCGTAGGGCATGTCCTCATCCGCCGGCGGATAAATGGGGTAGAAGGAACCCTGATGGAACAAATGGTTGATGGCCCGATGCATTCGCTCGCCTGCATTTGCTGCAAGCTCGTGGCTCAGCAGATGGTCCACCACATCCGTGGAGGTGACGCCCAGTGATATGCCATCCAGGTCCACCATCGAAGGGTCGGGCAGCAGGTGCAGGTTAGGGTAGGTTTTTCGGAGAGTTGGTGGAGGCGTGGGGTACACGGAGTGAGCCATAGCATCCTTTTGGCTACTGACCATCAACACTGTGGTGTGGGACCCAACCACATCCATAATTCCAGCTATCATCTTCTCGAAGAAGGAGTCGAATGTTTCAGCCAGCTCCCCAATAGTTTTGTGATCTGCGTCCAGAAAGGGACCTGTTAAAACTAGCACGTCGGGTCTGTGGTCTTTCAGGTAATTCAGGAGGTCGTGAAGCGGCTCATAGCAAAGATCAGTACTATCTGTGAACGGGCCGGCAGCCACAACAAACTGCAGCTCCCTGTCAACTTTTAAGGGGTTTGGGGGAGTTAGTTTCCGCTCGGTGTGGATCTCCTCTACCACAAAGGAGTTACCCTTCGGAATGAACCCTTTAGCGAGCACAACTTGTCCTGGAAATATACTGCAAGACTTAATCCTCGAGAAATTCAGCGATAGGAAGCTGTTGTTGTCAATATCAGAAACGGATAGGAAAGCGGAATGGGAGTCCAGCGGCCCATCGTCTTCGGAATGGATCATGCCTACGGCGTGCAGTAAATGCAGGGCTTCGAGCGTATGTTTGTCTTGTGGATACCAGCTGCACTCGGCTGCTCCTTCAGCACCCAGCTTCCTGTCTATCAGCGCTCGTCCAGTGTCTACCAGACGATCATGCAGGTCATCACAACGCTCACTTAGCAGATCGTTCATGTAGCCCAGGTTGGCCACAGTCAGCGGGGCATCTTTGTGGAGAAGTTTCTGGACAACCGGCAGCGTGTGTTCCACATCCGACTGCCAGTTGGAACCGGACAAGAGCTTCGGGTGCCCAAAGGAGTCTACAATATCGCCGGGTTTGCCTTTGACTGCGTTGCCAGGGGTTCCTGTTTGATTCTTTTTTACAGATTGGGGAGTGAAGCTGGCGGGACTGAAGAGCACACCGCCCTTGAGCCCTGCAGGCCGGGTTGCCTCCTTCTTACTCTTGGGTGTGTGCATGGCAGAGGAATCCGCTACCGAATCGCCCATGTAGTCCTCCATCATGGGGTCGTCTTCAATGAGGCCGTATGTGGCAAGGGAGTTTGTTTCCGTGGCAGCATAGGACTTCACCTTCTGAGCAGCTGTCTTGGAACCAATCTTGTCTTTTCTAATCTGGAGCACCTTGCGCTCGAACTCTCCGAGGTTGTCGGTGGTTGGATCCTCGCCGTGCAGATGCGACAGACTGAACGCCATCCATTGCTCAACAAACTCCGTAGCGTCGCTCACGTTATACGTGATTGCCAAGTCCACACACCTCTCCACCACCGCATCCTCGGGCTCCACGCCCATTTCATCGAACTGCTGCTTTATTTCCGCGTCCATTCGAGGGTATTCCAAAACGAATCTTTGTAAAATTATAAAACAAATAGTATCTTTTATTTTGGCGGCAAAATCAACTGCGTTGCCAGATTGTTTAAGCACCTGCTCTCATATGGCCGTTGTTATCGATTAGTTGTGATATCGTCCATCTCTAGTCGGGATGCAACAGCTGTTTTCATTTAGTATTGACAAACAAAGCTCTTGTTTATTCCGTATCGCAGTGCAATAACCGGGAATAGTTTATATTCGAGTGCACGGGTTTATGTGAGGAGCTGAGTGCTGAACTGATTGATTTGCTATGAGCACGGACGATTTGCTGGTGCGCCGCGAGAGGGGGGATGACTCGCAATCCCTCTCACGATCTCCAAGTGCCTCGACTCTGGTTCCGCCCCCTACGGGATCTCCTACGGCGTCGTCTTCCGGGTCTTCCTTTGAGCGCCTGCGCAACACGTTCCGACGCACTGAGACCATCTCCTCTCAGATCTTCAGCCACATTTCTACGCAGTTCTCCAACGCAGCTGCTGCAGCGGCCGCTTCCGAAGTTATCGACGGGACAACAACCTACCCGTATCCGGATGAGTCCATTCCGCCCACTCAACCGATTCCTGAGTCCGTTGGGGATGCGGGTGTGCCATCTCCATCAAAAATCTTGGCCAAGAGAATGAAACGCGGTGAGTTTTGTCAAACAAAGTGTATACTTACGATGTTATGAAGTTTCTTATCGCAAAGTGATTAATCGTTCCAATGAATGTCGCGAATGTTTTGAATAATTTAAATTGAATTTAATATGTTGTTATCCATTATATGTATAAGATTTTCAAACTAAAGAAATATTGAGTTATACTAAGTATAAGAAAATAATAAAAATAAATTTCTACAAAATAATTTTATAATAAAATTAAAATCATTTATTTAAATCAACATTTACATGAAAAATAAAATGAACAAAACAATGAAGTTTCAATTTTTAAAACAAACTCCAGAAATAAAATAAAATAAGAGGGACCATGTAGTTCTAAAGTTTGAATAACGGTGGCTCACAAGAATAAAACGGCTCGAGTACCGCTAACAAAAGCTCCGTGTAAGTTCAAAAGCTCCGCATACTTGACAAATCAATAGGATAAAAAAGTTTGTGGCAGTCTTACTCAACGCGTACACAACAGGACATCGGTGCAACATCGTAGCGTCGTACACTTTCAGTTATTAAGTTAATTTTCTAAAAAGGATACCTCTTGCAAAGAGGTGGTCAAGGAACACACTTAACCCGTCACAGGACAGGTAAAGGCAACGCCAAAGGACGAAACGCAATTGAAATTAATTATCTGCTAATATCGATGCATATGTATGTGTTTTTTATGGCCAACTTCTCATACGCAAAACGGACGCCCCCGCAAACTCATGCGCCACTACGCACGTCCAGAGAAAGGAAGTAACCTTTGCAAAATGCGAGGACTCGTCGAAGATACGAAGAAGACACGGCTGTCGGCTGCAAATAACAACAATATTAGCAGTAGCAGCACGAGTGGTGGCAGCAGTCGCCTCAAGTCGGGGTCTACTGGAACTGGCGCCAGTGCCAGTGGCTCAAAGCCATTAAGGAGTGCAGCCAAAACGCCAACAATGAAGTCCACGACGTCATCGTTGGTAGGACCGGGAGCTGCAGCAGCCAAGAAGGAGCCTCAAACGTTGCAACAACAAGTTGGCAAGTCTGCAAAGTCCTCGTCATCGGCAGCAACAACAACGTCAGCTACAACAACCAGGGCGGTAGCGGCTAAATCGCAAAAGGGTCAGAATCCACCCCCACAACAAGTGCAACCTCAAAACGCAAAGCAGCAACAGCAACCGTCACAGTCACTGCAGCAACCCCAACAATTGCAACAACAAACATTGCAACAACAGCAGCAACATCAGACAAACAACAGCAACACTATTGCGTTGCCGAAAGCTTCGCATGCCAACACGAGTGAGGAACTGGCTGGTGGTGTCCAGGACACCATTTACCTTTGCAATTTCCGGGTATCCGTCGACGGCGAGTGGCTATGCCTCAAGGAGTTGCAGGACATTGATGTTGCTGGCGGAACTGGCGGCCAGCAGGCGGCCCACACCACAGACGTTGCGGGTAACTCTGGCATCGGGGCCGGAAACTTCAGCACCGGCAGTTCCAACTCCAGCAAGCGAAACAGCAAACGCTTCTCGGGCTTGTCCACCGGGAGCAACGGTGGGGGCGCCTTGGACATCACGGACAATGGTATTATGGCAATTGAAAACCTTATCGGCCGTCGACTGTGCGACATGGTCCACAGCGGCACCTCGGCACTCGCCTCCCAGTCGCAGCACCAGAGTGTCGGCCTCTTCGCCGAGTGGTCGCATCTCTGTAGGTCGCTTCTTGTTGCCTCTGTTGCCTTAGCACGCTTCTACTTTGTAGTTTCTCTTCATTTCTCATTATCTGACTACCTAACTATCTGATTATTGGAAAGGATGGCACAGGTCCTAGAAAGCTAGAAGGTGCAAACAGAAACCAGAACATACAAAGAGGACAGTTTATATCCCTATTTTGATCTGATAGTTTCTTTTTAATATGTTCTTGTGGTTTCTTATCACTTCTTAAGTTGACTTAAGTCCTAATATTTGTGTGTAATCTTTATATCTTATCCTTTGAACCATTATGTCCCTTAACCCAAGTATGTTCTGGCCCTTGGTCCTTATTTTTTTACCGACCTGTGTTATCTTTGATTGATTTGCATGCCTCTTTTGCATTGTTGCACCTTTCGTTGCCTGCACACTCGTCTCGATGCGTTAACCTTCTGAACTGGCTTTATTATATCATATAACAAAATATACACTCAACACAACACAATACACAATAGAAATTCCAACAAACAGGTGGACGCCCCCCGTCCTTAACTGTCCTCAAACGTAGTTTCCCAACTGGGTGATTCCTTAACGGACTGTGAAGGACCCTAAATAGTTTGTTATCTGTGGAAAGGCAATTAAATTAATTATCTTACATCGCGGCCGCCCCTCAGTCTTCCTTTGTCCTCCTTGGGCCTGGCTTTTTCACGACTCGGTTTTTTAACCAGATTACGATCTTCGGTAGACTCGTCTGTTTCTGCTATTAGTTGAAGGTTTATATATATATATATAAATATTGTTAAGGAATTGGGAGGAATGTGATTTGTATCCGTACCTATTCTCACCCGACTGGGCCTTCGCCTCTCCGGTGAACTATTCTTCTTGTCTTCCGAACTTTCAGTCGCCTAATAATAAAGAATTTCAAGAATCTGATACTTTCTGATTACATTTCGTGACCTATACCTCTCTCCTGTCCTTTTGGAGTTGTTTCCGCCGCAGCTGTCTAGAGTCCACACTATAGACCCTGTCCATTTTCCTCTCCCTGTCCCTGGACACTGCATCGCTATCGGTGTTTTGCAGATATTCCGAATGGGTTGACATCGAGGGCGATCGCAAAGGCAATGGGGTCGGCGGTGATCGAAGCATGCTGCGCGGCGAGGAGTCTGTGGATACAAACGATGGGAGCACTTTCGTTACGCCATCTCGCTTTTGTTTTTCCTTGTGTTTCTCCACATTCTTGTGCTCGCCCTTTGAGTTGAAGGACAGGGGCATGCACTTGCGATTGAACTGACAGGCTATCGAGGAGCTGGAGGTCTGGGATCCGTTTGCTGCAACAAAGAGTTGCCATTACTAGCTTAAATTAAACATTCTTTTTACGACTTACGATCCTGCGACTGCGATTTGCCACTAAAGTGACTGGACCCGGAGTAGTAAGCTCTTTCCTTTCGTATCTTTTCCTTCTCGTGAGGTTTTGGTTCGTCGCGGGGCTTCTCCTCAGGACGCTCCTCTTTTTCTTTCTTCTTTTTGTGGCCCGCCTCCTCGTCCACAGGCTTCTTCT
This sequence comes from Drosophila atripex, assembly GCA_035045925.1. Taxonomy (NCBI): domain Eukaryota; kingdom Metazoa; phylum Arthropoda; class Insecta; order Diptera; family Drosophilidae; genus Drosophila; species Drosophila atripex. Next base: position 12,956,985 of record JAWNOP010000069.1, on the reverse strand, counting down.
TTCTGCCCTTTCGCATGCAGCAGCAAATGATGAGTAGGATGAGGAGCAGCAGGACCGCCAGAAAGGCGGCAATGCACCAAATCAAGGTGTCGTCATTGTCGCACTCCCGGCACTCCTCCACTTCCGTTGCCGATTCCTCTCCCTTGATGTCACCTTTGATTTGGTCGTGGTGCTCCTTTTTCGGTGGCTTTTCGTGCTTCTCCTCTATCTTCCAGTGATTGGCAGAGCGACTTAGCTTGCGAGTGTCCTCAATGGAGGCGGAATCGATCTCCATTTCGTTCGTCTCAGGCTCCTCTGTCTCACACTTCTCCTCTTCTGCCTTCTCACACTGCTCCTCTCTTGCCTTCTCACACTTGTCCTCCTCTTCCTCCGCCCGCTTATCCTCCTCTTCCGCCTCACACTTCTCCTCCGGCTGCTTCTGACTCTGTTCGATGGTCTGTTCGATTTGTAGGATGCCCCCCAAACCCGGGTAGAATTGCTCGTCCGTGTAGTGGAGCTGGACATTATCGTGAATCCAGTCGAGCAGCTTGCGATTGTACTCGCCTTGGTTCACGCCCTGAAATCGGTGGCAGTTGGTCAGGGTCTCGAAAAACTTCAACACAATGCAGGCGGAGCGGGGAGCCCTCAGATTGTAGATGCGCTTCTTTCGAAAGGGCAGATAAATGTTGTTCAGGTGGCCGTTCTCGTCCATTGCCTCCAGACAGGGCAGGGGAACAATCATTTGGCCCTGGTCCGTCGCCTGAATCTGACTCTGATCCAGAAAGGCACAACTGGAGGCATCATCCTCGGCCCGACTGGACTTCGGTGGCTTAAGAGGCTCGATCTTTGACATTTTAAATAGGGCCACTATGTCCTTGCTGGGCGATCGCCAACCATTCCCGTTCGTGTTGAGAGCCGTGCGGCATTGCCGGTAGAGCTTCACCAAGCTCTCCACAGTGTTCAGCTTGAGGCGACCGGCGTAGAAAGACATCTGGGCCGCCGGCACTAGGTAGAAGCGAAGGTAGCCGCCCAGGGAATCGTAAAGAGCCATTTGCAGGAGACGTCTCGTGTCGTCGTCCGACATCTTCTTGACTATCTGGTTGACAGTGTTGAAGTACCTGATGAGCATCTTCACCACTCTGTCACTGAACATGCACTGATTCGGATAGGACTTCGGCACCAGCAGTTCAAAATCTCGGCGGGCGGACATCAGAGCGATGTCCTCCGTGGAAAAGCAATGCTTCTCGGGGCCACTGAACAGATTTGTTCCCAGAAAATCCGAATCCGACTCCTTTGCACTTCTTTCGCCGTTTCTGAATCGTTGCACATCCAGAATCCATTCCGGGTGCTGCAAATCAAGATCCGCTTCCAAGGGAAGTTTGGGGGCGGCAGGATCAATTATTTTGTTGAAGCTCACGGGCTTCCCGCTCAGCCGTTCGTTGAGGCCATTCCGGTACTGACGCAGCTCAGAGTTGAGCATCGATTGCAGGGTCAGCTCGTTCTGGAAGTCGTTGCTTTGCACTTCCTGAGTGGACAGGTCGATGCTATAGATAGGACAGCCTCCGGGCGCCAGGAAGAACATCAGCCAGGAGAGCACATAAAAGTTCATTACTCGGTTAGAGTTCAGAGTTGTCAGTTGAAGTTTTGAAGCAAAAGCCGGCGCTGGCCGAGCGTTCAAATAATCCTGGTCTAATTACGGATGTATTGGTGTTGCTTCTTCTACATTTGCAGCTCGGGACACGGCGGAAATAGAGCGCAGTAATCTGGTCAACATATGCAAGCTGGTGGTCAAGGAACTGTTGGAACAGTCTCTCCGATATGGTCGCATGCTGGACTCCGATCACCTGCCGTTGCAGCACTTCTTCATCGTCATTGAGCACGTCCTGGGCCATGGCCTGCGGCCGAAGAAGGGTCTCCTCGGACCCCGGAAAGAGCTTTGGGACTTGCTGCAGAGCGTCGAACACTATTGTCCGGAGGCGCAGGACATCACGGCCAGCGTTAGGGATCTACCCACTGTACGCACCCACATAGGCAGAGCTCGGGCCTGGTTGAGGATTGCCTTGATGCAGAAGAAGCTATCGGATTACCTGCAGGCTCTAATCGAGCATCGGGAGGATTCCCTGTACGAGTACTACGAACCGCATGCGCTCATGATGAGTGACGAGGTCAGGATAGGACACTATTCGCGAGGATATACATTTATCTAAACCATCCTTTCGTTCTTCGAGCAGATCGTTGTGATAATGGGCATTCTGGTGGGCTTGAATGTGATCGACTGCAACCTCTGCGTTAAGGAGGAGGATCTGGACTCACAGCAGGGCGTTATTGATTTCTCGCTGTACCTACGCTCTAGTTCCCGGAACGCAGATGCTCCCCCGGAGGACAGTGCTCCACCAGCCCTTCTGGATGCCACCGGGCAGGGCAACATGATTGCCGTGCTGGACCAGAAAAACTACATCGAGGAGCTCAACAGGCACCTCAAGTGCGTTGCTAAGGCCATCGCTTGAGGATTTTTGTAAATTCGTTTCTATTTTTAGCGCCACTGTGGGCAACCTTCAGGCTAAAGTGGAGTCTCTAACCACGACGAATGCTCTGATGAAGGAGGATCTGGCCATAGCTCGGAATAGCTTGCTGGCTCTCCAGGCAGAGAACCAGGCCATGCGACAGTCCTCGCAAGGAGGCGACAACACCTCCACTGGGTCAGGTGGCTCCTCGGACAAGGAAAAGCTAAAGGAGAAGGAGAAGGCTTCCGAGGAACTGGTGGAGGAACGGCGCAAAAACAGTGAGCTGGAAAAGGAACTGAAGCTACAGGTGTCCCTCAAGGCGGAGTCGGACATGGCCATGAAGTTGCTGGAGAAAGACATACATGAGAAGCAGGACACGATAGTCTCCCTGCGCCGCCAACTGGACGACATCAAGCAGATTAATCTTGAAATGTATCGCAAACTACAGGTGACTATAATTTCATTAAAATCAACTGGTTGAGCCGATTTGTAGATAAAAGGAGGAGGTATTACAGTATTTCTTTATCCTTTTTTCCAAACAAGTCGGGTTAACCTTTTTTTTACACTCACAACTCATCTGCCACATTCACCCACTCATCTGGTCAGTATCTTTGGTTTCTCTTTTATTTTCGGTTTAAGTTTCAGTTTGATTTTAGTATGATTTAGTCATTATTTTTAAGCAATTCGGCTTAAGCTGAAAGAGTCAAGTCAAAACATAATCCCCGTCTAAAATTCAACCAGGAATGTGAAGATGAACTCACACAAAAGGGCGAGATGGTTTCGCGCCTCCAAACGAAAGCCTCACAAATTGGTAACATTTTACAATCGCTAGAAAAGAAGTACGAATCGAAGCTTGTCGAGCAGCAACAGCACCACCACCATGGACCGGGAGCCGGATCAGGACCTGGAGCTGGCAGCGGAATCGCTGGCGGAGATCGTTCACCCAATACGCGACGGCAGCAAAATCTGGAGAAGTTCGAGGCGCTTACCAAGAAGCACAAACACGACTCTGGGCCACCCATGAAGCGGCTTCACCTCAAGATGGATCCCTTTCCCCCGTTCGATCCCAGCAAGTATAGGAAGTCCCCCCGACAGCCGGATGCCCCGAATCCCCAGGATGCCCAAGATGTCAAGGAGCCCAAGACACCGACGTCCGCCAAATCGCTGAACGACGAGTTGGCCGAAGCGGCGTCGGCGGTGACCCAGCACTTCGGAGGCGATGGATCCAGAAGCGACTATGTCTTGTGTCGGGAGCAGAAATCCCCAGAAAATACCTAAATACCCTTGTGTAGCATAAGAATCTCTGTTGAACCGGCCAGATATGGATTTCTCAATTAACCATCAGATCCTTTTTTTCTTGCCCGAAAATAAACAGAGATCCCTATTTTAAAAGTTAAGTTTAAACATAAAAGCATTATGATATTAATTTAGTGCCTAAATTGTCAAAATTATGCATTTATATTTAATGTTTACCGGATGGATCTCTAAAACCTGTCTTTATAATAAATACAATACTTTTCACCTGGATAATACTAAGTATCATAATGAACACCTTACATCTTAATTTCGAACGAAAAATGTAACCGATCTCTATTGCTCCTTCAGACCCAGACTCGCACTCAAAGTCCATGTCAAGGTGCCTCAAGGATATGAAAGCGCGAATGCTTATCACAATTTTAACGCCTCGAACCATAGCCCTATAGACCAGTGTGTACGATATAGAATGCCTTGACTTCTCCTAGACCAGAACCTCTAGACCTTTAGAGAATACCAATAAATAAATTGTTAAAGGTTTTGAAATATTATTGTACCCAAACTGTTAGCTTAATTATGTACCCAGAGATCCCCGTGTACTCAGATTATATTCGAGATTTATATTGAAAACAAGGCGTATGTATGTATATATGTATAGTGCGATTAAGAGGCTTCAGATGTTTATTATACATATGTATGTACGTATGAAACCCCCACGCAACCGCTTATATTGTAATTACACACTCAGCCTAGTCAAATACAAGTATTGTAATTATATAAATAAATATTGAGACTATATGGAATCTATAGATCTATCTATAAATCTGTAACTATACACGCGTTGAAGCATCAGCCTGTATTCTAATACTCTACTCTGATATCGATCCCAGAACAAAAATAAAACTTATCCTAACCCGCAGTTTTTCATTTACCACCCGACTAACAATGACATTTAAATAAAGGACCTTTCCAACGCTGGTACATCCATTATTTTCTTCGTTGGCAGGACTGCAAGGCCTCCTTAACCCACAAAACCGAGCTGATGGACAAACTGGAGCTCCAGAAGGAGGACATGACCAACATTATTGAGCAGCTGGAGCAGAAGTAAGAAGGCTGCTTGGTGTTTACTTTATTTGGGGATTGGACGTAAAAGGTGGTGGGCTATCTTGTGGCACTTATCTTAATGGATTATTTTGAACTGGATCAAGTTTAAAACTTCATCTATATTTCGTTTCTTACAAAAGACAAATTCCAAATATGCTAGATTGCAGAGAAACTATAGTCTTAACAAGTAATTCCCGTAAAAATTTGACTAAAGTATGAAATTATCTTATTTTTCTGAGGGTTCAGTTTTCGGATTATAGTTATCATTTTCATGTTTAAAATGTTTGCTATTGATTTTTGTTTCTATTAATCTGTTTTTTGTTATTAGAATATCATATTTAGTATATTTTATTATAGAATCTATATCTTAAAATGTAAAATGGGTTATAAATGGATAATTAAGAATTTAGAAAAGCTTACAAAGATTGTATTTCAGATATTTTTGTGAAATTGGCAGAACAAAAGTTCATTATTTTTATGCTTACAGGTGGAGCCATGATAAGAGCAACCTGGGTGAGATCCTGAAGAACACGTCGCAAACCCTAACGACACAGGTGTCGGCAAGCGAGGAGCGAGCGGCGCGGGCTGAAGCCGAATCCCGAATCGAGCGGGAATGGCGCATTTCCCTGCAAGAAAAGGAGTTAAAGCTAAAAGAGAAAATATCTTCTCTACAGAGCTGCCTCAAGGAGCTGGCCGATGAAAAAGAGCAAAACAATAGACTGAAGGCTGACCTGGAAAAGGCGCGAACCCAGTGGTCGGAGGCACAAACCACTCTGGAGGAGCTGGGAATTCAGCTTAGTGTGAGCCGGCTGAAGGTATCGGAGATGCAGGATCAGGAGCGCCTTCAGCGCCAATTACTCTCCGGCTCGGCCCAGTCTCTGCAGGCAACGGTAGACGCCGTGGGCACCCCAAGCATCTGGACACCCGACAACATTGCCACCCACTGCACAGCTTGCGAGCGGGAGTTCAATTTGACGCGACGTAAGCATCACTGCCGAAGCTGCGGGGAGATCTTCTGCAAGGCCTGCTCGGAGCACACGCTTCCACTGCTCAATGCTCAGGGCATGCCGGGCAAGCCAGTGCGGGTGTGTAACGCCTGCTACGCCAAATGATAACAAAGGAAATGTGTGTGTTGAACACCCATGTGTCCGAGTGGAAGTCATAGAAGCGGAATCCAGTCCTCCCGCAATATTATCTAATACTGCTATTTTCGTATCCTGAAATTCATGTTGAAGGATCATTGGACAACTTTTAATTCCAATTAAACTAATTGTTTGTATGTATTATGTATTGGGATTCTCGAAAAAACTGTTAATTGTAGCTAAACCGAATGTAAGCTGAAAAAGATACTTTCTAAAGATTATCAAATTTTGTTGTTTGAAAACCTTCATTACTTTATTCTTATTAAATAATGTGTCAAAGGTCCAAACTGATATTAAACATATTGATTTAAGTTATTTAATTGTTTCATTTATGCGTATCTTGCCAGAAAAGGATATCTTCAGAAAGAGCGTAGCTTGGTCAACCACTCTTTCTCATTTTATTTCAGGAAAAGGGCCTAACTTGGTCAATCCTTACGCGATCGGCGTATGTTAGACCATTCCTTGTATCTTCGAAAAGTATGATTCTCAATCATAACCTGGTCAACTTAAAGATTTTGGCAAAAACTCGATGCCCCATAAAAGGGTGAGAAACCGCCATTTCCCTCTTATGAGATATTTTCCTTCCTAACGAAAGGCATATCGGAAATATTACTTAAAAGCCGTACTAAAAATTTTCGCATTGGAATTGGAATTTCCCCATGTTTTTTGATTTTTTCTCTCCTTCCGGTTGTCATAGCTGTGCGAATTTGAATCCGATCGAGAAATAATGTACCATTTTGTAATCAGCGAATCTCCTGCAACATTTCCTTATTAAAAACATAAACTAAAAGCCGTTTTGAAAATTTTCGAATTTTTTCAAGGGGTACCCCCATGGAATTTCGAGATTCCGTCATTTCCCCGTTTTTTGATATTTTCTCTCCTTCCGGTTGGCATAGCTGCGCCAATTTGAATCTGATCGAGAAATAATGTACCATTTTGAAATCAGCGAATCTCCTGCAACATTTCCTCATTAAAAATATTAATGAAAAGCCGTTTTGAAAATTTTCGAATTTTTTCAAGGGGTACCCCCATGGAATTCGAGATTCTGTCATTTCCCCGTATTTTGATATTTTCTCTCCTTCCGATTGGCATAGCTGTGCCAATTTGAATCTGATCGAGAAATAATGTACCATTTTGAAATCAGCGAATCTCCTGCAACATTTCCTCATTAAAAATATTAATTAAAAGCCGTTTTGAAAATTTTCGAATTTTTTTAAGGGGTACCCCCATGGAATTTCGAGATTCTGTCATTTCCCCGTTTTTTGATATTTTCTCTCCTTTCGATTGGCATAGCTGTGCCAATTTGAATCTGATCGAGAAATAATGTACCATTTTGAAATCAGCGAATCTCCTGCAACATTTCCTCATTAAAAATATTAATGAAAAGCCGTTTGGAAAATATTCGAATTTTTTCAAGGGGTACCCCCATGGAATTCGAGATTCTGTCATTTCCCCGTTTTTTGATATTTTCTCTCCTTTCGATTGGCATAGCTGTGCCAATTTGAATCTGATCGAGAAATAATGTACCATTTTGTAATCAGCGAATTTCCCTGCAATTTTGAAAATTTTCGAATTTTTTCAAGGGGTACCCCCATGGAATTTCGAGATTCCGTCATTTCCACGTTTTTTGATATTTTCTCTACTTCCGATTGGCATAGCTGTGCCAATTTGAATCTGATCGAGAAAGAATGTACCATTTTGTAATCAGCGAATCTCCTGCAACATTTCCTCATTAAAAATATTAATGAAAAGCCGTTTTGAAAATTTTCGAATTTTTTCAAGGGGTACCCCCATGGAATTCGAGATTCTGTCATTTCCCCGTTTTTTGATATTTTCTCTCCTTCCGGTTGGCATAGCTGTGCCAATTTGAATCCGATCGAGAAATAATGTACCATTTTGTAATCAGCGAATCTCCTGCATCATTTCCTTATTAAAAACATAAACTAAAAGCCGTTTTGAAAATTTTCGAATTTTTTCAAGGGGTACCCCCATGGAATTCGAGATTCTGTCATTTCCCCGTTTTTTGATATTTTCTCTCCTTTCGATTGGCATAGCTGTGCCAATTTGAATTCGATCGAGAAATAATGTACCATTTTGTAATCAGCGAATCTACTGCAACATTTCCTCATTAAAAATATTAATTAAAAGCCGTTTTGAAAATTTTCGAATTTTTTTAAGGGGTACCCCCATGGAATTTCGAGATTCTGTCATTTCCCCGTTTTTTGATATTTTCTCTCCTTCCGGTTGGCATAGCTGCGCCAATTTGAATCCGATCGAGAAATAATGTACCATTTTGTAATCTGCGAATCTCCTGCAACATTTCCTTATTAAAAACATAAACTAAAAGCCGTTTTGAAAATTTTCGAATTTTTTCAAGGGGTACCCCCATGGAATTTCGAGATTCCGTCATTTCCCCGTTTTTTTATATTTTCTCTCCTTCCGGTTGGCATAGCTGTGCCAATTTGAATCCGATCGAGAAATAATGTACCATTTTGTAATCAGCGAATCTCCTGCAACATTTCCTCATTAAAAATATTAATGAAAAGCCGTTTTGAAAATTTTCGAATTTTTTCAAGGGGTACCCCCATGGAATTTCGAGATTCTGTCATTTCCCCGTTTTTTGATATTTTCTCTCCTTCCGGTTGGCATAGCTGTGCCAATTTGAATCCGATCGAGAAATAATGTACCATTTTGTAATCAGCGAATCTCCTGCATCATTTCCTTATTAAAAACTAAAAGCCGTTTTGAAAATTTTCGAATTTTTTCAAGGGGTACCCCCATGGAATTTCGAGATTCTGTCATTTCCCCGTTTTTTGATATTTTCTCTCCTTTCGATTGGCATAGCTGTGCCAATTTGAATTCGATCGAGAAATAATGTACCATTTTGTAATCAGCGAATCTACTGCAACATTTCCTCATTAAAAATATAAATTAAAAGCCGTTTTGAAAATTTTCGAATTTTTTTAAGGGGTACCCCCATGGAATTTCGAGATTCTGTCATTTCCCCGTTTTTTGATATTTTCTCTCCTTCCGGTTGGCATAGCTGCGCCAATTTGAATCCGATCGAGAAATAATGTACCATTTTGTAATCTGCGAATCTCCTGCAACATTTCCTTATTAAAAACATAAACTAAACGCCGTTTTGAAAATTTTCGAATTTTTTCAAGGGGTACCCCCATGGAATTTCGAGATTCCGTCATTTCCCCGTTTTTTGATATTTTCTCTCCTTCCGGTTGGCATAGCTGCGCCAATTTGAATCCGATCGAGAAATGATGTACCATTTTGTAATCAGCGAATCTACTGCAACATTTCCTCATTAAAAATATTAATTAAAAGTCGTTTTAAAAATTTTCGAATTTTTTCAAGGGTACCCCCATGGAATTTCGAGATTCCGTCAAATCCCCGTTTTTTGATATTTTCTCTCCTTTCCTCTGCGAATTTGTATCTGATCTATCCAAGAATGAGGAAATGGCGTTGTCTCGACGGAGTTGAAGGTATTTAATAATTGGTTTCAGTGTTTATCTTATTAGTTAACTTTTTTTGTCAGGTATTTGCAGATAAAATGAAGCGAAAATTGATTAGTATTTTTTTCTTAGAAATCCAGAGATAAATATTCTACGCTTCCGCCAATATTTGTATATCAATTTGCAATAGAAATACTTTTAAATTTTTACCTTCCCAGGCAAAACATTCCCACACGGTACAACAAAAAAACTGAAAGAAGACGAAGTTATAAAAAAAAAGAGTATTTTGATTTATTAATAACTAATATTAGTTGATTTAAAGAACTTATTTTCCCGATTTTTAATTTGTCGTTACTTTTTTAAGCTGAGTATCGATATTTCCGGCAATTCATAGTGAGTCTTGCAGCCCTGTCTATCGATAGTCACTTAGCCATGCAGCTCTCGGAGTAATAATTTTAGAATTTTTTTGTCATTTTCGTAGAGTGCTCCGAACCAAAATACATTAGTTTTAGATTTGTAGGTTTTAACTATGTTTAAGAAGTGAAGCGGCCCGGTAGCTGCATTAACCGCGGTCTGGTTAGCAGGAACTCAATTTGTTGGCGGCGGATTACACGGGCATCGATTTTTATTCGAAGTGAATGCTGTGGAATTTCCCACATTCAAACTTGCCACAATAAAAGCATTGCAGCTTGTAGTCTGAGCTTGACAGTACTTGGAGCGGAGCCATGAAGGACGGCGGCCACATAACACTCACACTTTCGACGGGCTCTGTTGACGAGCGGGGCAGGAAGAGCTTGCGGCGGGTAAACATTGACCGGAGGTGGCTCAAAAACGAAATAGTTTCGACATTATTGTTTTTTAGGCTTGGAATCAGCTACCGCGTTGTCAGCGTAACCTCATTATTTTGGGCATAACGGCCTTCTGTGGGACGGTGCTTCTATGCCTCAGTGGCGATCAGCTGATGGCCTCCAGTCTCAAGGACTCGGAAGAGAAGCTGCCCATAGTGGCGCCCTATCACATGCGACAACAGAACCCACACCATCACCCCTCACAGGACAAGGACCAAACCGAAGCCACGACTGCTCCCCAGGCTTTGGTTTCGGAAGATAAGCAGGCGCCGCCTCAGAAGTTGGAAAGTGATAAGGTAAGTGGCCGGGCCTATAAAATTAATTGATAAGTTCTTTATTGTCATGGCCCTCAGCGTTCAATAAGCTATTGTGCCATTAAGATAACAGTGCCTATTTTGGGTTTGATTTATTACTTCTTATTTCCGTTCAAATGATTTTACGATATTTATCAATTTCAGTTTAATGAGGCGTACGCCGAAGTGAACTCTGCTGAGAACGTCGTCCGTCTGCCGGAAACGGTGGCAGCCGTCCTTCCACAAGCTGTGGCCTTGCCGGCATCCGATAATACCAAGGATCAGGATCTGGGTGGAATTGATATTTTGAACAATGTAGAGGAACCCTTTGAGCAGCAGCCAAGTGATCCACTGGGCGAAAGTGAGCTGCTCGACCTGGCCATCAAAAATCCACTTCATCTCGGAGGTGTTAGTTTTAAGGAGCATCTGCACAAGATTCGTCCTCTCCTGGCGAAGGGACAGCACTTCCATGGAGCTTCCAACGAGCGACAATCGGCGGTGGTAGCCGCCTTTAAGCACTCCTGGGCCGGCTACAAGAAGTATGCCTGGGGCCATGACAACCTGAAACCCATCTCGCAGTACTCTCACGAATGGTTCGGCCTGGGTCTGAGCATTGTTGATTCTTTAGATACCATGTATATAATGGGCCTAGATGACGGTGAGTATTGTTACAGCTGTTTTGAGAAGAATGCCAGAAAGACATACGTTACCTTTATACGTATTTTCGTTTTTATATTTAGCTTTATTGTTTTTCTGAAGAATGTTGTCTTGATATCTAGCCTAGTCTCATTATTTTTTACTTTGTATGCAGAGTTCAAAGAGGCCCGCGATTGGGTGGAGAATTCGTTGCGCTTTGATACGAAGCGTGACGTGAATCTCTTCGAGGTAACTATTCGAGTGCTTGGTGGACTCCTGGCTGCCTATCATTTAAGTGGGGACACTATGTTCCTGGGCAAGGCTTCTGAGTTGGGCAATCGGTTGTTGCCTGCCTTCTCCTCACCCTCCGGAATTCCCTACTCGGATGTAAATCTCGGCGACCTCTCAGCCCACTCACCCAAGTGGTCGCCCGATAGTTCCACCAGCGAGGTGACCACCATCCAGCTGGAATTCCGTGATTTAAGTCGCTCCACAAACGTTTCAATATATGAACAAGTAAGAACTACAATGTTACATCTTAGAATTCCTTTAATTTTTTGTTGAAAATTGTTAAGGTCGCCCACAAGGTAAACGAAAAAGTGCACGAGCTTGATAAAAAACACGGACTAGTGCCCATATTCATCAATGCTAATACTGGGACATTCCGCAACTATGCAACTATTTCTCTGGGAGCGCGTGGTGACTCTTACTACGAGTATCTACTGAAGCAGTGGATTCAGACCGGCCGCAAAGACAATGATATGTGAGTAAAATGGTTAATAGGGTGCACCTATAAGCCAAAAGTAATTAGTTTCCCATCTAAGCTTTGTATTTCCAAGTCATTAATGGCCAAGCTTACCTAACTCTGCTAAACCTCTGCTTGTTTCAGCCTTATCTTGGATTACATGCAAGCTATTGACGGAGTGTTAACTGAGCTGATGCGTCGCACTCCGCGAGAACATTGGGTCTACATTGGCGAACTTATTAACGGCAAAGACTTCAAGCCAAAAATGGATCATCTGACGTGCTACCTGCCTGGAACTTTGCTACTGGGCCACCAGAACGGCATGCCCGATTCGCATCTGATACTCGCAAGGGACTTGATGGACACGTGCTACCAAACGTACATGATGAATCCCACCCATTTGGCGGCTGAAATTTCCTACTTCGCACTCACAGAAAAGGACGATCAAGATATTTATGTGAAACCGAATGATGCTCACAACCTGTTGCGGCCGGAATTCATTGAGAGTCTGTACTATTTCTATGCCCTGACGGGAAATCGCACATACCAGGATATGGGCTGGACCATCTTTCAGGCATTCGAGACCCACACAAAGGTCAATGCTGGGTACACATCGCTGGGCAACGTTAAAAACGCTCAAAACACACGCATGCGTGATCTGATGGAAAGCTTCTGGCTAAGCGAAACTCTTAAGTACTTCTACTTGTTGTTCAGCGACAACCGCAAGGAAATCGACCTGGAGCAATGGGTTTTCAACTCTGAGGGCCATCCACTGCCTGTCTATTCGCTCAAGACTTAACTAACTTATAATCGACTCGAACACGAAGTCGGCTCAACCTAGTTGGGCAACTGGAAACAATGCTGTCGGCGAATCTAGGCTGCAACATTCGTTTTACTCGTACTTGTACTTTAGCGCAAATGCCAAATACTAAGCTTAGGGTTAGGCTAAGCTCAGTTGGCCAATCGAATGAAGCAATGCCCTACCTTAGGATGGGTCGATTTGTCCAATTTGTAATTCGAAGGGGTGTTATTGTATGATTCTAATGTCATCATTGACCACATTCTCTAAAAAAAAAGCTGTAAGCTCCATGTCTATTCTAAGTTGTCCTAACTAACTAATTTACCTAACCTGATTAAAATTTGCTGGGTATATTTATATTTTTTCCGCCCCAACGCTACCGGTGTAGAAAAAAATCGACCCATTCTACAGATTATGTGAACACAATTTGAATGCCAACAACAGTGGTTGGCTGTAAAATACTTTGCGAACTGATAACTTTTACTTTGTAATTATTTATTTTCTACTATAAGCACATACTTTAAATTGATATTGGGCCATTGCTAACACATCTCATAAGCCGCTAGCATTAAAAGAGCCAAACATCAGGTTTTATCCTTGTAGTTGAATGTGTATGTTTGTGTTAGAAAGATATTAATTAGAAATTTAGTTGCACTCGGCACAAAGTTGATTTGTGTGAGGTACGAAATGAATCTCACATTGGTACAATACCAATTTAAAAACAAAACAAAAAAGCGGTGTATGCAACCTACCTGCATAGTGAAAAATAAAAGAAGATCCGATCAATAAAATTCAATAGTTTTTAAAATTGTATGGAATTTTTCTTTATTTGCCTAAGAAGAAATCTCTCTCTCTCCCAGTACAAACGCCAATGCATGAACTTTGATTGCATTTCCATTTATTTAGTTTCCGTTTTCAGTTGGGCTTTTCGGTTTGTTGCGTTTCAGTGAGATTTATTTTGAATCTTTTGTATTTGTTTTTATTCACTTAATGTTTATGACGACTATGAATGGATGGGCTTAATAAACTATCAAATATTAAAGTTGTTTCTTTTGCTTTGCTCTGTCTCTCTCTCCCTATGATGATGTTTTTTTTTTGTATTTTATATTGTTTTTCTTGTTTTTTTTTTTTTTAATTAAAACTCACAATGTTTTGTTTAAAAATCTTTAGTTTTCATTTTATGTTAAATTACATTTAGACACATTTAGCTGAACAATTGAAATGACGACACTGCGATTTGTGGGTGGCTGTTTTGGAAAAGGTGGCGGGAGGGGCGCCTTCTGAGTTCGATTTCGTTCTAAATACAACTTAAAACAGTTCTCTCATAAATAATCTATTAATCGATTTACATTTATTCAGTTTTGGATTGCCAACTTAAATTATGCTATTACATGTACATTTTTTACACGAGCGTTATTTGTCTTTGAATAATAACTAGAAAGTTTCAAACAAAGGTCCAAGATCATGCTACTCATACGGGACGCTGGACAGTTGGATAAGGATGAGGATAAGGATCTGGATGGGGTCAAGGATTGGGGGCGGGGCGGGGGTCATGGATGCGTGGCCTGAAGCACATCTTAAAATATGGTACCTCTTGAAGTTCCCTTACTGACTACGCGTAATACAAGCAATCCGTTCATGATAGAACGTATTGTAGTAGGTTTGTGTGTGTAGTTTGTTGTGTGTGTGTGTTTGTTTGTTTGTTTGTTTCTTTGTTTGTTTGTTTGTTAGTGGTGGTATTAAAGTATTAGTATCGTAATTGGTATGCAAACACCAAACACCGCGACCTGCGATGGGACCTCATCGTAGGGACTTACTGAGTGGGGGGGGGGCTTTGTTTTAAATTTTTAATCGTATTTATTATGTAGGTTTACAAGCTAGTCAGACATCTATATTTAAAACGTGGCACAAATCACAAGTCAGATTTGTCGCAAGATCAAGATACAATTGATACGATTCGTTAATTTGTTTTTTGTTTTTTGTTTCCTGTGGTTTCTCCTGCTCTCTCCTTCCTCCTTCGTCCTTACATCTCGCTATAATCGATCCGGTTTAAGTGTATAAGATATTATATTTAGATTTAATAATTTATAAATGTTTAAACTAAATTGGCTAAAATTGTGATTTTTGAACTGCTTTTGGTTTGCTTCGTAGTTTGCCATAGTTGGTACTCGTTAATCCCTAAGATCTTTGCATATTCTTTCCAATGACACCCGTAGCTATGCCGAAAATTCTTTACTCTCGAATTGAGCACGTCGATATAGGTTGTTAGGATTAGGTTTTATGTTTTATGTTTTAGGTTTTAGGTTTTAGGTTTGTCTGTAATATCAGAAGCAGTCGTACGTAAAGCGCTTTAAATCATATATCCCCCACTATGCTCTCTCTTTCTCTTTAAAAATGCTTAGCTATAATATAATAATCCCCTCGGACAGTTCCTGTGGCGTGACTGAAACTGATGCATGCTCTAACTATTTACAATCTTTTTTCCGCACCGTCGTGCGTAAATAAATATATATATATATATATATATATATATATATATAATAGATATATTATCTGGAATTGTGTAAATCGATTGGATGATGGGGCTTAATTGCTCTGTCTGATACTCCATCGACAACAAAATTGGCAACATGATTTGAATTGTTTCTCAGAATTGCTTCAAGTAACTTAATTATGAATTATACAACCAATTCGTATTTCCTACCCTTTGCGCGTGATTCTACCACTCTTACGTACATTTCTTGGTTTCATTTAAATAAATTGTCTAGGGCACTCGTCCCGATGTTCACTTAGTTACTGTAGCTACGTTATTTATTACTTATCGTTCCTCGATCTCGAGTGTAACTCTGTGAGAAGCATTTGATGCTATTCGTCGTTTAGTTTTCAATTCACCACGTCAATTGCTTTCTTGGCTTTATTATGGGTCTCTGTCGCACTATCATTGTTGCTTTCCCTCTACTCCCACTAGCTTATCATTGCATTAAGTAATCGGGTGATCGGGTGATCCGGAGGTGGTTTAAAACATTGTACACGATATTGGACTAAACAATACAAACAATAATTAAAACAATTTATGCTAAGGTCTAATAAAGGATTGTACTCAAAGGGGGTAAAACAATATTAAAGTCGGGGAAAACTAACTCGGTTCACTATACAATTGGGATTCGTAACTCTCCACCGCATTTCACAACGTGGTGGCATTAAACTCTAGTATCAAGCTGTTGGAGGCGTTGTCTGCCGCCGACGCAGCGGCTGGAACTCCTACTCCAAGTCAGGAGGTCATGATCGACTTGACTGGGTCGTCCAGGCCGCAGCTAAAGTCGTTCAGCTGGCCCAGGTGCTGCGCCTGGGACTGGGACATTGTCTGCATGTTCTGATGGTGGTGATGATGCTGCATGTGCTGCGCCTGCTGCTGGTGACCCTGCATCATCTGGTGCTGTTGCTGCTGCTGCTGCTGTTGGTGGTGGTGCTCCAGTAGAAGACTACTGCTGCCTCCTCCCGACCCACCGCCGCTGATCAGGCAGTCGTTCATCTCGTCGCCCATCTGGCGGCGTCTTTGATTCACCATCTGTTCCTGTTGGCAGCTCGCCAAGTTACCAGGCTGCCTCTGATCCTCCAGGATACTGTCTCCCAGGATGGATCCCAGAGAGAACTGCAGGGAGTCCCCGCTGTTCTGCAGGTTTAGAATGCTGTCGATGGCGCTGGCCACATGCCTGCTGATATCATCATCGTACTCGCCTCCTCCAGCTCCGCCCATGTGGCTGACCTGCATCTGCTGCTGCTGTTGGTGTTGCATCTGGTGCTGCATGTTGTGTTGGTAGTGCTGCTGCTGCGGGTGCTGTTGTTGTTGCTGGTCCATCATGTTGCCGTAAGTAAAGTTGTGTTGCTGCTGTTGCTGGTGCTGCTGCTGCTCCATCAGCATTTGCGGGAAGCCAGTGGGCAGCATGTCAGCATCTAAGAGTGGAACCTGCACATGTTGCTGTTGCTGCTGCTGCTGGGAGGACATTGGCGAGGAGGAGGACGACGAGGACGCCGTGCACAGCCGTTTGCTGCTGTTGTCGTCCTCCAGGTCGCTGCCCGAGCCCATCCAGCTCCGCTTGCGGGAGTCCCCGTTGACAAGCTCGCCGTTGCTGGTGCCACTGGTCATGAAGTCGCTGTAGTGCGCCTCCATGCTCTGCATCCAGCGCGGATTGTTGTCGCAATTCAGCTCGATGTGATGCTGCTGCTGCTGCGAGCCAGTGTACTGCGTCTGCTGCTGATGTTGTGGCGCCGCCTGCTGTTGCATGAACGAGGCATCGGGCACCCACATGTTCATCTTGGTCTTGTGGTTGGTAGCTGGAGATTTCGAGTCCCCAAAGATTTCGTCCAGATTCGACTCGATGTCGTGAGCATCGCTGCTGTTCTTCACATCCAAGTGGACGGGCGACTCCCCGAACATGGCCTCCAAGCGATTTTCCACCGACTTCTGCACATCCGAGTCGCTGCTGAAAAACTCACTGATCGCCGGATGCTGGTTCTGTTGCTCCGCGTCCATCACCACTGGCTGTTCCCGCTGGCCGCTGCACGAGGAATTGTTCTTCACGCCGTGGTTGTCGCTGGCGCAGCTGCTGTTGCTGCTGCTGGTGCTCTGGTTGCTCTTGTCGATGCAGCCGTTTGGAAACAGATCCGCAATGTGGTTGCTGTTATTCATCATGCTTCCAGTGTTGGAGTTGTCCATGTAATGCGATTGCTGCTGCTGTTGTCGGCTGATGGCCATATGGTGCTGGTTGCCATTCATCTGTGGCTGCTGCTGTTGTTGCTGCATGGGTTCATTGTTCATCAGATTCAGTTCCTTTTGCAGGCAGTACCAGCCGTCTTCCTGGTCCACTTGCTCCAGGTTGTTGCCTTTGATATGTTGCTGTGGCTGGTGCTGGGGCTGCTGTGGCTCCATTACATTTTGTTCCTGGTAGCAATTCTCAACACTCTTGGGTGCCTCCGACTTGTGTTCCACCTTCTTCATTATGAAACTGGTGGTCAGCTCAGATTCAATGTCAAAGTTATCAAAGTCCTTCTTGATGAACTTCGAAGACTCCTTCCCCTGACCATCGCCGTCGACGGACCCATTAACTGCCGGCTCGCCACCTTCGCCCTTTTCCTCTTGCTTAACGGCGGAGCTGTGATCCTGAGGCGTCTGTTTGCTGAATGCCTTATTGACATCAGCACTGTTCTTCAGGAGATCAAACCTGTCCACCACACCGTCAGACTGGGCTGGCTTGTCAAACGGTTCCTCCTTGATTTCCTCCTTAACTTTAGCCTCGGACTGGGAGTCGCCTTCCAGCGTGGAGGGAGCGTCGCTGTTCTGCTCCAACTTCAGTTGCTGTTCCAGTTCCTTTTCGGCAGTTCGAATGTCGTTGATTTCGCCCTTGAGATCATCGATCATCAGCTGTTGCATCTGGAGCAGCTCAGAGGTGCGATGTGGCAGCTAATAAATAATAGAAAAGTGGTAAATAAATAAACCATTCAAGAGGTTAAAAGTTAATAATAAACTTACAGTTGATTCCTGCATTAGTATCTCTTGGAACTTGCCGTTAAGCTGTCGGAACTTGTCCTGGAACTCTAGGGCAGTGGCCTCGAACTCCTCGTCCTCGTCAGAGTGCAACTCCACATCATTTTCGTGCATGCAATGATATCTTAATAGATCAAAAGCAGATGGAATTATAATTTATTTTATTTTGTTTAAAAAAGTCTCCACTTTACCTGATTAGCCGCTTCACTGCCTCATCTTTAGTGCGGAAGGGCTTCACATAGTCCGGCTTGAGGCAGCTCTCCTGATCCACCTCCAGTTGGCGCACGAATCTGCGAAAATAAAGACATTAGTATCGAGTTCTAATGTAGCATTGCTAGTTCTGCAATCCAGTTGGCCGCTCCACAGGAAATCGGCATTGTTCAACCAACTACTCACAAGGAGAGGCGTGCAATTTTGGGTTTCTGCGTGGGAATGTCATCCAGCTTGCCCGGCATGTACAGCGGCAGGCTCGGTATCGTCGGCAATGACGGCAATCCAATCGCTCCTGGCGTTATTCCAACTCCCACCCCCAATGACGAGGCCACAGGTGGCAGGATCGGTGTTGGTGGCGGCGGTTGTGGCTGCTGCTGCTGTTGTTGTTGCAATTGTTGCTGGGGTTGCAGGGGCGGCATTGAAAGTATATTGTTCACCTGCATCACCGAATTGCTGTTGTGAATGGTGCTGCTGGCGTTGTTGCCATTGTTGCTGTTGGCCAACAGATTTGTGGAGCTGGCAAAGATCAAGGGCGGTGGCCCGCTTTTGTTTAAAGCACCTGGCTGCTGTTGTGGCTGTTGCTGCTGTTGAACCACAGGCAACATGCTGCTCTTCTGTGGCAACATATTGATGGTCCCATTTTGAATCGGTTGCTGCTGCTGTGGCTGCTGGTTCAGTGGTTGCTGCGGATTATTGGCTTTGTTCCTATTAGCTGGCTCTTTGGGTTTTATTTGCAGTTGCGTTGGCTGTGGCTGCGGCTGCTCTTGCTGCACTTTTTGCTGCACTGGCTTCGGCTGCTTGCTGCCCGCCTGCTGCTGCTGCTGTTGCTGATGCTGCATTGGGTAGATGTGGATTCTTTGGGTGCCCGCAGCTGCTCCAGGAGCCGAAGCTGCTCCCGCCGTAGGAGTGGTCGAGGAGTGGTTGTTTGGCTGCACCACATTGGCCGGCACTGTTGTTTTCAGCGGTTCAGCTGCCTGCAGGGTGGCCTGCAACTGTTGCTGCTGCACTGGCTGTGGCATCAATGTGAAGCCATTGCCATTGGCCGTGGGTAGCATACCTTCCGGCGTGGGCACCTCCTTGCCGGAGGCCAGGATCCTGTGCTGCTCGGCAAAGAGCCGCTGCAGCGCCAGATGGATTTCCACATCGGTCATCGGTTTGTTGTAGGCGGCGATGGTTGTCGCATCGATTTCCGGGGAGACGGGCAGGAAACTGGACTTGTTCTGCAACTTGATGGTGAGGAACTGTATCTGCATTTGCACCTGCTTGAAGACCTGCTGCATTTGAGGCGTCAGTTGAATGGTCTGCACTCGAGACACCGTGTTCGGTTGCTGCTGCTTAGGAGTTGGCAACTGCTGCTGCTGCACCTGCAACTGTTGCTGCTGCAGTGGCTGGGCGGCCTGCTGCAGCTGCAGACCACTGACCACAGGTGCTGCTGTGGGAGAGGGAGTGGGTGTCGCCGTGGTCACCGTGAAGCTTGTCCTGGGCTGCTGCTGTTGCTGCTGCTGCAGTATCGCCGTTGGCTGTTGCTGCTGCATGGGCGCCGTAACTCCCACCAGCTTAGTGCCACTCGTCGTCTGAAAGGGTTGGATGCTGGTGCTCATCGTTGTGGTGGTGGTTGTGGTCGTCTGGCTGCAGCTGGAGCTGCCCACCACAATCATCTGCTTGCCACTTGCCACATTCGGTTGCACAATCTGCACCGGATTGTTGTTGGGCTTCTGCGACAGCGGATCCAACTTGGGCATGGGCTTCACCACACTGGCGTTCTTCAGGTTAGCCAGCTCCGAGGCGTTGGTAGGCGTGGCCTTTGGCTTCCTCACCGGCTTCTTCTTCACCACCGCTCCCGTAGCAGCTCCTCCCCCGCCAGCAGCTCCACTAGTGGCCGCCTTTGCCGGCTCCAGCTTGGCCTTGCTCTGATCTATGATCGGCGCCACATTGGCCACCTGCTTGGTCACCGTTGTGGTGGTCGTGGTGATGGCGCTGGTGGTGGTGGTCAGCGTGGAACTGGCTGTGGTCGTCACTGCCAGTCCATTGCTGATCGGCTGGATGGGGTGCACAATCTGCTGCTGTGGCGGCTGCTGACGCAGTGGCAGCGACAGAGTTAACGAAGACGAGGTAGCCACTTGCTGCTGTTGCTGCTGCTGGGCCGGAAGCGGATTGACGTCGTTGAAGTGGAGCTGACCCAACTGCAGGCACTGGGCCAGCTGCTGGGCGTTTATGCCCGCCGGGGCGATCAGCAGCCGCTCCGTGGGTCCGATCGAAGCCGCCGTCTGGCCCGCACTCATGGCCGTGATCTGGTTGGTGACACTGTTCAGGCAGAACAGCTGCTGGGTGCTGGGATCGATGGGCGGCAGCGCTATGTACCTTTGCTGACCGTTGTTGGCCAGCTGGGGAGCCGGTGCCGGGGCTGGAGTGGGCACGGGTACGGGCACCGATATGGTGGCTGGCTGGGCGGGAAGAGTGACGGGCACAGTGACTGGCTGCAACTGGGACTGCACTTGGCTCGAAGCCAGTGGCTGTTGCTGGATAACCACTTGCGAGTTGAGCGGCAGAGAGGGGAAGGACAGCACCTCGTTCGGCTTGGCAGGCAGCGAGGCCGGTGGTTTCATCGTGGTGGTGGTGGTGGTTGTGCCCGTTCCCCCGACTAGGTTACTACCAGGATGCGTCCCCTGGGTTGCCAGCTTCCTATTGTTGGTAACTGGAATGTGAATGGGATTTTAGAATGAATGAGGGATGCAAGGATTCCAGTTGTTACAATAGGATGAGAGGAGGAGGTCCGATCCTGATAGTTACACTGATGCGACCTACCTTTGACTTCTATTTTTGGAGCTGATGAAACCTTGGACAAGGTCTGCTGCTGCAGCTGCGCCTGGGGCTGGGCCTGCGGGATCTGGATCACCTGCTGCTGCGGTTGGAGTATGGTGGTGGACTGCTTGCTGGGATCCACGCGCGTGGGCTCGTTTATGATGGTCACGTTGGGCAGAGCGCCCTTCAGCAGGGCCTGCAGGATGAGCTGCGACTGGTGGTCTTGCGGATTGTTAGGATCGTGCCGCAGGATCAGGCGCTCACACTGCTCCGAGACGGTGAGGGTGAGACTGCCAGTCAGCTGGGGAACCAGCGCTGCCGCAGAGGCAGGTGATCCCACGGACACCGACACGTTGGCAGACATTCCCGTCAGTTGAGGTGGCAGGATGGTAGCTCCTCCTGCCGTAAGTGTCGGCGTGGTGGTCACCCCCGATGACTGTGTGGCACTGGCAGAGGTGGCTGCCGGTGTCTGTGGTGGAGTGGCCTGGGGTATGGTGACCAGTTGCATCTGCCTGCCGTCGGTGGCCAGCTTGATGGCCGTGGATTCCGCATTGATCGTGGGCGCCGTCGACTGGAACACCAGTTGCGTTGGCTGCGAGGTGGGCGCTTGCCCAGAGGCTCCTCCTCCTCCTGGAGTTCCACCCATCACCGTGGCTCCTGGCGGCAGGATCGGCATAATCTGGATCTTGTTCTCCACCGTACTGCTCACGGGCAGAGCGGACTGGTTGTGGTTCTGGACCTGCGAGATCTGGATGTTGCCAATCTGACTGGGCACTGCAGTGGCCGTTCCGTGGCTCAGCATCAGGGTGGAGTTGCTGCTGCTCGTCGCCGGCGACTGCGTGGTTAGTGTGATGGTGTTCACAGTAGTGGGCAGACTGCTGCTGGATATGATGGTGGGAGTGGTACTGCTGTTGCTGCTGCTGCTGCTGGAGGAGATCAGGGTGTTGCTGCTGCTGTTGTTCGGCGCGTCCGGCTTCTTGGTGTTCCTCCGCACGGCTGGTTTTCTTCTCGGCTTCACTGCAGCCGTGGCGGAGGCTGCCACCGATGCGGCTGTTGCTGCGGGCGGAGTGGGCGTGGCAATGGGTGAGGGCACCACCTGGGGCTGCAACGACATGCTGGGCAGGCTGATGCTTATGGTGGGCGTGGCGGTAGAGGCCTTTGCCGCTGCGGCAGCGGCTGCCGCCTGCTGTGCCAGATGCTGTTGGGCCTGCTTCTGGATCTCCTCCGCCGTGGGCAGTCGCGGAGTGGACAGCCCAAAGGGAGGCACTGCCGCATCAGCGCTGGGATCAATCTTGATGAGGATATTTGGTATTTCGGTGGCTGTGTCCGACGTCGCCGTAGTCTGCTGCAGTGGCTGCGGTGCGGGAATGGTCAGGGTGAAGGGCAGGCCATCGCTGCCGTTTTGGTTCGGTATGGAGATCATGATGTCGCTGGACGACGTCTGCGGCTGTGATTGTGACTGGGTGGGCTCGGCCGGTTCCGCTGCAGTTTCCAGACCTATGGAATAGTCCTCGTCGTCGTCATCGTCGCCCGTAATGCCGCAAAACTTCATTACATCGCCGAGATCCAGCTTCCCGTTGCTGCTCCTCTGGATCGTGGTGGGTGGTGGCGATGGCGACTTGGCGCGCACAGCCTGGGGAGCGGGCGCCGCAGCAATGGCTATCTTCGGGGGCGTCACCTCCACGGAATTGGCAGCCGAAGGGGTGTTTGCTACGGTGGGTACTTGCTTTTTCTTACGCGGACGTGGCTTCTTCTTCGGTTCCACAGCAGCCGCCGCCTGGACCGATTGCTGTTGCTGGGCCTGCTGCACCTGGGACTGGGTTTGCTGCAGTTGGTGCTGCAGCTGCTGGATCTGGGCCTGCTGCTGTTGTTGCTGCTGCTGCTGCAATTGGATGGTGGCCATTGCCGCCTGCTGCTGCTGTTGCTGCTGCAGCACGGGCACCGGCGTGGATTGGCGCAGTGGCTCCGGCGTGACAGCCAGCGGCACATGCGCCGGCGAGGATTGCGTAAAGAGCTCCGTGCTGGAGGTGGCCCCACCACTCGCCCCGGGGGCCTGCGGTGCCTGAAACGCAGTGGCTATCTGCTGGATGTGCGCCCCGTTCAGCTGGTTCAGATTAATGGTAGCTCCGCCCAGACTCTGCTGCAGGTGGGCCGGCAGCTGGGAGATGGTGGTGAGGCCGTTGGGCATCTGGATTTGGGCTGCCGCCGCCAGTTGCAGCTGGCCGAGGAGCTGAGGGTTCAGGGTGGCCGTCGTGGCGAACGGCTGAGATCGTGGCGCCTGCGCCTGAGCCTGGGCTTGGGCCAGTGCCGCATGCAGTCCCGTCAGCTGGGTGCCCGTCTTGATGGCGTTCTGGAACTGACCCGCCGACCCTGCCGTCTGCTGGATGAGGTTCGCCTGCGAGGACACAATGAAGGTTGGCGCGGCAGCCAGCTGCATGGTCGTTCCATTGGTGCCCACTATTCGCAGCAGCTGTTGCTGCGCCGGCTGTGTCTGCAGCTGGGGTTGCCCGCGCGGATTCTGCTGGATCACCAGCGAGGGGGTCGCCGTCAGCTGGGGCGTCGGTGGACGCAGGATGAGCTGCACACCCTGCGGATTCTGCTGCACCAGCACGGGCATCTGGTTGAGGAGCAACTGCTGCGGCTGTGTGGTTGTTGCGGGCAACAGGATCTGCTGCTGTTGCTGGGTGGGATTGCTGGCCGTTTGCTGCTGGGAGATCTGAGTCGCTCCTCCACCGCCGACCTTCTTCTGCTGCTGCTGCATCTCCTGCTGGGGCTTCGGCAGGATCTGTTGCGGCGCCTTGCCGGTCTTGCCGGTGGCCAGGCCCGTGATTCCCGCATTGCTGACGAACCGCTGCGTCTGCTGCTGTTGCTGCTGCGTTTGGGGCGCCTGCTGCTGCTGAAGTGGCTGCTGCTGCTGCTGTGGGGTGGTGGCTATCAGCTGGCCCTGCGGTCCCTGGATGAACTGAAACACCTGCTGGGCAGGCTGCTGCTGCTGGGAGATGGTGAACTGTTGGGGCAGCATTTGCACTTGCTGTGGCTGTGGAGTGGGTGGTTTTATGGCAGCAGCCGTTATCGCCCCACTCGGACTCGGGATGGGGCTGTCGGCTATCAGCGGACTGCTGCTCTGGTAGTGCTGGAACTGCTGCTGCTGCTGCTGCCCCTTCTGGCCCTTCGCCGGGCCCTTGCTACCGGTGACGCTGCTGACCACAGTGCCGGCCGTGGCGAACGAGGTGGGCGTACTGATGGCGGTGGCATTGAGCTGTCCATAGCCTCCTACTCCGACTCCTACTCCGCCTCCGCCGCCGGCTGCCACTGCCGTGGCACTGCTGATCGAGGTGGGTGCAACGGCGTTGCTGCTGAAGATCTGATGGCCCAGCTGCTGTTGTTGCTGCTGCTGCTGCTGGGTGGCCCGCTTAGTGCCCTTCTGCAAAAGGATAACAAGAAAGTCCCTTTCACTTAGTAAAGGATGAAAACATGAATAATTTCAAGGAATAACCCACCTTGTTGAGCTGGATGTTGTTGGAACCCACCAGCGTGGCATTCAACTCGTTGCCAATGGCATTGCTGTGCAGGGTCACTCCCACTCCGATTCCGGAACTGTTCCCGGCACCGACTCCGGTGCTCACACCCGATCCGCCCCCGGCGGTGGCTATGAGGCCACCACTGGTCACGCCGATGACCGTCGTGGCAGCGGCCGGCGATTGGGATGGGCTTGGCTGGAAGACGACGGTTCCAGCGTTGGGGCTGCCATTGGTGAACTGATGGATGGACTGTCTCCTGCCAGGCGTCGCCGCCTTGCGCTCCTGAAATGGCATAATGGAAAAAAGGCATAACATCTTTTAGAACCATTCTTGAGCGAACAAAAAAAAAAAGATACATTTTCCAAATGGCTAGGCAGACACTTTCAGGTGTCGTGTTTGGATTCAAAGGATCAACTTACGTGTTCCTGGGGATTGCTGTTGGCGTTTACTTGACTGCCACCGGCTACGAGCACCACATCCTGTGGGAACGGCGATAGCGAGGGCGATGGTTGCAGACGAGGGCTAGCTGAGATCGATGGCGATGGGCTGGGCGTCAGAAACGGACCCGGAGGAGACAATATTCCTGGAAGCAGAAGAATAACATGTCGAAATTAATATTTGCTTACACAAAAATCGCAAAGGGGGCACAGTTGACCCAAATAGGATGAGGAGTGTGAGTGAGTGTGTTCAGAGGTGTACAGGGAGGGCTGTGGTGGCATGTGCTGGTGGTTAGCGTTCATATCTGGAGCTGCAATCGTTTTTTGGTACGTGACCAAAGTGGCAACTGTCCTCGGCTTCTCTTCGGGTATCTTACAGACACCAGCAGCTAGCAGCCAGCAGCTAGCAGCTCAACGCATCTCCCATAATTGTCCGCCATTTCACAAAGTTGTTTACTCTGGCCCCGGTCCCCCTCCCTGCTCCCTTTGTGCATACAAAAGCGAGGCAACTTAGCACATTTTCAAACACCAGCTGAGAGGCCCCACTTAGCCGTACTCCAGTACACCAGTACACCCGTACACTCATACAGAGGCGACTAAACACAGATACAATTTGGTTTTGGGCCAGAACCAGTTTCTGGAGGCGAGTTCTTTGCACTTCTTCAGCTCGAGTATCTTTTTCTTTCATTCCTTTTGTTGTCGCTTCAGTTCTTTTTCATCTTCTGGATTTGGGTTTCAAGGGGTGGGTGCAAGTGGTTATCCACTCTGCCCCGCCCCCTGCCACGAGATCCATAATATTGGCCAACGGCAATGACAATCCCGACAAGTATTTAATTCAATTGGGAGTTGGCTTTCAGCAACAAGCCGCAGGCTCCAGCTCCAGAAGGTGCAAGAAGCTAGAAAGAGTTGAGTCAATGGGAGAGAGGCAGGAAAATCCTTTTAAACATCCTTGTGTACATATTTAATTTTCTCTTTTGACCAGGAGAAGCTCCATATGGCCCAATAATTCCTACATTGTTCAAGAAAATCGTATTAAACTCCGTCCATAACGGAGGGGGAAGGCCTGTTTGGCCTTCTGGATGGTTCGTTTGCAGCTTCCCAGGAATCATTTGCATATATTGACGTGCCGAGGACCAGGGGATCGAAGAGAGCCTTCAAAGGATGTGGGGGACGGACACCAGCTGCAGATGCAAGTACGAAACGAAGAACGAAAGGGAATATAATACACAAATGCCAACATCCTGGTAAGACAATATGGATACGGGAATACCCTTCAGGAATACATATTAGATTGAATATTTAGAAGAAAAACTACTACAACTGTTACTTGTTCATTATAAACAAGGATTTGGGAGTAGTAACCCGAGTATCCTTTTGAGTAATATTTGTTTAGAAAATAACACAAAATCCAAGCCAAAACATCTATATCCCTAAAGAGAGTATAGCAAGAAAGGGCTAGGAGGTGGATAAGCCAACATGAGCATGCATCAAAATCGACATCGTCGCTGGCAACTGAATGGAAGAAGTGCCCGGAGGGGACAAAGTGCCCGGTTGCCCTGCGAAGGAGGAGCGATCGGCCGTGTTTCGGAGTTCGGAGGAGTCGACTGCCTCGTCGCAGCATCATTATCGACAGCGAAACTAAATGCAAAAGAATTTAACAAGCGCCCCCTTGCATCTGCCTATACGACGTGGCCCAGTCCACCACTCCTCCCTCCTGGCGGAGCCGTCCTTCCTTCCATCCTGCCGCCCCTTATCCATTCATCTCCTTTGAAGCAGCTCCCCGCTGGCAGCTGCAGCAGTTGCCATTCAATCCTCATCACCAGAATCAGAAGATGGCATGGCCGGGAGCATGGGTAAACGGATGGGAGATTGGGGATGGCGGATGGCGGATGGCGGATGGCGGATGGAGGACGGAGGATGGTGGGATTATGTTCGTCGTGATATATTCCTGGCAACGAGTAATGCGAGTCTCTGTTGCCTTTGTGTGTTGCCGGTTGCCGTGGCAATGTTTGTTTCCAGCCACCAAAGGATTGCCGGGACGGGGAGGAACATACATACATACATCGGTGGTTGGGCCAGAAACCGAATCAAACGCATCAGCGCCAGCACCTCGTGTGTGCACCGATGAACGGCGGATTTGCGGATAATCCCGTGTTCAGCTTGACTTTGTCTCCGACGCCCCTGTCGCATCGTTTTCATTTCAATTTTGTAATTAAATTTCAGTCGAGCTAAGTCGAGATCTAATGCACAATATTTGCCAAAGAAACAGACTGTTGAATGGGTTTTAATTAACAAAAATGGCAAAAAACATCAAAGACTATGATTAAATCAGCGTTAGAGGTCACTCTATTATGGACGAGCAGCAATCTAATAAATATTTCAGACAAAACAGGGTCCTTTCTTGATGGTAGTAAGCCGTGTTATTAAGAGTCCGAAAGGACAGTCACAGCTCATCAAGAGCCAGTTGTCTCATAATTACAGTGTCCTTTTGGCCAAATGTATCCGACGATTGACAGCCCAGGATATCTTTGACACGAGTACTCCCTGCCAGTGGTCTTTAATTAAACAGTTAGCAGGCAAAAGGACCAAGGAGCAAGGACTAAGCGAGACAGAGACTTGGCAATTTCACACAAAGGCAGACCACAAACGCAGCTAACAGGGCGATTGGTGGGGTGGTGGGTGACTACAAAAAGAAACTAAAGGATAAATTGACAAGCAGACATAGATACACAAACACAAACACAAACACACTCAAAACACACACATACAAAGATACTCGAAACTTTTGCCAAGCGAGCCACAGATGAGCGCACTTTTGGCCACTGCCTGACATGGCCAAAATGGTTCTGTATGGATGTATGGATGCATGGATGGATGGATGGATGCTGGATAGATGGATGGGCGGATAACTGGGGGGCGGGTTGGTAGCCGACTGCCATTTACTTGAGTGTCTGGGTGAAAAACAGAGGCATCTCCACCACTTGCTGTCTATGAACGCCTTTGAGTGAGGGATGCACTCAGAGATACAAAGTCTTGTTTTTATTGACAACTATTATTTATTCTTTTCAAATATCAGAGATTGTAACAGAAAACCCCACTACTTACTATTTAGATTGTTAAAAATATTTAGTTATGTTATTATCTCTCAGTGTACTTCGTAGTTCCACGCTATATTTTTGCATTTCGTGCCAGGCAGTTGGTCGCGACTCGGCGCGAGAAGAATCCCATTTCCGAGGCACAATTCTGACTGAGTGCACACTCACAACCAGAGCTCTATATAGGACGAGTGGCAGTGGGGGAGGCAGGCAGACTAGTTGCCGGCCTGTCAAAGTCTGTAAAATTTTAGACGGTTTGAACGACAGGCCCCCCGACTCGGAGGAGGCAACACTTGGGCCACGAACTGCCAGCTCCAGTCAAGGTAGTGGCGGAGTGTTTCGCTACATTGCGCTCCTTTGGGCCACTGTAATGGCATTCCCTCAAGTAAAATATTTTCGAGGATGCCGCCAGAAAAGGTAATTTGGTTGGTTAGGGTGGGAAATAGTTCTGACTAAGGTGTATTTTCAAGTCAAGTGTTCAAAACTTGTTAGAATTGTTTCCACAACGTTTTTTTTTTTTTCATAAAAATAAATATTATACTCCCCTAAATAAAGATTTAATAAATTTTAATAAAATCCTTCTGTTGCTAATCGCAAAAAGTTCTATTCCAGCTAGATATTTAATGAAAATATAAATGGAAATGGAAGTTATTAAATATTCGAACCGCAATCAATATTTGTATCGGAAAACATCTAAATGGCTGGAGAGTATTTAGCAAACATAATAATCTGCTGCAGTCGACCGTAAATCACACACAAAACCAGAAATTCCCAATGAAAATGAGTCCATGAGTTCCACGCTGTGGAAAAGTTTTGCCAAATCATGCATTAATGGGATTTATCCACATTACAACCCACCCCTGCCCCCCTGCTATGCCGTCCAGTCACCAGACATAAGCACTCCAGTCAGCTTTCAGGATCTCCATGCCCACTCCCTAGAATCTTTCAATTTTTTTCGCTCCAGTAAATTTCATTTTGCCGAGCTACGAGCTACGAGCTACGAAAAAGTTTATTTATATGCTGGATGCTGTGCTGGATCTGAGACTGCGACTAGGAGTCTGGGACAGAGGAGAAGTCTTCTCTCAGGAGACCTCCTATTTCAGAACAGAAAGGAGACCAGGAGGCAGCCTTATGCTTTCGCATATTTTATGTGGCGGTAAGTGTATGCCTGTGAGCTTGTCTTTGTTGTTTCATTTATTCGGTTGACTGGCATGACCTCAGCAGCAGGACGGCAGCTCGACTCCTTTCCCCGCCTCGGTTGCTAAGTAGGAGCTGCTGGAAGCGGCGCCGCCATAGTCGTTTTTGTAAATTTCATCCTGCGACTTATTTTTCCCTCTCAAAGGACACTATGATTTCTTGGAAAAAGCTCAGCAGGAAAGCATCTAGCTTTCATATTCCATTTCATTTCTGTCCTAAGTTGACCTTAGAAGTAAGAGTTTTCAACTTTCGAAAAGGTAAACCTTATTAATATAATGAGTAAGATTTCAAATCGAAATATGAATGCCAATGGAGGGGAAACAACAATAATAATCTACTTTCTATCAAGAAGGGCATTCTTTAGATCGGTGTTGAAGGCTATTGTTTCTTTATGGTTGTTCTGCTCCTGTTGTTGATTCTGCTTGTAGATGGCTGATTTTGCTTCCATTTTTCCTACTTTTTCTGTTTCGTTTTCTGCTCCTGGTTGCCCGCCATCTGCCTGGCTGCCTGCCTGTCCCGCCCCTCGGGCTGTTCTATTGTCACATTTTGTAACAATGGCAGCCGTGCGCGCGAGTCAGACTCGAAAAAGGAGCCGAGTAAACGACTACCAGGAGGCAGAGGGCAGCCAGGAGCATCATCATCATCATCGTCGTCACAGCAATAATAACAACAACAGAAACATCCGCCATAACAAGGATGGGAGGAGAGTGGGTGGCAGGACTCGGAGAAGAAGCCTTCGTATGAACTGTTGATGGTGTTATGGCGATATGTCGCCGACTCGGACTCGACATCCTCACGCGTTTATAAGTAGAAGCGTATAAAAAAAAATATATGTATTTTTTCAGGGAAACAGGACAAGAGGAGAAAAGAAAACAATGTGACATCAGGACCAGGATGAAAGTACACCAAGAAAAACATAATAATCTGATATTAAAAGTTGCTAAATATTATTCCATGGAATTGGGGAAAAAAAAACACACCTTTTTCTCTGCCTGCATGGGAGCACAAAAAGTGACAAAAGGAGCACTGCGAGCTGGCTCCTCGTGGAACGGATAAAAATGAAATAAAAATCGATAAGTAGAGGCACGTTTGAATGCTCGCCCAATCCCCTCGCACCAAGCCTAATGGCGGGAGGAGGCTTGCAAGTCTGACGATGGCAGTGACAGTGGCAGTGGCGGTGGCGATGGCGGTGGTGGTGGGCAGACGCCGCTGATTCCACTAGATGTGCCTCGTGTGTATACTTTGTGTATTGTTTGGCAAATTCTTGGAAACGTGCTGCAGCTCCCCAGAAACTCCCCGCCATGCACATATCTATTTATTTTGTATGTCTCGCTTCCTCTTGTACCTCTCATTTAATGTCATTTAATGCTTGATAGTTTAGTTAATGATAGCAAGAATAATA
Source organism: Drosophila atripex (assembly GCA_035045925.1). Taxonomy (NCBI): domain Eukaryota; kingdom Metazoa; phylum Arthropoda; class Insecta; order Diptera; family Drosophilidae; genus Drosophila; species Drosophila atripex. Next base: position 12,926,005 of record JAWNOP010000069.1, on the reverse strand, counting down.
TTTTACCCTTCGACCCAAACAAAGTCAAAACTTAAACATTTCTATAATATCAGAGATCATTACTAGATGCCACAAGTGACTGTCAAGGGCTGTCCAATTAACCAAATGGAGTTGTTATCTGGAGCCTAAATTGATCCACAAGCCAACCTCCTCCGCATGTAGCGGACCAATTACGGATAATGCAGTCCGGGAATTAAATATTCATTAAATGACAGCCGAAAGCGATAAAAACAAGCTGACTGGCTGCTATCGATTAGCCGTCGCGGCCAATTGGGCCACTGAGTTATCACCCAACCGTCAGCGGATCAGGGGCTACGGAGCCAAGGTAGCACCACCGCCATTAGCCCCGCCAACCACCAAACCAGTTTCATTTCGCGGAGAAAAGTTGTAAATTAATTGTTCTGCCATTGAACAGGTTTCCCAGCCCCGTAGTTGAGATATCCACCGAAATCATTAGCACATCTTGGGGGTCAGAGAGGGTCGGAGAGTGCGGGGCTAGCTAGCACTTTGTGTGGTGGCTGCGGTTTGGCGTTTGCTGCGGTTGATGCCACAGCTCAAATGTCAGGACCTTCCCGGATCGTCAAAGGAAAGCCAAACCACAGCTTATAAGCGGTATGTGTGTGTTTTGGGGCATGTTTGGTGTTATAGCCAATTGAAAATGTATTATTCAAGCCTCAAATGAACAATTCTCGGAAGAGATTTCAGGCTCTTCAGGCTTCGGGCCTTTTGGCCTTCATCTCACATGTCACCCACTTGGCTGCGGCTCTGGCCCAAATCAGGGCAATCCACGCAGCCGTCTTAGCCACCACAGCCACGGCAACAAAGCCAAGAGTCCACACCTCACACTCGCACGCACCCCCTGGCTACAGCTACGGCAAATGTATCTAATGGATACCAGGCCAGATACCAGACAGCCACAGGCAATAACTTGACTACAGTGTACAAATCTTATTTGTTTATTATTTTTTTTTAAACATAATTTACATAATTGTTTTTAATAAATATTAGTTGAGAAACTTCTTAAAAGACACTACTTTAAAGTATTTCATGAATTATTTCATCTTCCGCTTCATCCCAGCTTGTTCTTTCATCTCCAATTAGCGCACACTGCCCACTGTAACCGAGTATCTAATGGATACCTTTTGGCTCCGAATCCGAGCAAGGCGAAGGGCCACCGAAAAGGTGCCGCCACAATCTCTGTATCCGTATCTGTATCTCTGTAGGTATTTGTGTGTGTGTGTGTGTGTGTGTGTGTGTGTGTGGGAGATGGCTAGTACATCAAAATGTGCTTATGTGTGTGCCCACCAGCGAAGAAGAAACAAAAAAATTTGTATCTATATCCTATTTGTTGTGTGGGGGATGAGGATGAGGATGAGGAGAGGGGGGGTGGGTTATGGGTAGTGGATTGGGGGTTGGGGGTTGGGGGCGGCTGTTATAGGGTCACACGAGCGCGCATTTCTTCACAATTTACGTCGTCGTCGACAAATGCTGTTGCCCTTGTTGTTGTTGTTCTTTTTGTTGTTGTTGCTCTTGATACAGTTGTTGTTGTCTTTTAGCTCTTCTATGTATGTGTGTGTATGTGTGTGTATCTGTGTATTTGTTATATTGACGTATCTGAGCCTCAAGACGTGCGCTTTACACTTCTGCGCCCCAAAAGCCACCAACAAAAACATAAAAAAAAAGCCCAATAAAAGCAACAACAACTATAACAACAAATAACAACAACAAGAACTATAGCAAGAGGCCAAACATCATTTGCACGCGTGCTCTTTCCGCTCTTCGCCTGACAAGAAGAGAGAGAGTGAAATGGAGGGAAAGGGAGCCGTGGGTGGCGAAGAGGGGGCGGGGTTATGGCCCACAGGCATCTTTGAGATACTCACTAAATATTTGCGGATAAATGGTGAAAATTTTGACGGATTTCTATGCACTGGCCAAAGGGTATCAACTAAACTGGGTAATGTGGATGCTTTTTTTATCTCCTCGCTGCAATTGGCCTTTTCTTCAACTATTTGGCCCATTTGGGCCAAGAAGAACGGTTAAGACGAAGACGATTTGTTGTCTTCCGTTTTATGATTTGTTTTGGCTTTTGCCTTTCACTTCACTCTTCACTTTCTGCCCAGGCTAGGGAGTTAATTAATTGAGCAAGTTGTGGCTTTTAAAAACGGATACGGATACGGATACGAGTGCGGTTACTGTTACGGCCACGTTTACGACGGAAGGACAACAACGACTACATTCATCGCGAGCCCGGCACGTACGTGAGACTGACTAGAAGCGCCTCTCATTGCACTCGACATTTTTATATCCCGATCCGATTCCGATTCCCAGATATATATGCCGTTTGCTCTCGCCACTGTCCCGGACTCCTTTTCGCTTATTCTTGTTGTTGTTGGTTCGCGCGCGAAGCCAAGAATGAGAATGAGAATGAGAACACGGCAGCGGCGGCGGCTTAGACTTCTCCGACTGGAGACCGAAAAAACAACAGAGCGTGGTGGTCACACTGGAAAAATACCATAATAACACGCAGCGGGAGCGGAAGGCAAGAGCCCGTGAGAGAGAGTCCAGAAAAATCGAAGCCAAATGAAAAGGACGAGAGGGGAGGATGGGGAGCTGCTCGCCATCGCAAGAAAACGTGTGCGGTGCACCAAACACGTAAAATCACTTAGGCCCCCCTAGTAGCATACCCCAGAGAGCCAGAGCTAGGCTAAGAGAGAGAGAGAGTGAGAGAACGGAAAAGCAACAATAAGGACCCTGGGCGGCGTTGCCAGATGCAAGACGCTGCATGATAACAGGTGGTAGCACTGTTTGACTGATAAGCGTGTTGAACTCAGTGGCATAAAAAAGATAATTTATAAACTATCCAATAAAAATGAATATACATAAAATGCCAGACAGCTGATTAATATCTATAGCCAATTTCAAAAACACAAATAGGGAGGGAAATAATAAGGTATTCATAAAATTATAAACAATCGAATAAAGAACCCCCTGGGGTTAGGCATTTTCGTAACTCACTCCAAAATTTCTCAGATTCTATTTGCCACCCCGCGCCACCTGGCGGCCACTTTTAGCGCTATTCGTTATGAGCCGTAATCATCAAACAACAAAAACGGTTAACCGACAAAAAATGAAACGAAAACTAGTTATACTCTCTCCGCAGCACCAGCAGCACGTGAACCAAGAGAGAGAGAGAGCCCCTGAGCCGGAGAAAGCATATCCGAAAGAGCATATTGGGGCTCTCCGGTGCGCAGCCACCACCAAAACAACAATACCAACAATACTGGCAACAACAGGGAGCAGGGAGCACGTCAAAAAGCAACCCTAGAATTTGTGTACAGCAATAACAAAAACAAGCGGCGCTTCGAATATGAATCAAAATATGGATATGGATTATAATCCAAGAGTAAAAATGGGGCACAAAACTCACACACACTCGAACAATAATTGGGAAGAAAAAGGATGATATATTGCATATTTTCCTTCTAAAGTTTGGTCTTGTTTTTCCGATACTTTGCTTTGGTTAATGGCCAATTTTATAGTTTGCCGACAGAAATCTGCATTCAAACACCCACCAACCACTCACAAAAGGTATATCAATTTGCTGAAACCTGTTAGGCAGAAGAAGAGAACCGCCAACTAGTAGGTACACACACATTTGAGTCTCATTCAATCACAACACAATTAATAAGCGACTGTTTATGGACACAAAGTCTCACACTAGATAAACTATTCCAATGATGTCAATAAAGCCCCGACAAGCCCGACAGGCCCATCAGCGTGCAAAGCAAAGCAAAAAAAAAAGTTCCCACAAACTCGCACACACCTTTATGGTTTATGGTTTGTTTTGTGGCTGGTGTTGTTTTTATTGGTGGTGCGGTGGTTGCTCTGCTAAATGGCGATAAAGATGTATACACACGTATCTAGATACTTGAGACTTGATATCGGCATTTTATCTCGCAGCTGAGAGACAATGACACCACAGAAAATTCGTGAATGAAATTTGTTCTTTATTAGATTAGAATAATTGAATATTAGGGGCGAAAAGTCGAGTACCCTTGGTCGAGTAAGGGAACTTATTAAAAGAAATTCAATGCAAATGGAAACGCCATGGAATTCCCAAGTTTCAGATGGGGCCCTTAGACTCTAATCGATATATTCCCTCTACGAAACTCTCACAAATTGTTGGCATTCCGAAGTTGTAGTTCGATACTGTGTGTGTAGTTTTTGCAAATCTTTGCAGCAAACCAACACTTAATTGAGTTAATAACAGACAAATTAAATTTCCCAGAATAGGGAGCGAAATATCTAATTGTTTTCCTGTAGAGCTTTTGCTTTTGGACAAAGTTTGCTTTTATAAGGAGAAATAAACGCCCCACGTTGGGCGCCAATTTTCTGCCCAGAAGGATGTGTGATGGAGTTTTGCTTTAAAAGGATTAAAGCATCAAAATCAAAGAAAACCAATGATTGAATCAAGAAACTGAGTTAAAACTTTATCCCCAATAAAATATTTTGCAAAATGCATTATCAGAATCTTGGCTTCGAAATCATGATTATTGCAATTTGTGCTGATTTCCCAGCAATCACTTTAAGTCGAAATGGCTGTGAAATTGAGATTTCCTACTTAAGCACAATTAAAATTAACTTCAAATGAAATCGTTAAAATTGACGGCAGCCATTAGGGGACTGGGAACGATGGTGGCCTGTCCAACCGACCGAGCGACCAGTAACCCATCCAACTCCGCCCCGGAACCCGGCATCAAGGCAATCTCGGATTCCACGCCAGACAGAGTTCACTTCACTCCCTCCTCTCCCGCTTAGTGCCCTATAAAACACCCCCTATTCTTGAGCTGGGCGGCGTTGAATGCGCCGCAATCAATTTGTCGACTAATTGACATACATCAGCCCAGTGGAGTGTGCTTAAAGCGCAATGAGAAATTATATTTTTAGCCTGGTAGCGTTCTTCTCTTGCCAACTAGCTTCCCTTGCTCCTCCTCCTCCTTCCGTGAGACCCCCCATCGATGCTGCCCGGCCATATAGCCGAGGAGTTCAGTCGAGCCGAAATGGAATCAAAACGCAAACACTTTACTGAAGTGGGAAAAGGAGAGGAAGGATGTCGAGAGGTCATGGAGCAGAACAAATCAAAAGTTAACAACAAGCTTCCCATAAATCTTGTTCATAAGTTCTCATTAGGTTCCGGGAAACACACTACAATTGAGCGAACTTCAAAAGGTGGTACATGGATATATGAGGGTATTGGATAATAGTTTCTTTTTCAGTGAAAACTGTATAGTTTATAAAAATGTAGGATGCTTCCTGTATCGATTTTTTACTGAATCTTTTCGAAGTGCACTTAATGGAACGGGCGAAGGCTATTAATAGAAGTTGTCAGTTGATGTACTAATTTTTCAGTGAGCCGCACATCCCATTGCCATTCCGATTGCCACTTCCACTTCCAAGCCCCTTGAATTCCCAGAGCTGTCTGTTTGTCACTCAACATATGGCGGGGATAATTAGTTTGCCTTCAGAGGCAGTTCCCGCAGCATCTCTGTCTGTCCTGTCCCTCCATCTCTTTCTATAGCTAGCTCCAGCTATCTTGGAGATGTGGGCACAATTGCATTTTGTTTCACATTTCCACAATCGCAGCGCTCGTCTGCAGCTGTCTACATTAATTAATTCCTTTGAATGCATACACAAAAACACATAACACACACAATACACAGTACACCCAGCACACACGCACCCACAATCCGAGTCTCCTGCCATCTCTTTCGATGGCAATAGCCCCATCTCTTTCGCCACCGACACCGAGTCTGGTTTGTGTGTACATATGTAAGCACTTCTGGATGTCTGTCGGTTCGTTGTTTATACGCTTTATGTTGTGTAATATATCAAATTGGAGGAGAGATGATGGCGAGCAATTCGAGATACATTTAATAAATATGCAGATGCACACAGGAACAGCGCACAGAGAGCCGAAAAGCAAAAATAGCATCAGAAATCACAAGTGAGGAGGGGATGAACACAGAATAATGGCACAACGGTGGGCTGGGGATTGCATTGACATTCAGCCGAGCACTTCTCACTTTCCGCTCCATCGTGTGGCAGGCAGGTCTTTAGATTGACATGACATTTGTGCGAACGCTTCCCGGCGTATCTTGAGGTGTGGCAGATCAGTTTTGACAGCATCAACTATGGCTGAGCAATGACAGTGACCAGAAAATGTCATACTCAAGATTTAAAACAAATGTAATGAAATTATTTTCAAGGGGTTGTTCTCAGTGTAGCTGCTGGGTCGTTTGAGGTAAGCCACCAAGAGCCGCCGCAATTAAGATTCCACTTACATCTTTGGTTTGTTTTTAATGCTGATTTATTTACACTCAGTTACGTGTGTTCTAGACTCTCGGATAGCCCTCGAAAGCATCATTATGCCCGCAGACTGATGAAGTGGCTGAGCCCATCAGACACCAGGCTCCCGGGGCAGGTAAAAAAAAAAGGGGCAAGATCCCTCCTCTGCGGTTTCAGTTTCTCGTTTCTGTTTTGAGCACCTGCCATGCCACATAACCCGACACTTGAGACCGAACCTGACCGAAACTGAAACATATTTTCCGTTTCACACCGCCACCTTATCTCTCACCATTTTTGTGGTGTGATTATGTTCCTTCCGCTCCGCCTTCTATTCGAGCAGTCCCCTGGCAGGACAGGAGACAGGAAGACCTGTTTTGATTATGCTGATTGCAACAAATGTTATAGCCATTTTCGTGCTTCGCTTTTAGATTCTCCATTAACGTTGGCTTAAACATTTGTTTGCACTTGACATTAGCAAAGTCATAACACAAATTTCCTGCCATGCACACCGACACAGTCACCGTCACCGTCACCACCACCAGCAACCAACAAAAGCAATAAAAATAAAGGGAAAGAACACAACATTGGAGCCGTTTTAACAAATTGCTGTCCCATAACTTGCCAACGGTGCTGTCACTTTGGCCATTTAGCTTTTGTTCCTTAGGCCTTGGCTTGGATTCACATTCTTTTTAAATAGGCTATAAATATTTCCGTGTTTTAATTCCATTTAAAGTTGCATAAAAAACAACACTTTCTGGCACCACTGTGGCCTATAGCCAGGAACCACTTCAGACAGGTTCACACAGGGGAGGGTATTCGTAGGAGGGGGCGGGGGGTGACGTAGACATCCACAACAAAACGGTAAAATTGTCATTTTCAAAAGCCAACGCGTGCACAGGTAGAGGCGACGAGGAGAGCACGTGAAAAAAAAAAAATACAAGAGCAGAAACATCAGAGACAGAGTTTAAAAAAAAAAAAACGACCTACCGGCTACCAAACGTTCGTCGCACGTGAAAGTCAACGAACTGGAACACCCCTTTTAGCCGTCACCCCCCTGAGCCACGCCCACCATCCCTCAGACCGCTGACTGTTGACAGTCAGTGTCTGCCAGCTCTTGGCCAACTCATGACAAAAAAGGTCTAAATTGCATGAACAACAGGTCCGGTCCGGCAGAAAACGGTAATACCATGACCATTGACCCCCCCCTCCACGGCTTAACCCCTTCCTGCCCAACACACTGCCGTTAATTTGTTATTGTCGCACAATTTGCGATAGGCGCCGCACGGCCATGGCCATAAGATGCCGGAGCGTCCCAAATCGAGTCCCGAAATGGCCAGACAGTCAATGCGGAGATAATCAACTTCAGATACAGATACTTTTGTTGCCGCCGGGCGATCAAGTGTCCATCTACGGGGGCGAATAATACGGCCAATTGAATTCCTGTTTCCCCCCGGATCCGGCTACACCGGAGAGATACTTTTTATGGGCCCTTGGAAAGAAAAAGGGGGAGGAAAAGGTTCGGTCGGAATGCATAAAAAAGAAGGTTCAAAGGATGAAATCTAAGATGCGGAAATTCAATTGCAAATGTCAGGAGATTCCAGATACTTATGCTTATTTCGATGGAGTTTCTATTTGGATAAGTGTTTGGATAAACGGATAAAAATGATTGTTTTATATTAGAAGTGGGTTAACTGAAGTTATAATTTATTTTTTAAATTATATTAAAAGCTATGGTATCTGTACTTTTTCTTGGCTATCAAATTAAAATCGATTATCGATTATTGTATTGTAGAGCACCGCAATCCACTCTTGAGTTTATGAAATAAATTGTACAACGAAATGTAACGACTCTGGGGGCATTTCAAAAACCATTTGAAAACGAGGGCATCCGTGAAGCTTCGCCATCCGCAATCCGCCATCCGCCATCAGCCGTCAGCCATCCGCCATAGACCGCCATCCACCCCATTGCCCCTTCGATTATGTTCGGTTCAGCGGTTGGCAAGAAAAAGAATTTAACGGACAATTTTATTTTGATTTCGTTACTCGATTCTTTTGACCAGATTGGCCCGGCTTCTCTACGTGTACGTTTTATGGCCAATACGTGTTTCGCCCGTCAATGAACAATGGATCGGTCTATTTTTTTATTTAGCCTGAATTTCAAACTCAAACCTATGCATTTAATATTAGAAAATGAACAGCAACGGGGTAGCATATGTGGGAGGTGGTAGAATTGAAACCAGAATCGGAATCAGACAGCCCTTTCAGCAATCATTCACTCAATTGATGTATTCGAATATTCACAGCGCGACATCAAAGGCGGGACGACGGTGGCGAATCAAAAGGTCAGGGGTCAGGAGTGGCGAGGGTAGATGGCCACGGGCCCAGGGACCAGGGCAGTGGCTGATGGTTGGATAGATGGCATGCTCTAAGCACATCGAGCGGTGTAATTAGATTGTCACACTGAAGTGGCCGCCGTCCTCAGCCGATGCCATTTCACTTTGGACCGGCCCGGCTCGGCCCGTCTATTATGCCCGCTCGACTGAGTCACCTCTCCCTGCCTGCCTGTCTGGCTCGCTGAAAATTCATAAAATTCAGATACATTTTGTTTACCCCTCCATTTAATCGACAAAACACTGCGCTCACACACTCGCCAGACATCGTAAAAGGGGTATGCTCTGGTCGCGTGCCTCGAGTTATATTTTATTTTAGTAATTCGAGCCACCGCGAAAGTGTCATATGCCCGCCCGGGCAGGCAGTGTAGGGGATAACCACTGCCCGGTTATTAATTAAATGTCTACTCGAAATGAATGCAAATAATTTGAACTGCAGGAGCCACAGGCAGCAGCACAGCAGGTGCAGGTGGACACAAAGGACGAATTGGAAAATGGATGGATGGCTGGGCGGAATAATATCAGAACTGTTTGATTGTTTCAGAGTTTCGGCACCTCATAGCTTTGTTATTTTATGTTTGATCTACAGTATAATATAATAGAGGAAAAATATCCCTTTTGTATTATTCCTATTTCTAAACCCTTACATAAAGGAAATAAATATTGTCTGAAATAATATCAGAACAGTTTGATGATTGCTTTTTTTTATTAGAGAGCTTATTTGAGAGTTTCTGCACCTCATCAGCACCTATTAAAACATATTGCTTAGGTGCACTTATTAAAAACATATAGCTTAATAACCGAGTATAAAAAAAAAGTTGAAAAACTTTTAAGAAATACAGAATCAACATTAAATTATTCCTTTTTCTATAAAACTTTTGCACAGAAAGCATTTATTAAGAAATCGTTCAATTAAATAATTTATTAAGATGTTTATTTTCAATTTTCTTTGAAACCACAAGAGAAAAGGTCCTAATTTTATTATCCTTTTTGCCACAATCTATGGTATGCTAGTTCATGCGTTACAGATTCATAGAATAGCTACTCATTTTGTTTATTTTTCAGGTATGGGTCGGCCTCATAGCTTTTTACCAAAATGGCCTCTGGCAGGGGCGAACTCAGAGGCAATTAGGGCGTGGTCGGAGCACCGGTGCTGAAACTGTGCCAATACTAACAAAAACACTGCCAAAAGGCAAAGAGAATCAAGTGGCGGGGCTGTAGTTGCACTCGCAGCTGTTTACAAAATGGGTTTGCTTTAGCATAATATTTAGATATTTTGCGGGCAAGTGTAAGAATTGATGGCAAACACTGCACGATGGGCACAAACAAGACAACAAAGTGCAAAAAATTGTTAATTATTTGTTTGGACACATACCTAAGCTAATCCGTAACCGTAGCTGTGTTTTGTTCAAATTGTAGTTAGGCTGTAGGAGAAAAAACCCTCATGCACAGGGATTATAAATCAATCGAAAGGTTTGAACAAACCGAGACGCTGGAGTGCCAATTAGTACGAAAACATCTAAGCCGCTTATGAGATGCAGCCTGGACCGAGCAATGGCTTTCTAAAAGTGGGAAATCAATAAAGGATTCTGGTGGGGTAAGCCCGCACAGAGCACTAATGGGAGTACCCATGGAAACTCTTGTTATTGGTTGACTAAATATTAAAATGAAAATTCTCAGAAAAATACCCTTTTCTATATTTATTCTCCTTTATCACGATAATGTTGTACAGTCGCCGAAATGTTGAAGCCACAAATCAAATAACCAGGAAGTGCTGGCTAAGGTCTAAAAATGGTTCACACCATGAGCCAGCACATTCGCAGAGTGTAGACAGATTTTGGCAATTAAATGAGTTTGTGGGTGGTGGGCGGTGGGCGGTGTATGAAGGCGGATAGGTGGCCCTTTCTCAATGGGTCAGGTCAAGTGGGTGGCGAAAATCAGAAAAACAAAAGTGAGAAATGCTGACGGCCACGTTGGGGAAAATGTTGTAGTTGGCCTATTAAAAGTCAGCAAAACGCTAAAACAATTTACAAATTTATTATTTATACTTTTCAGTGGCTTTCATTCGCTTGCCAAAAATACATATTCGATATCGGTCCATTCATGCATGGTGCACCAAAGAGCGAACACAATTTTATTGCCACTTGCAGCGGCATATTTCACATAAATCATTTTTTTTTTTTATTTTATAACTTTTTGTCAAGGGATATCGATTGATGCTTCCACCAAACACCTTTGCTGAGCTCACAACAGCTTATAAATGATTTTTTCGAGCCATTACACTGGGCTGTGTGTTAGGTGTTTGTTTGCTAATTGACCGACTCAGCTTTAATAGCGATTCGCGTTTGTGGTGTCTGGGGTTCATTGCCACGACATGCAAAGTAATCATTTATTTCGCACCGACTCGGCTCAACTCGGGGCAATAAAAACGCCAAATTGTATTAGCCATAAAACGTCGAGAATAGTCCCACAAACAGAGGGGACTTTCGACTTTCGGCACGAAAAGAATATATTTCTATACCAGTACTCGTCCAAAGTAATCAAATGCTATGAAATTATATAAAATACTGTAGCTCAGAAATGTCAAAGCTGTGAGTAGTAACATCGTTATAAGCCAAGTAATTTCTCAAAGCCCTTACTACCTTAATCTTGTTTTCCAACTCCATGCTGTCCTCTAAAAATGGTCCTCGTTACTTTCGTCATGGTACTTTCCTTAAACAGTTGAGGACCAAACAACATAACCTACTCAGTCTAAGCTTTTGGATATTTATTATTCTATTTGAATTAAAATTCTGTTGCGATTAATATTCTATACAAAAAAAAAAGTATGAAATGTAATTCCTGGCTCTTAAGGTGCATGCCGCTTTGGAATGGCATCCCTCTCAAGCTATTATTTTGACCGCAGCTGTGTACACATTCATTTTATGGCTATTTGTTGCCGCCTGTTCTTTTGACTGTCTGCCGTGGATCTGGTTTGGTTCGGTGGGTCAAAAAACGGGGACCGCAGGGGGTTCTGCTCCGTTGACCGGCAGGGGGGCACAGGCAGCAGAAAAAGGGAGGTTGGCAGCAGAAAAGTTGGTCGGTTCGCCCAGTTGGTTGCGCTTTGATTGCTTTGTGTCGTTGGCCCGTTCTCTGGGGCCAAATGGCTGGCTCGGAGTAGAGTCGAGTGACTGCCAGACCGCCAAAGTCCCCAAGTTCTATATTGCTCCTTGTGAGACAGTGTCCGAGTGTACATTACGTAGGAAATTAGTTTTAATCCATTTCCTCCTCAGCTCCCGCCAGTCTTGGCTGGCTCTGATTTTATGAAGCCATTTTATTTTGGTCCTCGCCGGCTCGCAGGTCCTTCAAAAATTGCGTCATAAATAAATAAGAAGCCATCTGCGGCTTGCTTTTGGTCCAAGGAATACTCAGAAAGGATCCCCTTATTTGTCAATTAGTCTGTCACGTGCAGGTTGTACATCATTTAGAAATCTCTTTCTGCTCCTGGCACCGACTTCTTGGCGGGGCGACCCGCCGCCATAATTACTCGAATTTGCGGCCTAAAGTATTGCGGCTCTCTTTCTACTCCAATTAAATGTTAAGTAACCCCCAAAAGGTCGTTAAACTTGAGTCAACCGAGCAGCAGATTGAGGTGGAGATAATTTGTGTCGGTAATCATTAGAAACGCAGGTTCTATTGTGGCCAAAACTAGTTACCAACAGGCGGGAGTGTGTCCAGAAAAGCTACCTTCTTGTGCCGTCTTAGTTGCACGTAATTATGAGATTTATTTACCTGGAATGACAAAACAAAACGAAATTGGATTAGCATGGGGAAGTAAACACACTTCGCGGGCAAGTTCATTAGCATGTGACTGTCGGGTTAACAAGTATCTGAGAGTGCAGGAGTATCTTATGGTTATGCCTTAAACAAATATTGATCAGCTGCAGAAATATCTGTCCTATAAGAGTGATTATAGTTCTATTAATCACTAGAAGATCTAATGCATCGAAGCAGGTAGTTTAGGGAGGCAGAAGTGGTCCAGATTACCTTTCGGAACCTAAAGGTGGTCCAGTAAACATAACCTCTTCGCGAGTGTATCTGTCAATCTTTGGTTCTTGTTTCCCTCCACCTGTTCTACCTATGCAAACACAATGAGCGGCCGAATGACAGATACACACACGCAGATACACAGATACAGATACTCATCCAGACGGCGATTTTAGACAAAAGAGCCAGAAGACGATGATGATGATGATTCTGTTGATGGTGAGGAGGAAAGAGCCACAGACACTGGACACAGCCAGAACAATGAGAATATGCTTCAGGTTGTTTGTGACGACAGCTAATGGATGAGTTTTGCTCTTCGGCCAGTCGGCTCTCTTTTCAGGTGCACTCCCTAGGCTAAAATCGGTTTGCAATTCAGTTTCAGATACATAGATACATTACTCCATTTGCCGGACCACCCATTGAGTTCCAATCTAACCTCCTCTCACTTCAGCTCGCACTTCCCATCGCCCCTGCCAGGGGCATCTTGCAATTATAACTTTATCCGTCTTCAATTTTGGCAAGTGTGCGAGTGCATCCGTTAGATACATGCTTACAACAGGTAATAGGTTGACTGCCTGCCTGCAACCGAACAGAGTCCGAAGAAGCAACAGAGAAGCAGAGCGGCGCTAAGTGGCTGGCCAATTTCTGTCTTTTTTCTCTGCATTTTTGTCCAGTTGCCCGCCAGACATGCGGCCAAAGACCTACCTGCGCAGTGTTATCCTGCGTAGCCACAGCTCTTCCCAAGATAATAGTTGTAGCTTCTTTATATTTTATTTCTTTATTTAGTTCTGAGATCTAAATACAATTGATAGTGTTCTCTTATGTTATAGTTCTATATCAACCGTAGCCGACCTTAAAAACCAGTCCTAATGGCTTGACCTCCATTGTATAGAATGTGTGGTGGTCACGACATGGATGGCATGTCTGTCAATAAGCTCTGTGTTTTCATTTCTCCCCCCTGATCCGCACCCCTTTGATTGAACTGCTCTCGGATTAGGAGGAGCTGCCTCTGCGAAGAGCAAGATGCCGATATAGCCAGCAGGTATTGTTTAGATTACATGCACCGTCCACCAACTAAGGTGATGGCAGATGCTTTTGTTCTTCACGGAGTACTCCTGTGCCCGGGGCTTATGCATGGGATTGGATAGCCTTCCATTGCAATCATTATTGAGCATTACTGGCTTGTTTTGCAGCTGCCTGGAACGGATTTTGCTATTTTTGGAACGGATTATCCCTTGGTAATTAGGGAAGCCCTTGGCAGTAATTGGTTAATAGCTGCCCGATCTGACAAGCTGGAGAGGAGGATTTGAGATTCGAGAGTTGTTTTCATGGTTGAGAGGTTTCCGCCATTACCCTATCATAACTTGTCAACAACACGCTGTTCAAAGGAAGGGAAACACTTCTCCGATGTCCTCAATGAAAACTGACACCAAGCTCACAATAATTGGATTATGAAACAAACTGTTGAATGACAATACTGAAATGGACAATCGAGTGGAGAACAAGAGGGGCACACAATCTGAGCCATTCATGCATATCATCATCATTTAACCCAGCTACCCATAACATACCCTTGGGCTATGCAAATGCCCCTGGGAAACGGACGAGTTGCGTTCAGGATGATGGGGGGCTGCTTACTTTCAAAGTCAGGCCACTCCAACTGGCCACCCCAGTTCCCAGTTTCCAGTTCCCCGTTCCCCGTTCCATAATATGCAAAGTTTTCTTCCACATTGCACACAAAGCTTAGCACACTTCCACTTTTGCTGGCCAGCCAGCCGGCCAACAACATTAAGGTCATTGTATCTCATACCCCCCGTTCCGAACTGGGTCAACTTCCTTGGGATTTGGGATTTGGGGATTGGTGATGGAGGAAGAGGAGGAGGAGGTATCCCCCTGTTCGTGCTGCTTTCGATTTTGTTGCAATTCGGACACTAGCCCTTTCACTCCCAGCAGCACGCGATGGCAATTAGCCAGAGTTTAGAAGCTCCAAGTGCACAGAGAACTGTAGTTTTCACTGAAAACTACTTAGTTTTTCCTCATCTTTCTGTAATTTATAAAAATTAGTAATTTTTCACTGTGCATACATGTGAAGCAGCCTCTGACACCTCCTACCACCTATCTACCATATCTTTCCAGCCCAAAAATTTGCGGCTGAAAAACGTCCGTAACTGACTTCAACGATCCGGAGTCCGGACACTTGTGCAAATGTTTACTCACTGAATTCACAATGAGACATCCAAAAGAATAAACCAAACTCGAACTCCGACTCGAACCATAAACATAACCAGAACCCGAACCCAGCCGAGGGGCACGAAAGCCACCAAGCGTGGCGGCGGAAGGCAAAAGGCAAACTCGACTACGGTTTTAAAAATAATAACCGATGGCGGTTATAATGTTCAAACATGCATATATGATACGATGGCCAAGTTAATAGAGCCTTTAGCCTTAAAAATTAAAGCAACTCTGGCTTGTTTAAACCTTCAATCTCCCCAACTCCTAGGCAGAGACGATGGAGCGTCAAGACCCTTCTAGCCAGAACATTCAAAGACCATTAACCCATTAACCAGTGCACTGTCCCGTCTCCCGCCTGAGTCTGCTAATGCGAATACGAATGTCAAGTGGCATTGTACAATCGAGAATGCACACATGAGCGATCCCCCGTTGGAACTGGATGACATGCAAAATGCATCCGCTAGATGCAGTAACTTGCCTCGGGCCCAAGGGGAGAAACCCTCCCCACTGCCACTACCATTTACTTGTCAATTCGGAAGCCCGACAGGCGGTAAAATTTTGTTAATAATGCAACTTGGGCGAGGAAATGTATTTCCCATTGTTCGGCTTGTGTTTGTCTCGAAACCCGACGACAGGGATGGGAGGCCAGTAGAGCCAATAACAAACATGACTCCAAGTATTGTAAGTGCATGTGTTACTCTGACGAAGTTATCTGGCAGGGGGCAGGGGGAGGGTTCAAAATCTGCTAATCCAGCCCGACAACGAGATTATGGTTGCCAGCCCATAGAGGGTTGCTCTTTTATTATAATATTTATTGCATAAATTAGCATTAAAAATGCCTTTTATTGATGGAAAAGGAAACATAACAATATTTCAAATGATATGATCTCTTGGAGTGTCTATGCCAGATATCTAATAAAAATAATATAATAAAAATAATATATTATTTTTCAAATAAATACACAAATAATTCGCACTCTCACGCTCTTCACTTTTCTCTAATGTAGAGAACTTCTGCGGTTGATTGCAACGTTGCCAGATTTCAAAGCGAGAGCAGAGAACACAGCCAAACGTCGAAAATTAATTATGGCTCCCCAGAACCACACACACAAAAACCAGAGCAGGAGCAGGAGCTGGAGCTGAAGCAGGAGCTGGGCGGGAAAAGGGAGGGGAATAAACAACATCCAACATATGCAGAGTGCAGACAGGACGACGACGCCAATGGAGTGTCGACGGTCGGATGGAGGAGGAAATGGAAGTCGAGAGGAAACAGAAGGTTCAAGTTGGGAGTTTGCGCGCCAGCCACAAAAAACCTGTACACAAATTATCTATAATAAAAATGCAAAACTTTCCACACGCACACATACACAAATATACATACATACATATGTATGGAGAAGGACAAACTTACGGATACGGATACGTGGTACATTGGAAAAAAGGGTTGAAGAAGCGACATGTCGAAAATCAAAAACTCTCGACTCGACTCTACTCTCCCGAGAGCCAAAACAAGCGGAGAAACAAACGGGATAAATGACAGATGAAACGCACGAGGAGAGCGGCTGTCTGCGTTTCGTCCTGCGAGCGAAGGTGAACAAGGAATATTGTTCTGGGTCTGGGTCTGGAACTGGGATTGCTAATGCTGCTTGGCCGGCTGGCCGGTCTCTATTGTTTGAGTGTTGCTGAAAACCGGAATAACCCCTAACAAAAAATGAAAAATAATGAAATCTGAACTACAACTATATTTTATAAATCCCTTATATTTTCCCTTTTTATATATTATTTTATTATTTTATATTTTCCCTCTAATCCCGTTAATATATGCATTCAATTAACGAACCATTAATGTTTAGTGCATGTCGAAATGCAGGATACCGACCGCATATTCATAGTCGCCATATTAGACATTCAGGCGGCAAAAATAATTTATGCCCAACTCATCATGTCTGCCCCCCCAGGCCACAGGCACAGTCCAGACTGGCGGGACGAATTCCGGGCGTGGATGATATATGGACAGCATCGGAAATTGCTTGATTAGAGGGGGGAAATATTTTGCAAGAGCAATTTTACCCCAAAGGACTTTTGTGGCAGTGTTAGTAAACGTGATAAATGGGGGGAGGGAATAAAAATCATAGCCTACTATTCAGAGCTTATAGAGTGAGATTAATGAATTAAAATTGTAACATTTTAATCCACAAATAAATAATAAATATATTTTTATTAGCTAGCTTTTAAATAAATTCCAAGCAACTGCATGTGAGTCATGTCTGTTGCTTTCACGAGGCTGGCACTGGCTAGATGGGCTCTTGGCTCGCTCGCGTTGCCATTGTTATTGGCGCTAATTCCGACGTGCTCCCAAAAACAATTTCCTGAGAGCGCACTCGCGATTGTCGTCGTCATCGTTTGGCTTTTCGTTTTCCACATCGTCGTCTTTGGCCACTTCGACTCGCCCCGATTTTTTAATAGATAGATACACATCGGCCGGTGGCACTGGTGCTGCTGCTGCGATTAACCCCCGAAAGGAAGTGTCAGCTTTTAATTCAACTGCCAAGAGGGCACTCCTTCAATTATTCAATTACTTTTTTTTAATTCTATATTATAATTCTCTGAACCTTAAAAATAGATTATCAATGTCTTGTCTAAGATCTACTAGGTAGAAACTGTCAACTTTTCCGCACAACCACCGCAGAAAAGGGGGGCACTAGCCACAAGGATTCGTGTAATTTGCTGCACAAGTCCCGACGACGGGAGATGAGAAAACTTTCTCAGCTTAAAATCAAAGCAATTTCATTAGGGAAGCAGCGACAGACAGCCGGAATTGGGTTGGGGGGGAAGTTAATAGCCCAATGCGTTGCTTTGGCAACTTTTGCCAACTTTTTGCTGGCCCTTTGTGTGGCAAGATTAATGATGTGCCACAAGGGCACTTGAGGATGACGATGCTGGCATTTCGTATAGCCGTAGTCACAGTCGTTCTATTATGGGCCGGAGAGGACCCTTCCCCTGTATATGCTAATCAAAATTGAAGCATTCCCTGTCTGTCCTACCGGCTCTGCTGGCTGTCGTAAATCATTAGACAAAGGCAAAAAATGCCAACAGCAATTAGGCACGACAAAGCAACAAATGCACTGATAAGACAACGTGGCTTCCAGAGAAATTGCTGGAACATGATTCGGAGAGAAAGAGATTCTCGGTCCTCACCCCCACATTCCGTCGTCTTTCGGCTGATAAGCAAATATGTAGCCTTTCCAGCGAGTGTCACAGAGGTTTGAATAAATATAATGAATACTATTGAGTCATAGAGCGAAACCTCATTACAAGATAAATAATAATCCCAGTTTCCAAAACAATATTTTTTGATATTATTCTATTAGCAGGCAAGTATGACAAACAGTGCTATCGAGTTGCAATAAAACAATGTGAATTTTAATAGCACTTAATGGCCCGGAAAATCGATTTCACCTTTAACAGCATTTAATGGCGCTTTGTCACGCGTCCCACCGAAGACACCGCGAAAATCGGATCAACTTTATCCGCAAAATGCCCATTTGCTTGCCTCAAGCGACAATAACAATCAATCAGCCGGTAGAGGGAAAAATTTCCAGTGTAAACAGCGCCAACACCTCCGCTCACACGACTTTATCTGCCCGGCCCTGGCTTGTAAACAATGTAAATATCGATAACATTCTCGGGACTAGCTGGAATAGGGTCACTGCAGATTAAGAGACTCCAGTTAAGAGTTAGTAAACGTAATAGATAACAACTATAAAAGGTAGTGAATTTTAAAGCAAATCTATATTTCAATAAAACTAAACTAAATTGATAAAAAATAAAATTGATTTGGCGTACTAGTTTGCATAGAATCGGATGGGAATTTAACCGGTTATCACCACAATTATTTTTTTTTTTACAGGAAACACTTTTTTACCCATGAAGGTAATATCTGTGGTGCTGAAAAGCATTAGAAAATATGGGCGGATAGATCTATAAGGTAGCTTGTTCATTCAATTTGCTAGCACGTTTTGCATTACACCCGACAACCCTGACCTACAAAGCGGCAAATAATAAAAAATCAAGCAAACGAGACTGCTGCCAGGCTGCCTGGCTGGGTGTTGCTGTTGCGTTGCTTTGCATCAAAAATTGTTTGTACTGTTGGCTGCTGGCTCTTGAGCAGAGTTTACATTGAATGTTATAAATAAATTAAAAGCAGGTGAGTGTGCAGGTAATGTGTGTGTTAGTAAGGGGCCGGGCAGTCTGAGTTCTCAAGCGTTGCATGTCAAGCATTCCACGCTAATTGCAGTTGATAAGTGGACAGCATTCTCAGAAGCAAACTAGCTAAGCCTGTGATTCTACAATAGGGGGTAACTAGGGAGTTTAAATAGTCTATAAGATTTGCATAATTATCATTTCGATGGCACCCCATCACCCAGGCAAGGAAAAATATAACAAAATATAAACAAAAGTTGGCGAATTTTTATAGTCATTTTATTTTCGCTGCTTTCTTTCCCAAAAACAAGCACACAGGCATTAAAAGTTATATGAGCTGAGCCACATTTACATCTGCTTTGGACACTGAAAGATACTTTCTCTTTTCCCCTCTCGAGTGTTGAAACTCGGTTTAAAAATAGAATTGCGGACGACCCGAAAAAGAGGTGACTTTTCCATTTATTTTGTATTTTTTGTTCGGGAGGCACTTCTGTGGCACTCTTCTGAGTAGTTTTCCTTTTGGAAAACTATTAATTATAATGCTAGTTTGTCGCACTGGTGCTGGGGAAATGTTTACAAAAGTTCAAGTGTTCGGGAGCAGCTGCGCATCCAGCGTTTCGAGAGAGCGCGTTTATTTATAGCCCGAGGAGCTGAGCGGGAGAGCAGTGAGAGAGAGAAGACGAAGAAAACAATGAGAAGAGAACATGCGCGTAAAGTGCAGCAACTCGCATGGGATGCTGCTTCTGGCTTCTACTGCTCTGTCTGCAATTATTACGAGTGTTTTTATTCGGTTTGATGTCATTTTTTCTCACCTGGTCGATCCAATGACTGTCTGCGACTCATTGGCAAAAGATTTGGGCTCCTTGTGCTGTGTTGTGGGGTTTAGAGACGAACGTCGGCTAAGCAAATTAAACTAAATTTGATTGCTTCATTGGTTGTTTGTTGTTGGTTGTTGTTGTTGCTGCTCTTGGATGCTGCTATTGCTTATTTCTTCTTGCTTCTGCCTTCTCGGCGCTCCTTCTCACTCAATTCTATACACTCAACACACACACTCCGGCATTTTTTGAATTTCATTTCACACGCGACTGTTGACTTTCTTTTTGCTCTCTCTCTCCCTCTCTATTTCTCGCTAAAGCGACAGATGATGTTGTTGCTGCTGGGGGAGGGGGGCTATGGAGGTGTTGCTGCTTTTATTGCAATTTGTGCCGTGCTGTGGTGTTTGTTTGTTGCTGCTTCTTCCTTCGTCGCTGGCTTGTTGTTTGAAATGCTTAAATTTGACAACAACTCCACACACACACACACTGAACAGCCAGCACACCGACCACACACACACGAACACGCACGCACACACACTCACGCTCGCGCGTCACGTCAATGAACGCAGCAGCAGCACGTAGTTGTTGTTGTTGTCGTCGTCCTCACTGAACCTCGCTTTTTATGAACATTTTGCAGGTGTTTAGATACACTAGATCGACGACTGCTCATCAGCACTATGTTTATTTACATTTCTGCTCACGGCTTCTTGCGTTTTCCGCGATTTTTTGCGATTTTATTCGTTACGCACGGCCGTACAACGAGCGCCGCCGCCGACAAACAAAGGGAAAATGTGAATGTGAAAAATGTAAACGCAGGGTTGTCACGTTTTCACAAAATACCTGCTATCGATAAGTTTCTGCACTAATGTAAACATCGCACCGAATGGAAAAACTACAGCAAGGACAGCAGTTTTAATATATTTAACGCTCTGAAATCATGATTATTTAATGAATAATCCTTGATTTTTGCTTGTTTAGCGTTAGTTCTACTGTAGAATCAGTATTAGATCCCAACAAGCAAGTTGACAACCCTGACACTATTGCCGTTTCACTCGCGCACGAAGAGGTAGAGAAGAAAAAAACCAAAACGAAATGGGAAACTAGCGAATTTCACAAAACAATTAAATAACCGTTCGGGATGTACACTTTGAACGGATTCCTTGGGCTGATATAGGCTGGGGCGTTTGGCGACTTTCCCTGGGGCGAACGCGCGCTGTTAGCTAAAGCATTCCGAAGATTTCCCGCACTTTTGGTACTGCACTCCAGAGATTATAGTCGGGATTTCTTTTCCTCCGACAACCATCGATAACATGGTTCAGGGCCGCATTGTCGACGCATTCGATATTTGGTCTTAATATTTGCTGGTCTTTGCGTTTATCGACCATCGCTGCTTTAATTACAAAAAAATAAATATAAATGAACTGAAGAAGCGGACGCAGCAACAAAAACATAGAGATTGCGACGAACAAAATGCTACGGGTAAGTGACCTTCTCTGCGAGTGGAATAAACTCATGGCAAGCACATATCTATCCGTTTGGCAGGCAATCGGCAAGCGGGACAGGGACATCTTCGAGGAGGTTTGGCCGGACAAGAGACGAATTGTGCTGAAGCTCCTACGGCAGGACACGGTGTCGCAACGTGAATGGCAGGACCTCTTTTTCGGCGTGCACTTTGTTTGTCTGTGGGACGAGAAAGGCGCCGCCAAGATCTACGACTGCCTGCAGCAGGACATCGTCGAATTTATCGTCCAGGCCCAGAGCCAGGTGCAGGCCCAACGCGGCGAACAGGCCTTGCTCGCCACATACATCGTCGAGTGGCGAAAGTTTTTTACTCAATCCAATTATCTGCCCCTGCCCTTTCGCCAGTTGGAGCAGTCGCCGCAAGTGAAGCCCTCTAGCTCCAGTTCCACATCGGCCTCCGGCTCTGGTGCGAGCACCAGTGCCGCGGCAGCATCTTGTTCCAGTAATTCCTCCAAAGCTGGACCCTCCACCTCAGCCGCTGCAGCCTCCACCTCCGCCGCCGCATCCACAACTGCATCTTCAAGCACTGCGGCAGCTGCAGCGGCGTCTGGGAGCGGGAACAACGGTAGCAGTACCACCAATTCAAAAAAGAACCCCACAGAGGACAGCCCTGTTCGAAAATTAATGCTAGATTCATGGAATAAGCATATATTTCACGATATTAAGCACCGCCTGCAGGACTCCGCCATGAAAATTGTGCACGCCGAGCGCAACGGAGATGCTTATGATGCCCAGCTAGTAGTGGGAGTGCGCGAAAGCTACGTGAACCTCTCCTCAAATTCAGAGGACAAGCTGGAAATCTACAGGGAGAACTTCGAGATGGCCTACCTCAAGGCAACAGCCGAGTTCTATCGCCTGAAGTCGACGGAACAGCAGCAGGAGAACGGGGTTCTGGCGTACATGAAGTACGCAGATTCCAAGCTGCGCGAGGAGGAGGTGCGAGCCAAGCGGTACCTGGAGCCGAGCAGCTTTAGCATTCTTACTTACACTCTGGTTAAGGTACTCATAGTAGACCATTTGAACTCTATTATTGCCGAGTGCCCCGCTCTGATCAGGGACTACGAAACAGAGCGCTTAAATCTAATGTTCCGGCTGATGGATCGTGTTCTGCATGGAGTGGGAGTGGAGGCTATGATGGGTGATCTGCAGAGGCACATCATGTCCGCAGGATTGGCGGATATGCTCTCCGCCTCAGAAATTATTACTCAGGATTCGGAGAAATACGTAGAGCGCCTGCTGGAGCTGTTCAACAAATTTAGCGACCTGGTTCGCAATGCCTTCAACGACGATCCCCGTTTCCTTACCGCCCGCGACATCGCGTTCAAGACGGTAGTTAACGACACCAGCGTGTTCAAAATGGAACTGCCAACAAGCATCGCCAATCGCGGTGTGAAATATACAGCGCCGGAAAGCAAGTGTCCAGAGCTACTGGCCAACTACTGCGACATGTTGCTACGGAGAACTCCGCTCAGTAAGCGCCTCACAAGCGAGCAGATCGATGCTCGTCTGAGGGATGTCTTGCTTGTCCTCAAATATGTTAACAATAAAGATGTGTTCATGCGCTACCACAAAGTGCACTTAACGAGGCGGTTAGTTGACAACTTCTTTATATCTTTTAGAAATTAATTTCAAACTGAATGCCAATCTACTTATTTTATTTTATTTTAGCCTTATTTTAGGTACTAGTGCTGACAGCGAAAAGGAGGAAGATATTGTGGAGTGGCTGCGTGAAGTCGGAATGCCGGCAGACTACGTGAATCGTTTGGCTCGGATGTTCCAGGATATAAAGGTAACATCTTGTCAATAAAATTATTATAACATTTATTAAAACATTTCATTTTTTGAACGTACAGGTCAGCGAGGATCTAAATACTCAATTTCGCAGTTCGACAAGTCGCCATGATGCCATCAACATAAAAATACTCAATGCTGGGGCGTGGGCCCGCTGTTCAGAGCGCGTTTCTGTCTCGTTGCCCATCGAGCTGGAGGATTATATTCCAGACGTAGAAGAGTTTTACAAAAAGAAGCATTCCGGACGCAAGCTCCAGTGGTATCATCATATGAGTAACGGCACTATCACCTTTGTGAACAACTTTGGCCGCTACGACCTGGACGTTACCACCTTTCAAATGGCCGTACTCTTCGCGTGGAATCAGCGGCAACACGACAAAATCTCCTACGAGAATCTACGCCTAGCCACCGAACTGCCAGGTTTGTATTTGTTTTATTAATGAGTCCTGGAGACTAATAACTACTCCTTTAGATCCCGAGCTGAGGAGAACTTTATGGTCCCTGGTAGCTTTTCCCAAGATCAAGAAGCAAATCTTGCTAATGGAGCCGACCGCTATCGCATCCCCGAAGGACTTCACTGAGAACACAATGTTCTACATTAATCAGGAGTTTGCAATTGTGAAGAACGGCAAGTCGCAGCGCCGTGGCAAGGTCAGTTTGGAGTCATCATTGTTATTAGTTTTCCGCAAGTCGCTGATTTAAACTGTATTCCAGCTCAATCTCATCGGGCGTCTGCAGCTTAGCACGGAACGCTCACAGCAAGAGGACAATCAGTCTATCGTGCAGTTGCGCATCCTGCGCACCCAAGAAGCCATCATCAAAATCATGAAAGTGCGCAAACGGATGAACAACGCAGCACTGCAGGTGAGTGAAAAGTTTCAATCAAAATGTATTTGGGAATTAATTTCTCTTTGCCGCAGGGTGAACTCATTGACATACTAAAGAATATGTTCCTGCCGTCCAAGAAGATGATCAAAGAGCAACTAGAATGGCTTATCGAGCACAAGTATATGAGGCGCGACGACGACGACATCAACATGTTTATCTACGTGGCCTAAAATATTGCTGCTGATTCCGGATCTAGTCTCAGACCCGTCTCTGCAATCATTCCCACTTGTATTCCCCTTACATGCTACCCCTTAAAAAAAGAACATATCGCCGCGGCGATTTTAATCTCAATGCCGACGTGCTCAAAGCACGCGACCTAGACCTACTGTATCTGTGGAATTGGATAATTGTATTATATGGAAACGTGATTTGTTGCTGACATTGCGTCCTAAGAGCATTTATATATTACCCACATCCCGATTTGCCCTCATTTATTGTATCCACATCTGTATTTATGTATTATCCCTCTCTGTATTTGTATTTGTCAAAAGTTTTATTTTTATATTGGCCAACTGGCCTCCCCTCTCAAATCTTTATGCCTACGCTCATGCCCGAACCATTACCGATCGATAGCGTTAATCTAATCAACTTACTATGTTCCAAGTGTGTAGTCCCTCTATGTTTGTTTCCGTTGTCCGTTGTCTTCTGTTGATTCTTGGGTATTTTGCAATGTTCCATGTAAGACTCTCACACACAACCTCCTGAAGTCTGGGCAGAAAAAAAAAAAAAACACCTCCTCCCTGGTCACTCCCAACGTGGAATGCCAAACTCACATACAAACACTCACATAAGCGTTCGCAAAACTATATATAAAATAGCAATACTTTAAGATTAAGTTAAATAATAAACTTGGTTCTACACAGATGAAAACGACATCGATTTAAACTTTATTTACATTAAAAACTATCCCCGTTTATGGGAAAAAGAAACCGAAACCATTCATTTTTAAAGCGTACTGCTTCTCTCGTTTATTGACTTAAAGTGTAAAGGGCGGAAGTAAGATTTAAAACACATTTTAAAAATGAACCAATGAACCTTAAACTGAAAAATAAAGAAGGTTTAAAATTTTACCAATGATGGGACAAAAATACCATTCAAATTGTGACAAAAATTACATAAATACATAACTTAGGCTACAGAAACTTGACGAATGACTTAATAAATAAAGTTGATGGACAATTACGTACAAAAGGACATTCAATGAAATAGAAACAATGATGTGACATTTTAAAAAACTCGTAATAATGATTAAAAACGGATCCCTACCCTATTCTAGCTGGCACTACCATCTATGCTATGACTTATCACCCTACAGCTAAAAAATACTATCGAAGCGAGCATTTAATCTCGGTTAGAGCGGGTCGATTTGATCCATGACTTCCAGGCTTATGATTGGACTTTAATATATATTTTAAGTATCGACCCACTCAATGTTTTGGGGTAGGATCACGGCCGTTTTAACTTTTAAGATGGAGATGCTGTGATTCACCGGCGTTTCCGACCTTTTTTGTACCCCTTGCCATACCAACCGGCTTGAGTGCGGGCCAGTTTCCGCGGAAAGCTCGTACTCAGCTGCTGTCTCCGTTTAGCCGTTTCGGCAGCCGCTATGTGTGCCAGGGATATATTCTCATCGTAGTCATCATCATCGTCGGAGGTGGGACAGCATTCGCAGACCACAAACCGACCGCTCCTTGCCCGTTTCTTGTGCTTCCTCTGGTTGAGGTTCCATCGCCGATAAAATTGGCAGTCCAGCTCAGCATAGTGATCGAAACAGAAATCGCAACTGGCGGCGGATCGGTTCATTGCAAAGTTCGGCACCACCTGCGAGTTCCAAATGTTGAGATCGGCTGGAGGAGGTATCAGTATACTGTGGAGGCCGGAATACGCGTACTTGGCATCATGCCAAGTGGGTAGCTGGCGAAGGAGCTCCTCGTCGTTGTTCAACCGCAACAGGTCGACTTGGGCCAGCTCGCTCTCATCTTCCTCGTCCTGATCGTCGTTCTCGTTCTCTGAGCTGGATCCATCGTCGCTCTGGATCTGCATTTTCAGCGAGTGGAAAGCGGGCTTTGGTTCCACGAAAGGCGTGGAAAGAGGAGCTCCGATGGGTACCAACGGTGGCAACTGCAGTGGCTCTAATTTCAATTCTATTGGAGGAGCGACACTGCATTCCACTTCCACTTGAGTGTTCTGTATGGCGACTAGTTTGGGCAGTTGTATCATTTCATCCGATTCTTCCTTTAGGGATAGCGGTTCTAATTTCGGTAAAAGCTCTAAAAGATGCAGTTCCTGCTTCACCACCGTCTCCTTAATTTCAATCTCCTCCAATTTCACTTCAGTCTCTATTTTAATAGATTTCTCCTCCACCTCCAGGATTGACCCTGTCTCTGTAGCTATCGTCTGCTCTACTGTGATCTCTTCCTCAACTTTAAATTTTTGACGAACCTCCAAGTTTGTCTTGATTCTTCTACCGTTCTTAATGGGCGTCCGGATACGAGGTCCCTTTCCGATGGGCAAATCACTGTAGTTGTAGCTGCAGCTCTCACTGGAAATGGTCGAGTCTTGTGTTTCTTCCGTGGTGGTGGTGAAGGTTTCATCCTCGTCGGCGTTCTTCAGCAGTGGTTGCGTTAGTGTATGAAACTCCTCGGGCATTAGGAGCGAGGCATGGGCGAAAATGGGATCTTTTTCCTTTGTATAAACGGGCACTGAAATGTGAAGCAGGTGCATCAACTGGGCCATTACCCGATCGCATTTTCCGTTTATCTTGATGCTGGCGATAGAGTCCTTTGGTGTCCACTGCAGGTTCACGACACATATCTTGGCGCGTTGTCGAGCAGGTCGGTCCATCTGCCACAACCATGTGTACTTCTTCAGGACTTTCAGACTCGATCCTAGGCAGAGAATTACATCAGCGCGTTCGGCATTTGCGGTTGCGCCAGCCCAGTTCAATGGCCACTTTAGATTACCCCGCTCCCCAAAGTGTACAATGGTGTCATATAAGGGCTCCGAGCATCTATGACACAGGCGGTGGGTCTTGTGGCAGTAGCGAGCCGTCATCTCCGTGGTGTCAAACTGCCGCCAATATATACCATTTGGCCGGCAGCTTTTGCACACCTCGATGTACATGTTCCCATGAATTTCTGACAGCGATTGCCGCGGCAAACCGGATCTTAAGTGCAGGCCATCACAGTTTTGGGACACAACATGATGAAGGATTCGGCGGCGGTGCAATTCATATAACGCCATGTGCGTGTAGGTGGGATTTGCGCTGGACAGGTCGTGCTCGCCAATCTCCTGTCCCTTTTGCAGCAATGTCCAAATGCCTTGGCTACCCCGATAGTCCGGAATGAGGGCTGCCGTGCTTATCCCAGCTCCCGTGTAGCATACCAAGTGCTTGGCTTGCGATATGATGTTGGCTAGCTGCTCCACTTTCGCCTCGATAACATGTGCCGCATCCTCCCGCTCCACCACCCGCTCTTTGTATATCTCCACGCGTTCCTTGCGCTTCTTGGTGGCCTTTACCATGTCAGGATGCTTCTCTAGGAACTGACGATCGTCCGCCGAGCGCAAAGAGTCACATTTTCTCATTATCATCGAAACCTGAAAGTAAATCGTTCTTTAATTATTCCTGTTTCGACATAATTGGCCAGATATTAACCCTCGCAAAAAGATTATTAAGAGATGAAAACCAATATCTATGTATTTCAACTCTCGGAGTCTTATTTTATCCACAAATTGAATAAACTTTTTCAAGGGTTAAATACGCAAATATACAATGTGCGCACACACACTAGCGCACACTAATTACCCTTCGCATGGCATCCTTTCGTCTACGCTTCTCATTGTCCTTTTTGGCCGGATTCATCTTTGCCCGTGTTATATAAGACTGCGCCACATCCGCTGTGGACTGATCCATCTCTTGTTCCTTAGCCATGGGCTGTTCCGGTGACTGCTCCTCGTCCTGCTCCATGGTGCGTCCGGCACAATTGGAAATTATGCGGGAGCCCCAAACTCGCTGATGGGAATAGGGGGATTGCCGAGATTGCTTTTATACTTTCCACTGGATTCACGCTTACATTTTATTACAATTTAACAAACAGTATTTGTCATTTAAAATTGACCAAATACTTTTGTTTTGTAAATGTTTTATTTTTTTTGTGGGAAAAAGGTAAACAACTATCGATGTATGGACCGATAGTTTGAGGCTATCGATGAATCAGGGCTCCGAGACCCGTGATTTTTAAGTTATAACGATATTTTAATCACTCTTTAAACTTTGAACATATACATACATTTGTTTATACAAAGGATGATCCAATTAAAATGATAAAATATTTATTGGATGATCAGTAGGCCCCAACCAAATCTATGATATTATTATTTATATTCATTGTTCGAGGGCAGTCCGAAAAGTACTTAGCCTCACCGCCCGATAGCATCTCTATCGCAAGAGAAGTTTTCTATCGTGTAGAACATTCTCGTTACGGCTACTGTCGAAATTTCAGCCGAATCGGATTCGCAGTTTTGTTTTGACTGCGTGTGGAATTGGACGAGTCCGAGAATTTTAGAAAAATGGAGAAAGAGCAATATCGGTCTATGATTCGTTTCTTGTTTTTGGAAGGGAAATCGCGAAGCGAAATCAAAGAGCGTTTGGATGCAGTGTACGGTGACTCTTCTCCTTCGATGGCGACCGTCAAAAATTGGTTCAACGAGTTTAAACGTGGTCGCACGTCGGTTTTTGATGAGCCACGATCAGGTGCCCCGAAAACCGCTACCACGGAGGATAACGTGAAAAAAATCCACGATCTCGTATTGGCAGACCACCGATTGAAGATGCGCGAGATAGCTGAGGCAGTAGGCATCTCAAAAGACCGCGTGGGTCACATCCTGCATGAAATTTTGGGCATGAGAAAGCTGTCGACGCGATGGGTGCCGCGTTTGCTCACTCCGGACAACAAACGCAACCGAGAGACCACTTCAGAGCTGTGTTTGACGCTGTTTAAACGCAATCCGAAGGAGTTTCTGCGTCGTTTCGTGACCGTCGGTGAAATATGGATGCACTGGTACACATCAGAGACCAAGGAACAGTCGAAACAGTTGACTTCCCCCGTCGAACCTGCTCCAAAGAATTCGGATACTGTCCCAACGGCCGGAAAGGTGATGGCCACCGTTTTTTGGGATTCACAAGGTGTGATTTACATCGACTACCTGGAGAAAGGCCAAACGGTCAACGGGCTGTACTATGCCGAATTATTGGGCCGATTCGCCGTCGAATTGCAGAAAATACGGCCCCATTTAGCGAAGGAAAAATTGCTCTTCCATCATGACAATGCACCGGGTCACACTTCCGCCATCGCCACGGCCAAATTGGTCGAACTGGGCTACGAACTGCTACCCCATCCACCATATTCTCCGGATTTGGCCCCGTGTGACTTCTTTTTGTTTCCAAACTTGAAAAAGTCACTCGCTGGACAGAAATTTGCGTCGAATGAGGAAGTCATCGCCGCCACAGAGGGCTATTTTGTGGACCTCGAAAAAACGTATTTTTCAGAAGGGTTAAAGAAGTTGGAGCATCGCTGGGTCAAGTGTATCGAGCTAAAAGGAGATTATGTTGAGAAATAAATCGCTATATCCGTGGATGGCTATATCTTTGCCATTATCAAATCCAATAAACAAAATATTTGTTAAAATTTTTTAAAATATGTATTGGGGACTATTTGGCCATGGGCATGACAATATCTTTGCTAATAATCATTTGATTCTTGAGCGGAATACCTTCAATGACATGCTAATGAAGTGTATAAAAATCAGTTTTTTATTAACTAATATTTGACACTGTTTGGGTTATCCAATCGAGATATGGAAATACCTGCGTGTAAACTCCTGGAATTCCCGGAGTACCGCATGATATGCCTGCTGATGTAATACCTATAACACTATACATGCATGGAAACTCTTTGTGGTACATCAGCAATGGTCCACCGGAGTCACCGTTGCAAGTGTCTCTGGACATTTTGGAGCCCACACAGAGCTGAGTTTTGGCGTTAAATCCGTCAGGAAATTCCTCAAGCTGACGAGACAGAAGTTTCTGACATACCTACGGGAGTGTGCTGATAGAGATTTAAAAGTTCAACATGTTTATATGTACTTACTCCATTTCCGTAGCGATCCAGGATTACTTTTTGCAGCATCGATGAAGGAGTGCCCACTAGTCCTGTGCTGCCCCATCCCACAGCTATGAAGGAGTCTTCCCTTCGCTCGTCCTGGGATGGGAGGCAAGCAGGATGTTTGTATAGGTCGAAGATAACTTTTTCCCCCAACATTATCAGCCCAATGTCGTTGTAAAACTGTGGATCTTCATATCCAGGATGGGTGATATATTCAGCTACATTATAATCCCTGGGGGAGGCATCATCGTCCCCAGACTCGAAATCTAATTCCCCCAGTCGTACAACATTCACTTCGCCTCTAATCAAGGATATTGATATAAAAAATGTAAATTAATTATGTTATAGATTAAGTTTCTTGACAAAAAACTTACTGATCAGATTCCAAGCAATGGGCAGCTGTAAGGACAAATTTAGCACTAATCAGAACACCTCCGCAGAACCAATTAGTTTGTCCTGCATTTCCAATACGACGTCCCAACCTCGCCATGTTCGGAAACTCCCGGGGCTGTGCCGGATGGCCACCGACGATCAATGGCGTATAGCTCCGGCAATTGTCGATGGTGATGGTTTCAATGGTAGCTCCGGGAAACAAGAAACTATATTGCACTGTCTCCTCAAATATTTGCTGTTTGTATCTTTTACAGGCTGAATCGGATTATGGGTTATGATTTTAAATTCACTGACCACATCATTACTGAGTACATACACTTGACTACATCCGCGTGCTGACCAAAAGTACTTGCTAGAATTGCTGCCAATACGGCAGCTATCAGTCCCTGAGACATCTTCACCCCTGATTTAGAGACGTTCGCCAATCGACTGAGGCTTAACAGCCCGATCTGAACGGGTTTTGCTCCCAATAGGAGAACGATCGAACAGATGGGCTTGGCCCCAGTGGGGCGGCGTCGAAGTTCAAGCGGGTAAAAGCTATCAAAAAACCCCAGAATCCAGCAAGTTCAGCGAAAACAATTAACCCATTATAAAACTGATTTGTTCACTCTTTGGTTTATAGTTATGCAAATTAAATGACGATTATAAATGGGAAGAGGCCGAGTGAGATCTTAACCAAGCACGATAATATGTATAATACATATGCTACTTTGTCAGATTATTTATTTTCATAAAAAGTTACATGTATTTATGAAAACACCCTTATTCTAATCCAATCTAGAATTGGAATTTTAAATTGATCCTTCCCTTGGAGAAATTACTACGGTTTTGCCATCTCCTGCTTGATCCAATCCAGATAATAATGAACCCTAGTGTACATCCCGGGGAAATCGGGGGTGTCGCAGTCCACTCCGGAAGAGGTAATCCCTTCTACGTGGTACATACACGGAAACTGCTTGTGATAGGTCAGAACCGGCCCCCCGGAATCTCCGTTGCAAGTATCGTGGTTTGGCTCATTGGATCCAATGCAGATTTGGCTAGAAGCATTATAGCCATTTGGCAGTTCCTCGTTTTTCTCCGCCGTAAGCTCGCAGCGAGTTTTAAAGTTGAATAGCTTAACCTTTTTCAATATTTTGCTACTCTCTGAGCCGCGACGTGGAACGAGCGCGGTTTGTCCCCAACCGATGGCGATAAAGCTGGAACTGTTTCGTCCATCCGTAAAGGGCAAACATGCCGGGTGCTTGTACTCATTAAAAGTGACATTTCTTTCCAGTTTTAATATAGCGATGTCGTCATATATGATCGGAAAGTCATAGTTGGGATGTAGAATCGGAGCTCCTTGCACGACAAAATCCTCAGGATCGGCATCATCCTTGGTATTATCGAACTCCAGTTCTCCTAGACGGACAATGTTAATAGATCCCCTGGAAAATAAAAGTCAAAGCGCTGTATATAATTCTTACTAAAGATTTTTGATATTCCGAAAATAAAAAAAATAGCTATATAATACATTATAAAAATGCTTGATCTTGATATTTGAATTGAAAGGAATAAAAAATTCTATAGACAAATTTGATAATCTATAGAATAAATTTCTGTAGAATTGATTTTCATTTCACTTACTGATAACTGAAGGCGCAATGTGCGGCCGTTAGAACATGCCGGTTACTAATAAGTGTTCCACCACAAAACCACTTAACTTTGCCTTCATCATCGCGATGTCCCAGTCTGGCGGCATGAGGAAATTCCTTGGGAATAGCAGGGGCCCCACCAATGATTACGGGTGCATAGCCTTTGCACTTGTCCCGGGACTTTCTAATAATTGGTGCCCCCTCGTAAAGCAGGCTGAATTCGCGGACTTCTTCAAACAGGCTTCTTTTGTATTCAGTACAGGCTAATAGCAGAAATCGGTTAAAATTAAGGGTGTCAGATGTTTATATTTTCCTCACTAGTTCACCCACTTCTTACTATATCCGCATCTTGAGCAACAACCCAGTATGCGGTTAGAAGCCACAAGATGACTTGCAGTTGAACCAGCTTCCCAGTAAACACAGCTTCCATCGTCCGCTTGTTGCCACGATCCGCTAGCTACTGAGCTATAAAAGTCACAAAGATCATCTTTGAGAGATCTCAAGTGCATCGTAATCTCCCCAGGAGAGGTATTAGACCCTGGGAAAATCCGTCATCTTATCAATAAATAAGAAAAACTATACTCAAACTGTATATTTAATAAGCTCAAAGTTCGGAAAATGGAAAATTAATAAAATCTTCACGAACAGACCCATGCTATAAACATCAAAACACAATTTCTACCGCTTTGACATTACACGGAAACCGGTTGGGAGTGTTTAAATAAGTATAGCCACCGCCTTTCCAATAAACAAATGCAAATTAATAGGAGTTATTTTTAAAATGCTTGTAATTAAATATTTTCTAGGAATTCTTTGCTTAGTAATAATAATTGCAAACATCACGTTACTTTGGCCATTTCCTCTTTAATCCACTTAAGATAGTGGTGGACCCGTGTGTATACGCTGGGCACATCCGGGGTATCGCAGCTGATTCCCGTGGATGTAACCCCAATTACATGTTGCATGCATGGATAATTCTTATGGTAGACTAGCACCGGACCTCCGGAGTCTCCGTTGCAGGTGTCCTTGCTGTCCGGCGACCCAATACACATCTGACTGGTGGCATTGAATCCATCAGGCAGGTCCTCGTTCTTCTCTGTAGTGACTAGACAGCGTTGATGGTAGTTTCTCAACTCGACTTTTAGCAGCTTCTTCGACTCTGCTTGCGCCAGCGCCTTCTGACCCCAGCCAATGGCAATGAACTTATCGTGGATTTCTCCGTCGTCGAATGGCAAGCAGGCGGGGTGCTTATACAGGCTGAAGTTAACGGCACGATCTAACCGCACCATACCGATGTCGTTATAAAGGGCCGGGTCCTTGAATTCCGGATGCTCTATGGAGCGCAGTACACCAAAGTCTTCCGGCTCGGCGTCGTCCTCATCGGTGTCGAACCAAAGCTCTCCCAATCGAACGACATTGACTGCTCCACTGAAAGACCGATACGGATAATTTTAAATTCCCTAGATATAAGCCTAGTAGGTCTTACAATTCGGTGTAGAAACAATGGGCCGCCGTGAGAACCAGCCGATTGCTAATCAATGTGCCACCACAGAACCATTTGGTTTCATTCTTTTCATTCCGGTGGCCAAGGCGAGCGGCATGAGGAAATTCCTTGGACTCTGCTGGATCTCCGTCCACAATTAATGGCCGCGATCCATGGCAAGAATCGAGCGTCTCCCATGTAATTGGTGCATTCGGGAACAAGAAGCTAATGGCCACCCGTTCCTCGAAAACTTTCTGTTTAAATAGAGTGCACGCTAAGTTAAGACAAAATAGAACCGGCTCTTCAAAAAACTATTTATTTAAACTCACCTTTTTCAACCGCAGGATCAGGGCTTTGGCCTAGAACAAGATTGCTGGTTAGCGAAATCAGCGGAAATATCAACCGCAACATGCTATTAATAAATGAACTGTCGGGGAGTACGATCGTCTCGCGACTGATCGAATCAATGTTAATCAACTAGTTTTTAATTGCGCAGTTTAACGAAGCTTCGCTAATCCTACTCTTGATCAGCTGATGCTATATATATATCATATATAGCTTAGGAAAGAGTATAAGTTACTGATAAAATAACATTGGCTTAACATTTATATTAATGTTCTTTCTATCATACAAAGTTTAACAATCTAATATATAAATAGGACTAATTAAAGTGTATTCCCGCTGAATTGAAGGCCAACAGGAGTCGCATAAAGTCGTCAATGTCCATGGATCTCGCACGGTTAGTGGCCATGTTCAGTTCTTCTAAAATGCCAATTACTTTCTCTTGCATGTTAAAGTCATCCTCAACGGGCTGGGGAAATGATGATAAGAGTTAAGTTAGATATTAATTGGAAATTAAAGATGAATATTTGTCGGGCTTACTTCATTTCTCAGTGAACGATACAACTTGTAGTTCTTTTCGAGCATCTCGATCACGGAGGATACCTTAAAGGTAGCCGCTAGGGTTTTGTTTTTACGAAGGAAGGCTATTCTAGTCAGACCGTCCCACTCGGTGAAATTGACAGGCGGCGGAGGATTCTTGGGCTCCAGACGCACCACGCTGGACTCCACCTTTGGTGGTGGCTTGAAATTGTTTTTGCCCACCTTCATCAGCATGTCGACGCGGGCCAATAGCTGGGTGTTTATGCTGAGGCGGCAGTACAACTTGTCACCCGGCTTGGCCACAAGGCGTTGGGCAAACTCGCGCTGGAACATAAGAACGGCGCAGCGGAAGAGCGGCCGGTGTAGAAGCAGTTTAAAGATCAGTGGCGAACTGATCTGGTAGGGAACGTTGGCAATGCACAGATCGAAAAAGGGCAGCTCTGCCTTCAAGAAGTCTCCAATTAGCACCTGAAGCTTGGGTTGCAGTGGTGTGGCCTGGACACGTTTTTGCAGTTCGGCGGCGAGCCTGGTGTCGATTTCGCAGGCAATAACCTTCTTGGCCTTCTCCAACATACGAACAGTCATATTACCAGTACCTGGACCAATTTCCAGCACCACGTCAGTAGGACGCAGGGCTGCCTTCTCCAACATGCTCGTAATCACCAAAGGATTCTTTAATATGTGCTGTCCGAAATCCTTGTTGAAAACAATACCTTTTGGTACAAAACAAAATAATTAGATGAATATTGTAGAGATAATCTCTATAAAGAAATAATCACCTTGCTTTTGCACCTCGGTGTGGATCCGAGTTTTCTTTTCTGTTTTCACCTTCGGCATTTTGACTAAATGGTAGCCTTATTTTTAAAAAATGGACAATATAAATATAAAAAAAGATTGTTTTGACTCTGCTTCTTGTTACTTGAAGGCAACATGTGCACTGTTAGTTAACAGAAATTAGAAATGGACCGATAGCGGCGATAACTCTACTTTAAATAACAGCGCCGATAACTCTTCTGTTAAAGATGACCATTTCCACAGTTAAAATTTTAAAATTTATCAATTTAAAAAAGAGTGACTTCGAGAAATTTATGGAGTTGGTGGAAAGAAGGAGCTCTATACATAACACAGAATCTCCACGCTTCTCTCTTGGGAGTAACCGTGGCGCCAATTACAAACATAGTGTGAATCACAAATACAACACTTAACGAAAGTGCACCGTAATGGCGCGTAATTCAAATTGACTGGCAATCGGTAAGAATTAACAGGCTAACTTATGCGTTCCACGACAGCAACATATACCCACAAAATATTAGTATAATAAGATATACGTAAAAAATTGGTATATAAATCAATAGAACTCCAATTTAATGGGGTCTCCATTAACAGTCCAACAACACCACACATTTAAAAAAGATTCACACATTTCCGATACATTTTCATAGGTGTTACCTCTTTATTTATTAATTAGTTTTCACTTAATGTTATAAATCAATTTTTCTGGTTTTCAATTTGCTTTCTTTGGTTATCTTTGCACATCTGCATTTACCATTCATTTAGTTTTAACACTCCTCTTTCTGGGTAAATCCCTTCATACCATAATTTTCTTTAATAGATTTTTTTACAACATATCAACTGTTGACTTTCGACTTTACCTTTATAGTTATTTATCTCTGGTTTAAACGTAACTTATATTTTATGTATGCATTTTTTCTCAGCTTTAGGTTGATTTTCTCTGATTTGTGGGTGCTTTGTGTTTTTATTTCTGAATACTTCCTGTTTACAATAATTAATCATGCTATGATTTCGCAATTTTTCTACTCCTCAGTTTTTCGCGCTTTAGTTTTGTCAATAAATAACGCCTTTCAATAAATAATTAAATATTTCCTCATAGTAGTTTGTGTAGTTCGCCTTAGATCAGTTAA
The DNA here is from genome assembly GCA_035045925.1 of Drosophila atripex. NCBI lineage: Eukaryota > Metazoa > Arthropoda > Insecta > Diptera > Drosophilidae > Drosophila > Drosophila atripex. The sequence continues at coordinate 12,889,319 of JAWNOP010000069.1, read as the reverse complement.
CAATTTGTGGGGCTCCCATTAATAATCCTTCGAGTGTAATTTCTCTTTAAGTATCTAAGATGCAAAAGGTACATGAAAAATGGATCCGGCTCATGGTTGGAATCCGAGGACGTGGGGGACTCTGCCTGATTCACGTACTCCTTTTGAAGCAATGGAAAATTCTCAATAAATATTTCGTGTTTAGTAAGTAGATGAAGACAACAGCGGGCGGGGGAGCGTTCAACTTTGCTTATTTCAAGTGGACTTACATCTACATTTGTTGCACAGTTTCCTATAGCTTTTGCTTTCTTATTCAGGTTACGGTTTTAAGCGATTTGTGTTTTTTTTTTTATATTTAACTTTCCTGTTTCTCTCCTGATCCGTTTCTATTATCCTTTATTCCCCTATATCTCTCTCTCTGGTAACACTTGTAATAACAACCCGCAAACTTTAATATTTATTCCTGCCTATTCCTGGTCGTATTCAAAAGACTATGTTTATGAGAGTTCATCTTATTGGCTGGATGCAATTTGTGTATATTTTGAGAGGTTTTCCTTTATTTATTTTTGTTTATCCCGTATTTATAATTGAATAATCGCCACTGCTCTATCAACAGCCTCAATCGACTGGCGAGTTCCTTCAACATTAGTCCTTAAATTTTGTTATTTTGGTTTTGATGCTTCTCCTCTAATTCTCGTTTATTTTTTTTTATTTTTATTTTTTTTTTTGGTAAAATGCGTTCTTGAAAATACTTTGAGTTAACTTTTAAATTGTAAATGGGTAACTGGCGGTTACGCCGGTCTTGCTATTTCACAAATATTATTAGACACAGGGCTTTATGCCTGCCTTTGCCTTATTTTTTTTTCTTTTAGTTAACAACGCTGCTTATAGTTAATTAATTTTCTGTTATCCGTCCTCGCTTTTCTCCATTCTAGTGATTTATTTATTATTCATATATTGATTTCTTCTGCTGCGGTTGGATGAAATCAGTAACAGAAATAACTCAGTAAGCCACAAAAATTAGTTATTGAATAAATAATAATCATAGTAATAACAATAAAAGGATACTGATCAAATTTCGATGCGTTATGCTAAAATTTGCATTCGGTTGGTTAGTTAATATATAGGATTTTGCTTTGAGTCTTTGGCTTAAAAATCAACACATAAACAATAATATTTTGTATCTCCTACTCATCCTATTCCACACATAATTTCTTATAACTTTCCACTGCTTTCCCTCATTATGCTAAGTGTTTCATTTGTTTGTGTTTTGTTTTTTTTTCTTGTGTGGGTGTGTATTATATGCCTTTAGTTTCACAATTTATATGGTTCATATATGTATATATATATATATATAATTTCTTTGACCTCCTCTCCATCTGCTTACAGACTAAACACATTTGTTTGTATTCATAATTTGTTTAGCATAAAATTAATATGATTTTCTTTAGAAATTCTCTTTGTTTTAGCTTTTTACTATGATTAATTAGCGTAACATTCCCTTTGTTGGTAAATTGTATGCAATTTGTATTAGGTGTTTGGCTTGAAATTGTTCTTTTCTTTAATTTTTATAAATATTTATGCGTAACAATAAGGTAATTTAAAAATAATATCGCTTTAATACTTGAGAAGGAAGTTGTGCAAATTTTTAAATACATTTAACAAAATATAAATAATAAATTTGTGCATCCAAAAAATACATAGTGGATGTATATTGTATTGTGTGTTGTGTGTGTGTGTGTGTGTGTGTGTATGGTACAGACGGCACATTGCGGCTATTGTGTTGGAAATTCCCTTGAGATTCGCTTTGGAGCAAGTGCCTCGCCTCTAGAAAAATAGATGCTGTCGGTCTGTGAGTGCGAAACATGAGATTCGACACGTCAACGTCAAACAATCAATAAATAACTAATAACAAAATGCACTCAGCCACTGGGCATTGACTAGATGGGGTGGGGCTACTTAATTTCTGTTTTTAATTTTTTTTTTTTTTGCTCTTTGGGCTGGCAAACAACATAAATTAATGTATATAGTAGGAAAAGACTTGAAGCTTGAAGGTTAAGGATTTCGGGGGAAGAGTTTGGTTAACAAGGACTTAACAATTCGTGTCCATATGCGTTTGCAATATTCATTTTGAAGCTTAGCAATTTCAGTGGCAGTTTCGCACCGCCCACGACAATTGGCACTGGTAGTTGGGGATGTGGGATGACTGATCTGATCCGATCTGAACCGATCCGCTGGAAACAGACAACAAATTCAACGTTCACGGGGGGAAGGGGATAAGAAAATAAATAAAAATACTATTCAGCTTGTGCTAAAGTATGCGCTACTTGGAGCTGAATGACAGCTCCAATCGACCTGATCTGGATAGGATCTACCACTAACAGCCACCAATCGGTGGTGGCTCAGACCGGATCGCGATCAACCAAAGTGACGGGGATGAACATGAACTGCGATCGTTGGGCCACTTAGTAGACTTTTCGCTCCGGTCCAAACTTGGGATTGACAAAAGAGAAGCCGGCGAATTCGTCCTGATTGATGCAGCGTATGACATCGTTGCCAATCGGTGTCAGCACCGGATCCTCCTTGGTGAACTCCGCATCAAAGTTATTGGCATCACGCGGATTTTTCTAAGTGTTATTTCGATTTAATTCGAGTTTTATTAATTTAAGATTGTTTTTAGAAAACTTACCATTTTCGGTCGGAATGGCGGCTTTATATTGCGCTTCTCTAGCTCTTTCCAGTCGAGCTTGTTGAAAAATGGATGTTTGCGTATTTCGTTCTCATCGCCTGTACAGCCCAGTCGCTGTTCCGGATTCTTGGTTAGAAAGCCTGCTCATAAAAATAGAATTAATCAAAATAGAATAAAAAGGCACAGCAACTTCTCTTACCCTTTAGGATGGAAACAGCCTCGCGAGATAGCCAAACGGGATAGAGGACGTCATCGTGCATGATCGAGTCGAAAAGCTCGTCTTCATTGTCCGCCTCGAATGGCGGCTGTCCGGCCATCATCTCGTACATGAGCACACCCAGCGCCCACCAGTCGACAGATGCGCCGTACTCCTGCTCCTTGAGGATCTCCGGGGCGATGTAGTCGGGCGTACCGCAGAAAGTGGTGGTCAACATGCCATTCATGATGCCCTCCTTGCACATACCGAAGTCGGCCAGTTTGCAATGACCCTCCTGGTCCAGTAATATGTTATCCAGCTTCAGGTCGCGATAAATGACGCCGTGGGCGTGGAGGAACTGCAACGCGAGTGTCACCTCCGCCGCATAGAAGGCCGCCCGAGCGGCTTCGAAGCGACGCGCCTTCTGGATCTGGAACATAAGATCGCCACCGTTGACATACTCCATCACGAAGAAGAGCCGGTCCGGGGTCTGGAAACAGGAATGTAACGCAGTCAGGAAGGGATGATTGGCGGCCAGCGCCAGTATGCGCTTCTCCGTCATGGTGCAGTCGACGTCGTCGTCCTGGATGATCGCGTCCTTCTTCAGCACCTTGATGGCGTAGATCTCATCGGTGCCCTTCTTTTCGGCCAGCATCACCTTGCCGAAAGAGCCCTTGCCCAGTACTTTGATAAAGTTGAAGTCCAGTAGGGAGCACTTGCCCGGCCGGGTCTCCCCAGTGGCGCCGCCCCCACCGCCGCCGGCCACTCCACCGCCTACCGCCAGGCTCATGCAACTGCTGCTGTTGTAGCCACTGGTCAGGGTCGCGGTGGAGGTGGCCAAACTGTCCGCCGAGAGCGTGCCACTGCGGAAGGACTGGCCCGGACCTGCTTCCCCATCGGCTCCCAGGGATGCACCGTAATTGTCCTCGCCGCCCTGCTGATTAAGATACTTGGAGCGTCGTGGCTGCTGCTTGTCGGGAGAAATGCCCAGCGAACTGAGGATCTCGGCCATCTGCTTCGTGTTGATGCCACAGGTGTTGGCCACGTTCTTTTGGCAGCGCTTATGAACGTTCATGCCGCAGGTCTCGCACTGCAGGCCCTGCTTTATCAGCCCATAAAGGAGGGACCCGCAGTGGTCGCAGAATGTGAACCGCTTGTAGCTGTGCACCACGAAGCGGTGCGGCATGTTCACATTGAACCTTTGGCCCGCCGGCACCACCTCCACTTTGGCTTGCTGGGATTGCAAAAATTACTAATTAATATTTGGTCGCGTCGGGTTAAGAGCCACCAAGGACTTACCTCATCTCGCATGCCCGGACACTTGGACACCACGGACGTATGGCATTTCTTATGTACAACTAACGTGCAGACTAGACGTTTTATTTGTTTGTGTTTCCGGGGGAGGGAGAGAAACCAAAGCAATACGATTAATAACCACACTTTGAGTCTGGCGCTTCTTAGATCTTTGATGACAGAGTGCAAGGCAAAATATAAAAAATCTATGGCAACTAAGCACTCCAGAAAAAAGATTGTCATATCTATGATTTTGTAATCATTTAATTATATCAATTATCAATCAAAAATATGACAATTTCTTTTCATAACTAAAACTCTAGACATACGAATGTGTATATTTACAGGATTTCGTTTAGCTCAAGCTTGAAACATTCAGGGTTAGACACAAAGTGGCATCATAATTGGAGGACCACAAATTGGTTAAAAAATAAATAAAACATTCGACAGTTTTAGATTTGTTTGTTTTCTGTGCAGTGTAATTATTCACATTTTGATCGGTTTAGTTGAGTTTTGTGCTTGGTCTGTGCTCTAATTAGTTTTTCGGTGTACACCAGATTTTAAACACAACACTTAAGTATATATTTCGTGCCAGATTTTGAAACAAGATCTAATTATGAGAGAGTGAAAAATATGAAAAACATCAAAAGATAAAAGCCTGATTCGAAAGTCTTTATTCAGGATATAAGATAGGAACCTATTTTATTCTCAACAAAAATAGATTTTATTTAAAGCTCCTTCATATGGTTATATTTATATTTAATTAAGTTTCAAAATTTCCTAAATCTGGTTCAAAAATCATGATACTCTTAAGACTTTAAATGTTATACCCAGAACATGCATGAAGGTTTAAAAATACTCATTTATTTTAAATGACAGACGGACACAAATAGGGTTTTGAAATAAGAAAAAGGACATTTGACACTATCCCGATTATAAATTAGTAATTGAGATGTTTATTGCATTTAATTAATTGTGAAGTTTCATGTAATGGAAACGAGAACTGGGCTCGCCCTTTTTAGATTAGTGGTGCAGTGTGGAGAGGACCTGTGCCAGGACACTAGACTGTTTCCGAAGAATCATGACTCAAGCATGGAACGAGCAAGGTGATAGATGCATTGGGCAATGCGGAAGACTTCACAACCGTTGGCAGCAGAGATTCATTCCATGCTACTTTGTAAATTAACAAAAAAAAAAAAAGGACAGACTTAAGACTTGCAACCAAATGCTTTTGTTTCCCTAGGAGAAACTCAATGGCAACCACAGCGAACAACGAACAACATCAAGAACAACGAACGAACGAACGAAACAAGCAAATGCAAAGTGATATGAATTTGGGCTTGATAGCTTGTCAGGGGCTCCGGGCCTCCTGGAGCTCCGAAGCGCCAGAGCTGAGCTGCTCTGGTTTTCCATTTAGTCTGAAGCAAAACACATACCTTGACATTGATAGCCTTGTTTACCAATTCCCCTGCAAAAAGGCAAGAAATTCCATGGCTATTGTATGTATATATATTTGGAAACTGAATGAATTGTGTTTGATTGTGTGGTGGTTGTTTGGCGAGTGTTTTTTTTTTTTTGTTTGGATGAATGGATGATGAAACCGCCGATGGAAGGAAGCCCATTTGAAAGTAAATCCAAGCATGATACCGATGACCCCGCGACCCAAGCCACCAAATAGCAACCCAAAAGGATGAGACCCGCATAAAAGAAATTAAATACCAGTTAAATGCTGATGCAAAATAGGGAAATAATAACTTGCTAATAGTGAGCCACCCACAAATAAGAGCCGAAATATGAGTCATTTGAGTGAAGGGCGATGAGTGATTAGATGATAGTGGATACATTAAAAACATAAAGGTATAACCGATCGAGCCGAGTCGAATTCGAATTCGAATTCAATCAACCGAATCAAATAAAAATCAAAAATAGATTCAGATGGTGAGAGAAATGTGTAGAATAAAGTCCCGAAACTAAATGCATGTTTAGATTAATCACTGCAGGATACAACTTAGGGATGTACGGAGATGTTCAACCCGTCTGTGAGTACGTATGCATGTGGTCTGGAGTTCACTTACCAGATAAACTCGCGACAGTGCGAACAGAAGGTGGGTTGACGCAAAAACGTTGCCATGAACTTGTGACCATTTACCTGGAAGTTTAAATAATTTTAAATAAAAAAGTAATGGAGGGAATTCAAAATAAGTTACCTGGTGCACTCGACGCCTCATGGCACCGCGACGGCGATTGAAGCCAGCGCGCTCTTTGAACTCCTTATTAACGGCCACGGTGTGCTCCACCTCGGCCTCGGCTTTGGCTTGATCTTAAATTAAATGAATGTTGTGATTAGGTAATTAATTGAAAATTATATTATTTACATACCATTGCGATTTTTTAGCTCAATTATAACATGAATCTTGCCCTGAGGCTCCAAGTTAACCTTCAAGGAAAAATTGAAAAATAAGGAATATTTAAAGTTATTATTTCAAAGTAAAAGTCAGTGATTCATAAAATCTGTTTGTAGGCCACAAAGTAATTTCAAATAATTCGAAACACACCCATAGATCTTGCACAGCCGTCTCGCTCTGCATGAGATCCTCGAACGAGATGATGCAATTGGCAACAAAGTCATCTGGCGGCAGAGCGGCATCGTGGAAAACGGTCAAGTTTATGTTCCGAGCATTGTTCACGTCGTGGACGAACTGCTCATTCCAAACAGGGTCGAAGGTCTTTGGCCGGGTGGTGGCACGATCTGAATAGAAACAATATCATTAGGATTACCTTCATACTAAATGCTCAGATTTTAATATAAAACTCACCAAAATGACTGTCGTCGACATCTATGGTGACATAGGGATCTATGAGCTGTTCATCGGCTAATTTGCCGAAGGTAAGGTTGTGGCGCTTCTGGAAATCTGTCGGCCGCAGGCCACTCGCCTCGCACACCTTGATCTGCAGCTTTCCCGTAAACATGGTCGCCCGTTGCCCTTGGTGCTCTCGCCTCTAGAATCGAGTCCCCGTGCGCCTGCTCCTTGATCCAACTGCTCCTTGGTGTGTTCAGCTCCGCGTTTTTGGGATTAGGTGTAAGTTAAGAGTGTATGCTGTCGGGAGCAGTGATGGCACTACTCAGCTGTGCTTGTGGTTTGCGGTGTGTGGGATGGTGATCTGTGGCGACGACAAGATCGGTTGAGAATTTATTAATGAAACGGTCGAGTGGGGTTGGTTTGCTGGGTGCTCGCTTTCTCTGTCTCGAGCAATGTTAGTGTAGGTCATTGACACCCATGAATGGCGTATGCGGTACACTCGATTCACTCTCAAGGTCGCTTGCCTCCCCCCCCTGAATCATTGGAATTTATGTACATAGAAGATACAACATTAGCAGTCAGGATGAGAGTGATTTGTAAATTTGAAATTTTATAGTCAACGTTTATTTTATAAATTTAATAACTCTGAAAAACTTTTCTTGAAAAAAAATAACACTGATTTATGAATAATCATTTTTATTTTGAACCACTTAAATGTCTAATTTTTAAAATTTTGCATCAACTTGAGTAGAGCCACTAATATTTTGGCCACAGTTGTACCCGAGTATGTTTGTGTGTGTACTGAGATGGGGCCATTAGGCAATCGCTCAAACGACAACAGTCCGTGGAACAGAAAATCGAAAATAGTACACGACCATCATCTGCTCTGGTAATATTTCTGGCAAATAAATCATTCCAAGGAGTGCAACTTAGCTTGCTTCGCAATTCCCACACCAATGTTTGTATTTTTTTCCTTCTTTTTGTGTACACTGCGCCAAATTTGCATCGTAATCTGCTCAGCAATTGGTGTACAAAGAATTTTCTAAATTGAGAATCTAATGGAAACAAGTGGCGACCACCTCCACCACCCCCACACACAATCCTACAAATAGAGAACTTTTCATTGTCATTTAGCCTTTGATTACATATCATAATGCCTGCTTGTTCATTTTTTTTATGCAAATTTCTGGTGTGCATGTATGGCACATACACACACAAACATAGGTGCCCAGGTTTTTTTTCGCAGATAAAACAACAAAGAGGGAATAACAAGCAATTCTAATGCTGCCTCCCAATGAACACACTCATCTCCTGCCACCCACCAATCCACTCGCGAGGCTCCTTTCTCACGCACGCCAACAAAAACACGTTAAAAAACGCAACAAAGTGCGCTCAATTAAGAAAAAGTTGGACTATAATAAATCCAATTGGAAAATTTGTAATTTTCTAATTGGTGAAAACGAAGGCCTTCCAGCTGTCAGTTTGACACTAATGAGTGCTGCCATCGGGACCAGTGTTGGTAACGATTGGTGGGTAGTTGGCGGTTTGCTTTTAAAATCCCTTTTCTATTTATCAGATATTTCAGTTGTTAGCTAGGGATTGAGTAGCAATTTCTCTTTTTTTAAATTACAGAGCATTTATTCACAGAAAATTGTTTCTTTAGTATGAGGAAAATGCCAAAATAGATGTAAACAACAAAATTTGTGAAGTCTTGTTTATGTTTTTTTTATGTGTGTGCACTTTTTTCATTCTCGCTCTCCCGAATGTTGGTATATAGAGAAAAAATATTGAGGCGAGGCGCGCAGAAGCTGATATATTAGAGAAAAAAAGTGTTTCAACTACAATACTATACACACACGCACACAGTTACACGCACCCTGTTTGCACAGCGTTTTAATTGATTGGTATTTCGAGGAATTTCCTTGTTTTTCGACCAATTCGAAATGTTTCACAAAATCACAGTCTCCAGCATTTTCCGTTGCATAGCTGGCAACTATTATATTCAATCTATCTTTTCTAAAAACGAAAGTTTTCACCACCCCAAAGAAAAGCAGCTTTTCCACTTGCGCGAATTCGTATAAAAACGGTCACATTGATTAGATTTTCATTTTTACACACAGTGTTGTAAAAGTCGTCTTCTAACAGGGCACAAGTAACAGCTGTTAAAAAGAAAACTGTTAACCTAGGATCAGTCTTGTGGCACACAACTTCCATACTTTCCAGTACTATCCTGTGAGGTTTGAGTCCTTGCTAAAATGTTAATTGCAATATTGAAAAAGATTAAAATTTGGGTATTTAAAATTCGATTGCGTTGTAAATAAACTTGTCGGCGGTGAAAAAAATTAAAAACCGGGAATTTGTTGCAACGCAAACAAAAGTGAATGGTAGCCCTATATTATTTATTGCGCTTACCAACACTAAGTTGTTGACCAAAGAAGAAGAATTCATCCAATTTCTGAAAAGTAAATAAATAATCGCGACAACATGAGTTCGGGGGCGATGCGCACGCCCGTCTCGCAGATCATTCACAACAAGGATGATCAGGATGCCGACGAGGAGCCCAAGAAGAAATCGCGCGAAGACTGGCGCAAGGCTAAGGAGCTAGAGGAGGCCCGGAAGGCAGGAACAGCTCCAGCCGCCGTTGACGAAGAGGGTCGCGACATCAATCCGCACATTCCTCAATATATATCGAATGCCCCCTGGTATTATGGCTCCCAGGGCCCCACACTGAAGCACCAGCGGCCACAGCATGAAGATGAACGGGGACAGCTTGACAAACGAGGACCGAAGGGTCTGGACACTACTCGGATTGTTACCAAGTTCAGAAAAGGTGCCTGCGAGAACTGTGGTGCACTTACGCACAAGCGAAAGGATTGTTTGGAGAGACCCCGCAAGGTGCAGGCTAAATACGCAGAGTCTATCCTTGTACACGACGAGCATCTGGTTAATGATGAAGCTGTTAACTACGATGAAAAGCGGGATCGGTGGAGCAGCTATGATCCAGCTAACCACCGGGAGATCATCGAGGAGTACGAAAAGGTGGAGGAGGCCAAACGCCAGCTTAAGGCTGAAAAACTCAAGAACGGTAGGGTCTCAATATCGTTTATTCTATCGGTATCATATATTAACTAAATTTGTTTTCCACAGATCCGGATGCCGAAATATCTGATGAGGATGGTAACGAGGACAAGTATGTCGACGAAGTTGATATGCCTGGAACAAAGGTGGACTCCAAGCAGCGTATCACAGTGCGAAACTTGCGAATTCGCGAGGACACAGCGAAATATTTAAGAAATTTGGACCCCAACTCTGCATATTACGATCCCAAAACGCGCTCCATGCGCGATAATCCCAATCCTCAAGTTCCTGCCGAAGAGTAAGTAATATATAGTTCATAGAATTAAGGTAAACTAACGTGTTTGCCATTCCAGGGCTGAGTTTGCTGGCGAAAACTTTGTTCGTTTTTCTGGAGACACCACAGCGCAGGCGACGGCCCAGCTGTTTGCCTGGGAAGCGCACGGCAAAGGGGTCGATGTACATCTGCTGGCAGAACCCACCAAGTTGGAGTTGCTCCAGAAAGAGTACGAGCAAAAGAAGGAACAATTCAAGTCAAGTGTAAGTATCTATTAAACGTTTTTATGGCTCAAATAATAAACGGACCATTTATTTTTAGACAAAAACACACATTGTGGAAAAATACGGCGGTGAGGAGCATCTGCAGGTACCCCCCAAATCGCTTCTGCTCGCACAGACGGAGGAGTATATCGAGTATTCGCGCAGTGGCAAGGTAATTAAAGGAGTGGAAAAACCAAAAGCGCGTAGTATCTACGAAGAGGACGTGTACATCAACAACCACACCACAGTTTGGGGAAGCTTTTGGAACGCCGGTCGTTGGGGCTACAAATGCTGCAAGTCCTTCATCAAGAACTCTTATTGTGTGGGCATGCAGGAGCCTGAGGGTTATTCTGAAGCGCATCCCACTAGCTCCACATCGGTAGCTGCAACAGAACCCACTCATATTCCCACTAGATTACCAGAAAATACGCATGAAAAGCCCGCCTCCGAAGTAGACTCCGCCCCAAGTTCGGAATCCTCTTCATCAGAGGAGGAGGAGGTGAAGCCTGAGAAAAAGAAGTCTAAGAAGAAATCGAAGAAGCGCGAAAAGAAGAAGAAGGCCAAGGAGCAGCGAAAGGAGAAAGAAAAACACAAGGAAAAGGAAAGGGCAAAGGCAAAGAAAAAGATAAATTCAGAGGAGCTGGACGACCGCAAGCGACCTTACAACAGCATGTACGACGTGAAGGCACCTACAGAAGAAGAAATCGAAGAGTGGAAAAAGAAGCGTCCACGTGCAGAAGATCCCATGCTCCAATTTATGTAGAAGAACTATTAAAATTTATAAATTTTATGAAACTGTAAAGAAACACTTTTAATATTAAACTATCGCGTACTGTTCGTACAACAGCTCCCTGATCTTATAGTATTCTTCCGAAAGACAACCTTCCATGGCCACCTTGCCGGCATCAACACGCCTCAGAGCCAGGGTGCCATTGCTGCACCACAATACACCTCCAGAGAATTCAGAGTTGATGTTGTTTCGCATGAGAATCTGCTTGAAATCTGAAAGTTTGAGCTCGTTTATGAGCACAGAGTTGTGGATGGGAATCTCGTCCTCGGCCAACGTCTCTAGCGTCAATGTTTTGGCCTCTTGCGCACTATTGTCCTGTTCAGCAGTCACATCCATTGCAGCATCGATTGCTTTCAGGCGCATGCCCAAGCGACCATCCACCCAGGCCACTTCCGCGTCCTTGCCCTTCTGAAACTGCAACTGCGAGACGAGTCCCTCCGTAAGGCGGACCTGGTAGATATGAATTTCCGTCGTCACATCGATGATCTCACCCTTTTGAGGCGTGAAGACACGCGCCCCAACGTTCTGCTCACAGTGCTTGGCCACCACCTGGGTGCCCTCTGCAGTTCCATGAATGACAATTACCCGCCGTGGTCGCAGTTGCGATAGAATCTTCAACATAGATTCTCCATCAGAGCGACCTTCAAAGTCGATTCTTTGTATTTGGGCGTTTACTTCTATGGTCTTTCGCTGGTTTATCAGTTTAGTAGGCTTTTCCAGTAGCTGAACATCGGTATCGCCGATGGTGCCGTTTGTCTGATGGTCTATACCAGTGCCCGGCTCCTCTTTTTTGACGTTCTCCTTGTTTTGCTCCTCCATGGGTACGAAATCGTAGCCACTTGTATCTGCAATGCGGTAGTCATCCAGGTTAATGATCTCTCCGTACTCATCGTACTTGACTTTTTCCTCGTGATAAGGGAACATCACATGGTGCCGCTTATTGGATTTGAAGAAACCCGAATGGTGACGACCCTCCGGACGGACAACAATGTCATGCTTGCCTGTGATCACGCTCATCTCTATGTCATCCTCGGACTCGGAGCTACTTTCCTCTTCCACATCTGGCTTTACTATCAGCGGGTTTAGCTTCTCTCCTTGAGTTCGCAGATATTCATCCAACTCGGCGCCCTCCAGTTCCACCCTGCGCCTAATGTCCAACTCAATTTGTCTTCCCGGAGTACTGTTTTCAACCAATTCCATCGCCAGTGTTCCAGGAGAGGTGCGAGTGGTTAGAATAATGCTGTTGTTTGAATTGCTCGCCCACTGAACGAAGAGGTCTCTGGTGAACCCACTTTCCAGGTCCGGAGTACTGGCCAGCACAACTTTTGGGCCCGCTGGCAGCTTGTAGATATCCGCTAGCGAATGGCACAGCTGGATGTGTTTGAACTGAAAGGGATTGTTGCGGGCTCCTTCGAAAGCTTTGGTCAGCTTGTCGCTCATCCACTCGATTTGCGATTTGGCAAACTCGATGACATTGTAACTGACATTGTTCAGTAACGCCAGCGAGTAGGCCATCAGCCCCGACTCCTTGTTCTTCCATAATTGATCCAGCATGTGGGCCAGCTCCAGAACTCTTCCAGCTGTGTCTACCGCAATCAGAACATTGCCATTGTTTCGCACCGTCTGAAGGATGTTGGTCATTAGCTTCTCATCGCGGGCCCTTCGCCTCGCCTGCTGGTACTGTGCATTATATGCGTCCGTGATAAGGAGCGACGGTCTTTGCAGGCGGTCCAGCTCACATCCACTTAGGTGGCGTTCCTTTTTGTGATTAAAGTCGGTGGCATACACAATGTCCTCCTCACCCACCTTGACAATTTTCCAGATAGTGCCGCCGATCATGTGTCCTGCATTCAGAGGAGTTATGGATATGCCGTAGCCCTTGCCTTTGAGGGAAACTGTTTGATTGTACTTTAGTTGGGTGATCTTTTCGAAGGCTGTGTCCACGTCGTCCAGTGAAAAGAGATCAAAGTCTCCCATGTTGAAGTGAGACATGTACAGGTCGTACATGAACATTTGACCCATCTTGAAAACAGGAATGGTGGCGTAAATGGGGCAATTGAGGCCCAGTTTGCCTACCAGATAGGGAAGAGCACCCAGGTGATAGGCGTCTGGGTGGGAGAGCAGCACCGCATCTAACGTGTGTACTTGCCTAGAAGTAAAAACAATGTTGAATCATTCCCTGTTTTCTTTCTATTTACCTTTTCAATTCCTTAATAAAGTTGGGATCGAACTTCTCGTCCCATCCACAGTCAAGCAGTATTCTCACGTCGTCGATCTGGAGAATGTAGCACGGCGGGGACTCGTCCATAGCCCCCGATATGGTGTGTAGCTTAATAATTGAAGTCATTTCGAAGCTTTACTACCGAATCATCTGTAAATAATGAAAATAGTTAAAACTTTCGATTCTTTAAACGCGGCTGCCGGTCCAGGGATGGAAAGTAAACCGCGACAGTGTTACCAGACAGTTTTCGAAAGTCTCGTCTTCATACAGTGGACACCTATGGAATAAACGTACAATTTTTATTGATAAATAATTTATTTTTTATTGTAAAAGGTAATAAAAGTTAACAGTTTCAAACATTTTGCGAGCATTAATTATCTTTTATATTCGCTTAAAAATTTTTCCATAGTCCTATATCATATAAGTTATGTGAAAGGGGTTTGGCTATTTACGATAAATAACTTGATTTCATATATCTCATAAAATATTTGTACAGTCTTATCATATATACTGTACCTTATCTATCATTGAACGGAAGTGGGCTTCGTGGGCATTGAAGTGGGAATTGACTATCCTGATTATTTGAAGTCTTATATTATTTAAGTAATTTAATATTTTAAAACAATCTTATTTGTAATGAAGCAAAAATAATCAAATTTGATTAGTGCATAACAAAACCTTTAAAGTTATTAAAAAATATTTAGTAGCCTCCACATAAAGGCCTTACTGTAGCAAGCCGCGCCAAAGTATTGCGGCGGTGGGTGTGTTTTATCTTCCAGCCTTGGTAATCAGCTGTTTGCTTACCAATAGCCCGCGATTCACTCACGCTTGGCACCATCGAGAGGATGAGGAGTTTTTCTCGATTTCGACCTCGATCCCGATCTTCCTGAGAACTACTGTTTCCGCTAAATGATGTTCGTGCGACTGTGGCATCGGAGCTTCTACATCCACGATCTTTTAGCCATTGGATTGTTGATTACGCTCATAGTTTACCTAGCACTGCCCTTCCGGTTCGCGTCTCACTACGAGTACATCGAGGGATCACGGATTGAGGCGGCACTGATTCCGCAAGTCACCCGAAATATATCCCTCCAGGAGGTGTTCGAGTGCAGATACGTGGAGATACTCGAGGAAAACCGATTTGTGTACAATCTTGCCCACTACCATGAGGCTGTTCATCGGCAGGAGGAGATTCGTCCTGGTGGCGAGTTCCGGCCAGAGCAGTGTCAGGCCCGTTATAGCACTGCCATCATTGTTCCCTACAGGCAACGAGAGGAGCAACTGCACGCCTTTCTCACCTACATGCACAACTATTTGCGCCAGCAGCTGATCCATTATCGGATTTTTCTGATTGAGCAATTTGACCATAAGCCATTCAACCGGGCCATGCTCTTCAATATTGGGGCCCAGGTGGCGGCTGAATATGGTTACCCCTGCTTGGTGCTCCACGATGTGGACTTGCTCCCACTTAACTCTGGACAATTGTATGCCTGCACAGAGCTACCTCGACATATGTGTTCGGCTCTGGATCACTGGCGCTTTCGGCTACCCTATCGCGGACTTTTTGGCGGCGTGGTGTCCATCAACACCGTCCAGTTCCAGCAGATTAACGGGATGTCAAATCTGTATCATGGTTGGGGCGGCGAGGACGATGATCTCTACGAGCGCCTACTAGCGCTGGGTATCGATATATGTCGCTTTGCGCCGGAGTTTAGCGAGTACACCATGCTGAAACACAAGCCGGAACGGCCCAACGAGAACCGGGTGGCCCTACTCAGGGCCGCCGCACTTCGCCAGCACTCTGACGGTCTCAACTCTCTGGTGTACAAGGAGGTGGAACGCCGCATGCACAGTCTATTCACTCATGTCCTAGTGGAGACCTGAGGGTGATACCAGTATTTGTTATCTAGCTTGTAGGCCAATTGTTTTAGTAGCCAAAGATTTTGGTGCACCTTAGCTTAGCAATGGATTAACTGCAGCCTTAGACAATGCGTTCCGATTTGCTCGTGATATAAGTATATCTCACTCACTAGAATAAGCAGAAAGTTCGGGAGGATAATTATATAAATTTGCCAACTAAATGCACACGGGGAGAATCTCAGAAAAAAAAGATATCGCCAAGGATATCTTGAGCACTTTCTGCGTTTATCACAAATAAATGAATTTAAAATTGAATGTTTTTTTTGTGGGTGTGGAAATGGGTACATTTTATTTTACAGATTTTATAATATCAAGGATTTCAAAAAGAAAAGGTTTCAAATTCAAACTAGTGTTGCATTGAATCGATTGATCGCAGTTGGTTTATTTTGAAGATAAACTTTTTCGTAATCATGACTATCATCACAAGCTAGTAGCTCGCGGCTTATCGAGGGTTCAATGAGCATTTTCTGTTGACTATTGACGTTAAAAATGGGTTTCATCGAATCATTCCTTAAAAAATTAGTATATTTATTCATATTTCTTGGCGCTTTATTCTTCATTCCTGGATTACCGCCAAAAACGACTTTTCCATTCGAAGAATATGTGTAAGGCAACTATTTTTCATTTTGAAATCTTAGTTTAAGTGTTGTTTATAGGATTACACCCCCAAGGGAGCTAACTGGGGCTCTTAAACTGAATACTCATCTTGACGGAGCGAAACATTTATTTAAGGATCAAGTGTTTGGTCCGGAGAACCTTCTGCGAGGAAAAGAGGGCATATACACGGGTATTCATGGAGGAGAGGTCTTACAGTTGAATGTGGAAAAGGAACGCCTTGAAGTAGTAACGAAAGTGGGGAAGCCGTGTGGTAAGAATAAATGGTATCAATTACATAATGTCACTAATTTTATAGTTATTTTTTAACAGATTATATTTACGACGATAATAAGTGCGGATATCCTGTGGGTTTGGCTTTGGACCCAGAGAGGAACAATCTGATTGTGGGTGATGCCTATCATGGATTATGGGAGGTCAATTTGCAAACGAAAAAGAAAACTCAGTTCGTGTCGCCGGAGGAGATTCTCCCAGGAACAAGAGTTGATCGCCCTGCTCAACTATTTAACAGTGTGGCAGTTGCCCAGAATGGGGACATTTATTGGACTGATTCCCTATCTGATGATGTGGCTTTGGTTTTGTTTGCCAATCCTTCGGGGCGGTATGTTTTGCAAATAATCCTCAAATAATAGCAATAAAATATATCACTTTTATTTAGTCTTTTCAGATACAATCGGGAGAAGAAGACCAACGAAGTACTTTTGGACGGACTTGCCTTTGCCAACGGAGTAGCTTTAAGCCCGAATGAAGATTTTGTTGTCGTGGTCGAAACAGCAGCTATGCGATTGTTGAAATACTATCTTAAAGGATCCCGAGCCGGTCAAACCGAAGTTTTCGTAGACGGGCTGCCCGGCTTACCGGATAATCTGACCCCGGACTCTGACGGAATTTGGGTGCCCTTAGGTTTGTCCGTAGACTCGGAGAATCCTAATGTGTTTGCCAAATTGTCGCCATATCCCAAGATACGGTTCTTCATTTCCCGTGTAGTGGCTCTGATTCAAGCTCCTTTTCAATTGTTCAATAGTATATTTCCCAACAATTTTTCTGCCCACCTGTTTCACTCAGCAACGTCTTGGTTCAGCAGCTTGTCGCCAAACCGCTCCACAGTGCTACGGATGGATTGGAATGGAAACATTGTGAAAGCCTTTCACGGATTTGATAGATCAGCAGCTGGAGTATCGCATGCCGTAGAATACAATGGGCACTTATATCTGGGTTCGCCATTCAATCCTTATATAATCCAAGTGAAATTGCCGGAAAGTGATGAAAAGTCTACAAATAAACAGAAAGTTTAATAAATTGGTTTCGATCTTAGATATTAATAATAAAATAATAATATAACTTAACCAATAATCCCATAATCAATGGCTAACACGGATATAATTGTCTTCGATTGATATATTTTGTAAAATTTAAGTAAGGAGCAATTGCACAATGCACAGAACATGGTTGGTTGGCTTTTTCTCTAGCTAACAATAATACATATTCTATATAACTACATGCATTCGTATCGTTTCACATCTGATATCGGTTGCGGAATGTGTTAACGAGGGATTTTGTTAAAATCTACATAATTTAATTTAAAACATGTCTAACAAACACGCACACACTTAAACGGGACAGTCACACTCTTGTATAAATACATTTATATATAATTTTATATATGCATATGCGAATATTAGATTGAGCCGATTTGTGAGGTAAAAATGTTGGAACGAAACTATGGGAAATTTGTGATAATTCTCCCATTAGTTTTTCAGCATCGATTCCAGGTTCTACAAATCGACTCACACTAGTGTATAATAGTTGCCTTGTATATTTTATGTATATGGAATATTCATTTCTATCGGTTATTGGCTACGACTGCGTCTAGTTTAAAAAGTTAAGGATGTCTTGCTGGGAGAGTGCGTTGAGGTTCTGATTATCCGCTGGCTGCAGTGGTTTTGTCTGGGGCATAAGCGGGAGAGCCTGACTTGGATTTCCCATACTCAGTTTTTGCTGTTGCTGCTGCTGTTGGATGTTGTTTAGACTGTAGTTGGTTGGGTAGATGTAGTTCACGGTTGGCTGTTGAACCGTATACATGTTGGCACCGTTGACATTGCTTGGCTTCGCTGCTCCGCCACTGTTGCCTCCTCCGCCGAAGGGATCCAGGTCGTCTAGCGACGAAAAGTTGTTGTTGCTCGACTGAGGGGATGCTAGTTGATGGTTCATCACCAACGGATTGGCGCTGTGCCAGCCGTTATTGCTTTGTGCTTGCACAGGAGCTGCAGATGGAGCAGGAACTGATGATACCGTCGACGCTCCCAGGCCAGTTAGGTTGCTCTGCATCATGGAGGAGAGAATGTCGGGCTTGGCTGCTGTGTGCGTTATTCTGGAATAACAAAATGTTTCTTGAGTGTCATCTTCTTTTTATGCATCCAGCTTGATAAGTCCCTACTTGAGCTGTTCTTTGGCTTTGACGGGAGCCAGTGTGGTGGTGTTCGCCTTCGGTTGGCCCACAGAAAACCCGGAGAACATGTCATCGTTGCCCTTGTTGCCATTGCTGGCACCGCTGGAGGATAGTGTAGTGGTCTCGAGCTCGTTAGCCAATATTTCGGAAGCATCTTTGGGTCTTATTGGAAAGTAGAAAGGTAAGTACTCATGATGCAATTTTTGAGATTGACTTACTTATTGTCTCTTTGAATGGTGGACAGCTGCTGCAGTTTTTCCCGCTGTTCCAGCTCCACACGGCCTAGCATTTCTTTAATAAGGGCTACGATTGTATTGAACTGAGCGATGGTAAGGCCATTTTCCACACTCAAGGGGACTAGGTACGGAATACATTTGTGCGCCATCACATCCTTGGTTATTCCCAGCTTTGTGTTGGTCATTGCAATCTTGTAGATGCCTAATAACCAATCATAATTAAAAAATTCGGTTATTATTGCACTTAATCAACTCACCTATAATTCCCATTATAATAGCAGGTTCGCGGCTCTGAATTTGCTGCAGGAAGGGCAGAATCTCGTCCAGCACTAGCCACTTGTCCAGGTTCTCGAGTAGCTTGCCAATGGATATAAGACAGTTTACTTTTACAGACACATTGCTGCTCTGCAAGCACAGTTTCTTGATGCGCGGCAAAACCGAGTTCTTCATGGCATTGTAGTCTATCAGTGTGGAAAAAGTCGGAAGCACTGCTAAGCAGAGATCCTGGATCTGGGGCATATCGCATTCCAGCGATCGATACAATAGTGGCAGCACGCTCTGCTTCACCTCCTCCGCTGGTGTGAGTTTTAACAAAAGATCCATCTTCTGCATGAAGATCAGCAGTATCTGAATGGGATCCGTCAGTTTAAAGATCGGTTTGAGGTGCGGTAGTATGTGATCGCAGTATTCCTTTTGGCTGCTCATCTCTGCGATGAGCAAAACATTGGGCAGCACGAACGGAATCATTGGTGAGTTGACGAACTCCTTGACCAAATACGGCAGGATCGAGTGTAGATTGACGCGATGTGGCAGCGTGGGTATTATTTGCGGCAGGCCCTTGTAGAACTTCGATTTCTGCAGGTTGTCCCACTGGTACAAAGAATCCAGATAGCTGAGCGTCTTCACTCCCACGTCCTGGAAGTAGGTGATTTGCTTTAGCTCGTGCAGCTTCGGACGCAGGCTGGCGCTGGGATGCAGAAGAGCCTTAAGGCTTTCGGTTAGCTCTCCAGGCACGGCGTTCATGGGCGGGTACTTGCGCTGGTTCAGCTCATTGGCATAGCGCCTAAAGCCACTGTAATCGCTGCCAAACATTTTTAGTGGTTTACCCGAGTAAATCGTAAAAATCAGAACACCTGAAAAAGGGTAAAATACTCAATAACGTGATATCATATTTTCAAAAAATTATGGAGAATATACCTAATGAAAACAGATCGCTGTCCGGCGTATTAATGCTATTCAAGGCCACCTCCGGTGCTGTGTATTCTAGACTAGGTTGTGCCAGGACATGCAGTGAGGTCGTGTACTCTCGGAAGGGCCAATGGGGAGTTCCATCCGTTGCTGGCTGGTTGGCGATGCAAAAGTCAAATCCGAACAGCTTCCAGCTGCGATTTTTATTGATCACAATCGTCTCCGCGCTTATATTACGATGTACGATCTTGGCATCTTGATGCAGGAACTGCAAGCCATCAAAAAGCTGAAGCAGACCGTGACGTATTTCCACGTCGTAGAGCTTCTTGTCAGATCGCACAGAATCTCCAACTACATTGGCCAGTGAGGCAAAAACCGGCTCTGTGGCAAAGGCCAGTGAATCGCGGCTCTCCTCCAACGGGTGCTGTACAGTGAGGACATGGGGATGACGAATTTTGGTCAGTTGTTGCACTCCTCGACGAAGTGTTTCCAGCATTGTTTCCCTGTCATCTTTGGACCATCGCTCCAGGGATTTTTTCTCAAAGACGAAAACCGAAACTTCCTGCTTAGTGCTCTTCTTGTAACCATTGTATACTTTCCACATCAGACCTAAAGGATATCATTTGACTCTCAATATGGTATTACTCCTTCAGGGGGCTCCAATAACTCACCAACTCCGGCAGTGCACACTTGGTCCAGCACTTCGTACTCGCGGGTTACATTGTTTCCTGGCAGCACGCCAGATAGCGTGGACACCGTCTGCACGGCTGTCGAGTAGAATTTGTTTATCATATCCATCCTGGTGGGAGATTGCACCTGCGAACCCACAAGTCAGTGCAAAATTCTTTTTGTTAGTAATCAATATTGCTAGAGTGGGCGTGTGCCCCCCTTAACTTTGGTAATTTCAAGTCAAATTCTAAACGGTCTTACTAAATACCCGTTGTAGAGCACCAACGTTTATTTTATTTTTAAAAGTACACGTATTATAAAATCTTCTTAGAAACTTAAAAAGATTTCACGATCGTTTAAGAATTGCAATTTTTGGTTAATTAAATAAAATTTATTAAATAAAAAATACTTAAAATCAATTAAATACCAGCAAATGTGCAGTGTTGCAAAGTGCTTACTTTTTTAAATAATGAAACAGCGGTTATTTTTTGTCTTTTACAAATATTTTGTTTTTGTCACGCAATTCGTATAAATAAAACAAAAAAGCCAATTGTTATTTTTGTTTGTTTTTGTTTAAATGTATGCATATTGATATTACGCTAGTGGTCTCAGTGGTTCCCTTGGTGGTCTCTGAACAAAGATTTAATAAACAAATTTGTATTCCACAGATAAGTGTTTCAATCGTTTGGCAGCGGATTGAATAGAAAAGTATCTTAATATTGACCAAATCGGTTTCATAACATTCCTTTTCTTTGTTTACTACTCATATCATAAGGAACAAGTATACACTATGAATAACAACCTTCAATAAAATTGTCTTGGCGATTTCCGATTTTACTCCTAAATATGAATTTTTACAGATGCGTAGGAAGGAAAATATGGCCTCCGGTGAAAGCTGTATCTTTAATATTTTTATTTTTATTTTATGAGCGGAATATATTAAACGATTTGTAGATCTATTCTACATTAATCAGATTTCTTGTCAAATTTTCTAGGGTTCCTCATTAAAAATAGGAAATATGCGTAAAAGGACTATATATAACAATTTGACCCAACCCTTTTGCTAATATTTATCCGATTGTAAAAATATTTTCTGAAAGTTTATGGGGGTAGACCTTTCTAAATATGAAAAACGAATGGAAAGGACAATAGAGACCTCGCGAAAGATATAGCTTTGCCAATATATATACATTCGAGTCTCATGCGGAATACCTTGAACGATTTGTACATCAAGATTTTAACATCAACACATTTTTTGATTGAATTTCATAATATTGTCGCATTAATCCCTTGATTTGGTTCTTCTGAATTGTTTAAGACCACTCTCATTAAAGTCGGATGGTAAATGGCAATTAAACGATTTTTTTTTAACGAGGATTGCGGCGCAGCGACGCTCTATTTATCTACTTCTACGACGCTTGAACTGGTTGCGAATTATAAAACTGACGGCGTCGGCTGAATTTTTTTAAAATATTTTCTGAAATTTTATGTTATTATACCCTTTGCAAAAGCCATATCTTGCCCAATATTCATCCGATTCTCAAGCGGACCTTAAACGATTTGTACATCGATTCTCCACAAATCTGCATCAAAATCTGGGAACACATTTTTTTAAAAATTATTTTCCGAAATTTTATGGGCGATACCCACAGCGAAGACTATATCTTTGCCATTATTGATCCGATTAGACCATTGCAACACATTTATTGGGCGGTTTTTAGATCTTCTACAAACGTGAAATATACATTCGTGGCAGCTTGAGGTTTCTTATTGAAAACCCAGTCAATAAGTAGCAAATAGTCGCCCGTGGGTATAGGTCCCGGCAGCTTCTCAGATCTTAGATAAAAATCTTTGACCCTTTGAACACCCTGAAATTTACTCTTTGTATTGCTTAAATTTTTATTGAATTTATTTAAATACTCACCACATACGGACAGGTGTGATTAATCGTTGAGTATTCCTTGAAAAGATCCCAAACTAATCGAATCAGAGCATTGTTTCTTCTTCGAATGAACTGACAACCGTCGAAACTAACGCTGTAAAGCCAGGGCTTATATCCAT
This sequence comes from Drosophila atripex, assembly GCA_035045925.1. Classification (NCBI taxonomy): domain Eukaryota; kingdom Metazoa; phylum Arthropoda; class Insecta; order Diptera; family Drosophilidae; genus Drosophila; species Drosophila atripex. Next base: position 12,866,597 of record JAWNOP010000069.1, on the reverse strand, counting down.
TGGCCCGCTTCATTAACTGGGCCTTTACTATAACATCGTTCACTGGATAGTGCAATGTGGCATTTAAATTTAGGCAAACCTTAAAAGTAAGTATGGAGAGTAAGAATTATTTTTAAATATCGGATTTTTCACAGAAACCTTATTTCGATTCACAGCTCTCAGACGACACAGTCCAAATTCCACCCAGGATTTGTTGTAGGACTCGCACACAGCATTCGTCATTTTGAAGGTCACCCCTCCCTGAAATAGAAAGACACTAAATCAGAATGTTTCTACAATCGAAATGGTATTATTAATACACTTTGAAAATTCTCCAAAGGCAGAAGTAGCAACCAAATTGCGAAAACTCTCTTCATGACCGTTGATCGAGAAGTGGCACATATTAGAGGGTAAAATGCTTTTATTTTTCTCTGGCACAAATTACATTCACGTGTTAGCGCAATAGAATAATTATATAATTATAGGTAAATGTACATAAGCATTTGCGGGTAATCAATCAATTTCTGTCTCGTTAACCTACCCATACCCTATAATGTCTAAATGTAAAAATAAAATTTAAGCGTTTAAAAATTTTACAAAATGTAAGTATTACATTTGATAAGCATTCCTCCTCTTTTTATTATTTATTCATATTCCCACACAGTGCCATTTCATAATATTAATAACCACCTTGAGCGAGTATTTGGGGCTGACCTTTGGGGCAGCCAGAGCGTAATTATTATTTAAGAGCTCTGTGCTTCACAGTGCATTAACTTGGCTTTTAGTGTCGCACGTCCAAGCCTCAACTTGCTGTTTATTGTCTGCACTTTGGCTCTGATGAGGAAAGGCTTTTCCGCATCTTGTTTATAGGCATTTTGACTTTCTGATGTTTTCCGCGCATATTGGCATATTAATGGAATTTAAACGCTTCTAAATATATTAATAAAGCAAACACAATTAAATAACACCTTTAAAGTCAAAGTCGGAAGCTGAGTGGACCCTTCGCACAATTCCAGCATCAAATAGACTGATAGCTATACATCGTCGAGTTTTTAAACTAGTTACTATTGTATCTTAAGGGTATATTAGATATGAGACTGGGGAAATATTACAAACTATTATAGTTTTAATCAGATATGTCAGAAAATACAAAATAGTTTGCATTTTATAAATAAAACATGCAAAAGAATTGACGTCAGTCGTTTGCATAAGATTCAAAGATACAATTAAACGGGTATCTTATAGTCTGGAAGTTAATCTATAGTTTAGTCGTTGCTCGTACTTGTTTACATTAATAGCCTGAGCTTTCGGCTCGTAGTTCACTCAACACCTGTCAACGGGCCAAAGCCATATCAGACGTCAGCCACTTGGCCTGTCACTGTCCCAGCCCAGCCCAGCCCAGCCACCGCCTCCTCATCAGCCTCCACCCCTGCCCTTGCCCCATTCCGAGGAGGTCCGAGCCACTTGAGATGCATTTGCTTATCCCCGAGTAGAATTAATAGATTTTCATACATTTTTGCGTTCTCTGCGCACACGAAACGCAATCAATAAACCACTCGAATGCATTTAGCTGAACCGCTTTGGTGACTACGACTTTATCGCCATTCCAGCCACTAGTATTTCCCAGATCCCACCTGCCCCGTGCGCTTCCACGCCATCTACGCCCCCTAACTCTATGGCCGCATCGCTATTTGCCATGAAGATGTTGCTCTATGCAATTCGGCGAGTTGTTGTTTGCACGATTTGTTGCCGTGGCCGACCGTCTTTGAACCCGCTCTGAATTTCAATGGGTTCCGTTCATCCATGTCCACGTCCATGTGTGTGCTGGTGTGTGTCCGTTTGAGTGTGTGCATACACTCACACACTGGCAGCCATTTGTGTTCCACCGTGACTGATGTTGTTATACTCTCCATGGAAGAATTCTATTTTGACAGAGATCATGGAAACTTACTGAGGAACAAAGTTGTCAACAAGGCAGGAGGATTATAAAATGATTGTATTTTTAAATGTTTATAATTTATAAGTTAATGACAAAAGAGATATGATATGTATCATACTTAAAATTCACAATACCTCTTATTCGAAAACATAGTTTTCACAAAACACGAAATATAATCCTTATCCAGGTAGGGTATTCGCTTCTCAGCTCCTTCAACAAGAATTATAAGAACGTTTTCGAAAGCGTGGGCGCATTCTGTGATACGTTGAGTCATAAAATAAATCAAGGAGTCCAGTCCGACACCAAAGTCAATAGTAAATCACGGCACAAATGGCAAATTATCCGACACTAGCCCTTCTCATCATCGGGAGACTCCTCCGAATAATTACGCGGTGACGCGTCGATTTTTCTAAACCGCCCATCTCCATAATCCGAATTAGCCCTGGCAACTACCTTTCGGATTTGCAGCTTCTAGACTTTGACTTTGACTTTGATTTCTTTGCTGTTGTTATTATGTTTTTTTCTGTGTTTGTCTGGTGTTATTTGTTTGTTGATTTGCCAGAATCGCGTATGGCAAAAACCCGAATGACTTGGCAATTTGTTTAGGCCATTATCACGATGATGGTGCTGGCCGGTTTCGGCTTCGGTTTCGGTATCGGGGGTGCAACCGTTTAGATGGATTGGAGACTTTGTACCGGAATCTTGAGCGAGGTGAGGTGGTCGGCAAGGTCACTTTCGCTTTAGTTTTTTTTATCACCTCTTTTATAGGGTTCTTAAAATCACGTTTGTGTCTCCAATGCGACTGTTTGGCCAATTCCTACAATGATTCATGATAAGATCTAGTTCTGCAATGCAATTTAGAGATTCATGTTTTTGGGAATGCATTAATTAATTCTTGGAAGGTAATGGGTTTTGGGTGTGTTCCTAGGAGTTACTCTATCTTAAAGTCTCTAAGCTCTTTTTATTACTCTTCTATAAAGTTGTGTAATAATAAAAAATTATCTTGTAAATAAAAAGCCATCAGTTGGAGTATCTTTCAACAGTTTAGGCCTATAGATTATTGTTTTACATTTTCCTTGGTTAGTTATAATAGACAATATTTGTTTATCGATCACTTACCATTAACCTATCACTTGTAAAGTTAAGCAAACAAGAGTTCACCACTCAAAGTCTCACTAATTTCTAAATAGAATAAAACAAGTCTTACAATGATTTAACAATCAGTAAGATACTCATTACTCAGAGTATACCTCTTTACATTAATTAAATCTTAAACCAATCTAGCAACCGAAATAAAGACATTACGTATCAAAGCCGGAGTCTTGTCAGTGTCAAGTGTTTGAACAGAATCCGAATAAGATCGGATCATACCCACAGAAGTGTGCACTTGAGTGCCTTTTGATGAGGGCACCATTAATATGCAATGACGGATTCGCAAATATTGCTTTATTATTTTGTTATTTTTCATTTGTCGTTAATGGGCCTTTTGTTTCGGCGAAGCATTTATGCCAGAGATATTTCGGTTTATAGACTCGTGTTTGCCGGGGATCCGACTCTCCGTCTGGCTTTGTTTGATGTGAGAAGATGTGGAGTCGAGATACAGATGGAATCGGCGACAAAACATGCTGGGAATTACGTGATTGATGGCGGATCTGCGATTACCACTAAACAAAATAAAATAAAAATGATTGAACGACAGAACCGAATTCGCATATACTCAGTATAGAATGCTCGTACGAATACATTATATATATACATATATACGAAATCAGTAAAATCTTGTCGCGTCTAAAAAGGAAAATCACTCAGTAAATGCAAAATTTATGAGCGAACTACGTCGAACGACTTCTCCGGGCGGACGGTGCAGGCATACAAAGTGGGTTGGGATTCCTATCGGGATGGGGATTTGGATGGGGATTGGGTCTGAACGGATGTGGATTGCACCAGCCAATGAGTCATCCAAGGGGTCTTTGAAAGTTCATCCCAGCAGATCAGTATGTAAGGGGTCCTGCACTCTCTAGGGACCAGGTTACCTATTTTCCGCCACTTAATATTACACGGGAAAGCAAATGATAACTATAATTTAATAAAATTAAGGTGTGAAAGATAAACAAAAATTATTCAATTTGTTTAACACGAAAATAAATAATGGCAGGCAAAGTTCAAATGGATTGTTGGGATTTATGAACCCTTACAGTTTACAGCCAACGTTGCGTATGCGTGATATTTTTATGTAATGTTTAAATATGTTTTTTTGTAAATAGTTTGCCGAAAGCTTATCAAATTGCGACTTAATTTTATTTTTTATACATTTAACTTAATTTGCATATCAAAATGCCTTTGCGAAACGTCCAGGAAACATTCGAGCCAATCGCTTTTTAACCTGCCAGGTTTGAAAGACATGTATCTGAGTACGAATTTATTTTCCTATTTTAATAGAGTACGATGTTTATCTCTATTCCAGAGAGCTGTGGATTTACGCCTCATAAAATTGTACCATAATATTCCCGCTGGCCAAGATGTTGAGCTCAGGTGCGGTTACTTACATACTTCAGTCCACCGTCCAAACTGCGCCACTCAATTTGGATTTTTTTTGGTTGGGGCGCTGCTTAGCTGGACTGGCGCTGGTCGCTGGTCTTGCCGCCCACAAAATGCTGTGATTGCGCTGCAGTCGACTGCGCAGTCAACGGCGCCGTCGCAGCCGAATCATTGAGCCACTGCTGGAACTGCCGAACCGCCGAACCACCAAGCCACTGAGCCGCTGAGCCGTTGAGACGTTGAGCCGCTCATCAGGTGTTGTGGTTTTTGCAAGCCGCACTCGAGCTGAGTCTGTTTTCGTCTGCCTGGCAGCGCGGTTCTGGAACGCGTAACGATCGCCTCGTCTCGGAAAAATCACTTTTCAAACTCGGGACTCTATTCGGTTTTTGGTATCGGTCCGGATCGCGTCGATCGCTGGTCGAGCTTCCCTCCCCAATCAACCTGTTGCAATAATTGTGTCCGAAACATTTTGGAATCGCGCTTTTCGATACTCGATTGTGCAACATTGCGTGCGGCATAAAAAGCGCGTAAAAGTATTTTCAAAAGAAAAAAAAACGAAGTATAAAATTTCGAAAGTGCCGAACAAAGAATAAAATTTTAAAAAAAGTCAAACACTTTCCAGTAGGATATTCCTGTGTGGATTGCGCTGAAATCGAAACTGAAAGGAAGATTCGTGTGGCAGATTAACGAGGCCCGTAATTTGCCAAACAAAAAATAAGAGGGAAACAAAAAACACTTTGTCGAAATCCACTCCTCATCCAATCTGTGGGCGTGGGATCTGTGCAGCCAGCAGAGCGGTGAGTCTTGAATTACCTGGGATTATAGCCAATCTGCTCTGGTCTACTCGTATGACAAATGCCATTACGTACGCCAAACGGCAGTGTGGCTTTCTAAAAAAAAATTAAATACTCGAAACGAGTTGAATTCGGTCCGCCGCGCGTCCGTCAGTCCGCCCGACCAGGAACGTCCAACAATAAGCTCGGAGCAGAGCACACACTGACTGCCATTCACACAAAAAATGTGTGAAATTTCATTGAATTTCCCAAATGTTATCCACAAACACAGCAATTGGGAAATAATTCATTGTTTTGCCATTGCAACGAGAGTTACGGCTCCAAGAATCGATAATCATCAAGTGGATTATTATGTTTCAAACGTAATTTCCCCACTCAAATGTATAAATGAAACTATGTTGGATTGGCCAAGCCCACAAATATGATCGATTTATTTGGAGAGAAAATACCGACCGACCGACCGACCGTTTCATATGGGGTCATGACTCAAGCTTATTTTAAGCAATATTTAAATTATTGGTTAGCACGCCGGGAATTTCAGACAACAAAATTGATTGAAAAATGTGACATTTTGGTTGTTAAATTTCGTCTCACGGATGTATGGATAATGTGTTATTTGAGTTCTGATAGTTACTGTCAGAAATACAACTATTTTTACTTACTATCTAAAAATATGTGATATCATTTATATAGTTTTTTGTTATTAGTTTTCAAGGATGCCATAAACTAACTAAATACTAAAGATTTCGAATATTTTTGCTTAAAAATAATACTCGATAGTCATTCGGTGGCAGGCAGACATCTCTTTAATTATTGCACAAAAAAATAGTGCTAAATTTCGTGTCATAGCAATTCAATTAATTCGCAATTTATCAAAATACTCGTACCCGGGCATTGTCAATGCCAGGGCTTTGATTCGACCAACCAAACATATTTCATTTGTCCACCACAAACAACCCGGATGAGGACTGTGGGACTCGGGTTTGAGGCTCGAGGGTCCAGATTGCAGGGTCCAGAGCGTGGGCGAATGGATGGATGGATGGATGGACGGGTTTGAATGAGTTTGTGAGGGGCGTCAAGTGGAAAATAATCGATGATGTGCCCGGGCACAATGCAAACATTGAATCAAAGTCAAATAGCATTAAACTTTTTGAATTTGCGAGGCGGGGCAAAAAAATGAAATAATAATAAAAGTTTTTCCCGCCTTCCGAGAGGCGTGAAAGCGTTCACAAAAAAAATTATAAAAAAATTGTGATGGTGGAGGAGACTTGGGCTATGGGATTCGACGCTGCAGTTTTTGGGGTCGTCCTCACAATTTTTTCCTTTTTATTTTTTGGATGAGGAAAGCGTAGCGCAAATATTTGACAAATCCCGCGAAAAGTCTGCTTATGTTGTCACCTCGCTGGGAGCAGGTCCTTGTTCTTTTTTGGGTTTACTTTTTTTCCAGCCGTTTTTTCGTTCGTTTTTCGGGGACATGGGTTAACTGGGATTGCTGGTGCTTTGACTGGCCCAGTGCCAGTCATACTGATTAGGATTTGCCGGAAGACAGTACTCGCAGTGGAAGTCTCAGTTGCCGTCTCACTCGCCTGTCGCCGCGTATCGAGAACTTTTCTGGGTTCGACAATGTAGTCGTTGTAGACATTTGCATGCGAAAATCAAAAACTGAATTTGCATGCATCTATCGCGGTGTAATTTATATTTCGCACCTTACCTTACCCCACCACCGGAACCGATCGTAGTGGCAGTTTTCATTTCGCTTGTTGTTTATGCAACTTTCGAGTCGCCTTGCGAATGCCAAAAGAAAGCAAATGCCCTGGTATCCCGCCCGGCTCTGCGCTAACGAGTGCAGGCGCGTGTCTGTATCTTGTGGATGGCTCAGCTGAGCTCAGCTCCCTCTCAGCTCCTACATACACTGTGGGTGAAGGCGAAACGTAAATGCGCCAATTTGTATGCAAGCAGCATTAATCGGGGGGTAATCCGGCAGCGACGATGCATTGCACACGGGCCGGAGCACCAGAAGCACCAGAAGCAGCAGCAACCAGTAACCAGTAACCAGCACCAGGCCAACGTCAGAGCCAGAGCTTCGGCCGGGCCAAGAGCCAAAGTTACGTGAGATGTGCATTTGGACGAAATTGATTTGTAATCGATAAATGTGCGAATATTGCTTCTGCTGCGAATTAGTAGCCAAAGTAGCCATCGCCAAGGCACCCACTCGACCGCTCTTCGCTTAACATTTGCCAGCCGTGTAAAATATGCATAAATAACTCAACAATGACCGCCTGACCATGAATTCAATTGGGAACATCTTCATTTAAATTGTTAAATTGTTTAGTAGCCAAGCCAAGTGTGCGATCAAGTTTTCATTGTGCTGGAAGTCACGAGTGTTTTATGGACATAAGCGGAGTTTAATCCATTTGCTTCCCACTGGGAGTTTCCCCATTTATTTTTAGACATTCGAAAGGATTTTTATTCTTTGTTTTATTCACTGAAACGAAAACCAAATATGAGTTTTTATTTATTTAAGAACGGGAAAAATACCAAGGTGAAGTTTGTTATTCCACCTACCGAATAAAATACAAACTGAAAAAAGGATACTGTCAGAAATTATTAAAAAAAACTATAGAGTAAGTTTCAAAGAGTGATATCTTATCCTTTAGGAAAGGTATACGATTTTTATAATATATCTTTGAATAATTCATAAAACAAAATGCCCTAATTTATGCAGAACATACTCAACTGTCTCCTAAATTATTTCAATATTAGATTGCGAGTTTTATCATTTAATTAGAGTAATTATATCTGCGCAAATGCATTGCACATCACATTTATTAATTATTTAATGAGTGCTACCACATATAATTTAAAAATGCCAACCGTTGTGTGTGGTTAATTTTGAAAGACATTTGGTGGAAATTGAAAATGTTGGCCAACCATGGATGAACCATTAATAAATGTTTTGCGGGCAATTGCAAATCGTCGTGCCTCGCCACTACACTACAGTGTGTGTCAGTTCTAGTGTGCGAATGCGAATGCTCGCTTTGTGATGCAAAAATTGAAAATCAAACACAAGGAAAACCACTCGAGATTCAGCGGCAATACCATTAGTATTAGTTGCAATAGCCACCGACAAGGTCACTTGGCACTTTGGCTTTTATTTGGGGCCCGTACCCGGACCGGGGGTTGTGTCGCATTCTAAACAAATCGCAGTGCTGTTGGCTCTCGTAACTCGGTTCGTCGAATTGTGTGGAATTGCTGCTGTGTGGAACTGCTGCTGCTGCTGCTTAACTGCTGATTGTCGAATCGTGGCCAGGCCGTAATACACGTATTAATCTTGACTCGCTTCTTGTTAGATGTGGCGTTGTTTTTGCGGTTGCAGCTTCGGCAGCAACAGCAGCGAGTGTTTAATTGCAATAAATGCACCTGACCGCCTTGACAGCGAGCTTGAGCTTGGGCCAAAACCGAGTCTGGGATCGGCCAGTTTGGCGTGCCGGCAAGGCTTTCTGGTTGGGTCAGAATCTTCACTTCTCTCTAGCCAGCCACTTATTGGCCACTAAACACGGCCAATTGAAAGGTTAACTCTTTTGATGGCATTGAACGTGAACGTGGGCCAAAACTCTGCACGTAAAGTTGGCAAGCCAACGTACGAATGTTTGTCAATGTTTTGGCCCAATTAAGTCTGCCTCCATAACTTTGGCCCATAGACCATTGGCCATTGGCCATTGGCCATATAAACATAAACACTGGCCGTGTGCATCCTGTAACGGCTTTTTAATTATTCATGTCGCTATGAAATCATCGGTGACCCGGCTAAAAGGTTTACCGTCGCACTCAACTGGGTCATTACCATGGCCTGGCTTTGATCTCCGGGCCAAATGCCCTCTCCTGATGTGGCCGTAAAAGACTTACTCCAACAGGTTATAAAGCAAGTGAATTGTCTTGAATGTAATGTGCCATAAAGCCATAAATTAGACTTTGGCCCAGAGACGATGAAGACGGTGGCTCGAGGTGGCTTAGACATGGCATTTGCTGGCTTCTATTAAGGGGGCTACCGGGAACACCTCTTGACCTTTCCTTGGGCGCAGGCTTGGAATTTCTAAGCAGCTTCTTAAGGATGTTCATCCTTGGGTTCTTAGGAGCAAAGGACATACTATATTCAGTTATTAAGAGTGAAGGGGATATGAAAAATTGTACAAATTCAAGCTTAAGATAGTAAATTCTTAGTTACAGCCGCTTAATGATTTCATATATCTGAGCTACTGTTTTCCGATGACTAATTGAATTATTGCCATCGAGGCTTGATTTCTTGAGTGGAATATTCCGGAAAAGGCAAAGTTTTTTTGGCAAGTCATCTCTCTCGAGTTACAGATATTGAACAATGATTTGCATCATTTGGCAGGCAATAAACTGTAAGATTTGCTATTCAATTTCAATCGGAAATCACGCATGCCGCAGCCAGTGTCTCGGATTGCTGGAAACTTCCTCGAACTGCGATCGAGCGTAACCCTTTGGACCTCCCCTCCTGCCCCATTGACGTGCGTCATGGAGTGGAAATTATCCGGAATCGGAATTGGAGGAGTCTGAATCCGAATCGAAATAAAAATCGGAATCACATCCGAAATCGTAATGGGAGTCAGAGTGCGTGAAAATGAGTAATAAAGGAAACATTGCCACAAATTGATGCACTGCCCAGTGCTACCTTTAATTAAATTATTAATTATGTACCTTAATGAATGCATAATTGAATAATAAACTACGTGTGCGCACGCCCCCATCTGATTGTTGGCGGCGGGAGTTGGGGGCGATGGGATATGAGTGAGTGTGCCACAATTGTTGTTCTGTTGTGGAATCCATTTGGGTCCATCACTTCTCTGTTTTTTCGCTATTTTTGTGTTAACCTTTTAACTTTTGTGGAGTTCAGCAAGCGAACCGAACCGACCGAAGCCAACCGATGTTTCGCGTAGTAAACATAAGTTGGGGCTCATTAAGTAATCACATGGAATATTCCCGCAGCCAATTAAACCAGAAAGCCACAACGCCAACAAAGCCAGCGAGCAGTTGCACAGGAAGACGGGCGAGAGGGAGAGAAGAAGGGCGGGGCTGGGATGGGGTGGAGCTGTTGCATCCACGAGATGGATAGGCAACGTAGCTCAGTTGCGGATACAGATATATAAGGCAGATACGAGTGCAGACTGCAGACACCCGATACAATTAAATTCGATTCAGGAAGCATTTATGCAGTTTGCATACATTTAATATCTACCTACATATATCGATGCAATATATACGCCATATATCTCCCTGTCGGTTTGCTTCTGGCCTCTCGATGGCCTCACGGAGAAGCCCACTTAAAGATTTCAGAAAACAAAACTGAAATATATGTATATCTGCCGGGGAATCTTCTTTGATGGAACACTCTTTGAAAAGTGTATTGCAAATACACAAATACGGATTCTCTTTGAATCTGTTGAAAAGTGGGAGTTTCATAAATATTATTGGCAATAAAGATGCATATTTTATATGATATTTGGTTTCAGTTTCAGTTTTGCATTATTAGATTGGTTCGCTCAAGCCAAAAACTAATATCTATGCAGATTTCCCTTTCGCTCTTCCGCATATTCTTATTTAGTTTGTATTTTAATATGAAATATGCATAACTTTAGGCCTACTTATGTTGTCAGTCATTACACGTCGTAGAAATCATGACTATTTCGTGAGTTTCTCCTTGCATAATGTCGCACTGCACATTCAATTACCGAAATCATACATATAAGGCACTCCATGCACTTCCTATACACTTTGCAATCGAATCGCTTATTCCCCCCACTAACCCAATATTTTTGAATTATGTCAAATATAAATTGAAATCGGTTGAAAGGCTGACATCCTTTGTTGTTGCCGTTAATGTTGATGTTGTGCATTTGTAATGAGCCAGCATTAGAGCAATCTGCTAATGGTTACGTGAGCCACTACCTATCCACCAACCTCCCCCTGGTGCCAGCTCCCTCCTGCTGTGGCCCCCCCGGTGGTTGCACCATACTGGCCGATGCTGTAAAAAACAATTTGCAGACAATTTTCAGTGTTTCAATCAAACAGGTTTGACATAAGTTTAGCTGCCCCGCGAAACGTTGCCAATCTGACAATCACAGTCTCCTTTGAGGAGGCCGGAGGCATCTGGGGCGAGGAGGTTTCGGGGACCCGCGACGGGGACTAGTTTCCAGACGTTGATAAACTGGACAAACGTTTCCATCCCGAGTCCATTCCACATACGCAGTTCCAGTTGCAATTTCGGGTCTCAGCTTTGGCTGCTTGGCCCGCCGGGCAGTTGCTATTTGTATCTCATAGATGCATAGATACATGGCTCAAACGTGAAGCAGTTTACACTGCTGGCTGCTTTACTTTGTCGCTAGTTGGCGGCGTTGTGGGGGATTTTCGGTTTCGGTTTGTTTGCACAACTCTGGCTCCCAGCAACCCCTCCGTTAGACGCACATGCCGACTACCGGCCGCCGTCTCACTTTCCGTATTGCTTCCCAATTTCTAAACCCAAGCTTAACGCTCTCTGTGCTCGTATTTTGGCCACACTGACCAAAAAACGGAATGACCAGGGTAAGGCCATAGAAGAGACGCGGCTAAGGGGCTGGGGGGTAGAGAGCGGCAGGTTCGATACCAACTAAAAGCCAAAAAGTCGCTACCAACGACCCCCTCTTAACTGAATCGAGTACCGGGCACAGTGGCCAATCCAATATTAAAAATTGATTCAAAAATGTGTTGAATAATCACAAAAATTGAGTGAGTTTCCCTTGTGTTAAAATGTGTATGGAATTTAATAAAATACTTATATTTGTTAATTATATTTTAAGAGATAGGAACCTTATTCCTCTGTCTGAAAACCACTGTATCGGAGAGCTCCTTGTCTGCTCGCAAACATATCCGTAAGTCTTTTTTGTGTTGCGGTAATTTGTTTTAAATATTTGTTTAAAATATCAAAACGCACGTACTCTGGCCACTTGTACGTGGTATCTAACAGATAGATGTGAAAATAAAAGTTGTTTGTACTTCGAATATGATACGAAGTTTACGAGGTGTGGTATGGGTTGTTTGTTGCCTGTTGGGTATCTGGTTCCCTTAACCAGATTCTCATGGCAACAAAAAAGCACATAACCAAAATAAAAATAGGAACAGGTGAAATTATGGCCCAACGATCGGAGATTCCTAACGGATTCCGCATACGTGTCTGGCCACCGATCTGGTCTGGTTATAGATCCAAGTAATTATGATTCCGAAACCGATTCGATCCGAATCCGATCCGAATTCGATTCGCGGTACTTGACATTTATATGCATTACGCACCCAACCCGAAAATGGGACGTGTGGGGGTTCGGTTCCTGTGTCGCGGTTACCAATTGCGACCCAGTCCCAGTTTCCAGTTTCGAAATCTTCCGACACTTTTCAACACCCTACGTGATAGCATTTGGTGTGCGACCTTCTGGCCGAAAATTAAAAATGGAAGTGTGTGTTTAGAAAGCCCACAGTCTTAGCAACTCATCATATTAAGTGTCTTTTGTTAAACCCTGACTTGACTTCCTGATATGAATGAATACCATTTTAATTGCCTTGTCTAGCATGATTCTGGCAGTTGGATTGTTAGGTAATGTTTTGGATTATTTATTAGACAGCTTTAGAGTCGCTCCATTCTCTTCCCCTCCATTCTTGTTTGACACAATTGATGGATGCGAACGATTAAGTCATTACACCAGAGTTGCCTTTGGCCCAGTTGCAGTAATTTCGGAGCCAAGAATCAGGGTCAGAATCGCTGGACCAGTTGGTCGGGGAAATGCAAGCCCCCGAAGCCAAAGTTACACAGCAGCAGCAGCTCCCAGCTCCCGTTCAAAGCCAAAGCCAAAGCCATGGTCAGAGCGGATAATAAGCCGATCATATCGGTATGCAAAGTGCCTCGGGTGCTCTGATTCCACCATCATGGCAGCAGCAAAAAAGAAGCTCGAATAAAATAATATGAAATGGAATAAAATAAAATCAAACAAAAACATTCAAGAGAATCAGAAGTCATCATACAGGCAAATTATGAATACTCTAATAAAAGTTATGCCATTAGATTTAGAATTAAAATGAAAATCTTGAAACTTGAATTTATTATAAATTTAAAGGTGAGCTGAAGGCCACTAGTCGCTAATGCTTATCCTCCCCAGTCAACTTTTAGTTTCAACTATAAGATAGCTTTATATAAATAAATAAATAAATAAATATAAATTTAATGAATCCTTGCACTGAATAAGGATATATATACCCTTCTTAGAGTATAGAAAATAATGCATGCAGACATGCCATATTGCGGGCATGATGGAAAATCATAAAATCAAAGGGTTCAGGGAGGACCGCATAAACCGAAAAGGGAGAAACATAAAAAGAAGAAAAGCCAGTGACCAGAGGGAGCTACTGCTGCCACTATATGAGGAACATGCCACAAGGCCATTTGGTGGTGTTTGGTGAAAGGATATTGAAAAACATTCGAGTATCTAGCTGAGATGCTTTAATGGCAGCATTCTAAAAATATATAATAGTTATGTATTCGAATTGCTTTTGGCTTTGAAGTCTCGAGCCGAGATTGTTGGTGCTTTTTGGCCATGTTGTTCTGTTGATTTGCACAAACAAATTTTGTCAACAAGATTAATGCTAATTGAAGTTTTTCAACTCGCCTCGAGTCGATGCCAAAGACTCTTGTTCAATGAAAGTTTCCGTTCGCCTTCAGCGGAAGTTTGGCCAAGTGAGAAAAGTTGGCAACCGAAACGACAACAGCACCGACAATGATGGCGATAATGATTATTCCCGGGGCTGGGCTTGAGCCGATGATGATTAACTAGTCGGTGGTGCCAGTTCATCATGACTTTTAATTGGTAAATTTCTTGTTCGATATTCTATTGATGGTCCAGTGAATCGAGCCACTAGTTTGTTAACTAAATGGTCAAGTCAGTGAGGGGACTGTGAGGTTGCAATTAACAACTATTAAGTGCCTCAACATTGAACTTTGCTTAGTTGCTCTTGAGTCGCTCTGCTCCAATTAACACCTGACCGACTTCCAATCACGTTCCCCCTCAGCCATTTGGGGCAGGTTAGCATCTTCGAGTACTTGCCGAAGAACATTGAAAATGATTTGAGGTGTTGGGGGTTAGCCAGTCTAGAGGTTGCCCAACAGCTGTTTAGATAGTTCCAGTGAAGATTTTACTTTGTCAATGGATTAGTGTCCATGGAATATCTTATATTTGATTAATTGGAATATCAAGGATAAAAAACTGATAATATTATAAATTTGTTTACATTTTTAGGTTTTTTATACCTTTAATAGCATACGAATTAAATGTTTTTTAATCAAAAAAAGTTTCGTTACATACACTTTATTGAATAAATCATATTAATTAGCACAAATTAGTTTTACAAGTGGCTTCTAAATTATATTATTTTTAGCCAGACTGCCTCTGAATCGTAATCACGAACAAGCGATTACCTTTGATAGCCAGGCCATAATTAATTTATATTTTTTCCATATTTTTTATCACGCCCATTTATGGATAATGGGACCCATTTTGAACTTAATAGATTATTCGTTTATCACAGAACTCCGGCGAAGGCATCGGCTCAGACTCATCTGGAGGCTTTTATAACCTCTTCAGAAATGCACTCTGCCATGGAGTTGGCGGAAATGAATATTCGATGGCTTTAAAAATCAAATTTATACATATGTGGGGTATGGCTGCTGCTGCTGCTGCTGCGAATAAACGCTGAATGGGAATAAAGTTAATATATCAGCTTTAAAAACGGTCACCCGGGGAGCGCAAGGGACATTTCGAGAGGGTGGTGCGATCCACTGGCCGATTGGAACTGGGCTGGATATGTCCTGGGCCATGTCGATGTCGATGTCCATGTTCGTGTCCATTTCCATTTCCATCTTCAATTGCATTTGGCTGGGGGATTCATTCAATTTCCATTCGTCATTCAATCGGGCATGCAATTCAGTTATGAAAACCAAGTGCTGCGTATTTATTTCTGTGTCTGTGTGCGTCAGGACACCCTGCTGTATGTGAGTGTATGTGTGTGAGGGGGTGTAACACACACAAATTTGTTTGCATTTATGAATATGTATCCCGTCATAGACTCATTTTTATGGGTTTCTTGTTTACTTCTTTATTTCGATTGCGTTTCTCCTCCTGTTTTTTATATTCACCCCCCCTCTGGATTTTCAATATTTTTCTTTTTGGGCTGCCATCGATGAAGCAGTATGCCCGAGGGCGTGGCATATCCTTGAGCGAAATGCACGCACCCACACACACCAACGCATACTTAGGGCTTAACGAATGTTTGGCCAACGTTAGCTCCCCATGTAATCGATTTAATCATAATCCAGCTTTTACTATTTATTGTTCCGAGTTATAGTATAAATATGTGTACATATGTATGAGTACGAGCTGCATTAATACAAACACAAAATATTATCCCCTCTTCTATTGTTCTTGTTGTTTTCGGCTCCGGTCTGATTTTGTTGGTGGGTGACTTTGGCTCCATTGGAGCATATTTATGGTTATAGTATGCATAACTGGAGGCAACCATAAAGTAATAATATAAAAGCGGCCAGCCCCTACCCCACCCATCAAGCCACCCGATCCTGGCCAGCGTTGGCTGTTTCAGGGGCGGGTTGAGGAACTCGGGGGCGTGCCGCTCCTAGTGTACAACCATTGATTTTGGTTCAACTTAGTTTTTCTTATGCAAATACGCCAGAGCATTTTCCATTCTTACCCTGTCTGCAAGCCAACACATACATATTACAATATCCATACATACATACGTATATATACGTATATCCCTGCCTGTGTCTGAGTTAGCGCCTGTGGGCAGGATACTCAAATATCCGGTTTATACTTAAGTATTTATTAAAAATAAAACTCATGGTATTTGAATTGATCTGATCTGAGCCCTATCTGAAATTGTTTTTTGTTTTCCTATCTATGTAGTTCCAAGCACAACTAAAAAAAGTAAACTACTTTATTTCACTTTCGGCCAGGTCAGCTATCTCTGTCTCTGTTTCATAGCCCCTATCCGTCTCTCTCTATTACCACACGTCGTAGCAGTTTATTGCGTTACAATGGAGATTGCAGATTGCAGATTGCAGATGGTTTTAAAGTGCCTGGCCATAAACAAAAGCTGCCACTTGATAAACATAATATTCCGAGAATTTCCATATCATTTGCCGCATTTACATCTAGATATTGTAGATAAGTACAAAGCCCTTTCAGACTGGATTTGTGTGGCGGGAATAGTTTTGGGGAGAGTAGAGTTTAATTAATACTTTCAAAGAGGAGTAATCTGAATGTATTTAGGAGTGAATATTCCACAAAGTAATTGTTTTGGGAAAGATGCAATGAAACCTGGTATCCAAATATTTTATAGCCACAAAACAGAGATAATTTAAGCCGAAATAAGCAAAAGTTGTAAGAGAAAGAACATCGAAAGTCCATTTAAAAAATTACATAAAAATAAATCTGAAACTTTTTAATTAGCTTGCTTTAATTTCCAAAAAGTCGTCACTCCGTTGACTACCTTTGTAACTTCCGTTCCCCAAATCATCGGATCCATGGAAACATTACTCGATTTAAATGCAATAAACAAATGTATATCCTTCCACTCCATCCTCCTCCATCCACCCTGGCCCATAACTTTTCACCAAAGTGGGGACTCGGTTGAGAACAATGTTTGCATTTGAAATAAATGAAGTAATAACTTTTATGCGATGTTTAACATTTTTATGCAGCCCGCAAACATTGCGGAGGAAGCATTTTGCTTTATGGAGATTTTTGATTTGCAACAAGCAAAATAAATTGAATGCAATTTGTGGCCAGCATAAAAATGAGCCAAAATACACACTTAGCCCAAGGGCCAGCTTATGCTTGTTTTCGATATGCGGACTGTGGCGGGGAGTTGGGTTAGGTTTTTTTTTTTGGTGAGTTGAGTGCATGTGTGGCTTCAGTTTTATCCACAATACATAATTATATATTTTGGGGGGGAAACTTTTTGCTTTTAGCCACGACCAGACACAATTTTGCAATATTGCGTGCCTCGGGTTGGTGTTGTTTTCCTATTTTTTCTATAGTTTGCTTTTCCAAACTGCCCCACGTTGTGGGTGCAGCACCAGCACTAGCACCAGCAACATCGACAATCAGAGGAATTAACAATGGGGAGAAATCACTGCAAAAGCTATACAAGTACAATGGATGAGCAGCAGCATAAACAAAAATGTTTCGCAAAAAAAAAAGGGGCAACAATTTTACTCCGAGGGCAAAGGTCATTACCACCCCTCGCCCTCCATTGCTCTTCAAGTGATAAAAAGTAATGAACAAATTGTTACAACAACAATGAGAACAACAAAAATATCGTAAAACATCTTTGTGCTACTTTGTGTGGGTCAGTGGGTCGGCTATTGTTCTCCACCCTTCTTCTTGTTCTTTCCAAATTGGTTTATTTGGGGGCGTGGGCCAGCCGGGATGGGCAGGGATGGGGGGGTAACTAAACCCTAAGGCTGTAGTCTCAATGAATTGGGCGTCACACGGAGCAGTCGGGCAAAGAAGTCATCGTTTAACAGAGCATAGCAAATGATTTCCAACGAAAATTTGTCACACACAGAAAACAATGTGCACGCACAGACCGGCACCCACACAGCCATAGATACGAATACAGGCAGAGATACAGATACAACAATAGCAACAGGAACAGCAACTGCGTCAGTTTGAGCTACAGTTACAGAGATACAGATACTTTGACAGTCCGCAGATATACAATACAAATGTATGTACATAAGTTCATGCATAAAAGAGGCACCCGATCGAAGGAAGCTGGCGGGGCAGCAGTAAATAACATGCACAATGCCGAGATAAAGTGGCAAATGAGCAACACCAACAACGGGCAACGGCAACATTAACAACAACGCCGCCAGTAAGGGCGACAATGGTAACAACAACATCGGCTTCAGAAACAGCATCATCAGTGAGTATCGAACAAAAGCTCTCGTACGTGTTAAGCACTCATTGCTGTCAAACATGCCGCACAGTTGACGAAGAAGAATGTTGCCCGCGACGTGTGGGAAAGCGAGCTGCAACACTTGCGGCTGATGGCTCCCTCCGGCCAGAGATGCCCATTCCTGAATTTTCTTCAGATCGGCCAAGAAAATGTCAAACTATTCCAACATACTTTACAATTATGAGAAGCGACATAATAGATGGAAAAATATTACCCATACGACATGTAGTTCTACAATATGTTTTAAATTAATTTAAACTTGAATTAATTAAAACTAAATAATCTACCATTGTATAAATTGTATAAAAACAAAGTAAATTTTAAATGAAAATCATAAGAATATGGGATATGAAACAAAAGTCTTCAGAAAAGTCATTCATGCGATAATACCCATACGCCATGTGGGCCCGACATAGATGGAGATTCCATTAAATTGCAGTTTACGATAAAAGTTAACAAAAAAATATATAAATATATGGTATATTATACAGTATCACTATAATAAAAAACGATCATTTTAACAAAAAGTTACCTTACCAAAAAATCCATTCAAACGATTGCCATAAAAGTATAAAATTACTCCGGGAATAAAAAAAAAATAAGCACAATATATTTTTATCTCTGTTGGTTCAGCACTAAACCGTCCTGCCACACCCACAGAAGGCTTCCGCCCGCCGCCCACTTGAGTCCACGCCCTCCGATCCTTGGACGTCCGACACGCATACGCCCCGTGTGACGCGACCGACACTTGAGCCGGCAATCAGGCTCAATCGGTGAGGCCAAAACGGAACGGAGCTTGCAATCTGTGGCCCGCACTCACACATTTGCACGTACAGGGGACGCAGCTACGAAATTCAAGCTCTTTCCGAGCAACATCAGCATCAGTGGCAGCAGTAATAGTAGCAGCGGCAACACAAACAACAAATATAAATCGTTAACAATAAATAATCGTCTATAAGAGACGACATTTGTTGCTCCGCTTTGTTGCTGGATTCCTTGGCCGCTGCTTTATGCATTTGTAGTCGTATTTGTAACACAATTGTTTATGCCACTGCGGCTTGTTGTTTCCGTTTGCTTTGTTGTTTCGTTTTTATGACCCATCAGGCCAAGAAGCCACCCCAAACACCACCCACCGCCGCCCACCCGCCTGAGCTATGGGGCATAGTTTATTGTTATTTTATTGGGGAGGGCCTTCTTTTAGGCTTTCGCGTGCTTTGTAAATAATTCGTGCTCGGCGCGTTTATGACGTGATTTCTTAACCGTTTACCCACCCCATCCAGCCCCACTCGAAGTGGGTCGAGAGCTGCCACGCCTCCGCCTAGCTTTGTGGCGGGCATGTCGCATGCCACTTTCAGCTCAAGTGGCTGCAATTTCAATTTGCCCAAGAATTTCCATTATGATTTCTCACCCTCGTTAAATAATGGATTAAAAGAGAGGGTCGCATAAGTTATGTCTTAATCAAAATTGCTATTAAATAATTAGATGTCTTAGAGTTTCATGTTTTTTTTTCTAAGAAGGTAAAAATTAAACATTTGTTAGTTTAATTGGCTATTTAAATATGATCTTTTTAAATACGTTTTGCTATTAAATTCAAAAAAATGTATATGCATTTGTTTCATTGAATAAATAAAGCCAAAAAAATATTTAAATTATATTCAATTATAAATTACACAAATTGCAGCAAAGAGCCAAAATAAAAAATGGGGCTACGGAGATAGCAATTGAAAACGATTTAAATGTTTGCTTATTTATTAGCGCATAAATTTGTTTTTGTAAAGCCAATATTTTTTTCGCTGCCTAGCTGCCGGGCTGCCGCAGCCGCATGTGCGGCTTTACATGCCACCGATTGTTGTTGCATTGATTTTTGCCATGATTTCCTCGATTATGGCAGCAACAAAATCGCGAAACATGAAAAAATAAACCGATTAATTAATATAAATTATAGCGGAGCCCATTTAATTTATTTAGTTTTTGTTTTTATATTTCATTGCCTTGTGGCTTCTCGTTAGTTTCTTTCTTGTTTTTGTTTTTTGTTTTACGGCCAATGTTGTAATGTCGTGTTGCTGTAATATTTGTTGTCATTGATAATGAGCGAATTATGTAATTATAATTTGTAATTATGTGTGAGTGTGTGGGGGAGTCCGTAAGCTTAGCGCTTTTCTCTGGATTTTGAAAAACTGGCCATAAATAAACAGGTGTAATAATGGTGCAACAAACAATTGGAAATTGATTTAGAAATTATTCACAATGGTCACTGTTTTTTGTTTATTGCGGAGAATGTATGTTGATTAACTTTATATATTCATTAAATTCGAACAATCAAATTAATATAAATCATGACAAAAATAAATGAATTTAATTAACAACAACTCATACCCATGGAGAGGAATTAGCTTTGGCTTATGATGGATTTTCTACTGGTTGGTTGCTGGATTTGTTTGTCATATTGGAACATGTCTAAAAAATATTTATTCCTATTTTTAATTGAGTCATTATTTAGTTCAAATTTTAATTAATATTTTGGCTTAACCAAAGCTCTTTAAAGTCCTCAACTGAACCCATCAGTTGAATCGCGAAAACGTATTTTTGTTGAGCATATTGCAGCAAAATCTATTATCGAGTGGCAGCTCTGGTTGCGTGTCGATGAAGATTGGTAATTTGCCTATTCAATTTCGCTTTGATTGCTGTTATGGCCATGCCAATGCGAATGTGAGGCAATTGCTTGGCAATATTTGCCCAGCCAATACATAAACGTTATGGCCAGCCCCCCTGCGCCACAGGCACGGGTAAAAACTATTTGGTTAAACGCTCGAGTTGGCCGACAGCTCAGGTGCGGCTCTTTGAATGGGCATCTCCAAAAGGGGCAGGGGAGAATATTTGTGGGATTTTTTTTTTTTGGGTTTTCGTGTTTTTGACGCATGCGCAACCCCTTCAACTGGAAAGATAATACCCGATAACATTGAAGTACGTATATTCCAACAAAAGAAATTACAAGATCGGCGACACGTAGCTTTGCAAAAGTTTCGTTTATTTAATTGCCACAAATGTTTGTCACTTGTGTGTGCAAGATACGTAATTAGATATTACGAGTTCGCACACGTTCTGCCCGAAAGATACGTGTAATTAGCATTTTTGCGAGTGGGCGGCGGGGAGGGGGGGTGAGAGTGTCAAGAACCTGCAATGCAAACATCGGACGTTAGATAAAAGTCGTTAAGACATCGTGCAAATTCAAAGTCGTTTTGCCAACAATAGCTAAACTTCGCAGTTTCCCATTGAATGCAATTATTAAACCCACAAAGTGTCAATGGTCGGATCGGGATGGGGTTCGGGAACTCCCGAGAAGCCCCAGCGAGCAAATCCCTGCTTAATTGAGTCTGAAAGAACGGACTTCTTTCATTAGATCCCACAGGGGGATTCATTAGAGCAGCTGTTAATTGGAATTCAATGGGTGGGCGGGATGAGGATGGCCTGCCATTATGGTCGCTATAAACTAGGAGCTGTCACAGACCACTCAATTTCAATACCATTGCGGCTCATAAAATGACGCATCAATATAATCAAAATTATCATTACCACCACAGCACCGAGCACTGAGTGGCCTGGGAAAGAAAGAGTCCTGCCAGCGAATGGGAAACGGATATGGCAAATGGGGTGAATGGGGGGGGAAGGCTGGGCGAGAAGCTGGCAACCGCAACAGCAACGATGCATAAGCGACATAAAAACTATAATCAATATCCATATCCATTAGCGTTATCGTATCAACGAACTCGAATAATAATAACGTGCATATGTATGGGATATACGTACGTATGTATGAATGAATGTTGACTACCGCAGTGGCAAGCACGGCTACAGCTACAGCTACAGCTACGGACACGGACACGGACACGGACACGGACACGGACAACAGGCACGGACAGAGCCACGGATACGGACACCGCCACTGGACACTCGATAGCCGGCGAGGCACAAAGATACGCCAGACACCCTGTGGTGTCTCTCCTGCCTCCCGTCCATTTGTCTTCACGTAATTATCTTTTAATAGATTTAACGAACATTTTTCGCACCGACTCTTTGCTGGTGTGTCAACCCAGTGACAACAGCAACAACAGCAACAACAGCAACAACATCAACAAAAACAACAACCATTGCAACAACCAGCAGGGAGTATAATCAACAAATAGCAAGGAACGAAATCTGCAAATGAAAAATTCATTAATATAATAGCGAAAGGATAATGCCCTCTTAAGAATATTAATTATCATTTTTAGATTATGTATAGTCCGCTTATAATACACAAAAATATTGTTTTAATATTTAAAGATATATCTATACCTTCTACATATCTATTTTCACAATCCTAAGTCTTATATCCTAACTCCCAGAAATAATATGATGGAGTTGACTTCAGAGTGGAATTTCCAGGGAAATCTCCTTCCATACTAGAGACTCTAGAGTCCAGAGTTATATGATAGTATTTACCATTAGAGATAGTGTGTCTACAATTTGGATTCATTTGCATATTCTATTAAATCATTTTGTTTGCCCATTACCTTATTTGCACTGTAATTGTCGTAGACGCAGCAGCTTGCAGCCAAATCGGTTGCATAGTCATGGCCACTTATCGCAAAGGGTATGACAAACAAGTGCTGGTGCAGCTGTACATTATGCCATGGGATCGGTCCAGTCCAGAACAGCCAGTCGTAGCCCGAGCTACCAGATCTCAGACAGGGCAAGGCCAGAAACGGAAGTCGGAAGTTGTATGGCACATGCGATGGTGGCCGCGGCGGTTGCGATGCCAACAGCGTTCGTCCACCACTCCCGGTATAATGGTGATGCAGCCAGGAGTGTAGGATTCCAGTGTAGGTGATGGGGTGGGTGGTGGTTGGGTGGCTACATCAAGCCAATGCCTGACCATTTTCATTTAATATACTTTCAAACTGTTGCTGTTAATTATTTCTTCTTCTTTTAATGTGGCCACTGGTGTTGGCCGCAGTTCTTACTTATTCGGCTGCAGGTCCTTCTGTTCGGTTCTGCTTCTGCTGCATCCTGACGACGACGACGACGATGATGATGATGATGTTGCTGATATTATGCACCCTTCGCACTTTACACTCCTTTGCATTTCTCCGTTGTTTGCACTTTTTCACCATTTTACACTTTATTACAAAGCCATTAAATAAAATTCAAAGCGAATGAGCCTCGTCAAAAGTGTTCGACGAGAGGCTATGTCCTATGGGCTATGGGCCCGGGAAAAGGAAAATGGACAGGACCTCAATGGGGGTGGGCATTGGGGATCGCGTTTTGGCCGGTCTGGGCCAGTGCGGTCCGCCATTGAAATATGCGAAGTGGAGCAGTTGTTGC
Organism: Drosophila atripex; assembly: GCA_035045925.1. Taxonomy (NCBI): domain Eukaryota; kingdom Metazoa; phylum Arthropoda; class Insecta; order Diptera; family Drosophilidae; genus Drosophila; species Drosophila atripex. The sequence goes on along the minus strand of JAWNOP010000069.1, from coordinate 12,842,906 downwards.
ATTGCCAACAAAGCTGCCCCCAGCTCCCCTTCTGAAATTGTGTTATTGTCGTGGTTCATTCTTTTGTTTTTTCGGCCCATTGTTGCCCCAAAAAGTTTTGTCTTGTTGTTATTGTTGCTGCTGGTGCAGAAGGCCCCAGCAGGCTACTGAGCACCGCCAAACGTAACAACAACAACAATAACAAAGCCAACAAAATCCGCAGCAACAACAACTGCAACTGCCACTACAGGCAGCAGTATCGGGCACCGCACGCAAACAAGCGCCAAAAGTAAAGGAAGTACCAAAAGTGGCAGCGTCGGATGGAGTCGAAAACCGTGGCCCTAAAATGGCTTAAATCTTGGTTAGGAACTAATTTTTAATCCTTAATGGTATTAAAGCTTAATAGTTTTATTTAAGGAAGAAAGGAGAGAACTTCTGAAGTGGTTGCTACCTCCAAAATATTAAAAAAATAACTTTTGAAAATCTTCTTAACACATAATCCATAATTCCCAACCACTTTCCCTAGGATCTGAGCCCACTGTTCCCAACTGTTTCAATTAGCTGCGCTTCGATGTGCATTGACGATGGAGTTTCGGTGTCGACAGCTGAGTGGACGCAGGGGCGCCGTTAGGGGGGCCCAGTATCTGCGGCTGATACTTAAACAATGTATAAATTCGTCTACAAAGTCTGTTGCCGATGCACCGACCTCGGCCCTGCCCCTTGCCCCTTGTCCCAGTGCCATGTGCATCAGTGCTTCACTCAGTGCGTGTAGTACCTTCCGAAGCTCTTCCAATGGTTGTTGGATGGACCCTACATTGGCTTCTATGCACTGGAAAAAAACTGTTACCATAAAAATTGGCCTTAATAAATTTTTAAGGTCTTGATGGATCAGTTGGTTTGAGAAAATTACCTAATTAAATTTATTTAAAGGTTGAAATGTTCAAATCCGGATTGTTTCTGTAAAGAAAAGAAAATTAATTGGGAAATGTATTTTTTCCGGTGCGGATTTGTGGTCACCGGCGTGGTGCAATCAGCTGCAGTGGCTTTTTGGCCGACACTGCCAGTTAGCCATCTAGTCAGTTAGCCAGAGAAAAACACAGGGAGAAGGCAGTCAGAAAGTGACTCAGTCAGTCAGTCGGATGAAGCGGGCTTGCTGGCTGGCTGCCAGGCTGCCCGGCTGCCCGGCTAACCAAGTGTCCCTGTCTGTTTGTGCCGCACCTTTTGCCATCCCACTTTTCCATTCCATAGTGCTCCAGCCCACCGACCTGCCCGCCACCAGCCACCCGCCACCCGCCGCGGCTGTCATTGGATTGCATTGCGTTGCTTTCGTCATTCATTCGACTGAGTGAGCGCCGACTCAAGCGCGAGTGGTGTAAAAGCTCCTCAATTGGTGTGAAATGCAACACGCCACTGCCTCACTGCCGCCCAGCCGCAGCACCAAAAGCAGCTGGCTACTGAAAGGCCAAGGGGCGGAGTGGGCAGAAGGGTATACTCCGGAATTTCGGAGTTCTGTTTTCATTTGCAAATATGGAAAATGTGGGTTAATTGTCTGACTCTCTGACTTTCGCGATATTATTTAATTTTAATTTTCACAGCGGAATCAGGAGGAGCTGAATTCCTTTGTCTCAATATCTCTACAGCTTCCTGGCATTGTGCCTGGTCCTCTTCAGAAAGACACTACAGGATAAGAGTATAGGCCCTTAATAGTCGACATTATCATTACAAGTGAGGTACGAAAGGTATTCCTACTAATCACAGCTATGACTGACGTCCATGCTTAATATTCAAATTAGTGTAATAACCAAACAAAGTTGCGCCATTATTCTAATTGGCGGTTTATTTCACACCCTTATCGCTATGCACTTAAGTTTAATGATCCAGTCGGGTCACCTATTTATATAACTCAGTACTATTGAGTTCATTACGCTACCAGTGATTCAGGCTAATTATAGACACCCAATTCGTACCTTTAAACTGGTATTTTATTTAATTATGAACAGCACTGTATTTACATACGTATGTAGTTATTTGCTTCTGTTTGCCGAAAGCCTTTGTTTAATGAGATGTTGTATTACCTTTTCATTAACTTTTGGAACCTGTCACTTTTAAAGGGAACTGTAATTATCACTCTTAGCTTGGCTCTAACCAAGTAATCTACAGAATTAGTCAGCCCTTAACCTGATATTCTCATATCGATTTTCAGATGAAATATTCCTCAAAAAATATTTGCTCAACTGTCTAATGTCAATTCACAGTGAGCCTGCACTTTGTAATGGCTATGCTGGGGGAACGAGTTCATTTTATTTGCCATTCCAGTTTGGATTTGCACCTTGCTGGGAATGAAACGAGTTCCAAAATTCTGTAATTCATTCGGTGTTCGCTATCGCAACTTTTGCATAGTTTTGTTCACCTCAGCAAACTGTGCTGCATTATTTGGTTACCGAAATTTGAATTTTATTAAATTTTATTTGAGTTGAGAGTCTCATTTTGGGCTTTTCGGTTTCATATCGTTTTGTTTTTGCTTTCCGTGTTTTTTGGCTGCTGCGTCAACAGGTGCGTCTGGCACTTCATTAGAAATTTCAGTTCGCGTCGTCTCTCTTTCTGTTCTGGGATCGCCCCTTCCCTGCTCCTCCTGTCCTGCAGCAAGGAGCAAAGTTTTAATTAAATTTCGAGCTTTACTGGAGCGAATTTTACTTATATATACGTATTACGTATATATATATATTTGATTTTTAGTAGCCAAGAAACAGTCGCATGGATACCGCTAAGGGGCTCTTGTAATTGGCTTTATGGTTTCAGCTTCCCATTCATCTGGCTCGAATTAAAGGAATAATTTCGAAAACTTCTCTCTGCTAGCCAGTCGACAGTGCGGCGAAGTGAATGGGTGACCAGATATTCAATTAAAGGATTATCTTTGTCGTTCCGCAGTTCCCAACTTAACTTAAATTAGCAGAGATGGACGCCCCCTTTTGTAAGCTGATTAGTATTTTTCATAAACCCCACAAAAGAGTCTAATTAAGAATGATTAATTGAACTCATATGCATGTGAATATTTTCAATGAAAATACCCGAAATTCCTGATTTCTTAATAATTACAATTTTTATATTTTTTCTCTACTCGCCAGCAGATAATTAGGAAGTACTTACGCGGCTAAGATGGATGATCCCAAAATAATGAACATCATGAACGGCATGAAGACACGGGAAGATCATTGTCAGCTCATAAATGACGTCAAGGGTGAGTGACCATCAAAAAAAATAATACAGTGCCTCCCAAGATCAAGCTCCCCAACCACAAATCTGGAAAAATAAAAGGCATTTATGTGAAATATTACATTAGCGGGGGTGGTGCCCAAAGGAAAACAACAGAAAGGGGGGCCCAGAAACAAAAATTTGTTGAAATTGACAAATTATGTGACAGACTTTTGTCTGCCGCAGTGTTTCGTGGTGTGTCGTGGTGTGTCGCGGTGCGGTGCGGTGCGGTTCGCCCACAAAATCCAAAGAGCCAACAACAATTGTTGACAATTCACTCAAAGTGGGTGCCCCTTGTTGTTGGGGCTTGGGATGCTGCTGCTCTGGTTGGCGGCGTTTGGGAGGGTGTTGGAGTTAGCGTTAAACAAATGCCCCAAAGCGCTCGAAAATGCTTTAAACGGCGCACTCCACTCGAGTCACTCCAGCTTCACAGCAGCTCTCCGCACTCCACACTCCGCACTCCGCACTCGACACTCCACACTCCAATCTCCAAGTGAGCGGCTCAATTTCGTTGCGTCCACGAACAATGATGGGTTTTTGTTTCGGGTGGGTGGTTGGAGGTGGGGAAGGAGGCATCAGTGCCTCCCACCCGCGGAGGTTGTCTGCGAGTGCTGGCACATTTTCAGTTGCTGTTTCGGCGCGAGGCGATGCGAAGTGCGCTTGAGTTGCATTTAAGCCAATTAGCATAGGTAAACAAAACATTTGAGTGAGCCAGCCAAGTGCTTGTGGTTGAGTGCGGCCTCGGGGCAGGAATTTCCTACAAGGAGGCTACTTGGGGTGGGCCATGCCATACCATACCATAACGTTGGCTTCCCATTGGACAGGAGCTGTTGCTGGTGTCAGCTCTAGGTGTCAAGACGTATTTGTATGAATGTGTTTGTTATCCCTGCACCAGAGGGGGGCCATGGGCGGGCCGGGGGCATTACATCCTTCTCAACAATGTTGCATTTATTATGCAATTATCAAGTGGCAATTGTGCACGGGCTGTCTGCCTGGATGTGAATGAACGGGGATCCCAGGCATAGGACTGACAGTGATTTACGTCGACGATTGGCAATTAGGCATCTCCCGGCACAGAGGCAGACGAAGGCGAAACGGAGCATCTCAAGACGGGATGCCATTCAATTGAGGAATGTTTAAAGGCCATACAGTGGCAGAAAAGATTACGAGTTTGAAGGCATACTATTTTGTTCAAGGTTCCTATAGAAGACTTATTAATAGTTGCTTGTATTTGCTCTAATATTTAACAAGTTCTAATAATCTAATTATTAGTTTTTTATTGCACATCTGGTTATCTCATCAAAAATAACAAACAGCCAAATTTCCAAATCAAAAACATCAATCCCAATCCACATCCCAAATCTGAGTAATTAAATGGGCACATGTATGTATTTTTTTCGAGTGCATGTGGCAGCAAACGTGTGGCATATGCAACTGTGCCCGTGTGTCTGTGTGGGAATTTTAGGCGTGTGTGCGTTTTAGACAATAGATGAATGGCTCGACGAGCTGCTAACTTGCAAATATTTATGAGTGGCCCAGCAAGTGGCAGGCAACGGAGGCAACCGATGCCGCAAACAACAATGTGGGCCAGAGATGGATGGGCTGCCAAGAGGGGAGCGGTGTGAGGCGGGATGAGGATGATGTTTCGAGACCCTGTGGCCGGATGAAGGGAGGGGGGGCACACAGATCCATTGGCAGGCAACGTTGAAACGTCAAGTGTTGTTGCCGTTTTGGCACTTTGGCAAAAATGCAGGCAGCAGGAGCTAACCTCGTGACCCCTCAACTATTCTGGTTGCTGGTGTGCGATTTTGAATATGTGTGGGTGTAGATGGCATTGTGGGTGTGCGAGTGCGTGTGCCTATGCCTGTGCCTGTGTGTCTGTGTGTCTGTGTGTGGCGTGAATTATGCGCAATTCGAGTGGCATTTGATGCGCATTTAAATTCGTGACGGCGCTTCAAGTTGGTGGCAAACAAACCAAACCGAACCAAAACCGAACAAACAGTCAACAGATTGGGGGAAGCAAATGGGTGAGAATGCCGGGCCGGATGTGGGGGAATCGGGGGACGTGGCGGATAACCGAGCCCATCAATGATGCGCATCAAATTGGCTAATTGTTTAATGACTGTTTGCATTGATCTCTTCCCTCAGACGAGTCGCCCATGCAAATGTTCTACAAGGACAAGGGCGTCTTCCTCACCGGCGGCACAGGATTCTTTGGCAAAAGTAAGTTCCACTTGACTCCCAAGTACGTGACTGGAATTTCGCCCACATACTTACACGCCATTTTCCTCCCCATCTGTCTCGTCCTTTTTTGTCCTGTCTGGTCCTGTCTCCTCCAGTTATCATCGAGAAATTGTTGCGCGTCACAGAGGTGGGACAAATCTATTTGCTGATACGCACCAAGAAGGGCAAGGATGCTTTTGCCCGCATCGAGGATCTGTTTAACGATCCGGTAAGTGAAAAAAAAGAAATTTCCCTAACTTGTCACAATATAAAATAATTTATTTCTCGTTCCACAGGTCTTCGACAAGATGAAGCAGGTGAACCCTAAGTACCGCTGCCAACTAACCATCATCAGTGGGGATTGCTCCCTGCCTGGCTTGGGCATTTCTCCCGACGAACGCGAAACCATCCTGGAGAACGTCAACATTGTCCTCCATAGCGCCGCCACCGTTCGATTTGATGAGAAGCTCAAAATGGCCATCGCCATCAATGTCCACGGCACCAAGGAAATCATCAAGCTGGCCAAAGAAATTGTGAATTTAAAGGTATAAAATTATTTATTTATATTATTATATATTTATTTACTTATATGGTGACATTAGCAAAAGCTGTATATTTGACAATAAGTGTCAGATTCCTTATCGAAACAACTTAAATGATTCATCGATTCTCATCGATTCTCCACATCGATTCTCCACCAATCCGCATAAAAATCTATAAGCAAATTATTTTTTAGCCCTTTTCTGAAACTGTATGGGATCCAAACTAAAGTAAAAAATCCATGGGAGCGCCAATATGCCCCCAGCGTGGGGAAATTGCATGGGGATCATATTTTTTCCTCTTATGAAAGCCATATCTCAGCCAATATTTATCCGATTATTGGGCACAATACCTTTGGGCACAATTTCTTGTTATATTTTTTGTCAAATTTGAGGGTTCCTTTTAAAAGAAAATGAAATATTAATAAAAGCTAGAGGTGAAGGCTATATTATAACCCCTTATTAGCCGATACGTATACCCCAAAACGATTTGTACATCAATTTTTCTCAACCTGCTTTAAAATCTATATTATCTAGGGTTTGCTAAATTACAACAGAAAGGCTTTAGATTGAAATTTATTTTTTATTGAGTCTATTTTTTTTTTTTATTTATTTAAACTCTCAATTACTCATGTAGGCACTCGTCCACGTCTCCACTGCATTTGCCCATTGCAACATGCGCCACATTCAGGAGAGGTTCTACAGCGGGACTATGACTGGGGAAAATGCTTTTAAGCTGAGCGAGTGCCTAGACGAGCACACTTTGAACACCCTAACTCCAACCATCATAAAGGGATATCCGAATACGTATACTTTTACCAAAGTCCTGGCCGAAAATGTTGTGCAACAGAGCGCCCAGAATCTGCCAGTCACCATCTTTAGACCCGGAATTGGTGAGTTGAAATCAGGTTTATTCTAATTATTGTTTTAGCAATAGTATTACGAGGTGATGATCTTTGGCTTGTCGTAGTTTAGAATTATAGTATTTTTTTAACGACTTTTTAAATTCTTTTTAATTTGAGTCTTAAGCAGGTTTTTTGCTCAAGCAGGTTTTTAAATAAGTTTTCGAAATACGTATCCGGATTCTTTTTATTTGAGACAACTAACATAATTGATCTTTAACTAACTGGTACTTCACAGTAATCACTACCTATCGTGAACCGGTCACTGGCTGGATTGACAACATGTATGGTCCTTGCGGCGTTATTGTTGGCATTGGATCGGGAGTCCTTCGGGTTTTCACCGGCGACATGGACAACAAGGCGCATATCGTGCCGGTGGACATGTGTGTGAACGCACTGTTGGCCAGTGCCTGGGATATAGCGCGCAACAAGTGAGTCCTGTTCCTTAATTGCCATAGGAAACTGACCAAAACTTTTCTTGTTTTAGGTACGAAACGCCACCGATTTACAACTATGTCCCGGATCAGGACAACATGGTCAGCTGGCGGCGATACATGGAAGATGGCTTTGAGTACGGCTGCGACATTCCCATGCGCAAATCCATCTGGTATCCGCGATTCACGATTGTGCCACACATGTGGCAGTACCACATTCTATGCTTCCTCTACCACACGCTGCCCGCCCTGGTCATGGATACCATTATGGTTCTTATAGGGAAGAAGCCAAGGTTGGTGTTCTTGATTTTCTTGTGAATATATGTTTTAAATGAATTTATTATTTTTCCATTAGAATGATGAAAATCTACCGGAAGATCCATAAGCTGAGCAACGTCCTTAAATACTTCAGTTCAAATGAGTTCCGCTTTGACAATGATAATGTGAGAAAGTTAACAGAAAAGTTGGACGACCGGGATAAGAGGCTCTTCGCCTTCGATATGCGTGATCTGGACTGGACCAATCTCTTCCGGGTTAGTCTCTACGGACTGCGTCTCTATGTGGTCAAGGATGATCCCAGCAATATTCCCGAATCCATTAAGCGCTATGAGAGGTAAGTCTGATACTCCCCGAGCCCGTGCTGATCCAGACTATTAATGATTTGTTTTTCCTTCCAGATTGAAGGTCCTGCACTACACGACACTGGCTGTTTTCTATTCGTTAGCCGCCTGGGCGCTCTTTGCCCTCGTCAAGCTCTTCTTATGAGACTCTTTAAGTCAATTTAACCTTTATAACCATTTTAGGGCATGTCTGTCTACTCAAACTATCTTCCAATCTTTCAGCGTAAAGCCTTAACATTTCCGCCTCCACAATAGTTGTTAGTTGTAGTTGTATGTATGTTTTTACCATATTCATATGCCCCTTAGTCATATGTTTGAAACGCTTTATCCGAATCTTGTATAGCTTAGTTTATACGTACGTCTGTAATTGTAAATTCGCTCTATTATGTTGTGTACTGTGGATGTAGATGATTGATTACGAGCACAATAAATACTGCTTCACATATTGTTTGGGATAATTCTAGTGTTTTTCTCGCCAAACTTTAAGTTCTTCCAGCAAGTGTCCTGTTGAATTTGGTTTGAATTTTACTCATTGCTGACTGGTCCGTCGTTTTAAATAAGCGTTTAAATTGTTCACCTGGGCGAATACATAATAAATGTTTTCCGACTCGAAATTCGTACGAGTACTTGTCGGTTTCCAGGAAAGTCTCATTGAAACATACTTCTGGAATGTCTGTCTGCGTCGTCCTGGGTCAGAGGTTGAAGGAGGTGTCTAAGCCGGGACTGAGACTTGTGAAAAAAAAATAAAGAAGGGAAGAGAGTCGAAATCGGAATGAGTACAAATTGAAAACAATAAGATTCGTTTGATTTACACACCAGCTTAAAATCCGGAATATTTTATTGCATATTTCCCGGCGTCTGGTGTATGCATATAAATGCGTGTATTTGTATGAAGAGGAACAGAGTCGTAAAAATAATGCCCAGAGGTAGCTTATCAAATTGCGAACAGCAGCAGTCCAATGCGAAATCCTGTAAGGCGCTTTATCGCTTTACGCTCGCACACAGATACGTTTTTTTTATGTTCGAGTGTATGTGTGCATAAATAAATCCGCTCATGTATCGTATCGCTTTGCATTGCAGCGCTCGCATTCGTATGATTTCAAAATTAAAATCACAGCATAACCCAATCAGCCTCCACAGCCTCCACCCCTTTGAGAAGAGGCGCCAAGCTGAAGCCAAAGTTAAAGCCTGACGCCTGCTTCTGATCCTGATTCGTTCATCCCCGCCGTCCCCCTGTGCCGTGCCACACACAGTATCCTGCCTCTGCTCACAGCTCATTCCCAATACAGCCATAAAACTCTCACATAGCCATCAAACATATACGAATAAGTAAGGGACGGGTGGAGGCCAAAGGAGTTGGGAACTTTGCTTCGATGCACGGCAAAAAGTATTTTTTTAATTTCAATTTTTATCGTATTTAGCTTTAAAATTAAATATCTTAGTTTAGAACTTATAAAAACTGTGAAAACTTGCTATTCACATGAAAATATAATACCCGATACATATCCTTGCTCCTCCCAATTTAAAAAATGATATGTATTGAATTTTATAATCTCAAGATTAAGGTCCTTTAGTAGTAATATTTTTTTAGCTGTGTCCCAGCAAACAAGTGAAATGGGTGGCTGGGTCGTGTGGCGCTTGGTGGTTCGCCTTCGCACATTCTGTGAAAAATGTTTGTCAAACCGCAGCGAGCGTGGCGCGCAATGATTGAAGTCGCTGCCATGTGGATGCTGCTGCTACTGTTGTTGCAACTGCTGCTTTTTCTGCGTTTTCCGCTGCTGTTGGCATTACACTCGCAACTAGCAAATCTCCCATGTAGATTTTTCAGCAGAAATTGCCGCAGCGTTGCGACGTTGCCCTCTACCAATTAAAGTGAGCGTGTGACTGTGACTTGGTGAATTTCCCAGACAAGGCCATAACTCCACAATATGCTCTGCTGCATAAATATATGGGCACACACACATACACACAGGACACTCTTAGGGTCCAATATGTATTTGTATAGAATACAATATAGTATGTGTGTGTGTGTGTGGGGGGTAATGGCTTCATTGTTGTTGGTGGCCAGAAATTGCAAGCGTCGCAACACGAACATTGAAAGACCAAACAATCTCAATCTCTCAAATTAGATTTTCAGAAAAATGCACCTCTGGGAAATGCACAATGAAAAAGCAACTGGCCTCAAGCCCACGTACACACACACACACACACACACTCACGCAATTACCCTTCACGCACACAGACTCACACACATGTAAACTAAACATCGTCTAAATAAACGAAGTTAAACGAAGGGAAAAAGCTTTGACAGCAAAGAGAAAGTTAAGGACGGCTCTCTTTAAAGAGAGTCAGCCATACAGAGAGAGAGAGAGAGAGAGAGCACGGGCCAGATGAGACTCTTAAAGGACATGAAGTGCATGCTTATTCAAGGGTTGTTCATTCGTAAAATTAATATTGCGGCAGCCGTCGCAGCACGCGCGCCTCAATGTTTATGTTGCTCCTGGCGCTGTTGTTGCTGTTATCCTGCCGAGTGGCTGCTGCGGCGGGACATATTCTAACGGGTTTTATGTGCCGCCGCAGCTCTGTACGCTCTGCACTTTGTTACGGTTTCGATGGCCTGCATTATTGTCCTGTTCCATTGCCACTCATTCCGCGCTCTGCCCATCTGTTTGGGTTCTCTTCTAACGAGTTTCCCTTCGCTGGCATGTGACAGTGTGTGTGCGTGTTAGCCGGCTTGCGTTTATTTGCCTGCCTCATTGCCATGCCCTCGGACCATTATCAGATTTTGTAATAGCTTTACGTTTATTACTTTCTTGGCTCGTTGTATTTTTTCTATTTACTTTTTCAATTTGGGTTTTCGTTGTTTTTCCTTGGTGTTTCAACGGCCATGTCGCTTTTTTCTTCGGCTTGCTGATTTGCTGTTCCTGCTTACTGTCGCGTCAATTAAAAATAAAGTTGGTTTCGGGGTTAGGGACTTTTAGTTCCCGGGCACACACATTTACCCCACTTACCCCCTGGCACACATACTAACACACGGATGTGTGTATAAAACCTACAGCATACGGTTATTTAGCCACATCCCCCTCGTTCTCGTGCTGTTTGCTGCCACTCTGTTTGTTTGCTTTCTGTTTGCAGTTCGCTTGGGCTATAATTATTTAACGTTGCCTTGTCACTGTCTGCTCCTGTGCGTCCACCACCCTCTCCCCTCTCTTCGGCACGAGGGCATCCTTTTCCTGCTGCCACCTCGGCTCCTGTTTCTGCTTTCTTCTTTAGTTTAGCACTCGCGCGCGCTCTTGTAATAATATTTTAAATTAATTACAACAAACATGCATTTGCTTCTCAGTGTGTGCCCCTGTCTGTGTCTGTGTCTCCCGCGCTCTATGCTTCTGTGTGTGGGTGTGCTTCGGTATGCGGGGGTGTGCGTGTGGGGCGTGCTTTTGTGCTGCTCCTGTTTTGTATGAAAAGTGAATTAAGGCGAATTTAGCGCGCGTCGGCCACGTCCAAAGTGCATTTGTATTAGGGATGGGCGCGTGACCTCGTTCGTGCCCGACGACGTGATCGAATCGAGCCGAATCGAAATTGAATCGAAGCACGGATTCGGAGTGATTTGAAACGATTCTGATGATTGTCTTCAGTCTGGCTTGGTTTCAGATTTACCTAACCAACTTGGAAAGTTTTTGTAGATTTTAAATAATACGTTTTAATTAGAAAGCTTCTAATAAATTAGTTCAGAATTATAATATCTGAATTGCTATCAGATATAACCAAAATTATAAATTAAAGTTTTTATTACGTATACGACTAGTTGTCTCAATGAAGAAATTATACGTCTAGTTCGTTGGAACCCTTAATTTTGTTATTATTTCTGTCTAGTTTACTATAATATAGTTGTATATATATTAATCGTAAATATGAGTAGATTATTTTTCATGGCATATTACCTGACACTTTTAATATTACGTATACGACTAGTTGGTCAAGATCACTAGACAAGCCATTCCCAAAGGTCAATAAAATTTAAATTTAATTGTAAAAATAATACCAATTTACTTTCATGTAGTTTTGCTGGAAACGTTCGTGTTTTCTCAATATTACGTATCCGACTGGTGTGACCGGTTCATTTAAATAGACGCTTAAAAAATGTCTATAAACGCGACACTTGATGCTGATGCAATGAAAAGTATTTCATTTATCACATCATTTTTCAATGATCGATCAAATAATGCACATCATTGACTTTAGTTTCATAAAAAGAAATGAATTATTATTTTTAGACGTTAAAGTGGAAATTAAATGATTTAGTTTGAAATTTGATTTATTTCTACATTTAAAAGCCATCGCTAGGCTGATAGTCTGATTCCATGTCCTGCTTCATCATCGTCGCTAACTTTATCCTTCGTTGGATGTCTACAAACACACACACACACATATACTTACCCAAGCACACTTAGACGGCGACACTTTCGCTGGGACAGTGTGTTAGTGTGTTTGTGGTGGTCCTTCCATTCAATGAAGAAACCACGCCTACCAAAGACCAGCGCCCCTTGCTGATGACTCACAAACAGAAAAACACACACACACACACAGGGGTGAAAACTATATAGAGATCCCCGAGCATTTGGCATTGTCTATTAGTATCTCGTTTGCGCTTCTGTTTTCTGTTCTAGTGCTTCTTTTGAAGTTTTCGCTTGCATTCGCATTTTAATTTGAAGTGCATCATTCCAGTTCTACCGTCTGCACACCAACCGGCTGCACACACTCCGGCACACACGTACACGCATTCACCAAGGAAGCCACCGACAAACAAACACAGGGACAAACAGACAAACAAAAAAGTGCTTATGCTCATTCATTCATTTCATTTCCCATTACAACCCAGGAGGAGCTCTCCGCCGGTTCAGGATCTACCTGGCTCTCTTTACTCATCATACGTTGGTGGATGGTGCTTTAGGACCGTCTGGAATTATTAGCAACAACTACCAATTAACGTAATAGTTAACTTTTGACAACTCGTCATCATGTTTTGGTTGAATATCGAACTGTTTCGATTTAATTAATATGCGTTGAACTTTTTAAAATTTGTTCTTTAACGATTATGGGAATTATTAAGAATGCATGTTGCATGTTCTACTTGTCACAAATTAATTTTTAAAAATTAATTGCATTGCCAGCTTGTATTACATTTTCCGTTATTGTGGGTGTGCGGTCGTCTGGGTCTGCGGGTCTTTGGGTCCAAAGGGAGAAGGCTGAACGGTGAGCGCCACAACCAAACAAAAATGGTTAAAAAGCAAGCCAAGCCGAGCGGAGTCGAGGCAAGCAAAGCCAGGCCAACAACAACAGCAGAAACAACTTCCCAACCGCCACTTGCCACTACTTTATGCCACTTCAACGCAACTCAATTGCTTTCTTTGCCTTTATGAAACTCTATGCGTGTGTCCCCACCCCACCATCTCCAGCCCACCATCCACCTCCCAGTTATATTCCCTTTATACGGGTTTTATTAAAATACTCCTCCAACTCTTCGCCTTCGCCATCGCCATCGCCATCTCCATCGCCTTTGCCATCACTTGTCTGACTCTATGCCTTCTTATTTTTTCTTTAGCATTTTTGTTCTTGCAAATAATGAAAAGTGCCGCACATAAAATTTGCACAAATTATTCCACTGCTGCTGCCTCGGCTCATGCCCTGCTTCGCTTTTCCGCCTGCCCGCTCCCGCTTCCGTACCCCCTTAGGTCCTGGCCCTCCCCCATCCAGCATCGCCAAGTCCTGTCTTGTTTTTCGCATTTTGTATTTTTGCCAACGCTTTATTTCTTTATTTACGCCAAATGCATTGAAAAAATAAATAAAATTATAAATGAAAGCAGGACGCGTCTTGTTTGGTTTTTCCTTACTTTCCTTTTTATTTTTTGTTATTTTGTTATTTTATTACTGTGTATTCCCCTTTGGTTTCGCTTTCGTCCCAGCACCGCCATCCACCCAGCCAGCAACCAGCCACCCAACAATGAGAACCGAAAAACACAAAAATACAAAACTGATGCACAGCCAGCCACTATGGACTAGGAGAGGGGCAAGATGAAAAAGATGTTGCAAGAAATTTTTGAGCTTGCAGATACCCGGTATTCCAGAACTCCAGTACTCCGGTCGAAAAATTAATATTAACACATTTAATTTAAAGGGAATTTTTGCAGATTCCGGCTTAATTATCTTTAACAAATTGACTTTGCAGTGCACTTCATAAAATCATTTAAATTTGGCAAAATAAATTCAATGATAAACGGACGGGGAAAAAATCTGTAAAGTCAATCTCAATATTTGTGTATAAAATAAAATTTTAGCCCAATCACATTTATTTGGCTTTCAATAATAAAAATAGCTTTCTGCATAAAATTTGGAGCTAAGTAAAAACCATATAACAATGCAATTTTTTGTATACTAAATGTCCAGAGAAAAGTAATATTAAATTGCTGTCAAAAAAGCTGCAGGAAACAAACTGTTAGTAAATTTGATGACTTGAATAATGGTTTTTAAATTGTATATATTTAAATATCAATCAAGAGTATTGAGTTCCTAATTAAGATGAAAAAAATTAAATCAAAGAGAATGGTGGATCCGGCAGCCACCTGCCCGAGGGAACGGGTATACCCTTTCAGTCTTACGACATTTCCGGGTAACATTTGTGCGTGTGTCGAGGCCCCATCTCGGGGTGTTACAAATAGTGGAATAGTCCAACGTACGTCGTAAATATTTCAACTGCAACAACAGCAATGCGAACAGCGGCGGCAACAACATTCAGGCAGCTTCAGCAACCATAACGAGCACAAATAGCAAACAAGGAGCAGGATAGTAGGATAGCAGGCGACAAGGCGAGAAGGCGTACGAAAGGAATGAGATTCTGGAGCTTGGGGGTTGGAGATTGGGTATTGGTGGAGTAGGGATGGGGGGCACTGTGGCACAGAGTGAAACAGCGAATCGATAGATTGCACCTGGTACATGCCACGCAACGCAGAAAGTGTCCCTTAGCTGGTAGTCTTGGAGGGGAGCAGGGCACAGAACCTTTAACAACCTACGACACCAACAAAACCAGCAAACAACAATAATAACAGCAGTAGCAGCAACAACAACCTGGCCAACAAAAACAATAAAGAAGCAAACAGGCGCCATCTATCGGTGGGCAACTGCAACTTTGCCTTCAACTGCTTCAGCTGCTGCTGCTGCTGCTATTTCTTCTCCTCTGTCGCCTTCTGCCTCTGCTTGTGCTGCTTCTGATTCTCAGCTTTGAGCTCAGCAGTTTTTGGGTTCCAATTCCCCCTGTCCCAGCCGCTCCCCCCCGTTCTAACCCATCCCGTCTGACGTCCACCCCTCTAGCCCGCAATCCATGCGAAAATTTGAAGCGATTTATTTACTTTTTGCCATTGCCATTTGCCGTTTCCTCGTGTCGTTGTATTTGCCGCTTGGCTCTAGGTCCTTTCCCGTTACTACTACCCCTTTCTACAGCTTAGCTCCTTTCGATTCGCCCAACTTGTGCTTCTTCTTCGACCGAGATGCGGTGCAGCAACAAATTGAGGCATATTGGAATGGAAGGGCACTAAAGTATTTGCCTTATTGATTTGACAGCATCGGATTCAATGTACCGATAAGGTCATAATGGAATCGGATCTAGGAATTGAGCAAGTACTTGGGGATTGGGAGATCGAGTTATATTTTTTTATTGAAAATAATATTCAAGCAAAGAAAATAGTAATCTATGATTTATAAAGTAAAGTCTCAAAAGATCAATCGAATTTTAGGAGGTTTTAATCAAAATATTTATATAATTATAAAAATACAAAATTTAATCAATATATAATAGATTATATTATTACTAATTATGCAAAAAATTTGGACTGGAACTGGGATTTACGGATGTATTATATTTTAAGGACCTTAGCCTCTTTCTCATTGTGATTGAAATTCCCCTAATCCCCCGGTTTAATTTAATTCTTCAAACTCCAATTATAGTTCCTATCGAATGCTCGGTATCCCCTGGGTCTTTACTTCTTCGATGAAATGATAGTTGTGCTGGTTGTTTTCTACTTTATTGCACCAATGGTAATGGTCTTGTTTTTCATTTTTTACATTTTTTTCCAACCTTCACCTTCTCGTCCACGCCCCCTTCCAATTTTTTTTGTTTGTTTGGATTACATCGTCGTCGCTGCCGTCACACCGTCACACCGCCGATTCGTTCGCTTCTCCTCTTTGGTTTTTCATTTTCATTTTCCATTTTATTTGGGCGCATTTGCAGCGTTATGACAAACAAGTGTCCATTTATTTGCCAAATTTAATGTTTTACCATTTCGCCAGACACAGGCCCCATCTCCACGCTCCCTCTCAGTCTCCTTTTACGTCTATCCTGGTGACAAATTATCCTGCTTCGATTTCTCCGAGACTCCATCCATCCACGCTGTAGTGGCTCAGTCCTGTACTGGCTAACAACCGGGTCCCGTCGAACCGGACAACTGTGACTTGAATTTAATAAAAACGGGCTAATGGGACACATTTTGTGTAACTGGCACGCCCCCGGGCAGAGAGCCACGCCCCCAGCCCCTCGTCGAAAAAGCGCCAACTGTCGCCTATTTGGAATCTCAGCTCTCTGTTTAGCTTGGGCCCAGCTGAAAGCTTAACGCTAAATATTTTTCAAATATTTAACAGATTTTCACACCGAACCTTGCCTTGCTTTGCTCATCCTTACTCCGCCGTGGCCTGACTTGGCTAATGCATAATTTATATGTTCGAAAAAATTTGTCATTAGGGAAAGCGGCGCTTTTCCTCATCCACCGGCACTAATTGGCCAGGTGGTCGTTGTGGGTTTGGGTAAAGATATTTACGTTAATTAGCTGCGATGTCATGTTAGATTCGCTGCCGCTGCCTCTGCCACTGCCACTGCCACTGCCGGTGTTCGCGATGCTATCTGCACTTTGCGTGGGACAAAGGTAGAGGCACAACAGTTTCTACACATTTCACTTGTTTGTAAAACATCCGATCCACTTTTCCCGCTCCCGGACTAGGCCGGGCCTGGCAGGACCGTCTTCTCTTTGGCCTCCCCCCTTTACATGTCAGAGACTAGGGGCTAAAATTAATGAATAGATTATGATTAATGAGCGGCGACATCATTAAAATATATTTATATATTCAAATTGCGGTTTTGCTGACCGACCCTCGACTGCGTCGTCTCGACAGGACGACATGAATGAAAGGACAGCCAGGAAGAGGGGAGCCAGGGTTAGCACTGAATCGAATGAATGCGAATGTCCTCCAACGGCAGCAACAACAACATCAACAACAAGACACACAAAGGCACACAAAATGTTAAATCATTAGTTTAAATTGCCGCAAAAAGTTTGCGACGGAGGATAACATTTTTGCTCAGCTATTTACAAAATATGAAAACGTGAATGAGGCAAACAGGCTAACAAAAAAAAAAAAAAAAAAGGAAAAAACTGAAAATGAAAATGAAAAACGAAAGCAAAGCAAGTGGAATCAGCGGCAAAAGACCAAGAAGATAAAAGCGCACGCATCCTTGAACTTTTATTTATTTATATCTGGCTGCCTGCCCCCTCGCCACCAGTCTTCCAGGCTGGCTCTCTCTTTCTACTAGTCCTAGTCCTGTTCCTGGCTTTGCTCCTTATTGCTTTGTTTGTTTGTTTGCTTGTTTGCCACAAGTCCGACCGCAAAAGCTGTTGGTCTGAGGGGCGAAGGGTGAGAGGAGAGGCGGGTAGTTGAGTTGGGTCCGCTGGCATTTTTGCATATTGCCCATACGCAGCGTTGCCGCTGGTCAAAAGTTTGCACAACGGCGTTTGCTTTATTAAAAACTACCAAAAAAAAAAAAAAAAAAATTGAAAATAAAAATGAGAATGAGAAGGAGACGGTGAAGGAGGAGGAGGAACAAACTTTCGTCCCGGAATTATTTCAATTCTAATTTATTTTGTGTTTGCAGTAAAAGGGGGAAACATTCTGGCTATATTTTTTTTGTCTTATTTGGATTTTTCGGCATTTTTGTTTGTTTGATCGTTGTCGCAGTTGGATAGCTGAATGATAATAACGATGCCTCTGCATCAGGACCAGGACAAAATCAGGGCAAGTGGTAAAGGACGAAGGGGAGAAAATAGAAGACTGTTCTCGAAATGGAAAATGAGTTTTATGCGAGTGTAGTTAGACAATGACATGCACATAATTCAAGTTGCAACACCAAAGACTACAAATGCACTCAGCCGGAGGATTTTCTCACTCGCTCCAACACTCCAATGAGGCTGGCTAGGAGCAGGCCAGGACTAGGACTAGGAACCCAGAACTCGGATCCCTTTCTGGCATTTGGCTTCTACTACCGTCTCCAGTGAATGACAGAAATTAACTATCAGTCGGAGCCGGAGAGGCAACCGAAGTGGTGTTTTGGGGGATCTGGGAGTTGAGAGTTAAGAGCTGACTGTCACTCAACTAGATACGAAAAATACACAGACACAGACACAACTACAGACACAGGAACAGGCACATAAGCGAACACGCACTCTGCCACACGGAACAAGTTGCAAAGCCATCTTTGATTATGTGTCGCTTTGGTGGGAGTGACAAGGTCCTTTGGCAACTGACACAATTTATTTGCACACATTTCAGCATACGCCAAGACATCTGTCCAGTTTGGGCGCCAATTAAGCCGCCTTTGATCAGCCCACAAAAGTAGGCAATCAAAATTTTTGAAAAGATAAGCGCCCATTAAACATCGGCCATATTAAGTTTGATTGACGCGTCTTAGGGCTGTCCACAGTCAGTGGCCATAATTTAAAGATCCTTATTCATAAATATTTGATTGTCCGGCAGAAAGAGAAAGAGCCAACAGTGCAGCAAACACGAAGCTCTAAGTTTCCCCCTCCAAACGCGCTTAAGTTTCGGCCTTGCCACAAATTTCCGCCATCATAACATTTACAGTTGTTGCATTTTGTAATCAAACTTGTTACTTGAGCCACTTTTGATTTAACGTCTGCCGGAAGCTGCCGTCCGCCCTCGCTCGCGTTTCTCCTCAAACTTTAACCCGACAGTCTGACGCCGCAGCGAAATGAATAAGCTCGGCCCCCGCCACGTCTGGCCCCTTTTTTGGATGGCAGCTTCCCCTCTTAGACGTTAAACCGACTTCAGAATTAATCAAATCCCAGTCAGATGTTTCGCGCTGCCAAAAAACTTAAGCACAACAACACCGACAGCCATTTGTTGTTATCCTTGGCATTCGTTCAGCTTGACTCGAGCTTCTGATTTTTCCCCAGACCCCCAGACCCCCAGACCCCTAGCCCTTAACTCTCCTCTCCCCCTCTGGTGTGGCACACACTTTCGCAAAAGAGTTCGCCGGCGCGTCCCCTTCTTCCATTCCTTTGCCATAACGCACATTTACAAAATTATATTTGTAAACTTCGCTTACCGCCAGCGAATGGCCCTTCACTGATTCCTGGTGCCATCGCCCCCCACCGCTTTAAGCCCCTCTCTTGGTCCTGGGAGCCCATAACATCAGCCCCTGGCCTCTTCCGTCTTTAATGTACAATGAAATTGGCGAAACTTGGCGAGCACATCACAAATATTAGCGCATAAAGATGATGATTTCATGACGATAATGAGAATGTGTGGGGGGGTAGCTTGTTGGGTTAGGTTAGAAGGGAAGGGGGAGGGGGAAAAAGAAGGGAGTCCTGCCAAGTGATTGGAGAAGGGGGCAGCGGCAAGATTGTGGGCTTTTAGCTTTCGGCTTGACTGCTTCATTGGCGGGCATGTTAATGACGTTGTACCGATGATTTGATAGCCGCATTCGAAGCAGCCAATAAGCCGGGTCCTGACCGGCTGGCTGCCTCTCCGGCTTTCCGACTAGCTGACTGGCTGTCCCGTCCCACTAATGAACACTCAATTACAATGATGTACTCCCTGCCAGCACCCCCCCATCCTCCATCCAATAGAGTCCCGCTTATTTTCTGGCAGCCAGCCGATGGATTCATTAACATTTGACCATGAAACGGATGGAGCAGGAGAGGCTTCCGACCCCGGCCCGGAGTTCGTTTAATGAATCTCTATCGCGTTTTCGATGATGCGGCTGCTTTTGATGCGCTTCCTCCTCCCCACTCCCTCCACACCCTCTTCCGCCACCCCCTTTGCCAGTCGTTGCCAAACTTTCACCCACGTTGACAGCGTGTGCCAAAACATTTTTCATCATCGCTCCAGACTCGAACATAATTAGATTTAATTCTCTGACGTTCGACAGTCAGCAGTCAACACAGTTTCTATGTTTCGGGTTTGTTCTTTTTCCGGTCGGATTTCAATTAAGTCTGAGCTTAATAGAAATTGTATTCGTTATTAGCTTATGGCTCATTATGAACTGAATGATTTTATGGCCAGTAGAATATTAGAGCGCACACATTACCCTAATAAAGTGCTTACAAGGATGTTATCTCTCTATCTGATCCCTGTTGAACATGGGGAAAAAATGACTTAAACGGGTTTCCCCATCACACCCAGAGAACTTTACCCCAAACTATGAAAACTTTGGCAGAAGGAAGCAATTAATACGGAGGATGTTAACACTGGCCTGACTAATTTACACATGTCCAAAGGATTGAGGAGGGATAATTGAGAATTAGGCTTAAAGTAGCTAGCTATGTAGGTGTGGATGTGATTTACCAGGCTGTTCTTCAATAATTGCAGATAATTGTCGGTTAATTGTCTTACTCAACTCTTGACCCAGGTATCAAGCACAACTTCAGTGAAACTCCAAATAAAAACACTGAAATATTGCTTGTTATGTGCTAATTATCTAATTAATACGCAATTAAATAGATCAGAGTAGAACCCACCCCAGTAGAACAGTTATCCTCACTAATTACCACTCGTTAATTTTATGACTTATTGTTAGTGCGGACTTTGTTTTTTTTTGGAAAGATGTCGGGGGTTATCCCTTTTTTTTCTTGAACTCAGCTCTTTAAAACCTAAAATAAAACATGACTTTTTCTGAACCCCCATTAAGTTTTCATTACCTTACCTCCTGTTAATATCCTCATACGCATAATGGCGGCGTCATTATGTCCTTCGCCGACTCTCCCCTTTATGATTTCTCCTTTGCTGAATGACTGCAAACAAATTGTTTTTGTAATTTGACGTTTAATTCGCGTAATTAGTGTTCCGACATTTTTCTGCCCGTTTTCTGCTGTTTTTGCCTCGACCGTTTTCAACTTTTTTTTTGTTGGAATTTTTTATTTTGCTCCTGTGGCTCTTGCTGTTATGTTTTGAACTGATGCTTCTGCCGATGTTCGCCTTAATTAAATTCATTGCCATATTTATGAAACTTTTTTCATTAAATTTTGCGTTTTCTTGAGGGCGATTCGGTCGGTATGGAGTGAAAGTGGGAGTGGGATTGGGAGTGGGAGTGGCAGTCGGAGTCCCTCGAAAATATTTGACCCCACCGGCCACCCTTTGGTAGCGCCATTAACTCAGACCCAAGGCGACTCCGGGCTGTCCATTGAGAACCGGGCTCTAAATATTTTTTGCGGGTTTTTACGCATTTCGAGGGAGGAGCGGGCGGTTGTAGAGAGGTCGGGCCATTGGACATTTCCTTTTTCGGCAGGGAAAATGTTATAAAAATAAAAAATAAAATTTCTGACACCTAAATTGCTGTGACATATTTGATTTATGAGGCCACCTATTTGGCCCCAGAAGTGCGCGGCGCGGTGCGGTGCCTGAAACATAAAAGCATGGACGCTGGTCGCCCCGGCGATGGATAACCGAAAAAGGAGATGGTCGCAAAAAAATCCTGGGTGAGAAAGGACCGAGACCGAGACCGAGACTGAAACCGAAAACCGAAAAAGGGAAGCAGGAAGGATGGGGAGCACATAAAAAACACGAAAGGAAGTGGCACTAAAACAATTACAAAATAAAAACGATTACACGCCACTTCCGGCGACATAAAAATGGCGCAGGCCGAACGAAGACGAAGGCGAGTTATTTCGGCCAAAAGGGTTCTCAGGCGACCCACACAAACATGCGAACATATATATTTTTTATTCAGGACGATACACACACAGACACACTCACACACATCCATTTAATAAAAGAGGCCACTAAAAGACGTCGGCAATACAGGACCATAATCTTGGGTTAAAGACCATTAAGAATTTTTATTTTCAATTAAACCCGATTTGCCTTAATGCCCCACAAGGCCGACAACGACGCAGCCGATGTCGCCAACAACACAAGAAATAACAACAAAAACAACTCAAGATATAGCGTTGGCCGTGCTGACCAACCCCCTGCGCCCCTCCCCTCCGGCAATGGCTGAAATTTATATGCGCCGCATAGTCTAAAAGGGTCGCCTGACTTTACGCGCCGCTCGAAGTGAGAATCCTCATCCCCCTCGGATTTTGCCGCTAAACCTAAATTCTCCCCCAAGGAGCAGTGGCCAGGAGCCAGGAGCAGTAGGCAATGGCAACAAGGACTGGAGCAAGAACAACAACAACAACAACAAGTCAGCGGGGACAATAGGGCGACTAAATTCAAATGCGATTTTGATGCCATTGCTGCTTTTCAATACCGAACGGAGGGGTGAAGGCTGGGCCCCGGATTTTGGAACTTGGATTGGGGTGTATTAGGCGGGGGTGGGGGACGGATTGGGGAGAGCTCCATAAATGCGTCAAAGGAGTGCGGGTCGCGGCACAGTGTTGTCAGGATGGCTATATTATGCCAATTTATATATGACTTGGAACTTTTCTGAAAAAGGTAATTAAATAAAATATTTTAGTTTTATAAGATACATCTTCGATTAAATATTTCAATAATTAATTTAACCATAAACGACATTTGTTATTATGACTTAAGATAAAATACAATTAATAAAACATTTTAAACATTTAATTATACCATAGTATCAAGTTCCAAAATAGCTTCTATTACTTTGACTTTAAAGTATATTTTCCAAACCAATTAACGAATATCTTTGCATTTCTTACAAAAAAAAAAATAATAAAAACGGCCTTAATAGGATATTGTAAAAGATATTTTGCAAAAGATCCTTTTATTTTCGATTCAGAAATATTCCGAAATGTGGCGCGCTTCCTTTCCGGTAAACGATAGCCGGCCACACTGCTCCGGAATCCGGATGAAGCCTATGCGGTGCGGTCTTTAGGTGGGCACGGCCGCCTAAAGAAATCTCCGGCTGAGTCGGAAACCAAAGCGATGGAGAGACAGAGATAGCGGCACTCGCAGAGAAAGAGAACGAGAAACACAAACTGAAAAACTGCAAAAGAAAAACACAAACAACTCGCAGCGCAACAAAAGTTTGCCGATATAAAAAGTGTGGACTGCTCGAGTGGCCACCACCCGCCCATAGATGGAGGAATAAAATAGAATATACTTCTAGCTTAGCCGCTGGAGGATGACGAGAGGCGGATAAGGGCGATTTGGAAGGGGGGGGGGGGCACCAAGGCGGGTTGTCTTGCCTTGGGCTCTCCGCCCGACTCAACTCGATTCGGTTGGTTGTGTGGCGGTGGGGCAAAGTATATTTAAGTGCTTAAAGTAAAATGATGTCGTACGAACTCGAAACTAAAAACAAGTTAGTATGGTAACTTTTGGCCTAAGGCTAGACACGCATACACAAACACACAGAGAGAGAGAATCCTACAGATGTATATATATATATGTATGAATGGCTGTCTCTGGGTGTGTCGGAGTGTGTCTGCAATCCGCACAAAAAATCGTTGTAGCGTATCTATGCGCTCGCATCTTTGAGATAGTTTAGCGTGAAAATAAAGTAAAGTACGGTAAAATTGTTGGCAGTTGATTATTGAATCGCTTTAGGTCAAAGCTCAACGGCAGGCCCAGACCAGAACGGCACGGCACGGCACGACACGGCACAGAACACTAAAGGCTGGGCCCCAAAACCAATCCCGACCAACTCGGGACAACAGACAACAGCATCAAGGGCTTGGTGCAGGGGCAGGGCCAGGGGCAGGTACTGCTGCCAGAAGGGGAGTGAGGCAACAAGAAGGGAGCAAACAAGTCAGCAACAGCAGCAGAAACGGCAGCAACATGGCAGGCAGAGCAGAGATTAAAGCGTTTATTGATGCGCAGATTGCGCGCATTTTAGCCAGGAGGAACCAGGAATCGAGGCTGGATACCGGAGGTCCTTGCGAGTGTGTGTATATGTTGTGTGGCTGTGGGTTGGTGGGTGTCTGCAGCTGAAATTGTCGGTGGCTCTTCTGGCTGTCTGCTGCTGTTGCTTCTGCTGCTGCTGCTGCTGCTTCTGCCTCAGCTTCTCCTGCTTACGCTCAAATTGAAATAATTAAATTGATAAAATGTGGCAAAGATTAAGCGCCGCACTTTATTTGGCTTAAAGGCAACCAAAAAAAAGGAAGCACCCACTAAGCCAACTGTGGAGTGTTGATTAAATAAATAAACCGATAGCGCCCCAGGCTGTGCGTGTTTTCTTCACCCCAACCACCCAACCCCAAGTACTCCCGACCTGCCACTCATTGTTCTATTCGGCCTTGGGTGATGGTATTTGTGAGTTCAGCTTATGTGTCTCTCTCTTAGTGTGTGTGTGTGTGTAACAGGTAATATTATTTGTCTTTGGCATTATTTTCAAATCGCTTTTGAACTGTGCGTTTGTTTGCTGCCTCTTGGCCTCTTGGTGTTTCGGCCTTCTGGCCTCTCGGCGGCTGGCAAACATTTCGGGGCGAAAGTTTGAATTGCGTCGAGCAAATATTATTTGGAATTCAGCATGCAATATGGAAAGCAATTTCAATTATTTGCCCGGCCAATTCAGTTAATCCTTTGGCTGAAGGACCCTTCGGGGCCACCCGATTTCCGAGAACCCTCGCCAGCCGCTTTTGAGCACATTTTAATCCATTTAATAAGTCTGGGGAGCCGAGTGTGTGTGAGCTCCTTGATTTAAATGCTTTTGGCCAGGACTCGTTTTTGTTGCTGGTGTTGCTGTTGTTGTTATTGTTGGAGTTGTTGGTATTGGGGGTGTTTTGATGTTGGTGTTGCTGTTGCTGTTGCTGTTGCCGCTCCTGTTGCTGCTGCCGTTGTGGCTGATGTTCATTTTGTTGATTTGAATAACTAAGTGGCGAACCCTTTTCATTAATGTGCGGGATGAGTGTTAAATTTGATTTCGCATTTGCATGCATTATGTGGCCTGATTAAGTTTTGTGGCAAATCCCCTGGAAACGGCTCATAACCAAAGTGACTCCCTATTAGTCACTAATGAGCGGACAAACTGGTTTTGCATTTGCATTGAATTTCAAACTCAAATATGTATCCCCTTCCGTTTATATAGCTTACATAATTAAAGGATATTAAGTAACTAACTATATAAATAAATAATAGATTTTTTCAATATATATTAACAAGTAACTCTTTGAAATTTTTCATTAAATTGATATTGAATTCTTTTATCATGAAAGGTTTTCTGCAGTTTCCATTTCACATCCAATTAGTTAGTCCTTCTCGAGTCTGAAATTCTACAAAAAGATTACGTATACGCAGTGTAATCATCACTCTCAACGAGACCCATTTTATGGTTATTTGTTTTGGAGCCCAACTGTTAGTCAACATCTCCATAATCCCTAATGACCGAAATCCATCACAATAATCAAGTCTCCGGCTGCAGAGCGAAAACAAAGCACAAAAAATAAGAACGAATTGAAAAAATGTTGCCTACATTCCGGGGCGGGTAGCCGACGATTGAAATAGTTAATCAATGCCAAGGGTGACAAGAGTGTGGGCTTAAATTTGTTACGCCGGCTTATCGAAGTGCCAAAATCGTCATGTGTAGGAAGGGCCACATAAGCCATTTGATGACTTTTCACCAGGAGAGCGAATTAGGGCGTGGGCGGATAGGTAGGTGTTGGGTGGTGGCTGATGCCAACTCAGGAACTGTATAGTCTCGGATCGGATCGACTCTACCCGGCAGGGCCTAATGGCCTTAGCCATTTCCGGCACCCTAAAACGTTGCCCGCAAATTAGTTTTGGGCCGCGGCGCTGCCGTGCGAACAATTGAAAAGCCGAAATCGAAAAT
The DNA here is from genome assembly GCA_035045925.1 of Drosophila atripex. NCBI lineage: Eukaryota > Metazoa > Arthropoda > Insecta > Diptera > Drosophilidae > Drosophila > Drosophila atripex. Next base: position 12,816,887 of record JAWNOP010000069.1, on the reverse strand, counting down.
CTTTTCAAAGAGCCTCGCACATCCTTCACCGGGTACGGTTACGGCTACGGCTACGGACTGGCTCTGGCTATGGCTCTGGCTACGGTTCGGGCTACGGTTCTGGCTCCGGTTTGGTCCTGGCAGTACATCCTGCTCACACTTTAGAATTCATTAAACGGCCGCCTCATTAATGGAAATGGCCGATAACATTTGTGCCACGCTTCGATAAGCGTCGGCACAACCCAAAATCCCATGGCCAGACCGGGCCGGTGTATTGTTCCGAGATCTCGGCCCAATATCTAGAGACCGTCCACCATAATTCAAAAAAACACAAGAAACAAAAAAAAGAGAAAAACACATCGACGACCAGGCGGCCAACAATAACTTCAAAGACCGCAAGTAAATTAATGTTAATTTTATGCTAAAGCAGCCTCGGAGCGGTCTACGGCCTACGATTTTCCGATGGAGGAAAATGAGGCCAGCACCGCAGAGCTGAGCGGCCGCACCAATCAACATCAACAACATCAGCATCATCAACATCGTCATCATCGGCATCGTGGCAGTGGGGAAAACGGGGAAAAACGGAAAATCGGGACCGAGAGCCAGTCTCCCCCCATTACCTCTCGATACTCGATTGGCATTTTGACACGGCGGACGGCGGATGGCGGACGGCGGCCGGAGGCCGGATTAAGAGCATCAACATCTTGGAAGCGGCGGTAGCCGAAAATTTTAAATTTATGCCGACTGCGGCACATAATTTAAAAATATCAATCAACTCGATAACGCAGATTGTGGCAGCCACCAGCTAGCAGCTAGCAGGCAGCAGCAAGGAGTAAGGCGTCAGGAGCAAGCAGCAAGGATCCAGGAGTCGCAGCCAGTCGGCTGCAAACGAACGAACAAACAAACAAACAAGCTGGGCTCGGCTTTGGGAAAGAGCACAAAAGTCGCCGAGTGGCGTGGCAGCGCAAAAACTTGGTAAACAACGCAGGATAAAAGCAGAAAATAGGAGGAGCAATCGGAGGGTGTGGGAATATGGCCAACAAATGTTGCAGGAGCTTTGGCCAGGAGATGGAGATGAAACCTAAGCTGCAGAAGGAGTTTGTAGCTGCAAAAGTTGAGACATCCACTGCCGGTTCAATTCCTATTATCCCTTACCGTGGCAGAAGTGTGGGCTTTCTGGCGGAGTGCGAACGGCTTAGCCCGCCAGCCCAACCAGTCCCCCAAAGGGCTCCTTGCGCAGCAGTTTAACCCCTTTTGGGCCAATGGATGATTTGGATACTTTGGTGAACTTTGATTGACCTCTTCACTTCATTTTCAGATGTCCAGATGAAGTTTGCCTCCCACTTTCGGGCCATTCAGTATATCTCGAATCGAAAGGAAAATGAAAGAATTTTCATCACACTTTAATGGAGAATTTTCCAGAACTGAGTGAGATCAGAAATAGAAAGATTTTAAAGGTTTTACAAATAGGATAGGAAGCCTATCAAAACTGGATGGGTTTGAGTCAGGAGCAATGAATGTATCCCTTTCAGGAATTTTCAATTTGCACTCCCAGTTGATTTGAGATAATCAATCAAAAAGAAATCAGAAAGTATTCACACAACATCTTCCTCTGGGCCAGAGCTGGAGGGTTAAGTGCATTAGAGCTTCCCTTCATTCTCGGCTTATTTCAGCTCTCAATCCTCTGTATAGAATGCATGTGGCTTGGTGTGTCGTGCACTCATATAGCCATAATGCCAGAAATACTTATTCCCTGATATGCAACAAACAGGCAACAAACGACCAACAACAATGGCAGAAAGCTGAGCCAAGGCCGGAACAAAAAGTGGTAAACAAGTGCAAAGCGGCGAGCGCTGCCAGGTGCAGCAGTCGTTGCAGTTACAGTTATAGCCATAGTCAAAGAGCCAGGACCAGAGAGGACCAGTTCAAAGGACAAAGCTGGAAAAAATAGAGGAAAATAGGGGAAAAAAAAACAACACAGCAGGCAAGTAGACTTGAAACATTTACCTGAGAAGACCGAGGGGGGGTCCCTTTGCGGTGTCATTTGCAATTATGTGGCCAGGCCATGCATGCGAGTTTGATGAGCTCAGCTCCCCGGCTGCAATCTTCAACGGCAATCTCTGTGCATTATTGGAGAACTAAGAGGATAAAGGATTTCAATTCACACAGTGCCCGATCCTGCATCTCTCAAACTGCATTGCAAATGAAATAGCTGGCCGATTCATTAGCCGATTACTGGTATCGAACTCAAATATTTATTAAAGCCAGCTCCGGGAAGTGTGACTGAAAAATTAACTCAATTTCCTTTGTTCTTTGTTCAATTTCGGAAACTGAAGCTACAACTGAAACTGAGAAGATTTCGAATGGTGGAGCTGCAGAGCATTTTTCCATTTGGCCAATGCAAACAGGAGGCGAGGCTGAAATATGAGAAATATGAGAAATCGAGTATGCAAACACAATTTGAATGCTTGAAGCGAAAGCGAATCGAGCTGAAAATTCATCAAATTTGAGCAACAATACTTGGAATTTTAGAGCCACGAAGACTCTTCTACAGGACTGGCAAATTTAATTAGTAGAGAAGTAGTGGCATAAACAAAAATTCAATTCACCGGATATCCCTGTCAAATCACTATTGGTATGGCTCCGGCATCCATCCGGGAGTGCTTCGGACTACAAATTAATTATACGTCACTTCTATTTAATTAGTTTATTGAATGGCCAGCCACCCACCCATCCAGGCAGCACTTGGCAATCAATTCGAATATTTTCATGCACATGCAGCTGCGATAAATGTGGCAGTCAACACTTCAGCTAGGGCTTGGAATTTGTCGAGGTTAGGTCCTGGTCTTGGAGCTTTTCCTGCTCCTGCTCCTGCTCCTGCTCCTGCTAGTCGTGGCCATTCAAACGTGCAATCTGAAATCGAAAAATCAAAACCGAAAACAAATTCAATGTCCCGAAAGTGTGTCCGTCTATCCTTGCCTCCTGTCCGGCTGTCTCTGTGTGGCTTTAGTTGTGCTCCTTTCTCTGTGTGTGTATGTGTGTGTGTGCAAGCCACTCAGCAGGATAACGAATGGAACTGCACAATGGGTAGAAAAGTGCAGTTTGCGGTTGAAAACCGGATATTTTCTTTTCGCCCTCACAGCTGCCTGACACAAACAGCAGGCGACTCAGGTGCAGCTAACAGCACGGCTAAGTCCTAGAAGAAGACGAAGACAGACGCAGGATTCAGGATGCGGGAAGAAGCCTGCCTGCGACTTGGCAACGAAGCGAGGAAATGAAATAGCAGCTCCGACCAGCCAGATACATTTAGAGATACGACTACATAAACATAAACATTATTAATTAACATTCAGGCGGCTGTCCTTGGCAGACCTTGCTTAGATACATCCTGGATCCTGGTTGCTGGAAAACTTAATTGAATGCAGAGCGGAAGCTCGGGAAAATCACAGTCAAAGTGGAAACTGGAAAAGATTATTAAACACATCCTCCAATCCGCCATCCCCATGTTTTCAGTAACGAAGAGCTAACGACATAAACATCAGCCGGCAGCCAATTAATGACAGCGCGCTACAGCGTTTATCGTTTCACTTACAACTCTGGTGGGGCAACCAGACAGCCCCCACCGCCGCATTCCTGGCCACCCCTTTTTGCCACCTGTAATGCTGTTTCAAAGGTTTGGCAGACAATGAAAATCAACTAAGCAATTGGCAGCCAAACGGGACACCAGCGGCCGACTCTCTAGATGCAGCCCCAAAAACAATGGGGTCCAAAAAGTGCCTCAAATCGGCTGGCCATGACTGTGTTAGTGTGGCAAGAAGCTGGGTGGTGCACCGTGGGGTGTGGGAGGTGGAAAAGGGCACACATGCAACGACTGCAAAATGAAAATGAGAAAATAAGGAAAACAGAGAAATGAAAACTGAATTATTGCTCAGGGCGAGTCGGGTCGGGAAAATCAGAGGGGAGACCATGGACGGGCTCTAACATAAATGTAATGCTTTTATAAGTTATCGATACGTGCATCTTACACTGAAAAAAAGTTTAAAGGTTTTAAATGTTCTTGCAGTTCTTGAGGCCCCGTGGACCATAATTGGTGATTGGCAAATTTTCAGTCAATATTTTGGCCATTTTATATCCGATTTCATTAAGGAATACAATTTACGAACCAGAGCATCAATTGCCTTCGATCTGGATCAAAATATAACGAGAGTTGCGGAATAAACACATTGGATCGATTTTGTGATGAAAATATTCTCTTGAAAATTTTCAAAAATTGGGTCAGATTTTAGTTGGCCAGCTTTTGATTAAGAAAGATTCTAGTCCAAGAAACAAGAGTGGGAAGGTATAACAAACGACGATCTTTTAAGGATTGGCCAAATTATACCTTTTTTCCTGAAATAAATCGACCCGGGATGGGCTGTTGACCAAGCAGAGTGGCCAAATTGTTAACTTTTAGGCCAGTTGTTTTTAATCGGATTTGAAAAAGAAATACCATTTACGAATCACGACTTCGAGTACCACTCCGATAAATAAGATTTTGACTCGATTTTTTGTCAAAATCATGATGTTAACCCTTTAAAAATTTTCGAAAATCGATTCCAAATTTAGTTGGCCAGGTTTTGATTGGAAATAATAGTACTCGATGATCTGAGATTGGGAAGGCACAACATTCGTCGATCGGATAAGTATTTGTCAAGTTATGGCTATATCTAGAACAAAGTTGGGCCGAAAATTGCCAACTTTCGATGGACTTTCTAGCCAATATTTCAGCCATTTCGTATCGGATTTCGTATCGTAAGGAAATACCATTTATAAATCAGGGCTCTAAATAGCTTTGATCTATATAAAAAATATCGTGAAAGACGGGAAATAAAATTTTGGCTCCATTTTTGGTCAAAATCATGTCAAAAATTTTTCGAAAATTGAATCCAGCTTTATAGTACAAAGATATAAGATCGGGAAGGCATAACATTCGTCAATCGGATATGAAGTGACCAAGTTGTGGTCATCGGAGGATGGGGTTCGGAGTCTGCACGGAGTCGACATTTAAATGCATATTGTCTCAAAAATATTAATTAATGGGTATAACCCATCTTATATTTCTTTGAGAAACTGTTAAATTTCATTATCTGTTCTGGGTTTTCCGTTTCTTCTGGTGCAGATGCCGCGAAGGCGAGATGTAGAAAAGTCAAAAGTCCGTGTCTCACGGGGGGATATATTAGATTCGGTGGATCCAGTGATGAGGGCGGAAAGGGAGGGCGGAGGGGGAAGACAGAGCTGGTATCCGGCGCCAAAGATTTACCAAACATCCGATGGAAAATAACCCACACCACCGCTCCCCGGAGCTGTTGTTGTTAGCCAAGTTTGTTGTTGGCAGACGCGATTGCAGCAAATCAGAAAATACTCGCACAAGTGCGAATGTGAATATTGATGCCAGCCATCGCATAAGTCTGTATGTGCGATTATGTACATAAATATGTAAGTATGTATACATACACACATATGTGTGTATGTTTAGTGGGTGTGCATGTGTGTGTGTTTAGCTGGCATTGCAAAACACAAACACAAAACTTTCATTCTAGTCGTGCTCCGCGACTCGACTTTAGCCAGCCACTTGGTGCTACTTCGCCCACTTTACCGCCACTCCACCCACTCGGGCGGCCTTCCCCTCCGGCCGCCCTATGCCACAGGCATGCCACAGACACAGAGGCACACATGCAACCAAAGCGGAGCGCTCCTTGCTCGCTTACTTGCTACTTCCGCTTCCGAATCCGTTTTGTGTGCTGTCGCCGCAGAAATTTAACGAAGTCACACGTCGCCAATGTTGTGCTGCTCCGCCACACGCTCTCCCGCTCTCTCTTGCCCCTAAAGAGAGCTTTCTCCCTCTCTTTGGGCAAGGACGACAGCATCCGAGGCGGTCGGAAAGCATCGGCAGCATCATCGGGACATCGGAACATCGGAGCATCGGCACATCGTCACATCCTTGGCCATCGGCTCCAGATGGCAGCATCCTTTGTGTCCTTTAGTTCAGTCACGAATTCAGTTTCGAAGCGTTCGGTTGCAGCGTTTAAGGAGCTAGTGCTGCCGAAAGGAACACAAATTAGGAACTCTTGTTTTGTTTTGATTTTCGCAAAATTTCGCGCGATTTTTTACATTGGTGTGCGTGTGTGCACTCGTGGCGGCAACCCCAGGAACTGTCTCCTGTCTTCTGGCTGACTCCTTTGGAGTGTATGTGTATTTTGTATTTGTCTTTATAGTAGTGTGTGTGTGTGTGTGAGCTACAACTCCGCGTATCCTGTCTGTCTGTCTGTCTGTCTGTGTGTCTGTGTGTCTGTGTGTCTGTGAAAGGGAAGAAGCCGGCATGGCAAGGCACATCTTGTGGCAGCAATTGTTGTTGGTGGCATTGTAATTGCAGCAGCCACCGTGCCATTGCGAATACTTGACATCTTCGCCGCCAAATTGTGCGATTCTTTCTTCTTTCCCACTTTTGGAGCATTGAAGGTCTGGAGCTGAAGCTCCTTTCCGTTTTCCGTTCCGTTCGGGCGACGTGAAGAGCCCTCAAAATCCGCTATTTCAACTGTATTCGCAATCCATTTGCCTGCTGCCCTAGACGGGCAAACAAATTTTTTGCAATTCAATTTCTATTGTGCATTGCCGATGCGGAATGTGCGCATCGTTTGCTGTCAATGCCAAGTATTTCACATAAAAATTGAAAATTGCATGCAAATTAAATAAATAGACATCCCACCAAAGGACGAAGGACCAGAAAAGCAGAAGCAGAAGCAGATGCAGACGCAGCACTAAGCACCCACAGCTGAGATAGACACTCCGGAAAATATACATCTCAATAGCGAGACATAGATATTACTAGAGAACCTCCTCCATATATATTCAGCTGCGAAAATGACAATTGTGAGTTGTGGTTCAAAATTGTTGGCTTCGCATGCGGGGCACAATCAAAGCAAACGTCATTAGCACTCGCGACATCGCCTTCGATTGACAGGAGCCAGAGGAGAAGGAAAAGGAGAAGGGAAAGGGAAAGGAGCAGGAGCCATAGCAGGAAAAGGAGGCGAAGGTGAAGCCGGTCCTGCCACAGAAGCAGGCACGAACAACTTCACATTTGCATAACTTTAGTGCAACGCCAGCGTTCAGATTCCGATTCACAGGTACGAGAAAAACTCCTTACCAAAGTCGATTTCCGTTTCAGGCAACTTCCCCTTCCCCATCCCCATCCCGTAGCACCTCATCGCTTTTCCAGCTCCACAACTTTGCTATCATTTCTATTTTCCTGTTTCTGTTTTTCATACCCGATATCTGTATCCACACCCCCCCACCGAGTTCCCAGCCCCCTCCCCATGAGAAAAAGGGTAAAATCAGAGAATATTCAGCTCGTGCTGGAGTTGGCTGCGGAAAATCCATTGTGGTGCATTCACAGTTGGTTTCGATTCGCCTGGGTGGTGGCACTGGGTGGTTTTGTAAACGATTAAAGTACAAAATTTGCTTTCCTGGGCACAAATCGTGACCACAATCCACCAGGCTCAGGCTTTTTGGAGCACCTCCTCATAATTTGATGATCTTGGCAAGAGTTGTGCGGAAAGCCTCACATGTAGGATGCACTTTTGATACCTGTTGGCTTCGTTTTAATTTCATATTTTCGAGTGTATCATTCTTAATCGTTTTCCAATCAATTTGAATGACTTTTATTAAGGTGAATATCAAATTACATCGTTTATGTTCAGCTATAATTGGAAACAATCAAGGCTGTTTTTCGCGGAGTATCCTTTGCCTCACTCTTTGCCTTAAATATTTTGTTTCCAAAATGATTAAATTATCTAATTTAAATTTGGTAAGATTATATATAATTAAAATTTGTATATTACAAGAGATATAAATAAGAATAATTTAAAATTACAATTACTAAATTACTGACCATACTTACTTATTCTTTACCAAAACTACAACCTCATTTTAGTTCTGAGGCTTTGCGAGGTACTTACTGGTCTAGAACACTTGACAATAGAATCTCCGATTTGTTTTTTGCACTCCTCTTTGCTTTAGTATCAACTTTACGGCTGCTCCGGCCCCAGACCCATACCCGTACCCGTACCCGTACTTCTCCGGGCTCCATCATGGCCACGTTATCCAACTTTTAGTTATGGCTTTCGCTTTTCGCATAATGTCAGTTTTATTTGGTTTTGGTTTTCAGTGACGGGACGCGGGTTAGAGCCAAGGTCTGTAGGATTACGGGAGGGGAGCGGGGATGGAGCGGGTGTAACGTCCCGGCTCAAATCCATGGAAATGCCAAAGCTTGAGGCCTCGAGGCTCGTGCCTGGCCATTCGGCACCCTTGCAAGATTTATTGTGCCTCACACACCCGGTCACAACCGTACACCCATATACCCATACACACGTACACCTAACACCTTCAGTCGGAGCGGAGTCCTTCGTCTAGCCCAGCCCGCCCCCTTGAACCTTTCCTCTTGGGTTCTAGCTCCATCTCCATCTCCGTCTCGTTCTTCATACATCTGCAGTCCCATAATCTCTACTATTTGCATCGCAGACTTTGCTTTGGATTTTGCCATGGCAATGGATTTAGTTATGGTTTTTCTTACGCTCCTACTTTCCGCATTTCTTTTCCCTCCCCCATATCCTTCTTCTCCCCCCTCCACTGCTGTCCATCCGTCTCTGCTCCAGTTGCGCTTTTTACATACACACACTAGTCGGACGTTTGTTTTTCCTGCCGCTCCTCGCACACACACACACTGAGCAAAAAGATTTGGCCAACTTTGTATCAAAAAAAAGGAGCGACCGAAGAAAACGGGTGAAAGTCCTGCGGCTAACCGCAGCTAGGGTCCTCGATGTTGGGCCCAGGGCTGGGCAGGACTGCGGCTAATGAATAACCGTCGTAATCCACGCTGCAGCAAGGACGATATGCAAATATGTAAGACAGATTAACTGATTGTAAGTCGGCGATGGGTTGGTGAAGTCCTGGAGTTACAAGGACATTTCTCTAATCTCTCATAGTATTTATTACCAGAACATGTTACTCTGGCCATCATTGCGAATCATAATCCACATTTTCAATCAAAGTATTGATATTCTTTGTGGCAAGTGGTTTTTGGGTCAGAAATACCCATACAACTTTTGAATCTGAATAATTCAAGTTAGGATCACCTAACCACATCATTTTACACATCGTTTTGCAAACAAACAACCTTTTTTCCACCCATTAATCTATGTTCTCCCTTTTTTATTGGAGTCCTTGCATCTTTTATGCCAAAGAATCTTCCTTGTGACTGCTAATGAAATTCGTGGAATTTATTTCTTAGTTCTGACTTCATTATTATTTGAGTGGAGGTGCGGACGCCTATATAATATGTATGTATGGCCGGGCAATCCATAAAATTTGATCCCTGATCCATTTATTCCGGAATGGCACGCATACCATCGCCTCCTGGAAATCCTATCGCAGCCCATCACCGCCATGGCGACCGCAATTCTTCTTTTTTTTTTTATTTTATCTGTTTTGCTCGGTGTAGTCGTAACTCGTTCGCCCAGATTTGGGGCTCCTTGAGGAAGCCGCAAATGCGAGCGCTACTCTCATATACACACACACACACACACACACACAGACAGGACTAACAGGATTTCCCATAAAACGGAAATGGCATTATCCTCGCACATATTGTTGTGCGGATTTTAGTTTTTATTACACCAAGCACCATCCAGTGCGCGGTTGCTGTCCGTAAGAAGCCTCACGGGTACCTCCTTTCGCAGGAGCCACAGGAACAGCTCCAGCATAAATATCATTTGTGTCTGTTTGTGTGATACATCAAGGAGTGACCCATTAGCCTCGCGCAGACCGACGCCCCACCTGGCTCACCTGGTTGCAATTTATGGGCGGTCCCCTTAAAACTTCACACAATCTGTGGGGGGGCGGGCACTCAAGGGCCGGGGCCGGAGGCCGAGATGGGGGCAAGTCAAGGAGAACGCTCTACGCTAATAGGTTCCAAGGCATTGTCTTTGCTACCAGGAATGGTAGCAATGATTGGGTAACGAGGATCTTGCGGGCAAGATTTATAACGCCGTCGGCCAAACCAACAACAAAGGACCTCCAACTACACTCAAGCAAATTGTAATCGAAATGAAATCCTAATGAAAATTCATTTATTATAACTAGACTGTTTAGTTTATGGCCTAAAAGTTACTCTTGATGGGCTAGCAGATTAGATTTTAGATTGTCGATTAAATAAAAAGCGATGTCTTGATGGGATAGTGTCTGTTTCTGTTACTTTCATTTGAACTTGACCCTAAAACCTCGAATGTATTTTACAGAAATGCGATTTTTTGTAAAATAACTACTACAAGCAAACTACTTACTTTGTTTAAAATATTCCATAAGTTTTTAGAGCTTTAGGATGCTTTCCATGGATCTAGTTTTTAAGCGTTTTAACGTTTTTTTTTTTTTGGGGTAATTTTCCCCGAGTGTTTTCCCCGACTCGGGCCAAAGTCTGCAAAAACCAAAACCCCAAAGAAAGCAAAGCAACCTAAACAAACACTTGAGGTGTGTAAAGTTAGCCAAGACTGCGTTTTTGCTTGGCTTCGTTTCGGCCCACATTATGTGTGTGCGGTGTGGTTGGAGATTTTGGCTTTCGTTGCCTCCGACAAGGAAACTCTTCCGTCCGCCCGTCCGCCAGTCTGTCCGGCGGTCTGTCCATTGGTCGGTTCAACTGTCCGCTTCTTCGTTTTTGTATCTGGCTTACTCTGCTTTTGTGCTTAATCACAACACGCACATTTACATATTGGTTTTGGCCAACTTGAGCAATCCCTTAAGACGGCCGACCGACCAACCCTTTTTTCCCCGTCGCTGGTTTATCTGTTCGCTCGTCTTTTGTTGTTTTTGTTTTTGTTTCTGCTGTTGCTGCTGCTGCTGCTACTGCCGCTGTTATGTGGTTCAAGTTCAGCCCATCACCAGGGGTCGGGGGGTCAGGCTTACGGTTAAGTAAACACTCAGCAAGAAGCATCCACAGGCCACCTCCACAGCCACATCCACATCCACTCGCACATCCACTCGGCAGGCGGTCGTCTCCCTGGACAGACATTGCCCAACCGTTTGTGGCTTGGCATTGTTTTCACTTTCCAACGAACACCACCCACCTATACCCCACACCACCCACCACACCACCCACTGTCTCTCGGCCTGTCTGTTTGTCTGTCCAAGTGTCTGGTTGACGGGCGGCTGTCCTGTGCCTTGACTGCTTCATAAAACATACAACAAAATCTGAAATTGATGATGGGCAGTGATTGTGGAAAGTTGGCAGTCAGTTAAATTGGGTTCCTGCCTTTCCTTTTTCGGGCCTACAACCAAAGGGGGGTGGGGAGGTGAAGGGTGTGCTGCGTTAATTGCTTTGTGAATGGTGTCCGCCTTGGCCGGAAAGTTAACATTTAACTTTAGTCTATTCGGGACTTTAATCTATTTATAATTGAGGAATGCATAAAGCATGTTAAATACCAACTTACACAAATTCTACTTTGTTATGCGTCCTAATCGGGCCCGGTCTGCAGCTCGAAGGACTGGCTCCCATTTGGGAGCATTTTCACATCCAAGGGTCGGTCGCCAACCATTGTTTTCAATGCGGATCTCGACGGGGGGTCTGGAGTTAGAAGGAGATTGGAGGCGGCCGACTTGGACGGGGGACTCCCTTTGGAGGAAGATGTCAGTGAGATGGAGCCCAGTGAGGTGAAGGCGACTCACATAATTTGCATAACTAATTTGTGGAAACTTTGGGCATAGGAAGTTGTTGAAAGTTCCTGAAGGAGCTCCACGAACAGGAACGGGAGTCGTAGCCGTACTTTCAATGCCAGGAGTTGCAGCCATTTCTTCATCTCCTTAACTGCGGTGGCCCTGCAGAAAAGTGCTTAATTCTTTTAAATGAACGAAGCCAGGAGAGAGCAGGATAGGGCCAGGCAGGGCATTCGAAAAGCTGTCCTAATTGAATACATGAGAGCATAAGTTAGCAGTGTGGTACTTTGATATCAACTTTGATTGCTTTATGGCACTTGAGCGTACAATTTGGCTTAGTTGGCAGTTGTTTGTTGTCCTGCCACTGGGTACTGGGTTTCTCTTGGCCATTTGGGGCCACCGTTCCACCTCAAAACTGCCTGTGCCTTTGCCCCTGCTGATGCCTCTTTGGTTGCTTCTGCTCCTGCCATGGCTTGAAATTCAATTCGAGTTTGAATTCGAGCAGCTTGCTCGGCAATAAATGAACTTGATTAATGGGGGGACTCTTGCCCTGGCAAGCATGCATAATTAAGCGCTGATTAGAGTCACATAGTGGAGGCGACAGCAATTGGGGTTGGCCGAGGAAATTTAAAGTGGCTCTTAGTGGTGAGGCCGGAGGCTTTCGGGGCTTCGGAGCAGTCCATTTAAGTGAAGTTCCCAGCCAAAGTTTTTCCCAGTTTATTTCAAGTGCCGAGTTGGCCGGCAAGAGGGCTAACCTGCCCTCAGACGGTCGTGTATCAAATGTTGGAAACCTTTTCTCAAACAGCAAAGAATCTTATCCCACTTGTGCGAGCATACATACACTGACAGCCAACTCCATTCATCAAGTTCGGTCTTAATAATTTATTTGGTTTTCATTTTTTGTGGCTGGCTGGCTGACTGGCTGGCTGGGCGGGTCGTCTGGGTCTGGCGAAATTCTTTGCGGTCATAACTCATTTGCAAATATGTGGCAGATGAAACATTTATGTTGACTGGGGAATTTAATTTTTCTTCAAATTCTCTGGCGCAAGAAGACTGGAATTCTTCCATGAATTGGTTCCTCGATCTCCGCTGTTCCGGCTGCTCTTCGGGTGCTCTTATTGCGAATCCAATTAGCATGGAAATGTAGGTCTCTAGGTCTCCCAGTCGCAGTCGCAATGGCATTCCCAGTCTCAGTCGCAGTCTCAGTCTAATGATGCCCTGCAAAATGAAATTTACCGCAGGCGCACAACAACAATCGAGAACAGCAACCATAAGCAGTCGTAGCAGCAGCAACACCAGTGGCAGTGGCAACAACACCAGTGGCAACGTGACCAGAGTCCAGTTAAGTGGGTTGAGGGTCCTGAGGAGGTGGCAGAATGTTGGCACACTTTATGGGCGGACGCGCCACATGGCGTATACGTAAGCGTAAACGAAACGTAAGCGTATCCGTATGGGTAGCATTTTAACAAAGTGTTAAACTGAGAATTTTATCTGCTGTTCGGTAATTCACAGCTCTGGGCTCCAAGGAATAACCTCCTCCCACCTCACGGGCAAAAAGAAAAAAAAACGTACCCAAAAAATCCAGCCACACCAGCAGAGAGCAGAACTAACATAGTCCGAAAAAAAGTGTTAATTTCAGGGGAGCTCGGTGAGCTTAGTTAACATTACGTATACGTATAGATGGCCGAATGGAGGAAAGTACTCCAACGCGCTGTTTGCCGCTGCTCACTGACCTCAGCAATTACTCCACGCCTTTATTTTAATTACACGAAAAACAAAAGCAATGAAAAGTAAAAATGGCAATGGGAAGACAGAGCCACCGACCGACAGACAGGCTGGCAGACAGACGGTAGGGGAATGAGGAGGGTCTGGCATCCAAATAAGACATCGGATGCCGGGCAAGGCCAAAGGAGTGGAGTGGGGCAGGCAGTAGACGAAGCAGAACAGCGCCAAAAATTAGGATATAATCCCGAGGGCATAGTTTTAATTCCCAATACAAATATCACTACACGAAAGTACAACGTGCATAAATTTCAATGACGTTGCTGGTTGCCTGTGGATTGAGGGTTTCCCCCTGCTGTCGCTCGTCCTTCCCCATCCTTGACTGCTGCTGCTGGCTCAGCGCTCCAGCCTGCTCTTTGCTCTGTACCCGCCTCCGCCTCCGTGACTGCTGCCGCCAGCAGGTTGGCCTCACAATTATACGCACAGTCACACACCCAGTGCACTTGGGGAAAATCGGCAGGATTTCAATGCAAATTGGAAGCCGAATTTCGGTTGAAATGGAAAAGGAAGCAGGAATGTAATACTCAGCAGTCGGAAAATGTTGAATTAGTTTGCTAGATTGGTTTGTCGGCAGAAAATAATGAAGAACTATAAACATAATACCTTAGACTCCCAGTCTTGAGCTCCTCCCAATCGAATCTCGATTGTTAATTGAAAGCTAAGCTGCTCCTATCAGTAAACAATTTAAAGGTATTTGCTGGATTCGCCCGCTCTGGAGCCAATATAAATGATTCAAGTTGATTTGCATATCCAATTGATTTCGGGCAGTGTATGGAGCAGAGGACCAGAAGCAGAGGCAGACAGACATTCGCCGAGGGAGCGGCGGAGACCGATAACAACGCTCATTTAGTTGTATGTTCACTCACTCACTCGCCCAGTCAGTCAGTCAGTCAGTCAGTCAGTGGAGTCAGTGAGTCACTCAGTCAGTTAGTCATTTAGTCAGGCTCAGGCAGAGAGTCAGTCAATTGAAGATGCTGGTTGGCTGGCCACGACCACCACCACAAGGATGCACAGGCACCCAGGCACACATACACACTCGCATAGGCACACACACACATAGACAGATAGAGAGGCACGCGGTCTGCGGCATTCCCGTTGCTTTGGCTGCTCATTTAAATAAATAAAGAAATCTGAAGTAACTTCTTGAAATTCCAACACATTCCATATCATTACTGGAGGAGGCCACAAAAATTTCCTCAATCCTTAAATGCGGCATGCCCCTCCACACATACAGACACACACACACACACACACACAAACCACAGTCACACTGAAAAGCACATCAACATCAACGTCAGCGCCGCAGTCGTAAAAAATTGTAACGGATGTTGCGGCCATGTACACATACACACACATGCACACTCGCATGCGGAAGAACAGCGGAACAAGTGGAAATGGAAGAGAAAGGACAAGAGCGAAAGAGAGCGAGAGTTGTTTGAAAAAGCTTTCTCTCGCTACTCCGGCAAATGCATTGTGAATTGTATTCTTTGGGCGCTCGGCAGCTGCAGTTGTTGCGGTTCTGGTCGGCCTCTGGCTCAGGGCTCTTTGCTCCCGGCACCCAGGTCCTTGCTACTGAGCCACGAGAATCCTTTTTTCACCAGGATAACCACGAAGTATAGGAACAGCAGCAGCAGCAGCAACTTCTCCAGATTCCCTGGACCTCGAGGCGCACATAGAGGGCTATTTTATTAGAAAGTTTACCCGAAAGTTAGTTTGCGAGTGAAACAGACCAGAATTGTGGCTGTGGGGGCCTAATGACCTCCCCTCTCCTCGCCTCTCCCGCTTCCCTTTGGCCTTAAAACATAAAAAAAAAAAAACAAAAAAAAATAGGAGGAACGGAGGAGGGCCCGAAGCAAATTGCTGAAGTTTGCCACTGCAACTAACTGAATGATTGATTGTCATTCCTGGTTTATTCACATTTTCACATCGTTTGCATCCCCCTCCGTTCCTCCTCCCTATTTTATTCTATTCTATTCTATTTTATTTTATTTGTTTTTCATTTCGCTAAGGCATCTCCTGCTGCACCACTTGATGATTCCTTCGGAGGAGTGTGGATAAGACTTGATAAGAAAACTTCACCTAATGATCGGAGTTTCGAAAATGTTGTGAACTTTGACTTTGGCAAGGATTCAATTATTTGCACAGTTTTCCAACACAAATCTGGCAGATTTCTGGGAGGTCCTTTCTAGTAAAAAAACACAATTTAATTGAATTTCGTATTCCATTACTGAATAATTTCTCTTTTCTGATTCATATTTATGTTTTAATAAGATTGTAACTGCTGTAATCTCAACAATATAGAGACTCGTAAAGAACACCGGATTATCCGGTTGATCTTTATTAAAATAAGTACCTTATGGTTGCTTTAATTAACAGCTACCTTTACAGCTGTTAATGTCCTTCGACCACTTAAGTAGGCAGCTTTTATTTTGTTTGAAATGCAAAATAAGGAAAATCAAATGAAAGCTCACTATGCTACTCACATACACATGAGATGATCCATTATTATTATAATTAAATTACAACGGTGTAAAAAGAAACATGGTGAACCGCCTTGAATAAATAATGCTCCGCCCCCCCCCGCCCATCTACCGAAGCTCACGTGTGCCACAAACTATTGTTGGGGGAGCTGAGAAGAAAAAGCCGGTTTACTGCATCCACAGTTGAAATTCCCATAAGGGTTCTTTAGTGTTAAGATTTCCGTCATAGTTTCCCGGCATCTTCCGGAGCTCGTCTAGCTCTCAGAAATGAATTACCCACTCGGATTAGGGCAACTTTTTATAAACGTAATAATAATAATAATAATAACAAGGCAGCCAGCACCAATCTTCTTAGCTCTCGTAAAAAAGTCGAGCCGGGCAAATCCTGACGTCCCAGGCCCCAGGACCCCAAATACCTCGATTAGCCGAACTAACCAATTCGGGGGTTAGACCCGGCCACTGCCCCGACCCCGGCATCTCCCTATATGGAAATAAGCCCCCTAAAACGCACATACGTATGAACTGGCATCTTGGCTCGTAAAGTGGAGTGGTTTGAAGTGGGGCCTGGGAAAACGCAAGAAAAATGAAATCAAAAACAATAACTTGTCTCCTGACAGCATTCCACAAGAGCCAGGACACGCCACGCACATATCTTACTTTTTTTCCGTTTTCTGTTTTTTTTTTTTTGGCTGCTGTGTTTCGCTTTTCGCATTTTTCGCTTCTTTTTCGCTGCCCCAACTTCGGTTGCTCCTTCGCTTGACATCTTCGTTTGCCACTCTGTTACGGTATTTTGTTGTCCTGGCCAGTCACTGGGAAAAAATTTGCTAATAAATGGGTTTCTTTAAAGGTTTAATTTTATTTCTATATTTTAGATATATATTTTATACATTAGCCCATGAGTAGCCCATAATACATCTATTAAAGTTACAAACTTAATTGAAACTTTTACATAATTGTTGGTTATTTTATTGCTATTATTATAATAATATTTAAATAATTATTCATAAAATGTATAGAATTTATAATCAATAGCTAACAACATCATAAACAAAGTGATTTTTTTTGTGTCCTTTTAAGGATATAGTATCATACTCACAAAAAATAAATATTTAACATTTCTATTAACCCTCTTTTTTGTCGAGTGTATTTGTTGCTGTTCTTGTTCCTGCCGCTGCTTTCTTTAGAAAAATGTTATTACGTGCCGCTTTCGCCTGGCGCTGGCAACTTATGCAGCGCTGCTGCCTATGCCCAGACACGCTCGCCCCTCCCCCACCCCTGGCACAACCAACCCACCCACCGGCTGGCAGGATGCTCGCTTGATTGTGTTGTTATTCGGCTTTTGTGTTCTTGCCGTCGCCTCAGACGGTGCGAGACGAGTTTGTGTGTGCGAGTGGGAACTACACATTTTTTCGATACTTCGTCTTAATGTTATCGTTGTGCCAGGACTGCTCCTTCAGCTGCTCCTTCGCCTTTGTCGCAACAATTTTATTTGAAGCTGCCACTTTTTGTTGCTCTCGGCTGCTGCTGCTGCTGCTGCTGCTGCTGCTTCATTTTTATACACAATTCCACTTTTTTATGGGCGTGGACGGGGTGGGGGACGGGGGCGGGCGTGCAGTTTGCTCCTCGCCGCTGCCCCTCGTCCTTCGTTCCGGTCTCAATGGTATTAGGGGCTAATATTTGTAGACTTTTTCAGAGTTGATTGAGTGGCACGCACTGGCAAGCACATATGTCTGATGGGAAAAGTGGTTTCGGGCGGGCCATCCGAGGGGTTGCGAGGGGTTTTTTGTGTGGTAGATATATGTATATAGGATATGGGATGCCTGCGGCTACAGCGGAATGAGGCTGGAACTGGGACACTCTTGTCCCATGTCCACATTGTTGTTTTCACAGCATTTGCTGTTTTTAGTTTTTCCCCAGATTTTTGAATTGATTACGATATCAATTATGTTTGCTTTTGGCCATCGACATTGTTTGCTTTGTTTGTGCGTGAAATTTTTGCTTGGCCAACTGGACCTGGCCAGCGTCCATCTGCCAACAGCCCCGGCCATCTAGCCCCGCCCATCTGTGATTTGTGTTTATCCTAATAGAATAGAACGAACACGCTCCATCCCGCTGGCACAGCGCTCGCTTCCTTTTAGGTCCTGAACCGTTGTGTCGGTGGCTGTGTTGCGTTGCATTGCGAAGCGATGGACGCTCAATTTCGGTTTCCGTTGGCAGAACTGGTTATTTGCGCCCGAAAGTATGCTTTGTCTTATGCACAGCATGCATGTGTGTTTGTAAACTATACCTCACTCCCTTTCTATGGGGAACCTTGTCCGTGTCCGTGTCCGCGTCCGTGTCCGCGTCCGTGTGTTTGCCGTGCGCGTAACTCCGATGATTTGGCCGCCGCTGTGCCCTGCTACATTCCATTCCCGTATTGTTTTGTAAAATCGAGCGCACAGTTGGCGGAAACCAACGGACTACGTACTGGCACCAAACGGAAGGGATTCCGCTGTTGCAGCCGCTGCTGCCACAAGACACTTAGCGAAATTTCAGGTCAACTGAAGGATAACAGGCACACTCACCTGTTGGCAGCTGCCAAAGTGTACAATTGGCAGTCACTGAATCCTTTTAAATACGTCATTGAATCGCGTTCTATCCAATTTCTGCTTATTATTATTATTTTAAACTTGAACAATTAATTCATATCTGGAAATTTATTATGGCTGCTCGTCCGGACAGCTTGACATAAAAGATTTAAGAAGAATAACAACTTTATTCCCAGACAACTTAAGCGCTTTATGGCATCTCTCAATCCTGTACACTGTTACAAATTGCTATTGCATGTTGTCATTTCGATTAAGTTTTTACCCATTATTTCCGAAAATATTACCAATAATAACTAAAAAATATTAAACAGCTCCCACACTCTTATTAATTTTTAAGAAATATTGATTATTTATTTTAATAATTTTCTTTGATAATAAATATCTTTTATTTTTAGGATAGTCCTGTGTAGCCTTCAGGCATTTGAAATTGTTGAAATATACTTACTTTTACTTTATAAACTTGCCTTTTTTCCGCTCAGTGAACTTGTGGCTGATCGGAACTAAAGACGTGAGGGATGTGGGGGGGCTTTTTGTACAGGGAGGGGCAATTACGCAGCCCGACCAGGCAATATTAAAGTTGTTGCTGTAGTTGCTGCTTTGTTGTTGCCGCCACCGCAGCGAAAATTTCAACTTTATTTTGAGCTATCTGCTGTCTGCAGTTATGCAAATATGAGAAATTGCATTTCACGCAGCCAGCAGTGGTGGGGGAGATGTGGCGGCTCCCGGGCGGTGGGACGGTGGGAGAGGGACGGAACTACAATAGAGGCAAAGAAACAAAAGTATATTGGAGTTGTGATGCTGCTGCCAGCCTGTGATGCTGCGCTTCTGCTTCTGCTGTTTCTGGATCCTGAGCTCTCTGGGATGGTTCAGTTCAGTTCAGTTCAGTTGAGTTCGGTTGGGCTGCTCTGCGTTTGGTTATCCTGGGTAGTCGCTACTAGCGACCCACCAACTCATCCACTTCTTCTACGTGCACTCGTGTTCTTCTGCGGGAAAACATAGGCGGAAAACTTTTCGCATTATTTGAAAATACAGCGCGTGCGATGCGATTTTCACTGCAAATTGCAGAAGAGTTTTGCCCCATGTTTTTGCATTGGCTCCCACACCCATCGTCCTTGCCTGCCTGTTCCATTTTGTCCTACCGAATCCTAGTCATCCCGCCGTCGTCCTTGCACGAATCTTTCTCTCTCTCCCTATGTGTGTGTAAGTGTGGGTGTGTGTTTGTGTTATTTCTTTTTCTGGTAGGATTGCCAGTAAAGGAAGGAAGGGTTGCTCCTTCTTGTTCGGTCTTGTTAGGTATCATTGTGTAATGTCTGCTGGCTGCCGAGCATTTGCACATATTTTTCACAATTTAAAATAAACGAGAAGTAATTTAACTGCTTCCCAGTGAGCAGCCAGCAGCCAGGAGCCACCAGCTAGGAGCCAGCATGGACAGTATGCAATAGTTGCCAGTTCCTCACAACTATCCTGTCTACAGGACGACGCTCCTCAGCCCCCTCAATCGCCAACCCGCTTGCTGGCAGTTGTGATGATTGCTGAAGGCAAGTTTTTCGGGCAAGTTAACAAAAGAAAATGTGGTCCTGATGTGAGGACTTTGCAATTAGCCATTCTAATTTGATGCTTTATACATATGCACGAGTTTCCAGTCGAGGGTGTATCTGTGTGTATATGGGGGTGTGCCTGTATGGGGGTGTGGGGTAATTGAAGAAGTAAACGGCTTGAAGCTGGGTCGTTTCGTAGCCAAAGTCTTTACTCGGTAGTTCTGAACCCCTGAAGTCAGTTATGTGCTCGAAAATTGGTTTCCCTGCTCCACAAGACTCAACGGATTTTATTCGAGAGTCCTAGATTGAGGTTATTCTGTTTAGGTTTTCGAGATTACTTCAGCCCCACTTCTTGGGCTTATGATATTTAAAGTACTCCATCCAAATTGAGTAGAGATTGGAGTGGAAGTTCATATTTGTTGCAAACAGTGATGGGATTAGAAAATATGATAGGTTTAAAGCAAATACATTAAATAACTTGGTAGTTGAATAAAATTACTGTAAGATGGCAAAAGGTCATGATGTTTTCTCCCAACAATCAGTGCAAAGTTTGCGGAGAAATGACTAAATTTAGTTTGGAGCTCGTTGGAGCTCTGTGGCGCCGTGACGTTGGTAAGTGCATAACTAGAAAATAATTGAAAGACCTTCATTAAAGCAAACCAGACAGTGGAGCTGGGAGGACGTGAGGAGGACGACCACCAGAAGATGCCGGCGAGCATTTGTAATAAATTAGCCCGGCACGGAAGCAGTTTCTGTCATTGCCAGCCAAGCAGCCAGCTCGCCATTCCTTTCCAGAGATCCGAGCCGGAGTCTCGCGCGGTTTCCAGTTTTGCCCATTCAGATTGTCATTGTACTAATCACTCCGGCGGATTGGGGGCCTGGGATGGCTCGAGTGAATGGTGTACACTGTGCACCGACTCCGACTCCGACGCACGAGTACAAGTACGAGGACGAGGAACTTAATTTCTAATTACGCGTGCTATTTGTCAGCGTTTTTTCGTGTTTTTGTGCCTTTGTGGGCGAATGGGTCTCCTTACCAGAAGTCTCCACAGCTCTTCGGCTGAGTGGCGGAAATCTTGTTCTGTCCACATCAAACAGTCGGGGCATGCCTCATTTCCAATTAACAATAAATCCGTCGCAGCCGCAGCCGCAACAGTAACAGAAGCAGCAGCGGCAAAAGAGTGATTAAGATATATAGAATCCTGGCCAACTGAGCGTATGAGTAATTTAATTTTGCCACAGTTTGGCCTTTGCTGCTAGAACTGGTCAGGAATGCCAGAGGAAGATAGTGATTGCACCGGAAAGATAGAGAGAGAGAACGAAAGATAGATAGAAAGAGACAGCAAGAAAAGAGCTAGAGGGAGAGCAGGCTAGACAGTGGGAAAGAGAAGGCGCAAGAAACTGCACAGTTTACGCAATTAAAATTGTTGCCAGCGAATTTTCCAGCATCGTTGCAGCTACAAAAAATAAAGGCCATGGCAGAAAAAAAAAAAAAAAAAATGAGAGGCCAGGGATGCCTCTTGCCAACTTCTACCTCTTCTGTTTCGGCTTCTTCTTCTTCTTTTGCTGGTGCCCCTTC
The DNA here is from genome assembly GCA_035045925.1 of Drosophila atripex. Taxonomy (NCBI): domain Eukaryota; kingdom Metazoa; phylum Arthropoda; class Insecta; order Diptera; family Drosophilidae; genus Drosophila; species Drosophila atripex. The sequence goes on along the minus strand of JAWNOP010000069.1, from coordinate 12,795,202 downwards.
TATCCGCCGGTAGTTCGTGTCTTGGCCGCAGCCACTTCCTGAGACAGGATGCGGACGTCCTCGTCGTCGTCTTGGCAGCCCTTTTACTTTTCATTTGCAGGTAACTTGCGTTATAATTAAAAAATAGCAAAGCGCATTAGGCAACAAAAGGATGGCAGACAGGGCAAGAGGGGATAGGGAGTAGTAAGAGGGTACAAGGTGAAGGAGCCAAAGTGGCAAAGGGGCAAAAAGGAGCAACAGCAGGAGGAGAGCCAAGGCACCATGTCCTGCATGGGAGCCAAGCGGGCGTGTCCCGGGCAAAGGGAGCCACATAAAATGCTTTGGCTAATAGCCATTTTTACTTACTTCACTGCCGCTTCTCACCTGGCCCAAAACTGTGTGAGGCCAAAAAGCCAAGTTTGTCCGTGTGTCCGTCCGTCTGTCCGTTTTGTGCAATGAAAAAAGTTACGCTTGTCCACTCTGGGGAGACTCTGATAGGGGGCGGGCTCAGCGGGCTCAGTGAGGGCGTGGCATTCGGCCGAGTGCCAGAGTGGAATTCATTCCGTGCGTGCAATTAAATGCGCCGTTACATTAACTTTTACAGGGTGTCTGCGCCAATGTCCCTACCCGCTGCTACCCCTGCTCCCTCTCCGCACCCCCTTGGCGCAGCCCCCTTGGCTCCACATCCGGTTGTTTGTTTGCCAGGTTGTGATTGTGTGAGTAAGCGCTGTGCGTGTGTTTTGTGCGTTCCGTTGATTGTTGACTTGATTTGTTTTTCTGCCTTTGACGCCGCTCCACCGCACCCGAGAACCATTGGCCTCCCAGCTAGGCCAGAGCCCCAGCCACCCATTGTCCCCCTGGCCCCATCGACCCCACTCAAAACAAATTGCCACACTGGCCAAGGAAAACAAAAAATCAAGTCGGTATGCGCCACACGGAAGTGATTCGACTAAGCGATGCCATTTATGCGCTCCCAAAAGCAACATAATGGTCTACGGCAGGATATTTCATTAAATATAGGCAATGGGAATCTTAAGGAACAAGATATTAGAAGTTTAAAGCGTTGCTAGAAGTTTAAAATACTAAAAATAGTTCATTTACAGTCCATAGATTCCATAGATAGATGAAGTGTTTTTAACAATTGTTTCCCCAGAAACTAAATGTTAAAACAGTTTGTCGATCTTCCTATCTTTTAAATTATTAATTGCTTATTGTTCTATGAAAAAACTCTCTTCTCAATAAAATAAATAAGCATATTAAGTTTATTTTATAAATATATAAATAAAAATGCACATATAGAAACACCTCAAATTCGTCGCATTTCATCAGCACATTTTTTTCATCCCATGTGTGGAAAAAAAATAAAGTGTGGAATTCATTGAATTGTTGGATTAAACAAACTTCAGTTCGCTCTTAAAATTTAAAATAAATCATAAATAGTTTGGACTTTAAAGAGCCAAATAATCATATTCCCTCACTATTAAACAACAATTCCAACTTGTCTAGTTGTTATGGAAAACAGAAACCCCCATTCACACTCCAAAGTCTGGCTGGAGGTAATAAAGAAATGTACAGACTTTCGGGGAAACTTTTGGCAATTTACCCTTATTTCAGGACACCCAAAAACCGAAATCTAGCCGTATATACCCTTTACCTTAATGGATGGCAAGTGTAAAAACAACAAATTGTTTTACTTACTTTTTGTTTTGCGCCAAGTTGCTCATTTGCTGCTGCTGCCATTTCGACCCATTCCCATTCCCATTGCCAATCCTATTCCTCTCCGTTTCGGGACCAACTTTTCTGGCCAATAAATGACTAAGAAACTTGCCATGCTCCCAGGTAGACATAGAAAACCATAGGATAGGTACAGCTTCACGTCCAAGACGTCCGCAATCGTCCAACCACGTAAACAAATGTTAACTTTCCCGTTCGCTTCGCTTCCCATCCTGCGCCCTGTGTTTTTGGGAATTTTTTGATTTAGTGACTTTAATTTACGCTCTGCCCAGGTGCGCCAACTGTTGTCCCCTCCCCACATCTCATGCCCCATCCCATGGCCAAGCAGCTGGGACTGCGACTCGGCGACTTTTACTAGCCAACCCCCGAAACGGAATCCGCATCTTGGCTCCGCCACTCGATAGAAGCGTCAGCGTCAACTTCAGCTCGGTTCGGTCGCTTTTCGTTATTCGTTTTCATTTTTAGTGGTGCGGAAAATTGATTTATTACTTGGAAAATAAAATGTGCTACGTGTCGCACACACACACACACACACACACAGGCAGAGAGACAGGCAGACTCATACCAATACACCTACGCACTTGCCTACCATTCGCTCCAATTCAGTTCAGTTCACTCCATCTTTCCCGTTCTGGATTCCTGGCTATATCCTGGCAGAGGCCCCCGGCCAGGAATTACGCGCATACATAAACGCCGACAGGCAGACGTCGCCTGCCTCGGCCCGCCCCTCTCCTCGATCGGCTTGGCCCCTTCTCAGCCACCGCCCGTGAACCGCCTGTCGCTGTGCACGTCTTGTTGTCAGTTTGTCTGTCAAATCACAAACGCGCCGCATTCGCAGACAAAGATATGGACAGAGCCGTGCCCCAGCTGCCTATGCCACAAGCTCACCTCCATCCCCTCCACCTCCCGCCTTTCGCCTTCCGCCTCTTTGTATTCACGCCCCTCCTCTCTCTCTCACACACACACACACACACCTTCCCATTGCCATGGCAGATATTTGATAAATCAATCAATCAATTCGCGTTTTTTTTTCTACTTGGCATCCTGTCTCGTTTTCTCTCCTGCCCCGCTATGTGTTATTTTTGTTATTATATTTATTTCCCTTTTTTTTATAATCTTAATTTGTCTTTCACTCGCGCCACTGGCAGCGTCTCAACCGCGACTGCCATTCATTTTGTTTGTCCTGGCTGCCCGTTTGTTTTTGTTTTCGCTATCCTGGCAATGTTTACGCATCCTGGATTTTGCATTTGCGCTCCCTCCTAACCCAAGGGCCGAGTCGAATCGCATCTGTTGCCTATTTTCTTTCCTTTTTCGGATGCCTGGATGTGTTTATGATCGGGAACTGTATGAAAAAAGTTCCAAACGGGCGAAAAGTTCGTCCTTTGACTTTATATAGGCTGTCTTCTTATTCATAAAGTATCAATTTGGGCAAAGTTTGCCTGTGATTTCATTGGGAAGTGATCGCCTTTGAGGTTTCCGGAAGTTGTTTTAATTTTAAATGAGAGGTTACTTTATTGGAAATGAAAAATAATAAAGTGAATATTGTGAAAAGTATGGAGAAAATTTAAAGAATATGTGTATTGCCATTCTTTATACGCTGAAAAGTATGCTATGAAAAAGACACAACTCTAATAACAACCACTATGCTTGAAGACTCACTTTATTCGGAACGGAGAGAAGGGCAAATATGGGCAAATATTTACTTTATGTCGCCATTAGGAAGTTCCCTACAATCCACCCAGCTCCATTTCTGAGAACCCATTTTGGGGACAGCGAAAACTAATTTGTTGCCTTTGGAGATTTCATTAGAAAGCCCTGGCAAAAATTTCAAATTCCGCCAAAGCCTCGGCAATCCTATTGTAAAGTGTAAACACAAAACCGCCGCAACCGAATTCTGTCAGTGCTCGTTACTGTTCGCCTGGCCCCCTCCCTCTCGTTGCCACCCGCCAGGGCCACGCCTCCGGCTCCACCCGCCCGTGTTATTGTTATTGAAGCTGGCATTTGAGTTTGGTTTGTTTTTGTGCGTTATAATATATTTGATTTGTTGTTGCCATTTGGCCACTTTTTTTCCGGCTCAGTCCTTCCTCCGCATCTTTTTTTTTGTTGCCGCTTTGGGTTTGACTTTTTGCTGGTTGGGCTTCGATCACCGAAGCCGGGCCATGTCATCCCTCTTGGGGCCGCTCAGCCAGCCCACGCCACCCACCAGAAACCACCTCCCACCACCGCCCACTGGCATTGTAATTGATGCTGCGATGCGAGCTTGTTGTTTTTATTTCTGTATTGAGGCTGCTTTAGGCTGAACGCAGTATTTTTTTTTTTTTTTTTTTGGCGCGGCTTGGTTATGTTTGTTGTTTGGCTTTATGTTTTGGCATTTTCGCAATTATTTCTCGCACAAAATGTGGTTTTAGCAGTTTAATTGCTTTTGGCCAAGTATGTGCCGCGAGTATGCGAGTGCGTGAGTGTGTATGGCGGTGTGTGTAGTTATTTTAGCAAATTTTCACAGCATCCACATCAGCATCGATTTATATGCAGAGCACAAATGCCATCCCTCCGCCACCGACGGCCATGTCCGCCATGCATCCTCAACTTTGACCGCCAAGGCAGCAGCTGCCGGTGGTGTTTCAGTTGTTGTTGCTGCTTGGTGCGGTATTACCTGGTCCAAAGGTTATATTAAATATTTAAAGGTGTTCTAAAACAATTATATACAATTAAAATTTTAAATTAAAACTACGTATCCTTTAACCTTTAACCTTCCTAAACCTTTAAGAAACCTTTAAAATATACGTTATTTTTTAACATATTTATTTATTGTACCTTCTTGAACATCTTGGCCAATTTTGCCCAATTATCCAAATTCCGTTTTCAAACAAAAAATAATTAAAATTTTAATAAAATTTCACAACTCTCTTTTAAATCTTAAAACTAAAAATGAAATACCTTTCTCGAGACCACAACCACATATTCCACCTTTTTCCATACATATATCGCCAAAGTTCCTCAAAAATGAAATAAAAATTAATTAAAACTAATTAGCAAAGGGTATCTTATAGTCTGAAAAATGCGACCTGTGGTTCTTTCACCAAATGGTTGCTGTAAAAGTTGTTGCCACCGTTTTTGTTCTTGTTGCCACTGCTGGCTGGCAACACGCACTAATTGTGAGCACTGATGTTGCTGTTTCTGCTTTTGTTGTTGTTGTTGTTGTTGCTGCTGTTGTCGTCGCCACTGTTGCTGTTGTCGGTGCTTCTGCTTCTGTTTCAGGTCCTGTTCCTGCTGCTGTTCCTGCCACTGTGTTGTTATTGTTTGCGGCCGAGCAATAAAACCTGAGCTATGTGGCCCGTTGTTCCTGTTCCGTTGTCGTCCCGCTTACTGACATTCCCGCTGCCATACAGCTATTCCCGTTCCCGTTCCCGTTCCCGTTACCAGTGCCGGTGCCATTCTTCATTCCCACTTTTGGCGAATAGAAGGCAGGAAGCGTGTGTGTTTGCCATACGCGGCGTATGCGTGACATTAATTTAATTGCAATTTCACATGGGAATTGCCCAACAGCTTTTGTGCCAGTTTGTGTGAGCTTGTGCGGTATTGGCATGGCATGGCATGGCGTGTGGTATGGTGCAAGAAAAGTTATAAAAATCAGATTTATAAAATGTTAACTTTGATTTCATTTCTTATTTACGAGCCTGCGGTTAGACAGGCCAATGTTTGTGGGTTGGGCAGTGAGGGTGGGTGGAGCTTGTAACGAGGGAACCTTGTTTGCCGGGGCTTGGTTTGGTTTCGTTTGGTTTGGCTCTGTTGGGGTTAGCGGTTGATTCCTGAATGTGTGTAGAGTGTGTTCTGGTCTGGGAGTGTGGGTGTCTTATGAGTGGCTCGGATTACACGGAAGAGAACATGTGTGCACTTTGATGGCTGAGCAGCGCATTTAGCGAGCATCCTGCGGCTGCCGTTTCACTTTAATGAGTTAATTATAACCAAAAGGCGTCGATTATGCTCAGTTATGCGCACACAAACTGTCGCCATTTCGCATGCTTCACTGAAGCAGAATGGGAATGTCTCATTCTATCCCGCCCAATGGCGCTTAACACCACCAATCCGCCGACCCACTCCGAGGCAATCCTCCCACCACCCACCACCTAACACCACTGCGTCCCCCCAAATTCCATATCGCTGCCCTTGTGCTGCTTGTGACACAATGTCTCCCTGAGACGTTGCTACAACGAGGTCTCTTTTGGCATTATGATAATGACATGTTTGTTTGTGTGTTTGTCTGCCCGCCATCTTGCCTGACAGGTGTACCACTCGTGTGTTTGAGAGTGCGATTGCGAGTGTGTGTGTGTTTGTTGGAAGATGACCCTATCTGTCTGTAGGTTTGTGGTCGGGAAGCCTTCTTTAAGTTTCAGCAATAACCAGTCCGAAACGATTCCGTTTATTGAGTGCTTTAAGCAGTCTCAATATTAACAGCAACAACAGCAAAAGCAACAGCAACAACATCAGCGTCAATGTCAATGTCTTTGGTTTCCAACTCCGGGCTGCCACCGTAATTGGCAACTCTTCGTCGGGCTCAATTTTTAATTGGCAATTGGGCTTTGGTGGTTTAGCGGGCTGTTGGTGCTTTGAGGCATACGTGTCGTATGCGTAATTTGGGGGCTTTCATCGGCTTAGGCCAACTGGGGCGAGTGTCATTTGTGGCATGATTAATTGATGCTCATCAATGTGCTTAAGCCCGATTTAGGTGGCATCAATCGCGATGGCATCCTCCTCGGGTACTCCAACGACTCCCCAAACGCTACCAAAAGCAATTTGGCAGTGCAAATTTTAATTAATTTTGAATAATCCTTTTGTAATATTCACAAATGAATACAAATTGTTATTAATTCTCAAGACCGGCATCGAGGGAATCCATCGGCTACGCCGTCGGCAACGCCATCGCCATGGATATCCCTCTCGAAGAGGAATCGCTTCCGATGGCCATTGTTTGTTGTTTGTTTGCCGATTTCTCCCGCGCTTGGGCAATTATTGAATTATGCAAATCACGTGGACCCGGAAAACTTTTCTGAAAGCTTTATTAAACAAACGATGCCCAGAATAAAAAAAATAATCAACGAGAAATGTATAAATGTATAAATCAATAAATCATAAATCAAGATAACTGCTTGAAAAACTAATAAATCATGACCGTGTGTGTTTCCTTTTTGAATTAAAATGAAACTGAAACTGAAACCGAAACTAAAACGAAGTCAGTCATTTAATCAGAGGAATTTTCCAGATTTATAGTCTCCTAGCCCCACCACCTCGGGCCGGGCCTATAATAAACTTAATTCCCATAAATCTGCTTAGGCACCTCAATTAGTTTCGACCCTTTTCCGGTTAGACATGAAATCTATTTAAAAACGAATACTCTTTGAGGTTTTAATTCATTTAAAGGAGAATAAATTTAATCTTCTTATTGCAACTGCATCCTGGAAAAGTCGAAACAAGAAAACGGAAGCGGGGAATCCAGGATCCGGGATCCGGGTGATTATGCACTCAACCAGCTTGTCAAAATGTTGAGTAATGAAGGCAAATATATTTGGGCGAATTAACCGAAATGAAATCAACTAATGAAAGCCATCTGAAAAGCCATATAGCATCTCTGTCCCAGTCCTGCTCTTGTCTCGTGTGGAATGTAAATTTAATAACCATTTGCCGTTGATTGCACACTGCTATCTATGCACATTCATATGCGTTCCGGCTGCATGCCTACGCCCCTGTAGCCTCCCACACACATAAACACGACTAATGCAATTCACAATTTATGCCAACCAACATTTTACAGTTTAAGTGCAATTTACGAAAATTTATGATTGATAATGATGCTCGATTGTGTGTGAAAATAACCCAAGCCCAAACCGAATGTAACCATTCCGAATCTATCATTCCTATTTCGTCTGGAGGCAGAAAAGAAGCCTCATATTGGTATCAAGAGATGTATTAAATAGCCCAAGATCCTTGACATCGTTTCTGGCTTCAATTATCCCCCATCCGTCTACTTGACTGCTCTTGCGATGCTGACCCAAGGATGATTGACTTACATTGATTAGTGCTTGCTGGGAATTGGGAATATTAAGATGTCGGCGTCTCATTTCCAAGAAGAAGTCAATTGCAATATTAATTTTGGTCTATCAACCAAAGCCTTGAAGGTCTGAGAGTTCATCAGTAATCAGTAACATTTTCTCAATAAAGGTAAATAATTCAATATTTGAGAGATACTAATAAAGTACTTCAAGTAAGGTTATTTATGCCTCTTTGGCACATTTCTTAGAACCGTTTGCAAATCAAAAAATTTAAACTTCATTGGAGTAATCTTGAGAAACACTTAATTAAATAATTTTTCATTTCTTCACATTTTTAAAACATCCTCCCAATATAGCCTGTGAATTTAAGCTTCAAGTGAATTTATGTTGCACTTTCCTGCCATAAACTTTGCCTCAACAAACTGGCTGGATGTCAACCCGATTGTTCGCTCGGCTCTGCAGTGTGTTTTGTCTTTGGCTAGCTTTAAAATCCTTTTGCAGCTCAACTGGGCCACACAGTCACACACAAAACAGGACACACACAACCAGTATCAGCAGCCACCCGGAGACACACGAAATCACACAAATGGAACGGAGGCAGAGCCACACATAAATGGCTGGCAACATTCTCGTAACATTATCAATGACAAATTTGATGAAATAATAATGATTTATTTGCCAAATTGCTCAAGTGTACAAATGTGTATAAATATGCACGTACATATATACATATATGCAAACACATACATACAAAGATCCATATGAATATATACATATATGTATGAATGTATATGCCGGGGGTACTGTGTGCATATGCAAAGAATGAAGAGCCGGGATTTATAGCTATTGTTGTTATCCTTGTTACTGTTGCTGTTCTTGTTGTTACATGGCATAATTGCTGTTTGACATGACATTAATATTTGAAGCCAAGTTTTTCAAGCGAGCCAGTCCCGAGGGACGAAACGGAAGGGGTTCCAGTGATTTGCTTTGGCATCTGCTCTGCTCTGCTCTGCTCTGCTGTGCTCATTACTAAAACATAATGCGATTCATTAATTGATTCAATTTATGCAAATATATTTTGCATGATGCCCGGTACGAGTACCATTACCACCGCTATTATATGCCATATTCTATGCCCCACAACACCCACCTTGCACAGACAGCACCACCACTTTACCCTCTTTACCCTCAACAAATGCGGTAAACTTAAATGAAAGTCAGCGCGAGATGCGGCCAAAGTTGGGCAATTTTTAATTCATGTACCATGAGCTCATTAGAGCGTAAAGTTCATTTAACAATTGTCATGGATAATGGATAAGTACTACGCTCCGCCCCGTTCTGTTACTGTTTTCCCATCTCCTGTCTACCGACTAACCAACCAACCAGCCTGCCATCCAGTCATCCAGTCATCCTGGCATCCTGCTACCATCATCATCCTGCTTCTGGCAGTTGGCTGGATGGGACGCTGGCGCGGTGTGCGGGAATTAAAAACTTTAATTGGCTGCGGCGCATGCTGCGTATGCTTGATATGCGATAGCTCTCGGCATATGCAAAAGGATTTGTTGCACGGCCATAGTAGTAGCGGGCAGAGGCAGAACCGGAGAACGTGGCAGTGGCAGTGCCAGTGGTGGGTTGTTCGCAAAGTGGCAGCTGTCTGCTTTCCAGCCCAAAAGCGACCCACTTCAGCCCGTTCTCGAATCAGCCAGCCAGCCAGCGAACCGAACCCAAACTGAAAGTGCCGCTAATGCGCTTAACTATTTGAAATATTTAACGTTGTGGAGGCGTGGCAGTGTGGCTTTGTTTGTTGGCTTGACTGTTGCACACACACACACACCCACACACACACGCTCACCATTAAAGCCGAAACACACGCACGAGAACACATTGAAATATTTTACTGTTGCCGCAGCATCAGCTGGCGGCATACGGTGCGTATGAGTGACATTTTGATCACTTTATTTGACTGCTAATAAATGCGACGCTTATTAATTTCTGTGCCAAAGCCAGGCGAAAGGGGCACCGTTGCCCTTTGGGAATGTCAAACTTTTTGTCACATATGTGTGGTTTTTGGAGAAACCACCACCCTGGTAACCGGCAGCCGCACCTGTCCCCCTCTCCTTTAACTTATTTATCTGTGATATTGCCACGTGGCCGAGTCCTGAAATAATAAACTCTTGGCCATAGCCGATGGTTGTGTTTATTATCGCTAAAATGCACAATTAGTTGATGTTTTTGCGGTGCTAATGCCTTAATGCCACGCCCCCCACACACACTCACCTGCCAAAGCAACGATAAGTGACCAACTCCATAAGTACACATATTCACATTCACATTCATGCAAAATAATGGCAATCCCACACTTCCACTCGGATAGTTCATTTCTGTCGCTGCTTCTGTGCGGTCAGCCAATGAGCGATAATTATGTAGTGTATTTATTATTTTAACCGCTAATTACATAAAATGCATATTAGCATGGAAATTATTTATAAATATGTTAGTCAAATGACATAAGTACATACCTATCTGCCCACCCGCCACGCCGCCATCGTATCGTTGAATTTTATAATAGTTTTTGCCAATTCATTATCGATTTTAAGCCCCGGCCCGCACAGGATAATCATGGAAATTGTATTCCTGATGAATGGGCGCCTGTAGGCCCCGATTTAGATGTTTAGCTTTATGTACGGCCCTGTCGGCAGGGCCTTTGGTGAGGTTAATCCTAGCATTTGACAGGACATGCCAGCGAAAAAGCTATTAAATACTACTAATTCATTATTAGATGCATTAATATAATTGATACAAAATCCGACCACAGCGATCAGGAATTCCCCTTTAAGCCTGGAATCCTTTGGTTTGGGTCCCAAGGGCCGCTGCCACAGACCGCAGGTAAGCTTCTGGTACCCTCCCACCTCAAGATATTCGAAATCCCTCAAAGTTTTGCGGCAAATCCATTGGAAGGGCAGGATGGTAGGGACGGTCAGTACAGTCAGCAGATTTTGTTTACTTTCCCAAAACTAACGAGCAACGAAACTAAGACGCTCCATTTTCTTTACAGTTTATTATGAGCTTAACTTTCCATTAAAAAATATAAATCCCCATGAAGCGGAATGCAAGCCGTAGAAGCTGAAGACGCAGTTGAAGAAGTGCCCAGAAAAAAATAGCCCGGCTAGGAAAAAACAAACAAACCTAAGGCACGGAAGACAAAGGAATAGAGACAGGACGAGTGCCGAATTTTGTGCCGAACCATTTGGTTGTAGTTTTTTAACGGCCAGGCGCAAAAAATGGGGCAAAAACGAAAAGAAAACATATAGAAAAAGCTTGCAAAAACACCAAAAAAAAAAAAAAGAAAAATATGAGCAAAAACAAAGTGAGCTCTAAGCTGGAAAGGGGCGAGTCGTGCGGCAAAGTGGTCTGGGAAGAAAGCAAATGTGTATAAATTTCAACAAAATATCTTCCAACTTAATAAAAGTTTTTGGGGTTCTTCTGTTGTTCTTCCTCTCCTACAGATATAATACTGTGAGTGGGTATGCGTGTGTTTGTCAATTTTCGAGTGTGGATTTGTGTGTGAGTCGGTCTTTGTTTTTTAGTTTGCTCGAAATACCTTTCAACTTTTGGCTAAATAATCTGCAAATTCATACATACAGGAGCTGATGTGCATTCAGCAGTATTATGGATACAGATAAACATCCACATACGTATGCAAATAGCAACAGTCCCTTCGGCTCCACCTCTTAGTCCTTCGCCCCTATGCCACCCTCCTGCCACACGCATCCCCTCATGAGCATGTGTACATTATCAATTCATGACGAAAGAACGGGAAAAACTTCATTTTTCCAAAACAAAAAAAAACCAAAAAGGGAGAAGGAAGAAAAAACTGAATCCCTTTCGTCCTGCTAGGACAACAACAATGGATCCCGAGCTCGATGATGACGCCTCAGTTGCCACAGTAAGCGCCAAATGGGCCACAGGATGTGCAGGAGATAGGGATTGGAATTGGGATTGGGAGCATCTACAGGACAGTGACAACTCCCCAGCTGACTGCTCCTGATGGGGCTCCTGACATCCGAACCGAACTTAACCAAACTGAACTGAACTGAACCGAGATGAGCTGAATTTGGCTTGACTTGGAAAACTTTGCTCCCAACTTTTGTTGGCTCCTCACTTCACGTTCCGCATTGTTTTCCTTTTTTGGCCGACACTACCAGAAGCAGCAGCAGCAGAAGCAGCATCACCAGCACCAGCCAAAGGATAATAAAAATTTGACATTAAATATGCAAGAGTCGAGCAAATGAGCCTGGCAGGTTGATGGCGGGGGTTCGCTCGAGTCCTCGGCTCTGAGTTGTGAGTTCTGGGTCCTTCGAGCGAATTTTAGTTTAATCAAATATCAAATTGAATTGCCAAAACAGCGCCAAACAAAATGTGTCAACAATGCTACCCGATTGCGGTAAATTTGTTCAGGGCAAATACTTCGCCGTATTGTTTGTTTGTTGCCAGCCTGTTTGGCGTGTTATTCGACTTTTTTGTCGTGTCCCTGATAGCCGGTTTGCAAAATGCTTTGCATTGAATGGCAATGATTAAAATTGAATGGCTTTATTAACGGCAAATGTCCCGCGGCAATCGTATGATTCAATTCCAATTTGGCCAAAGCGAATGTGAATGCGAATGCAAATGCCGACAACCAAATTACAAATGAACAAACACCAAAATGTTTGTCAAAAGCATACACTCATACACACACACACACACATACACAGGTATAAATACGCAAATATTCCGTATCTGTATGGTCTACCTGGACGTGTGTGGGTCGGTGTTTCGGGTGTATCTGTGGGTGGAGACTTGTTAATTTCAGTGCCAAAAGTTTCCGGGGCAAATAAAAAAAGAGAAAATCTCACAAAATATGATGACCCTCCACCCAGACTCTTATCCCAATCCGGCCAACACCACTCCGGAGTAAGCGCCATAAAAATATGAGAAATATTAAAAGCCCGAGACCCAGACCCAGACCGAGACCGAGACCGAGCCGTGTGGATGACCAGAGTGCCAGGTGTAAGTGTCTATGTGAGCTCCGGACACTCAGGACTATGGTGTTCAAGTATAGAGCGATAGGGGGGGTGGTGTGATCCCAGGGGATGCGGCACGTAAATCGTAAAAAAAGGTTCTCTGCGAATTGGTAATGGCCAAAGGCACACAACGCGAGCATACGTGTCTATGAGATTTCCCCAAATAAGTTTCCTTTTCGACTTGGACGTGGTCGTGGACATGGGCGTGGGCGTGGGCGTGGGCGGCCGACGTTGGACTTTCGGATTATGAAAATGGTCCTTAAAGCGATTGAAACGATCAAACATTGATGGCCGAAAATGATTCCGAATGATGAATGACTCGAAAAAGGGGGTATGGGGAAATTGAATTGATCAAAAGGGCAAGAAATCATTGGGACTGCTAGAAAATATTTACGTATTTCCATTCCATTTTAATCCATATATTTTGGTTTACTTCCCAGTTACTTTCCCCGAGTCCCTTTAAAATGCTAAGTCCCTCGCTTTCCATTTATTCTCATTTTCCTGAATTGCGGTTTTAAGCCTTACGAATCGAACCACTTTGCAGAACGTAAATCTACAGAAGCTCAAAGCTTATCAGAGCAGCTCCAGACATCCTATGCAGGTAGGATATATCCGGGATTATCGCATCTGGGCCATTAGATTTGCCCTGAGCTCGCAGGCGGAGCATGAAGGCGAATCGACATCTGAATTGATAACAATCCGCTTTCGCACGATTTGGAATCCGAACCTGGCAATGCCCCACCTGCCACTCACATCACCTGTCGTGGCTTGTGGGTGTGTTTGAGTGGGTGCTGGTGTCTGTATGAGCGACTGGCTGATTGGTTGATTGACAAACTGACAGAATGACGGACTACAGGACTACAGGACTACAGGACTACAGGACTATAGGACTACAGGAATAGGGAACCATAGGACTGCTACCTTGTTGGGATGAAAGCTCAAGCTTTTTGCTATGGCTTATGAACGTAAGTCGCTTATGGTCGCCCTCAGATCATGCATATGCATTGTTAACAGTGAAACAAACTAACGGTAACTGTGTGCATCGGACTATCCCTGCCTGTGCATGTGCATGTGTCTGTGTTAGTATCTCTGTTGTTGATATGACCATAAATTTGCTGCGCTGCTTCATTGCCAACTTCTCTGGCCGGGGGGCGGGCGTGCATTGGATGTGTTGTTTATTTTCGTGCAAAACTTCGAAGGAAAAACTCACAATGGCCAGGATGACAGATAGGAAAAGATATAGACCAAGTGGCAGGGAGGCAAAGATTCGGCTTTGAGGGCTTCCGGGACGAGGGCGTGGGAGGGCTTTGGGGGGCAAAACTCGACAGAAGCAACTCACAAAAGTATCAAGTGTTGTTTTTGACGGCTGCATATTGACTTAACTGTAAAAATAACAGCAAGATGAAGCCCAGGACACAGCAGACAGATGAGCAAGATGAAAAAGATGAGGCCACGACAGGAGACAGCCCGAAGGGGTTTCCAGAGGGAAAATGTAACAACACTGACAAAAAGTGCAGTTTTTTTTTTCAAAAGCTAAATATTCTTCAGAGCTACTGTAGATTACATTTCTCATATCCCATCATGTTTTTTTTTCAGTGGCTGAGTAGCACTCCCACAGCCACACTGGCACTGTCCATGTCCATGTCCATGGCGCGTGCTGCAAGTGTTTGGATTGAGTTGTTAGGCAACTGATTTGATTTACTGAATAATAAAAAAGCAACCAAAACATTCGCACACTGACAGTCAGCCCGACTCACACATCCTTGGACAGTCCCGAGTTCCCCAGGGGTGGCGGGGTGGTGGTAGCTGGGGGGCTGAAGCTTCAGTGGAGGACTGACAGACTGGGCCATAAACAGTCATAGACACTTGGACATGGCCCGAGCACGAACGGCAAGTTTATCAACTACAATAAGAAAATGTGACAGCCAAAGGAGAGTGAAATAAAAGTTTTTCCTCGTTTCTCGTTGTTGCTTGTCCTTGCAACTCCATCTCGTTCTGGCATATAGACAAATTTGTTATTACTAGTTGTTGTTGTTATTGTTGTTGTATTGGCATTGCAAGTTCCATAAAAAATGCAAAATACATTTGAGCAATGAGGCAACAACACAAGCAGAAAAGTGGCAGGCAGGAAGAGAGATGGCGAAAGGAAATCTTTCAAGGAATGGAGGAGCAGGAGTGCGAAGAGGAAAGGGAATAATGGCAATGGAAAAAACCAATTGCAGGCAAGAAAACGTTGAAAAAATTCTGATACAATTTGAAGCAAAAATAAAGAAATAAATAAGAAAAATCGCTTTCTTCTTATGGCCAGAAGTGGAGAAATCCAGAAAGCACACAATCACAAATATACATACATATATAAATCATACACAAAGGCACAAACAAATAAAAGAAAATTCACATAGCGAATTCTCTGTTCAATTGCGGCAAAAGTTAAAGCGGATATCCTTCTGGCACTGCCAGGACATCATCGAGCAATGCTCCAGACTGATTTGAGTGCGATTTGTGGACAAGTTTTGTCTCCATTCTGCGGAAAGGAGAATTTCTCGAACAGGAATTGAACAACTTTGAAGAATTGCTTTGTTTTTTAAAGCAGAAAGAGCATCTGATATCTTTAAACTTTTGTTTAACAATATTTTTCATTTAATTAATTATAATATCGCCGCTAAGGTGATGGATTTCCAAAAAAAATCCTGTAAAAATACTCAATTTGTTCCTTCCCCTTTGAAACAAAATAAATTTTCGCAGATATTTTATCTAAAATGATAAATTGGTGGTTCTATTCTAACTATGAGAGTGGAATTCACAAGTCCGATTACCTGATCAGTAAATTTACAATTTATGGTTATTATTTTTTGTTTGTATCTGCCATATTTTTTGAAGAATATTATAAATTCCACGCGGCTCATTGATCACTTTCGGTGGCGTCCTGACAAATCCGCATATCCACGTAGGCAACATACTGAGTTTTGTAAATTGGAGAGGTATAACAAAAGGAAAACATAGCCGAGCACAATGCAAATATACATAAATATAACGAAAAAATATTTTACATTGTCGTGCACCACTCACAGGACTCCGTTCTCCCTCGCTCCCTTAATCCGTGATATCCTGGCATCTTGCTCGCTCACACAATCACTCTGATGTATGTGCGGGGAGCATAAAATATGGGCAAAAATGACGTATGCGTAACATAAACCAAAGACAAATGAACAATTGGATATAAATAAGCGACATAGCAACGCTCAGACACACACACACGCATCCTTACCCATACAGCCACCCAAAGGGATGTAAAGTGACACGGATGGAAGCGGAGCTGACAAAAATGCAACAGCAGCGCCAAAAAATTAACAGTAACAGCAGCGACAACAATGCCCAAAATGAAACAGAAAGCGGAGAAGCGCATCCTGTCGAGGCTTTTGAACAGTTAGGGGATTGGGGCCTGAGTAGATTGGGTGGGAGAGAGAGAGCGTGGGGGAAAGTGGAGTGTCATGTAAAAGCCTTTCAATGCACGCTGCATACTTTTAGGCGATGCGTGTTATGCGATGCCGGCGGCGGCCTCAGTGTGCAAGCATGTACGGTTGTGTGGAAGCCTAGAAAACGCGATAAAAGCAATGCATAAAATACGCCACCGAAAAAACAAAACAGACTCGCAAAAAGCGAACGGGCGAAGAAAATTGAGTAGGACAGCGCGGGCACAAACCAACAAAAACCAAACAATAGACTACCAAATATTTTCGAATTTAAAATACCTTTTAATAACAAATAGCTAAGAGTATATCTCTCTTAATATCTTTTATCTTTTTAAGCTCTCTTTAAAATTTTCCATTGGATATACATGTGTGTTCTTAAGAAAAATGAGAAAAGAAGAAATGCTTTTAATGACATTGCAATGGCTTTAAAGTTTATTACTCATACGTACTGTTGGCCTAGCCTTTACATTAAATATGTAGTAGGCTGAGGGTATATTTGCAAGTTTCTTACCCTATATAAAGTTAGATTATAAAATATAATTAAAATGGCTTGAATTAAATTGAAATTATTTGAACATATTGATCCTCACAATCTCAGTAATTGTTTCCCGATTCCCAGATCTTGAAGATTAGTTAAAAAAGAAATAAATTACCCAAGAATACAACATACCCTTTAGCCAAAGGAGCTCCCAGGGTGTAAAGAAAGAAACGGCAACTATGAAATGAGTGGCAAAAGAGGCTGCACGTCCAAACGATGGGCTACCAACAAAAACCAACCATATAGATGGCCGTATGTATGAATGTAAGTGAATGGATGTGTGTGTGTGTGTTTGTAAATGGGTGTAAGTTTGTGTGTGTGAGTGTATAGAAAGCGCGCTGGCGACGTGCATATGCTTGAATGCGCGTGTTCGCACTTGCAGGCGAGCGAACAAAAAAATAAAATGGCAACCAAATGCACAGCAAACCCAAACACACACATGCACCCATACAGTCAGTGTGTGTATGTATAAATGGCATTTTATATGCAATGTGAAAAACGAGTGCAAGTGGAAAAATAAAACATTTTTGCAATTAATTGCGCTCAATTTAAAATGTTGCAAAATTAATTCAAGAGTCATGCCAAATACACAGGCGCAGTCATTTATGCAAACAGTGTCGGGGGGGAGGCGGGATCAAAATGGAAAATGCAAGAGGGTGCTGTGGAGGGAAGAGGATGGAGGGTGGAGGGTGGAGGGCAGGCACAGCTGAAAGGCTGCTCAAGCGACCAGACAAATGCGCAGTTGAAACGGACACACACGGAAGGACATGCTCGTGAAAGGAGTGCCCGGACTTGGAAGAGAATGAAACGGAGAAGGATCAGGCACGGGAGCAGTAGCCGGGAGTAGCAGGAGCACACAAATGTGGCGTTGATGAGCAGACGCCAGAAGGGCTAGGTGCCGGACAAACGATTTCAAGACACAGGACGCACTCACACATGCACACAGGATACACACTAGGAGCTGAGGAGCCAAGCAAACAGCAAGAGGAAAACGGCCAGGAGGAAGCGAGAGCCACTGCAATAAAAATAACAAAGCGAGAAGGAAGTGGCAGCTGCAAGGAGTGGGATGGTGGCGACCAGAAGAATGGAGCTGTAGACGGATGGAAAGCCAAAACCAAATGAGCAGCAACATGTACACTTGCCAAAAAAAAAATACAAGAAAAACTACAAGTCTTTACGTTTTAAAGTTAAAAATTAAATTCTGTTCAAGACAACACTGCGTATGAGTAATTTCACTTTCAAAGGAAAGTGAAAATAATGTAAACAAGGAATCCATTTAATCAATATTTCCACCAATTATTCGCCACAGGAGCTTGAGCATTGAGTAAACAAGCCAAATTACACTCTAATCAGCTAAATTGCTTTCTGTGCTTTGCCTCAATAAATTCTTCGAGTGTATACACACACGTACACATTCGGCGAGCCTCTGCCGGGGCATGAGAATGTATATTTGCTGCAACATGGCAAGCTTGTGGACTCAAATGGATTTCCATGTAGTCCTTGTCGCTGGCGGAGGAGTTGCACCACAACCAGAAGCCGGAGCACAAGCAGAAGCAGAAGCAATTCAAGTTGCCGTCACGGAAGTTGCCTGTTGAAATTAAGCCAACAGCAATTATGGCTACAAATGCGGCTAGCAGCGTCGATTATGCGGCGCATTTGCCTCCTTCTGGCATTCTAGGAATTTTTCTAAAGACGTTCAGCCCTGGCTCCGGAGCAGAGCCAATTATACGATCCCCAAGGAGTTCCAGGCTGAACAATTTAAGGAGAGAGGCCATGAATGTGACATTTGGGTTTCTTTAAACATCCGTTTTTAGAAGGATATAACATGAAAGATTTATTAAATGACATATGTATAATTGCAGTTCTTAAAGAAATATTCAAATTGAAAGCCAAACTAAATAAAATGGCAGGGCATCCCCAGTTGAAAGCCACTTAACCCTTGCCACTTGCCCTTGGCAGGACGGAATGCTCACATTTGCATTTGATTCAATCGTGGCCCATCGGGTGTGTCAACCTCGTAGCTCAGCTTTTCAATTACAATCAAATTTGTCAAATGATTGAGCAATCACGACTATTAGATAACAGATAACACACGACACAGAGCAAACACGGGCAACCGGGAAAAAATGCTCGAAAAAAAAGAAAAGCAAAACAAAACCGAAAAACCCTTGGAACCAGGACGAGCGTGTAAAAATCATATGCATGTATGTGGTGTGTGTGTTATCTTATCGCTTCCGTTTACAAGCTTCGAGCTACCAACTCTGGACACATGCAAAAAACCAAAAAAAAAAAGGGGGAAATGGGAGGATAGGGGAATTTTGAGTGTTCGGGGCGAGGGAACAGCACTTTCGCCCAGTTCAATGGAGTTATCGCTGAGCACAATGGGTTTTAAAAACTCCCCCAAGCAATTCCCAAAATATATACATATATATTCGCGATATTTTGCGAAGATTTTTTTTCTCTTGTGCGAAAAAAAGCGGGGGTCTTTGGAAGTTTTCCCAGTTCGGCTGCGAGTGTCTCACTGTGGGCAAATAAATGCCAGGCGCTACGTAAACCAAATAAAGTCGAAGGCACGCACATCCGTCCACACACTGCCACACTCGCACACACACCCCCCACCCGCACACTCTTAACTGTAGCAGACGTTGGCAATGAACGCACCAGCGGCAGCGACAGGAAGTAGGCAACAGCCTTTTAGTCCTTTAGTTGCTCAATTTCAGTTTCGCACTTCCGTCGAGCAGGAGGACATTGGGGGATGCCCGTTCACCTATGGCTATACAGTTGCTGTCAAAGAAATAGTATCCTTTATCCTCAAAATATGCCAGATTTAAAATATAGACTGTAGATTACTTTAAAAAATATTATTTGGAATTAAAATGAAATATTTTTATATTTGAATATACATTGAATAGATTCTTACTGGATCTTTTGCTGGACATGCACAGTTTGTTATTTTATTATAAATTTTAAAAGTGTCTCTTGATGCGATCACAAGTGTCTCCTTAATACAGACCCATATGCATATAGAACGGCAGACTCACCAACTCGTCAGCGCGTCTTCTTCTGGTTCTGGCTCTTCGCCGCTCGACCCTCCTGCGTCTCCATTATCCTTGAGTCGCTGCAGGCGTAAAAACGTGCGGCGTACAATTTACACAACCCAGCGACGCAGGGAGCATGGGCAGGAGTGGAAGCGGGAGCGGGAGGAACCCGACCATGAGACAGGATCATGAGAGCTGAGAAAACAGAGAAGAGGGGGTGGCAACAGGAGTCTCCCAGCTAGCGTCGCTGGCGACGCAAAAAGACATGCAACAACAATTAAACTTTCAAAGACGTCGCTGCTGCCGCCGCCCGACACGGGAAAAGTAAACCGAGCAAAAGTTGTTAACGGGGCATAAAAAATGAACAAGGAGCGGGGAGCAAAAAAACGTGCAAACAGATGGCAGGATGAGTCGGCTGGGGGCCACAAGGGGGTGGCCAAGTGGCAAGGGGCATTCTGCAGTCGTGCAGGAAAAGGGAGGAAAAGGCACGCGCAGTCCTTGGCGGACGAAGGAGCAGCTGGGCAGGAGTCGGGGCAGGGATCAGGAACGGGCATGGCCGAGGGGCGGACACAGACAGCGGCAAATTCGCATGCAAATTGTGCGCGAAAAAAACGAGGAGCAGCAAAAAAAAATGTAGAAGCGAACATGAGCTGGCAAAACCCCGAGTTTAGAGTTGGAAATAACGAAAGACCAGGCCAAGAAAAACTTTTGGCCAAAGATGAGGAACTCAAACACACACCCGCCGCACACTACACCACCCCACCCCCGAACACGCTACTCATGTGTGAGTTGGAACATAAATGTAAACAATAAAATTGTAGAAAATTGTTGAATAAATGGGGTTCATGGGAGGGAGGCACACACTGCCGGCGGAAAAGCTTTTTCTTGTCATCATTTCACGACTCTGCACCCACACACTTCCTTTGTCCTGCCCCCGGCCCCAACTCCCAGTGCCCTAGTCTAACCCACTCCCCCCTCTGATACACCCGGCTAGGTGTGAGACAACGGCAATTATCGCAATTGTCCCCAGCACTCATTCACTCACTCAAAGCAGACGAGCGACGACGAGGCCAAGTCATAGCAGCCGGCCTAAGCCATCAGCATTTGTTCATTCATTCATTCAGGACCTCCTCCATGGACGGGACGAGATTTTAGGAATAAGGGGCAAGGGACGGTGGGGTGGGTGGCATTCATTCGACTTACGCATTGTTCCTGCTCTGACGCCTTGCTGGCTTTTGTTGCTGAGCTGTGTTTACATTTACACTCTTGGCAGCAGCCAGTCAGCCAGCCAGCCAGCCAGCAGCCAACAGGCAACAACCAGCAACCAACAGCCGGCGACGGCAGGCATCATTTCCATTTCCATGCCACTTGCCACTTGCCAGTTCGTAGTCCTTCTGGCTTAGAGAGTCAGAGAGAGAAAAAAAAATAGAAGGATTAGAGTTTAAAAATCCAAATTAAACCATTGAATATTTTTCAGTTTTTATATTTCAAAACTTTGTTGTTTTTGTCTTTAAAGAGTTTGTCTAAATAGTTGATTACTTAAACTTTTCTCTCAGTGGTGAGGCCATAGCACCACCCCATTTTTTAGATCCTCCCTCGCAGGCCATAAAAACCCACTGTTACTGGTGCCTGACTGGTTGCCTACTTTGCGGCGCATTTAGTTAAATTGTTTATTTGTCTGCTGCAAGCTTTTCAGTTTGTTCACAATCAATTAAAAGTCAAGCGGCAATGTTTAATTAAGCTAAGAGAAGCGCCGACAACTGCAGCCATTTCCCATTTGCAGCGGTTTTAATTAGTGTCGCGCCCTCCCCGTCCTCGCAATCCAATCGTTCTTATCCTTGACTTGGCCCAAATTGAGTTATTAGATGCTCATTATCGGCCATTCCGGCTTGTCTTTTTCTAGAGTTTTTTTTCTAGTTTTTTGTATTTTTTTGTTTTTTTTTTTATTATTTGAACCCCAGCTGCAGTCGAAAGCCGCTGACATGGAATATAAATTTGGAATGCCCCATCGCTGCGCGCCACCCGCTGCTTAAGTCACCAATAATTGGCTACTAATGGTGGCACATAAAAACTTTTACAGACTGCAATAAAAAATGCCATTGACAAAACTTTTCTGCCAACTACAACAAATACATAAAAGCTGCAAAAGAAACAACACCAGTGCTATGCGCAGAAAGTAGGTGGACCAAACAAAAAAGAACGAGAATCAATTAACATTTTCATTTTGCGATTTTCCGCTTCAACTTTGCAGCAACACAAATTATTGCATTTTGTCATCTTTGTTGCCGCTGCAACTGCCTTTGTTGCAAGTGCATAATAGATGTTTGTTTGCCGCTGAAAACGATAATTGCAATTCAATGGCTTGCTGTTGATCCAAACGGTTTTATTTTCGCTTTAATTCCAACTTGAAGTAGGCTTAATTACGCAAATGCCATTCAAATTTATTTTTAATGTGAAACCTAACATTGAAGAGACTTTTGTATGAAACATATTAACCATATGATAAAATGATGAATTAATGACTTTTTAATTGATTCGGGTAACGAAGGCCATTAAATAATAAATATTTTATTTTATTAAAGCACTTTTGGCTCTATTACTTCTCTGAAAGCTGTGGGAAAGCAGTAAGGGGTATCATACCTAAATAACTCTAATCCTTGCTTCTTAGCAAGTAATAAATTATATTTTTTACGGAAATTCTGTTACAATTTGTTCCATTACGGTGGGCGTCTTATGGCAGCCTTTTTTCACCTGTTAATTACAATCCCCCGGAACACGCTCACGCAAAAACATTAAACGGGCAGGCGTGCAAAGCCAATCCCACTTATTGCCAGTGTTTCTTTTTTCGCAGGCTCCTGTTTTTATTGTTATTCGATGGCACTTACAAATGCGAGGGAAATTCATTTGGCCGGCACAGCGGTGGGCCCTGAAACACTGCAACGCTCACCTGGCAGTAGCACCTGGCGTCGCACCTGCAAAATGTAGAATGCAGAGTGCGCACTCCGACTGGGACGCGCATTATTGCAAACAATTTGCCGTGTTTGTGCCACCGGACAAATGACAAAAAGGACTAAAAAGGACAAATGGCACAAAATATTTTGCTAGTGCCACGTGCCTTCTACTGGCACTGGTACTGGCAATCGGAAATGTTGCCAAAGTTCTGACGCACACTCTCAAACAAATACTCATATGCCCCGAGGCACTCACACACACACACACACACACACACAGACACACAGGATGGCAAATGACACAGACAAAAAGCGAGACAAAAGGATATGCACAATGTATGCACTGAGGCGAGGCTTTGGCGGCTTAGCCAAGCTCACCCTGCGCCCAAAAGCAGGACCTCTTCACTCCACGTCTCCCATCAGGCAACCGGTGCAGTGGAGTGTCCTGTGCTGCCTGCACTGCCTTTGCGCCTCCAGTGTTTGTTTTAATTTAAATAAATGAGCTTAAGCGCACTCACAGCTCGTGATCCTTTAAGGCTCTACGCCCACTCCTTATTTTATTTGTCCTTGTCGGGAATCGCAGTGGCACTCGCTGTCCTGTCCTGTCGCTGTCGTCTCCTTTTGTTATCCTTATTTAGCTGAGCTGGCTCTGAAGGACGAGCGGAGCTATTGCCAGGATCTGCCAGGATATGCAAGTGCTAAGCATTTTTAAGTCAAATTGCTTTGCCGAACATTTTGCCATTTGCCTGCACGACTGACCTCGACCCTCGACCCTCCGTCCCTCCGTTCCTCTGTTAGCCAGCTTTTCCCGCTTTTCCACTTTCCATTGCGTCGTCGTCGCTCTCCAGGCTCTCCAGACCAATCTCAAGTGTTTGCTGTTGTTCTTGTTGCACTTGCTTTGGGATCCTGTCTAAGGGTGTTTCCAGTTTGGCCAAAACTTTATCGTCAGCCTACCGTCACCCCGGGAATACTTTTTATACCGTATCAGAAGGGTCTATTTATACTTGGCCAACAAAAAATATATTTAAAAAAAATGCATAATATAATATTTAAATAATTAAACAACCAATAATTGTGAATAAGTGAGAGATGTTTGCTTGTTTGGACTTTGTTTTGTATTTTAAGCCACATTATATGTTTCCACATTGCTTTTTTTGGGAACCAATTTTCGAGGGAAATATTTTATTATTTACTTTACTTATTTTATTGAAGTTAAATAACCAATTATTAGCAAATGTGGTGCTGACATTTTAATTTAAAAACCATTATTAATATTTTTCGTTTATTTGACCAATTTAAACCAAACAAATAATTGTTTGCTTTAGGCCTACATTTTGTGGCAAGTCTGCTTGGGGAAAAGGTCAATTAATACAGGCGTTGAAATAAAATTGATTAGATTATTAAACTTAAATATTAAAAAAACTTTTGTGCTATTTTAAATGAACTTTAACACAATTTGAAGAACAATGTCAAGAACAGGGTATTTAAATCCTCGGATTTCTAAGCTAAACTGTTTTTTTGTTTTGAAGTTTTTTAGTTTTTTGTTTTTTTTTTTTGTTATTCACGCTGCTGCCGGTGTTGTTTTTGTAGAGTTTGTTGTAAGCAGAGAAACTTCAAAAGGCTTTTCCGCTGTGTTAGTTCCCTTTGCTGTCGCCTTTTGCTCCTTTCACTTGCACCGCCGACCTCTTGCTGCCACTTGTCGAGTTGCTCTTCCTACGCCGCCCCGGCTCCGCCCCGGCCCGTCCCCTTACACCCCCGAACACACACACACTTCCCCACCTCAGGACTCGCTTTTGGCCAAGCCAGAAGTTTACCTTTGCTGCAACTGCGCTGATTTGCAGTTTCTTCTTTTCATTTGATGGGCGCAGTTTTTTGTCATGTTTTTTACACAATTTTTTTCTTTATTTTTATCCCATTCATTCTTCTCTTTGCTCAGTTCAGTTTTTGCAACTGCTCGCTTTGCGCTCGCTTCTGTTTACACAGCAAATTTATTTATTTTCGCACTGTGGGACGCTCTTAAATATTCCGTCTTTTGAGTGCTAATGCAAATGTTGTCTGCCGGGCGGGCAATCAGCGGAATGGGTTGCAGTTGCACTGCCAGGACATCCGGAGGCGGGAGGCTAGGCGCCATCGGGCATTTCCCGCCATCAGCAGCGGAAACGAGCAGCTAAGATAGTTGAGATATTTTCCTGAATCTTCTAAAAATGACAATCAATTGGAACAAGTTTCATTTAATTGACTTGCACGTAGAAGTGCAAAATTTGCATTTATCTGGCCTGCAAATATTTCAAAAATTTCAAGCCCAGATGGTCAGGAATTAATAAGATAGGTGAGAAATAGTAATACTAGTCCTGTGTTTGTATTTGAGGCATTCCATTGTTATTTATCAATGGATTTATTTACTGATACTCAGGATTCATTGAAGTTTGTGTGAGAAATACAATTGTAATTTAGGTATAATTTCCATTACTAATTATCAATATTAAATCCAGATAAATGAACTTTAAGCTTTAGAAAAGAGAACATTATCTTTGCCTTTGTAAAATAATTTTCAATGCTTTTATTATCTCGGAAGAAAGCCATAAATTCAAAGTGTATGGAAAGGTGGGAGAATACAATTAAATTTAATAGCCATAAGTTAATCCACTTAGCAGGGAAGCAGATTGATTCCCCACTCTGACAGCCAGCCGTTAACGGATTTTGCATCCCCCGTGGCAACTATCCCAGCCCCGTTGCAACCTCAAGTGCATGAATCCAACTCCCACCGCCTTCTGAAACTGTAATTTAATAAGTAAATCACATTTCCGCCTTTTGAATGTCGCCATACCACACCAGTGCACCTTGGCAACTCCGGTGGAGTTTTGAAAGCGGAGCCCGCCGGAACAAGTTCCCGGGGCATCGCATTGACACCTCGTCAGAAGTTGGCCGGAGAAGACATCGCGCCTGGCGACTTGCTAACTGGTTTAGTGCAAATTCACTATTAGGAGAGCGCTCAATTTCACACCGGAATTAAATTACAGCGCATGGTGATGTGGGCGTGGGGCGTAAGGCGTGCGGTGAGGTAAAGAGCATGGGTTCAAGGATATGGAAGGATTGCGGCAAGCACATACCCAACAAATACCACACTGGTGCGAAGGGATGCGAGGTTGTGGCGCGTTCTTTCTTGCCACCAGCTAGCGGCAAATGAGCGAACACCTCGTTAGTTTGCGTGCCTCAAAACTTTTTTAATATTTACATTCATATTTTGCACCTTTCGCCTTTTTAACCGCTTTTTCGTTCGCCTTCTTTTATTGCAAGTTCTGCAGCGCCAGAATGGTGGTGGTGCTGGTGCTTCTTCTACTGGATGCTGGATGGACCAAGGATGCTGTCGAGTCATAAATTTTTGTTTGTGTTGAAAATTGCATTTGCCTTTTACTTTGTGTCGAGGCTGAGCCAGGGATCCCGAAAATGGCGGGGGTGGGGATTGGGTGGTGGCCAGAGAACGGTGGGGCGGTGGGGCGGTGGGGCGCGTTATGCCCGGAGAGATTGAGCTTGCCCGGCAGCCATATTGGATGCCCCTAAAAGCAGGCAACGTCAAATTTGTTGCAACGCTTGATAATCAAGTTAGCGATGGGCGATGCGGGATGGGCGATGGGCGTCGGCCTCCACTCGCATCTACGACCCCCTTGCCCAGTTGCAGGCCAAAACACTCCTGACCGTCACCCAACCCCACCTCACTTACCCCAACCGTTTCAGTTCACTCTTAAATTGAACAGCCTTTTGTGCCGGATTCCGGAATTTTTTATTTTTTCTGCGTTTTTCCGCTTTATCGCTGGTCGCGAAATAAATTTAAACCGATGACGCCGCTTTGGATTGTGTTTCTGATGTTTTTCTCGCATTTCTTGTTTACTTGCAGATCTCAATGGGCGCGGCAGGGGGACAGAGCAGTCAACCGAGGCAGCTGAAAATCAAAGCCCAATTGGCACAAACACGCGGTAAATAGAAATCGCAATCGGAATCGGAATTGAAATAGAAATTCGCATTCAAATTCAAATGCAAATAGAAATAGAAATTGCCACGAGTGTCCCATAGAAGAAGAAGAAAACAACAACAAAAACAACAAACTATACAAAAAAAAAAACAAAAACTGAAAATAGCAACTAAAATACCCATAAAATAATAGGAAAACAAAAAGTGCCACAGAAACAGCTGCTGCAGCAAATAAAAGAACCGCAACAGCAGCAACAACTGCTCCAACTACAACATCTGCAACTACAACAACAACGGTAGCAACAACAACATCAACAATATGGAGAAGCTGCTGCAATCGACGCTGTTTGTCATCCTGATAATGGCCACAAAATGCGGCAGTGGCACGGCCCAGAACCAACATCACGGTAAGTGGTTTCGGAATGATCAAAAAAGGAGCTAAAGGTCTCAATATATCGTATTTATATTCATACCACAGAAAGCAATTCCCAGCTGGATCCCGATCCGGAATTTATCGGGTTCATCAACAACGTCACATATCCTGCAGGACGCGAGGCCATCCTGGCATGCTCGGTCCGAAACCTGGGCAAGAATAAGGTAACAAACTACTTTAAAGTTTAAGTTTAAAGTTTCTGTTTTAAAGTTTTAAAGATTAATCTGTTACAACTTGTATGTATTTAAAGCATCATATTTTTATTTCCAAATCGAAATTGCTCTATCAAATTTTTAAAACGGCATGGCAATGACAATTATTTCTAGATTCGATTTCATTTCAAAAACTTTTATAAACGAACCCCTTTAAATTTGAAAAGTGCATGAGAGTGCCAATATAGCCCCCAGCAAGGGCTGTAATTATGCCATTATGTATCCGATTCTTAAGCGGAATGCCTTAAACGATTCCTGCATAGATTCTCGCAGCAATCTGCATCAAAATCTAGGAACAAATTATTTTTTCGATTTTTCCTGAAATTTTATGGGGGGTTCCCTTCAAAGAGTGGAAATTTGATGGCAGTACCAATATAACGCCTAGCGAAGGCTATATCTTTGCCATTATGTATCCGATTCTTAAGCGGAGTGTCTTAAACGATTCCTGCATAGATTCTCCAGCAATTTACATCAAAACCTAGGAACAAATTATTTTTTCGATTTTTTCTGAAATTTTATGGGGGATCCCCTTCAAAAAGTGGCAATTGCATGGGAGTGCCAATATCGCCCACTGCGAAGGCTATATCTTTGCCATTATGTATCCGATTCTTAAGCGGAGTGTCTTAAACGGTTCCTGCATAGATTCTCCAGCAATCTGCATCAAAATCTACGAACAAATTATATTGTCGATTTTTTCTGAAATTTTATGGGGCGTTCCCTTCAAAGAGTGGAAATTTGATGGTAGTACCAATATAACGCCTAGCGAAGGCTATATCTTTGCCATTATGTGTCCGATTCTTAAGCGGAATACCTTAAACGATTCCTGCATAGATTCTCGACCAATCTGCATCAAAATCTAGGAACAAATTATTTTTTCGATTTTTCCTGAAATTTTATGGGTGGTTCCCTTCAAAGAGTGGAAATTTGATGGCAGTACCAATATAACGCCTAGCGAAGGCTATATCTTTGCCATTATGTATCCGATTCTTAAACGGAGTGTCTTAACCGACTTCCTGCATAGATTCTCCACCAATCTACATCAAAATCTAGGAACAAATTATTTTTTCGATTTTTTCTGAAATTTTATGGGGGATCCCCTTCAATAAGTGGCAATTGCATGGGAGTGCCAATATCGCCCACTGCGAAGGCTATATCTATGCCATTATGTATCCGATTCTTAAGCGGATTGCCTTAAACGATTCCTGCATAGATTCTCCAACAATCTACATCAAAATCTAGGAACAAATTATTTTGATTTTTCCTGAAATTTTATGGGGGGTTCTCGTTAAAGAGTGGAAATTTGATGGCAGTACCAATATAACGTCTAGCGAAGGCTATATCTTTGCCATTGTGTATCCGATTCTTAAGCGGAGTGTCTTAAACGATTTCTGCATAGATTCTTCAGCAATCTGCATCAAAATCTCGGTACAAATTATTTTTTCGATTTTTCCTGAAATTTTATGGGGGGCTCCCTTCAAAGAGTGGAAATTTGATGGCAGTTCCAATATAACGCCTAGCGAAGGCTATATCTTTGCCATTATGTATCCGATTCTTAAGCGGAGTGTCTTAATCGATTCCTGCATAAATTCTCCACCAATCTACATCAAAATCTAGGAAAAAATTATTTTTTCGATTTTTTCTGAAATTTTATAGGGGATCCCCTTCAAAAAGTGGCAATTGCATGGGAGTGCCAATATCGCCCACTGCGAAGACTATATCCATTATGTATCCGATTCTTAAGCAGAAGACCTTAAACGATTCCTGCATAGATTCTCCAGCAATCTGCATCAAAATCTACGAACAAATTATTTGATCTATTTTTCTACAATTTTATTTAGCATCCCCTTCAAATTCGATTTTTCCCAAGTTTTATGGAGAAAAGTAGTTTGAGAGAGACTTAGAGAGATAAACTTCATTCCTTGTTTACATATGCATGCTGCAAAGATTCCTGATATTAACTTTCATCTAATTTTATTCGGAGCACCGGAATTATGTAACACCTTATATTAAATATGTGATACAATTCACTTTCTTTTTAAAGGTTGGCTGGCTAAGAGCCTCAGATCAAACAGTATTGGCCCTTCAAGGACGAGTGGTAACCCATAATGCTAGAATCAGTGTCATGCACCAGGACATGCATACGTAAGCTCTTAAGACTATAAACTACAGGTACAATACAATAAATTCATTATGTTAATACGTAGCTGGAAACTGAAAATAAGCAAACTGCGGGAAAGTGATCGTGGATGCTACATGTGCCAAATCAATACGAGCCCCATGAAAAAGCAAGTCGGTTGCATCGATGTGCAAGGTTTGAGATAAAAGCTAATGGCTTAAGTTCCACAATTAATATAATTTTCATCTAAACAGTTCCACCGGATATTATTAACGAGGAGTCTTCTGCCGATCTGGCTGTGCAGGAGGGCGAGGATGCCACGCTCACATGCAAGGCTACGGGCAATCCCCAGCCGCGCGTCATTTGGCGACGGGAAGATGGCGCAATGATACTCATACGGAAGCCAGGAAGCCGTGAACTCATGAAAGGTTAGTTTACAAAAAGGAAATTTATGTTTTTTTTAAACGTTATTCCTTTTCACTATAGTAGAGTCATATAATGGATCCTCGCTACGACTGCTACGTCTGGAGAGACGCCAAATGGGAGCCTATTTGTGTATAGCCTCCAACGATGTTCCGCCGGCTGTCAGCAAACGTGTGTCGCTCAGCGTCCAGTGTAAGTCCTTAAATGTACTTTTAAATTATCGCCCAATTAATCAAAGAAATCAGTAAACAACAATAAATGACAGTATCAGACAGGAGACTGTTAGCGGTCCGCACGACGGAATGCTTAAACTATTTAATTTTTTCCACCTGCTTTCCTTCTTTGGCTTTAATCCTTCAATCGATCGAATTCCCCAGTTGCTCCGATGGTAAGGGCTCCCAGCCAGCTACTGGGCACCCCGCTGGGCTCCGACGTACAGCTGGAATGCCTGGTGGAGGCATCCCCGTCACCTGTGTCCTACTGGCTGAAGGGAGCGCGAACCTCGAATGGATTCGCCAGCGTCTCGGCGGCCAGCTTGGAGTCCGGCTCGCCCGGTCCCGAAATGCTGCTCGACGGGTGAGTTTTACGGAATTCCATCGCCCAGGCATATCTTTAACCATCTGTAAACCATTCCATTCCTCCATCGCTTTCCACGGACCCATCTCTGCTGCAGGCCCAAGTACGGGATAACAGAGCGGCGCGATGGCTATCGGGGCGCCATGCTGCTGGTGGTGCGTTCCTTCTCGCCCTCCGACGTGGGCACCTATCACTGCGTCAGCACAAACTCGCTGGGCCGTGCCGAGGGCACATTGCGGTTATACGGTGCGTATACGCAATCTCTACTCCGCTATCTCACCAGCTCACTGTTTTTAATTTGTTTTGCTTCTGCATGTATTTCTCTTCCACATTGTCTCTGTGTGTGTGTGTGTCCATATATGGGTTTGTGCTTTTGTCGGTTGTGTGTTGCAGAAATCAAGCTTCATCCGGGCGCCTCTGCCAGCAACGATGATCATCTGAACTATATCGGAGGTGAGTCTATAAAGGGAAAATAAAATCAAATACTTAACATAGAGAACAATTTGATCTATTTCTTTAGGGATTTAAGGCTATCTTTATTATTTGCTTCTTTTATTATTTGCTTTTAGTTTTCATTGGGCACTTCATTGTCATTTAGATTTGAAAAGCCCCTTATAAGGTTTTAATATACCGAAATACCGATTTATTAAATACTACCAGGCAGTATCAGGCAGACAAAAATATATATCACAATGGTTAATAAAAGCAGCCAAAATAAATTAATATAGTTTTTTTCTATATTTTCTTATTGACGGATATATCATGAACCCTAATTCCATTTTCTAATCAAGCTTATATACTCTGTCTGCTCTTCTCTTATTATCCCAGGTCTCGAGGAGGCGCGAAATACAGCCTGCAGGAGACACACGAGGTGGCATCCTCTGCTTGCAACGCTTCTGCTGCTTCTGTGGATGAGGACTTATCTAAGAGCTGGGGGAGCGTGATATCAAAACTGAGAGAAGAAGAGCCGGCAATCAAGTATTCCTACAGATTCCCTCGGATACCGACATCGACATCTCTCTCTCTCGCCTGCGTTCTTGTTATTCATTTCCGTTTCCGGTTCTGTCTCCCGACTCCTTCTAGCGCACACCCAAATAAGCACACACACAAACATACATATTGCCGGAGGTACCTCCGCTGCCTCAGAAATATCATTTGCATACGTATCAGGAAACGCGTTGTTCCCACCCGCGCAACTCTCCCTCCACTGCCCTTTCCCGCCCCTTCCATCCCCCTTCCTAAAGGATACGAAAAACAGGATATCAAAAGTGGACAATTGGATGAGAACCCTTCCTTTGGCCCCAACCAAGCCCCAAAATAATGTTACATTGCATATAAATTAAATATGAATACTATAAAATAGTGCATAAAATTTATTATCATAATATAAATACCGACAAAATTATTGAATAAATTATCGCAAACGTGGAAAAAGAAAAACCGAATGGAAAATCGCGTTTTTCTTTACATCCGACAGGGCTTCCTGCGCCATTGTCCTGACCCACTGATCCACTTGCTGGCCACTGTGGGGCGAGTTGTTGGACATTATTCGGTAAGAAAGAGGGGAAAATCGATGATGTACTTACCCCAGTGGGTTCCAAGGAGCACAGGACAGGTGGCCTGCAAGCTGCGAATATCGCAATTATCAGCATTATCCATATTGTGAACTACCAAAGCGGAACCTCTAGAGGGCTTGAAGCCAAAGCCAAGTTCCGGAAAGGAGGCATAACCACCCATTTGCACATCACTTAACTGTTTATGATAAAAATATTTGCATATATATTGTAAAAAAAATAATAAAATACGTTTAAAAACTTACATAAAATAGAACCTTGTCCGACACATACGATTGGGGTTGGGCCTCACCGAAATCCTGTCAAAAAAAAGTATTAAAATATGAGATGTTTTTAGGATTTAAGAAGATATTACCGCACCATAAATTGCTCACAATCCAAATGCATGGGGTGCTGACCACCTATTCCATAATTCAAGATGGTCAGTGGCAGACTTTCTGCCAAATCCAGTCCAGTCATGTCCTCAATCCTTTGATGAATCCTTTCGACATGCTTCGAAGCATTCATTTCAACTTCGGCTTCCATAACCGCTCTGTGCGGATTTTGTAGACGTAATCGGTCACTTGTAAGATTAATTAACGCCTTCTGCTCGTCTATGGAAATTACATCATGAAAAATCCCAACAAAAGGCTCCAGATTAAGCTGCTCCAACTTAAGAGGCGCCAATTGAAGGAAAGGGGTTCCTTCTGTAAAGTAGCGACATCGCAAATACGATTTCTTTGGAACCGTATTTCTACCACGACACGTTTCCAAATGAATAAACATGTGGGCCAGGTTGTTGGACAAGTGGTTAACCGACCAGACCTGATCCTCCTCTGAGGTTAGTTCTAAGGAATTTTTGAAAGCTGCATGCGACTCTTGAAGTTTTTCTGTTAAAACATCAATTAAATTTGATTTGTAAGATTTAAAAAAAAAGGTATTTTGGTGACATACGCATTTTAACTAACGTTAGTCCCATATACTGCCAAATTTGGGAACGACTTGATTCTAATATCTTATAGACAGGATCCAAGCTGTCTTCATACTGCCCAAGGGAGATGTTAAACCAATCGACAGCCTGGGTGCCAAGTTTAAGGCTCTCCAAGTGGTTTCCCAAAGCAAAGCAGTCGGCTGCACTTAATCTAGCACTGAAGAAAAATCTCTGGTAAATTGAAAAATATTAAATTGATTAAAAAAACTCACTTATACTGCTTGCCGTATAGTTTCCCATTAGCCACCTCATTTCCATCAAGGCTGTAAATGTTGAGAAATTGGAAAAACCCATTAGCAGCTTCTTGAAGTTCCATTGAATTAATATGGTTCTAAATCATGGGCCAAAAATTTGTCTGGAAAAAACACATGTCAATTAAATTATTGTTGATAAAGATAAAATTAGTATAACACTACCATTGCTTATATCCTCTCTAGCAAATTTAAACAACTTTGGTGTGTCCATATGCATTCGTCGGACGAGAGGAAAACTTACGAGCGGATTCGCAACATGAGTGGTTGGATTTGGATCAGCCTGATCAAGTCGGTTCAGCCATTCTTTTTGAAACCTTAAGATTCCGATGCCTTTAAGTGTTTCTCAATAAAAGTTATTTGTCAACCTACAATCTCATTGTATTAATTTTAAGCTGAAGAGCTTCCGTATATTGCCTCATATCCTGGATTAAATCGTCTTCGAGTTGGAGCAGCTTCGCCATTTCGTGAGTCGATGTGGCAAATCGCATTTTCTTGAATGCAGTTGCCAAACCGAAAAGAAAAATCAACCAGCTGGGATTCATTTCAAAAACTGAATGCATACATCTTGGGAGATTTATTTTTGCTTATTACTAACTATGAAGAATCAATTTGGTAAAGATGTTTAAGCTGATGGTGAAATAAATATACTCTATAAAGTTTATACTCTATATTCTACACTGTATACAGTTAGAATTAAACTTTTTATTAATTTTCCAAAGAATTCAGAATATACATACCAAGAACACCTGGGGTATCGGAGGATTTTTACGTTATTGTAAAAACATAAATATTTAAAATACAGATGATGCTGTTGGTAGCAAGCCCTGTGCCTCTCAGGCTGGATATTTTCATTAATCATGATTGTTGTTGAACTTCCGTTCTCCAAGTCGAATAATTTTAACATCAGATTTACAATTTTCAATGTCATCTACTTGACATAATAGACTCTCCTAACTATAAAATAGTAGGCTTTTTGTAATACTACTGGAGTTTTAATCGGGGACTGCAATTAATGTCTATTTTATTATTTTCAATCGAAAAAATCATTAGTTTATAGAATTCATAAAAGAGCGAGAATCTTACCATTTTCTCCTTGAATTAATTCTATTTTGATTGTTTATTCTATTTTTGTTCAATTAAAAATAAATGTTTTATTTTTTTTTTTTGTATTAAATAGCTATGATTATTTTTTGATCAAAAAATGATTTCTTTTTGAGTTTTATTTTTTCATTTAAAAATAATGACAATTTATTTTATGGCTTTTATTTTAAAACTTATAATAATAACAATTTATAGAATGCTCCGTCGTAAAACATAGTGATTGATGTTTATTCACTGCGATAGCTTCATCTAAGTAGGCCACCACTTACATCTTTCATCTAAGTAGGCCATTGTGTTTGTAACCATTTGCATTTAAGAGTTGGAGCGAATACCTGCTTCAGACCCTTCGTTCAGACTAAACCAATAATATTTGGTTCATAGATAACATTAAAATATTTAAAACAAATAATTAGTAACAAAATCGTTTTTTTGGTTCGATTTTTACAAGAAAATAGTTACTTTTAGATTAGGGTTCCAAAATTAAAACCAAAGCTCCTTGCTTATAACGTCAAATAGATCTAAACATGCATTACATCAAGCATAGTTCAGTAGTTGTGGGGATCCCAAGCCGTACGAACGAAAAAAAAGTAAATTATAAGAATTAAATTTTGTTTATTTTTGCTATTCGGATATTGGATATTTTTCGATATTATTTTGTAATTAATGTGCATATATCTTTAGAGAGGCTGTGATGGAAGGCTCCAGGAAAGAGAAGCAGAGGGCTCCCCCCCGCAACGAGCCGTATATCCAGCCTGTAAATGGGATAGTTCAGCCGCCGGTGATACCGCCCCCTAACCGACCAGGCCGAAGGACCAATGTGCTGGAGGATCTGAAGACCGTGTTGAATTACATCTGGCGAAGTCGCTGGTCATATCACTTTCGGAATCCCGTAGACGCGATTAACTTAGGAGTGCCCGATTACCACACCATCGTGAAACGACCTATGGACCTTAATACGATTAAGAAGCGATTACAAAATAATTATTATTGGGAAGCTGAAGAGGCTTTGGAGGACTTTGATTTGGTTTTTGACAACTGCATGCACTACAACATGGAGGGCACACCGGTCTACCAAGCGGGGAAGGAGCTAAAGAACGCCTTCTACAACCGTCTGGCGACCATAGATTTGTCCAACGAAGCGGAGCTTAAGCCTAAGCTTAAGCGAAAGCGAAAAGCTATAGAAGATCTGTTTTCATCTCCGACTCGGACTCCTGCTCCGTCCACGGCTCCAGCTCCAGTTCCAGCTTCGGCTCCGGCTCCGGCTCCGGCTCCCATATCAATGTCAACGTCCGTGTCTGCGCCTCCACCCATGCAAAGCGTTATGCCACCGATGGTTCCACCTTTTCCCTTTCCACAGGCCCTCCGAGTTGGACCTTCGCTCATACCCCATGCTATGCCACCGCTGTCCAGCCTGATGCCGAATGTGACGCCTTCCTTTATGCCTGATACCTTAATTAATCCTATGAACTCATATATGCAATTCAGCAATATATCCTCGATGACGCTGGTAAAGGAACGTCAGGAAATAAGGCAGCATGTTCCGAGTACCCCGCCGATTTTGAACCCCCTGAGTGGACTACCACCCTCCCTGACCCGTGGTCCAATCGATATGCCACCCTCCCCACCGAAACCATCAACTCCACCCAGAACTGAGTCTGCCCAGCCTACAGCGCCTTCAGAACCGGA
Source organism: Drosophila atripex (assembly GCA_035045925.1). Taxonomy (NCBI): domain Eukaryota; kingdom Metazoa; phylum Arthropoda; class Insecta; order Diptera; family Drosophilidae; genus Drosophila; species Drosophila atripex. Next base: position 12,759,065 of record JAWNOP010000069.1, on the reverse strand, counting down.
GGAACAACGAAAGTCCCCAACTCCACCACCGCCGAAGATCCTTCCGCCCATTATTTGTTACAAGGAGCTGGATAGACTGATCGAAAAGAGCCACGCCGTTTACTTGATTAAGACAATGGTGAAGAGGAAGCGTCGCCAATTCACCTGGGCCTTCAACCGGGCCGACTACTGGCCTCGCTACTCCCAAACTCCGGACTACGACCATGATCAAGAGGAGCTGCTGGATTGGAAAGTGCTAGAAGAGCGTCTACACTCAGATCAATTCGAAAATATAGACACTTTTGTGTTCTCCGTACGAAAGATGTTCCAAAATGCATTGCGCTGCTTTCCAGACGACAACTTGGTAAAAGTTTCTGTAAAGAAGTCGAATGAGATCTTTGAACGAAGGCTGCCCAAATGCAGGGAGTTAATAGCCAAGGCCAAGGAACATGCTCGATCCGTGGTGGAAGCCAAAGAGAAAAAATTGCAGGATGAGAAACAGTCAAAGTCCCATGAATCGCCAATAACTGAGAGTCCGAAATCACAATCGCCTCCAAACGTACCGGAGCTACCAGAAACGGGAACTCGAATCAGGCATTCCCTGAGTTCTGCTACCCACAATCGTCTTGAGATAAACGATGATACTAGAAAGAAAATGAAACGTTAAATGTTTTAAGACGAAGTCTAGTGTTCTTATCCTCATTTTACCATGTTTTGTGACTATGTTAATTTTATGTAATGTAATTATAGAAGTATGCCACAATTCCTTTTTTTTCTTTTATTTCTCAGGAGCAGAAAACATTTAGTTTAAGTTTAAGCGCCTAACAGAAGTGCCTCTAGCGGCAGAAATTGGTACCTTCTCAGTATATTCCAATAGTTCTTTTTAAATTCATTTTTATAAAGTTTAAAACGTATTCTGCCTGATATTTTAGTTTTTTTAGCCAATTGAATAGAATTATTTAGAAATTTTTCAATTTGTATTACAAAAAAACCCATGTATGTATATATTTTTAACAAAATAAATTAAAAATTTTAAAATTTTGTATCTTAGGTTGGTTATTTTAAAAAAGAAAAGAAAATATATTAAATATAAATATATCTGGTTCTAGTTTTAGTGAGAAATATTAGAAAAAAAACCAAGAAAAATAAGTTTAGTATTTAATTTTGTGGATAAAATGCCTCAGATGGCGCTACTTATTTATCTTCGGCCACACTAATACAGAAAAACAGAAACGCAGCTGCAAAATTTTAATCAAGTATAAAATCTGCACATTAAACACCATAAACACAACCAGAGATGTCCTACCAACTGTACCGCAACACTACTTTGGGTAACACCCTGCAGGAGAGCCTGGACGAGTTAATACAGGTAAGCTGCGGATGAAACAAAACCAAGTACATTTTGCAAACTAATTATGGATTCCCGTCCCACAGTATGGTCAGATCACGCCCAATTTGGCTTTCAAGGTGCTGCTGCAGTTCGACAAGAGCATTAACAATGCCCTCAACCAGAGGGTCAAGGCCCGGGTCACTTTCAAGGCCGGCAAACTGAACACCTACCGTTTCTGTGACAATGTCTGGACTCTGATGCTGAACGATGTGGAGTTCCGCGAGGTGCATGAGTTTGTCAAGGTGGACAAGGTGAAGATCGTGGCCTGTGACGGCAAGAGCGGCGAGTTCTGATCACTGATTGATCACTGAGTGTCCTGAAAACCATTTATATATAATTAAGGTTCTTAGCTGATAAGCTGGCCGTGCCCTGACCGCCGACCGTGTGATGTAGAGGAAGCATTGCAAGAAATACACTGTTATTCATAGTTCAATCTGATATGTGGAGTCTTTAGCTAAGTTATTGAACATTTTTTGTGTTGGCCGTTGCTCGTAAAAAACATATGAGTAACAGGTAGTTGGGAGTGTTTTCCCACACGAAATGTATGTATATCAGAAGGGGTGCTCGATACAACCATATGTCGAAGAGTAGCTTTGTCGAAAAATTACTGTTAAGCAGGGTTTAGTCTTTTCCGGAATTTAGATTATTTCCGTAATACAATATATTGGGGCTATAGAATCAATAAATTCCTGGACTGAATTTATTTAAAACTTACCTCCCAGCTAGTTTCTTTTCGACGGAAACGAAATATACTATGAATTTAAATATACGATTATATTTAATAATTAAATTGTTGGGTGTTAAATGACGTTTATTATTTAAATTTAATAACTAGCATTTAAATTTTTCACCAACTATCGGATATTCAAAAGTCAAACAACGTTTACCAGCACTGCTCAAAAAAATATAAATACTTAATTTTCTTCATAAGTTTTATGAACCCAAATTAATAATAAACGTATTTGTTAAACAATGCAATCTTAAATAATACAAATCTAATAAAATATTGAGCAAGTTAAAAAGAACTATAAAGAATAATGGAGATAATACAATCTCGAAAAATACAATTCCTTGCTTTTAAAAAAAGGTTGGAAATATTTCATTTAAAGTCACAATGTGTTTTGTTACTACATTCTTTAAAACAATTTTCAATCTAAAAAGTAAGGAAGTTTTATTTTAAGTTATTGAAAACGGATAACCGTTTAAGCAGCTGACATTGCTGGCCACCAGTGCTGCCAAATTAAAAAAATAGCTATAAATCTAGCTATAGCTGAGTTTTAAGTGCAACCGTTATACTTTTATGTAGGAATACCGGAAATCAGTGTGCCCACCGTTGGATAGACAGGTAGGGTATCAAAATATCAATAACTCTCAAAAAAAAAGTAGAGGGCGCGCGGTACAGACGGCCGCTCTGTCACGGACTACCCTATACTTTACCAATCGGTTTTTCTCTCTCCGCTTTTAATTTGGAGTTTAGTTAACACAATCCATAAATCGAAATAAACTGGGCTTAAACGGCGGTACTGTTCCACGACCCGATATTGGCCAGATAACGAAGCTGCGAGGAGACGCGCGCGAGATGCGGAAAAGCCAAACGCTCCGGCTTTGTTTATGTGTGTTTATGTAGAAAATAACAGAAGAGAAGGAATCCCTTTGATTTCGTGTTGATGAGCAGCCAGTGCATCAAGGGCTATAGATCCAAAAATCCAACGCAGGTTGCTGAATAAATCGCATCCCGGAGGTAAATTGCTGGCCGAGTGTGTATATCGTACAGAGCGTGTGTGTTTACCAAGAAAATGGAGAGAAAAAAAATGGCTAGGGAATAAAAATAATATAAAGTGCATTCATATTGCGTGCTAATCTCCGCTGTTTTCCGCTCCAAACAGAAACGTGAATAATTATGGCGAAAGCGGATCAATAAAGTGATTTTTCAGCCAAGTGCAGCCGAATGCACTTAACTAAACTAAAAACTGGCTAAAAATAAGGCCTTCAAACGTTGCGTTGGCGTCGCAGCAGCAGCAGCAGTAGGCAGCGAGGAAACCCAGCGAAAAATGAAAACACAAATTGGGAAAAATAATAATTAATGGAAAGCAGGAAGGCAGCGGCGTCAGAACGATCTTTCATGCGCATGATTAACCCGTCTGCAATGTGAAATATAAATAAAGTTTCATATTTGTTCCAACTTGTTTGTTGTTTTCGTGGCCGCTTTGTTTCCCAATTGGACTCCTGCTGCGCTGCTTTTTCTAGTAGGATTTTTTTTTTTAAACCCTTAATAAAGTAATATTATCTGTAACAAGTCTGTAATAATATATTAATTCCAAAAAAAAAATTAAATAAAAATCTATATCAATTTAAAGGTTTAACGAAAAGATCGCCAAAATTAATTTCCGTCGCATTAAAATCTTTACATCAAAACTGGATTATAACAGATCCGTTGATATTGGCACTCAGCAGGAAAACAACTCGGGAGTAACCAACAAAATGGTGAAACGGTAAGAGGAATAATTTTAAATAAAGACAATAAAAATTCTAAATAATATGTATATATCATCCCTATCAGTTAGATCCCTCCCGATCCGCGATATCGGTGTCGTTAACCCATTTTATAACCAATTAGCGTCCATTTCCGTCACAGACTGTTACTGTTTATTGGCGTGTGCTCGCATATAGAACCTGGATTTGCGATGCATTTGCTAAGGCTGGCAGCAGGTCTATTGAACTCGAAGACTGAAAACGGCTGGCTGATAAACATCCACAGCGCCATATCGTACAAAATATAACGCAATTTATAATTGTGTTCCTTGTGTGTTTTCGGTTAATCGCTTCTACGTCGCAATGCAAGATAGCCGATTCTATTTTCGTGCGCATTTTGTCACTGCCGCCAGGGTTTTTGAGACTCTGGAAGTCGCGAGACCCCAGCCCCAGCTCTCAGCTCCACAACAACCAACCCCCAGCTGAGAAAAACACCCCTCTGGTGCAGCAGCCACCACCGCACCACCGAACATTTCAAATAAATTTCATGTGCGTTTTGCCCCAAACAGGATGGAAAAAATAAAATAACAAGGATATGCGGCGACGAAAGGTTTACAATGTTGAGTTAGGATTTTTAAATACTCTGGGTTTCCTTATAACTCCTTTGAACTAGAACTTTCTCGCAGTTCTATCAATCTATTAATCCCAAAAACACCCTTAAAAAGGAATTAAAATATCCTTTTTCCAGTTGGATTACCAGATGAATAGTTTCAGATACTGGTTTTATGTTATTTTCCTCAAGTTCGGAGACCTAATTCTCAAAGGGAAACCACACTTGAGTGGAAAGCTCTTCAAGAATGTTACCAGCTATGTGACTGAACGAGGATACCCGTTAAAAGGGGTCTAAAGGATAAGCCATAACATCATTGAAATGACGGCCAAATAGAAAAGCGGTATTCGTTTCAACGCATGCGCTTTGACGTCACGACTGCAGCAAGGAAAACAACAACAAAAATAAAAGAAAACAAAGCCCCTCCAAGCGAAGTTTTTCTTTGCAATTTGATTTTCTACACGATTTTCCAAGTTTCCATCTGCGGGCCTCAAAAATAGCCCCGGAATCTACGAAACAGTGTTGAAAATGAGAATAGGAACGATTTTTAATTTAAAAAAAATGTTTTTTTTAAATGAAATATAAGCTCAATAAATGTTTATGTTAAAAAATTTACTAAATAGATGGGATGTTAAGACCTATTATTTATTAAAATATTGTTTTTATTGAAAAAAAGGATCACCTTATTTAATTTTATTATTAACTGTAAACTGCATACGTTGCATTTTCTATTTCTATCCCTGTCTCCCATCTCGCTTGTTTTAATTTTAGACTTTGCCTCTAACAATTTTTTCCATTACTTTGTCGCTTTGTTTTTCGTGTTCTTGTTGCCTTTTTCCTGCATTCGGTGTTTGTTGTTGTTGCACTCAAAAGCAGGTTCTTCTTGTTGCATATTTTACAGTTGTATTAGTTTGTTGATGTTTTCTACCTTGTTGTTGTTTACCTTTTTGTTTTTTATTCGATTTTTGGTTTGTTGTCCGCCCCCGCCCCCCTTCAGAATCTTTTCCCGGATTCTTCCTCCCTTTCGCGTAGAATTCTCGTATTTCTCCTATTTTGTGGCGATATTTATCGGCCAACAATATCGAGGCCTTATCGTTCTCGCTCTGTCTCGCTCGCACCCGTACACTTCCTGCCTCCTGGTGTCTGCTTTTTATTATTTTCTTACCTGAAGTCCGCGACCTGTTCGACTTGTTGTTGTTTTTATCGTTGTTTGGGTTCTACAAAATACTCGTGTTGTTGTTGCTATTGTTATTATTGAGGTTCTGGCGATCGTCTGGCAGCAGGGATTTATGTACAAATCCCCAGCCTTCATGCATATGCCTGGGTCTGTGTGCCCGTTCCAGTGTTTATTAAATTCGATGCGTACACATATCCACACCCGAGATCGTTTAAATAGCATTCCAGGGCGTGGTCAGGGATTTCGGAATACTCAAGAAGTAGCCCTCTTTACGAGACATATGTATGTACGAGACATATGGAGGACCTATGGACATTTCCAACAAAAAATATTCAACTGCCTGAGATAAATTCATTTCTTAAATGCTATTCTTTCAGCCTTGCTTGTTTTCCTGCACATTCTGTTGCTGCACAGCGGCCGTTTGCCTTCTGCTTGGGAATGAGTATGAGTACATGAGTGTATGAGTGTATGAGTGTATGAGTATGAGTGTGTGAATAATTCGCTTCCTTGTGTTCTTCTGGATGGTGCCCCCAGTCAGTCTCTTTCTCTCGCCTCCCCACATGCTGCTGCTCTTGTGTTTATTCGTTTTTGGCGATTAAAATTAAAATTTAATTCCGCTGTTCTGCTGGCTCTTGTCTGCCGGTGCAGGGCTCCTCTTCTCTTTCCCATTGAGCTTGGCTTTGTTTTACGACTTCCTAGTTGCTGCCCCCCTGCTCCCACACAGTTTATGATGATGGAGGCCGAGGCCTCCCCCCTTTTGAAACTCCCCTCGGAAATGCAGCCTGTTGCTCTGCTTAGTAACAATTTGCTTATGTTGCTTACGTTGCCTACTCCGCTTATTTGTTAAGTGCTAATTTATTAATGGAAATCGCACTGCTCATACTCACTTTCAGGCCAAAACTTTGTCTGATTCATAATCAGATTGGTACTGCCATGTACTCATCCGCAATGAGCATAATTAACTCTCATTATTCATGCTCATGACTCGAGCGAATGGGGGTTCGGTTGGGCTTTTTGGTCAAGGGTTATATTTTTCAATAAAATATTTAAGCTTAAAGATACAGAGATTAAAGTTTCCTCATTCATTCAAATTAGAACAGTTCCTATATAGACAGTTTTATTCTTTGAATAATTTACAATATGTTCTTATAGCTTTCCTTCATTAAAACTAATCATTTATTGTTTATCTTGGAAATAGATTTTATTTTGAAAACATTTTGGCAGCTTATTTCGTCAAAGTTGGCGGCCTTCCGGTTCAACCTTGACAGTTGCCGAACTGAAACCTTAATAAACCGAAATTAAAATTTCAAACTGAATAATGGAATTCCCTGCCGCCCTCTCCGTCACTTTCACTTTATTTTTTTTTTGCTGAAAGCTGTCTGTTGGAGGCGAATTAGGGAACTGCCAGTTGGAGGTTGGAGGTCTGAGTCTGCCACATTTTAAATCTTCTGTTGCCACTAGTGGTTGCTGCAGTTGCTGCCCTTGCTTATCATTTCACTTTTGTTTGGGCTTTGTGTCTGTCAGATACAAACTGCAGCGATAAGGGAGACCCGGGGGACAGGCCGGCTGATAAGAGGCATGAAAAATATCTGATTAGTTGAATGCAGCTGACGCCGCCACAAAATAACACAAAAAAAAACAAACTATAATCAGGCAAGCAAATACACGTGACCTGGATTTTTGAAGCAAGCCTTAATTAGGAGCGCATTTGTGTCCATGTGTGCTGTTCCCTGATAAGAGCACTGGCGGAAAATGTCAAGCGTGGAATCCAAACAGCAAAAACACACAAGCCGCATGGGCTTGGTGGATAAATAAACTAAATAAAATAACTTTCAGTACTAATCACGAGTGCCAGAGCTGTTGGCAGCTCTGTCTGAGCTCTTTTTGCATTAAATTCAGTCTGATTCGGAGCACAAAGAGGCGCCCATCGGTATCAACAACCTCACCGAGGTTCCCCATCGGCATGGGAGTTACTCCCTTTTCCCCCGGAATGGCCTATTTGCCGACCGAAAACGGATTCAACTGTAATATTTACTGCTGACCGAGCAGGGGAGCGTTGCTCTCAAGGTTCCAGTACTGTCGACTGTTTATATTTTAATTAATACGAACTTCCAGGCAATCCCTGACCCCCTTGCCCGCTCTTAGCTTTTGTCCTGAAATCTCCAATAATTTTACAAAGTATTCCTTCCATCTTTAAGTTTTATGGCTTCCGGTGAGAAGAAGTAGGCAACCATTTAATTTGATTGCTAGGAGGCGTCGGGTTCAAAGTTCATGATGCTTATCAATGGAGAGGAACGGGGCGGTGGGATAGCAACCGAAATTGCCATTCCGAGCATTGGCATTTGAACTCAAAGTGTCAGAAGCACGAAATCGTTTGAGATTACCCGAAAACCGAGGCACAAGCTGGGAGGCAGAGTTTGATGCTCCCGGCTGCTGACCCACATAAGGAACTCCTCCCAGTACCCACTACCCGTGTGGTGTCTCTGGTCCTCCGATCTGCTGGCCTGGTCGAGTGAAAGTTTTCTTTTCTCATGCTGGCTGGCTGGCTGGTTGACTGGCTGACTGGCTGACTGGCTGGCCTGAGTAATTTTCAACAATTTACGACAAATTTGCATTGGGCCTGTTGAAATTTTCGGGCTGTGGTGTGAAAAATATGAAAGTGAAATTGAAAATTGCCTAATGAGCGCGTTTAACTCTGATTTGGATGTGTGAAGTTGATGTGAAAAGCGATGTGAGCTTTGTGAGCGATGGCAGCTAAGCGTGACTGACGACGGGCTTGTGGTGTGGTGGCTGTGACATGGATACGACACCCCCGGTGCATTGTCCATTTCAGCCCAGTGTCGTATCCTGTATGGGCAGGATATGCATGTCGCTGAGTTGCAGCTGCAGTGGAAACTAGCCAACACATCCTGGGGCGCAAAAAATGAAACAATGTTTAATAAAACAGAAAAAAGTGTCGACATTGTCGCATGAATCAGCAAGGAGGAAGTCAGGGGTGAACGACCACGAGGACACCCAGTAAGGAAGGGCTTATGGGGCGAAGTATCAAGGATGTAGAATCAAGGAATAGTCTGCAGTTTACTTGGAATACCCAGAGTATACCCTATTTGTACAAGTAATAGGTAGCAAAAGCAAAAACCATGGTCCCAGATACCCGATTCCGGATCCCAGACCACAGACACTGCTGAAAGCGAGACAAGCTGGTGGTTGGGAGCTGTTGCCAGAGATCTGCATTTGCATACACGGGTAGGGGCCTCTCGAGGGGTCTTTGTGTATGATTTGACCTTAATTCCCTGGCACATTGCACTTTAAACGCAACTGCTCCTTTTAGCGCAGTCTGAACTTTGTTTGCGGGGCCTCCTCCTGTGGCAGCTTTTCTTCTTTGTTTTGTCGGCCATTTCCGATTTCTTGTGCGAAGACGCTAAGCGAGAGGAAGATGAGAAGCCGGGCTAAGCCCGCCTGTCCTTTGAAAGATGATGGTGGGCTGCTGGCTTCAAGTGGACAGGAGAATACAGAAAACATAGAGCGAGAGAGAGGGCCTGAGACTCAGACAGAGACGGGCCATATCCTTTGTCTGCAAGTTGGCTTAGTTCGAGTTTCCTCGCACAATAAGCCCGCAGGAAAGTGAGCGTGTGCCAGACTGCTTGCCACAAAGGATAGAGGATATTGCTCCCCCAGTACGAGTGTGTCTCAGTGTGCCTGCATGTGTTTTTGTGCACTTAGGTCATTGGCTTGCCACCAAGCTGCTGTTCCGGCCATCTCATCCATTTTGCCCCAATCCTCCCCCGAAAACTTTTCCTCAATATAAATTTTGACTTAAAATTTATCTTCTTTCTTTTGCAGGTAAGTTTTTGGCCCGAAAACTTTTTTACGAAATCCAAAAACGTTTTTAAGGCAATTGGAAACATTTTTTGCTGTTAAGCTGCTGCTGCTGCTGCTGAGCTGATGCTGCCCCCGCAGCATCCCCACTTGACTTTGGCCAAGACCTGGAGGTGGATTGGATTGAATTGGCCCGGCATGGCATGGCTTTGATACTTTATTTCTTATTTTGCTTGCCGGTTTATTTATTTGAGGTTTCTGTGTGGTTTTGTGAACTCATTTGAAATAATTACACGGCCCGGCTCAAAGCCCAATGTCTAGCTGGGGACGGAACGCGTTTAGTTTTTGTGAACAATTGATTTCCCACACACGGACTCCGCCGGAGACACAGAAATTGCAAAAATCACAAAGACCAGAAATGGGAAATTCCTCAGTTATTGTTGGTGGTGCCACATAAATATGTATCTTAGTTAACAGTTGAAAATCGCGTGGGTTGGAGTTTCAAGATTCAGCGAAAGAGTGCGGCTAAAATGGCGAGCGGCTTGTTAGCCTTGTTAGCTCCCGCTTAGGCGTTGGCTGGTACAGTTATAGACCCAGTGGGTTGGCAAATCCGTTCTCAGAACTGCGGTTCTCAGATGAGCCAACTTTAATTGGCAGAAATTAACTCGAAGTATAGAATTTTAGATGAATTATAACAGCTTCCCACAAACGAAAAAGGCTTGCGAATAAGCTTGCTAAAATTAAGCAGAAATCATTATTCGAAATGGTTGTTATTTGTAATTAAAATGGAGTTTTATCAGAAGTGTTACAAATAAAAATAAAAATAGTAGTACCTGATCTTCAACAATGTTGGGGTTATGAGAGAAGAACTATAAGTAGTTTGGACAAGTTCCTGAATTTTAATGAAACCGAAACTACCTAGAGGGAGCTTAGAATGAGATACTTTATCTACATGCCGCGTTTGTTCCATTTTCCTGGCCAACAGCGACATTGCCACACAGATTAACTTGGCCATGTTGCACATAGCCGTTCTGCCATTTCCCGGAGGTGGCAGCCACCCCTGGCACCAGCGTTGCGCCCATTCCGCGACCCAATTAAACTGTTTACTTGCATAATTTCCACGTTAGTTAGTGCGTAATTGCATTAGTTGGAGTGTTAATAGACAGACCATGCATTTGCGTGTGCCGGGCTGAACGTCAGTGTTGGCATAGCTTTTCGCGCAATTTTCAAATAGCAAACCACCTAAAATTGATGAACAAACCGCTGCTATTACTCCACGATGATGATCGTGGCGGTTAAGGCGGGCGCGCCTTCGTTTCAGCTCTCTGTAGTTGGGCTGGGTGTGGAACTAGGTCTGGCACTTTGATTTGTAACTGCAATTGCGGCACACTCGCAGATACATTCTTGGCACACAATTGTGGCATTTATTGGGTGTTATTGTTGTGGTTGTGCCGTTGACCCACATTTCTGCCAATATGTTGCGCAGTTTGTGCTCCTAACCAGACAACAACTGGAACAGGGATACAAATCCCAAGCTCACAAGCTTAGATTGAAAAGTAACTCCAGAGGTGTCATTACGAGTATTATTTATGAATACGAGTGGCATGGCATCTGTCAGATGCTTTCTTGCATCTTTTATGGGCAGTTGTTAGTGAGACTTAAGTTTGTTGGAAATAAGTAACCTAAAGTAATTGCCATGTCCTCATCCAACCGCAGAAATAATACAATTTCTCTGATAAGCATTGTTTTGGTTCTCAAGATGGGAAATGGGGCCTGCCAGCCAAGAAGAGGTGGTCGTGACTCTCAGCTCGTTGGCCAAAAAAGCGGAGAGCCACTACACAAATTGGAATATTAAATCAGAATGAGATTGCTGGCGGAACAGCATAAAATTAAGATAATAATGTCTTGATAAACCTAATTGCGGGTCAATGTTTTCGCTGCAGAAACTTATCTTCTGGAAAACAAGTTCATTCGGGTCCAGTTACCTGAGGGGGTTTTCTGGGATTAGTGGCCCGATAAGATAGGCAGGAGATGCAGGTATTGTGATCTCTTCAGGATTAAGAGCTTCACCGAGTTCAGAGATCAGAGATGGCAGATAGATCTTTGTAATCTAATACCGTTTACCTGACACACATTTCGAGATATTCCATAACACCTGTTCGATGACATCAACCATGCACTCTGAATCACACTTTTTGGCATTAATGGCCGGGTATTCGCCAAGGCACTTTATGATTCCTCTCCTTAGTGCCCGATGCAGCTGAGATGGGGCCACACCCCCCATCGACATGCGAGACTGAAATAAAGATACCGTGAAATTACCGACAATTAACCGACAGATTGCTGGGCCAGAGCGTAGCATAATACAAATGTATTAAATCCAAGTAGAAACAACAGGCAATTTGACGGGCTAACTGCCAGAAAGTAAATGAGAGACACTGCACTTTTTCTCCAAAAAGAAACCTAAATGGGCTCAGAGTCCCTTGTTGTACCAAACGGTGTCCAGGTCGGGGCGCTGCTTCTTGATGCTGTCCCGCACCTCCGGCTCTAAACTATTCACCGGAATGCCGAACCGCTGCGGGAACAGAGCACAGCCCGCTGGGGTGGAGAAGATCAGAATGATGCCGACGATCAGCACTTGGAGGGGAGCGGCCATTTTGGAATCTTTGGCCAGGAAACCCTTGCGCTCCATGTGATTCATCAGCACCGGAGTTAGGGTCATTGTGGGCACCGCCATGGCCACGCGACTCATTACGACGGTGAAGATGCCAATGGCGGCCGCCTTCTTGGACCTCCCAAGTTCCGTGTTCTTCTCGTCCAGCAGCGCGACGCCCTCAATCAGCTCCTGACTTCGCATTACGGGAATGTTGATGCCGTTGCCAGCAGCGACAGCCACAAACGGAACCAGTCGACTGAAGAGCGGGTTCATGTGCCGGACCGCCCGGTTCATCGACAGGGCTGTGGCCAGAGCTCCTCCTGTGGCGAGGCAGTAGGACAGCCCCAGCTGCGGATAGCTAATCGAAGAGGCACCTGAGCGGTTCGTAAAGTTCACGATGGCGTTGAAGGTCTGGTTGAACCACTGCCAGAAGACCACCGCCTTCGTGCTCTTGTAAAAAACCAACATGCATCCCGTGATGATTGTGTTCACGGGCATCTGCGAGGACATCCGCCCGACGATGATTTGCTTCTCGCCCGTGTCGGGGTGGAAGGCCGAGTCGTACAGGTACTTGGCCGCCCACACATCGTCAATGGTCTTGCACTCGGGCACATCCTTGCCGTCCCTGTAGCGGGTGACGATGCTGCGGGCCGTGTCCAGTTCCGCATCGGAGGCAAGGATGTTGAGAGGATTGCAGAGTAGGAAAAAGTGCTGGAACCTGCCCCAGTAGGTCGACTGGTCGAACTTTGGCTTGTCAATATCAACTTGAGGAAGGCCCATTTGGCCTACACTTTTGATTTAATTCCAAACATATATGAGTACTATTTATTTTATAGAAGCTATACTTGAGGAGAAATGACTATTTGATCAGCAAATCGTGTTAGAAGCCTTCCATTTAATTGAAGAGAGAGATCAATTGAGTGACGTGTCTGAGGTCAGTTATCGAGCGAAGATAATTGCTGAATTCCATTTGCAATTCTACACCTATACTGTACGGACTATTTTCCGACTCAAGTGTAGCTCTAATCTTTATACTTCGACAGGTTAGTACAGGCTGGTGTCCCTGATGAGCTCAACGCTCCAGTGCTTTACAATTCCAATGAGTCTATAAATACAAGCACCACACTCTTATAGATAATGCGGACAATGATCGGTTTTTGCTGGAATCAAGAGACTACTATACAGTAGTGCCACAGCAGATAGCAGCTTCAAGGGTATGCAAACATGGTGGCACTTTTTCTCCTCCTCCTCCTCCTCCTCCTGCTCCTCTAATGAAGCTGAAGATCAGCAATTGTTTGCCCAGGCAGTCCAAACAGATTAAATCATCGGTTCGCTGCGCAAAAAGCTCAAGAAAGAAAATGAAAACTCGATGCATGCATGCGTCACAGATGGAAGCAAAACTGGTTCGACCGGGGGCTTGGGAGCTCTGCTCGCTCCATCGATGAGGCAATGTGGCAATGTCGCTGACCAGCTTTTCTTTTGCCACTCGCACCTTTGCCACTCGACACCCCCCCACCCCCTCGTTGCCCCTCTGCGCGGCACGAAAGTGAGTGTGCTCGGCCTTTGTCTTTAGTCGCGTCGCTCGGCGGCGTCTGCCTTTGCACTGATTATGGCAATTGCAATTGCAATTGTCACTGCAAACAATGCGGAGTAAAGAGCGCCATAAAAAGCCGAAGAAAAGAAAATAAAAGCCCGACGCACTAGTCATAGCCAAACAAAAGTGCAGCTCCTTGAGGGATACACTGCTCTTGAGGTTCTCGGTATAAGATTAGTAATATTTCCTTTAAAAAAATTGATTTCATTAAATATGTAGAAATATGATATGATGTTCTTGGAAATTCTGAATCGCATATCATTGTTAAAAATTATTCATCACTCAAATAACCCAAGATATGGTGACTTCCTTCCTCATTCTTCTTGAATCACATGCCTATTCCAGACTGTATCATGGATGGTGGATTCTTGAAACTTTATTGAGAAGCCAACCCTCCACAGGGTATTTATTTATTCGCTAACCTGAGACTGGCCCCCCTTTGATGTTGTTTTTCCTGCTGCTGTCTGTCATTGTCGCCTTGAGACGACAACGTCTGGTGCGTCTTTTGGGTTCAGCGTCTGATTATTGACGAAGTCGGCGGTTGTCACAGTGTTGTTGACATGCCTGCTGCCTGTAGACCTCCTCCTCCTCCATCTCCATCTCCTCCTGTCCCTCTGACCATACCAGCCATCTCAACCGTATCCATAAATCCCAGGCTACGTCAAGGTGCTCGTTGTGTGTGCACTGCACTTGTCAACGCAATTTGTGGTTTTGTTTCTATCGCGCCACTCCACTCCTCGCTCTCCCCATTGTGGAATGGTGGAAGCTGCTGTCGGCTACTCGTCGTCATGTTGGGGATACCACCTATGTATATGCATATATTGTGTATCCAGTGTGCGAGTGTGTGGCCACTGGCCACTGGCCGTCGCACATCGAACAACCGGGCTTGGCCATATGGGGCATATAGCATTTGCATTAAAAATCCATGAGAAATTGATTTTTTTTTGTTGTCGCTCAACTTTTCCTTGTTGTTTTTGCTTTCGTGCTGCTGCAATTAAATAAAAATTATCTGCACGCTTTGGCGATTTGAGAATTCATTGAACAAATATCAAGATATGGCAATTGGGGCGGGGGTGGTGGCTCATGAAAAGTGCTGGGAATATATGGGATTGCAGTTCAGTTATATGGCAGTATTATCAAGGCGCGATAAATGGATATTTATTCATAATAATGCTGACTTTGGGTTTGATTCATCACAGAGGCGACAACTACATGGGAGGAGTGTTTCTATTTCTACAAACATTCGAATTCTGGACACATTCATGAGCCAACATAGGTGTTATAAAGCTGCCAATCTCAACCACTTGGCAATCTCAGTCGAGCTTCTTAAAGACCGTATTACCACTGTGGGAGATAATTCGGTCAATCTGGTCGGCCTTGGGTATGAATGTGCGAAGGTCAGCACCGTCAATTACTAGAAAACAAGTCACTTTTCAGCGGCACTTGTGTTTCTTTTCGTACTTCCGTTGATAAGGTCCTACGTGCTGGGCGTGGAACGGAAACGGAATAGAAACCCCGCCACATTTTTATGACTGCGGACGGACGATACTTGTCCAAGTTTACGGCAAAATAAATACAAATACTTATTTTTAGGTATCACAAGTCTAAGCCATAAAAGTCAGTATCCGTTCCACATAGCAGGCGGTTAGAAAGGTCTAAAAACTGAAATTGAAAGTGCGCCAAGGCAAAATTTTACTAATGGGTTCTTTTTCCTGCTTTCCAAGCCCACACTCGCTGGGTATTCTGATGGATAACCTTTGGGCACTCACTCAGCGTAATCGAATCGACAAATTCTTGGCATTTCGTAAATCATTTGGAGTTTAGGGAGGTGGGTTAGCTGCCAGCTGCCTTCTGCCTGCTGCCTGGCACCACCCCCTTTGGAAACTAGAACGGAACTGAGAACTAAGCATTTCAAAGGCGGCAAGCGACGTTTGTTGCATTAGCAAAATTGAAATACCAGCAAGAGCAACAATGGAGCGACACACCACACACCACACACACACACACATGTGTGTATGCTAAACAAGGGCAGCACTCGGAATGGGGTCGTGGTCGAGCCACATCACGAAAATAAGGGCAGGGGAGTGAACAGCGTTTCCCAACAATTAAATTTCCGAGCTGCTGCTTAGTGAGTGCTGCCCTTTGACATTTGCCTGGGAGGCTGTCTTGCCATTAACCCCAGAATTTCATGATTAACGGTTCTGACAGCTCACAAGCATAACCAACCATTTCTCAAAAGTTGCAAAAAGCGAGGTCTTGCAAAGATGTCGGAATAATTATTTGGCCGATCAGTTGGATCGACGGCTTAAGAGCATTAAACCTCCTGACATGTTAGCTGAAAATAAGCCAGCTTACATGCAGGCCGACCGAGCCAAGAGGCAAGAAACCAGACGACAAATGCCACAGAACACGTAATGATGATAAACGCGGGATGCAAGAAGTGGCAAGTGGTACGAGGCAGGTTGTGAGGGGGCCTGTTCTTTAACCCATGTTGGCTGACTGGTTGGCGGGCTCGGTGACATAATCGGCACAGTTGGCCTGGCAACACAACTGTATTGCCAACGCCTGTTGTTACAGAAGAGCCAGCTGAGAGCGGAAAGGTAAGAGGAGGCACCAAGTTCCTGGGCCCTCGGCACTTGATATTAAAATAAACACATATACACTTATGTATTGCCGACTGGGTTTGCCGACTTCCAATGACGAATGTTACATTTTCTCGATTCTCTGCCAGGGAAAATTGTGCCTTTTGCCCGACGCAGAGTCGCCTGGCAACTATTTCTTATTAATTATTTGCATAGCGATTACACCGGGTTCTCGGTAAAGCGACCATGATACCCATAATTGGAGCCGACTGGCCATGATTCCGACAACTGACTGGTAATTTGTATCAGCCCGTAGTATCGATGACCGGCCATCTAGATAATGACGCCCTTCCCGGGCTATCGATATCCACTGGCTCCTTGTTGGTTGGGTAATCCCTGGGTATCCTTGTACCCCGATTAGAGGGTAGTATGTAACAGGAGCTACCCGACCCACTACCAATCAATATTCACGCGCACACCGGAATTTTCCGACGACTGAGTTCGCTGGAATTGGATTTGGGGTCGTTCCGTGTCTGACCCAAAACTGCACGTTTTCCGACCCGTTACTTGTGACTTGGTCTGCGACCTTTGACATCTGAGTTGATTGACATAATACATTTCAAATCGTACCGTTTTCTCGGAAAGATATTACAGATTATGGTCAAATGTCAATCGAATGCTGGCAAATGCCAATGAACCGCCGATAATACTGTAGGCCTGGCTTGTAGACTTCGCCTTGGCCATTTTATGGCTTCATTTCAATTTGGCTTTAATTGGTGAATGTGAATGTTCATTGTGGCTTTTACTGGTCCGTCTGTTGTTGTGGTTGTTGTTGTTGCATTTTCATAGTTTCCCCGAAGGCTGGCAATCAACAAGCAGCTGCCATCATCTAGCAGCTCTACCGCTCACTGGCTCTCACCTGCACTGCCAGAAAAGGGTATTCCCAATATTGCAAAATCTTCAAAAGGAATATAATACATGGAAATGGTAATGGGAAATTTTTCAAGGTGTCGTTGCACCACCCCTGGCCCTTCTCCTCCTCCCGGCGATTCTCCTCCCTCTCTCATGCTCGAGTGAGTCGATTGTGTCTGCGTTTTGGCCATGCAGATTGTGGCTGGCTGGAACTTTTTCAATGCATAATCAACAACAACAACAACAACAACAATAACAACAACAACAACAACAACATCATCAACAACATTTTCGCTACGTGACGAATTACGTGCAAAATTGCTACCCAACAGCCAACATGGCCAAGTGTGGCCTGTTGCCCGTTGCCCGTTCCCAGTTGCCAGTTGCCCTTTGTGCAGCTGCTGGCTCTACATCTACCCAGTTTTTTTTGTTCGTTCCTGCTCGCTTCTGGCTCAAAAACTGTTTTTCTAATGCGCATAAAAACAGATTCTCTTTGAGCTTGGAGCTTTGAGCTCGTCAATGTCCCGCCACTTCAAGTGTCACGTACATCATGGCCAAAATTTTATTGATTTCCCGGTGCCCGGTGCGCGGTCCTCCACCATCTAGGCTGTTGCTTTTATTTCTTATATCGTATGTACTCTCGTGTGTTCTGACTTTACGCACAACACTCTTCGCATACAGACGAGAATAATTTTTAAATCAAATTGCAATTTTCGTGGCTGCCAGAAGAAAGATCGCCGGCCGGGGAAGGCTCCTGCTCCTCCTCCGGTTGCTTGCCTCTCGACTGGCAGTTGCGGTTGTGGATGTTGCGCTTGCAGGTGAAATTGTGTGCAGCCGTAACATATTATTAAATTGGCTTGATTAGGGCCAGCCAGTCAGTGCTCAGAGCGCTTTCGGGCTTCAGACCACGGTCAGTTGACTTGGGCGGGAGCATCCGTGCCAGAGACGAGAGAGAAAAAAAAACAAAAAAATAAAAACCAATTTTCAACCTCAACCGCCCGAGTATTTCCTGTCGTGCCTCGGTCTTCTGGCCATCGCTACTACCACTTCCACCACTTCCACCGCCTGGCAATTAAAGTGTGTAAACATGGCTGACTGAACCGAACCAAACTGAGCTGAATCGACTGTCAGAGTGGCAGACGTTTGATCATAAATCTTAGAGTGCTGCCAAAAATAGAGTCATACTTTTTTCCAAAGGGAAAGGGATTCCAAATGGAATGGACTCGTTGATACGTTTCGATTCAATCGAATGGATGGATGCATGGCTGGCTGGTCGAGCAACAAAGCCAAAAAGAGCAACAACCAAGCCGATAAAGACCAAAAATAACCAACTGCCACACACATGCAGACAACAAAGCAATCGGTAGAGTGTTCTGGTGGAGCGTGGGGCGGACATCAAGGGAGGTACTAGGTACTGCATTCTGAAGAAAGGCCAGAATATAGAAACTATTTATAGGAGGCCGATCTAGTGATACTCTCCGGGAGCGATTTGGGAGTTCATAAAAGTGCCGGCATTAAAGGTGATTGATATCCAGAAGCGGTCCTGCAATCTGTTACTTTACTACTCGGCCGACTCATTGTCGGATGCCTGCTCTATAAAATATTTCCGAAATAAAAGCCAACACTTGATGAACTTTAGACCGGTGTGGAAACGTGTGCCGGCAGGGTGGTAATTAGTTATCAATATTTTTGCTATCACAACAATATCGGATGGTATACCCCATTTAAGCCCATAGAATCAGTTCAGCTCTCCTTCCTCCCAAAGGTAATTTGGGGAATTACCTTATCGCCACTACTTAGTTTTAATGCCACAGAGTAAGGGTATGAAGAGGTCTTTGCCGGTCTAATGATTGATCTACGATTAGTTGAGCAAATGGAGGTTCTTTTTTTGGAGCTGGGGGATGGGGCTTCGGACAGGCAACCGAATCGAACCGAACCACTTATGTGGGTCAATAGTCTGACGATCGCCGGCCAGACTTCAAACTTCGATTGATAATGGCTTGTCAGATAATTGTTGTTCCAGTTTTTCCCTTTTTTTTTGTCCAATTTACCGAAACCAGGGCCCTCAAACCGCCATGTCGATCCATAAATCGAAAAAGCATGTATGGATATCTTGTGTTGTGGGTTTCTCTGATTGCGTTCACCCATGGGAGTTACGAACAGCTCGGAAAACTAAGCCAGCCCGACGATGTGCTTTATTTATTATTATAAAATCGGCGTTAAGTGTTAGCTGTGTCTCTTAGTACATGTGTTTATTGTGTCGTAACGTCTTTAGTCACGCACCCTGTGTCGACTATTTTAATAACTTTTTCTTCATAGTTTTTCTTTTCTTGGCCTTTGTTGTCTCACTTTTCTTCTGCGCCTGCAGTGTTACGCCTGGGCTTGGTGCTCACCTGCCCAAATTATGTCACTTTTTGTTTAAATGTTTATTTAAAGAGCGCCAAAAAGTTTCAATTTCCGTTTGCTCATTAGGCCCGCGCCGTGCTGTTGGTGTTTTTGGTCCGGACCGGAGCCGGAGTGAGGCCCGGAGCCTACATAATTAAGCGCTTTCCGACCAACTACGGCTCGCTGGGCGAACCACCTACACCCGGCAGTAGAAATAGCTTAATGCCTCATTCAGCTAGCTGCGATTTCGGTTCGCATTTTGGCCTGAACATGTAAATACCCTGGAATATAGAGCTGTTGGGGTATGCTAAAAAAAAAAAACAGAGAATCTATGGATGAGTTGTTACTTTCCACCTTAAGGAAGCTAATTGGTTTTTTCGTTTAATCCCTACACCACAAATAAGACTGCCATTTTTATTTGTTTTAAAAAACAAAGTCAAGGTATTCCCAATGTTTATTATATTTTTTGAGTAATTTACTGCCGAAACTGCCTGTCCATCCTATTCGAACTCGAACCCGTTTTCTCTTGCCGGCTGATTTATTCCTCTCGTCTATTATTTTTTGGGTGCTAATGAGTTTAGCAACCCGCGGCCATATTTGACGAGAAATTTGAATTGAAAACGGTTTTGGGAAGTGAACAGGGAATACCACTGCGTCTGAACCAAATGCATTAGTCAGAGTGCGGAGGTGAATCAACTCGAGATTGAAAAGTCTATTTCACAATTGGCGCTTTTTGCGTTTCACTCCAAGAAGGCAAGAGAGTTGAGAGTTTGCTATCAAAACACGAACTTGTTATCGTCTTCTGATACCAGAAACCCAATAGCTTAGAGCCAATGACATCATAAAAGTGAAATAGATGAATTTTTGTAGCATATGCATTACTTTCAGATTATGCACCATTTGAGGGGGAAATTAATTAAATGCCATCGTATATTGAGGAAGCTTGGGAACTAGTGGCTGGCGATGAAGGCAGAATGGTTCATTATGGACCCCTCGCCCGCTCACTGCTAAGCTTGTCATTAGTTTCATAATCACACATACAGGCCCGAATGCTAGAAAGAAGTGATGGTAGTCGTGCCCAGCTCAACCCAGCACTTGGCATTTGTTTATTAAAATTGCTGAAAGCAACGCCAGTGCGATAGTGCCTTGGATCGGTGGTGCTGTGGTGCCATTCCCGATGACGTTAAATAATAAAAAAAAAAAAAAAACGCTGATAAATTAGCATATTCATGCTTTCATTAACCGCCACGCTCGCATTCAAGATGACAAACTGCAGGCCACGATGGAGGATCTGCCGTGCATCCCTACTCTTGGCCCGAAATCGGACCCAGACAACTTGGCTGCGAAAATAGAAACACTCCACGAATGAAAAGCGAAACTATTAGCACGGAAATGGGTTGCCCTAGTCCTCATCTGTTGGGGTCCTAGTGCCTTTTATTTTTAGCCATAAGCCATAGAGGAGAAAAGAGGCACGAACCGCTGCTGCTCAGCAAAAAAAAACCGAAAAACGAAAACTGTCAGGCGGCTTAGAAAAATCCATAAACATAGAAACCTAATGTTCAGCCAGACAATGATCAAAGACTTTCCGAGATACTCTTCCTAGACCATTAAATGGTAAAAATAAAAGCGATTATAAGGGGAATTGTTTGTTAAAATATTGTAGTCTTTGAGGAGCTTATAGTGAGTGAGATACGGAATTTATTTATAAATTCTCGGGCGAGAAATATCTTGGAGATATTCCGCCCCAAACCGCATTTCACACAGAAACTCTTTTTGAAGAAACGTGCTCAAGAGCAGCTCGGACTTTTTTCTTTGCTTTTGGCAAGTAAACTAAATACGCTTTTTGCCGTCTGTTTGTTTGTTTAAATTTAGTCAGCTTGGTGGGTTTCCGTCGCCTTGGTCGTTGTGGCGTAGTGCCAGTGCAAATTTGTTTGCCAAAAAGCAGCTGGAAAAAGGCAAGCCACCGCCAAAGCAAAGCACAGCAAACCAAAAGCAAAAATATTGTTCGCGACGTGCCGCTGCATAGGCAAACAAAAAGTGGCAAGATCAGGGAGCAGGCAACAGCAACAACAGCAACAGACTAAACTGCCATTGTTCGGTTTAGACAAATGTTTTGTTCAAAATATAAATAAAAATAAAAATGAAAAATAAACTATACCAAACAAGCTTTAAATGAAATTTCTGGCGATTATGTAACGAGCTGAGAAAGCCAGAGAGGGAGACAAGGAAAGATACATACTACCTTTGTGGCCTGCACAAAGAAAAGTTGTTAAGAAATTGACAGGCAGCGGCGGCAGTGGCAGCGATTTGCATAAACGGAATTAGTGGCTTGACGCTAACAAGGCCTAAACAACCCAGCCCAGACCCACAAACTCTGTGACCCTGTCACTCCTCGATTGCAATATCTCAGCGTTGTAGCGCGGGATTACTTCTTCGAGATCGAGAATACAGAGTTTATGAGTATGTGTATCTTTGGGGTTTAATTCCCTTAGTTTGCTTCTTTTTTTATGCTTCGCCACTTTGATGTTCTCTTCTGGCCATGTTCTTTCTGCTTAAATTTCGCTGGCAAAACGAGTTTTTTTTCGTGGATGGCTTTTGAAGTTGTCTCAATGAGAGTTTCATTCTTGAAATGCAAACAGCTGTGTGGCAGAGACATGTGCACAGATACAGATACAGATACGCTCGGCCGAGTGGAGGGAAGCGGGCTCAGATACAGATACACGAGCAAACAGCCACAGCATATGAATGGGCATGGGAAGCATGCGAAGAGCCGAGTCTTTGCCCATCAGCTAAGCCAAGCACAAACCGCAAATTTAACCATAAAATATGGTAACGAAACACCTGCTCCTACCTGCCTGATATACCTGAGGGGTTACCCCTAAAAAAAAAAAAAAGTGTCGTCTGTCTTCCCCTCTCACCCCCTACCCCCTACCCCCTAGGGCCCATTGTTACCCCTCTTGTTTATTGTTAAATCTGCCATTGCACTTTGCTGGTCTTTGCATTTATTTGGCATGACAGGAGGAGCCAGGAGGAGGCGAGGGGCGACGCCCAGGCCCGGCTCAAATTTCAAATTGCAGAAATAAGCAAGCGGTGGGAACTATCTCCTCGCTTCCAGTCCGTTCTGGGGTCGCTCAAATATATTTCTTTGCTGTCGCCGCATGTAAATAGAAGCAGCCAGCCAGGCACACAGCATTCTGCCACATTTTGTCGCCCCCACTATGCAGCCAGCTAGCTGGCTATTCCAACTTATGCCGTTGACAGGCAAACTCGAAAGATTTATGAAAGTTATAAATATAGTGAGCTATGTATATATGTATGTATGTCTCCCGATGCCACCGAAACTGGAGCAAAAGAAGAAGAAGCCCTAGCCTGCAGCTGCCATTTGGGCCGAAAGCACCGGACCAGAATTTCATCGAAAAGTTTACCCGTGGAAGTGTTATTTTTAAACTTTGGTCGTGCCACACAACCTTTGTGGCATGTGCATCATAATGATGATCAACTTTATTTTTTTTTCTATATATTTTTAGCTTTTAAGGAAATAAACCGCTTTAAAGTTTAAAGGGAAATTGAATTAAAAAGTATATTGCCACAGACGTTGAGCTGCCCCAACTGACCTTTCGACTCTTGCCGCTTGTTGCTGCTTCACACATCCACCACCACCACCACCACCACCGCCTCCCCCGCGTTGGTTAAACTCAATTAGAGGTGCAGCGAGACGCTAAAAGCCTTGCAAGACCTCATTTAGCAACAGAGGCGGTCAGGTGGGGCTGCGGACTAATCAAATGAATGCAATGAATACCTCGCTTACTTACGTGTAATAATCAAATTAATTTGCATAAGCCACGGCTGCGGCGACCCCGTGACATTAAACCGCTGCGGAAAACCAGCGATGGTCTACGGTCAGAGCGGATGGCCCGATTTCAGAGCCCGACCCTACCTAGTTGGTTGGCTGATGGAGTCCTGCTGCAGTTTGTGGCATGCAATCCAGAGAGGGGGAGGCCGCACTACTGGTGTAGGGCCAGGGACATGTTTGCCCTTTGTGTTAGTTGGAAAATTTATTGTAATGCGATTGGGTCGGTCTGTTGTGGGTCTCGTTCTGGTTCAGGTTCTGGTCTGGCATGCGATGCCTGCACGGCGGCGGCCAGGCCACAACGAGGAAAATCGATGCTTTGCGAGCATTGTCATGCAACGACTAGGTGGTGGTAGTTGGTGGCCTATAATGAAATACTCTTTTACCCAACAGGCAGAGGCAGAGGCAGAGCAGAGGCCTCTCTCTAATACCAGTGCACAAATACCAGTGCAGCTCCCTAAAACCCAAACACACAGACACGAAAATTGATTTCCCTAAACAACAGACGGCAACAGCAAAAGTACAAAGCCGGCTACACCACAGCCCCAAACACAAACACAAACACAAACACCAACACCAACACAAACTCTAATACCAGTAGGGGAACTCCAATATGTATTCGAATGCCAACACAAACAGCAGAAAGCAGAACTCAGAGCCCAGAACCATGCCATCAAAGATACCGTATCTCGTGGATGCCCCTTTTAGTATCTGTATCTCTGCCACCCCCTCGATGTGGCAGCACAACGTTGTTTATTTTTTATAGCTCACAATGTTTCCCATTTTTCGCCAGCATTTTTCTTCGCTTTTGGCGTTCTGGTGTAATGGGCCTGGGTTAG
Source organism: Drosophila atripex (assembly GCA_035045925.1). Lineage (NCBI taxonomy): Eukaryota > Metazoa > Arthropoda > Insecta > Diptera > Drosophilidae > Drosophila > Drosophila atripex. The sequence continues at coordinate 12,734,800 of JAWNOP010000069.1, read as the reverse complement.
TTTCAAAATTGAAATGTATGCAAATAGTGGCATGCTGCTGCCTTTGAAAATCGATAAATTCCTGGTTGGTGGCAGGGCTGTGGCTAGGGGGGTGAAACGGGAACAGGGAACAGCTGATTGCATGTGAAATAGTCACGCAGTGGAGGAAGCAAAGTGGTGGTGGTGGGAGGCAGCCCTCGAAATTGTTTCCAATTTTTTGTCGTTTCCAAATAATCAAGATTTATGCGATCGGCTAATGAATTCTTGGCCCAGCCAGCCCGCTTGGGAATAATTTGAGCTTTTTAAACCAGAACCGTTTCAATTGGGATGTTGAGTAACATGATGGCCTCAAGCTGCTTAAAAATGGATTGCGTGGATTCTGGGACGACAACAGCTCCGCTCACACGCATATTGTGTAAATATTTACTTCGATTCTGGCTCTTCGATCGCATCTCGAACTTTTTGTTCTTCTCAGTTTCCTGCTAATTGAATTCAATTTGGGCGGCAGTCAAATGACAAACACTGGGGTTGTCGCCGGCCAACTTCTATTCTTATTAATCATGCTAGTCTTAATCAATTTAACCCAGTTTACGCCGAAGCTTACGAGGCCGAGTAGGTGGTCTCTTTGTCTAATTAAGGATGTGCGGGCCACAACTAACCTAATACTGTCCGCAATTGCTAGGCATAATTACTGAAGAATCTCATTGTCATCTCGTTGTTTGAGATCAATCTTAATTCAGAGCCTAGGCTGGCTTTAATTATCTGTTATTCAACATTAATGACTGGCGGCAGCACATGTGCACGTCCTTGTTTATAGCCATTGACAGGACTGTACATCGGCTCAGAGATGTCTGTACATATCTAAACAAAGTTGCAGCGCTAATTTGAAGCCTGCAAACAGACGGAGTGACAAGGACAGATAATGAGCGGGTGGTGGGCCTTTTGCCTTTTCACCTTGCCCCCGCCCAGCGTCTGATGTGCAACCAAACCGAGCACCCCAGCCATCCCAGCCAGCTTTTGTGGGCTGAAATTCTGTCTGCGCTGCACAATTTCAAGTGCCACAGCACCCCAGACCCGCCCCTCGGTGTCCGGGTCGGTGTCGGTGCCGGTGATGGGGCTGGGACTTGGGACTTGGGCCGGGGCCCATTCAGTCCACGCAACCATCACAGCGAAAGGGGAGCAAGTTTAAATGCAACGAGCAAAAATCAATGCAGCCCCCCTTCTAGCCCGTTCCTCGGTCTCGGCGAGAAGTACATTTAAAAAATCCATTTGCTATGTTGGCATGTGTATGTATGTACGGGTGGTGGGCGTGGACCGGCGCCAAGCTGGTTTATTAGATTGCCGTAAATAAGTTTATGATCTACCCAAAATTCCCAACAAGCTAAGGTACTAAGATGTAATAAAAATAGAATCAGGTCTGCCTCGTCATCCATGGTAATGAGGAATCTCCGTATTGAAGACAATCTTTCAACTAATTTGCGAAATAATTATCTCTATAATTACGCGATTATCTACAAGTTGTAACTTGAGGCGAGTTAGGATGGGCTGTGACACTGCTAGGGCTTTGGGCCAAGAACCTTCGGAAAAAGTGCACTTGGCAGAGTGGAGACGGAGCGAAGCGGAGTGGAGACGGAGCGAAGCGGAGCGGAGCGTAGCCATCTCTCGCACACTTCCTCATTTGAAATTCTAGAAAGCCAAGAAAGCCATGCAAAAGTTGCAGAATAATACGAGTGTACATGGAAGGAAAAAGGGCGAAATAGAGATGTTGAAAATGAGCAATTTCTTTGCCATTTTCTTTGAAATTGTTTTGCTTTAGCTTTAGCTATTCCCTCGCTTATTCCTACTTGCAAGTGGAAAACTTTTCCTTTATTGTTTTCCTTTTCTTGCACAACATAATGGGCCAACAACGAATAAGTACTACCAGCAGCAGCAGATTTCATGCAGGCGAATATTTCTTTGTCTAAATTACCAAAAAAAAAATAGACGAAAGAAAAACTGAAAAAAACTCCATATGCTGGATGAGAATGCATTTACATTAAATATTTAATTTTCATTTTCACCCATTTGCACTTACAGCACCGACGGCACAGAGTCCCCCATACTGGCGGAGGACGGAGGCGACGGGCACGACAAACCGCGATTGCGCTATGGAGAACTGGTGATACTCGGGTAAGTCCATCTAATTCTTGGCTCCATTGGCCACTCAAGTACATGACAAATACTCGAAAACTAATTGGTTGTCAAGATTTGTGCTGTTGTTACTGCAAATTAAATAGACGATAGAGCCGTCAAGTAGCCAATCAATATTAAGATAAAGATAAGATAGACTGACGATTTGGGTAAGGTTAGAAACAAGGCTCGAACAGGGGATATTCTTCGAATATTGGCAGAGGTAATTATGTTATTCGATGATTATTATCTAAGCCAGGTAGGCTATCGCTTCAGAGATCAAAGCCCACCAAAACGAGTTACATTTTACCAACAACACATTCCAAACAGAATCTATTAAGGAACTATCTATTAAAGCCCATCGGTAGATTCATAAATTAAGATTCACTGCACTTTTATGGGGATCTTCAATCGATGCGGCACACCTTACCTTTCCGTCCGATTCGAGCCATAAACCCAATCCGTCAAAAGCAGCTCTACGTCGGCTCGGTTACAGGAGTTTAAATGCCGGCTCTCAGTAAACACGGCCCGCCACATAAATTTGATCCACGCAGCGGTCTAGCCGTCGGAGATTGATGGTCTTGGCCAGCTGCCGGGACGGATGATTGTAAATCTCGATGCTCGTCGTCCGAGCAAAGCGCTTGACACCGTACACTGTGCTGATTGCCGACGCTCTGGCTCTGACTCACCGTCCCTCCAAAATCCGAGTCACAGCCTCCAGACTTGAGTCATTACCTGAAAGCATTCTGAGCTGGAGCCGGAGCTGGAACTGCATTTTCTGCTCTTTATGTCCCAGTTGTTGTTGGCGTTTGTTATCTCAACACTTTTTAATTGCCCATAGGACAAAGGCGCTGGTTCGGAAAGGGAGAAAAATATTAAAGGGAGCTGAGAGCAGCGAGCCTACAGAGATCTCCATCAATTTCCCATTTATCATGACTACGATGTGCTGGTCCCCCGAAAGCAACATGTGGTGGTCGCTCATTGCGGATTGCCCTCTCCATAGCGTCGTGCCTCCTCTCGGTTAGTGATATATGATAGACAAGCACATGATGATTGCCGAACGACATGGACGACAAGCAGCAGCCCACAGGCTAAGAAGCCAGCGACTCGTACAAACACTAAAATTGTTGTCAGCCAAATCTCAATCGCTTAATTGTTGTCATCAAAATAAGACATTACCAATTAACGAGCTCGAAAAGCAACGCCAAATGAATTTGGTCAGCTATCCAAATGAGGGCTTGAATAAATCAAAAGCATGCCCGTCATGCCTGAAAGTTACAAAAATAAAACTCGGTATGTTTGGGATCGGAGGGTCAAAATGTCACCATCAACAGGGATTGGGATGTATCATTTTATTGGACATGTCCCGGCCTTCGATTCTGAGAACATAATGGAGCAGATAACATTCGGTTCTGATTGTTGCTTAAAAAGAAAATAAAGTTGTCGTGGAATTTTGAAATCTTGTTTTTATGACTTGGCTATGAGGAATGAGGGATCGATGTTTTCAGAAATCATGTCGTTCAATTTTATAGTTTTATAGAGAAGTTTTATATAGAAACTAGTGACATTAAATAGTCATATTTATTCTTTTTCCTGTGAGAATACTTCTTTGGACAAGCCGAACCACCAATCACTATTGACTGTATAACTTTTCCATTTACTGATTCCAACGCCTAAAGGTAATTACACATTTTATGGCCTAGCTAATGTAGCAAAAAGACAGAAATATATAGCCGAGAAGGGAAACGAAAGCCAGCACACTATTCTTTTGAGTTATTATTGCCCATTATCTGTGGGAGGCACAGGAGGGAGAGAGGCCACTAATTGCGTAAACACATCGGCAGGGCAGAACTTGACCTATAAAATCCATCTGAATTATGTGTATTTGTTGGGCAACGTAATCTCGCTTGCCCCCATTTCGGGCTGAAGCTTATCAACCTAGCCGACATCTCGCTAAATGACTATCTGTGTCTCTGAATCGTTGCAGCTACAATGGTTACTTGCCACAGGGCGATCGCGGACGACGACGCTCCAAATTTGTGCTCCACAAGCGGACGGAGGCGAGCGGCGTGAAGCGCTCCAAGCACTACATCGTCCAATCGCCCCAGACCTCGAAGGCCATACTGGATGCCAATCAGCATTCAATCTCGTACACGCTCTCACGCAGCCAGGCGGTAATCGTCGAGTACAAGGAGGACACGGAAACGGACATGTTTCAGGTGAGAAGAGAGACGCTCCTTTGCCCCCAAATCCTCCAGAGGATTTTAACTGACTTTGATGAATGTCCCAACGCTAATTAAAGCTTCGTCAAGGCCCTAAATGAGTAGTGGCCAGCCACTCCACGGCCCAAAGACTCCATCAGAAGGTCATAAGTCATAGCCTCGGTTGACTGTTGACTTTTTGCCATGCGGACAAAACGACATTTAATATTTGTATGGCCTCTGGGTGGCAACTAGACTATCTTTTCCTTATTGCCCTCAAGTGTAATGCCAATATCGCATGGTTTGACATTTATTTGGAGAGTGACAAATTGCAGATCACCTGTGCCGTCAGACTGCCAGATAGGGGACTAATCAGTAATCATCACAGTTGCCCCCACAACACTAATAGCGGCTATGATTTTCCAGGTGGGACGCTCCTCGGAGTCACCGATTGATTTCGTCGTAATGGACACACTGCCCGGTGATAAGAAGGACGCCAAGGTGATGCAGAGCACCATTTCTCGCTTCGCCTGCCGCATTCTGGTCAACCGCTGTGAGCCCGCCAAGGCGAGAATATTCGCCGCCGGCTTTGATTCAAGCAGAAACATATTCCTTGGGGTAAGTAGTCTTCTCCCAGCCGCCTCCAGTCGCCAACAAAATCTCCAGCTGATTCTAATGAGCTTCGAACTTGACTCTTGTTCGCACAGGAGAAGGCCACCAAATGGCAGGACAACGTTGAAATCGACGGCCTGACCACCAACGGCGTGCTGATTATGCACCCCAAAGGATCCTTCTGTGGCGGCAGTGCCAAGTGTGGTCTTTGGCGCGAGTGCTCCGTGGGCGGCGACGTCTTCAGCCTCCGCGAATCGCGTTCGGCACAGCAAAAGGGCCAGCCGGTAAGTAATTTAATTATCCAGACGGGCAATTTAGGATTTCATTAATCTTGAACGTATCTCGCTTTCAGATCTATGATGAATGCAACATCTTGCAGGATGGCACCCTAATTGATCTCTGCGGCGCAACTCTGCTCTGGCGTTCCGCCGAGGGCTTGCAACACTCTCCGGTGAGTAATCGTTATCCCCATTTGAATTTTGTTTTTATTCTAAAAACTTTACTCAAACTCCCTTTTGATTACAGACCAAACACGATTTGGAAAAACTTATCGATGCCATCAATGCTGGTCGCCCACAGTGCCCGGTGGGCCTAAATACACTGGTCATACCACGAAAAGTTAACATTGGCGATCAGGTGAACCAACCTTATGTGTACTTAAACTGCGGCCATGTCCAGGGTGAGTGAATGGAACTTTTTGCCGTCCCCAATGCCAAAAACTTTAATTGCTCTTTTATTTGCTTGCACAGGCCACCACGACTGGGGTCAGGACGAGAACACTGGCGCACGCCGCTGCCCCATGTGCCTGGAACTGGGTCCAGTGGTGACCCTGTGCATGGGCCTGGAACCGGCCTTCTATGTGGACGTGGGCGCCCCAACGTTTGCGTTCAATCCATGCGGACACATGGCGACAGAGAAAACCGTCAAGTGAGCAGATGAAACCCTACATCCTCCGTAAAAGCTTTATTCTATTAATTGCGTTTCTTTCCATCCTGCAGATACTGGGCTAATGTTGAGATACCACACGGTACCAACGGATTTCAGGCTGTCTGTCCGTTCTGCGCGACGCCGTTGGATGGCGCGACTGGCTACATTAAATTAATTTTCCAGGATAATTTAGATTAATTATAAATATAAACGATAAACGATTGTATTTACGTCTATATATAGTCTTGTAGTAATTGAAAGATGTCCAAGTTTGAAGCAGGCATTAAAACTAGGCTTTATTTATTATCATTAATTAATATTTAACGAGAAAACAGAAAACGGAAACAATTTCTGAATACTGAATTAAACGAAGAAAGGCAAACAAATGATAACCGAGCGAAGGCGAAGGCAAGCAAATGAAACAAGTTGTATGTCTCTTCTGTGCGCTTAAGTTTTGCAAATTTAATTATCGCTACGTAACTGCTTCATTATGTTTAGCAAATCAATGCAAATAATTATGAAAAAATTATCCCGTACCCGTTCCCGTACCCGTACCCGTCTCTTCGAGCGCTTGCATGTTAAAGTTTCATGTTCGGTTTCCTTTACTGTTTAATGTAAAAATTATTTTGAACATTAATTAATGGCAAGCGAAGCAACGCAACGCAATGAGCAAACAGCACACATAAACAGCGAAAATGATATGAAAATTGCATAACTGTAAGAGTTACAACCGAATGTATGTAAATCGCCGATATATATTTATAGCCTGGCAAACAAACGACTTGCAAACAGCATAAATTGTGTATAATTGTGTAAAAACCAACCAGATTGAAATGTAATCGTTAAACCTAATTATTCGCAATCTTGCAACCGCCCCAACATTGTTACGGGTTATAGGCAATATCGACCCATTAACGACCCATAAAGCAAAGCAGCAACATTTACGTATTTCTCACCAAATCTAGAGCTTACATTTAGACAGATCGAGGGAGAGAGCGCCCAACACAATTATAAGCAACACTGCAAATTCAGAAAATGAAGAACATGGTAAAGCATTATTCTAAATAACAATAACATAAATTAAACAAAAATCGTGTGAAGAACATGTACAGTTTCCAAACTCTGTCAACAAATACTACGTATAAACGCAAATGTTCATTGATTCGAACGCATTTAGTACGACCCATAACAGCATCATACGTATATCTAGATCTACGCATAGGGTTTAATTATATCTGATGCGATATGTCTATGTTGATATTCATTTTCTGCCCCAAATCGCATTATGCATTACAATGTTAGTTAATCTTACATCTTATTTTTATCCATTACGATTATTTGTATTATTATTTTGTATGCATTAAACACGTTTGTGTGTTCATTGAATGTTGCACAGTCGTGTGTTAACAAATCACAACATTGCGAAACAAAAACAAACAAAATAGTTTATAATAAATACAAAATGTAAAATAAAAACTTTCTAGCAATACACATAAAAGATGAATGGAGTATTTATTGGGTTGTTTGGGAAATTGTTAATGGATGATTTCGAGCCTCTCGATCCTGGTAGCAAAGTTTTTAATAAAAAAAATGTTCTAATGGTTTAATTCTTAAAAAGTAAATAGAAAAATCCCACCAGGATTTGAATTCATACGTCAGTGGCGCCATCTACAACGTTCTTTGTAGCATACTTACGGGGTGTCTGTTATGCGCATGTACACAACGTTATAATTCTCAACTGACCGTTATAATTCCCAACTGGTTCTAGCACCATTCTAATGGAAACCTTATTGTTGAGCGGAGAAAAGCATACTTACCTGGCGTAGAGGTTAACCGTGATCACGAAGGCGGTTCCTCCGGAGCGAGGCTTGGCCATTGCACCCCGGCTGAGCTGACCTCTGCGATTATTCCTAAAGTGAATAACTCGTGCGTGTAATTTTTGGTAGCCGGGAATGGCGTTCGCGCCGTCCCGACATAAATAATAAATATGGAACTCAAAGTATAATGCAATGTGTTCCTTTCATATGTGTTATGGTCATAATTATATATTACGTATACGCATTTTAAAAATTACGTATACGCCTGTTATTCAGTGTAGTACCTCTCCATATCCGAAGAAACCATCACACAGTAAAATCTAGTAGTTTATCGTTTTTTTTTTGAGATTTATTTATAGAATACTTCTTTGTTTTTTAGCAGTTTAAATATTATTTTGTGAAGCTGCTTATTGACATCAATCTTTCAATTCTCTACCAATTATCCTTAACTGACCAAACTGCCAACTGCCTGGTTCGTTATTGTCAATGGGTTTTTGTTGTGGATCCGATAGTAATTAACATTTAAAATGGAATAGTTGTTTTTGCTGTGATTCATGCATATATCTATTTATTACATTGGAGATTTGAATGTAAGTTTCTTTTGATTTCTTTTTTATTTATAATGAAAGTACTTCGTTTAGGTAATGCAGAAAAATGTTGCTATCTAAGTACGAGATGTTAAGTTATAATCGACATGGAAATTCTTTAAACTTTTAGGGATATTCTTTAAGAGTCATATTCTTGTCTTGTTCGTGTAATGTAAATATATATAAGTATGTATATTTATATAAATGGAGTACAAACGGTCTGAATTCATTTATAAATCGTTTGATTTGCGTGTTATTACATCTTTGGGTTTCACTTTCATGGACTTTTGTGCGCTTAGCTTTATCAACTATACAAAAATCGCTTAGTGGTACAAACCCTCTCTTCAGATCTTTACAAATTTCAATATCAAAACTGCCCACAAGTGTCTTAGATGTGTACAAACAATAATTAACCCTTTAACACCTATTTGTTCGAGGATAACAAATCAAAAAAAAAAAACGTTTAAAAAAGAACCCAACATAACAATAGAGAAACTTAACAAACTTGAGTGTCCAATATTTATACTTTTAGGAAAAGTTAGTTCTATTAATTCGGCCTATGCGATAAAATGATTTATTCAATCGATCCAAGTATTTTCCGTAGATCTATCAAAAAGATTTACCAAAACCCTGCATGCATACATATCTATTATTTTATAATATTACTTAATGCATGTGTTATTGTCTAGAATATTTAATTACTTTCCCCACTGGTTCACTGGTTTTCCTTCTTCCGTTTCCGTTCAATTAATCGCTTACCAATGTAAACATATAGCTTATTGTAAACATACATATTTGAATACGTATCATGCTTATATAAAAACACCAATTACGCAAATATAGTTAAAAAAGTTATAAGAAAATCATCTGATAACAAAAACGGAGTCCCCATCAGAGGGGGGATTTCTTGGATTCCATTACATATATAAATTTGTGGCGTGTCATTTACATTTCATCTAATATCGTTACAAGAAGCACCACAGTGTAGTCAATAGCATTAAATAACATAGTGTTTTATCTTTATTTTCTTAGTACATTCAAATTGTTTAAAATTATTGTATTGTCGTCATAATATTCCCAAAACATCTCACATATTTGCAGATTTTATTGTCTTACAAATTGCATTTGTTGTTGCCCAACCTCCCTACACTCCTAAGTTTCTTATTGTACAATGTTCTGGGACCTCCCTGAGGGGCCCGTCTAAATAAATGTTTCTTTTTGAATATTTTTGTGTGTGTAGCCCACACCGTTATTATCATTGTTCGTTTATTGTCTCAATGTCACTGTTTCTTATTGTCGGCGTACAGGGAACCGCTTAGCAAACATTTTTGATTCTTTACCTTTCAGTATCTAGCTGCTAGAAAAATTACATTTTACTGTACTAGAAATGTAGATGTATAAGTAAATTTAATAAGTATACATGTAAAAAAGTAGAATTCCATACTCGTAAATTTACAAAAAGATCTCGCTGCCCCTCCAGCTCATTTGCAGAATCTAGAGCCGCCAACCAATTCAGGATCGGCTGTGGCCAACATCCATTCCTACGCCCACTGCACTAGTACAGTGGGCACTCTCACGCATGCACACACAATTTCAACAGTTTTACATCTTACGAATTATTGTCAAGATATGTTTGTCAGATGATATTAGCCTGGTTGTGAACGCCGCCGAGTGGCTCAAAACTCATGGCAGACAACGTCCAAGTGCAATGCCAAAAAATAAATTCGATTCAAAGGTTTCGTGGAGAAAAATAAAACGATATGAGCAGTATATATGTAGTTTCGGGAAGAGATATGTGAAAATTGAGATATGTGTCCCGAAGGTTGGAGCATTGCCTGCTTATGGTTTTGGAGGTTAGACTAAATTTTAAACCGATTTACTGGACAGGCCTAGGGCACTATCAGGCAAGCACAGAGCCCCTGAAAAGAAGGCGCGTCGCGACCAGGCTAATAACCTTGACAATTCCATACACGGAGAGATGACTGCTGCCGAGGCCTGCTCCCCTGGATGCTCCCATGTCCACCACCTTTATTTTCCAGCCCAGGTTGTTGTGGGTGAAGCACTAAAAAAGAGATAAATGTTAGCCATTTATCTGGACAATTAGTGATTGTGTCTGTACCTGATAGTACAGCTCATCAGGAGCATTCATTGGAACTGTCCAATTCAAATAACCAGGCTCTCCATCCGTGCACCTATAGACCAGAGTTTTCACATACTCTTCGAAAGTCTCGATTTCCGCCGATTTATCAATGGTCTGGTGTTCCCACTCGCAATACCGACCAGCTGGAAATAATTTAAATATTTGGTTCGAGGTAATATGGTATATGGTTTATAATATATTTTAAGCTTACCCGCTGTGGGTATGGCATTGCCATCTTCGTCGTACTCCACACCAGCATAAGCCTTTTGCTTGCGGGCCTCCAGACCCATCTTCTGGCCAAGTCCACCTTCAGGCGAATCCGTAATGTAGAATGGGTGATATCTGTTAAATGGTATTTAAACAAAAAAAATAATTTATGAAATTCTAAGAAATGCTAAACATAACACAATCCTTACTTTGCTGGCTGAGACGGATCGTTGCCGCCCTCGATGATAAACTCATAGCTCAGGCCACGTTCCACTGTGATTTCAGGAATCAGCAAATCGTTCACATACCAAGCAATGCCCCACGACGGTACCCCAGTAATGGCCGTGTAGCCTCGTTTGCCCCCCGTGGGTCCAATGCTGGCACGGAACTTCCTGACACCTTCGATCTTCCTCGTGGGCCATGGCCTGGGTCCGCTCTCGTCCTTGACATCGTACAGCGAACTCTTGCAAGCGTGATCGTTCTGAAGGACAATATATTGGAGTTACTTGAATTGTGTTTGCCTTCGGAAATTGTCAAGTTTCTTACTCTTGCTCCAAAGTTAATACGAATGTCGTCCTGGTTATGATCGCTGGCGGTGTGGGAGTGGGCATTCGCTTCCTTTCGGGCATTTAGGGGTCCGATGGCAGCGATGACTGAAACCTCTCGATCGATGGGAATCGCAGTGTCGTATAGGGCTTCGTTGGTTTGCAGGAGTCGCTTATAGCGGATGGTGGTTACTCCGTTCTTCCGGTCACCGCTCACTAAACAATCATGTTTATGAAAATATCAAATGGTAGGATTCATAGAAAGATAAACTGACCCACGACAACATCATTCCGAGCTCCGATCCTTTCGTCAGGACAAGCACCGCGCTGCCCATCGCACTGGGACAAATCCGAGATGAAGTAATCTTCCGCCCGGAAAACACGGGCGTTGGTGTCGTAAAAGGCCACAACCACATCGGACTGGGCCATCTGCGGCCGTCCATTGGCACCGGATAGTCCGAAGGCCATGTACTGGTCCTCGGTGATGCGGCCAAACAGCTCAATCTGTATATATTCGCCCTGGAGTTCCCACTTCACCTGAAGCCTATTCGGCAGGATCTCGCGACAATTACTGTACACCGGCCGTGGAGTCGTCGTGGTCTGAAATGGACGAATCAAAAGGATTAGGGATCATGGTCTGACTGGGAGGTGAATCATGCATGAGGCTAAAGTCTAGTACTCACGGGTGAATACCACCATGGAGGCTAATGCGGCGCGCATAAGTTAAAGAGATATACATTATGAGTTATATGAGAATGAAAAATGCTAGCACATGGAGCGGGGCAATGGTCCAGAACTATCTGTATAAAACTTGTGTGTGTGTGTGTGTGTGTGTGTGTGGAAAAACATACCGTTATCTTGGTCTGGCCCAAAGCCGGAGGTACGTCCAGGTCCCTGGGGATATAGACGTGTCCAAAATTGTGTCTGTACTCCACACACCAAACGGCTAGCCAGTCAATGTCGTAGACGGTCAAACCACCAGGCAACTGGATCTCGATGTCCTCGCCCTGGTAGCCACGCAACGGTTCCAAGGACCCCATTTCATTGGGCACCTGAAAAGAAATGCACATTTTTGATATTATTTCCAAGATTTGCAGACACATTTACAAAACATGCGTCTTCATTGTCTTAACAGTTCTATTTGCTTTTAATTTTTGTCTGGGATCGACCAAGATCCTCCAACCAGGAAGTCTATATCTTTGATATTACTCATACTAATTTTAAGCGCAATACCTTACACGATTTGTTCATGGATTCTTCACCAATCTGCATAAAAATCAAGGAACAACATTTTTTTTTGATTTTTTCTAAAGTTTTATGGGGGATCCCCTTCGAGAGTTGAAAAACACACGGAAGGACAATATGACCCACAGCGACGGCTATATCTTTGGCATTATTCATTCGATTTTTAAGAAGAAAATCTTAAACTATTTTTACATGGATTTTCCACCAATCGACATCAAAATCTAGGAACAAATTTTTTTTTTTCGTTTTTTTTCAGAAATTTCATGAGGGGGACGTAAAAAATGGAAAACTCGTAGCAAGGACAATATGACCCACAGCGATGGAGCTTCAACGATTTGTACGTTTATTCGAGCCCAGTAGGGACTCCACCATTTCAATACACATCAAATTTTTCTTTAAAAGTTCTGCAGAAAGTGTTGGTTCGCAATTAAATGGTTCACTGACCTTAACGCCCATGATATTCGGTTCACTGCCATTGCCCACCCAAAAGTAAGCATCCGGTCCAGCGCCATCGTAATGCAGATTGGGGCTTTAAAATAAATAAGAGGCGATAATGTACATTTTTAAAATTATGCAATAAAGAATTATCTTACATATAGAACGTTTTGGCATCCAACACGCTGATGTTGCTGGAGCGAAGGCCATGAGCTAGGCGCTTGAATTCGGGCAGGACTCGGGGCTTGGGCACATCTAGATTGGGCGGGATAAAGACCTCTCCGAAATCAACCTGAAAACAAAGAGTTACAAATGAGTTATTGTTGGGGATAAATTTAATAAAACCAGTTTACTTTGTCATTTAAGGCGTGGCCGGACACCTATTTGGCTGCATTTCAATTTTTACATTATTCGTTAGACAGGAAAGTCTGGATTTAACATGGATCAGTATCTCAGTTATTTTATTTTTACGAATAATTGAATTGCAAGCCTAAACTAGGAGTTAATCAAACATACGCAAGGGAAACGGTATTTTAAATTGAATAGAATTTAGAATATATCCTATTCTACATTAGTTTCAGGTATCTACTTATTTTCGACATTTGACGCGGTTCTAAGTAAGCAAACAAACGCTTTGTTGTTGTATACCCAAAACATTTGTACATAATGTGTGTTTATGTATGTCCTCCCCCCCCGCCCCCGTGTGGGGCTATAGCCCCCGGAGCTGCCGCTGTCCCCCCTCCCCGGGACAAAAAATCGGGCATGCGCGCTCAAAACTCCACAAACAACACTCACACAGCGGCAAACTAACCCCAATCTGGCTGCACTTGTGTGAGTGTGGCAGTCAGCCCCCAAGAAGTTTTTTGGCTGTCAGTCAATGGAAGGCAGCGTAGCACACCCACACATCCATACGTTGGAGGCGTTGGGGGTGTATTGGTGTGGTGGGGCAACACACCGAATCGGCACCCTGTATCCCGGACGTGTGTATACACAGGCCTGTCTGTGTGTTGGGCGAGTGTGTCTGTATTTATATGCAACCACTTGAGTTAATCAAAAATGTCTGCTGTAATTTATTTTACTACGGTCGCCATCTTTTATTCGACCGTGCAGCGAACTCAAGCTTAAGGCCACCAAGGCCCTCAAAATTGAGGCACAAGGCTCTTCCTACAAATTTCCCAAAAAAATTTATCTGAAAATGCATTCTTTCTCTGCTCCTCTCGGCGGAAAGTAAAACAAAAGTCATTTTCAAAGGACGAAGGCGGAGCTGCCAAAGCAAACATAATTGCAAGTGGACGGGATTTGCATTTTCAAAAGTGTAATTAAAACCTAAAACTCGAATGAAAACAAAGTTCCTGCTGGCTGACCCACATTACCAGCCATTTACAGGATTTAAAAAAAGGATATACATATAATATATATGCACAGGATGAATTCCTCTCACACAGACCTCCTCTATTCGATTTATTCCTCTATTCCTGCCACCAATGATATAAAATCCTTAGTCACTCTTATGAAAGCAGCAAAAAAATGACTTCCTTTTCAAAAAGCTATTAGGACGATAATCGATAGACAAGCATAATGCTAAGATATCCTTGTGCAGCTCCAGCTCCAGTTAAATTACAAAAATGTAATTACAAAAAGGACACTAGCTACAACTCAGCTAAATACACACATAAATCAGCGAGGATGGCGCGTGCCATCCTAAAAGAAAATACACAAAAAAAAAAAGAAAATCAGAAATATAAACCAAAGATGGTTAAGAAATAATACTCACCGTGAAGCGTCTGCACCACACTGACAGCCATCGAATGTCCTTAATCCTTTTGCCCATGGGTAAACGCAGTATGATGTCCGTTCGGTTGTGCGCCTGCAAAATGGGGGGATCTCTGTGGGGTTTCGCAAAAAGAATGCAAACAGAGAGGGAGAGAGAGAGAGAAAAATAGAGCATTAAACGGGTTCCAGGACATACTATAGTATCAGGACACACGCTACACCATAAGTACAGGCAACGCAAAGAGTGTACTTTGGCCCTCCCAAGGCCAGGGCTTATTACATGCTGCCCGAAAGGCAGCTTCAATTGTCCTCGAATGCTTGCAGATGAAAATCAAACACACTAATGGCCGCCCGCCCACAAATTGTCCTGTGGATAAACGCCTCCAATTTGCACTCCATCGGCTCTATGTGCATACGGATTAAAGTGAAACCAGGCAGAAAATGTATGTAACAGTTCGAACTGCCCCCGTCGCGACGGGGCGTTATCTTTGTGTGTCGAGTGGGCCAGGCCGAGCATCATTAAAATTAAAGCAAAAAGCAAACGAGCGACGACAAACCAAAAACATTTCTCATTTTCGCATATTCGCATTATTTATAAAGCGAGCCATGATGAAGATTTATGGCTAATGCAACGAACCGAGGCATTACACACGTCCCATGCTCCGCAGCCTCACAACCTCGCAACCTCGCAACTTGCCACCTTGCCACTATGCACCTGCCCCCACTCGCCACACGTTCAGAGTTTTTTCCAATGCATGAACGGTCGGGGATGTACAACTTTTTGCCAGTGGCTTTAAGCTTTAGCCAATTAGCGTGTTTTTTTTAGTTTTTCTGTCATTGCATCAGTGTGGAGCCATTGTGGGAAACAGTATCAGCCTTGGCACAAAGCGTATAATCGCTAAATTCATAACTGGAATGTTTTTAAATGAATCGACATCACATATTAAGAGAGAACTGATTAAAAGCAGTGCATCATTATTATATGTTTGGCTTCTGCCATCATAGAGTTTCAATATTGGAATATGTACATTCATCTTAGTCAGTTACTGCATCTCATTTGAGTTCCCCGAAGCCCTGGCAATTTTAATAATCAACTTGAAGTATGAGTCTGCCAGTCCCAAGGGGCTGTCGTCGACATTTTGGTTCGGCTGCCAGCCCGCCAGTATTTTGTAATATATCTGTATTTGTCCGTGGTATGTATCAGTGCAGAGTGCAGAGTGCAGAGCAATATATCCTTATTGGAGACGGAGAACTCCTTGAGGTTTGAGAATCGATTCTTAGCAACTAGGACAAGTGTCAGTGTGTTAGTCGTTTAGTCAACCGCTGAAGTGGAAAGGTCGATGTCTAATGAATGTCAGCAAAGGCCACGCAATCCGCTTTAGACACGGCTAAGCACTTAGCCAAACACCCTTGAAATGACGTTGACAGCGGATGAGGTCCGAGCTCGGGGATCTTGATGTTCCTGTCATGGTCCAGATTTCTGATTCCAGATTCCAGATTCCCAGTACCCAGCAACAGTTGCACCACTCTAATGAGCCAAAACAAATTGAATGGCTTTGTGTCAACAGTGCATCAAATGTATCTAGTGGAACACACCACCATACACACCCTTTTGGACTCTTCCTTCAGACTTCAGCCTTCAGCCTCCAGCATCCTGTGTATTGATGTAGTTTCCCTCGAATTCTGTTTGCCTTCTATTTCGAGTTCCATTACAGTTTCCGCCTGGCAAATATGTTTGTTTCCTTATTTGATTTGCTTGTCCTCCTACGGAAGCAGCAGGACGACCATTCCGTTCCACTTGGAGTGTGTACGAGGTCGACATTTATTGATGCACTTAGGTTGGGCGGACGGCCCAGGACGTCCATCGATTTTATTTTATTTGCTTTCGTTTGAGCTCGTCCTTCCTACTCCCACCAAACAAGTCCCTGTGCACTTTCACCCAATTAGTTGGAATTCCCATTTTCAAAGAGAGGCCAAGCTGCTTTTATTCGGCTTATGAATATGGATTCATGTGAGCAGCTTTCCCATTGACTAGGTGCTCATTCAGCATCGTTTGTGCTAAACTTGTGGACTTGTTGCTCGTCCGACTCACCATCACACACACCTTCATCTCCAGTTTGTGTTCCGTGTTCCGGGTTGCGAGTTCCGTATTCCTGCTGACTGGCACTTTGCATTCCCGCTCGATAAACAAAACGCACAACAATTGAGAGCATTTTGCAGACAATAAACCGCGCCAACTCAGCATTCAAACCCATCCATTCAACCCATTCCAAGTTTTACCATTTTAGCACCACCCACCACCCACCACCAACCACAACCGAAAATATTCTAAAATTATTATGAATATTTCATGTTTCCGTGACGAAGCGCCGGATCCAAGCCAACCAGCCAACGCCCCCACTTCTGTGGGTGACAGGTCGCAGACGGATGAGTCCGCGGCGGCAACGCCGACTACTCAATTAAATTTGTATTAAAAAGCAACGGGCGGGTGGTGGTTATTTCTGTTGTGGCTGGGCGGGTGGCATTCATCTGCCCAACAACAATAATAATTAGTAGGCCTTGCTAAGTACTGGGAGATGTCCTTTAAATAAGTTCCTAGTTCTAGTTAGCTATAACATGCTTTGGGGGCTAAAAGTGGTTCGTATTTAGTTAATCATTTATATTTCATACTCATATTTCATATTTTCATTATAATCATAGTGCTTAGTAAAAATCATATACTTTTATAAAGTTTAAATTACTATGTTAATGGGATTAGATTACATAAATAGCACAGACTTTGTAATCCAATTAACAATTTTTAATTTTTAATTTATTTATTTCCCTATTAATGTTCAATAAGAAGAGTATAACGTGCCTATAATATCCTCAGAACCGGAGAGTGAAGAAAACATAGCATATTTTTCAGCGCACCGAGGATGATGTGACAGCAACAGGCGACAGTCCTTGAGGGCTGCAACTGAGGGTGTTCACGGACTGAATTCTGAATGAAATCCAACAACTTTTTGTTCCTAATCGAGTTAAAGGTGGTACATCAGCGATGGCCGACAGCCCAAAACTGTTTTTCGTGTTGCGGCTGCGCTGTCAGCGTTGATTAACACAATGCAGGATGAACCGGGACGACGGGCGGGAGTGCCAATGAATGGGTTGTCGCTGACAATGGGGGACAAAACTAAAACTTCATTTTGCTACTGTGCATGCAGAAGATTTTAATGAAATCTGCATAAATCAGAGTTAAGCAAAAAGGCAAGCGCTAAGGTGGCAGCAGCGGCGCGGAATGGCCGAGGGGGGTTTGTATTCCAGATGCAAATGAGCAACAGCCAGCGGCGGGCGGCGGGCGGCGATCGGGGTGGCGGGGGAGTGGCTTGGGGACAAGGAGACGCCGTCATCCTCATTGTCATGGCAACGGGCGTTAATCAGGGCTGCCTCGCTTTTATGCTTCTCAAAAAATTCTAATTTAATTACTTATGCTCGATGCATCCATTGTGACACGTACCCCACCCACCAAGCCCATCGCCAGCCATCCAGGCGGGGTGGCAAAGTGAGCGTGAACACAAAATAAAGTGAGCAGTACAAGGAGCCGGGATGCACTCAAAAAAAAAGGATTATTTATACATCATTACAACAAGAGTTGTAAGTTTTAGTCTTTTTTAAGGAACTTCTCTATTATGTATACTTTTTTTTACTGTGTAAGGACACTTTGGTGATGCAGCAGGATTGGCAGCCCTGTAACGAAGCCTGCCAGAAAGAGTTGGAATAATTGATCCTGATTGGCATAGCCGAGGAGAAGCTTAGCAAGGAAGCCACCGCCACTGCCAGTCACTTACTGGAACAGTTTGGAGGGATTAGGATACGTCAAGAAGGATACGTCTCCTGCCAATATCCAATATCAATCAGCTGGATTTATCAATTAGCGTTTGGCGACGTCAACACTCACACATGACAATCATTAGGCCCGTAATAAAGACGGGCAATTTGTTGGCCCGAATGCATGCGATTGCGATAGCAGCCACATAATACAGCAATCGTCGTCCTTCCAGGGAGCACCACCATCAACCCCAACCCACCAGCCAAGTCAGAAGGTGCACCCGGTAATGTAGAGCGATGGGTATGGGTAATGTGTCTGAAAGCGTAAAAGCGTGCAATCGCTACAGCGTTCCGGGCTTGCGCCCCCCAGCCCTCCAAGCGACTGCCTCAGGCCTCAGCCTAACACTGGCTCTTTGTCAGAAGGACAGGAAGCGGTGGCGTGGGCTGGGAAGGGGTGGCGGAGTGGATGGAAATGGAGGCGATGCCATCGTTCTACATTGAACTAATAAAGCCCGGCACGTGGCATCAACAATGAAACGCATTAAAGTCGATTACAATATGAATGCTTTGCTTGGTTTTGGGTTTGGGTTTGGGTTTTCGGGCCACCTATTCGCCTTGGTCTGGATGGTTTTTGGGTTTGGTCTCAGTCCGCCTCATAGACCATATTTATAAACATCGTCAGAGGCGGCAATGTGACGATTCCATTTCTCAACCGAGAAACCGCGCTGAGCAGTTAAGAGATTTTCCGAATCGTGCAAATCCAATTTTTATCCTGCGAGCAGTGGGTCGATTTTGGGGCAGATCGGCGACTGCGCAGTGGGGGAATCCCGTTTTCGGGAATCACTTATTCCGCGCACGATGCGTTTTGTTATTTTTGTGCGAAATGAAAATATTTTGCCAGAAATTCAATGTGCGAAAAATTCTTCATAACTTTGAGATTTTTTTGAAGAGGTTTTTTTGAGGTTTTAAATATTTGCCAGGCCATAAAAAAAGCCTTTTTAAAGCTTAGCCGTGGTAATGAATTTGTGGCTTTATTTTGTTAAGTCCTCTAATCAAATACCAGCCATGAGAAAATGTCAATAACAAGTGCCGGACCAACCCCACGAAGGTGAGACTAGCTTCGAGAGAGGGTGGAGGATCTGGGAATCAGGATAATGCCGCTGGCTTAGTTTGGGCCTGCATTGTTCAGGATAATGAAATATGCAAGGCTCGATGGCTAAGCAGGCAAATGACGTCAAATTGTTTGTGCGTTTGGAAGGCCCAAGTGCACCGCTGGATTAGCCCAGAGATGTGACATTGCCAAAGGACTAGGGGCGTTGGCAGGGGGCGCTGGAGCCAAGGAAGGAAGGCCAAGAGCGGCTTAGTGCGTTCAAGTGGCAGAGGGCGGGCCAGGGAGGCTGGCAAGGTAAATAGTTGAGCGGCTTAACCTTGTGGCGACTCAAAGTAAATACGAGTAGTAGGAAAAGCTGAAACTTCATCATCTCCTACGTCTGCTCCGCCACTCTTCGGATGTCTCTTTCCATTGCTGTCTTGTGGCTTTCTTTGTTTGCCGCTGTTTTTTGTGGCATGTGGCTGCTACTCTGGGACAGTGACTGACTGTGACTGTGACTGTGACTGTGGCTATGACTCTGGCTGGGCTCCTCCTACTCTCTACATATGACCGCAAATCTAACGTGAAGAAATAAATGAGTTTTTCACATTAGGAGGCAACGAAGCAACACCACAATCACCACCACCAACAACAACAACAACAACAACAGCGACACCCACAAACATCAGCAGCAACAACAACAACAACGGGTGGAGAAAAAAGCAACAAAGGAGCTGGAAAGGAAAACGAAAGCGAGCACAAATGGCAGGCGAGATGAAAAATGTTTTTTAATTTTTGAAAGTGGTTTCATTGTCAGCCGTGCGTAACGTAAAGTCTGCAAGGATACTACCATACACACACACACACACACACGCACATAGGCAAGCTCCCACACACGTCCTAAGGAAATGGCCTGCTGCGCTCGAGTAGCCAGGACATCTCCATCTCCATCTCCGTCTCCGACTGCACATCCATTTCCCACTTTAACGAGGTCCAACTGGACCATCAGTGACCGCCCACAAAAATTCATCTGGCCAGCCATATGCATTCCCAACATATCCTTACAGATCGATACACTTACATGCCCGAATACTCCTCCGGATAGGGTATAATGTAGCCGTCGGGACTGGGGCGTGCCGTCTTGCCCACCCAGAAGAAGGCATCCGGACCGGTACCATCGTAGGCGAAGGACTTGACAAACAACGTGGACTCATCCACCGCGTAGATTTTTCCCTAAAATAAAGGAGTTTGCAAGTTACAAGTTAGTTACGAGCCAAAGAATGTGAAATTAATAACAAAAGATCTTGTTCTGGACTCACCTTGATGCCATGGGCAAAGTTGGTAAAATTTCCAATATAGCGGCCGTAGTAGGGTTCCGGCGGGGCACGTCCAGCGGCTGTGAGAACAAAAATAAAAGGGTTGGAGAGTCGTTAGTCGGGGAACAGATTAAAATAAAAATGCAGCTGGAAATACAATTTTCATATTGAATGCAGTTTCAGGTGCTGACTTTACTGCAGTTTCTCGTACGGATTCATAATCCAGCGGCTCAAGGAACTCGCTGGACACGGACAAAGGGAGCAAAGCCCGCTTTACAAATTAATCCTCAGACGAGAGAACTTTGCCATACAAAAAGTTGCTGGCGTGCAGCCTTCCATGGGTACACTGAGCACTGAACACTGATGTTTCGGTTGCTTTTGTCGCTCTTATTTCTGAAAACGACGACGACGACGACGATGATGATGATGATGCCGATGACGAACTACGGCTCTGTTTGCCATCCTCTTGACAAGTCCCCGGGGAAGTTGTTGGCTTGCCGTTTCCCTTTGGGGATTTTGCCATGAAATTGATTGAAAACCATGAAATATATTGAAATTCAATGCTAAGCTTGACTTTGCCAACCGTTCAACTGCGGACTAAACAATGCAAATGTATGCCAAAATGTTTAAACCGAACAGGATGATGATCCTGATGAGGTGTCATCCGGGGGCTGTTGTTCCATCTCGCAAATCCCCGGCTGCAATTTCAGTTTGTTTCTCGCTTGTCGATTCGATATTAAATCCTAATGCCGAATCCTCCAGCCAGGGTGGATCTCCGGACATCGCTCGGCGAAACATCAATTGTTGCCAGGGTATTCCCCAGAACGTCTCAATTGCCGACGCTGGTAGCCAAGACGCACTCGTAATATGAATTAAATCGACTAATGCGAGCATTAATCTCCTCTAAAGTCCTGGACCAGCGCTCGAGCTAGAGTATATTGTGAATATGTATGTGCAGCCAGCACGTGGCCAGCCAGCCAGCCAGCATAGAATATGTCCTACGTGCTCGAGGATATTTATACAAAGTGATGACGAGCACGTTGACATCCCCCAACCACCCAACCACCCAACCACCCATCCACCCAACTCCCGATACCCAATCTAACTAGATACATTCAGACAATGAGGAGCGAACCGCCTGAGGCTGCCCGGCACACGACCGCCGATGGTTGTTGTTAATAATGTTTGGTTGCTTTTCAGCTACGGGCTTTGTGGGTCAGAGTGGGTGGTGCTGAAGCTGGGGGGGGGGAGGCGAACAAATAATAGTCAATGGCCATGTCTATCTTTCTGGCTGGCTGAGTGGTTGCGTCTGTCTGGGGTCTACTTCGTCTTCTGATGCCTCGATTAGATTCCTGACAGCCGATAAAATAAAGAAGCAGGCGTCGATGACGTTGCTTTCAACCTGGCATGGAGATGGATAGCTTTGGATTTCTGACTTGTTGCCAGGCCAGCCAGGTTCGCCAGGTTGGAAAATTGGCAACAGACGACATAAAACGGCAACGGCCCCTCGACATCGACCCACTTTCGGCAATTGAATTTCCACTGACGGACAATAATCACCAGGTCAACCATTCGCTGCGCCTCGGATGGCTGCCGAAGACAATAAACGTTTTTAATCTACTAATCGCATTTAAGTGCAGGGCCCAGCTGAAAAGTTGAATGGATCGCAGACACATAAGCTCTATAAATTAACGGGTTTCCAGGGATACTTAGCAGCATCCCTCCCTTTGAAATCTATCTTCGCACAACCGTGAAATCCAAAAGGGTTGTCTCGCGTCTCACCCCTGTCAGTGCTATAGCCCCCTTCGACCAAATCCCTCAAACTGTCCGACAAGTGCGTTGTCAGGGTGGGTGAGTGGTTTCGGTTCAAATTCTCAAAGCGTGTAACCACAGGCAACCAGTGCACAGTGCATTCTGTATCAGATTTTGGGAGCAGCAGCCTCTTCCTTGATTCACTCTCAGAGCTCTTTGATTGATGGACACATGATTGACTTTGCAGTGCAGAGCTAATATTTGATCTTAAAACTGTTGCAGAACAAAAAGTTTACTTGATTTTAGAGGGCTTTACACAGGATTAAAGAATTTTAGATACAGATAACAGATAATTTTCTGGATTATACACTCTTCAAAAATGTACACAAGGTGTTGATGTATTATTTATGTCGGGACGGCGCGAACGCCATTCCCGGCTACCAAAAATTACACGCACGAGTTATTCACATTAGGAATAATCGCAGAGGTCAACCCAGCCGAGGTGCAATGGCCAAGCCTCGCTCCGGAGGAACCGCCTTCGTGATCACGGTTAACCTCTACGCCAGGTAAGTATGCTTTCTCCGGCTCAGGTAGAGGGTTTCCATGAGGAGACTGTCTGAACTGGTTGGGAATTTTACTCGAATATCCGGGGTTGTAAAAATTAATCTTCAAAAAGGCATCCTTATAAACAGGACAACTACATAGATTTTGTATTCATGGGTGAGATTTGTTTCTTAGGAATCTTCTTAGGAAATAAAGTAGCAATAAAGGGTAAATAGCATAAGAAGGTAAGTTGATTGGCAGTTAATTGGCAGCTTATATTGCCAATTAAGATGCATATCGCAAATATCAATATAGTGGACCGATTCATGCAAGAATTTTAATCTAAAATTATTTTTCTATAATACAATGTCAACCTTCTGTCTGCAAAAACAGCAAAAATCTGTGTCATTTACAGTCCTTCAGTTGTATGCAGCTACAGGATATAGTCCACCGATTTCGTTCCGACTTATCTAGATCTAGTGCGTGCAAAACAAAGTATTGGCTTGAAACTTTAGAGACTAGTTCCGCTAAGAAAAAGCAGACAGACATGCCTATGTGGATGCTGATCAAGAATATTACATATATACTTATAATACGCTCGAAGATGTCTCCACTGTCCACTGCGGGTTTCAAACTTTTGACCAAAATTATAATACAAGACAAATAATACATAGACAAGTAAACATGTCATACTACAACATGCAAAATTCAGAGGGGTCTATTATTTAAACTAGCATTTTGAATAAATGCTTATGATTTAGTTTATAATTAGTGACAATTTATTAATCAGATGGGCCGAAATCCCGGCGGTACTGCAATACCGGGCCAACCCGCGACAGAGGTGGAGCAAGCCCCTAGCACTCCGTCAGATTCCAAAAATCAGTTTAACATTTGTTGTCCTCCAATGGAGGAACTATCAGATGTTAAGCTGATAAGAACAGATACTACACTTTGATCTTAGCCATAAGGCCGAGAAGCGATACCTGAGCCTGGTACCAGATAGCCACCTTATGAATGTTCGACTTGAACCAGTTGAGAATTACAAGAAATGTCGGACGAAAATTTTCAGGTAAAAATCTATTGAATCCTTGTTGCATATTTAAGGGATCTATTTTGTTTGAGCGGAGTATTGAGGATATTCGATACCCAAAAGATAGTCCGTTTCGGATTTATTTACCTGAAGTGGTAAATCTCATAGATTGTTAAAACTATTTGGGTTAAAACTCAAAACATCAGAGAGTGACAAAAAAGGCAAGAACTAATACGAATATTTAATTATATTTTTAAATAGTATGAGGATGCGCTTTCTCATGACTTTGATAGATTCTATTGAAAAGTTTGTTCCAGTTCGAAAGCAATGGCATCGCACATAAACACGTCCACCTTTACCTTGCTGTACTAGAATAAAAATTTATTTTAGAAGATATGGGTGGGTTTGGGTAGCTATGTATTGAACTTTCATGCCATACTGGAGGACTTGGTCATAAGCTTACTAAAATTGCGGCTAATGACTTTCAGTTTTGTTGACTGAAGACGACTGGTGGAAGTACATCAGTCAACAGAAGATGAAATAAATAAAGCAATGTCTTGAGAAACAGAGGAGGGACAACAACAGTTCTGTTAAAGATATGACAACAGATGGTCAAAGACATCGTGCGACAGGATATCAACATTCTCTAATAAAAGTATCTTTGAACTTATGAAAATTTCAATTTCACTGATTGTATGAGTTTAATTAATTAAAAATCGTCGGGACGGCGCGGACGCCATTCCCGGCTACCAAAAATTACACGCACGAGTTATTCACATTAGGAATAATCGCAGAGGTCAGCTCAGCCGGGGTGCAATGGCCAAGCCTCGCTCCGGAGGAACCGCCTTCGTGATCACGGTTAACCTCTACGCCAGGTAAGTATGCTTTCTCCGGCTCGGATAGAGGGTTTCCATGAGGACATTTCCTGAACCAGTTGAGAATTTTAGCCACTTTCATATTCAAGCGTGGAGTGAGGAAACCAGGTAGGTGGATTTTCTTTTTCCAATCTAGCCTCGCATATTTTCCGCAATTAAGTGGGTTCGGAAATAATGATGTTAGGACTGCCGTTTGAATAATCTTCATATTTATTCCCTTTATTTACTTAGCGCGACATCAAAGGAACAAACGATAATTAAATTCGCACTAATCTGCCCGTAATTTATTTTATCACATACCCATCTTCGACTTTGACGTCGTCATCAGGGAGCAACATCATCATCGGTCTACCCATCCACCCCCCATTCTGGGAGTTCCCTTTGGGTTTGCTTTCTGGGCTTCAGCTGAGATCCTGAACGCACGCACGACCAGGACACACGAAATTCCAAATCAAATTTTCATTTACTTCCGAAATATACTGCTCCGTGGCAGGGAGGGCGAGGCCCGGGAGCGGAACGGAGCGGAAAGCAGGTCGCCCTCCCTTTTTGGCGGGTTCATTGGTTGGTCGCCCAACCTCATTAAAGCTCGGAAATATTCCTCCCCAGGAATGTTCTTCTGATGGGGGATGCTGCTCCTGCCGCTGCTGCTGGTTGTATTTTCATCTGCGTTTGTATTTGTCTTTCTCTGTGTGTGGGTGGGTGGGTGTTGTGGATGGTGTGTGTGTGTGTGTGTTGTGTGTGAGGATGGTAAATCGAATAAAATTTAGCTGACTCAATAAAAATCAAAAAGCGTTAATGCTAACGATATGACTTTAACCTGAAACCGAGTAAATTGTTGCTTGTGTCAAAGCCAAAAGTGAGTGAGGGGATATGGGGGTGGGGGAGTCCATCCAACTTCCCGACCCTCGGTCTCCCTCGGATTCTTGGCGGCGTGAATTTGGGCGGAAAGCAGCCCGGCAGGATATGGCAACTGGAAGCAATATTGCAACGTAATCTGACAGCGACAATTTTTTGTCGAGCTCGGACGGACTCCTTTCTTGGCATCGGAAACTTGGCAGGCAAGCACGGGAGAGCAGAGAGCGTTTAATAAATGATGATAAATAAATAAGAGAAAGTGCGAAAAAAGGAGGCTGGCCCAAGGAAAACACAAACAAAACGGAGGCTGTTAATGGAGACCCGGAACTGGTTAGGAGTTCGAACAGAAACACCTCCTGATGATCGATGGAACTGGGACAAACTAGTTAGGCATTTGTTTAAATTAAATAAGGATTTATGTACATCTAGGATAAAAGGGCTTGGGACCAAGGATGTCTTTTGATTTCATTCTTTCAATTTTGACCTCTAAGAGCGTTCTAACGAAAAATTGAACTTCTTCAAGGAGCTAGATCCAATAGCACTAAGGTTTATAACCTCACATGAAACAAGGATGATACTTAAAAACTACTAACTTATTTTAATATGTATTATTTATGTCGGGACGGCGCGAACGCCATTCCCGGCTACCAAAAATTACACGCACGAGTTATTCACATTAGGAATAATCGCAGAGGTCAACCCAGCCGAGGTGCAATGGCCGAGTCTCACTCCGGAGGAACCGCCTTCGTGATCACGGTTAACCTCTACGCCAGGTAAGTATGCTTTCTCCGGCTCAGGTAGAGGGTTTCCTTAAGGTCAATGCCTGAACTAGTTGGGAATTACAAGTCGAGACAATTTAATAAATAAAGTCAAAAATAGACAGTATCTGAAGCCAAAGATTCTGATGCAAGGGCAGAAAGGGAAACCTTTCTGTTAATTTGTTACCTAACTTGGGAGTCCTTATCTGCTGCTGGACAGAACCCAACACTCGTGGGAGATTTGTAAGCATCATGCTGCGACGAGTGCCGCCGCTTCCCGTCCCCAGAAGGAGGCGTGACCGCCCAGCTGGAAATCAGCGCAACTCGCATTTATATTTATTTCAATTTTATGACTTCATGTTAGCCAAAACGTAGCCACAAACGAAATGAAACTCAAATATGTACACAAAGTTTCAATGTGGACGTCGGAATGGTTTGAAGAAGAAGAAGAAGCGGCAGGGACTCCTGCTCCTTCTCCTGATCCTGCTCCTCAGTGGTTGCAACAATGGGTGGCTGGGTGATTTGGTGGGTGTCCTCAGCTGGGTAGCTGTGTGTGCAAATCCAGCACAGAGATTAGAACATTTTCAGCGGCAACATCACAGAGAATTATGTGGCTCACAGTGGGTGGTTTAAGCGGGGGGCGTGGCGCCTTTTGCTCCCACACACACTGATACCGAAACTGGCACTGTCTCGCCTGCTCGTTCTTGCTTTTGGTGGTGGTTTCACTTGTAACCACATCTCCCCAACTGCCGCATTTGTATACATTTAATACTTTAGTCCGACTCAACAACAAAAACAACAAGAGCGCCAGCAACAGGAGGAGTGTGTGTGTGTGTGTGTGTGTGTATGTGGAGGAGGAATCACTTCTTCGACGGCACGCTTGAGCTAATTTAATCGCTGCAAATTGCTCGACAATCTGCCCGGCATTAGAGCCGCTCCACACACGTAGAATCCAACAGGCCGCCGCGAGCACCCCAACGGAGCAGCCGAGATTCGGATACGGATACGGATATGGATATGGAATTATGGATGAAAATTGGGGTGGAGCTGGGTGGCTGCTGGTGTGATTTAGATTGCATTGCCATGGACACCAAAAACGAGCTAGTGCTCTTCAATCTGTTGACTGCAAGCGGACGATAAGTTTGTCAAAAATAGCAGGCTCTTTTCCGGTTCCGGAACATAAAAATGTTTAATCAAATTAATAAAATCTATAAATCATGTATTATTGCGAGTTAGCAATACCTTGTTCAATACGCAATGGCACTTAAAAGTGGAAAATATAGAAAATGAAATGTGATAAGCTTGCACAACCATACAAGTCTGACACTCTCCCAATTATGGCTCGGGTCTGTCACAAAATCACCGCCCACGTGGACAACGTGGACAATTGAAATTCAATGAGCCGCCCCCAATGATGAAACTGCAAACTGCCAACTACAAACGAGAGTTGCCAAAATAGCTGGACAAAAGTGCACTTAATTGGTGGCCCAACTACCAACAACTACTGTGTGTGGGATGGAAATCCAATATGGATGGAACTGGGCTGCGTGGGAGGTTTGTTTTTGGCAAAAAGAATCCATCTATAAATATCTATCATCTATGGCTTGAAATGTCATGAAATTCCTTTCGTTTTAAAGCCAAATCTTCAATATTTTACGAATCTACCCTAACCGGATGTTAACGATTAATGATTTCTTGTTGAAAATGACAGTAGAATGGCTTAATGGATGACTTTGAGTATCTTATAGGATTTGGTCGATGCACGAAATCAATTAACTTTTTTTCAGATATTAAGTTGCAGATGTAGCTGTTTTATTGGCAAACAATCAAAGTGTTAATTGCAAAAGTAACTGAACGTAGTCGTTAATTTTGTCAATTGCTTGTGGACATATATTTTTCCAATAGTGACAGGTACTGAAATCGTTTAAGAATTTCTTCAAAATAACCATCAACAACGTCTTGCAACGTTGCAGCATCTTGTAACTTAAAAACAAAATATTCAACCGCATAACTACTTTTGAGAAAACAAGTTTCTTTTATAGTTGATGTTGGCCGACTTCTCGTGCGTTTTTGTGGCCAACACACGCACTTTTAAAGACCGCTCGATGGCAGACATTGCTGCCGACACACTTTCATTTTTGCCAGGCCTGGATAATTTACATTGACGGCGAGTCAAGCGGTTCCATTGGTTGTTTCTCAGCCGAGTTCAACGAGCTGCACTTCACATCATTTTCATTTTTATTTTCAGTTTTTTGTGAGCCCCAGTTCAGTGTTATGTAACTGACGGGCCGACTGGGGCGACGAGATTGCTGCCGACTCACTTCTGTTTGTTGGCTGTGGGCTCTCTGTGGGTTCCTGATGTGTTACTTTTGGGCCTGGCCAAGCCCCGTATCTGTAGATGGGAGTACTACACACAAAAGCTTGTCAACCGGTTTCCCCACATTACACCATTCCCAGTGCCCCTTATTTTTGGCAGTACCTCGTCGCGGTCGCAGTTGCGGCCAGATATGAATGATTTAGTTTGTTTGCGGTTCATTGGCCCCTTCTAACGCCTTATCGCGATATTTTGCATAATGCGAAGAGTAATTTTTGGCAATAAATAAGAGTTTCCTGCTCGCCGACAGTTGGCTGAATTTATAAGCGGGTTTCAAGAATGCCAAATGAATCGAACCGAATGTTTCGGCCTAGTACGCCTAGGCCGAGGCGAAGGTCATTAGTCAGTTAGATAAGGGCCAAGACCAGAAACAGAAATTAGTTTCTGGGCTTAAAGCACAACCTGGTAGTACCTCCACAATGGGCCACAAACATCTCCACTTCTCAGGTTTATTCTGCTCCAGTTTTTCTGGCCAAACTTCATTCCCACAGGGCAGACAATTATTTATTTAAATTGGCTGGACATGGGCAGCTTGGGTTTCTTATAATGTCTATATTTTCATCCAATGGCCAATTGCGTGACCAGCTGGAACTTGGTTCACTGAACTCAGTTAAAATTGCGTCATTGGCCAGTAAGCTCGCCCCTCGTTGGCCGGCTAATTATGGCAATTAAGAAGTCATAGCCAAAGTTGGATGATAATATGCAAAACAATGGGAATGCTTTGATTTAAAGTCCCCCATCTGCATAAATTATACACCCGATCATAGATGACGTGATGGCGGTATAGAGATGTTTGGTTTAAAGGCCTAAAAATGCTATCTTTTTTAATGGGAGCCCAAAGAAATTTATTATCTGGTCTGTGACGATTTTTGTCCTAAATTCTGCAAGCGTGGAATCTATCATAGATGCTGAGAGTTAAGTATCTGGAACTGTGACAATTGCTCGACCGATTTGTTGTGCACTAAAAAACTCATATTTTTTCTTTATTTCTTGAAACAAAAATAGGGCTATTTGAGTGCCAAAACTTTATCATAGCCGGAAGTGAATTGCACGATGAGGCATATTATTCCCAAGAAAAAAATTCCCATTAGAAACAGTTTAGAGCTTATTTCTCACAATTCCCAGAGATTTTATTTTTTTTTTTAGAAATCTTATCCCACAATCAGCTTGTCTGGGTCTAGCTAGGTACTTAGTTAGTTAAGATTTGAAAGATTTATGTTGATGGAAATTAATTAAAGAGCCCGGTGAGCGGTGCTAATAGTTTTTACAAGCATTTTTTCGCCTTTAAGCTCCGTAAGTATCTCAAAGATACAAAAATGACGCATCACATTAAGGTTTTTTTGCAGGTAAAGTCATTAAAAATACATCATACCCCAGACATTTGATCATTTTCTTTATTTTCAATAGTATTATTGAGTTCGCACTCGTTGAAATCTCAATAGATATTGGGCAACCTCTAGGGTTTTGAAAAGGAGTGCTTGAATTAATTGAGCTTTGTTGGGCTATTGCTTAAGGCCAGATTCGTCAAAGTTGTGGCATTCATTGAGCTATCTGTCGGATATTCAAACCACAAGATACTCTCGAAGGTATACCAAGCGAAATAATTGCTGGAAGTATTTTATTTCTTGAGAAAAGCAATCTTATAGAAACTATAATCAACAGGAAGGATGGACCTCCTACCTTGACATCCTGTACAGTTGAGTAGAACTGTCGCAGCGACGAGAACGGCAAACTGCATCCATGTGAGTAGTAATCCGTTTGCAGTTTGTGTCCTTCCTTTGATTGCTGTTGTTGTTGTTGTCGGAGATGCTTCTGGGGCTTCGACTTGACCCTGACGACGCGATTCCCTCGCGCTGGTTTCCCTGACCAACCTGCTCGCTTTCCTCCACATTTTCGGCTGTGCCATTAAAACAAAAGGCGAATCAAAGCAAAATAAATTTGTCTCAGCTCCTTGGTCCTCCTCCTCCGGTCGATTTATTTATTCCCCTTTTTTTTAATTTTTATTTGTTTCTTAGGTTTTTGGGGGTTTCCTGGGGACCTGCGCTTGCGTGCGTGGGTGCCAGGGGGACAGGTGCTGCGGGCGGGGGCGGATCTGGTGCTACTGCTCAGGTGGGCTGGCGGTTGCTGACATTCAGAATCTGACTTCAATTAAAATGCTTTGCTTTGTTTTGGATTCTTTCGGTTCGTTTGGTGGGATTTCGAAAATGATTGTGTTTCTGCCCAAATCTTGGTGGCAAAATCTAATCCAGAATAATTGTTGTTGTTGTTGAAAACGAGGATATTTCGAGGTCCTTAGACTCCTCTATGTACACACAAGCTCCTGCATTAGTGGCCTCCAATATGTACATACATATATGTATCTAAACGTATTTCAATTTCGTCGTATTAAATTGAAAATTAACTTTTTTAAAACTCCTTTATTGATATTTTATTTCGTAAAATTTAAATTATAAATTTTATGCTTAGCTCACTTATAAATTTCTTTTAGAAATTTCTATAATTATTCCACAGTTTTCACATTAGCATTCATTACAGTTGGTTGAAACTCTATTTACTTTCAGTAAATATTGTTTTGATGGAAATTTTTCAACGAAACTATTTAAAAATAAACGAAAAAAGTTATATTTTGGGCTAGGCCCATTTTATTTTTACGGGTTTTTAGTTCGCGCACTCAATTTGATATTGTTTCTATAACAAATATTCAAAAATTAAGTTCCAAAAGAAGATTTATCCTATTTATTGTATCCGGGTTTGTAGCTATTCATATAATATTGTTGAAAATCCGATTTTGTGCAAATTTTTTTCATCTGGTGGATTTTTCAGCGCCAAATAAATGTGGAGGAAGGTTGTGCGGGAAAAGCGTTACGTCGGTGCGACAGTTTCGGGAATTGGCGGCGGAGTGTGCCTGCCGCAAGCGTGCGCCAGAGCGCACCAAGTAAATACCAGATAGTTTCTGGTATTCCAAATACTACCACACCTGAAAAATATAAAATGTTAGTGGCGGGTTTGTATCTACATATTTAAAAATTAATAATATATCTTAAGTCTTATCTTAATATATCGTAATATCTTAAGTTCTTTTTTATTTACACCACCTAACTTATGTAAACCAAAGGTTACCGCATTTTAAATGTTATCGGTTATCGATTCATTCTGTTCCTTTAATGTGTTTTAACTCCCATTATATTCACATTTTTGTGGTCTGAAACGTTTACCGGTTCGGAAATCAATTTATTTAATCCCAATTGCGGTTTGGTTTCTTGTTTTAACGATTTTTGAAAATAAAAATACTAAAAAATATCGGCAGCGCTTCCGTTCGATTCCGGTAGGTGGCGTCCCCAAGAATATACCCCAAATTCAAAATTTTCATGGCATGCGTTTATCAGAAGCTTTAGCTTTTTTATTGTCTTTTCATAAATTGTATTAATAAGTGTGCATAAATGCTACAAATTCAAGAAAAGATAAGTGTAATAACCTGGAATACGTCAATGCATTTTATTAAATTTACGTGAACGAAATATGTATTATAAACGGGTAAGCCGCTTTTTCCAAAGAATTTTAGAATTCCAAGAAATTCCAACAATTTGCCGGCTAGGTGGCGCTCTGTGGAAAACGTTACTTTTTCAAAAATTAGCCAGCTTTAATGCCAAATCCAAAGTGCTTGCCAAGTTTTTGGGGATTATTTTGTTGCCTTGTTATTATGGCAACCGCAGAGCTCACAAAAGCATGACAGATTCTAGGAAAAACAAGCCTTGCAAAATATTTCATGCTCATCTGCATGAAAAACTCAACAAAAAGTGTGGGAGGGTGTTTTTGTGCGGTTTTCTCTTGCCAACTTTACACATTTGCATTTGCGGTGTACTTTTTGATTTAATGCCGCAAAATAATCCTTTTAGTTCCTGTTTGTTGATACTCTTTGTAAAATAAAAGAATATATGTATGTACATATGTTTTTCTCATTAATAGTTTTTATAGTATTTCGTTCATAAACATACCAGTAAGAAACTAATAGTCTCTTACCTAAATGTATAGATAAATAAGAGCCCCAATTATGGGCAAAGGTCGTGTTTAGAGCAGAGGAGAGGTTATTTGGTGGCATGTCAGACTTCCGGTGAAGACAATGGGGAAAATTTTACTACATGCAAGCGCGTAAACACTGCAAGTCTCTTCTACGAAGTCATTTTGTAGAAAAGGGATGAGGTGGTGGAGCTAAAACTGCAAAGGGAGGACGAATTCCTGCGCATGTGCCACACGAAACCAGCGAACTCATGTAAGGATACGGCAGACTCAACATGCATACAAATTCAATATGCCTTCAAACTCATTTCACCAGTGAAGTAGAAAGTTATAATTATAAAGACATTTATAATTGATATCGCCTTTTTATTGGGACATTCATTTCCATCATAATTTAAAACTCGCGCCTTTTTTCGCTCGAAATGTAAAGTTTGAATTTTCGAAGTCGAATTTTGTGCTGCCACACCATCAAACTACTGTATTTCCCATTGGAAATTCCCATCCTGTCAAATTCCCATTCTGGTTTTACAGTTTTGTCTGTGTTTTTTTTCGACGGCCGACGTGTTTATCCCGGCCTGGAATTCAATTTATTTTCGCGATTTCGGTTTCTCGTTATTGCAAAATAAAATGTTAGCAAGGATTCAAACCTCAGGGGTCAGTGTTGAAAAAGGACCTTTAGTGGTGGAAAGCGCCGAGGGAGTGTGCCACAGAAGTGAATCGACTTCTCGATAGAATTCGGGGATTTCCAAACGGTTGTCTGGTAACACTGTTTTATATTCAGCTAACGTAAAAGTTTCTATAGAATATTTACATTTACAAAATTATTTGTAACGGATAGTGAATCGACTAAAAAAAAAGCGTAGTATAACGGACAATGCACTAATGTAAAGGCCCAGTGGCAGTGTAACTTTTGGCGTGTTCCCCGCGTGGAACTGCATTTTTATTTCTTTCGTTTCCTCAGTTTTGTGTGTGCGCTTGTATGTGAGAAAAAAAGAGTGAGAGCGGCGAGGAGTAAAGCGGTAAGTACTTGTAGCTAGACAGGGATAGAGAGATAGAGCAAAAACCGAAAAGCAAAAAGGAAACGCCAAAAAAACAACACCAACGCCTTTCCTTTCCTTTGCAGGAAAAGTTTCAAAGGAAAACTCACTTCTCAGTCTGAAAAACTATATGTGTAGATATAGGCAAAAAAAAAAAATTGAAAACATGATAGGCTGTGAGTTTAGCTTCGAATTCTGATTCCGAGTGTAAGCCGAGTCCGGGGGACTCGATTCCAATTTCTGGCAGGGGCTGGGACAGGAAGGAAGGAAGATATCATAGCAGGCGCTGGTCGGGTAGTCTGTATAAAATTGTAATTTTATGTAAATGCAAAATTATAGGAAACCGTATTATCTTTTCTCTTTATTATAGAAAAAAAAATTACCGTGAATTTTTAGCACTAGCCCGTACGTTGTTTTCTATATTTTTGTACGTATGTACGTGTACGTGCCCGTCGTCCGTCTGCACAAATGTGGATGTGGATGTGCATCGTAGAACTCGCGTATTTTTATACATGGAATATCTGAAAATTTCGGATAGAGCTAACCGCGAAACCCACGAAGAAGAAGATACCACGGCACCGGACCACGGACCATAAGCGTTAAGAAGGGACGACTAAGGAGGACTAGGAGAGGGTATCGTAGTAGGGCTGATTATATCAAGCCTCCCAATCACACGCCCACAAATCATACGGATCGCAGGGACAACCGTCCACTACCCACCAGGTGGGTAGCTCTACGGAGATCCAATTGGAAGACCGACCGACCGACCACCCAAACACTGACGAATTTGAAAGAGGAATCTTCTGGAAAGGAAGTCTGAATCGGGGTCTGAAGCACAGGAAGCGGTAAGCCATCAAACGAGTACCACCACTCGCAACATGCGCATCTGATTAAAAATCTCTTTTTTCTTGTGTGGATCATTATTTGCATTAGTTATTGTTGCTGCTTTAGTTTAAATTACTCAAATACACTCAACACACTCACTCATGCACGGATACACTTGCACTCCATACGCCTCACCACATCTCCCATTGTCAGCGAATTCCAATCCGGCCGCCAGCCGCCAAGAGATCCGATCCCAATTAGAGCCGAAGCAGCTCTCACCCACACAGAGGCTCCAACTGGTTTTGTTTACAAACAAATAAGAAACAAGTGAGCATTTCTGGCCGATAAGTTTTCGTTTTCCTCGCCAGCGAGTGAAAAGGCATGCAATGCAACGCGGTTGCACTTCCAGCCTCTTCTTATGTTTGACGGAAACTGGTTTTCCCTGCTGAGAAGGTGCTTGGCCTCAAATAGCAGCCGACTTTATTTTCTAGGCCAGCGAAGAGCATAATACAGTGGAAGCTGGTCAGGCATTTCTAGATAAGATACTTCAAATATAATACGTAAAAAATGGAATAGTTTTAAATATAGAAAGTTATAAGGAATTATTATATAATTAGTACTATTTCTTAAGCAAACAAATGGAAAGTGTAAAGTATTTAACTAGAAAGAGCAATATCTGTAATAGTACTTTATTTCAAAAGAAATGCCCTCCATTTTGCGACTCTACTCTGAGCGAATGCCAAACAGGTTGAGGTCTCAGGCCAACATCACCTCCCACGCCTCATGGCGGCTGGCTCTTTGTTTGCTGCCCAGAAACTGACTAATAGCGCCACCTGTTGTGTGTCATCAGCCGGGGCGAAGTGGCTTTGTTAGCCACTTTCCAACCTATTTAGACCATTGATAAAATCGACGATAAGGTGCTGGGTCGGGCCATCTTCGAATTTAGTTTGCTGGCAAGTGACATCATACTTGCCACATTCCACTTGAGGAGCTCAATTAAATATTAAAAAGTACAAAGTGAGAGGGACGACTGGGAGGAGGGAGGGAGTGCATCTGTATCTGTATCTTAGTAAGGTTAGTCATGTTAGTTACTCGATTTGCATGCCGCTTTTTTGGGTTGCTTTTCTTACTCACACACATCTTGACTCATGCCGCCTGTATCCGCATCACATCCGTAGTTTGCTTCAAACTTTAATACGCCAAGCATTCCGCACATCATCAGCATCACCATACCCATTTTTCACTTCCATTTCCATCTTACTAACATTACAATTTGTACATCTGTTTTGTTCCGGCCTCGCGCGAATTCTTTATCCTACCGTGTGTGCGATTGCGATTGTGTGTGTGCGTGTGTGCGGTTGTGTGCTTTCTCTGCGATCTGTTTAGATCAACCGAAGGTCCTCCTATGTTCCTGCAAACGGGAGGGGGTGGGAAGGGAACCAGGCAACAGTCGACACACCAGCAAAACCACAACCACCAAGCCCCACACCACCAGACGGCGCACTCGCACCACCACCACCTCCAGCAGCAGCAGTCAGTCCAGCAGCAGCAGCAGCAACAGCAGCAGCCGCAACAAACGCGAACCAACCTATTGCAGCAGCAGCAGGAACAGCAGCAGCAGCAGCAGGCGGCCCACGCCCTGTTCGTCCCGAATCACACCAGTCTTCACCACCACCAGCAACAGCAGTTGCTCCAACAGCACCACCAGCAACAGGCGCAACAGCAGGCACAACAGCACCAGCAACAGCTCCACCAGCAGCTCCAACAGCAGCAACAACAACAGGTCCAGCAACAACAGCAACAGCAGGTGCAGGCGCAACCACACCCACAGTCGGTCATATTCTATCCACCGCCTACCTACACTAGTCACTCGGCTGCGGCAGCCAATAGCAATGCCGGCGGCGGCGGCGCTGCCCTCCAACTGAGCGCCGCCGCCAGCACTAGTTCTCTAGGACATCCACATAGCGGTGCCGGTGGCGCAGGCGGTCATCACCATGGAGGTAGTGTTGCAACCACAACCGGCGCCAACCTAACGCGCGCCCTAAGCAACCCGACGCTGCCACCCCACTTTCCGCAGACAGCTGGTCTGGCTGCAGGCGCTGCTCCCGGGGCTGCTTACATCTCGACCACTTACTTACCCTTCAACCCGACCAGTCAGCTGATGGGCATGCAACCGACGGTGGCGTATGCGCCCAACGGAGCCGCTGGAGCTCCAACAACGTTCTATGCAGCGGCAGCCCAGCCGCCGCCCCAGCAGAAGCAGCTGCAATCCAATAGCCAGCAGCCCGGAGGACCGCCTGGTGGGGCAGCGGCAGCAGGCCAGCCGCCTATCACTTACTTCGTTGGGACGCCACCCGCCAATGCGGGCAGTGTGGGCAACAATGTGGCTACCGGGGGAACCTCAGTGCGCGGCAATATGCGGGGTGGCCAGAGGGCGACTGCCACGCCCCAGCACATCAGCACGCCACAGAACTTCTTTGCCACGTACGCCACCATGGCGCCAGCCAATGCACCGCGTCCCGCTCCAACAGCGGTGGCGCCAATGATTAATTCGCGCAACGGACCACTTAACGGACCGGCCACCTTCCATCTGCAACCGAACTTTATGCCTGGACTGACTCTGGGATCGCCGGCCGGTATGGCTGCGGCGCCCATGCTGGCTCCGGCCGGAATGACCGCCCCACCACCACAGCCGCCCGGCGGACTTCACACTTATGCCCAGCACCTGCAGAACACCAGTGCCACGGCCCTGGCCAGCGTTCAGAATGTGGCTGGTGTGCAGGCTGTGCCAACCGGATTTTCAACCACATCGCTGACAAACGCACCAGTGGGCGGTGCTCCGCAAATGGGAGCCGGCTGCGACAAGGTGCGCCGACATGCCATTCCCATCATCCACCCGGACACAAAGGAGAACGTGCTAGACCCCAAGAGCTCGGTCTT
This sequence comes from Drosophila atripex, assembly GCA_035045925.1. Lineage (NCBI taxonomy): Eukaryota > Metazoa > Arthropoda > Insecta > Diptera > Drosophilidae > Drosophila > Drosophila atripex. Next base: position 12,696,944 of record JAWNOP010000069.1, on the reverse strand, counting down.
CATCAAGAAGGACTCCAACTCGACACTGATACCCAGCACAGGCCTGGACTCGGATAGTAACAGCACCCTGTGCCTCTACCAGGCGCCAGTTCTAATAGACTCCACCTCGGCCTCGTCCCTGCTGTCGGGGGCCCTGGTGGACCAGCAGATGCAGACACTAGCCGCGAAGGCACCCGAGGTGCCACTCTCCCAGCCAGCTTCCGCAGAGAAGCTGCCTGGCATACTATTTGGCAGCGATGCGGCCGCTGACCCAGATGACGGATCTGCTACCCCGGTCATCCCCACCACAGACAAGGATCAGATCAGTGTTATTGTTAAGGACATATTGGCCCACTCGGGCAACACAGAAGAACACCTTAGCTTTTGGCAGTACAGCGATGGTAAGTTAATCGGGGGAACTAATTCCAATCCTTTATCAGTCCTTTATCTATTACTGTACATGTCTGTAAAAATAGTTCTTAAATTAAATACAATTTAATATAAATATTTAGTATAAAAAAAATCATAATTTTAAATGTCAACGAACGAACGTATGTCACTTGAACAGGAATCCCAGTAACCTGTCACTTGATTTTTTGAAATTATTTCCCGCCTGTTGAAAACATAAGTTAATACAATTGTTTTCGGTGAATTTTTAAAATTATTTTGTGAAATAAAATTGTTGCAAACCATTGTTTAGATCATTTAAGACTCGACCACAAACCCAGATAGTACGGGTATGTTACAAGTTTGGCATGCCGACTTCCTCCCCCCAATGACCTTTGAACTGCCCATATCTAACAGATCCTCTTGCAGTGGACAATGCCACCGACAGCCACGTTAGCCTGCCATTGGTACACAAGGAGTTGAACTTGCCGGAAGCTACTGACGCGGGACCGCAGCCCGTTTTATTCCAAGAAGCACCCAAGAAACAGCGCCCCAAATCCGCAAACAAGCAAAGTGAGTCGTCGACATGAATTAGAAAGTTAGAAACAGTGATTAGTATTTGCTTTTGTAAACAGGTACCGCCACACCCACATCCATAGCGAATGACGTTGCTGAGGCTGCGGCCAGTGGCTGCTCGGGCATCTCAATCCTACCAAGAAGCCAGCCGATGCTGACTCCATCGCCAGTTTCGTCGCCAGCTCCGCGTCCCGCCACACAGAAGCCAACCAAGTCGATAGCAACGACTGCGGTTCCGGCGCCAGCGGGTTCGCCCAGCCGGAAGACATCCACAACAACAAGTTCGGGCGCCTCCTCGTCGGCCGCCTCCACACCAACCCATCAGCCAAGAACACAGCAGCAGCAACACCAACAGCAGCAGCCAGCAAAGCAACAACAACAGGTGTCAGGAGCTATTGGGCAAGCATCAGGGCCGGGACGAGCCTTCACAGCTGCATCACCAGCACCACCGGCTCGTATCTCGGCTGCAGTTAACCTACTGGCCGGCACTGCCATACCGGCAAACACTACCAACAATTCAAACAACACGAATCCGAACAACACGGGCAACAAGAAGCAACGCAAGGCCCAGAAACGGGCCAAGGAGCTTGAAAAGAAGAAACAGAAATCCTCCATAACCAACACCGCTGGCAACCAAAATCAAAACAACAATGGCAAGGGAAACGGCAGTGTGAGCCCGCCCGAGAACAATGCCAACACAAACAACAACAGTGCTCCAAATACAACACAGAATGCAACGGTGACAGGAAAAACGGCAGCATCAGATGCTGTGCCCGAAGCAACAACCAAACAAGTTACGACGCAACCGACGACTGATAAGCTTAGTGCATCTAGTAATAATCCTAGCGTAAGTTCTAGTCTAAGAGACAACCAAACACCGCAACCACAACCCCTGCCCAACTCGAAGGAGCAGATGACATGCATCAACAACAACAATGATGAGGACATCATTGACGAGGCGGATGCAGAGAGTGACGCAGAATGTGAGTAACTATAAATAGTTTCCAAGCCAAGACAGATAACTAAATAATTAATATTCCTGTTTTCTTTTCCTTCACAGCGGATAGCAAGGAGGACAGCATGTCACACAATCCGGAAAGCAAGACGGAGAAGCACATGGCAACAGACGAGATTGTAGCGAAATTTTTACAAAAGGAAAGCGCCAATACAACCGCGACTTTCTCGGAATCTCAGCTGCAGTTCCTTAACAGCAGCAGTTCTGTTTGCGAAGAGGATGACCCGATTCCTTCAACCAAACCTTCGACTGTTAGTGTAGCCCTGAGCGAAGATAACACGTTGGGCGAGCTCAAGTTTGGAGATTTTAGCGAGGAGACCCGCCACGACACCGGTTTCATTTGCAGCTCAACATGGTCCAGTTCCACCCTTAGCAAGGCTGCCGAAGATGCATCATCTCTGAGCAGCAAGAGCACAGATAATGTGGACTGTGTTCCCCCAATCAAGGCACCGATTGTGGCCGAAAAGAGTGCTGGAAGCAAAAAAGGCTCGCCCCTCCATCAGGTAGCCAGCAAAGGATCAGGCTGTGGGTCACCAAAACCGAAGCAGCAACCAAAAACCAAGTCGAAGAGCCCCAGCCCAACTCCCAAACCAAATCCTGAGAGGAACTATCGTTATAGCATCGAAAAGCTGCGCGAGTTATCCAAGCTGAGCGACTCCCGCAAGCCGCCGATGGTGCCGTGTCAGAAGGGGGATTGCATTTCGCAGCTGTTTGTCTCCCGACAGCAACAGCAGCAGCATCACGGACACGGCCAGCATATACAACAGTACCAGCACATGAACTTTAACGAATCGCTGGACTATGTGCCGGGCAAGCGTGGCCGCGGGCATGGTCCCAACAAGAAGCATCACGACGGACACCAGCAGATGGGCAGCTCGGGCGGTATGGGCAACATGGGTGGAGGTGGTGGCGGTAGTGGAGGCAGCGGCGGTGGCCTATCCAACTCCAATCAACGCCACATGGACATCATTCGTGTGCAGTTGTCCCTGAAGGAGGAAATTAAGTTATCCGAGTGCGAGAATGCCTGGCAGCCAGAGACTCTACGTCGGATGTCCATGGCCACAGGACAGGACGACGACAATGATGTCGAGGGCGTGATTAAGAAAGTGCGCGGCATACTGAACAAGCTCACTCCCGACAACTTTGAGGTTCTCCTTAAAGAGATGTCCAGCATCAAGATGGACAATGAAGCAAAAATGACAAATGTGAGTTAAAAATTAGAAAATATGATTTGTGATTTATGAATTATGATTGTTTACTTAATAATCTTAAATTCAAATTCCTTTCCAGGTCATGTTGTTGATATTTGAGAAGACCATTAGTGAGCCGAACTTCGCACCAACCTACGCCCGCTTTTGCAAGGTTCTCTTCCACGAGATCAAGGCCGAAAACAAGTCCCTGTTCACGAGTTCGCTAATAACTCGGATCCAGCATGAGTTTGAGTCAAATGTGAATGATGCGAACGCAAAGGCCAAGAAGCTGCAGCCGACAATGGACCGCATTAACCAGTGCAGCGATCCAGCGAAGAAGGCAGAGCTGCGATCGGAAATGGAGGACCTGGAGTACCAATTCCGTCGCCGAGCCTGGGGTACTGTGCGATTCATAGGCGAGCTATTCAAGCTTCAATCGCTGACCAGCGACCGGGTGCTCAATTGTGTTGAGTCACTGCTGGAGCACGGCTGCGAGGAGAAGCTGGAGTACATGTGCAAGCTGCTGACCACCGTTGGCCATTTGCTGGAGGCCGCTCTTCCGGAGCAATACCTACTTAGGGATCGGATTGAGAAGATCTTCCGCCGCATTCAGGATATTGTAAACAGATCTCGTGGAACATCACACCGCCAACAAGCGCACATCAAGATCAGTAGTCGCGTCCGGTTCATGATGCAAGACGTTCTCGATTTACGATTGCGCAACTGGGATCAGCCGGCAGGAGGGAATCAGTCGCAGGGTGGCCGGAACCAGCGGCACAAGCAGCACGACGATTCCAAGGACCAGCAGCATCACAGTTCCGGCGGGAATCGCGGAGTAAACCAACACCAGCAACAAATGCATCATCAGTCACAGCAGAAGCATCACCACCATAACCAGCAGCACCATCACGGTCAGCAGCACGGTGAAGACAGGGGTGGCGGTGGCGGCAACTACTTCATGCAGAAGATGCCCAAACAGCAGCAGCACGAAAACCAAACGCTCAGCATCGATCCCAGCAAGCTGCGCTTCAGCAGCAGTAGCCTCTCCAGCGAAGACACGCCCGCCAAGCTGGGCAACTCCTCGAATTATCAGTGGCGCAACGCAGGTAACCGGCCGGTGGGCAGCACCCCCGCCAACAATCCGCCGCCACCTACATCACTGCTCAAGCGCCTACCCACTCCGGGTCAGAACTTTAGCTACTCGCCGTACCAGCAGCCTTCTTCCTCCTTAGGCGCATCCCAACCACCTGCCAGTGGTGGTAACAGGAGTCACGCGGGTGAACAGCAGAACTCCTCGGACAGCGGCTTCGATACCAAGCAATGCCAGGAGCTCATCACCAAGCTGGTAGAGGAGGCTTTGAATACGCGAGATTGGCAAGCGGAAGTGCTTCCCATCTGGCGTTCGCACAACGGGAAACAGCAGACGAAAGCATTGCATTACTTGCTGATGGACTACCTTCATCGGTCGACAGTGAAGCGGCAGCAGAGGCAGGCATGCGCCACTGTATTCTCCTACTTGATGAGCAAGGACGCCGTGGACAAGGCAACATTCGGACAGGCATACACACGGTTCGGCGAGGACTTTCCAGATTTGTTAGTGGACGTACCCAATGGATGGGGGTATGTGTTCGAGTTTTTGGGACCTTTGCTGCACTCTGGCAGGCTGAGTCTCAAGGACGTTTGGCAGCGGCGCTGGTTGGAGAATTCTTCATTTACGGAGCGCTTTGTGTTTGCCTTTGTGAACTATTTTGTCCAGGAGTTCGGTGCCGCCTACGCCCGCAAGCTGTGGCACAACGAGTACAAGTTGGACCGCGGTCAGATGTTCTGGAGTGACGGACGCAAGTATCGGGACTTTGTGCAGGCGCATAGTTTTTACTTTCTAGACAACGGACCCGCACAGCAACAACAAAGCCAGGGAAAATTAAAGGGCCCCACAGCCTTCCGTTCTCCGGTGGAACATGTGGAGCGAATTCGATACCTACTGGGTCTGTCCTGCGACATGGCCATCGACTACATCAACACAAACGTGGCCATCAACGCCAATTTTGTACGGCAGCTCACGAAATTTCTATGCTGTGATTTTGCGCTAACTGTGATGACTAACACCCACAATAAGAAACAGCCGCTGCAGCTCAACACGGAGAGTTTTCGCAGCCGGTGCACACCGCTGTTGCGTCTTTGCATCGACGCCCAAGAGGCGCTGGAGATCGCGTGCATTGACGAGGCGGTGGACTCGCTACAGCAGCACTTTATGGCGGAGTTCGAGGACGAGATGGCCGCTGGCGAGACCATCTGTAATACGTTCAGTGTGCTCTATGACAGCGAAGTGATACCCAAGGAGTCGTTCGACAAGTGGTATAAGCTGGAGATCGAGCACTCGTCCGCCTACCGTCGTCCGTTTATCGACAAACTTCGTGGCTTCATCGAGGAAATGTAGATGAAAGACGACGTTCATACACAACAAAAACGACATAAAAAATAAGGCAAAACCAAACGAGGAGAAACAAGAGTATAAAAAAAGTATAAATTAAACCAAACTTTTCAACTACACCACAACGAAGCAAAAAGTAACAGCTTAAGCGTGTAGGAACACATCGTTTGGAACACATCCTCAGACCAGGCGCGGTCGTAAGGGTCAAGTGGACATAATTACGCAAACGATCTGTCTAAAATTTTGCTTGTGCATCGTGTTATCCGTGCACCATCCTACAGACGTCGATACACACACACACATCATACACACACACCCATTGTTTGTTGTGCGGTGAATTTGATGATATGTCAAGACGAAAATTCCTTGTTTTTTCCACACAGATTTCTTATGCAAGCCGAACCTTCAAGTCATCAAGACACACCAATCATTTCATTTGTATCACAACACGTTCCTTACGAGAAAGAAAAATAATTCCCTTTCGATGACTTGGTCATGTTTCAACACAGACAACAAATATTTACACTTAATCGTATCAAATGAATAAATATTACAAAAAAACTATAATGAATATTGCAAAAAAAAAAAACACAAAAAAAAAAGATAATTCAATGGAATCTCTGATGACAAAGTATTTTCGAGGAATCAGTCTAAGCATTACCCAATAATACAGGGTATACAGCGCATATTGATGTATAATTACAAATAGAATATTCATTTTCGTAAACTACAGTATTTCGTTAATCATTTAAATAAATGCGGACATCATTTATAGGCCTAGCTTGGTAGCTTAGCGTACTTTTCTAGACTTTAAAGGAATTTTTGTTTATTTTACCTTTCAGTACAAAGCTTTGTAAATTCAAATTACGTTTTGTTTTTTTTTTTGTGAGTTATGAACTATATCCAATTATAATTTATGTATCTTCGATTTCAAATGTAAAAGGCTCAAAAAATAGACAAAAATATCCCCACTTCCTAACAGATCTGTATTTCAAATCTCAATTCCGCTTTCTATTGTGCGATTCGGAATATTCACTTATATATTAAAACAAATATATATATATAAAAATTATAACAATAATTTATGGAAAAAATATACGTACGTATACTTAACAAAAATGAATGTAAATTATAAAATTCGTAAAGACATGTAAAGTATTTAGCACACAAAGCATGATTATCCAAAGATAAATCTTAAAATTAGCTGTAAAAAGGAAAGAAAAAAAATACACTAATATTAATTTCGAAAATATATAAAAACACCCATTTACTATATAGTTATTTAAACCAAATTTAAAAAAAAAAGCAACATAAAATTATATATATAACAATTCAAGCATAAAAGCATTACATTACGTCATAACGAAGAAAAAGCAAAAACAAAGAGCTCTAAGCCGCCTTTAATTAGTTATTTTTATAAAATTGAATGAAAACTTAAATCGATAAAAAGAAAAACTCAATTTCAAAAATTTATATATAAAATATTTGAAGCAAGGCAACAAGAAACAAGTTTAGCGAAAAATTCGTTTTACTAAACTCGACAATTTTTGTGTATAAACTTTAGGTTTTTTTTATTTTACACTACAAGTGGATAACATGAATATGATTTACGGCAAAAGCAAATGAAAATTGTATGCCCCAGTAATTAGCAAAAAACAAAAAAAAATTAAGAAAAGAAAACAAGCAAGCGAGCGATATGGTTAAATTAAAATAGGTAAGAATTGACGAAAACATAAAAACCACGAAAGAAGGAAGTAATTAAGACACTTCTGCACTAACCAGAAAATAATTCTAAAGCCAAGCTAAAAAATGTATAAGCTAAATGGCTATTTAACTAGTTTCATAGCATATTCGGCAGGCATTCCAAATGCTTTCGGCCAACTTTTGGGATTAATTTCAACCAGATACAGATACCGAGTGAATAATGAACTGGTATCCTGAATTTCTATGAGCCGAAGCAGGAGATTGAACCAGAATTTCCCAGTGAATTTCCTTAGAGAAATTGAAAAATAGAACCCAGCAGAACAGGGCGAGCAGATAACGGGGAAGGATATGCGGAGAGCATATGCTTCCAAGGAAATCAAGAAGAAATTGTAAACAGCTAATAATAAAAACGAAAAGTAAAACTGCAAGGCGTTTTAATGTGGGTCCAGTATGGCATTTCATTTTCATAGGCATGCGGCACATCTTCATTCCTCCACATTCAAGAATTTATCCTTAAAAACACACACACACGCAAGCAAAAAAAAAAAACAGCATCCTTACACGCACACACACACACACACAAAACATCTCATCATTTGGTGATGGCAGAAAATAAAAGTACCATTTGTTGCATTGCTTAGCATAAGAGGTTGTGGACATTGGCTTTAAGGCTTGTGAGAAATGTAAGCAAACTTTAATATAGCACCTATGGCACTAAATTAACTTTTAACTTTCTGTCATCCTGCCAGGATATAAGGCAACTCGAAAATGGCAGAACGTCGTGGTCGCATTCCAGTGGCCAAGTTCCGCACCCAGGAGGCCAAAACCCGTAGCAGGAGTCGCGTCCGGGAGCCAGACTATAATGAGCAGGACCCGGAGCACGATATGTTCACGCTACTGGAGGACAATATCGCCCTGAGGGAGGAGAACAAAGCCCTCAAGCTGGAGATAGAAACTCGTAAGTAACAACTTACTTATTTTGTTTAAATTTTCAATTTTATTTGAAACAAAATTTTCAGACAAAACCACTCAGGAGGAGCAGCAAGCTCAGCACGAAAAGTTGTGCATTCAACTGGAGACCCTGCAACAGCAGCAGACCAACTTCGAGTCCCAAATCAAGGAGCTGAGCTCCAAATTCAACAAGGCCTTGAACGAGAGAAATGCTTTAGATAAGTTGCACAAAATGAAGGTCGATCAGATCCACAAGTAAGTTGAATTTTGAATCCAATAATGGTAATGGTAATGCTTAATATATATTTACATTTGAAGTCTCACCAGCGAACTTGAGCACATACGTGAAAAGCAGCATGATCAGAGTCCTGAACCCATCACCTCTCGGCCTGCTATCGGTTCGATGGAACTTAAACGAAAACTGTTCAAGATTCTGCAACAAGGCAGTGCTGACAGCGCCGACAGTTTCGGTAATCAGGACCTGGATAGCCTAGTGGATGTTAACTCTGAGGGAGTGCCAATTACCTCTGGCCTGATGGAGCGTTTAGCGGATGAGTTTCTTGCACTCAAGCATTCAACTAATACCGTGGAGCTACAGCTTTATGAAGCCAATGAAAAGATGTCTGAGCTATTGGAGCAGGTAAAGTGAATCTTCATCCTCAGTGATTGGATTAAATATTGGTGATATCTTTCGTGTAGCAACACTCATTGGAGGAGGAGAACGAAACACTGCGCACTGAGAACAGCAACCTAACCAAGGTGGCCAAGCTGCTCACCGAAAACATGAAGGAGAGTGTGGAAACTAGCCAGAAGTATAATGAACCAGTTATAGTCACTGAAGTATAGATCTCATAATACCTTTATCCTTTATCCTCGCAGAATGGAGGCGGCGCTGATCAAACTGAAGCAGCGCAACGATGAGCTCACTGCCAGGACTCGGGACCTCACTGATGGGCAGCCGGGTGCCAGGACCAGTACCACATCGAGCGTGCTAAATGAACAGGAGGAATTCGATCAGATCCAGGATCAGGTGCAGCAGCAGGCTCGCGAGCACAACGAACGCATCGTGGAAATGGTTAGTCTGGGGTTTGGGTCACTCACTCTCAATCTATTCGCACTCAGTATCTATGACTATCAAAGTATCTATTCTATCCATCTATTATGAATTCACTAGCAATCACGGAGCGTGTTCGATGTATTCAAGCCGCTCTCGAATTTCTTCCGGAGCAACTGAATATGAAACGCTGGCGTTGATGATTTTCCACAAAAATAAAAATAATTCTTGAGAAATGCATGGAATGTGTCCAGCTGGACATGTTGTTGTTCCAAAAAAAAAACAAAAATATATATTGGTGCTGGGTCAGATCACCGTCTACTCTACTACTCCTCCTCCACTCCATCCATCCGAGTCACGTAAGCAACTGGCTTGCTGCGCGCCGCTTTTTCCATGCAACTCCTCAGGCTTTCGATGCACTAACCTATCCCTTAGATGCTTTGATTGATCTACTAAATTCTCACCCAAAATTTGTGCACCCTGGCCCTCCCTCGCTCGCCCTGCCCGCCCGCCCCGCTCTACCCTTCTCGTTTTCGTTTCTTACATTTGTAGCAATGTCTAATGGATGCGGCTATTGCCAAAACTACTAACGATGAACTAAAAAAATTACAACTTAAGTTGGAGATCCTCGAGGAGCAGCTGCGCGAGGCAGTGCTGCGAGCTGATCGAGCCGAGGATCAACTGGCGCGCTACCACGAGGCCGAGCAAAAGTCTCTGGCAGCTCCACCTCCGCCACCGCCACCGCCACCACCGCCGCCGCCTCCCATGCCGGGCAAGCTTTTCGCTGGCGCATCTGGTGGAGATTGCGGAGGTGGAAGCTTCAGTGAGACAATTGCTGGCCACAGTTTGCGCAAAGGCAGCGGCGACAAGATTATCGATAATGTGAAGCATCAGGTACAGGCCGAAGCAGCAACAGGTATGTATTCAAATGTAGTATCCCTTCCAGATGGTTCTGACTTCTTAAGGACTAGGATCTGTATAGTATAGGTGTGGTGGGCCAAGAAACTCATTCCATTTCATATTTTACATACAAATACCAAGTTATTTATTAAAGTTCCACTGGCACAGTGCTGTTGAAAAGTTAGGCACTCGAGGCGCAGGTGACCAAACTCCTTCTTTTCCAACTATGTTCGAGTGGAAAAGTCCTCAGAGCACTTGGGTATTCGAGCTTGAATCAATTTATAGAGCAGCATCCATTGTCTGGATGAGTTTGGGAGGAAATTGGACCGAAAAAGCTGTCGATGGCTGACAGCACACTTGTGCCGCTAGCCATCCATATGTCTGCGACTAATCCCTGCCAGCAGTGCGTTGACAAGTGCCTGCCATTGTTGCCATGTCCTGTAGATCGGGCTGAAGGGCCCAACTTGTTGCTGTCAATTGTCACCGACGTCACACGCCACTCATCGGCCTAACCACTATTCCCTTCATAATTCTCCCGCTCCAGCTCCTGCTCCTGCTCCAGCTCCTGTTCCACGCAACACAACAACCCGTCTGCGATTGTAATTGATTTTACCTACACGTCGGCTTCTTTTACGGCCCAATGCTGGCTTTCACTTGCCTGCTATGCCCCATCCACTCTCCTCCATCCTGCTCCCCGGCCATTCACTCTTGACTGCTGCAGCAGCAACTTCTTAATTAAGTTTGCGAGCTGTTTTCCGAGAGAGAGAGTGGAATCGGGCGTGGGGAGGCTTTTGTGATGACCTCGACAGGTCTGCTAAAAATAGGGAGTGCTGGCACTAGGAATAAGCGAAAAATTAGCCAATTAATTTCCAAAAGCACCATATATAGTCTACAATATATATTCAATCCAATTCAATTAATTCTTCATTTTGCAAATCCTTATATTGCAAACATAATTAGCCTTGGAACCTCCAACCTTGGTGAAGACAGGAGGTGGTCTTCCTGATTGCTCCTCTTTTTTGTCATTATTTCATAATATATTTTCCGGACAATGAGAAGCCGGATTGCGTGTAAAATTGAGTGGGTCGGAACTATATAGTATATACTATGCTATATAGTATATTTATATATATATGCTCGTAGTATGAAACACCCTGAGTGTATTTGGCTTTGGCACTTGTGGGCCATCACTGCCAGCGTTTAATTTCGTTCCCATTGAGATGAAGAAACAATCGTGGGCAAAATCCAGAACTACCTGCCAAGACTTCATAGTTTCTTGTATCCTTATACACTGGCTTAACCTAATATTAACTTGCATAGTATATGTAAATCATCTACCTACAGAGAGACCTTCATTGATAAACTCTGTCATGAAAATGATATCAGTGTATATACCCGCATAAAATGGCACAAAATTGTAAATATGTACATTGTGGTTGGGGTATGGGCGGCGGTTTAATGCACCATGACAGCCAGGGCATGATTTCATTATAAGAGAGTAAATACTTATTACAAATATGTATCTACATATATGTGACCTATCGATCTATGATGAGGATTAATTGAACAGATTTGTTTTACTGTGATAGTTTCTTAAGTATTTAATGTTCACACTCACCCCGAGGAAAGCTGAATGGGCGCCTTAAGCGAACAATGTCATGGACATCCTCCGCAGCATACACACATTGATATGCACTCAACACAGACACTAAGCACTTCCGTTTCCGCTTTGTTTTGATGCTGATTTCATTTCTGTTGCCTACTTTTTGGCGCGCACCACGCGCCGTATACGTAACGAGCGCACATTCAAATCAAAATCAATCAACGCGCGTATTGTTAGAAGCCAGAAAACTGTCGCTACGAATATTACGATATATATATATGTATTAATACAGGTATATCCATCCGATGTAGAGGCAACCCGGGGTATATAGATTACACTGGAGTGCTAAAGACCTCTGCAGGCTGGAGTGGAGCGGAGAACGCGCGCGCGTCTCTTGAGGCACGTGAAGCGTTTGAGCTGCCAGCCAGCCGTACATCAGCTTTACGGCTAGGCATCACCATTGCTACTCGTGTCCTTTTCCGCACTCGTCAAGCTCGTCGTCGTCCTTGTCCTGTTCGTCCTTCTCGCCCAGCTCGGTGGCTATGGAAGCAAAAACAAATGAAGCGTCTCTATTCCCGCTCCCGCTCCCGTTCCCGTTTGATGAGGTAAACCCAGAGCTAGGCAAATGGAATTGCTGATATTGTCCAAGTCAAAGCATATCGTGTGTATACATAACAACAAGTTGCTGTTGGTCCTGTTGGTGCCATTGTTGGTGTTGCCCATGGCTACCAGCTTCACTTTCAACCAGTCGGCAGGACGGCAATGGAGGTGGTGGATACGGACCTAAAAACCCATCGACCGACCAACGCCATGACCTACCCCGGCCGAATCTACGGTTTTACGGTTTAAACGAATTGTCTCCTGTAGATGGGACACCCATACATACATATATGGAAGCGGAAATTCCACAGCACACATTTGTCAATATCCTGTCGACACTAAAGCTTTTTCCCTCCGATGCGTCTGAGTGCCATTTCCGGTTTCATGCGCTACATTCAAAACTTAAATTTGATTTAAGTTGGTCCTGGCAAAAAAAAAAAAAACGCTTTTGCCTGGCTTCCCCATTCAACCTGGAAACCTCCTGGGAACAGGCACTCTTGAAGAATGTTGGCTTAAAGCGAGCTGTTCACATTTTCCGTAAATTTTTGCGCTTGCTGTTTCCATCCTCCTGGATGGCCCACTCTTGTTTCAATTCAACCCCACACCAAACTGTCAGTACAAGCCAGGACCGTATCAAATTCGACTATGACGACGACGACAAGGACGAAGAGGATGATGATGATGATGATGATGATGATGATGAGGCGATGGCGATGGCGAAGAGGACGCAATTTATTATTTTTACGAGGAGGGGCCAAGCCAGGAGAACTAGAAGGAGCAGCCGCAAGCCGCATTTCTGCTCCTGGGCCGGCGATGGCTTATTATTATTATTTGTGCGTTTTATATTTCCGTGTTTTATTGCGCCACTTTTCTTGGCAGCACCATTGGCAGTCCCCAGCCCCCATTGTAAACCCGCCTTCCATACACGCACATACGCACATGGGGGGTGGCAGGGGGAAGGTACATACATTTCCATTGACTCGCCTTTAGCTTCATTTGTCGCCGGTGACAGTTGTCGAGTGCCCGACATGGCCTTCCATTCCACCAGCAACCCGTTTCGGCCTTGTCCGTGATTTATGTCCAATAGCATCCTTCCAAATAGCCTTTAAAGTCCCCGGCTTACGGGTGAGTATGGGAACTGTTCTGTTACGGGCTACGGTGTTCTTTTTTTCATCCTAACAGCTAACCGCATGTTAGTTAAGCTTCTGTAGCTACTTACTTTCGTTCCAGAATCCCAAAAACGATCTAATGGATTTGGTGTACGATTCTTTCAGGTCTTGACGCTCTAGTGCGTGAGTTCAAGTCGGGCGGCGTGACACTGCGGAGGCGAAATCGACGCAAGACCGGCACCAGCGAGGCCCTCAAGGAGATGTTCCAGGTTTTAGAGATAAGTCAGAAGCAGAACCGCAACTCCAAGATATGCGTGGACCTGCACTCTTCCCGTGGAGTGGACGTCTAATCCCTCACAAAGTCTTCCAAACCAGGAGTTCCTGCTCTGTTCTCAGCTCTCTTCCACGCAACTTCTCCACTACGTCTTGGTCTCAAATCTCAGGACTCGGCTGTCCCTGAACAACGAACATTCCGTGCATTTTCAAACTGTATTATTTTTGTGCCTTTTTCGAGGATGAAATCAACGCCATTTACAATTTACTAAACTTAAGCTTCGACCATATACTACTACCCCTTTACCAAAAACCCCAACTCAACTATTTTTGCTAATCTAACCCACTTTTGTATCCGGCCCTGGATAATGTGTTCATTTTAACACACGTTTCGCGTTTACTAATCAAAGAAACCCCATCGGTTACCAATAAATATCAATAAATTTTTTAACACAAAAATTAGTTTGCCTTATTTTTGGGTGGTTTACTTTAATAAATCAAATCGTTACTGTTACATTCTTAATTTTAGATAATTATTGCTTAATCTTTGGCCGATACACAGATCGCAAATTACATAATTACATACACAGAGCTCTTTAAAGTAAAATATTGTTTTGTCTTAGATTAAATATTTGTTGTGTAAGTAAAATAGTTGTGCCTTGTGGCCCATGCACGGTAAATGGGTTATATAAAATTCGCTTATCGTATAAATCTCAACAGCTAGTTGCACTACATAATGGCTAACACATAATTGTATCAAAACAGTTTGTATGGTAAAGCGCTCTTCACATAAAAATTGTCTAAAATGTTAACAAAAGAGTTCGTTCATCGTTTGCATTTCGTAATTGACTTGTTAGTAGATTTGTGCTAAAAATCTTATTTGTGTTTCTAAAATCGTAGGCATCGTTATCGTTAGATTCCTGGTAATTGATATTGCATATAGACTGTGTGGCACTTGTTTGCATAAGAGACGTAAAACGTTTCTAGAGTTGATAATTAAAGCTTAAGATCTAATGTTATATCTTAGCGTACAGCATAACGGGTGTACAATATATAACTGAGTACTTGTGGAAGACAAGTAGATGATGGGCTTTTGTTCGAAAACAAATTACAAAAAGAATTTATAAACTAAACGAAAATGACGACATGTTCAACATAATATCATATTAACGTAAACGTATTTAAAAACACTTAACAAGATGCGTTACAATAGGTTTCGTAATCGAATTGCTACAGGCTAGTGCGATCGTTCTATTAAGACACTTGTTTTGGTAGGCGGTCGTTTGTTTTGTGGCCGAGGCTGAGGGCAAAGATCGTTGATTTTTGTTTGCATTTCGGGGTTTCGGGTCGATTGCCGCTATACATGTAGTAACAGGGAAATACTTGGCACTCGCGACATCATTTGAACGTATATGGCGCTGCAATGAGAGCGACGATAACTCTCCGCCCTCCCATGCCCTATGGAATGTGTTTGCTGTGACGCGACGGCTTCGGTGGCGGTGTCGGAGGACGCGGCTTGCTGCCATCAATGGCAGTCACCACACAGAAGTTCGTGGCCTGCAAATACTCGTACGTGGTATTCGTAATACTGGTCTTTGTCAGGGTCGTTGTAGTGCTCATGCTGCTGCTGCTCGTATTGCTCATTTGGCTCAACAGCGCATATCCATTGGGCGCCCAGTCCAGGGAGTGGGACAAGCTGCTGAAGTCTGTGGAGTCACGTGACTTGGCGGGCAATGGTGGCGGTCGAATGTCCTCCTCGGATGTTGAATCAGTAGTTTCTACAAGAAATTAAAGTTATGGTTTCACATTTATATAGCCAAACAATGTATATAGTTCTTGTTAGCTCACCAACTGAATTGCGATTGCTGCTCTCGGATAGGGAGCGTGTATCTGGGAAGTTCTTGATGCTGGCAGTGGGCGTGGCAATACTGGACGGCCGGGAAAGGCGGCGCTCCTTCTCCTTTTCCGAACGCAGGGGCCGCTTGGGCGTTAGCTCTTCGGTCAGGACATGCGGATCTGGAGTCTTCGGGCCACTCAGTGAACTATTTGAAGCGCTGGCTAGCGACGCTATTGATGTGTTGATCTCCTTTTCAGGGGTTGAGGTTATGGTGGTCAGAGGTGGCGTGTACCACTGGCTGCTGGGCAAACTGAGAGCGTCCCGATCCTGCCGATTCAAAGGGTTGACGGATTGTAAGAAGGATGAACGAGCTGTGTTGGATCTAATCTTACCTTCTTCATGGAACGCCTCTTGGCCGGTGTCTTATCCTTGTCCTTACCCTTGCTGCTGGACAAGGCGACAAATGCAATGAAAGCAAGGATGATTGGCAAATGAACGCAATGAAATAAATGCAACGAAAACAAATTAAAAGTCGAATGGAGTTAAATCAAGTTAAAGTTTCAAACTAAAAGCCAGCGGTTAGCATGGAGAGAGAGTTAAAATATTTGCTTAGGTTAGGACGGGTCTCGATCCATTTAGGGAAATCACTTTACACACCTGGTGTTGAAACTGAGGCTGGCAAGCGTCGACTTGATGGAGTTGGTCTGCGGTCTCGGCAGAAAGGTTGACTTTGAAAGGCCGCTACTATAAGTGGGGAAATGGAAAAATATATAAATAATCCAGCCCCTTTTAAAAGACACACTCCGCTTACTCTGATGATCCCATGCTGGTCTCCGAGTGGCGATTGTAGTTGCCGTCAAAGCCCGACGGCAGAAACGAGTTGGTCCGGCGCATCACAACTGAGTCGATCTTTAGATCACAGGTCTTTTCGCCGTACTGTGTTTCCACGTGCCTCTTCATGTCGGAGAAGCACTTCTCCAGGTGCTCCTGCAGGGCTTTTAGGCTTTCGGGTGCCCGTTGTCGGTGCAACTGAATGGCTGTGGAAACATTTAGAATATAATTAGAAACAATAGCTACTTAGTACCTAAAGATAGAGCTTACCTATCTCCAATAGGGGAATCTGCATGGCAATAAGATCCTTCAGCTCCTCTACCAGTTCTTTGTCATCTGGATTCTGCTCCAGGTACTCCTCCACCAGGAAAGCCTCTTCGTACTTGGCAAAGCCACCCATCACCGCCGGGTCCACAATGCCGTTCAGTTTCATGGTCAGAGGATTAATGTGCAAGGTCTCATCATTTCTGTGGAGGATCACCAGCTGGCGGACGTCCCGGTTCGTATCCCGCATTATCTCCACCGCCCTCTCGAGAGGAGAGATCTTGAAGGTATTCGTCTCGACGACTGGGAACCAACGCAGCACTCCCGGCAGAGGGAAGCTGGCAAGTAGCTCCGTCCGCTCCAGCCACAGATTCCTCACATCATCCATGTGACCGCCACCGCTGCTGTCGCGGAACGGCCGCGAAAACTGGAACTTCTGGACGTTGTTGGCGGTGAAGTACTTGACAATTTCGTTGGAGATGATCCTGTCGTTGAATTTGGCACAGTCGGGATTCATGATGGGCTCCACCTTGTTCACCTGAATATACTGGCCGTCACTGTTGGTTATATCCTCGCCGGGAGCCTCTAGTGTTTGCATCAGTTCCGCCTGCGGATGCTGGACCAGCATCCTGGTGCAAAAGTCGCTATGCCGTTCGTACTCCTTGCCGCGGAAGATGTAGACTTTGTTCTGGAGCAGACGCGGGAATCCTCGACCGTAGAAGCACACCCGGAAGTACTCGGAGCTGTGACGCAACTCCTTAAGAATCTTCTCGAAGAACAGAGCCATGCGCTTGAGCAGCTCCGCCAGCTTGATGTAGTCATAGATCTCCTCCTCGTACTGTCGGGCCAGCACTTTGCACATATCGATGGCGCACTCCCATTGCTTGCCCTTGTCGAAGTAGTCCATGATGTCGAAGTACAGCGCTTCCTTCAGCTGGCGGTGGGTGCGGCACTGATTGTGCCGGGAGCTCCGTAGCTGCGGCGAGAGTTCCGTGTCAGTCCAGCGCAGAAGGTTCGTGTGCAGCTTCAAGGTAAACGCCGCCTCGGTGTAGTTTTCGAACTCCATGTGCAGGGCGCACAGCTTGTACACATACCGGATGTACATCTCCTTGAGGTCCACATCCGAGTAGAACTGCAGGAGCGAGAATGTGCACGCCATTCGGTTCTCCTTGCTCTCGTCCTGGATAATGAAGCGATACTCCAGCAGTTTGTCCATCAGTCGGGTTACCATCTGGACGAAGGCTGTTCCGTCCACGTTGAGCGTGCTGTGGGCAGCACAGCGCTCCAGCATGATCTCCTCAAAGAGCTTCTTGTACTCCGCATCACCCTTGCCTGAAAAATCGTATTCATATCAGGTAATAGAGGCAATAGGCAACAGATTCCTTACCAGCTCCAATGAGGATGTCCAGCTTCTCGATCATCGCCGTCTTGAAGTCGGAAAAGTTGCCCTTATGGTGGGCATTGTTGTACTTGGTGTCCCCGTAGCTCTCCAGCTCCAGCCTGGAGCTGTAGTACTCGCACTGCATCATGTCGAAGAAGATGGGAATCGTCTCTCGACGCAGCTCCATCTCGGGGATCATGCTCATCTCCAGAATGGGCTCGACGAGTTGCGGCACAAACTTGGGCTTGTGCTGGCCCAGTTGGAACCACATCTTCCGAATCTCCATGGCGGTATCCTTTCGGATGTCCCGATAGCGGGCAAACACAATCTGCCGCTTGTTGTCGTTGAAATCGTTCAGTTGCAGGGGCGACTGCACGAGGAAGGCAATGGAGCACTGGAAGAAGTTCGACCAGATCTGCTTCTCGAACGGACACAGGAAGTAGTCCGTAATCACCACAGCTAGGTGCTGGAGGGCCCCCAGGATCACCGTGTTCTGGTGCATGATCATGTCCATCCAGTCCCTGGGAAACACCGCCTTCTGGATCGGCGACACCAGCTGCTCGAACGTCAAAAGGATTTCGGTGACAAAGACCTTCAGTTCGCCATGCTGATGCAGGTCCTTCACGAAGTACTCGTAGTGCTGGGCATCCATGCGCTGCAGAATGCCAAGCATGATGGCAAAGAACTTCCCCACCAGCCCGGTGTCCCTGTCCAGGGCCTGGGCTGCCTTCATGACTGTTCGCAGCAGGATAATCATGACGTCGCGGATGTCGTTGTGCGTGGCTCCCACGTCCGAGCGGAACAACAACTTGAGAATGTTGTTCATGATGTTTATACATTCGGTTATCTGATGGCGGAGATGGGTTCGTTAGCATTGGTCAGGACCATGTTGGAGGAGCAAGGAATGTTGGAGGCTTTTTTACCTATTTCCTTCAAACTTAACAAATATTTAATATTTTTATTTACGAATTTATTTTGAAGGAAATGGGTAAAGAAGCTGGTAACTCTTATGAATCTTTTGCAAATTTCTTTGTTTTGGGTTCTTCAGACTGTCTGGCTAGGCTTCATAAAATTAAGTTATCATTAGTGTTTATTAAAAAAAGTTAACATAAAACGTTGCAGGTATATGGATAAAAAAAAACACGAAACCATAAAACATTGCATGGCAGGAAGCTGGAGCATCTTAAGCCTAACTTAGCGGGCGTCCAAGGCGGCAAGGCACATGGATGAACTTCCTGAACTTTCAGACAGGATAGCGTTTCATTTAAACCACCATCCCAGAAGCCACAAGCTTTTAAGTTCTTAAGCTAAAGGGTTTACAAAACAATATATATTTATACAAAACGATAGGGATCTTGATCTTGATGCTGGGACGCTGAGACCTAAATCTGGCTGAATGAGTATCGAGAGACGTATTTTTGATTTTTACCTTTTTGTTTGCAGTCGTATCACATGTGTGCAGTTGGGATTTTTTCTGTCCGAGCACTTTGGCTGCTTTCGAAAGATTCTTTTCTTGCTGCCAGATATCGGTTTTCGAGTCTCCCTAAATATGTTTTTTGTTTTTTTTTTCGGTTTTTTTTTACAAGGCAATTGCGGCATTTTGTGGCAAAACAACAGATTGAAACGATATAACAACACATTGGTTGGGTTGTGCGTGAATAAAAATTTGAATTGATTTTTGAAATATTATACGAAAAACATTTAGTTTTAATGAAGTAATGAGCAGAGAGGTGAAGGACAAAACAGATAGACAGTTTATTACATTGGGTGGTGCCAGTGAGCAGAGATCGCACATTCAAATATAATCGTGGGTGGGTGTTTAAGTGTTTTGTGTTTATAATGTTTGTATTGTTCCCAGGTGGTTCGGTGAGTCGTGTGTAGTGTGTAGTGTGTAGTAGGTAGTGGGGGTGTGTGTGGTGCTTTGATGATCTCCCAAATGCAAATCGCTTTCTAACAATGACGATGATGACGATGGTGATCGAGTGCAAAACTAATGGCCAAACTAAACACGCCTATTAAATGTCTATACAACATTTACATGAGTTCGCAACTACGCCCCGGATATGGTCGGGTATGGATACAAACTATGGTAATCTCGCTATCGAATCATCAGGGTGCTTACGACTAGGACACATGTATTTATCTACCAACTAGGACACAGGACACACAGACTAACATAACATTTAATCATAAATTACTCCACTGAGTTTGCGATTTACATGCCAAACGTTCATAGAAGTCACTAACAAGCAAATGCAACATGCTTAACACTAACTAAACATTGCTAGCAAATCTCTACGTAATCAACTAGTAACTAGGCTTAGTTATACTTGAACTGAACAAAATTAATACACGTCACATGTCAAGTTGCAGGCTTCTTTGTTTAACCATTTGATGAGATTTTAAATGGATGGTCTTAGGGATGTCTTTAAGCTTTGCAAGTTTTTTAGAGAAAATCATTCGTGTTATCATTACATTTTTTTATTGAAAAAATGCTTCATTTTAGTCACTTTTAGTTTATCAATTTTAAGCTTTAAAGTTCACTTGATCATGTGCTGGGTTATGTTTTAATTTTGCGTCTTGTCGGTGCATTCACAAGACAGTTTTCAAGGACGATGCATCGGATTACGAACAAAATGCAGTTTCCAAATGACGAATTAGTGAGACACGCAGTGCTGTTTTATGCTTAGAACATACCTCCTCCTTGCTCTCAAGGTGGTCCTTGATGTGCTTGCAGAACACGGGAAGCAGTATCGCCCGGCACTTGGGCAGTGTGAAGAGTTTCGTGTCCACAAAGTCCTTGATGCAGCCCATCTTGGACTGTGTTAGGCGGCGTGGAGGAAACTTTTCCAGGATTTCAACAATTGAAACGCTACAGGACATTAAAATATATCTTATTAATAAATACTTTCATCAGCTATGAATCTTAAAGGCACCTTAATGGCTCTTGGTCGAAGACCTGCATCAGATCGGTGGCAATTATATGCAGATTTTTGAGCAGCGCCCCCTCCGACTTCAGCAAGTTGCTGGGGCAGCCAATCATGTCGATGAACATGCGCAGCAGCTCTTGCAGCCGGGAGGCAAAGTCCAGGTCGGTGCAGTTCATCTCGGTGTAGAGCAAACGAGATCGAATGACGAATTTCATCACATAGTGGAGATAGCGAGTCGTCTTGTACAGACGCCGCACCTCCAAGCTCTCCTCGAGATTGTTGCCATCGGCGGACTTTTCCTTCGGCGATATGGCTTCCCGGATGTTCTTTTGCAGCACATCCATCAGTTTTCTATTAAAAGGATTACATTTTAACTCATTTTTTTAATGGTATGGCATTTTTTACGTGTATGCCAGCGTGAAGGAGAAACTCTCGTTGATGTACACGTCCAGGACAGTCAGGAAGTGCTGGTATTTCAGATCCGACACCGTTTCAATCAGATATATGATGCTCATGAACACCAGCTGGTCGTACTTCTCCGGATCATCGTTCTCCACCAAAATGTTGAACAGTGCGTCGAGGATGTCCTGCAGAAATTTCACAACCTCCTCGCCAGGCACCAAGGTCAGGGCCTTGAGGGACTGCTCCAGCGTCTCCTTGTGGGCGGACCAGTTCAGGAGACCCAGCAAGCTCACTGCAGGGAATCATTACATTTTAGTTAAAATGTTCATGGAGATCATGGAAGTATATAGCCTTACCGCTTTGAGTGAGCTTGGTGCTGCACAGATTCACTCCGATGGAGAGATGATCCTTGGGAAGAAGACTCAGGCCACCGATCGAGGGCTTGGTGCCTTGGAGATCAGCCACAGTGGAGGGAAGCTCCAGGTAACAGTTGGCCACCGTCTTGTCGTACTTCTTGTGGTCGATCTTGTAGACGGCGAGAATGTGCTGCCCCTGGGGAATGGTGGTGCCATTGGCCTGCATCAGCCGCATGTAGGCCAGGCCGAAGGGCTTCTCGGACCGGTCCTTCTGCTCGTTGCTGCTTCGATGCTTCAGCACGAAGCGCAGATGGCACTGCTTGAAGTCCTCGATGGGCACATGGATCTTGAAGGTCTCCTGCCACTTGGGCTTGTCGTCGTGGTAGTAGACCACCGACTTGTACTCGTCGATGGGCGGATGCCCGGCCCCGATGCTCAGGACGCCCGGCACCAGATACCCCTGCTCATTGGCCACGCACACCGACACCTCCACGTTCTTCTCCGACGTCTTGGCGATGCGAGAGAACTCGCCGCTGCAGATGGTCAAGTAGAGATCGTTGCGCACATCACCCGGCAGGATGACCTCGGGGAAGCCCATCTTGCGGGCCACCGGAACATTCGTGTGCACCAGCCGGGGAAAGTCCTCTTTGATCTGTTTAATGTCTCCGCGCAGCACCTCGATGGTCACCGCCATTTTCGAGTCGATCTTGCCGATGTCCTTGTTGCCAATCAGCTTCCGCAGCGTCCCGTCCAACGTGTCCTTGTCGCACATGATGAACGGCAGGTCCAAGTTGCCCCGGAAGTCGTCTGCATTGTTGATGATGGGTGTCAGGTCCTTGCAGGCAACGCCAAACGGCCGCCTTATCACATACTCCCCTGTGCTCCCGGACGATCCGCTGGAGCTCACCGAGAGCTGCGACGCCTTGCGACTGGAGGCATTCAGCATGGTGTTGGCCATGCTGATGCTCGTCCGCTTGGACTCCACCGACTCCTTGAACTCCATCGCCCCGATGCGGATGGCATAGCACACCAGGTACATCTTCGAAATAGCCAAGTCGCCCTTGCTGAGATCCGTGAAGAGCACCCGGTTGTTGTCGATCTGCTCCAGAGCGGCTCCGGTGCGCGACCACTTCACCACGTAGTTTTCGCTGATGGGCTTGTGGTTCTCCCCATCGAAGAGGCAGAAGAGCAGGTCCGAGTCCTCCTGGAACTTGCACACGAAGGCGTTCACGTGCAGCAGGATGTTGTGGGAATATTTATTGAGAGATCGTGTGGTGCCACGATCGCTGGTCAGTCGCTAAAGTGGGAGAGGGTGAGATACAGACATCTATTTCAGGTTCCATTACTACTCACGTTGGCCTTTTCAATCCGCTGGACAGCGTGGACATGCTGCTCGTACAGCTCGGTGGTGCAGATGGCGTTTGTGTCCAGGATGTCGCCGCTCTCGTCGCGCACCACCATGTCCAGGCCGAGGAGCTTGTTCCCCGTATCGATCTGGTTGGTGGCCAGCAGCTTCACCTTTCGCACTTCGTCCAGCGGAAGGTTGCCGGAGATCAGGGCCGCCCGGTTGTTGTTCAACTCGTTCATTTTTCTCCGTATCTTCGAGAAGCTGGGGTTGGTGCTCTGAATGTAAAGAATCTCAATAAACGACTAGTCCGACTAATAAGATCTCTTCAAGAACTCACCAAGAAGTAACTTTTGGCAATGGAGCCCCACTCCAGGAGCACCTTGGTGATCTCCTCAACGATGTCCGTTCGCTGAATGCAGAACTCGCCATTCACGATGTTGTACTCGCACAGATGTATGTAGGTCTTGGGGAAAATGCCTCGTGTTTCCTTGGCTCTGTCGAATAAAATGGGGAGGGGAGTCATTAAAATGTGGCCTGCACATGGTCTGCAGCTCAAAAAGGACAAATTGAAAGCTCTCTTTCCAGCCCCAATGGGCTTCCCCCAACATGTTGTACAAAGAAGAAGCTCCACTGTGGACAGTGTTTACATTTATGACACAATTCAACAGCCATCGCGACTGATGGCGACCCAACCCCAGCTCCAGCCGATAGGGGAACTGCCAGCCATGGGAGGCGAGCGCACTGAGATATGCGGTTTTTTTGGTGAATAACATACATTTTGTATAAAAATAATAGCCTTTTATAAGCTTGCCTGTTATCCAGTGACCTAATACTCTTTTTCCAGTGTAGTCTTCCCCAGTCTGCAGAGGAAGTGCGCTCAAAGTGTGACATTGTCGGATGAAGTGGAATTTGGCTTCAATTTGCCTCAATTCGCCGCTTGACATGCGGGGTGGCCACTTTAATTGCCCGAGCCATTCATCACTTATAGCCCCTGCTCTCCCCGGCCTCTGAATCGGTCAGAGTTCTAGATCGCTGCCTGGGCTACTTCGGACTACCTTTATGGTATCTGTATCTGTATCTATCACTTAACCATTTCCAATTGATTGTCAGGCCAGAGGCCCCATCGAAAATCGTGAGAAAATTCACTTTTAAAATTGATATTTTCCTATAAACAAAAAATAACAATTTCGGATGGGAATCGGATGGGAAGAGTAGCTGGAACCAAATCGAAATTCGGGCCAGAGAGGTTATCAGCATATCGTGTGTCGTCTCGCCTTGAAGTCATTCCCATATACTGGGAGAAAAACACACACAGTAGAGTGTGGGAAATGTGCCTCATAATTAAAGCAAATTAACGCCCAGAGTTCTGGCTGGGGCTTCACTGTGATCGGGGAATGTGCTGGACTTTATTTATTTACTGTCTTTGCTGGCCATGAGAGATGTCTGTCCATCCAGCAGGGGTCAGCAGAAAGGTCTCTGTCTCTACCAGCTCCAGCTCCAGCTCCCTCTCCCTGCCAGCTACCAGCCACTAGCTACTGTGTGTCCACAGTTCGCTTCTTCTGATAAGGCGACCGAAAGATACACACAACTCCAAACAAAACCAAAGAAAAAGGGTCAAGCCATAGTATCTACACATAAATATTGAAATGGTGGATGGGCGGAAGGGGTTACTTTATCTCTTCGACGCATGTTGTATGTGGCATGCAACTTGGCCAGCCCTCAACCATGTGGCGGCATCTGGTCGGAGCAAAGGATGGTCGGAGCAAAGGAGAGCTGGCACCGATTTCCTTGGAACACTCACCACCAGCCTCTCGATGAGTAAACAAAGGCCCAAACAACTGGGCGGCGCTTCTGTACCTGATTTACGATTTCCATGCCAAGCATCTGAAAATCTGTTTCGGCTCTCGAGCATTTCCGCTTCTGAACTTTTTCTCAACTTCATCGACTTCTGCTGCCTGTTTTCCATATCTCACCGTCTGAATGCTGTCTGCTTTTGGCTTTTTGTCCAGCCAGGTCTGGTCTAGACTCTAGAGTGTTTCCTCCCAGCTCTCATGCATATGCATTTCGACAAAACGAGATTGCAGTGAAAGTCAGCAGGGGAAGAGATCTGGCAGATCGCTGATTAGACAAACAACTGCGGGAAAACTTGACTAGCAAGCTAATGAGATAATGGGGCACTTGATTGTACTAGGACTTGGGCTAATTGGTTGTGTATAGAGTGCTGTTTTCACAGCGTAGTAAAGTAATACATACCTATCTTTGAGATAGTATCTATACCTACTTTTGTCTGTATCCGTAGTACCAGTGGGTGGTCTCTTTGAGGATCACAACAGCATCTCCCACGTCCAGGTTAAGGCGATGCGGCTTGTTCTCCTGGTCGAAGTTGCACTTGGCTAGAAGAAACAAAACAACAAGTTAGTATATAATATGTTAATATATTTGGGTATAGTTGGGAACTGGGAGGAGCACCTTTCCCACTAGACAGCCACCGCCAACTGAGCAGAATCGCAGCAAAATCATCGCAAAATCAACGCGGGAGCGGAAGGTTATCAATTAGCCCTCATGGCGACGCATCCGCGAGGGGGCCGCGCTGATCATCGGAAACTGGGCTGTCGCTATCTGTGCCCCCGAGCGGATGGGATATTTGATAAACCCACCATCCATCCCCGCCACCCAACAGACTCGTTCTACGTGAGAGATCTAACATGAAAATCCGAACCAGAAACGCAATAGGAAGTGGCGCTTTGGAGCTTCGAACACAACTTCCTCAAGACCCAACTGCTGATATGAGACTTGGACTTGGACTTATAACAGAAAGCAGATGTTGCAACTAAAACTTAAGTCTTGTGTTTAGCTTAATCAGTAGTTGTATCTTGTTTTAAATCTCCATTTTGTTTATTTTTAAAAAATGCGATTGCTTTGCTTTCTTTCCACATCGGACTTATTGGGACATGACAGGCGCATCGCCATGGGCGACGACATCATCATCGTCGCCGACGCCGACAGACTTCCTCCTTGGCTCTGATAGTGCAGCTCCCAGATATACGCCAGCCATAAAACATATTTAATATATGTAGTTGGAAGGCACACACATGTGAGTCCCCTCTTTGCGAATGCGCCAGCCCAGCCAAGTCGAGCACAAAAGATACAACACCGAGTTGGGACGCCTTCGCGTGGCACGCTCCGGGTGGTGCTGAAATCGGTGGTGGTGGTGGTGGTTATATTGGTGGTAGTAGCAGTGGTAGCGGGAGGTGGAGGTGGAGCCGGTGACGACTGCGCAACAACAAAGCCAAGAGGAGGAGGCGGGGCAGCGGCAACAGCTACGGTCCAATGACCGATGCTCGCAATGTTCGCGCTCCCCGATCTCGATGGAAAGCATAACAAGCGAGAACGACCTCCACAGCACATTAAGAGCCGCAGTGGCAGCGGCAGTAATTCGCAAAAGGTATGCTGCCATTGTCGCGATTCTGACAGCCTCGGTTGAAATAACACTCACATCCCCAAAACTCAAAAAATATTTCGGAGGAAGGGAACTAAATAAATGTTTTTATTTTACTTTTTGAAGGGGAAAAAAGTTGATTATGAAAAGTGGGATGGAATCCAATCCTTATCTAATCCGTAGTAGGATAGATAGATAAGAGGAAGGCTACTAGGAAGTAGTATTAGTATTGAGATCCTTAGTATTTTCATTTTTTTAAGGGAAAGCACTAGCTATAAGATGAATCCACCTCCGTTCTTAGACTTTACAAAATATATTAAATAATCCCTAAAAATCTAAATAATACAGATAAACTGGTTATGATTAGTAGTATAGTTTCTAAAAATCCCAGTCTTGTAAAAAAACTAAAAGTAAACACTACAAAAAATACTTTTGTAAAGGAAATCCCAAATTATAAACACATTTTGTTCGACTTAGTGGCTCTACTCCCCTCCAATAGGGAGGTTATGATATGAATATTGGTTATGATTATAAGTATATGTATATAGTTGCCTGGTATGAATGTCAGCCCTACAAAGCAACTAAAAATAATTTATTTAAAAAGCACTTTACAAGGGGAATATTTGGAATAAATTGTTTTGGGGAATTGTTTAGTAAATTGATATATTTAATATTATCACTTAGTATTGTTATAAAGGAACCCCTAGCTATAATAATACATTTTTGGATCTACCTTTATTTTTAGCCTCAAAATAAATTTAAAAAAATAAACCCATAAAGGTAGGGAAATTATTTATGATTAGTAGTATTGTTTGAATGATCCAAACTATCTCTACTATAGATCTAGAGAAATTAATAAATATGATTTGTATTTATATTGATTATGGAGTAGTATAGTAGTCTCCCCGGAATAAATCATTACAAATGTATTTTATAGAAGAAAAACCCCCTCTATAAGCTCTACCCCTGTCATAGACCTATTTTCCTGTCCTCAGGTATCTGCAAGAGTAATTGTTTGTTTTGTGCGTCGCTTTTTTGCGTTTTTTCAACTTTATTTCGTCAGTCGAATTGCGTGGAAAGTTATCTGTGGGAATGGGACTGGGACTGGGTCAGTTGCGAAAACCAGTTGGGCGAGAGAGTGCGTCCAGGAGAACTTTCCCGGCTAGGAAAGTTTCTCGTGTTAGAGATTTCTCAAGAATTGAATTAATTTAGATCGCCACAGAAAGGCAATCAAATTAAATCCATTTCGTATATCAGTGGCCAGGGGCGATTAAAGGGAATTACTTATTCGCACTTCTGGGGCGAATTATGCGCAAATTTAAAAATACTTTGGAACGGCAAGTGAATCATCGTAGCCCACGTTGGCGTCGCAGTCGGCGCTGCGGTCAAGCAATCAGTCACAGCGAACGGCACACCTACAACGTGAGAAGGAAGGGGCAGGCAGGGCAACTCGGGGGTACTGGGGTATGGGGTATTCGGTTCAAGACCGATCAGAAACGTCATTAAATTGAGCCCATTTCCTCTCCGCCAGATAAGCAGTGACCCTTTCCAAGGAACACCAGCTAACGGAAACAATCATAAATAATGAAATACACAATATCTGGGACTTTCAGCTAAAAAGAACAGAAAACTATAAGATACAAACATTATACAAATATTTTAAATATTATTTTTCGCTTTTTTAAGTGATTTGTCTGTCAAACTGGTTATCATATTTTAAAATATAAATGTAAATAAGAGTGTGTAGCTTGTTTTTCTCAGTGCACCTTTGGGTAGCAGGGCTGTCACGGCTCAATGGCTGTTGTGGGAAGGAAAAAGGCTACGCCCGACCAGTATTTAGAGAGGGAACAGGCAACAGGCAGCAATCAACAGGCAGCCAGGTAAGCCAGAACAAATTTATGCACAATGGCTGGGCCAGAATGGCTAGAGTCCTCCCTCCCCTATGTGGCACTGCAGCGGATGCAGCTGCACCTCCAAAGGAAAGTGCCCCCAAGCACGTGAACAAAGTGTGCTCTGGCCTAGGACTTAAGCTCAAAACAACAAAATAAAAAATAAAAATATAAAAAAACAATAACAAATCGCAGTGGATAAGCGGGGTGATGCTTCGTCATCATGGCTTTGACATCGTCGTGACTGGTGACTGTGCCGCCAGAAGAATTAAAAGTAAAATACAATAAAAAATAATATAAAAAAAAATAAAATAAAGCTAAAGAGAAACAAAAACTACAACAACGTGACAACGACGACCGCCACTTGTGGCTCATTCGGAAATTTCAGGTTTGAATAGCACGGCTGGCTTACTAAAGATTCTTTATGCCTTTATACGCTCCGGCTCTACTCCGGGCACACACATATTCAAATTCTACACACTTTTTTATTTGTTGTTTGTATTTTTTGTTGTTATTTACCTTCCTGTATGGCTGCCAGCCAAACTGCCAGTGTGTTTGAAGCTACTCCCCCTCTAGAGCTATTCGAAAATCGAATATAAATATCCAAGTACGATCTGGCATGAGCTAAGCCCCTAAAGCCATTTCTATATAGTTTCTGTATATATTTCAGATCAGTGTGTGTCTGTATCGCATCTTTAATTGCCCGAAGCCGGGGGAACAGTTTCGAGGGTTAATTATAATGATTCTCGGCGGTTTAGATGCTCTCTGGCATTGACTAATTACTGGCCGGCGGAGGAGATCTCTGAGAAAGGGTGAGGTGGGACTATTATGGATCTAAAAATAACAATACTTGAAAGGTTTGATGAGAGATGAGGGAGTTTTATTTTTTATTATACATAAAACACTTACTTTTCAAATTACTATAGATACTAATCTATATATTAGTTACTTTATCTAAAATCAGTAAAGAACTAATTTATGAATCTGTACAAAAATAAATACAAATCAGAGAGTAAACATGACTATCTTCTTACGCATGTTTTCTGTTCAATAACGAAGCTTCTGACACATTTTTGGGTTTGCCAAAATGGTATTATTCATATTTGCTTTTATATTCATAGCTATTGTACATAGTCCTCTATAGTATTTACTTACAACAAAAAAAAGAGAAGGCGGCTATAATAGAATTTATATGTATGATACCGACTATGTGATACCTACTCTTTTTTTCCAACCAAACTGTATACTGGCATACTTTTGTGTATGTTTTGGAATAAAAAAAACCCAAATAATCCATTAGGGAGACAGAATAAAAAGTATTAAATTATAACTCTTCCGATTTTGAGAAATATTTGTTGTTTTTTAGATATTAATTAGATTTTAGAATAGTTAGAATTAACTTGGGAATTATTTTTTTAAGAAGCTTGGCTGAGATGGGTTTGCAACAAGAATATATATACTTTAAGGGCTCAGAGATGATTTCTTTCTTTAGTTATCCCTGTTACATACATTCTTAAGAAAACAATTAACCTCTACAAGTGCCGGGTATAAAAATCAAGTAAACCTGAAACAGAAATTGTAGGGAGGGAGCGTTGTAGAGGGATTTATCTAGAGTCTAGACCCCCCAGATAATATTCAAAGGCACATAAATTCATAAAAATACTTGCACAACCGCCGCGGCCCGCTGACAGTTACGGTTAGTGTCGGCACACGGTCGTAAAAAGTAACCAGAAACAAATTAGAATTGGGAACCAAGCTGAAGAAAGAATGTTGATAAAACACAAGAGCGTTATTACGGAGTAGGGCCATAAAAATTGCGGAGCAACAAAAGACATCGCTAGACAGCGGAAGGCAAGGAAATGTAAACACAAACTTGACCCATTTGGGCCGTTCGGGAAAATCATTTGAAAAAAACATTGAAAACTGTTTTTATGACTTTTTGAAGGAAAGTAGATTCTTTTTTATTCATTTTATCAATAAGCGGTAGTCGTTGCCTTCCAGATATGAGTTGTACTTTGTGGTGTTCAGTTAACCTTAAAGACAGTAGCTTGCAACAGAAATTGCAACCGGATGACGCACCAGTCCACGCCCCCTGCCACTTTCCCCGGCCAGATTCCATTCGATCGGACAGTTTATGTTTAATTAAGCAATTTCGGAGAGCAATCGAACGCTGCAGTCGGCCAATTAGCATAAGAGAGAACACAGCGATGCAACAATCTTGAATCTGCGATCTCCGACACTGACAATCTTCGATTGGGGTGGCAAGGGGCTGGGATTGAGTTTCCATTTGATTGCGAAATGGAAAGTGGAGATTGCGAGGATGGGCTGGGCGGGTTGAGATTGGGGTGGAATTCCAAATCAGAAATCGGAAATCAGAATCACAAGTGGATGTTGCAGCCACTTGGACGGTTGCTCAACTATCCGGAGCTGGGGCTTTCTCGGGGGATGAGTGTTCCTTCGGATGAGTCAGCAGTGCAAACAAGTCAGGGCATCTGCCTCTTGATAATATGACCCGGGGAGCGTCTTCTTCCAGAGAAGCAGAAACATTATAGTGTTTATTGGAATCAGAAATAAGAGATTGCTATTACTTTTCAAAATATGGTTTCATTTTTTATTTATCGTTCAGATTATTTCCCAGACTTGTAATATTCACCTGCAACAGAACTATAAATAGCACTGGTAGTGTCCCTTTGAAGGGCGAAACTTGAACTAAACTGACAGAAGACCATAAAGTAGAAACAGAAATCTGAAAGGGACCCTGCCGGACTTGATTAGTTTTCACTCGGAGTGTGGAAGTGTGGAAGAAAGCCTCTGAAATTATGCAAATCGAAAGGCATTTCATGCAACTACCACTCCAGCGAGCTGGAAAATTTTAATTAAATTGAGAAAAGCCAGACTCGAGACTCTGAAATCAAAAACCAAGTCCCCTCATGCTCAGGCCTCATTAAG
This sequence comes from Drosophila atripex, assembly GCA_035045925.1. Lineage (NCBI taxonomy): Eukaryota > Metazoa > Arthropoda > Insecta > Diptera > Drosophilidae > Drosophila > Drosophila atripex. The sequence continues at coordinate 12,665,546 of JAWNOP010000069.1, read as the reverse complement.
TTTTCCGCTTACTTTTCTTCTAGTTTCTGTCGACCCTTTCTGTTGATGTTTTTGTATTTATTATTAACGCTATTGCTATTCAAATTTAGAGACAGAGTGCACCTAGAAGCAGGGGCTGCTGCTCTCTATCAGCAAGGGGTTTTATTATTCCATAAATCACAAAATCATAATTAAAGAAAGATTGTAATGCTTATTGGTTCCTAAGACTCCTTATACTCCTGCGAGTAATAGCTTTCAAGAGAAGATGTAGTCCCCCCTTCGCTTACGCCACTGCCTGCTAGAAGTCTGTTTGCCGTTCAGGAGGGAGGCAGGGGCCCTGTGAAGAGGCTGCAGGTGTAGGCCCGACTAGAGGCAATGAACAGTGGAGTAGTACGGCACAGAGACGACACAGTGAAGATGTCACCGTGGGGCAGCAGTGCCATCAAAGCAGGGGGAGTCTCCCGGGGGAGTGTGTACTCCAACTATTTCTATGCAGGAGGCACAGTCTCTCACTCTGTTCGACATGTAGACTCCAAATAAAGTAGTCACCTACACCTTGGCAGGGCCTGCACATCGACTCATGCACCGTACATAGGAGTGATAAGGAAAGTGAGGCCCATAAACTGAGGGCCGATAAGATTGATAAGGCTGCTAAACATTACCGAATGTTTATCGCAATTGTTTGGCTCAGAATTATTGAAATTCAATGAGCAGAATGGATGAGTTCTAGTGCGAGTCTAAGACTAGCACTAGTACTATGTGGGTCAGACAAATGTCATTTATCGCTGCAGCTCCCAGGAATTTGAAAATTGTAAGTCGCAAAACAAAAGAGGGGCCGATAAGACAAGAAAATCATCAAACCGACCAGCTGATAAAGGCCACAAAAACAAAACGGAGGAGGTCTGTAAGCCGAGTGGCATTACAAAGGCCGAAATGGCAATGCTAACGAAGGCCTGATTACATGGGCGTGGTCGGGATGGATCGAGTATTTCAGGGCGGACGGAGGCAAACATGCGTAAGTAACCAACAAACACAGCTCCATTCGAGTGTTAAGAGATTGTGTCAGCGAGTGAGTGAGTTCCACTCTCACCCTCCGAGGGGTAGCTCTCGAGTGTCTACCTGTAGATACTCTCCACCTGTAGTATCTATTGATCGGCGGCAGGGAAAAGGTCAACCTCTACGAGCTGGCCATAAAAAATTCACACGTAGCCTGGGATTAGATATTTCAGGGTCACTGCCAATGAATAGGCTGGGATTTGTCTCAGAGGCACAGTATACCATGAGTACAGAATTGCAGTTGCAACTGGCGGGGAGGCAGAGAGGCAGGCAGGCAGGCTAGCAGGCAGTCAGGCAGATGATGGAAAACAGGTTTTTTGTTTCAAGAGCAGATCTCAGAATTCTGGGCTGGCGTGTTGAATGAACGAGAGGCTGGAAAACAGGATGAGGCCATGCCGTGCCTGTGTGGAAGCGAGAAGGTGCAACAAGTTACCGTAGCGTAGCATCCACACACAGCAGGGGGCAGGCACATGGCGAACAGCGCCAACAGTTCATAAATTTAGTTCGTTTGTTTACAAAGTACCTTGCTTAAGAAACATTCCCCCCCGGCCATAATTTAGCTAATTTATATTTCAAACTAAATAACACTTACCAATGCCGAATGCCTGCTTGGCACTGCAATCGCTCCACACACTCATCTTGAAGGTGTTTTGAACCACAGCACGAAAATAATAATAATAATAATAAAAATATAATTCTGCGATCGCGATCACTACCACTAGCACTCTGCCACTACCATTCACAAAACAATATTAGTGGCAACAACAAGAGAGCAACACGTAGTTGAAATTTCGTTTTCACAAAAGAGGCATTTCGCTTTTTAATTCACTCGGCAGTGACTGCATTAAATAGGTACAAAAATTAATTATTATTGCACAATGGCCTGCATTCCGGTATTGCTCGCTATTTAATGCATTTTGCGCTGTTATCCGCTCGTTTTGTTCTCGATTTGGGAGTTGGCCCCACCGCTAATAATCTCCACTCGCACTCCCTCACATCCACACGCACACACACACGGGCATGGGGCTAGAAATTAATTAACGAGGCGCTCGGAGCCCGCTCGGGTTGGCTTAACGGTTGAAGAGTGAGTGAGAGCCACTATTTGAGACTGCCGGGACCCATCCGCAGTTTAGTGTTACCATAGTTGTATTTTTTTGGTAGCTAGAGTTGGCCACCCTAAAATAAGTGTTGTAAGTAACACTTTTCGAATATTTGCAAAATATTTGTTTCAAAAAGGAGGCTTTGCGAAAAATTTCACAATAACAAATTAGAATCAACACCTTGCAAAACATCAAACTACGTGCAAAACTTGTGCAAAAATTATTTAGTTATAGTATTTTATAAGGACCGCTTTACCGCCTAGCCCGCGAATTGCCCAAAACTGGTCATACTGCTGGCTGCATTCTCGTCTCACAACGTGAAAAAATCGGCGCGCCATTTCTGACATCTTTTTGCGTCGAATTCGCTCTGTTTATGCAAACTAAGCAAATTCCCGAGTGTTTATTTGTGTTAGACAGAGCCCGGCTGACCGGAAGCCGCCCCAGCTTCACAATAACACGCTCCCTGAGCACCTTGGCCAACATTGTGAAATCCAGGAATTGCTCATTCCGATAACTTGTGCGATTCCCACTGACGAACAAAGGGGACTACCCGTTGCAATAGCATCAGACGCGTGACCTTAGAGTGAGCATCATGTTTGGTGGCTCGAAACCAGCCTATGGAGCTACCGCTGGTTCCACCGGATTCGGTGGGTTCAGCGGCGCCAACACGAGTACTCCCTTTGGGCAATCGGCCTTTGGAAAACCAGCAGCTCCTGCATTCGGCACCACCTCGACCTTCGCCGCCCAGCCGGCGCAGCCTTCGTTGTTCGGAGCGGTAGCAACACCTGCGCAGCCCGCTGGAGGACTGTTCGGGGCCGGCACCTCGAGCGCCTTTGGAAGCAACACCACAGCCCAGCCGTCGACATTTGGAGGTTAGGATCGAACTAGCAAGCACTATTTTATACGTTATATTAACTTCAATGATGTTACTTTATTTTCAGCTTTCTCCCAACCCCAACAAACATCAAATATTTTCGGATCTACACAGGCAGCACCCACCACTTCGCTGTTCGGGCAGTCGCAGCTGCCGGCCTTCGGTGCTGCCAAGCCGGGGATTACCGCTTTCGGCCAGGCCGCCACAGCTCAACCCACGACGTCGTTGTTTGGCCAGGCGTCTGCTGCCACTAGCACCTCGGGATTCGGATCCTTCGGCCAGGCGGCACCAGCCACCACAAGTGTATTTGGAAGCGGCACAGCGTCCGCCTTTGCGCAGCCGCAGGCCGCCGGCGTGGCAGGAGGAGTGAATGCAGGCACAGCCGTGGCCAAGTACCAGCCGACCATCGGCACAGACACCCTCATGAAGAGCGGTCAGCCCAACAATGTGAACACCAAGCAGCACTGCATCACGGCCATGAAGGAGTATGAGCTCAAGTCGCTGGAGGAGCTGCGAATGGAGGATTATCTTAGTTCGCGTAAAGGTCCGCAGGCGGGAAGTGCTCCTGGAGCCTTTGGATTTGGCTCTCAAGTGGCTACTCCGGCCCAGCCGGCCGCTACAGGTCTCTTTGGAAGCACAGCGCAGCCCAGTACTGGCCTGTTTGGGCAAGCAGTCACCGAGAACAAGAGCCTCTTTGGAGCATCGGCATTTGGCCAGCAACCAGCGACGAGCAGCGCTTTTGGGGCACCAGCTCAGCAAAATAGCTTCTTGCAGAAGCCCTTTGGAGCGACAACGGCCACACCTTTTGCTGCACCACCTGCAGATGCCTCTAATCCCTTCGGAGCAAAGCCAGCCTTTGGACAGGGATCAAGCTTGTTCGGCCAGACGCCCGCCACCAGTGCAGCGCCTGCCTTTGGGCAGGCTTCCACTGGATTCGGGGGTTTTGGCTCCACAGCCGGAGCCGCTCCCCAAACATCCCTATTTGGAGCCACCCCAGCTGCCGATCCGAATAAGCCTGCATTCGGATTGGGCACAGCAGCGCCCGCAACCAACACGGGATTCGGATTTGGTGCCACGGCCACCAGCACCGCTGGAGGAGGCCTGTTTGGGGCCAAGCCAGCTACTAGCTTTGCAGCGCCCGCCTTTGGAGCGACTTCCACGGCCAACACCGGATTCGGGGGCTTCGGCCTCAACACCAGCACAGCGTCGACAGGTGGCGGACTGTTCAACTCGGGACTCAACAAGCCGGCTACATCGGCCTTCGGTGGATTCGGAGCCACCAGCGCCGCACCGCTTAATTTCAATGCAGGAACTACTGGAGGATCGCTGTTTGGCAGCACAGCCAAGCCGGCTGGAAGTTTGTTCGGAGGAGGAACCAGCACGTTGGGAGCCACGGGAGCTGCGCCAGTGGGAGGTGGACTGTTCGGTGGTGGGACGAGTACTTTCGGGAACACGGCAGGATCGTTGGGTGGCGGATTTGGTAGTCTTGGAGCTAACAACACATTGACAGGAGGACTAATGGGTGCGCAGCCCACTGTGGGCATTGTCACCCCATCGCACCAGCCTATTCACCAGCAGATCCTTGCGCGGGTTACTTCCCCGTACGGAGACTCGCCCATTTTCAAAGACCTGAAGCACCGGGACGATGTGGACGCTACTAGGGCCACAAATCCGGCCGCCCAGCAAGCTGTGCTGGACATGAATAGCAACCAATACAAGATTGCCACAAAGGACAGTCCTGCGGCCATGAAGGTCAAGGCGTTGGGCAGCTCCCTCAACCGGAAGTCCTTGTTCGACGGCCTCGAGGAGTTCGACGCGAGCGTGGAGGGTTTCAATCTCAAGCCGAACGCCAAACGGCTGGTGATCAAGCCGAAGGCCAAGACTGTAGAGGGTGGAACTCCATCCACCTTGAACGGCAGTGGGCCCAATACGCCTCAATCCCGTCCAAAAGGATCTCCCAACCGGGAACGCGAATCGTTTGGTGGCGTCATTCCAAGTGAGCCGCCTGCAGCAGGAAACTCTCCCACTGCTGCCACTGGAAGGGAAAGCCAGGAAGGCACCCGACGCGAGTCCTGGCTGCATCCAAACAACCTTGAAAAAGTCCGCCAGCATAACATCCAGACGGGCATGGATCAGAACTCGCCCCACAACAGTACTCTGAACGAGCTGGTGCCACGCAAACCACTCGACACCTACCGCCCGACTTCCACGGTACGTTTGTCTGTGTCCACTATCCCTGAGAACCCGTTCGAGGACCAGGCCAGCGCCATCGCTCGTCGAGACACCTTCATCCAAGAGCAGGCAAACGAAAGCCTGGTTTCCACCAGATCTCGGGATCAGGAAGCGGAGGATCACTCTGGCAACAGGTCACGCTTGGCCATTGAATCAGCTGGCGAGGCTCAGGAATACGAGGCCCATCCCACAGGCATTGTGCTGCGTCGCGTTGGTTACTACACCATTCCGTCGCTGGATGATTTACGGTCGTATTTGGACGAAGATGGCTCCTGTGTGGTGCCCAACTTCACGGTGGGACGGGAGGGTTACGGCAATGTGTTTTTCGGCAAGGAGATGGACGTGGCTGGCCTGAATCTGGACGAGATCGGTAAGAAGTTGATTATTGATTAAAAAGTTTCATTTTAAAAAGGAATCCATAACGAAACCCATTGCAGTTCACTTCCGCAACAAAGAAATCATCATCTATCCGGACGACGACAACAAACCACCAATCGGCCAGGGATTGAATAGAGACGCACAAGTCACCCTGGACCAGGTCTGGCCGTTGGATAAGACTAAGCACGAAGCTGTCAAGGACCCACAACGCCTGCTTGAAATGGACTGGGAGGGAAAACTGCGACGGGTGTGCGACAAGAACGACACCCGCTTCATCGAATTCCGTCCAGAAACAGGTAGCTGGGTCTTCCGCGTCAAGCATTTCTCCAAGTACGGCCTGGAAGAGAGCGACGAGGAGGAGGAGCTGCCCACCGATCCGAAGAAGGCCAAGATGACGGCCCTGGAGGCCCAGAAGAAGGCGGCTGCCGATAAGATGACTCTGAACTCCCTGCGGCAGGCACAAAAAATTTCCGAAGACGCGGCCCGCCATTTAGACCCCAAGGCTTTGGTGGCTGGGGTGGCCAGTGGATTTCGCCCAATGGACGACACTGCAGAGTTCCTCTTAATGGACAAGACACGTAAGACATAGCTGGCTTTGCGGCGTAGTGTTTCTTTTGCAATCTTTTGCTTTCGAATTCGCAGAATTTTTTCAAGCTGGCGCTGCCGGATCAGATTTTTCAATGTTCGATGTGCCACGTGGGCGCACCACGATCACAAGTCCCACCTCGTTTCTGGCCCAAGAGGTGGTGGGCAACGAACCGCACAAAATGCAGCTGATGAAGTCTTCACTGTTCGTGGAGGACAATGCCAGCGAGGACGAGAGCATGGGTAGGTGGATTACCTGTTGAATCAACTTAAGATCTAAAATAAAATACAAAATGTTTAAAAGTATTATCATATTTTCTATGTTTATTTTATTGATGCAAGTTTAATGAATACGATATGTTAACCAAATATTTATTGAAAAGAGAATAAAAGTGTAAATAAACATAACCGGAAGCTTGTTTGTCAAGAGCATCATGTTCCACTATCATCCAATTACATTCAAGAGTAGAGCTTCTCAAAATATTCATAAATCAAAAACTATTTTTAATCTGTAGTTGAATTGGAAACCATTATTCATTCTTATTATTCATAAAACCACTTTCGAAATAGAGCCCACTGGACGCCTGCCTCGCCAACGAAACTTCTTCAATGCGGATCCCAATCCCTGGAAGGATGGCGCCTCCGAGGGTTCCAGTCAGTACGATTTCGGTCATCCGTCACTCGCTCTTCCGGTTTCCTCCTCCGCATCGGTGGCTAGTTACCTAGGGGATGCCCATTCCGAAGAGGTAATCCACGACTCTATTTCCCACAGAACTCTTGATTCATTCCTCATTTTATTTTAGACATCTTCTATGGCCACTGGAAGTATCGTTGCTGTCGAAAAAGAGAAGCCTGCTCTGGGACCTGTGATTAAAACTTTTAAGTTCGTGTGCAAGCCAAAGGTGGCTCCCGTTAAGGTGTTCGCCACAACAGTTCCCTTGCCACGGTCCATTGCCAACGATCTGACCAAGAACTGGGTTGCCGACCTGGGTCTGTACAGGGGTCGCAGTTTCAAACTGAGCTTCGGACCTCACAACTTGCTCATGCTGGCCACCACATTTAATAACCAACGCAAGCTGAAAGAATGTAAGTGCCAGGGACTGTCTTCGATTCAATACCTGAAATTAAACAAAAATTTTTTAGTCACGGGACCGTCTATACCAGCGTCTATGGTGTTTGCTCCCCGATTGCCAGACGATTTGTCGCCCAGTGTGATGCAAATGGTGCAGTTCAACATGGTTGGTGGGGCCATGAGCTTTCACGAAACTATTGTGCCACATCTCGAAGTACAGCTTGGCGACTGTTTGTCGGTGGAGGTGGAGGGAAGCGAATGCCCGTGGCTTCATGCCAACAACGGCACCCAACTAGTGTCCAAACACTTCTCGGAGTCGCTGAGGCAAAGAAACGCTGGCCTCAAGGAGGACTACTCGGTGTCCGTGTGGTCATTGCTCTTTGCGCTGTGGGGTGATCATGAGGAACTCGTAGATCTCGACAATAATTCGCATTATACGGTCATGTGTCGACGGAACCTGCTCTCCGAGTGGCTGGAAAACACGTTGCTGGGCAAGGATTTGCTGTCGAAGAAGGTGAACAACCATAGTTACCTCGAGCATATGCTGGACCTGCTTAGCTGCCACCGGGTGAGCGAGGCCTGCGAGCTCGCCTTCAACTATGACGATGCCAACCTGGCACTGGTTCTGGCACAACTTAGCTCGGGACCAGTATTTCGAATGCTGATGGAAGAGCAACTTTACGCCTGGCAGCAGAGCAAGTCCGACAAGTACATTGACCTAGAGCGCCTTAAGATGTACATGCTTTCTGCCGGCGTCCCAATGATGCAGTCCTCCCAGGGTGCCATCAATCTCCTTGAGGATAGTAATTGGTTGACGGTCTTGGCGCTGCAGCTGTGGTACTTTACAGCCCCAACATCCTCCATCACGGATGCCCTACTGGCTTACGACAAAGCGTTCCAGGCTGAGGAATGCCTTGCTGAACCACCTCTGCCCAGTTACAATGGAGCCTCCAACGACAGCGACAAACCTGTTTACGATCTTCGCTACCATCTCCTGCAGCTGTACTCCAAGCGTACGCATTCCCTGGAGAAGACTCTTAATCCAATTACGCATACCGCCGATCCTATGGACTTCCGTTTGAGGTAGATATATTTAAAATAACTTTTTAAATTTTAAATTATATATTTTACTTAAAATTTCAGCTGGCTCCTGCTCCAAACTCTGCGGGCATTGGGCTACCGCCATTGCTCTGCCTCGGCGGAAGCCCGTCTCACAGTGGACTTTGCCAGTCAGCTGGAGAACGAAGGTCTCTGGCATTGGGCCATTTTCGTGCTCATGCACATCAAGCGCCGACCACAAAGGGAGCGAGCTGTCCAAAATATGCTGGAACGAAATGTCAGTGTGTCTGCCAAGGTGGCCCTGAATGAGGCCGAGAAGTTTGTTATCTTCAAGTTAGGAGTCCCAGAGTCGTGGTTGGATTACGCTAAAGCAGTTAAGGCGGGCTCATTCGGAAAGCACCATTTGCAAGCCAAGTATCTGTTGAAAGCGAAGCACTGGGCATCTGCCCATGAAGTCATTTTTGAACACATAGCTCCTGATGCCATCATAAATGGTAGGTTCAAAAAGCAAACATACAAATTGTCAATATACGTCTTCTATTTTTTTATTTTTTAGGAAAATTGGAATATCTGCATAGCCTGCTCATCCAGTTTGAGGACACTGAAGGCACCAGCATCCGAGTGCCCAACTGGGCCAACCAAGGCCAAATCTTCTTGGACTTTATCGACATTAGTGCCAAGTTCAAGCAAATCCGCTCCGTGACGAACATCGCCGACATCAATGCCCGCTGGGAGAACCTTAAGCCGCAGCTCAGCGAACTCTGCTCCCGGATCAGTCTGCTGCCGTGTCCCAGCTCCAAACATCGTCTATGCCAGAGCGAAATCGCGCAGAGCTTGAGCTGTCTGGTGCATGGAATGTGCATAGTGTGTGCGGATATGGAGCCCTCGGCCGTACTCAAGTCGGCGTTGGAACGACTACCATTGCCGCAAGAGTTCTCCTCCAAAGAGCTGCGAATCCTACTCGAGGAATTGCTGGAAAAGATCGAGAACGAGCCTCCGTTTAGGGAGAAACAGCCCACCATGATGGAAACATAAAATCGTCAGCAACGTATAGTAATATAAGAGGAGAGTCTAGATAAGGTTTGAATTAAAATAGGTATTAGAAATCACTAGCGTGTATCCATTGCATGCCACAAATCGCCAGAGTTAGGATAGTTCTTAGGACTTCGTTCAACCATGATTACTTCATAGATAGGGAAAGCTTCATAAAAGGGACAAAGCCAGATCATACATATAGTTTTTGTTAAATTTGTTTATTTCGGTTTCTTACAAATTTGAGCCCACGTGTCGAATTTCTTAACTGTAGTATTCTTGATAAAAAAATTATTAAATAAAAGAAAATTTGTTGTCAACAAAGATCAGAACTAGATCCGATAGCCCAGCGGGTCTATCGATAGCTCCATGAAAAGCTGCACCTGGATGGAGATTGTAAAGCTAGATCAGTAAGCAATCGGTTGCTGATAAGAACACACCTGTCTAGAAACCTGTTCTTCTGAAAAATACCTAAAGACATGGCATCCGCTGCTCCACCTGCAACGCCGGCTCCTTGGTGCGGTCGAGACTCCAAGCCGCGTACTTTTGAGAAGCATTCTCCCGTCATCTGCTATGATAAGCCAGAGGCGTCAATTGTCTCCAAACCGGATTATGATGTAAGCTTATTGTAGCCTCCAAGTCGGTTATCAGATGTTCTATTTCCGGTCTCACTTGCCCTAATGCTTGTGATGTTTTCTTACCAACTAGGATAAGCGCTTCCAGGCCCTAACAGGTGATCTTATCCAGACCCTGGTGGTGCCAAAGAGGGAGGCTCGAACCTGGACTATGCAGGCAGGCGATCTATGCCGCGTGACCGTCAACGAGGGCTCACAGGTGGGCGACATGAACTTCTGGAATCTGGAAAACACTGCTGAACGCTTCTACTCGGGCAAGACTCGCCAGCTGCACTCCTCGCACCTGCGCGTCTATGATCGCCTTTGGAGCTGTTTGCCCTACTTGCGTCCCATGGCCACCTTCGTGTTCGACTCCCTAGCCAGCTACGGGATCGACGAGGATGGCGGCTCGCTGCACGATGTGATTGGAACGCGCTGCGATGACTACACTTACAAGTTGATTACGGGCAAGGATAGGGTGGGCAGCTGCCATAGCTCCTTGGTTAAGGCCGTGGTAGAGGAACGCGGCCTGACGGAGCAAGACGTGCACGATGTCTGGAACATCTTTATGTGCACCGGGTTCACACGGGACACTCATCAGTATTTCTGTAAGCCAAGTCCGGCGCGCAAGGGAGACTTCATAGAATTTGTGGCCGACATGAATCTGTTGGTAGCTCTCAGCGCCTGTCCCCAAGGCGATGTCTCCATCCAGGTGGGCGCCGAGGTACCGGACGACAAGTGCCACCCACTCAAGGTCGAGGTGTTCCGCAAAAAGTAATCTGAGCCAGATTCATTTGTATTCCGTGTGCAAAACACGATATTGTGCCATTGATGTAAACATCGCTTTCGCAACAATTTCAAAGTTGTGACTAATTTACATAGCTATACATATTCATATCAAACTAAATACAAAAATTGGTAAATGGTTAAGGGATTAAAATATGAATGTATTAAAAATAATAAAAATGTAAAAGGTTAATGGTCTTGCATATTTAATTTAACATTTAATACAACAACATAATTGATTAAGGACTATTGGAAGTTAGAATTTTAAATTGTAAACTTATTATTATTTAAAATTCTAAAAATTGGAGAAATTGGATGTCGGAACAAAACCACTACCCATACAGCATACATGGTTACATGCTGTATGGTTAGTGACAAAACCCTCCAGAGTGTGACCAGCTCCTCCGCTTATTTCTCTTCTCAAACTTTTATTGCTTTTTTTTTTTACTGTCAACTATATTTTGGTAAATGCTAAGAAATCGTTTTTTATAAAACCAAACTACCAAAAAGAGCCAAAACAGCCTCATGCCTGATCATGACCACGGAGATATTGCGGTCAATGCTCTATTGTGGCAGTGACATCACCAGGGACTTGGAGTATGTTATTTTCGATGAAGTGCACTACATCAACAACCCAGAACGAGGCCATGTCTGGGAGGAGGTGATTATACTACTGCCGGACCACGTCAACATCATAATGTGCAGTTCAACATGGTTGGTGGGGCCATGAGCTTTCACGAAACTATTGTGCCACATCTCGAAGTACAGCTTGGCGACTGTTTGTCGGTGGGGGTGGAGGGAAGCGAATGCCCGTGGCTTCATGCCAACAACGGCACCCAACTAGTGTCCAAACACTTCTCGGAGTCGCTGAGGCAAAGAAACGCTGGCCTCAAGGAGGACTACTCGGTGTCCGTGTGGTCATTGCTCTTTGCGCTGTGGGGTGATCATGAGGAACTCGTAGATCTCGACAATAATTCGCATTATACGGTCATGTGTCGACGGAACCTGCTCTCCGAGTGGCTGGAAAACACGTTGCTGGGCAAGGATTTGCTGTCGAAGAAGGTGAACAACCATAGTTACCTCGAGCATATGCTGGACCTGCTTACTGCCACCGGGTGAGCGAGGCCTGCGAGCTCGCCTTCAACTATGACGATGCCAACCTGGCACTGGTTCTGGCACAACTTAGCTCGGGACCAGTATTTCGAATGCTGATGGAAGAGCAACTTTACGCCTGGCAGCAGAGCAAGTCCGACAAGTACATTGACCTAGAGCGCCTTAAGATGTACATGCTTTCTGCCGGCGTCCCAATGATGCAGTCCTCCCAGGGTGCCATCAATCTCCTTGAGGATAGTAATTGGTTGACGGTCTTGGCGCTGCAGCTGTGGTACTTTACAGCCCCAACATCCTCCATCACGGATGCCCTACTGGCTTACGACAAAGCGTTCCAGGCTGAGGAATGCCTTGCTGAACCACCTCTGCCCAGTTACAATGGAGCCTCCAACGACAGCGACAAACCTGTTTACGATCTTCGCTACCATCTCCTGCAGCTGTACTCCAAGCGTACGCATTCCCTGGAGAAGACTCTTAATCCAATTACGCATACCGCCATCCTATGGACTTCCGTTTGAGGTAGATATATTAAAATAACTTTTTAAATTTTAAATTATATATTTTACTTAAAATTTCACTGCTCCTCTCCAAACTCTGCGGGCATTGGGCTACCGCCATTGCTCTGCCTCGGCGGAAGCCCGTCTCACAGTGGACTTTGCCAGTCAGCTGGAGAACGAAGGTCTCTGGCATTGGGCCATTTTCGTGCTCATGCACATCAAGCGCCGACCACAAAGGGAGCGAGCTGTCCAAAATATGCTGGAACGAAATGTCAGTGTGTCTGCCAAGGTGGCCCTGAATGAGGCCGAGAAGTTTGTTATCTTCAAGTTAGGATCCCAGAGTCGTGGTTGGATTACGCTAAAGCAGTTAAGGCGGGCTCATTCGGAAAGCACCATTTGCAAGCCAAGTATCTGTTGAAAGCGAAGCACTGGGCATCTGCCCATGAAGTCATTTTTGAACACATAGCTCCTGATGCCATCATAAATGGTAGGTTCAAAAAGCAAACATACAAATTGTCAATATACGTCTTCTATTTTTTTATTTTTTAGGAAAATTGGAATATCTGCATAGCCTGCTCATCCAGTTTGAGGACACTGAAGGCACCAGCATCCGAGTGCCCAACTGGGCCAACCAAGGCCAAATCTTCTTGGACTTTATCGACATTAGTGCCAAGTTCAAGCAAATCCGCTCCGTGACGAACATCGCCGACATCAATGCCCGCTGGGAGAACCTTAAGCCGCAGCTCAGCGAACTCTGCTCCCGGATCATCTGCTGCCGGTCCCAGCTCCAAACATCGTCTATGCCAGAGCGAAATCGCGCAGAGCTTGAGCTGTCTGGTCATGGAATGTGCATAGTGTGTGCGGATATGGAGCCCTCGGCCGTACTCAAGTCGGCGTTGGAACGACTACCATTGCCGCAAGAGTTCTCCTCCAAAGAGCTGCGAATCCTACTCGAGGAATTGCTGGAAAAGATCGAGAACGAGCCTCCGTTTAGGGAGAAACAGCCCACCATGATGGAAACATAAAATCGTCAGCAACGTATAGTAATATAAGAGGAGAGTCTAGATAAGGTTTGAATTAAAATAGGTATTAGAAATCACTAGCGTGTATCCATTGCATGCCACAAATCGCCAGAGTTAGGATAGTTCTTAGGACTTCGTTCAACCATGATTACTTCATAGATAGGGAAAGCTTCATAAAAGGGACAAAGCCAGATCATACATATAGTTTTTGTTAAATTTGTTTATTTCGGTTTCTTACAAATTTGAGCCCACGTGTCGAATTTCTTAACTGTAGTATTCTTGATAAAAAAATTATTAAATAAAAGAAAATTTGTTGTCAACAAAGATCAGAACTAGATCCGATAGCCCAGCGGGTCTATCGATAGCTCCATGAAAAGCTGCACCTGGATGGAGATTGTAAAGCTAGATCAGTAAGCAATCGGTTGCTGATAAGAACACACCTGTCTAGAAACCTGTTCTTCTGAAAAATACCTAAAGACATGGCATCCGCTGCTCCACCTGCAACGCCGGCTCCTTGGTGCGGTCGAGACTCCAAGCCGCGTACTTTTGAGAAGCATTCTCCCGTCATCTCTATGATAAGCCAGAGGCGTCAATTGTCTCCAAACCGGATTATGATGTAAGCTTATTGTAGCCTCCAAGTCGGTTATCAGATGTTCTATTTCCGGTCTCACTTGCCCTAATTCTTGTGATGTTTTCTTACCAACTAGGATAAGCGCTTCCAGGCCCTAACAGGTGATCTTATCCAGACCCTGGTGGTGCCAAGAGGGAGGCTCGAACCTGGACTATGCAGGCAGGCGATCTATGCCGCGTGACCGTCAACGAGGGCTCACAGGTGGGCGACATGAACTTCTGGAATCTGGAAAACACTGCTGAACGCTTCTACTCGGGCAAGACTCGCCAGCTGCACTCCTCGCACCTGCGCGTCTATGATCGCCTTTGGAGCTGTTTGCCCTACTTGCGTCCCATGGCCACCTTCGTGTTCGACTCCCTAGCCAGCTACGGGATCGACGAGGATGGCGGCTCGCTGCACGATGTGATTGAACGCGCTGCGATGACTACACTTACAAGTTGATTACGGGCAAGGATAGGGTGGGCAGCTGCCATAGCTCCTTGGTTAAGGCCGTGGTAGAGGAACGCGGCCTGACGGAGCAAGACGTGCACGATGTCTGGAACATCTTTATGTGCACCGGGTTCACACGGGACACTCATCAGTATTTCTGTAAGCCAAGTCCGGCGCGCAAGGGAGACTTCATAGAATTTGTGGCCGACATGAATCTGTTGGTAGCTCTCAGCGCCTGTCCCCAAGGCGATGTCTCCATCCAGGTGGGCGCCGAGGTACCGGACGACAAGTGCCACCCACTCAAGGTCGAGGTGTTCCGCAAAAAGTAATCTGACCAATTCATTTGTATTCCGTGTGCAAAACACGATATTGTCCATTATGTAAACATCCTTTCGCAACAATTTCAAAGTTGTGACTAATTTACATAGCTATACATATTCATATCAAACTAAATACAAAAATTGGTAAATGGTTAAGGGATTAAAATATGAATGTATTAAAAATAATAAAAATGTAAAAGGTTAATGGTCTTCATATTTAATTTAACATTTAATACAACAATAATTGATTAAGGACTATTGGAAGTTAGAATTTTAAATTGTAAACTTATTATTATTTAAAATTCTAAAAATTGGAGAAATTGGATGTCGGAACAAAACCACTACCCATACAGCATACATGGTTACATGCTGTATGGTTAGTGACAAAACCCTCCAGAGTGTGACCAGCTCCTCCGCTTATTTCTCTTCTCAAACTTTTATTGCTTTTTTTTTACTGTCAACTATATTTTGGTAAATGCTAAGAAATCGTTTTTTATAAAACCAAACTACCAAAATGAGCCAAATCAAAGGCGAAGATAATCTGGAGAAGCTCCGTAATTATATTTTGCGACCGGACCTCTCCCTTCACAATCCACTGCCAGACATTGTGCCGCGCAAGTCTGATGCGATGCGCCTGTTGAATGTTCCCCGGTGTCCCGGCAGCACTAAGCTGGTGCCTCGAAGAGATCAGAGTGGGCAGATCATAGAGTTCTTGGAAATAGAAGTGCAGGACGTGGGAGCCAATGCCAACAACTCAATGTCCATGCAGCGGGAGCCAGGCCTGCTGGAGGAGGCCACCCGTGGATCTCATTCCAATTTTCCCTTCTGGCCGGGTGGCTTCGATGAACAGCGGCAGCAAATTTCTGCTCTGGAAGTGGAGAACTTCCACTTCGGCGATAAGCTACTAACACTGCCGCCAGGGTTTTCGGAGGGCTACGATTTCTCCAAATCGCATCCACTTCCCACAGCCCCGCAGGTTCTGGACGAACCCAGTGCCAGCAAAGTGGACTTGTTGAGGAACCTGGAGAAGGACCTAGACGTGCAGGAGTGGATGGAACTGACCAAAGAAGGTAATGCAGCTGCCACACCACGCTGTCCAAGCGACGGAAACCTGCCATTTCCCACCGAGGAGTTCAAAGACGTGGATGACCAGATTATGAAAACGGACTTGAAGCCGGTTCTCAATATTTCCACCACTACGAACACCTTCAAGAGTGATTGGGCGGAGATGGTGGACATTAGCCAGCCTTTAATATTTCAAGGAACAGATACCTTGCCCCGCCATGGACTTTCCCTTCGAGCTGGACGTTTTCCAGAAGCAGGCTATTTTGAAGCTGGAGCAGCGCCAGTACGTGTTTGTGGCCGCTCATACATCGGCCGGCAAAACTGTTGTGGCAGAGTATGCCATCGCCCTGTCCAAGCGGGATCTCACCCGGACCATATACACGTCGCCCATCAAAGCACTGTCCAACCAGAAGTACCGCGACTTCAGGAAGACCTTTAAGGATGTGGGATTGATAACTGGGGACCTTCAAATCGAGCCCACAGCCTCATGCCTATCATGACCACGGAGATATTGCGGTCAATGCTCTATTGTGGCAGTGCATCACCAGGGACTTGGAGTATGTTATTTTCGATGAAGTGCACTACATCAACAACCCAGAACGAGGCCATTCTGGGAGGAGGTGATTATACTACTGCCGGACCACGTCAACATCATAATGTGCAGTTCAACATGGTTGGTGGGGCCATGAGCTTTCACGAAACTATTGTGCCACATCTCGAAGTACAGCTTGGCGACTGTTTGTCGGTGGGGGTGGAGGGAAGCGAATGCCCGTGGCTTCATGCCAACAACGGCACCCAACTAGTGTCCAAACACTTCTCGGAGTCGCTGAGGCAAAGAAACGCTGGCCTCAAGGAGGACTACTCGTGTCCGTGTGGTCATTGCTCTTTGCGCTGTGGGGTGATCATGAGGAACTCGTAGATCTCGACAATAATTCGCATTAACGGTCATTGTCGACGGAACCTCTCTCCGAGTGGCTGGAAAACACGTTGCTGGGCAAGGATTTGCTGTCGAAGAAGGTGAACAACCATAGTTACCTCGAGCATATGCTGGACCTGCTTAGCTGCCACCGGGTGAGCGAGGCCTGCGAGCTCGCCTTCAACTATGACGATGCCAACCTGGCACTGGTTCTGGCACAACTTAGCTCGGGACCAGTATTTCGATGCTGATGGAAGAGCAACTTTACGCCTGGCAGCAGAGCAAGTCCGACAAGTACATTGACCTAGAGCGCCTTAAGATGTACATGCTTTCTGCCGGCGTCCCAATGATGCAGTCCTCCCAGGGTGCCATCAATCTCCTTGAGGATAGTAATTGGTTGACGGTCTTGGCGCTGCAGCTGTGGTACTTTACAGCCCCAACATCCTCCATCACGGATGCCCTACTGGCTTACGACAAAGCGTTCCAGGCTGAGGAATGCCTTGCTGAACCACCTCTGCCCAGTTACAATGGAGCCTCCAACGACAGCGACAAACCTGTTTACGACTTCGCTACCATCTCCTCAGCTTACTCCAAGCGTACCATTCCCTGGAGAAGACTCTAATCCATACGCAACCGCCGATCCTATGACTTCCGTTTAGGATATTAAAATACTTTAATTTAAATAATACTAAAATCACTGGCTCCTCTCCAAACTCTGCGGGCATTGGGCTACCGCCATTCTCTCCTCGGCGGAACCCTCTCACAGTGGACTTTGCCAGTCAGCTGGAGAACGAAGGTCTCTGGCATTGGGCCATTTTCGTGCTCATGCACATCAAGCGCCGACCACAAAGGGAGCGAGCTGTCCAAATATGCTGGAACGAAATGTCAGTGTGTCTGCCAAGGTGGCCCTGAATGAGGCCGAGAAGTTTGTTATCTTCAAGTTAGGATCCCAGAGTCGTGGTTGGATTACGCTAAAGCAGTTAAGCGGGCTCATTCGGAAAGCACCATTTGCAAGCCAAGTATCTGTTGAAAGCGAAGCACTGGGCATCTGCCCATGAAGTCATTTTTGAACACATAGCTCCTGATGCCATCATAAATGGTAGGTTCAAAAAGCAAACATACAAATTGTCAATTACGTCTTCTATTTTTTTATTTTTAGGAAAATTGGAAATCTGCATAGCCTGCTCACCAGTTTGAGGACACTGAAGGCACCGCATCCGAGTGCCCAACTGGGCCAACCAAGGCCAAATCTTCTTGGACTTTATCGACATTAGTGCCAAGTTCAAGCAAATCCGCTCCGTGACGAACATCGCCGACATCAATGCCCGCTGGGAGAACCTTAAGCCGCAGCTCAGCGAACTCTGCTCCCGATCATCTCTGCCGTGTCCCAGCTCCAACATCGTCTATGCCAGAGCGAAATCCGCAGAGCTTGAGCTGTCTGGGCATGGAATGTGCATAGTGTGTGCGGATATGGAGCCCTCGGCCGTACTCAAGTCGGCGTTGGAACGACTACCATTGCCGCAAGAGTTCTCCTCCAAAGAGCTGCGAATCCTACTCGAGAATTCTGGAAAATCGAGAACGAGCCTCCGTTTAGGGAGAAACAGCCCACCTGATGGAAACATAAAATCGTCAGCAACGTATAGTAATATAAGAGGAGAGTCTAGATAAGGTTTGAATTAAAATAGGTATTAGAAATCACTAGCGTGTATCCATTGCATGCCACAAATCCCAGAGTTAGGATAGTTCTTAGGACTTCTTCAACCATATTACTTCATAGAAGGGAAAGCTTCATAAAAGGGACAAAGCCAGATCATACTAATTTTTGTTAATTGTTTATTCGGTTTCTTACAATTGACCCACGTGTCATTTCTTAACTGTATATCTTGATAAAAAATTATTAAATAGAAAATTTGTTGTCAACAAAGATCAGAACTAATCCGTAGCCCAGCGGGTCTATCGATAGCTCCATGAAAAGCTGCACCTGATGGAGATTGTAAAGCTAGATCAGTAAGCAATCGGTTGCTGATAAGAACACACCTGTCTAGAAACCTGTTCTTCTGAAAAATACCTAAAGACATGGCATCCGCTGCTCCACCTGCAACGCCGGCTCCTTGGTGCGGTCGAGACTCCAAGCCGCGTACTTTTGAGAAGCATTCTCCCGTCATCTGCTATGATAAGCCAGAGGCGTCAATTGTCTCCAAACCGGATTATGATGTAAGCTTATTGTAGCCTCCAAGTCGGTTATCAGATGTTCTATTTCCGGTCTCACTTGCCCTAATGCTTGTGATGTTTTCTTACCAACTAGGATAAGCGCTTCCAGGCCCTAACAGGTGATCTTATCCAGACCCTGGTGGTGCCAAAGAGGAGGCTCGAACCTGGACTATGCAGGCAGGCGATCTATGCCGCGTGACCGTCAACGAGGGCTCACAGGTGGGCGACATGAACTTCTGGAATCTGGAAAACACTGCTGAACGCTTCTACTCGGGCAAGACTCGCCAGCTGCACTCCTCGCACCTGCGCGTCTATGATCGCCTTTGGAGCTGTTTGCCCTACTTGCGTCCCATGGCCACCTTCGTGTTCGACTCCCTAGCCAGCTACGGGATCGACGAGGATGGCGGCTCGCTGCACGATGTGATTGGAACGCGCTGCGATGACTACACTTACAAGTTGATTACGGGCAAGGATAGGGTGGGCAGCTGCCATAGCTCCTTGGTTAAGGCCGTGGTAGAGGAACGCGGCCTGACGGAGCAAGACGTGCACGATGTCTGGAACATCTTTATGTGCACCGGGTTCACACGGGACACTCATCAGTATTTCTGTAAGCCAAGTCCGGCGCGCAAGGGAGACTTCATAGAATTTGTGGCCGACATGAATCTGTTGGTAGCTCTCAGCGCCTGTCCCCAAGGCGATGTCTCCATCCAGGTGGGCGCCGAGGTACCGGACGACAAGTGCCACCCACTCAAGGTCGAGGTGTTCCGCAAAAAGTAATCTGACCAATTCATTTGTATTCCGTGTGCAAAACACGATATTGTCCATTGATGTAAACATCGCTTTCGCAACAATTTCAAAGTTGTGACTAATTTACATAGCTATACATATTCATATCAAACTAAATACAAAAATTGGTAAATGGTTAAGGGATTAAAATATGAATGTATTAAAAATAATAAAAATGTAAAAGGTTAATGGTCTTGCATATTTAATTTAACATTTCATACAACAACATAATTGATTAAGGACTATTGGAAGTTAGAATTTTAAATTGTAAACTTATTATTATTTAAAATTCTAAAAATTGGAGAAATTGGATGTCGGAACAAAACCACTACCCATACAGCATACATGGTTACATGCTGTATGGTTAGTGACAAAACCCTCCAGAGTGTGACCAGCTCCTCCGCTTATTTCTCTTCTCAAACTTTTATTGCTTTTTTTTTTACTGTCAACTATATTTTGGTAAATGCTAAGAAATCGTTTTTTATAAAACCAAACTACCAAAATGAGCCAAATCAAAGGCGAAGATAATCTGGAGAAGCTCCGTAATTATATTTTGCGACCGGACCTCTCCCTTCACAATCCACTGCCAGACATTGTGCCGCGCAAGTCTGATGCGATGCGCCTGTTGAATGTTCCCCGGTGTCCCGGCAGCACTAAGCTGGTGCCTCGAAGAGATCAGAGTGGGCAGATCATAGAGTTCTTGGAAATAGAAGTGCAGGACGTGGGAGCCAATGCCAACAACTCAATGTCCATGCAGCGGGAGCCGGGCCTGCTGGAGGAGGCCACCCGTGGATCTCATTCCAATTTTCCCTTCTGGCCGGGTGGCTTCGATGAACAGCGGCAGCAAATTGCTGCTCTGGAAGTGGAGAACTTCCACTTCGGCGATAAGCTACTAACACTGCCGCCAGGGTTTTCGGAGGGCTACGATTTCTCCAAATCGCATCCACTTCCCACAGCCCCGCAGGTTCTGGACGAACCCAGTGCCAGCAAAGTGGACTTGTTGAGGAACCTGGAGAAGGACCTAGACGTGCAGAAGTGGATGGAACTGACCAAAGAAGGTAATGCAGCTGCCACACCACGCTGTCCAAGCGACGGAAACCTGCCATTTCCCACCGAGGAGTTCAAAGACGTGGATGACCAGATTATGAAAACGGACTTGAAGCCGGTTCTCAATATTTCCACCACTACGAACACCTTCAAGAGTGATTGGGCGGAGATGGTGGACATTAGCCAGCCTATTAATAATTTCAAGGAACAGATACCTTGCCCCGCCATGGACTTTCCCTTCGAGCTGGACGTTTTCCAGAAGCAGGCTATTTTGAAGCTGGAGCAGCGCCAGTACGTGTTTGTGGCCGCTCATACATCGGCCGGCAAAACTGTTGTGGCAGAGTATGCCATCGCCCTGTCCAAGCGGGATCTCACCCGGACCATATACACGTCGCCCATCAAAGCACTGTCCAACCAGAAGTACCGCGACTTCAGGAAGACCTTTAAGGATGTGGGATTGATAACTGGGGACCTTCAAATCGAGCCCACAGCCTCATGCCTGATCATGACCACGGAGATATTGCGGTCAATGCTCTATTGTGGCAGTGACATCACCAGGGACTTGGAGTATGTTATTTTCGATGAAGTGCACTACATCAACAACCCAGAACGAGGCCATGTCTGGGAGGAGGTGATTATACTACTGCCGGACCACGTCAACATCATAATGTGCAGTTCAACATGGTTGGTGGGGCCATGAGCTTTCACGAAACTATTGTGCCACATCTCGAAGTACAGCTTGGCGACTGTTTGTCGGTGGGGGTGGAGGGAAGCGAATGCCCGTGGCTTCATGCCAACAACGGCACCCAACTAGTGTCCAAACACTTCTCGGAGTCGCTGAGGCAAAGAAACGCTGGCCTCAAGGAGGACTACTCGGTGTCCGTGTGGTCATTGCTCTTTGCGCTGTGGGGTGATCATGAGGAACTCGTAGATCTCGACAATAATTCGCATTATACGGTCATGTGTCGACGGAACCTGCTCTCCGAGTGGCTGGAAAACACGTTGCTGGGCAAGGATTTGCTGTCGAAGAAGGTGAACAACCATAGTTACCTCGAGCATATGCTGGACCTGCTTAGCTGCCACCGGGTGAGCGAGGCCTGCGAGCTCGCCTTCAACTATGACGATGCCAACCTGGCACTGGTTCTGGCACAACTTAGCTCGGGACCAGTATTTCGAATGCTGATGGAAGAGCAACTTTACGCCTGGCAGCAGAGCAAGGCCGACAAGTACATTGACCTAGAGCGCCTTAAGATGTACATGCTTTCTGCCGGCGTCCCAATGATGCAGTCCTCCCAGGGTGCCATCAATCTCCTTGAGGATAGTAATTGGTTGACGGTCTTGGCGCTGCAGCTGTGGTACTTTACAGCCCCAACATCCTCCATCACGGATGCCCTACTGGCTTACGACAAAGCGTTCCAGGCTGAGGAATGCCTTGCTGAACCACCTCTGCCCAGTTACAATGGAGCCTCCAACGACAGCGACAAACCTGTTTACGATCTTCGCTACCATCTCCTGCAGCTGTACTCCAAGCGTACGCATTCCCTGGAGAAGACTCTTAATCCAATTACGCATACCGCCGATCCTATGGACTTCCGTTTGAGGTAGATATATTTAAAATAACTTTTTAAATTTTAAATTATATATTTTACTTAAAATTTCTGCTGGCTCCTGCTCCAAACTCTGCGGGCATTGGGCTACCGCCATTGCTCTGCCTCGGCGGAAGCCCGTCTCACAGTGGACTTTGCCAGTCAGCTGGAGAACGAAGGTCTCTGGCATTGGGCCATTTTCGTGCTCATGCACATCAAGCGCCGACCACAAAGGGAGCGAGCTGTCCAAAATATGCTGGAACGAAATGTCAGTGTGTCTGCCAAGGTGGCCCTGAATGAGGCCGAGAAGTTTGTTATCTTCAAGTTAGGAGTCCCAGAGTCGTGGTTGGATTACGCTAAAGCAGTTAAGGCGGGCTCATTCGGAAAGCACCATTTGCAAGCCAAGTATCTGTTGAAAGCGAAGCACTGGGCATCTGCCCATGAAGTCATTTTTGAACACATAGCTCCTGATGCCATCATAAATGGTAGGTTCAAAAAGCAAACATACAAATTGTCAATATACGTCTTCTATTTTTTTATTTTTTAGGAAAATTGGAATATCTGCATAGCCTGCTCATCCAGTTTGAGGACACTGAAGGCACCAGCATCCGAGTGCCCAACTGGGCCAACCAAGGCCAAATCTTCTTGGACTTTATCGACATTAGTGCCAAGTTCAAGCAAATCCGCTCCGTGACGAACATCGCCGACATCAATGCCCGCTGGGAGAACCTTAAGCCGCAGCTCAGCGAACTCTGCTCCCGGATCAGTCTGCTGCCGTGTCCCAGCTCCAAACATCGTCTATGCCAGAGCGAAATCGCGCAGAGCTTGAGCTGTCTGGTGCATGGAATGTGCATAGTGTGTGCGGATATGGAGCCCTCGGCCGTACTCAAGTCGGCGTTGGAACGACTACCATTGCCGCAAGAGTTCTCCTCCAAAGAGCTGCGAATCCTACTCGAGGAATTGCTGGAAAAGATCGAGAACGAGCCTCCGTTTAGGGAGAAACAGCCCACCATGATGGAAACATAAAATCGTCAGCAACGTATAGTAATATAAGAGGAGAGTCTAGATAATGTTTGAATTAAAATAGGTATTAGAAATCACTAGCGTGTATCCATTGCATGCCACAAATCGCCAGAGTTAGGATAGTTCTTAGGACTTCGTTCAACCATGATTACTTCATAGATAGGGAAAGCTTCATAAAAGGGACAAAGCCAGATCATACATATAGTTTTTGTTAAATTTGTTTATTTCGGTTTCTTACAAATTTGAGCCCACGTGTCGAATTTCTTAACTGTAGTATTCTTGATAAAAAAATTATTAAATAAAAGAAAATTTGTTGTCAACAAAGATCAGAACTAGATCCGATAGCCCAGCGGGTCTATCGATAGCTCCATGAAAAGCTGCACCTGGATGGAAATTGTAAAGCTAGATCAGTAAGCAATCGGTTGCTGATAAGAACACACCTGTCTAGAAACCTGTTCTTCTGAAAAATACCTAAAGACATGGCATCCGCTGCTCCACCTGCAACGCCGGCTCCTTGGTGCGGTCGAGACTCCAAGCCGCGTACTTTTGAGAAGCATTCTCCCGTCATCTGCTATGATAAGCCAGAGGCGTCAATTGTCTCCAAACCGGATTATGATGTAAGCTTATTGTAGCCTCCAAGTCGGTTATCAGATGTTCTATTTCCGGTCTCAGTTGCCCTAATGCTTGTGATGTTTTCTTACCAACTAGGATAAGCGCTTCCAGGCCCTAACAGGTGATCTTATCCAGACCCTGGTGGTGCCAAAGAGGGAGGCTCGAACCTGGACTATGCAGGCAGGCGATCTATGCCGCGTGACCGTCAACGAGGGCTCACAGGTGGGCGACATGAACTTCTGGAATCTGGAAAACACTGCTGAACGCTTCTACTCGGGCAAGACTCGCCAGCTGCACTCCTCGCACCTGCGCGTCTATGATCGCCTTTGGAGCTGTTTGCCCTACTTGCGTCCCATGGCCACCTTCGTGTTCGACTCCCTAGCCAGCTACGGGATCGACGAGGATGGCGGCTCGCTGCACGATGTGATTGGAACGCGCTGCGATGACTACACTTACAAGTTGATTACGGGCAAGGATAGGGTGGGCAGCTGCCATAGCTCCTTGGTTAAGGCCGTGGTAGAGGAACGCGGCCTGACGGAGCAAGACGTGCACGATGTCTGGAACATCTTTATGTGCACCGGGTTCACCCGGGACACTCATCAGTATTTCTGTAAGCCAAGTCCGGCGCGCAAGGGAGACTTCATAGAATTTGTGGCCGACATGAATCTGTTGGTAGCTCTCAGCGCCTGTCCCCAAGGCGATGTCTCCATCCAGGTGGGCGCCGAGGTACCGGACGACAAGTGCCACCCACTCAAGGTCGAGGTGTTCCGCAAAAAGTAATCTGAGCCAGATTCATTTGTATTCCGTGTGCAAAACACGATATTGTGCCATTGATGTAAACATCGCTTTCGCAAGAATTTAAAAGTTGTGACTAATTTACATAGCTATACATATTCATATCAAACTAAATACAAAAATTGGTAAATGGTTAAGGGATTAAAATATGAATGTATTAAAAATAATAAAAATGTAAAAGGTTAATGGTCTTGCATATTTAATTTAACATTTAATACAACAACATAATTGATTAAGGACTATTGGAAGTTAGAATTTTAAATTGTAAACTTATTATTATTTAAAATTCTAAAAATTGGAGAAATTGGATGTCGGAACAAAACCACTACCCATACAGCATACATGGTTACATGCTGTATGGTTAGTGACAAAACCCTCCAGAGTGTGACCAGCTCCTCCGCTTATTTCTCTTCTCAAACTTTTATTGCTTTTTTTTTTTACTGTCAACTATATTTTGGTAAATGCTAAGAAATCGTTTTTTATAAAACCAAACTACCAAAATGAGCCAAATCAAAGGCGAAGATAATCTGGAGAAGCTCCGTAATTATATTTTGCGACCGGACCTCTCCCTTCACAATCCACTGCCAGACATTGTGCCGCGCAAGTCTGATGCGATGCGCCTGTTGAATGTTCCCCGGTGTCCCGGCAGCACTAAGCTGGTGCCTCGAAGAGATCAGAGTGGGCAGATCATAGAGTTCTTGGAAATAGAAGTGCAGGACGTGGGAGCCAATGCCAACAACTCAATGTCCATGCAGCGGGAGCCGGGCCTGCTGGAGGAGGCCACCCGTGGATCTCATTCCAATTTTCCCTTCTGGCCGGGTGGCTTCGATGAACAGCGGCAGCAAATTGCTGCTCTGGAAGTGGAGAACTTCCACTTCGGCGATAAGCTACTAACACTGCCGCCAGGGTTTTCGGAGGGCTACGATTTCTCCAAATCGCATCCACTTCCCACAGCCCCGCAGGTTCTGGACGAACCCAGTGCCAGCAAAGTGGACTTGTTGAGGAACCTGGAGAAGGACCTAGACGTGCAGGAGTGGATGGAACTGACCAAAGAAGGTAATGCAGCTGCCACACCACGCTGTCCAAGCGACGGAAACCTGCCATTTCCCACCGAGGAGTTCAAAGACGTGGATGACCAGATTATGAAAACGGACTTGAAGCCGGTTCTCAATATTTCCACCACTACGAACACCTTCAAGAGTGATTGGGCGGAGATGGTGGACATTAGCCAGCCTATTAATAATTTCAAGGAACAGATACCTTGCCCCGCCATGGACTTTCCCTTCGAGCTGGACGTTTTCCAGAAGCAGGCTATTTTGAAGCTGGAGCAGCGCCAGTACGTGTTTGTGGCCGCTCATACATCGGCCGGCAAAACTGTTGTGGCAGAGTATGCCATCGCCCTGTCCAAGCGGGATCTCACCCGGACCATATACACGTCGCCCATCAAAGCACTGTCCAACCAGAAGTACCGCGACTTCAGGAAGACCTTTAAGGATGTGGGATTGATAACTGGGGACCTTCAAATCGAGCCCACAGCCTCATGCCTAATCATGACCACGGAGATATTGCGGTCAATGCTCTATTGTGGCAGTGACATCACCAGGGACTTGGAGTATGTTATTTTCGATGAAGTGCACTACATCAACAACCCAGAACGAGGCCATGTCTGGGAGGAGGTGATTATACTACTGCCGGACCACGTCAACATCATAATGTTGAGTGCCACTGTCCCGAACACCATGGAGTTAGCCGACTGGGTGGGCAGCACCAAAAAAAGGAAGGTGTATGTGATAAGTACCCTGAAGAGACCCGTGCCGCTTACGCACTTTCTCTATACTGGAGCCGGAGGGAAGAGCAAAGATGACATATTTCTGTTGGTGGATGCCCAAGGGAGATATCTGCAGGGCAATTACGAAAAGGCCGTAGAGCGGAAGAAAGAGATGCAAGGGAAGTCCAAGGGAGGGTCAGGAGGAGGCGGCTTCAATGGACCCAAATATGCCAAACTTGATCAGGACAGGTGGATCGGGCTGATCGATTTCCTCCGGCGCAACAACAAAATGCCTGTGGTGGCCTTTACGCTGTCCCGGAATCGATGTGATACGAATGTGGCTGCTTTGCAGTCGGTGGATCTCAACACAGAAAAGGAGAAGGGCGCGGTGCAAAAGTTCTTCCTGCAGTGCTTGGCCAAACTGAAGCCGCCGGATCGCACCATTCCTCAGGTTCTCGCTCTCAAGGATGCATTGGAAAGGGGCATCGGCGTCCACCACAGCGGCATCCTGCCAATCCTCAGGGAGATTGTCGAAATGCTCTTCCAGAACGGTCTGGTTAAGCTTCTCTTTGCCACCGAAACCTTTGCCATGGGAGTCAACATGCCGGCCCGAACCGTGGTCTTTGATTCGCACCGAAAATTTGATGGACTGGAGGTGAGGAACCTTAAGCCGGGGGAGTATATACAAATGGCGGGAAGAGCGGGACGACGTGGCCACGACGAGACCGGAACTGTTATCCTGCTGTGCAAATCTAATGTGCCGCCGTCCATGGAGCTGAGGCCAATGATCCTCGGCCTGCCGGAGAAGCTACAGTCCCAGTTTATTCTGCGGTATGCGGTCATCCTCACTTGCTTGCGCATCGAAAGCATCAAAGTGGAGGAGATTATGCAGTTCAGCTTCAAGGAGTTCAGCCAGAAGCTGCAGCTCCCGACGCAGCAGAAGCAGCTTCGCGTCGCCGAGGCCAAGTTCGCAATGCTGCCCACTCTCGGCGAGCACCTGCAGCCACTCATTCTCTTCTACGACAAGGCCGTGGAGTATTGGAAGGAGAAACACCGCAGCATGGTATGCTAACATTAGTTTGTTTTCTGAATCAACATTTTATCCCTATATTTTCTTCTAGAAATTTATTGTGACCCAAGCTAAAATTCAAAAGAAGCTAAAGGTGGGTCGGGTGATAGTCATTACCCAAGGCAAGCACTACAACAAGCTGGCGCTTCTTCTGCTCATAAAATCCGTACCTGGAAAGGACACAGTTTACAAGGTTCTGGTTCTCGACCATCAATTCAAAACACTCGATAGTGAAGGCCTGCAGCGGGGCGAGCTCTACTACAAAATTCTCTCCCTGACGCCCAAGTACAAGTTCTTCCAGCCAGAAGGGATTTGTGGCCATGCTGTCATAGACGTCAAGGCTTTAGACATTGTGAACATTACGAAGAACACGTTTAAGGTGGATACGGATGTGATCATCCGCAACTGGGAGCAAAGACAACTGGAACGATTTAAGGGCACTCCGCCGGGTGGAACTGTGGTGAAAGCTGTCACCGACTTGTACCAGTTGAATGAAAGCTATATGGCAAATCCGGCGAGCGTCAAATTCGTGAATTTGGGCAAGGAAATTAATGTGAACGCGGACCCCGAGTTGGCGATGCTTCACTATGTGGATCATCTGTACAAACAGGTGGACGACTTGCTGCCGCACACCAACATTGCCGGCTTCGAACAGGAGTTCGCTAAGGTCTATGAGCGTCGCATGCTAGAGATCCACATTGAAGAGCTGCGCTTCAAGAATTCGGCCAAAAACCTGACACTCTACCCGGACTACTGCAACAAGTTACAAGTGCTACGGGCTCTCAAATACATCGACGAATCGGACGAGGTTACCTTGAAGGGTAAGGTGGCTTGCGAAATGGGCCAAAACGAGCTATTGATCACGGAGCTGATCTTGTGCAATATGTTCAATGACCTCGAGCCCGCAGAGATAGCCGCACTTCTGTCTGGCTTGGTCTTTCAGGCCAAGACCCAAGGAGAACCAACAATTCCGGAGCCGTTAAAGAAATACGTCGAGTCTTTTGAGCAGATTAATGAGACAATCCTGAAAGAGGAACAGCGTTTCCAAGCTGCCACTGAAACCGAGAGTCGCCTGAACTTTGGCCTGCTGGAGGTAGTTTACGAGTGGGCCAGAAATAAGGTAAATAATTATCTTTAAAAATTAAAATTCGAAAAATAAAAAATTAAACTTTCCTTCACAGCCATTTGCCGAGATTATGAAGCTTACTGAGGTGCAGGAGGGTATTATTGTGCGCTGCATCCAGCAGTTGGACGAAACTCTGCAAGATGTTAAAACTGCAGCGATTCGTATTGGAAATCCTGGGCTGCAGTCAAAGATGGAGGAGGCTTCGGCAGCTATTAAGCGCGATATTGTGTTTACTGCGTCCCTGTACACAGAGCTTTAGTCGAAGCGACAATCAAGATAATAAAGAAATATGATTTCTTACAATTAAACTTTATGCTTTTGTCAATTTGAACTTATAAAAAATGTATAAAATGTATGATAAAGGCGTGGCGCGGGCAGGCGGAAGTGGGAGAGGTTGTGCGCCACGCAGAATAGCAACTTCATCGAGTCTCTGGCTTAAATTTGGGTGGTACCATCATACCAGTCATATGCTTCTGTTTCTTGGTCTTCTTCGATTTCCCAGCTCCCGACTGGAAATCGTGCCAACTGTTTACACGGCTCTGGCGCGACTCCTCAAAGTTTTGCTGCCATTCGCGGTCCGCCTTCACGCGCTCCTCCTCTTCGATCTCCGTTTCACGTTTTCGCTTACGCTCTTCTTGGTCGCGCTGGTCGAGCTTCTGTCGCCGACGTTCCATGTCTGCGAATAGCTTCATTACCATTACATAAATGGCGTGTTTATATTTGGCGGGATCATCCTCTGGAATTGGTTCTGTTGGCCGGCCTTCTTTTTTAAGCTTTTTGCGCTTTTCCGCTATCTGAAATATACATTATTATCAAGGTTAAATGTAAAATATTATTTATAAATTCTAATAACCATGTGGTCGGTGCGTCCTTTTGCCTCTTCGTACACGTCCAGGCACTTCTTCCGCGTCAGTTCGTTTTCGAGGATTTTCCAGGCACGAGACACAATATCAAATGCCATCTGGGCGCGTTCCTGGTTGTCATGATTCTTATCCGGATGAACCAAAATCGACAAGGTGCGGTAGCGCTTTTTTATGTCGGCTACCTCGGCCTCGGGCTCGATTTGGAGCACTTCGAACGGATTGAGATTGAAGTACGTAGAACCTGGACGAAGTAAACGATCAATTTGTTGAGTAGGAGTTAAAACTGAGTCACGTTTTTCAATTTCTTTCACCTGCAATAATAGGCACAAAATTGTTTATTAAACTGTTCAGTGGAACGATGGTACATTTTTGTTTTAGTTTCTTGCAAACGGAGTCCGCAACAGCCCCAATCACAGAGGCCGCGGCGGTCCGTTCCACTTACTTCTGTGTAGAAATCCTCGAAGGTGTCTCGGGATGTGCCGGGCTGGTCTTTCGCCGATGAAGAGGACATGCTCTCGTCTTGTAAGTAATTTTCGCTGGTTTTTTGTTTTTCTTAAAGATTTGCTTTTGATGGAGTTGCCAAGTCAGTGTTGTAAAGTTGCTAGCATTAGGGATGCAAGGAACAGTACAGTGAAGTAAAACGTGCGGAGCAGGGCTGGAAAAGAAACAAATCACTGATTTCTTTTTGTTTTTACTTTTTTAAAACCTACTTTTCAAATAGACTTGATATTAAATTTTATGTATGCTACAAATAAAGAATATTCACTGACAGATGGAAAATCATGGTTTGGAAATCGTATTGGCAGTGTTGTCAAGCGATAGACGTTTGGTAACAACTCATACCGAACACATGGTTCGCGGCTAAAGTGGGTTGATAATATAAATAATCCTCTTATTTAATAAATGTTCTCTAAAATCCATCGTGTGGGGCTGTTTTTAAGGCGTCAAATACGAACATCTCCACAACTTGCAACAGCATCAGCAACAGTAATGTCGAGAAGTCATAGTTCAGTTGAGTCCGATACGGACATAGTTTGGATGGACCTGGAGATGACCGGGTTGGATATTGAGAAGGACAAAATACTGGAGTTGTCTTGCGTTATTACAGATAAGGACCTAAATGTAAAATCTGAGGGCCCTTGCTTCGCCATAAATCATCCCCAGGAGGTGTACGATAATATGAACGAATGGTGTATGAAGCACCACTATGAGTCCGGCCTGGTGGATCGATGCAAGAACTCCCAAGTGAAACCCAATCAGGCTGAGGAGCTGCTGTTGTCCTATCTCAAGAAAAATATTTCCGAAAGAAAATGCCCTTTGGGAGGAAATTCTGTGTACATAGATCGGTTGTTTCTCCGAAAATTTATGCCACAGGTGGATGAATACCTACACTACCGTATTGTGGATGTGTCCACCCTCAAGGAGCTGGCCAAACGATGGTATCCCGACGTCGCTGGTGCTGCTCCACAAAAGAAGCTCGTCCATCGAAGCCTAGATGACATCCTGGAGAGCATTGAGGAACTTAAGTACTACAAGCAGAGCTTGTTTAAGTAGCTTATTTCCATTAAATGATTGTAATTATTGATTAAACTTTGTTTTAAGTATAAAATTCTTGAAAAAATAGTTCCATTTGCTTGTTCCAGTGTGAAAGAATGCCTCGCCATTAAAAAGACTCAATTTTTATAGATATTTAACTCTAAACTATATTTTGTCATGGGTCGGTTGTTTTGTTTTAATTGAAATATAATTTAAAAATATTCCTCACTAAATGGTACGAATGTGAACGGAAAAATAAAATTCTATCATAAGAAATAAGAATACGATGGCAATAAAAAACTCAAAGCTAGTAGACGCCGTTGATGTTATTGTGGGCGGCTGAGTAATGATTCGCCTCCTGCCGTCTCCGCGAGGATCTGTGGTTGGAGTTGGCGCTGTCACTGCCGGTCACCTTTTCCGCTTCAATGCGTCCAGAGAGAAAGCTTGCCACGCGTTCCTGGAAAGGTATGTCAAATGAATTTCTCTGAAACTAATATATTTTGATGTCCTTTTCGTACCAGGTAGCTGTTAGTCATGCCCTGCAGATTGCCATAAAACGCCAGCATGCGCTTCAAGAGAGATTCGGCTTCCTCCTTGGATAGGTTCTTAACCTTGTCCAGTTTAGAAATTGTAATTATGCGGTTGTTGATGTAAATTATTTGGTGAGCCACCTCGGTGGATGTGTGAGCCAGATTTCTGTGACAAGTTAAAGTTATATTCCCATGGCCAAGTTAATAGAATCCAAAGACAAACCTGGGAATATTAGCTGCTACATTGGCACTGAAGTTCACCAGGTGCACCACTCTTCTAGCTGATTCCCTGGTCAGGAGCACTATCAGCTGTTCCAGGGTGGCGGGTCTGGCCTGGTTCTCGGGTTCATCTGCACTGAGATACGCCCAAAGCTCCTTGGCTTTCTGCAAGGCTTGCTTGGGATCTGTGGCAATCTGTAAGAAGATATTATAATTTGTTTTAAATTATACTTCTAGGTTTAATGCTCGTTTACTGACCAGTTCGGCGGCATAGATGAGCACATGGATCGCCTCCTTGCTTTGCTTCTTGAGGGCGCGGGCCTCGGCAATGGTTCTTTGTGTGAGGCGACGCTTCAGCTTACGGGAGAAGCGTTGACCGTGATGGATAGCCTTGAGAGCACCACGCTCCTCCGGCACCGTATCGTTATCATCTTCCTGCGGTGCTGAAAAGCGGATTTTTGGAATCGGTAACTGTTTTGTTTGAGTTTTGAGAGCGGATCTCTGTGCGATCGGCTAGGCCTTATCGCCCTACTTTCTCCATCAGCGGATTCGAATGAATTCGCGTTTCTCGAGCGATAACCTCCTCGACAACGAAGAAATTTAAAAATAAACTATGAGATGAGTGCACCTCTAAGTGGAAAGAACCAAGGCATAATTGTCAACATGGCTTTTTTTTGTGTCTATAAAAATTTTTGTATTTAAAAATTGATTTACGAATCTTTGGTTTCACTATTATACTTCAAATATGCTATATTTTACCTAGCTACCTGCTGTAGTTACTATGGTTTAGTTAGATATCTTGTTTACTCACCATCTGTCTGATCTTGATCTGTACGAATGGGCACCAGATACTTGTCCACGAACTTGTCTCCGGCAGTGAATGCTCCGTCGATGCGATCGGCGGCATAGGTTGTCAGTGGGCTCTCCAGGACAGCGTTTCGAATCAGCTTGACCGAGTCGGCACGCTTCAGCACGGGACGCACCAGGTGATCCGACATGTACTCCTTTGTATTCCAATACATCTTTAGACACAGGATAATCGACTTTTGTCAGCGAATGCGGAACAGTGGCCGGCACAAATACTCACCATTTCGGGCGGCAGATAGACCAAGGGGATGCGCTGCTCCAGGATGTCCAGGCTTTTGCACATCACATTGTCCAGACGACGCAGCGAGGGTTCGAAGAGCTTCACAGCCGGCTGTACCGTTTCATAGGCAGCAGTAATGGTGGCCTCGGCAGTCTCAAAGTACCAGGAGAAGACACGATTATTGTTCTTGACCTTGTCGTAGATGGTCTCCACTCGCTTCACGCTGGACTCCACAAGTGGAATGGAGCCGATGCGATCGATGGCCTCCAGATGGAGTCCACTGCAGCTGGTTGCAGTTGCTATAAAGAAGGATGAATGACATAACGTAAGATCTACAATCTTCACAAGCGGCGCGTGTCACTACTAACCCATTTTTTTTTTGAAATATATTTCAGGGAAAACCGAAGAGCTGTTGATGCGCTCGCTTTGGGAACTGAATTGATTCTGAGTAGCACCGGACACAGCAGCTACCAGATAGACTTGGTATTGCAGGTTTCCAAACCGAACTAAGTCTGAATCGCACCCGTTGACCTTTTCTTATCAGCGAGCTCCCGCCAGAGGCACAAACATCGAGTACCTAGACGACGCTTGACTGGCTTATCGCCACGCCATTCGCAACAGTATGGTGTTCCAAAGTACATTCGGACTTTGAGTAGTCCAGCCTAGGAACTCCAGGCGTGTGAATCACGAACCACGGTATCAGGACAGATCATAATCACATAATCACCAATCACCTGATTAACAACAGCCATTGAAATAATTGTGCTAATTCAAAAAAAGTGACGAAAGAGTCCAAATTTCAATCCAGCGAATAATTGCGGGGGCGTTCAAGATCCCATTCGAAATCGGGTCGATGTGCTGGTTGCTGCCGTCCCAGACATTATTAACCCACCAGTGGAAAAAAACAATGTTTATTGAATTGAATACAATTATTTAATATGTCTGTGAACTATAAATTAATTTAACTTAATCTTTTCATTTATATTGCTTTGGTATCATAAAATAAATCCATTACAAAGTTTACTAAAAGGTGGAGAAAAATAAAATAAGTCATTTGGTCAACCTCTATTCCAATCAGTTTAAACATTTTAAATAAATTATTCATAATCAATGGGTGTATATAGGCATGGAAATTTTTTCTTATTTTATATATAAGTTCATTACGTTAAGCAATGCTGAGGGTTAATTTTAACTGCTCTTTGTTGTCTGGAGTGGTCTCGGAAATATTTTAAAGGAATGCGGTTCTGCTAAAGTAAAGTTTTCACAGATTGGACCCTGAGAATTATAAATATTTTTCAAAATTCTGAGGCATGACGATAGCTATATCTTGACCAATTTCCATCCGATTCGATTTACCTTAAACGATGTTTAGATAGATTATCCATCCATATCCATATTAACATCAATTCATTTAAGGATTTTCTAACACTTAAAGATAAAACATAAATAAAATAAGTCTTGTAATTTTTTTTATTTTTAATTTATTAAATCAGCCATATCCCTGTACAATATAATCCGAAATATAGTTGACTTGCTGCATAAGCTAACGAAGCTTGTAAAACAACTTATTATTTTTATAATTTTAAAAGGAAAACATGTTTTTTTACAAAATATTTATCTGAAAATGTAAACACTCATATTTCTATTGCCTACTTTTAAGGGCCTAATGAAGTCGATTAGCACAATAGACCACAATTTTACCGTTTTTATGCATATAATAACATTGCTGAAGATCTTCTTGTTTGGCAGCTATTCATTAAATAAAATTAACAAAATTAATAAAAAATTAGCGCCCTCGTCCTCGATTCTCAAAGGTTGCACTTAAGCAAGCCTGAAAAAGTAAAAATAATTTACTTTTTGCTGTAAATTTGTTTGTTGTTGCAAAAATGGTTTTGTTGTAATATATTTTGTTGTAATTGTTTTTGTTGTTGTAATTGTTTTTGTTGTAATTTTTTTTATTGTAAATTTGTTTGTTGTTGCAAAAATGGTTTTTGTTGTAATATATTTTGTTGTAATTTTTTTGATTTTGTTGTTGTAATGTTTTTTTTTGTTTTAATTGTTTTTTTTTGTTGTAATTGTTTTTTTTTGTTGTAATTGTTTTTTTTTGTTGTAGTTGTTTTTTTTTGTTGTAGTTGTTTTTTTTTTGTTGTAGTTGTTTTTGTTGTTGTAAATAAAAAAAATTTTTTTAATTTTTTTTTTAATTTTTTTTTTTAATTTTTTTTTTTACGTTACAAAGAAAACATTGCGTGGTCAGGAACACCTGAAAAGAGGCATAAAAAGATTGGGACGCACAGATATTTTCTTGTAACTTAAAACTAGCGTCGTCTGGCCTCAGTTGGTGTTGCCCATCGAAGTGACGGTATAGATGGGACTCATGTCCAGAGGACTTAGTTTCATGCCGGCTTAGAAGACACCCAGAAGACCGATGCAGATGGTGAGAAGAACGACGACAAGGACACGACAACAGGCGGCATAGGAAGCGCCCATCATGAAAATGGCCGGACCAGGAGATGAGAAGACGCACAAACATACCCACAAAAAGCCTTGAAAATTACTTACAAAGATCTCGTACCAAATGACCCCAAGGTGGCTCCTCCGAAAAAGCACCCCCGACAGAAGGTTACCCATGATGGTGCCCACCTGACCACCACCAAACACCAGGCCAGGATTCAGGCGGCCAGAGACCCATGAAGAAACGAGCCACAATCAGCTTGTCGGAGCCTCCCAGAAGCTCTTCAGGGGAGACAGCATGGTTGTTGGAAAGGATGCCAATGGCCAATATCCATTTATTGCCAAATTTTTTCGGAGATCATATAGCCAGGAATGATATCGGTGTAGAAGGAAGACGGAAGGAACCTGATTGCCCTGCAGGTAAGTTATGTAACGAGTGAAATTTTTTTTAGGAGGTCCTCTTTTAAAAGTATTAAAAGTGCATAATTTGCCAATTTCCACCCGATTCTTGAGCGGAATATTGTACACGATTTTTAGATAGACTTTTCATAACTCTGCATAAAAATCAAGAAACAAAATATTTTTTTTTTGTCTAATTTTCTGGAGTACCCTGGGTTAGCGGGTTTAGCGGGTTACCTTAAACGATTTTTATAACGGTTGTCTATATTTGCTCCTCATATCTCTGCATCATAATCTAAGAACCATATAAGTTTTTAATTTTTCGTCGAATGTTTCGGAAGTTCCCCATTAAATCTTGTTAATAATATCATATAAATTCATTGCGAAGTTAATGTTACTATCCAGTTTTTAATGTTGTATGCATTTAAAATATTTACAGTAATGGACTCTTGTTCCAAAAGTGGCAAATATTAATCGAGTATTCGATTAACTATATGGAAAGTGTTGGAAGAGATCTTAGAGATAGCAGTGTTGAAAAGAGCGGCTTGACTATTGGTAATTTTGTTTGTTGCGTGTTTTGTCATTGTTAAGAAAATCCGCGTTTTCTTGCTTGCGTCCATCTGTTCTAATTACAAAATATGTCTAGCTGCTAGTGTATAAATATATGACTTAATATGAACTATTTCTTGGGTGTTATCTGCGTAGCGAGCGTCCTAAGCTCAGGTTAGTGATCTTTCAGTTCAAGCCACACCCAAGGCTCGAACAATGCGAAGTATGTTTATTAATTAATAAAAAAATAAATTTATAAAATGCAGCACTGGGCCAGTACAATCAGTTGGAGCAACGCAACTGTATCATACCGAAGATCCTGCAGGGATCATGGTTCTCTTGGGAAGTAGGTCTGCCCACCCAGACAGTGATAGACGCAACATCGATGTCCCAGCGCGGCTATTGCATCAACTACAAGCGTCACCAGGGAAGCGAGTACTCATTTGTGTTCAAGGAGCGGTCTAAGGACTGCTATCATTGCGTCAAGACCATCATCCGCACACTTAACGTCTTTGAAAAGTTCGAGGGACCGTGTGTCGGATTGCCGCCAGGCCAGGAGCCCACTGTCGAAAATGTCTGCGCCGGCATTAAGGACGATCAGCAGTTGATCACACTCTTCAACGAAAACTTTGTACCCATCAACTGCCGGTCCTCACTGGAAGGAGTGTGGCACTTTACATATCAGGTAAGTTCGCTGCGAAAAACGAAAGAAAAATACTTTCGAATCTCTGATATGTGTTTTTATTCACAGAGTTAATTAACCATAATTGACAATTGCTCATGCCTCTTATCTCTCTTCATACAGAATCGGTTCCGGTTTACTGGAGTTTGTGACAAGCCCGATGCTCGCATCCAATCCTGCCAAACGGCGGGCACCCAGTTCCTCATTCAGAACCAAAAGTTCAACATCACCTACCAGCGGTGCGAAGGCATGGAGGGAACCTTTAGCGGAAACGTAGAATTCAGCTGCCTGGGAGATTGGTTTGTGGGCAAGAATCACTACTTCGCAGTGGCCAATACAAAGGAATCGCGTAAGGACGAGAAGTATCGTTGCTTCCTCAAGAATCGTGACGATGATCTGTACGTGGGTGTTTCCATTACGGCCGAGTGCAATACCTTGAAAACGCCCGAAACGTCACCGGAACGACTTAAACTCACGCCTGTTAAGGCGGAATTTGTAGAACCCGGGTGTACACTGCCTCAAAACTTCTCTGGCGAATGGGTCAACACGGCCAACATTGATGCGGATGTTTCAATTAGTGAAACGCATATTAACGAAACCTACTATCCGGACAAATCCCGGTACCGTAAAACGATTTATGTCTGCCGGGAGCGTCGTGGCAATCGGGTGATGATGGCTCGCCTGACCGTGGATGGTTGCCAGAAGGATTACGTTTGCTTCGATTTCATGCCTCGCCACCACAATATCATCCGGTACCGCAAAGGATTGGCCGTAATTAAGGATGACTTCAGCACGGTTTGCTCTTGGGTTCAGTTCCCCAATTCGGATGCGTGGAAGTACGATCTCTTCTTGGCCAGAAATCCGGTTCCTGTTCGATGCCCTGTCGCGGGTAAATTTAACTTTACGCAGCGAGGAGAACATCCTTTCAGGACGAGGTCTGTACAGAAACATTTTTGATCTTCCTTTTTCTAATAAAATTTGTGTACTATCTTGAAGGATCCTTGGTGGTGTCACGTTGAGTCCACGTCCAGACATCCACTGCAAGCAGAATATCTCGGATTTATCTGTTTGCGACACTGACCAAAAGGAGCTAGCGGTCGACGAAAACTACTGCCTGTCCGTGGACCATTTGGGCCGACCAGTTGATATCTACAGTGATCCCGATTACCGCATGAAGTGTATTGGCTTCTGGAAGGAAAACCTTAAGTCCTACCTCATCACCTACGACGATCTGGATCCGCTTTCGAAGTACCGTTGCTGGGTTTACCAGCGTGCCGACCTCAACCGGGTGCTTATGTCGCAAGCTGTGGGCGCCTTCTGCAAACTGGAGCAGGATGTTACCTCATGGAATCATTCGGAGGGCGCTGCTGTTGCCATCGATGCAGTGGAGTACGAACGAGAGCGTGACGACTGTCCTATGTACTTTGACGATGGCTTAAACCCGTGGAAGCCGTCGGACGCTTCAAACATCGTCTTCGACTGGGACTTTTACCGAGCAGGAGCGGCGAGTCTCGAAGGAAAACTCACCATTATTGCCTTTTCCGCTTACATGGTCCGGCGCTTAGTCGCTCACTAAGTTCAAAGTATTTTTATGTTAAATCATCCAACGAAATTTATATAGTCCGTCCAATCTTTCAATGTGAGTCTAAGAATAGTTGTGTGCCTTAAATGCAAATTGTAGAATTTTGTATCAAATGTATATCATAGTTTTTAAGTTGACCAATCGTATTCGAAATTGTAATTATTAACAGCCATTTCGTCCCAAATGACTCAATGTTTATTTTAAATTCAGATAATAAATATACAATTGCTATTTTAATATATTGTGGACCATTTTGTTGAATATATTTAAAATAAAATAATATACCATACACGTAGAGTTCGTCACTAATGTGGTCCACCGTGCATTCCCATTAGTCAGGCCACTACTGTTTATCGATATCGATTACAGAAAAAAACAGAAGGCGACCCTATGACTAGTGTTGTTAAACTCGGCAGGCATACTATTCCGAACAGCTAAAGTTACATTTTATTTTGAGCCGAAAATTCTCAATTTTAACACATCCCGACATGTCCCTCTCTCTGATCCTGCGTGGCGCTGTCCGTTGCAATGGTAAGGGTCATCTGACGGTCGATCATATGAATATTTGGTGAAAAACAGCTATTATTATATAACCAAACCTTTTGTTGGTATCTGCAATTAGCCGCAAATCTCGTTAAATCGGCCCGTATCACGCCCCTGAAGACATATTCCTCGCTGGTCGCCAATGTTCAGCGTCAGGTTAAGCCTTTGGCCGTGGCCAAGGCAGCAGCAGTGAGTATAATGAAGATATATCTTCTTAATTAACTATTAATTTCTTACCTTTTTTTTAGCCCGTTGTGCGCCGCGAGATCTCTGTGAGTGCTCCCCGCATGGCTGCAGCCGGAGGAAGTCATACCATGTTGTGGACTATTGAGCGCCTTGTGTCAGTCGGTCTGTTAGCTGTTATCCCAGCCGCTTTTATTGCCCCCTCCCAAGTGCTAGATGGCCTTCTGGCCGTTTCGGTTGTCATCCACACACACTGGTAAGAGATCTCCTAACCATTTAATCATCAAACGTTTAAACTAAACGCACTTTATGCTTCTACATTTTCAGGGGAGTAGAAGCTATGGTCGTGGACTACCTGCGTCCCGCAATCGTTGGAAACGTTTTGCCGAAGGTGGCCCACATTGGACTGATCATCATATCGGTGGCTACTCTGGGAGGGCTTTTCTATTTTATCCAAAACGACGTAGGATTGGCTAATGGCATCAAGCGATTCTGGTCCATTAAGGGAAAGCAGCAGTAAACCCCT
Source organism: Drosophila atripex (assembly GCA_035045925.1). NCBI lineage: Eukaryota > Metazoa > Arthropoda > Insecta > Diptera > Drosophilidae > Drosophila > Drosophila atripex. Next base: position 12,625,616 of record JAWNOP010000069.1, on the reverse strand, counting down.
AACACCAGTTGACAAATCACGAAACCCCAGTTATTTATTCATCGTTTTGTCTGGAATGAGGTCCCGCGATTAGCCGTAAATAAACAATTGTATAAAGTGAACCAGCTGCACATTTTTTGTTTAAAAAACTGTATTAATACTTTCGTTAGAGGTTTGTCACAACACACGATTAACGTCACTTAATAAGATGGGCAGAAACACCTTTTGTTACGTATGATAATCTACTATAGGCAATAAACAAAGGATTTTGGTCATGACCTGGTCTCCACATTGTTTGTGTAGAATAACCTCAGGGCATCCCATTGTTTGGTGTGCAACAGAATATGAGGCCGACACTGACGCATGTGCTCCACCGCCTGGTCTGGAGTCCAGCCGTTTTTCTGCAAATTATCAAATTCATGGTAAAAATATTTTCGTTTGCTTTATCACTCACCAGCATGAGGTAGCACCCAACAAGTGTGGCACTTCGCGTCCTTCCAGCTTTGCAGTGCACATACACGGAGCCAACATTCTCCGGGGATTTTGTCGTGCTGAGGCCATTGATTCTCTTTGTCAGGGGGAGAAACTGATTAATGAACTCCACGCCTCGATAGAGCTTCTCCTGATTCGGCGATTCAAAAATGTCTGTGGTGGCTAGTTGCAGGAACTCGATACCCAGCTTGCGCCACTTCTCCGTGTTGTTGGAAAAGGCGCTCAGTTCATAGTCCTCGTTCATGGAGACCACTGCTTTCATATTCTCCTTCTCGATGAGCTGCAATTGAACTATGGATTAAATGGACGTGGTTGTCAGATGCCCTACTTACGTCATTGGCCTGGCTTCGAAAAGGCAGGGCGCCCAGTATAACATTCTCGTCGATGCGATCATACCAATTCCTGGCGGAGGCCTTCTCCATGAGGACATTGTACAGGAGGGTGGGGTAGAAGGAGACGCGCGCGAACATAGCAGCCTGGAATGGGACGGGGGGTAAAGTGGGAATCAGGGGCACAGGTCAGTGCGATGGCCAAGGGAGAGTGCGCAACAGCTGTAACTTTCACCAGCTCTCTTAGACAGTCTTAAGTACTGATTCGCTTTCTGACTGTCTCGAACGAAGCGCGGATTGGAACTGGTTTCGGTTTGGGCTTATGCCTGGGTGTCTGGTACGCAAGTCGCTACTTACACTCATCTCCATGCCGGGGGCCCACTGGGTGGCTGACGGGATCGATCAAGACAATGGGTTGTGTGATTCACGGTTCCAAGTGGCCTTCCTCGTATTCTAATTGGTCCGCCGCCGAATTATCACCTCGACTCGCACGTCAAAACCTTTAATTTCCTTCTGAAAAACTTAATCTTTGCGTTCCTTTGCATAACGGAACAACAGGCGGATATACAGGGACGCCGTAACAGGGGCTACAGAACCATTCACCTAGAAATTCTATTCAACTGAAGTGAATATGTTAATAAATAAGTAGGCTATCTTGGACCCAAAATCGAAACAATCTTTATATATATATTTTTTTACAAGTGTCGAAAGCATGAATGTTTAACATAGGGATTTTTTCCTATAAAAAAGTTAAGTTACACTCAGTTCATTATCACAAATTTATAACTTTTAAATATGTTAAATACACAAACCCCCCAATAGTTATTTTAAACGACGCCCGTGTAAACGTCTGATTAAACACCTTCGCCTTCCAGCACTACAAGAATATTTTGTGACCGTTACCAACACTGAGCTCTAAAAAACATTGCAACAAAAAAGATTAAAGAATCTTACGTGTGAAAAATTAAAGAAAGCAGTTACGGTAGAGGCCTTTTCCGGTAAGCAACTGCTGCTGGCTAATAATGCGCCAACGATAAGACAGTCGAGAAATCCGTGAATAAGCAATCCGTCTAGCATATTGGCCGCCCGTCCACCAGGAAGAAGTAAATAAATACAACACGTCAGACGAAAGGCAGATAGAACAGACGAGGCAAAGACGAAGATCTAAATTTTCGGTGTTGACTCTTTCATACTAATAGTTTATAATAAATATACATAGATACCCAAGGATGAAGGCGACCGTTTGGATATGTATGCTCCCTCTGTTCCTGGCCTGCTGCCAGATGCGGGCGGAAGAGCTGCAAGGGCCAGCCGACACCACCACCACCCCCACAGATCCCTCAGGAACTGGAACAAGCTCAGGCACAGGCACTGCCCCTACAACAGGTACTGGCACAGCCACCCCCACCACCGAAGAGGTGACCACAGCGGAACATGACAGCCGCCCTCCCACGGAAAGCAACGAGCGCAAGGCAGCCAAGCCTAAGGATACCGCCGAGTACACAGCTCCGCGGACAAAAGTCATGCCGGCCGCTCTACTCGAAAGGCTGTGGAACGACAGCCTTTTAAGGCAGCAACAGCTCAAGGCTGAGATCGAGAAAATTGAAGCCAAACGGCAGCCCACTGAGGTGGTTGAGCAAACGCCCGAGCAAATCGAAGGTACGTTGAAGGTATCTATATAGCATATATTCCTATTCACAAAGATAATACTTTTAGCTCAAACCATGTACGATAACGCCATGGACATGCTGGGCAAGCCTCGCACGGATAAGCGGGTGGCTTTCACCCTGCTGAAGAAGGCAGCGGCCTTCAATCATCTCAAAGCCAGGGCCGAATTGGCCTGGGCCGTTCTTCTAGGCCACTGGATGGACTTTGATTTCAATCATGCCGCCGATGAGTTCGAAAGTCTGGTCAACGAAGGCGTTCCAGAAGCGCACATGGGTCTGGGATTCCTCTATTCAGCCGGAGTAGGGGGCAAAAATGTTAGCCAGCCGTTGGCTCTTATACACTACTCTCTGGCCGCCCTTGGCGACAATACTCTGGCCCAAATGGCGATGGGTTACCGACATTTGTATGGCATCAATGTGCCAATTAGCTGTGAAAAGGCTCTGATCCAATATAAGCGAGTGGCCAAGAAGGTCGCCTCGAAGATCACATTTGCCAATGGACCGGTTGTGCATCGTGTCCGACTTCTGGACGAGCTAGAGAACCCCGGAAGTCATGAGACTGAGATTGTAGACTACTACCAACTGCTGGCCGATAAGGGGGATGTCCAGTCACAGGTGGGTCTGGGCCAGCTGTACTACCAGGGCGGCAAGGCTATCCAACAGGATCACCAAAAGGCTCTGGAGTACTTCACACAGGCTGCCAATGCCGGCAATGCAGTCGGATTTGCTTTTCTGGGCAAACTCTATCTGGAGGGAAGTGACCAAATCAAGGCAGATAACGAGACCGCGTTTAAGGTGGGTCTCAGCATGATAAGTGTATTTATATTTGTTTTGATAAACAATGATTCTGTTTAGTATTTCACGAGGGCCTCCGAAATGGGTGACCCTGTGGGCCAGAGCGGACTGGGTCTCATGTACCTAAAGGGTTTGGGTGTGCCCAAGGACACCATCAAAGCCTTGTCCTACTTCACTCAGGCGGCTGATCAAGGTTGGGTGGATGGACAACTGCAGCTCGGCAACATGTACTTCAGTAAGTACCAATTGGATTTTCTTTAGGAAAATGACTTCATTTTCTTTTCAGCTGGTAATGGAGTCAAAACGGACTACAAGTTGGCCCTCAAGTACTTCAACCTGGCTACTCAGTCGGGGCATGTCCTTGCCTACTACAACCTCGGTGTGATGCATGCTTACGGCTTGGGAATGTTGCGTTCCTGTCCAGCAGCGGTTGAGGTAACTTTCAAAAATTCCCCATTTCTTAAAATGTTTATTTCGTTTTTTTTGTCCTGTATTAGTTCTTTAAGACCGTCTCAGAGCGCGGACGTTGGAGCAGCCGCCTGATGCACGCCTATAGCGATTACAAAAAGAATCGCATTGATGAGGCCTATATGCAGTACTCATTGATGGCCGAGGTTGGCTATGAGGTGGCCCAAAGTAACGCAGCATATCTGCTCGACCGGGAGGAGGTCCATGTCTTCAACGATCGCCACGAGGACTTGATTCGTGCCTTCTACTACTGGAAGAGGGCTGCTGGCCAGGGCTACTCAGCGGCGCAAGTGAAACTGGGCGATTACTACTATTACGGCTGGGGCACTGCCACAGATTTCGAGACAGCCGCCTCTCTCTACAGGTAGGTTTAATTTACTTTACAATGATTGATCTTTAAAACCATTGATTGTCATTTATTTTAGGAAAGCGTCGGAGCAGCAGTATAATGCCCAGGCTATGTTCAACCTCGGTTATATGCATGAGCAGGGACTGGGCATGAAGAAGGATTGGCATTTGGCCAAAAGACTGTACGACCTGGCGGCCGAGACCAACTCGGATGCCAAGGTTCCAGTGGCCATTGCTCTCTTCAAACTGCAAATGCTGGCCAAGATAGAATCTATTAAGGAGGTAGGTTACCGGTTCATAAAAATGACTTCCCTCTTATGAAGTTTCTTCTCAGTCGCCATACAGGTTCATCTTCTATATGGATGAAAGTATCGCTGCCAATTGGGATCTATACATGATAACCGTTTTGACGCTTCTGTTGGGCATTATCATGTACATGAGGAGACCTTTCCTCCAACCTGATCAACCTGCCCAGCAGCCACCAGCAGATGATGTGGCTGCTGCGCCAGTCAATGTTCCTCCAGTGGCTGGTGTTGCGGTTGGGGCTGCCGCTGATGAGGCTGCATTGGGAGCAGGAGCCGCAACAGCAACTACCGCAGCTACTTCCAATGCAGCAGCAAGTGCAGCTGCGCCCTCGTCCTCTGCGTTGAATTCCCAAAACGAAAGAACGCCGGGGCACAGCAGTTCATCATCAGCGGCGCCAGACGGCGCCGATACACTTGATCCCACTGATTAGTGATAGTGAATTGGTTAATCATCTTCCTAGGTTAATTAGTATGCGTGTAAATAATTATCATCTAATTTCGCCGATTTAATAATTTTTATTAATTCTAAAGCAGACCTTTTTAGATATTTAAAAAATGTCGTACTCAGAATGAATGTTGTACTGATAAACCGATCGTCATTTGATATAAAATTGTATTCATTTTGGGCTAGATTGTTGGTCATGAACCACAACTCATGAGTTCAATTGCATTTCTTGCTGAAATTCTAGAAGTCAAACTGATAACAAAATCGATAAATTGATATTAAATTTTCATGGTTTATTATAGAAGCGGGCAATGTGGAGTTAAACTGCAAATTTTTTTCCTAAGCATAGTAGTTAAGATTAGCTTTCTTCTTCGCTTGCACCTCCATGATAGCATCCATGAAGTCCTCGTGCGTCACCGAGGTGGCGGAGCGGCGCAGAGCGATCATTCCGGCCTCGACACAGACGGCCTTGCACTGGGCGCCATTGAAATCGTCCGTCGACCGTGAGAGCTCCTCGAAGTTGACATCGGTGCTAACATTCATTTTGCGAGAGTGGATCTGCATAATGCGGGCACGGGCTTCCTCATTGGGATGTGGGAACTCGATCTTGCGATCCAGACGTCCGGAACGCAGCAGTGCGGGATCAAGAATATCCACACGATTGGTGGCTGCAATAACCTTGATGTCTGCCGTGGAACTGAAGCCATCCAGTTGGTTCAACAACTCCAACATGGTGCGCTGCACTTCACGGTCACCGGCCTTCTCGGAATCGAAACGCTTGGTACCAATGGCGTCCAACTCGTCAATGAAAATGATAGCGGGGGCCTTTTCCTTGGCCAGAGCGAAGGCATCGCGCACCAATTTGGCACCATCTCCAATGAACATCTGCACCAGCTGCGGGCCGGCCAGCTTCAGGAAAGTTGACTTCGTTTGGGCAGCGCAGGCACGGGCCAGTAGAGTTTTTCCGGTTCCGGGTGGGCCGTAGAGTAAAACGCCTATAAGTAAAGAGTTATCATATTGTGTTACAGGGTTGTCTGGACGCATCTAACCTTTGGGTGGATGGATGCCAAGGTTCTTGAATTTCTCCTTGTGCGTCATTGGCAGTACCACCGCCTCGATCAGCTCCTGGATCTGCTTGTCGAGGCCACCGATATCTGAGTACTGTTCTGTGGGTCGCTCGTCAACTTCCATGGCCTTGACACGGGCATCGTACTCAGCCGGTAGAGTCTCGAGGATCAAGTAAGAGTCTTTGTTGACACCCACAAGGTCTCCGGGCTTCAGTTTTTCTGCATCTACGAGGCCAATGACGGGCAGGAAATAGGCCTGACGCGTGGATGTTTTAATGACGGCGCACTTGCCCTTGCGCTGGTTGTCCAAAACCGTAACTGATCCGTCATCCTCCTCCTCCTGTGGATCCACGTCCAGCAGCTCTATAACATTGGACACCAGGTAGGGCAGCGTCTTGTTAACCTGCAAGGAATTCGAAGAGGTTTTAGAAGTTGGTTCTCCAATTTGCGAGCTCCTACCTTTATCTTTTCGGTGTTATCCTTGATTTTCTCGTTTTGGGCCTGGATCTCATGTGTGATTCGCATCACCTCGCTTTTCATGATCTTGATCTCGTTGTCCATCAGGCGAGTCCTGCTCACAATCTCATCGGTGGACATACGCATCACCTCCTCACCCAGCGACTCCTCTCCATCCTCCCATATCGACTTGTCCTCCAAAGTCTGTGCCATGTCTATTAAGTTCTCCGGCTCTTTTTTAACTTGGACTTCTTTGTTTAAATCACTAAATTGCCGATCTTTTCGCGTATACTTTTGTCGATGACTTGTAAATTTTCTTGTTTTTTTCTGAGCCAAGTTGACAGCCCGGCCAGTGTTGAGCAACTATGGCAAATGCAAGCGGCGCGCGAGACTATCGATAAGGGCGATAGTGCAGCGATAGTCGCACTAGTATTTACCCACACTGGCTTAGCCTTTGCAGAGAACGCTCTTTTTCGGGAAAAGATTTGGCAATTTATATTTACAAATTGCAGATAACAACCTCCACTTCTTTGCGATGTCTGAAAATAATGGTAAGTACTTCTCATACAACTGATGAAAGGTTATTGCTTCGAAATAACCAAGAAACGAAGTTCTAGTTTCGGCTGCCTCTTAAAACAGAATCTTGTTTTTTTTTTTTGCTTGTCAGAAGCGTCAGTCGAAAGTAACTGTTTCCGAGGTGGCTTCACGTTGAAGGCCTCACGACTGGGCGGCGCCGTTCTTCGTCCGGCTGTGCTGGCTAATAGTAGCGGCTCCAACAACAGCTCCACATCGCCGACCCGCCATGGTGAAAAGCCAGAGGACGATGGACTCCAGAACAATCCGTTTCTGCGGGAAGCCAAGGACGAGGATGAAGAAGAGGATACCGCCCCGGTGGCCGAGTCCTCTAGCGAAAAGGCAGGCGATAAAGAAAAGGAAGAAGAGATCGACGAGCGGCCGGATCCGCTGACCAAGTTGCGAAGCAACGGCATTGAACGTTCCAGCATGTTTGGGGCAGCTAAGACTAATATGCCCCACGTACAGAGCAGTGGCTATGTTTTTGGCCAAAACGTACATGAGCGCGTGGTGGCTCCCCTTCCGGAACAGGCCACCATTGAACCGCCGAAGGAGGCCGAGGCAGCCGCTTCCTCGTCTTCCTCCTCCGTTTCCCTCTTTTCGAGTGTCATCCAGAACGCTGCACAGACCACAGATTCCAGTGAGGCCGCTGCCTCATCCTCCAGCTGCCACAGCAGCAACAACAATAAAGAGTCTGCTGAGGCCAAGAGCCTGAACGATGTGGCCCGCGAGTACGAGGAGAGTCGCGCCCAAAAACGAAAGTACGAGGAAGTGGAGACGTTCACCGGCGAGGAGGATGAGAGCAACATTGTCGACGTGAGCTGCAAGCTATTTGCCTTTGTTAACAGCAACTGGGAGGAGCGCGGCCGAGGAAGCCTGCGCCTCAACGATTCCAAGAACGGACGCGGTAACTCGCGCGTTGTCTTTCGCACTTCCGGTAATCTGCGCCTACTGCTCAACACCAAAGTCTGGGCTGCCATGGTGGCGGAGCGAGCCAGTCAGAAGTCCCTTCGACTCACAGCCATCGATAATTCGGGTGCCGTAAAGATCTTCCTGGCGATGGGCCGTCCGGCCGACATAGCCCAGCTCCACAAGGCCCTCAGTGAGCGGATTGCGCAGCGTAAGATTTCCCATCCCGAGGAGTGCTCCGTGGAAGAGACGAAAAACGGTGTGAGCTCCGATTCATCCGCCAGCCTGCAGCCAGAGTCGACGACCCACGACGACGAGGATGAGGAGGGTGGTGGTGGTGCTGCTGCTGCTGGTGCAGGGACGTCGAGAACTATTGCCGCTGAGGCGGACAGCAACGAGCCGAGCCCCAAGAAAGCACTTGTTCAGCCAGACAGCAGTGCCGACGTTCAAGTGCCTAGGATTGGACAGGGAGAGGAGGAGAATGAGGAGGTGGACGCCAATGCCGAAGCCGAGGCCAAGGAGTCCCTGGATGAGAATTAACCGCCGCTTGCTCTTTGTTTTTTTTGATATGATGATGATTCTTATTTGAAAATCCCACACAACCGATAATGATTAAAACGAGCCGTGAATTATTATAAATTAATTATAATAATTTATTAATAATTATCATTATTAAAAGTAAAATAAATGAAGTGCTGATTTGTAAACCCGTGAGCAGCGTCTACAAAAGACATTTATCCATTACGTTTTGTGTTTATAATTTTTGTTAACAAACGAAAACAGAAGTTAAGATATCGATATCGTAATCGCCCTAATTAAATGTTTTAATTTAGTTACTATACAAACCCTATGTACTACTTTTCGCTTAGGAAATACTTTATACAAGATCTCATCGCTTGCACTAGTCCTGGTCCTGGTTCGTAGCTAGTTATTGACTAAATCCTGGAGCCTGGTTCGCTCCAGTCCCGGATCATCGTTCAGTATTCTCTTTGTGTAAGGTTCGAAAGAAAAAAAAAATGGGATCGTTGCGACGAACGTAGATACAATCTAAGTGGAAGTAGCAGTAACTGTGGAGATAATCAAGTGCGTCCCATCCTGGACACAGCAGCAGCAGTTCTTTTCTGGTCTGTTCCTTGGCCTGGCCAATCGAGTTATTTATGAAGCAATTTGTAAAACATTCAACTACAAGGTAACGCCTAAGTAAATCAGTTGCAACACCTGGCCTGCCTGGTTACAGGATCTATATACAAAAGGGATGAAGGCGGTTGGCGGCCCCGACGACGCCTGATCTTAGCTAATGGTGCTGCAGCTGGACACGGTCACGTTCAGGGGATTGTTTGCGCCACTCACAGCAATGGAGGACCTGTCGGGTAAAGGTATTCATTAGTTATTGGACTATGAATCTTCGATGTGCTGAACACTCACCTATTGTGTCTCATGTGACTCTTGACTAGATCGCTATTGACCAGCGCTGCCATCAGACTCAGTTCACCCGCCATGACTGTGGCGCACACGATCTGCGCCAGCTTTTTGGCATTGTCTCCCGGCCGGGTGGCGTGCGCTCCTCGGACGCCGAGCATTTCCAGACAGGCACTCTGGCCGGGCAATCCCGTGCCACCGCCCACCGTGCCCACTTCCAGGGAGGGCATTGTGCAGGTCATGTAGAGGTCATCGTTGTTCTCCACCCAGCACTCCATGGCCGTGGAGCAGTTGCTGGAGGTGACATTCTGGGCGGGATCTTGTCCGGTAGCCAGAAAGACGGCCGTCACCATGTTAGCCGCGTGCGCATTGTTGCCACCAATGCTGCCAGCCATGGCGCTACCGCCCATGTTCTTCAGCTTGTTGCATTCGACAAGTGTCTTGGCATCAGTCTTCAGCACGGATCGCAGCGTCGCCGCCGAAATGGTGCACTCGGTGACCACCCGCTTGCCTCGTCCCTTGATCCAGTTGATGGCCGCCGGTTTCTTATCGCAGCAGAAGTTGCCGCTGAGCGAAATGATCTGCATGTCGGGAAACTGGCGCTTAATCCTCCGCAGCGCCATTTCAGCTCCCTTGGACACCATGTTCATGCCCATGGCATCGCCGGTGGTAGCCACGAATCGGATATACAGCTGGGGTCCGTCCATAGCAATGTGGCATTCCTTCAGTCGGCCGAACCGAGATGTGGAGTCGAACTCCGTCTTCACTTGTTGGTAGTTTGTCTCGTTCTCGATCCACGTCTTCGCCTCTGCGGCTCTGGCCACGCTGGGGAATCGGACACAGGGCGCTCGGGTCATGCCCACGTCCTCCACCACTGAGCGAACACCCCGAACTGACAGCGCCTTGCAGCCACGGTTCGTTGAGGCCACCAGAGCACCCTCCGTGGTGGCCATAGGCACGTAGTAGGTTTCCCCGTCCAGGAGCAGGGGACCGGCATAGCCCACCGGAATGGGCACGTAGCCGAGCACGTTTTCGCAGCAGGCGTTGAGAACCTTAAGGTAGTCAAAATGCTCATAGGGCAAGAACCCCAGGCGATCCACTGGCATCTTGGCTCGCCCGGCGATTATCTGCCGGCGGATGCGAACTCCTCTCTCTGGGTCGTCCAGGACCGACTCGATCTTGTAGAGCGGGCAATGGGGTCCACCGGCCTGGACAATGGCAACGATCTCCTCATCACTCAAGGCAGCTGGCCCACTGCCATCCTCTGTGGAGTTGAGGATCTCCAGGCACTCTTGCAGCGGGCGGGGAGGACGAACGGGCAGGACAAGTCGCTGGCGTAGGGGAAGTAGTTCCGTCTGGGTGGAAGCGTTCACCGAACCCTGCTCTTCAATGGTGAAGAGTAGTTTCCGGACTGCAATTGGAGCCATCTCCGACTGCTGCTGCTGCTGCTGCTCTTGTGTCTTAGGTTCGTCCACGATGTCCTGCTCCTCAATGGGCGTTGTCTGCGAGGCCTTGGCCGCAATGGCCACAGTTCCGGACTGGCGCATCTGATCCGTGAGGGGATCGCGGTTGTCGAAGCATATGAACTTGATCACCAAAGCAATGAGGACAATTGAGATGACGATGTGATCGGCGCTCATGGTCAGCCATCTGGAGGAGCAGCAGAAATATCTTTGTTATTGAGAGCAATTAATCAGAAAGATATTGTAGATCGGTGGCTATTGAAAGATAGCTTAATTTAATGAGTTTTTCTTTTTAACTTTTGTGTAACAAGTTACGGAATAATGCCGTTTAATTAAATAATTTTATTAGCTCTATGTAACTGTTTCCCGACCCAGATGGTGTTACGTGGATTCAGTTTCAGATTGTAGTTTAATTTTTGTTTTTTTCTTTTTTTTTTTTACAATTCTATCATGTAAGCAAAAGCTATTAAAAGAATATAAAACTAAATTTCGAAAAATTCCTAAAATGCATAGTAAAAATTCCCCTAACACTTACTTGATGATAATATCCGTAATCTCGCCGGACTCCGTCCGGTTGTTGCTCACATTCAGGCTGAGGGTGGGCGTGAGGGTCTTGTCCACGGAATCGTATTCACTTCCGGAGAAGGCTACCCGGCTGTAGATGTGAACGGCCATCAGGCCGGTGGTCATTATGAGCTTGACACGCTGCAGCACCGGATTGGCCTTCTGCTCCTCCTCGGTGAGGGACTTCAGCAGAAGCGATCCCTTGGCCTTCTCCCTGACGACGGCCATGTCCACGCCGGAGCGGGACAGATCGAAGATCAGCGACAGGCAGGCGGGGTAGAAGGTCATGAAGACCACATAGTTGACCAAAACAGAGAGCACGGCAAACATGCACAGTACCTCCAGGCGCTGGACACCCGACAGTGTGCCCACCCCCACCAGCAGTACCTCCACAATCGTGTCCAGCGAAATGGCCGGCCCAAGGAGCTCCAGACCCCGGGCGATGTTCTGGGTGACCTCGGCCTGGTTGCTACCCGACAGAGCTAGCTGGGCGAGGCGGCCGGAGTTGGACAGGTCGATGACCAGCAGCAGAAAGAACAGGGCGTCCCTGAGAGAGTTTGTAGAAAGAGAATTTGGTTGTAAATCAAATTAGCACACTGGCCCACAACGGCCAGCAAACAGCAAACAGTGTTTACTCGAACCGGCAATAATATGAACAATTGTTAATATTAAAGGCCATCTCATGAATTCCGATTGCTGGAAATGTTTCAAGTAGTGCCAGGCACTCTCTGGGCCAAAATCGTGGGAATCATACTCACTTGAGGTCCGAGATGTCGCTGCCCAGGAACTTGATGATGGCCGTCGTAAAAATGAAGCTGGAGAAGACCGTGAAGAGGCCGGCTATGCCTGAAATGGAGAGAAGGGAACCAACCATGAGATGGACGCGTCTGCCGGCGGAGGTCGAATCGTTTAGAGCGCACGTGAGAAGTACCAGGGAGCAGTTGGGGAGCTACCTGCTGCCCCACCTCTAAAAACTTGACCAAACATTCCAGTCTTGTGTGGATTTTGTGTTTGTACTTTTTTTTTTTTTTTTGCCCAAAAATAGTTTGGGTGGAGACTAGCAATGCCAGCCTAGCGTTCTAACCACTTGGGTCAACACACGGGCCCCACAGCGAATCTGGCGCAGTGATGTAATCTGGCCGGAGCAGGAGGAGGAAGAGAAGGAACACTCACCTAGTACGTATTTGGAGCCCATCCGGTGGAGGCTGCAGAACTGGTAGTAGCAGTAGAGCACAGCGGTGCAGCGGACGATGGTCATCAGGATGACGTCGGCGGCATTGTACTCCGCTTCCAGACCATCGCAGGATTGGCTCCAGCCGTGGCAGGGCCTGTGCCGGCTGGATGTGGCTGATCCGCCCACAACCGAGGGCGGAATGTTGGCTCCACTGCTGGCTCCGGCTGCCGTTGCAGCTCCGGCTGCTGCGGCGGCGGAAGCTGTGCCCAAGCCATTGCTGCTCGCATCCAGGGTGTTGTTCTTGTCCACCGTCAGCATGCAGGCCGTGATGGTGAGGAGGGCTACGATGACCTCCCAGGGATGCGAGGCGCAAAACTCGCCGTGGGCGCGAAACAAACGTCCAATCATGACTGCGATGGGTCCGACGGTTCCCGTCCAGATCTGGCCAATCTCGGCTGGCTGTGGAAACAAAAATGAAATGGGGAAATCCGCTTGTCAGTTTATGGAACACTTCTCGATTATTTATCCTATTTCCTGCCTATTTCCATCGAATAGCCAGCCAAGGACGTTGGGGCCCAGGATGCGGGCCAGGCCAGTCAACTCGACTGGGCACTGGCACTGGGCGGGGAAAAGGGGCTATGAGGGGCTATGTGGGGAATTAACCAAGTCAACACGGAGCGAGAACATATCGATTTAACCGTTGACACATTCGCAGGGCCCCGAGCGATAACGAGGCCACAAAAAAAAAAACAAAAAAAAAAAAGGAATTTTCGCCGAGGAACACGTTATTAAACTAAGCGGATTTGCGAGCGTCGAGGGCCAGCGTCCTTGAGCCCCGGCATCGGTAACTACTCTGGCCCCAGCCCCCTTTCGGAGCAATGCAAATCCATGATTGATGGCTTAAGCCGGCCCGCAAGTTCCGCATATTTACGGCTGCTGCTCGACTTCAAGTCCCAGCCGGGTTTAATTAAGCCATCGGGCAGACGCTCTTGCCGGCCACCAATCTCGCTTGACGATCGCTCGCCCACCACGTGCCCGGCATCTATAACTACACACTATAGTATACCCATCCAGTCGTGGCTCATCTGTCCTGGTGCCGCTACTGCCGCCTCCCAGTTAGACAACAACGCGCCATAAATATTCAAAAACAGTCCCGCCTTTTAGCTGCGCCGGCGCACCATCACCTATCTGGTGTCCATAAACAATGTTTTCCATTTTGTTGTAAAAAAAAAAAGAGTCACAGACAAAAAAACCCAACAAATATATATGTTAAATAAATCAAATGGCACTTTGGCGCGCCAAGAGACGACGTCAGATTCCGGAGGAATTTACGAGTGCTGGAGTTTGATACTCGAAGTGGTGGACGGAAAATGTTGTAATCCGAAGCCGTTGGGGCCATAAACCATACCAGCACTCAAGGAGTTGGCATCCTTTTAAATATTTATGGGAGACTGCACGGAGAGTAGCTAGTTTTCTGGAAAGGATTCTTAAGAATAGCCTCCTCCCCCTCGAAGTACATTCCATTTCCAATTGAAAGTTTCGAACGGAACTGACAATATCAATTGCCAGAAAAAAGGCATCTAATTTTCCGCTGCCACGCTGCTGCAATTCCCCAATAAACTCCATTTTATTGGTCGAGGTTTCGTAGGGGCCAGTGGCAGCAACAACTGAGGAAAAGAGCGCAACATAAACAATCTCCTTCAATATTCAAAACAACAAGGAATTAATGTTCCATTTGCCCATTGTGGATGTGGGCGCGCAATTGCCGACGTTATTTTCGGTAGATGGATGGATGTTTTATGGCAAACACCCGGAGGCGGGGAGCTCCAAAGGCCAGGGCTGGGGCTGGCCACTAGATCAAGATCATTTTCCAGAGAAAATGAACTGCAAAGTGCATAAACCGCTTATGATGAAGTGATCTTCGCCCATCCTCGACTGTTTTGCTTACTTGGGCGAATGGAAATTCCGTTTGGATTCCCACTAAGCGCCAATTTCACAGAATTGTGGCTCCAACTTGTGAAGCACGTACTTGCTAAATGAATAAAATAAACAAATATTGTCAGATGCCTGACATGTTTCGGATTTTGTTGGGGATCATGACGTCTTTAACTTTCCAGTTAACTTTTTCGACCTCAGATCGCTTTGGTCTGCTTTGTGGACAACATTTCCTTGTTTTTCCAGCTTCCAATTTTCTTCAATTTCCGGCGCTGGATTATCCCTCGAACTCATTGAATACAATTGAGCTGATGATGTAGATTACACTCCGAACTTGTTGTCCCAGTTGCGGTTGTTTGCTATTAAAAGTCCATCAAATCGGTGCGAAGTAAATGGAAGCCACCTCTGATCTCGCCGAATCGTCGAGTGCAGCTCCGGCTCCTACTCTGGTGTTGCCAAATCCATGGAGAACGAACAACAAAAAATTAGACACATTTTTCATTTTCATTCAAATGTTTATTTCCAAAGGCCCCAACCGAAGTGGCAGAATAACGAGGGCGCCCGCCGCTAATATCTCTTCAATGGCGAAATGTTTAAATATAGCATATGGACTGGCCGGGAGGAAAATGCTGAAAACTAAACTGAAACTAAAATCTGGAGATAGAAGTGCTCCGCTCACCGTGGTGTTGTTTTTGGAAGGAAGTCCCCTTTGGCGCGGATAGGCCGGAAGGCCAATAATGGGGCGGTGCGACGGGTTAAGACCTTTTCATTTGGCAACAAATGCTCCGCCAGGCAATGGGAAGTGTGTGTGTTTCTGTGGCTGCATTGTTTTGCATACTTTTTTCGTTTACATTTGAAAGCACTCGCCGAACGGATGTTGCGGCCGACCTCAACCTTATGGCCAAACACAAAAACAAGGGGCCGGGCTGGGGGGAGGCTGGGTCTTGAGTAGGGGAATAACAACTAAAATAAATACAAGTATACATACCAGTACTATATGTACTATATGTATGTATATGTTTATACGGAAAGAAACTTAGTCAAACACGGAGCCCAACTCAACAAAGAGGCGGCAGATACCCAAAGTCAATACATGAAACCAAAGTACTCAAGAGACTCTTGAAAGAAAGATATACCCTTAAAAGTGGTTGAAATGTTCTGAAACTCTATTATTTCTTGAATTATAATTGGGAATTCATTTTAAAGTATTTGAAAATTAAAATCGTTCATGTCTTGCTAGTAATTTCATCTAAAGTTCCCAAATCTCAAGATCTTAAATTCTGAAACTTTTTTATTATAGTATTATAGACTGTATTATAGTCATAACTTTATAATAAACCTTTTAAAAATAAAACCTCTTAATATCTTAAGTCACTTTAACCGAAAATATTACTTAAAAATTGTTATAATATTCTGAAAATTCATCCAAAGCTTTTTTTTTAATTTTAAGTTCTTAAGTGGCATAATTGTTTATAATTACCCCTGGGGATATAAATTACACCCGGATACTCCGAAGTGTCCTCTTTGTACTTCTTGAGAAATCGACAGGGCAAGCCCCAATTGCCATTGTTTGTTGTCCCCAGTTGAGTGTTGGGGCCCCCTTGAAACGAAATTCCGCGAAAATATCGAGCTACGCGTGCAGCATTTGCATTTCCCAAATTGAACTGCCGCCGCCCGGCCCTCCTCTTTCCCAATTAATACGTCTGTCCGATGGGAGTGCCCAATTGTCAGTCAGGAGGAACCAAACAGATCTCCTCATGCGTCATCATCCGTCTTCGTCTTCTGGGAGTGGGAGAGGGTGCGATGGGTTTTC
This sequence comes from Drosophila atripex, assembly GCA_035045925.1. NCBI lineage: Eukaryota > Metazoa > Arthropoda > Insecta > Diptera > Drosophilidae > Drosophila > Drosophila atripex. The sequence continues at coordinate 12,609,415 of JAWNOP010000069.1, read as the reverse complement.
CTGGAATCCTCAGTACACACACGATTTTATTTATGGCCACGGTGATTTTCCATATAATTCGGTATTGTTTTTTGCACAATTTCTGCCGCCAATTAGCACACGGGAATTAGCACAACGTTGCTAAGATACAGCACTACGAAAAAGCACAACAAACCATGATCGAGTTAATTCAATCGACCTCTCTTCGGATTAAAATACAGCACTTGTTCTCGGCCGGAAAAGCGGAAAGTGTTATGGCAAGTAATACAATTGTTTTCGGGCCAAGAAACACGTATTCTGTATTATTATTATTTTGAAAATGGAATTTGCCAAATATTTTCCCTTTATTCGATGGCTGCGCAATCAAATTATGGCAATTAACGCCTCTGATTTAGGATGGTTTGTTGTGCTTCTCTCACATTTCACGAAATAAGCAAAAGATTGGACTTTGATTTACGAAATTCAAGGTATACATACAGTATGCAAGGTATATAGGTATTCATCAAAATAAATAAATACTGTACTTTCCCACAGCATTCAATAGACCAGGCCGATGATTCGCGTCAGTCACATTTGTTTATGAGACCTGGCCCAAGTGCTGAGCATTTAATGGCCGCAGTTGGTTAATTCCATTTTGTTTAGGCAATGAGGCACAAAACGAAAAGTAAATGTGCCAAAATTATAGCCGAAGTTAAACAATCGGGGACAGTGTGATTTATGGGGTTTGAGGAAACAAATTTTCTGGCGAAGCAGCAGGTTGCTGTCCCCCAAAGTCCGCGAATGTCCAGGCGGGGGCCTGATCCTCTCTGGGCCCTACGTGGGCATGCATTAATTAAAAGTATTTAATTAATGTTTTATGGATTATGTTATTGGTTTATTTTGATGACAATGTTGCAGAATAAGCTCAGTTTCCAGTTCAAACACTTAAACCGGATGAATGTCTCTTACTTGCTGCCGAAGAGTCTGCCAATCTTGATTCTTACAGCAGACCCGCTTCTTCGGTTCTTCGCAAATCTACTTAACTTGTCTAGACTGCAATAATCATCTAGCATGACTCATGGGGCCACTTGCTCTACTTCTTTTTATTTAACAAAACTTGATGGCAGTGCCAATGGAGGCTAGCGAAGATGTGGAGGTGACTCATCCAAACAAAAGTTCCTCTTTAAATCAGAATTCGCGTGGGATCGGGGACAACTAATTACAACGATAGCTGGTGGCCGTTTTTCTGTTGCAAGATTGATAGAGTATCTGGGAAAGTGAGGAACGCAAAGTGGGTTAAGCGGGATTGATGGGCAAGTGTTTTCGAAAGTGGCCCTATTTGCGGCGATTAGATAGTACACAAGGTTATACCCCACAACCTGTTATGAAAGTGTTATAATACCATCAGATATTATAGATTTGCCTCCAAATAGTGCGATATGAATAGATCAGGCTGCGATATTAAACGCATGGTTATCTGCCTTCTGCAAATTCGGCCAAATTCTAATCGCTGGTAATTACAAACACTTGCCATGGAAATAAATGCCAGACATTAAACGAAAAGACTGGATTTGGAATTCAACTTTTCGGGCAGAGAGAAAAGAAATAAATCTGAAACAGTTTTTAGAGATTTGTTTGCTTTTCCCCCTCCCCGCTTTGCCGAAGAGTTTTGTGTAATTTACAAGTTGCCAAACAAAAAGTAAAAGTTGTCGTGTGGGGCACAAATAAATAAATTAATAAAACGCCACAAGACAAGAAGAAAAAGAGTCTTTCTTTCTACCAAAAAATACTGCGAATGCTGCTAATTTGTATGCAGCCAGGGCGGGACTCGAAAAAAATAACAAAAACCGAAAGAAGCTCCCAGTTTTTTAATACAAAAGTTAAACCAAACCCACAGACTTTGCACATCAAAAGATTTTTTTTTTTTGAACAAAAGTTACAAACAAGAAAAAGTTTAACAAGTTTTAGGATTTTAATTTAAAAGTGAATCAAAGATATAGGGGAGATACGAATATGCTGGCATATATTTTGCTTTTAATTTTTGATGATGCCTCGACTGATGTGTGTCAATATGTATCGTTAACCAGGTGCTCCAGCATCGCCCCATCCTCTTGGAGCGCTGGCCGGCACTTGACATTGACCCACTTGGCTGTTTGGCCATCGCCATTGACCACAAAGCCGTTAACCGATTCAAAGAGCAATCAAATACCAAAAACTGTCAGAGGGAAAAACCGGAACCGAAACCGTTCGCAATGAAATAGAAAGTTTTTTTTTTTTGGGGGGAATTTAATGGGCAACGTTGATTGAAACTTTTGGGGATTGATTAGAAATCTCAAGTGGCAGAATTTAATGGGCGCTTTCTTTACAATCTCAGTAAAGGTGGAATAAAGGAAAGGCAATGGGAGTGGGAATGGAAATGAAAATTTAAATGAAAATGCTATGAATAAATTAAGTATTACCTTTTGAAAACTCCTTGACGGGGATTAGTTCTCCCACCATTGTACCAACACAATTTAGCCAATTAATTGTAAACAAATGCAGGCATTTGTCCTTAGGCTAAAAATATTTCCCAGCCTTCCCAGCCTCCACAAGTCGCATCTGAGAGTACGCTTGAGTTGGAAATCTATTTCATATTCAATGTATGCTAATAGACAGCTTGTCTGCCGTTTCTCCATGAAAATAGAAACAGAAACAACCCGATATTGTCCAATCCCCCCACCAGCCCATCTCATTTGCGTGCTGGCATCTTTCGTGGCTTGTTAATCGACTATTTCGGTGTCGGCACGTGCACAGCTCCATGGCATTACATTTTGTTATAAATATACATACATAAGTGTTGCATACATTATAAATAATATTAAGTATTTCGGTGCCAGCTAACTGGCTGAGCTTGCCGCCGCGATCCGGTTAATTGCCCATTAACATGGCTCTGACTGTGACTGTGACTGTGACAGCGACTGCGACTGCGACTACGACTACCTTTGTTAACAAATTAAGCAATCAACGCTATTATTAAATAAACCATAATTGAAATGCACCGCCATAGGCGATGTTTTGGCCAAGGTTTTGTTATTTGTTTGCCAACGCATAGTCGCCTAGTCGGAGCATCCTCAGTTTGTTGTTATTTTTTGTGTGGTATTTGCGAAGACTACGACTCGCAATCACGCTAAGTAAAGCTGCCTTCATGCTCGGTTTGCCATTTGGCCAAAACCAACAAGCGCCCCGCCAATTCTAATCGCTGCCACCCAGCACCCACATCATTATACTGTGGATACAACATGACTGCACCGCACATCATCATTAGCCTTATCCGAATCCGAATCCGAATCGGAGCCTGTCATCTGCAACACAAGCGGCCGTAAAGCGGCCAACCTGGTTGGCTGCCTCGCCATTTCTGGCAGCTTGTTGCAAATTTGAATTTTAATTCAGCAGAAAGGGAAAAGGCGTTTTTATCGCCGCTCCACTGCCGACTGATGTCTGCTGTGTGCTGTGTGCTGTCTGCCGGATGCAATTTCAATTTCCAATCACAGTCATATTACACAGCTTCATGGATTTTGTTGGCAGGGCAGGAAGGGAGGGCGGAAGGGTAGGGCCTTCTCCTTCAGCTCATTTCCCCATCATTTCCCAAATACGATATGCCGCCGCTTCCCACACATCCTGCTGCCTGGAACAGAAATTGATTCGAATGCGTGTATCTGTCGGCTGGAGGACCTTCATGCGGGTCCTTCTGCATGGAGTTCTTATTCCTTATCGGTTCGAGGACTATATGGGCTGGCTTTATCTCCGGCCAATGATTGCCCAAATTAATTTTCAACTAATTCAACTCTGCTGAAATCCCCCTGATTAATGGGAAATATTTCCCCACTTGTGTAGATGATTGCTGAGTGATTCATTTTTCACGAATTAAGATCATTTCCACCAAAGAGTCACTGACAGCGAGCGACAGATGGAATAGAACTGTGTATTCCTGGGAATAGCAATTATCTCTCTCAGTTTATGGCCTCTTAACCTGCAATCTTCTTCTGGTAAGAAGACAAATCTTGTTTTAATTTCGCTATACACACACACTACACACATTATTCCCTTCGATAAACCATTTATAATCTGATTAATGGCAGGCAGACTCACTCCCATGTCAGGTGGCAGTGCTCCGAAGCCATCATGTTTGTTTTCACAACCTTATCTGTGGTGTATCCGTCGGCATAGGAGCTCCTCCTGGCCCGACCTTGTTGCTTTCAATATCCCACTCCCGGTATTATGGGAATTAATTAAATCGCGGCATAAATATTTTTCCTGCTCGCGTCGCGCCGGCTAAGACCTCGCCAATAGCCACTAATATTGGTTTGACTTTGAAGTTTGATTATAGAGGCAGTGCGAGGGTCATCCGATATCCGATGTCTTCCAGAACTGGCTCGAACAAACACGCTGGCCGCTTTGAGCAATATTTGTCGGCTGGAGACCTTTCGGCTGGAGAGGTCTTTAAACAAACGACGAGCATAGAATAAGCTGCCAGGTTTGATATAATTATGCAAGTGCTTCTGCATTGTTCAAATATTTGTAGCACTGCCTGGGCCTGTAGTCGTGGTTGTCTACGGCTTGTTTGTCCGGCGTAAATAAACACGGCCAGGCCTAGCCATGGCTGGTGGTGTTGGTAATAAAAATCACGGCATAAACAAGCCAACCAAGATACCACATGGAGAAAAGTCTATCCGAAAATAGTTTCATTACAAGACTAGAATAGGTTTAATCATTAAACTTTAATGTTTAAATTAAATAGCTTAAATGTCAGCTGGAAATGTGATCTATATCTTTGGGATTAAGACTTTGTTTTGTGTGTAATATGATGTAGTTTTCTTATCTTGGTTGGTAATATGAATGGTAACATAAGTTGGTAACATAAACCAATACGCACAGCTAGTCTTTGGCGGAGGAACTACCACTGAGTCGGTGGCCATTAAAAGCCATCAGCATTCAAGGCGGCCAACTACGATTTTCAGAGTGCCAATTGCTTGCTTACGTGCCTGGCCAAACGGGTTGACTTTTCGGGCCAAAAAAATCTCAAAAAAAAACTGAAATTCGAAAACTGATGTTACCACCTCTCCCCCTCATGCCACTTCAAAGTGACGGGCTGGAAATCCAGTGGCAATTGCAACGGTTTACTTGTTGGCACTGCTGAACCCTGAACATGAAAACGTTGACAGGTTTTTCTTCTTTCGGCTTCGGCCTGGTCTTTGGTAAGGCGACCTCATTTTACAACAACAGTTCGACAACAAAAAAAAAAACAGATAAAAAGAAAAGTTGCTGCCACTGTCGCTTCCATCGGGGAGTTGTTATGCAAAAGCCAGCAGCTTTGGTGGCTTCTTCCTCTCTGGCAGCCGCTTGGCATTCGCGTTTAATATTTTCATAAATTAGTCATGAAATCTTTATGATAAATTGGCGATTCCCGAATCACAAACAAGTTCTGCTCAGAGGCTAATGGCAGATATTTCAAAACTCAATTATATGATATCTAGATATATCTTCTTAATTAAATCAGCCATCAAGGGGAGTCTTGTAGTAGTGGCCTCTCGGATGCTGCAACTTCTTTGAATTGTTTGCTTTCGTTCGACAGCAATGCGGGCCCAATAAACATCAACTTTGATATGTTTATGCCAGGGAAGTGTGTGCCGGTTATGATGCTGGCTTATTTGTGTTTGCATTTGATGGCAATGTTTGCATTTGCATTTGCATTTGTGCGCTTCGAGTCGGGCCTATTTGCATTATAAAGTGAGTTTACGAGCCAGCCCAGGCCTAAGCCTAAGCCTCCTCCGGGTGCCCCTGGGTGGACTAATTCAAGCCGATTGAACATCGATTTTATCGGGTCGTTTTTTAGTTTTTTATGGCAGCAGCAGCAACAGCAGCAGCGGCAACAAAGGGTTCGCATCTGGCCTTCAATGGAAGTTGGCCTAAAGCGGCGGAAATGTGTTGCCATCAATGCAATGTCGATGGCTTGGCAATAGCTATGGCCCGAAGGTGATTTTCAAGCGATTTCCAAAGTCATGCTCTCAATTCCAGAAAATCTGAAATATGTGTAGGAGGTGTGGGAGGGAGGGAAAGAGTATCTCTATGTATCCGATTTGTCTGTGTAATTTACCAGAAATAACAATAATTGTATGCTTTTTGCGACCACGATGATGACGAAATTGCAGCCCCAACATAGCACGCGTTTTGCATGCGACTCTCTGCCTAATCGCGCAATCTTAGACAGACATATGGACACACACACGTACTCTGCGGCACATGACCAATTTCTGTTGCCAACCAGGGGGGTAGGGGTGGGGAATGGAAGCGGGCTTAGCCGGCAGAGTGGCAGAGTGGGAGAGAAAATAAGCTGCGCATGCGTGCTGTTTAAATCGCGCGTAAGTCGCGCGCTCTCCGATCGGGCAGGTGGTGGAGAAAGTTTACATTGAAATCACTTTTTTTTTCTGCCTATTGTTGCTGCTACACATATAAAGAGAAAATATCAAAAAAGAGAGAGAAAGAAGCAAAGTCAGGGCAGCCAGGCCATAAAGCCAAAGAAGAAGCGACCCGGCGATAAATGAAAATAAATTTGTTTAAAAAACGAACTCGAACCGAAGTTGGGCAAAGCCAGCAGCGGTGAGAGCAAAAGTTATGAAATCGCCGTCAATGGAATTCCAAGCCGAATTCGATCAGTGCTGCCACAATGGCGGTCAGCAACAAAGTATCTCAGTTGAAAGTAGCTCAAAAATAAGAACAAGTTAAACAGCCAACTAAAAGTCTGTTAAATAAATTATAGTTTTTGAGAAGAAAAAAACAAAAGCTTCCGTGAAATATTTCATTCCCAGCTTCAGTACATCCTCGGTGTTTAAATATTTTATGAGCTAGTCTCTTGACCGGAGCTGTTATTTTTTTGAGCAGAGCTTGGCACAAAAAAAATAAATATATACATGTATATCTGTGGATATGGTAAGTATATGAAACTCTTTCGCAACTCACAAGACGAACGCATTGACGCGGAGGCCTGGGGCAACTGGATTGGCCTGTAATTGAATAATATTTCTACTTGGCTTGCCACATAACGATCGCCAGCCAACTAGCCACAGCAACAATAAAAGACAGCAAGCAACCAAAGTGCAACAACTAAAAAAAAAGTAAAAAAAAAAAAAGTAGGAAGCGGCAATGCACTTGACAAAGCTGCTGCACTCGTTGCGGCTGCTGGCCATGCTTGCTTGCCTGGTTTTAAAATTTTTTGTTACTTCAGCGGCGCGGCGGAGACTGTGTGGCATTTTTCACTTTTGCTTTTAATAGCCAGATGCCGCCCGTCCGAAGGGAGACCTGAGATGAAGTCGTCATCTGACGGCGTTTGTTTCGGAATTTATTTTGAATTTTCGAAATTGCCGCTCTTCACATAACCGTAATACCGTTCAGCCTGTTTTTATAGAGCATCCGTATCGGTATCTGACAGATATCTGTATCTGTATCTGTATCTGAGTGTGACTGTGCGTATCTGTCGCAGCCAGATGTTGCCCATCTCCCAGTTTTTTTTTTTGTTAAACTGGGGAACCCACCAAGGAAATAAACTGCCTGCCAATGCTGCTTTCGACTACTTTCTTCCAACGAGCGACTGAAGAGATTCGGCAGGAAATAAAAAAAAACCTTTTAAACCTCATAGACAAATGATTTAAAATAAAGTGTACATATTCTATTAATAAAACACCAAATGTTTTCAATAAATACAATTTATTTTGTAACTTCTTTGTGGGTCAATAACTCAAGTGGCTGTTTGGCTGTCAAGAGCATTGAAGGAAAAGAGAAAGTTGTCCAACATATGTTTCCGCTGCAGGCCAAGAACTCACAGCAGACGCCGACGTTCTGCCAGACATTTTGATAAGATTGGGCAGGGAGCCCAATTGCATAACTGGCGGCTAACCAAACCCATTTGGTGGGCGATTGGGGCGCATGCAGTAAGTAGATCATTGTCCGAGAGGCATTCCAATTGGAATGTTTGAATTTGGGGAGCCTGGTTGTGAGTAGTGATAAGGGCCAAACCGCAGCTACTAAGCTGGGGAACATGTACATACTAAGCATTACTAACCTTTTTATTTTTTTTTTAGAAACTCTCGGGAGAGGATCGGTTGGGCAGAGGGTCGTGGCTAATGGGTGTCACACGCCAAAATGTCCCCAAAAGAATTGGTAATGAGCTGGCTCCGGCTCCGGGCGACTGGTCAGGGCGCTTATCGGCGCGGCGCGTCCTCTCTTGGAAACAACCAACTAGTTTCGGCCAATTGCCAATCACAGCCTCGAGTGCGTGCTAGTTCTCTTCGATTTGTGCACTTTTCGCAAACAAATCCACATATTATTGGGTTCGCGGCGGGATGTTTGATTTACATTTATATAACCACTAATTGCGGCACTTTCGTTCGCCAACTTCGCGACTATTCGCGACCAATTCCGTTTTCTATTTCTATTTTGTTTAACTAACAAATTTGTTAAAACGAACACTTGGTCTTTTTGTTGTTATTGATGTTGCGCGCACCCTCGGGTCGAAGCTAGTGGTTTTTGGTTATGTTGCTGTTCGATTGGCACTCTGATCGGATCGGATCAACTGACTGGGTCCGCTACCCAGGAGCTATTAGATTGAAAACTAAACCAAAACAGGTAATTTGGTGCGTTTAGCTCTTCCGCGTACAGATGGACAACATATTGTGGTTGTCACCATATCGAAATATCAATAAATATCGTTGAGTATTCGATAGTCAGCTGATTGTGTCAGGGTTTCTGTATTCGCTTTAAGATGAAGTTTGTGTGACCATATAACGGAAAAAAATAATTATATTTTTAAAATAAAATTTGATGTATGAAATAATAGAGATTATTATTGATATTTTATTAATTTATTTATTATAAAAACATTTTATTGAAAGTCATAGAACAAGATTTGAAAACTAAAATGGCAGGAAAACCAAAAAATACCAGAATATATTAGAACCAGTGCTGTAAACGCAGTGCTGTTCAGGTTCTGTCAATTTGACAGCTTCGTCGGCGATTGTGATTTGCAATTTTTGTAGTTTGAACTTATACTTTACAACAAAATCGGAATTTACTCAGGATATAGCGCAGATACGAACGCAGTTGCAATGTCCAACCCACAGGCAACAGTTACCGCCTACCTGGCGGCCCAAAAGAAGACCACAAACAAAGACCTCGCCGCCGAGTGGACGCTCATCGAGGAGCTCTACAATGAAAAGTAAGATTAAACAGGAAAAAAGTTCCTCAAGCAGTACAATACTACCTTTTTTAGGTTGTGGAATGAGCTGACCATCAAACTGATCACCTTTGTGCGCCACGAAACCCTGCAAGATGAGACGGCGTTGCTGCAGCTTTACCAGAACTTCCTGTCCACCTTCGAAACAAAGTGAGTCGGCGTCTCCCGATGACTCGGCAATATTGAACGTATTTTTCTTTAGAATCAATCCCTACGGCCTGATCCAGATCCTGGAGGTAGTGGTAGACAACATTAGCGATAAGAAGGAGGCCATCGATTTCCTCGAAAAGATGAAGGACAAGGTTAAGATCTGCGATGAGGCCGTTTGGTATCTGCAGGTGATGCAGGGCAACCTTTATCTCAGCCACCTCAACGACCTGAATGCCACCAAGAAAATCATCGAGGAACTGCGCGACGTTCTCGAGGAAGCGGGCAACGTGACTCCCGTTCATGGAAAGTACTACATGCTGGCATCCCAGTACTACCGCCGTGTGGGCAAGCACAGCGACTATTACCGGTGCGGTCTGCAGTTCCTCGGGTGCTCGCTGGAGGACTATCCGCGTGATCAGTGGCCCCAGCAGGCCTTCTTCCTTGGCTTGGCTGCCCTGCTCGGTGATGGCGTTTACAACATCGGGGAACTGCTGGCTCATCCCATTCTAGAGTCCCTGAAGGGCACAGACAATGAGTGGCTCGTGGAGCTTCTGAAGGCCTTCAATTCGGGTGATATTAACAAGTGAGTGCCACTTGCTCCTCCAATATGGATATAAGTGACTTAGTGATTCCCATTTCTAACAGGTTTAATGATATGAAGAAGATCTGGTCCAAGATCCCCGATTTAGCTGCCCAGGAAGTCAAGCTGCGCCAAAAGATCTCCCTGCTCTGCCTCATGGAGATGACCTTCAAGCGATCAGCCATCGAGCGGGCCATTTCCTTCGCGGACATTGCCCAGGAAACAAAACTGCCCGCCAAGGAGGTCGAGCTGCTGATCATGAAGGCCCTGGCCTTGGATTTGGTGCGCGGTGAGATCGATCAAGTAGCTGGAGTAGTTAACATGTCGTGGGTGCAACCGCGCGTCCTCAACCGCAACCAGATTGCCGGCATGGCCAGCACTCTGGACACCTGGATGGGCGCCATTACGAATATGGAGAAACTGATGGAGAATCGCGCCGCCGAAATTCTCACCAATTAGTCATAGGTTTCTGTAAGAGTTTCGCTCGATCTTGATGGTCCCCTAATAATTTCCATTTGCGCGAAAGCTTTTGTATTTAATTAAAATCTAAAAATCAACAGACAATTCGATAGTTATGTTATTTTGTTTTGGCTTTAATTTAGCTCCCTGACTGTTTCAAGTATAAAAATTGTATTGTGCTTACAGACTCTCTTAGTCTAGCTTAGTGGCTAAATCAGATCACTTATCGAGGATTTTCTTACGGCTGCTTACTGGCTAGCTCTAGGGTTATGTACAAATTTAAAATACATCAAATTTGGCGATAGACTCCTCAGGTTCTCTAAAAAGCTAAAATGTCGATCATAAATTTGGAATTTGCTGTAGAAATGAACGCGGCACGAATATCACTTGCTGCTGCTTTATCGTATTCTGTTGATTCTAGATTATGGGTCTGGTGGTCATACGACCACCTACACACCAGCGATCAAATGTTTAGGCAGCGCAGCTTCGTTTCCGGCACACGGGAGGTGAACTCAAAGGACGGCGGGCGGCGGATATCTTCGTGGGAGTCCCGGCGTATCCGATCCGGATTGCGGCCCATCACAGACGAGAGAGGTATTTCGCGGCGGTAAAGCTCTTGCAGGACGAGACGCTCCAGCTGGAACAGGTGCTCATCCCACACCCCGGGAATCTCGTCGTGCATGAACATGGCCAGGCGCAACAGGTATTCGGCATTGTGGCCACTGGGTCCCCGGCAAGAGGCAATTTGTGCGGCGATCTCCTCCACTGGAGACTCGCCCAGCCAATGACAATTCTCCGGCGTGGCCACATAGACTAGCACCTCCACGGCTTCTCCACTAAACGGTGTGTCCTGGGATGCGACACGGGGAAAGAACTTGGTATCGATGGTCGCATAGCCTCCTGTTGGAATAGCTTTGTGTTAACTTCAATCACTGGAGACACTTTCATTTCCTACTTACCCAGAGTGCACTCGCGTTGCTTCAGGTAGTCCAGAGCCGTGCTTCCTGTTATTCTATAAGCGCATCCCCAAGTTATTCCCTGGAACGAAAAATAATAATTTTAATTTAAAAAAAATATTTAAAAAAAACTAAACACAAATGTAAAAATAGCTCGCGCTCCCTGGGATTTGAACTCGTGCGAGTGGTTGTGCTATTCTTATCGTTTGCCGCCCCTTATAATTCCCAACCGCGAATTCATCCACTGGTAGCGTATAAATAACGTGCTGAGCGCGAAGTCTCTCGTGCGCTTCGAGTTTTTCATGCTTGTCTCTCGGGGCTACAAACGAGTTCCTGGTAACTCTATGATCGTGCCCTGGGTAAAGTCCCCGGGTCTAGGATAGAAAGTATCAAGGTGTAAAAGGTGCGTTTTCGAGCGCATTCGCCTATATTTCGCGGAACCTCGCCAGGCGTTGTGATTAAGAAGATTTCTGAATCCTTTGCGTCCGGTTGTCTGCGGAAATCTGCCAGAGTTTCTCACCTCAGATATGGACGAGTTGGTAGGACCTTCCCCCAATACTCCTCGGAGTGGGGGGAAGAATTTCCGCCTACACAGAATGGGGCTTACATTGAGAAGTTTGAACAGCACATTTTTTTACAACCCCCTCCACTCTGAAAGTGTAAATATTTAGCGTTCACTTACCTCTTTGTCCTCAACCAGCGTTGCAACACGTCCAGGCTGCAACAAAGAATGAAGGCACATATTAGTACTCAAGTATAATTTATATATTCTCATTTATTGCGATTATTTATCGCAATACCACAAAGGCAGAGGGATGATAAGTGGGCTCCAATGGCCGCCTGCACTCTCAGCCATCTGATTGTTTACCTTCTGGTATGTACGCCTTATATATTTTATTTATACTTGGATCAGCGGACCTTGACTTATTTCAACATTGTTGCCTTTGGTCGTGTAATCGTAAATGTATTCAGATTGCGGAGAGAGCATTGTAATAGGATTGAGTTTAGTCTAGGTATTATAACTCAGTGAATAACTATAAATTCACTTATATTAGTCAAAGGGCAAAAATATAGAGAATAAATTGTACAAAACCTATATAGAAATGTCTCTAAAAGTTCCAAACTTGAACTGGTTTCCAAACATCAAAATGGTATGGTATGGTATGGAATGAGACCTTTTCTTAGGGGCCTGTCCTGACTCGTTTGTCCAGCCAACAAATCAGTTATGCTAATTGAGACGCAATCTGTATCTTAATTGGTAGTCGCTCTATATGGTGCTGAAAATGCTAATTTCACTTGTTTTGTACGAGCTGATAAGACCGGCGACAAGTAGATAACGCGTGCCAGGCCAAGTGATCATATTTGCACACACCTAAAGACAAAAAAGCTGGCGACGCTTCGGACGCGAAAACATTTATTATAAAATGATACAGCGCCAATAAAGCAATTACCAGATGGCTGCCGCTAGTTGGAAAGTAAATATCAGAGAAAACAGCCCAGCCCCAGACGGCGACCAGACTGATCTCTCAGATAATGGATCTGTTTGGAGAACCACACCCCAGTAGAGGGCTAATCAAACTCACCTTTTCTTCACAGCCCCGGTGGGTAGCGTTTCCCTGCCAGAATCGGCGAACATATCCGCGAATATAGCCTGTAATACACTTGCTGTAGGTGAAGCCGGGATACCAGCACAATGATCCGTATCCGAAGACCCAGCAGGCGATATCCGATTGCCCGTTGTGGTTGTTGTCATCGTTGGCGTTAATGGGCCGGTTCTCCTGTTCGTTGTCGGGATTGCCGGGATTGTTATTGTCCTCGGCCGCTCCCAACTGTCCGTTGGTGAAGAGATTTTTGAAATGGGCCGGCACCTCTGTCGGCGGGCGATGTCCACTAAAGTGCGCCATTTTTATGTATCCTGAGCCGGCACTTTCTGCTATCAGTTTTTAGTAAATACTTTTGGGTTAAAACGGAGGCAATTTTATGGTCTATCTGTGGCTGGTCTAGGCAACTGCTCCAGGTCGAGATCGGTAATCGTGTCCTGTGCGCTAATATCAGTGCATGTTGGTAGCGGCTGGATCCGGTTCCTTGTTTTTACATTTCCCGCCAGACAACGTCTCGACCTGTCCAGCGGCGGAGCGATGGTGAGATTCTATGGATGGTGGCCAAAGAAGAGCGACGTTACATAAAATTTTAATTTTGTTTCCCTAGTTCCTAGTTTCGAGTTCCTAGTTCCTAACAAGAAAAAGTGAAGTGTGCTGCTTGTTGATGAATGAGAGCCCTGGGCTTACTTGTGAAAGGATTGTTGGGGGCGTGCTTGCTTAGTTGGGTTACGAGAGTGATGATGTTTTGGAATTCTAGTGTTGGAGAAAAATTGCGCGAACGCGACCAAATAGTTCCGCGAGCGGCCGGGAACTAAAATGCCTGAAGCGAAAACCGAAACATCAGGCGGCTGGCGGCAAAGAGGAAGAGCGCCAGAGCCCCGCCAGAGAAGCAAAATACAAATGCAAAAATATAAAAAATAAAAATGTAAAATAAATATTTATGACGCTCTGTCTGACTTATCTATAGCTCTGTGGCTGACTGCGGGGAACGAGTATTTAAATTGGCGACGCTCTCTCTCTCTCTCTCTTTTTAGTTTGGCCCCTCTCACTTCCACTGCCCCACCCACTTCCACTCCCACTCTCTCCCCCATTCCCACGACTAGGTCCACTATCATAAGCGAGAACTAAGCCAACATCTTTGGGGCCTTGTATGAAGGTAAAGGTGACTTGCTGACCAGCACGTTCCATAAATATAATCAAACAATTAAATAAAGTTTAATATTTATACACGTTATAAACGCTAAATAATACCCGATCATATAATGACCAAGCTGGAAAAAAGCTACGCACTAAAATAAACCCTTGAACTCAAGAATCGGCCGTAAATCAACGTATTTAATAATTATAAATATATAAATGCCTTAAATGGGGGTTTGATTAAGGATTTTATAGGAATTGATTTTGGAAATTGCCAATCACGGGCCATAAAGATTCTTATCGAATTAATATTTATCGGCCAGACAGGGAAAGTGGCTAAAAAACAAATTCAATTTACTGATATATTGGGCTCTGGCTTTTCCTATTTGCAACTCATCTATAACTCACTCATCCCTGCCTGGTAACAAGGTGTTGTTTAATCAATTGTAACTATTACAGAGATTAGATCTACATACATCCACCTCACCATGTGATAAGATTGGGGCTACAATAGTAGCAGCAGTGATATACATATAGCTCTTTGGTCGATTGTTTTTCGAAATTAAGAAAAAATCTAGCCTATAGTCTATTGATGTGGTAAGGGTTTCCGAGTGCAAAGTCTCAGTTTATCTGCGTACTTCTTATTTAAGTTTTATCACAAAGTATATTTATATACACATACTGTGTACTGGCATATCTTTCGGTCTAGCTTTCTTAAGATGACTGGACTAAGTGCTATTTCACAGCCTTTTTAGGCTTAGTCCTATAGAGTACCCCCAGTTCGACCTCAAACATTATTTGTTTCCTCAATTTTACTTTCGCAAGTTCATGGCGGGGAGAGGGACCCGTGCTCGTGGTTTATTAAATATGTGTGACCGATCTTCTCGCTGTGCTAACTAACATACGCTCCTGCTCAAAAGCAAATCATTTGAAATGGCCGACCGTACGTATACTTGATTTGGACGCTCGTACAGTAGATGCTTGGCATGCGAGGCGGCTGACACACCATCGTATCGTGATTGGGCCCATTAAAGAGGCATGCTCGATATATACTTTGTACACATTTTTTTTTTGTATTTTTAGCTATTTTATTTCGCTTCTCTGTATATGTATATTTATGCATAAACTTAAACATTTTGCACACTTTGTTTTGCTTGGCGTATTTCAAAAAATGGAAAGGGAATTCGTGTTTGAGTATTTGTGAGCTTTTTGTTTTTATACTCTGTTTCTAAATACCAGTATTTTTTGATTCTGTTTATTTATAATTTTCTTATCGGGCACCGTTTTACATATATTTTGCATAAATATATTGACCCAAAAACTGGCTCAACTGTGGAAAATTCCCAAAAAAAAACGAGTTCAAAAACCTTTTACGCACATCCGCACGCACACACTCCCAGATAATCGGGCCAGAACATGGCAGGCATCCCAAATCCTCACATACCACCACACTCACGTGCTCAAACGCTTTTCTTTTGCTTCTGCCTTGCCAGTCTGTTACGTATACGCAGCGTTGGCCACTGCTCGTTGGCAAATGAAAAACATACCGATAGCCGCTGGCTAAACTTTCTGGGTCCTTGATACTGAACTTTTTTCATTGTGAAAGTTTTTTGCCAACGGTTCAAGGTTAGCAATTTTTCTCACTTTGTTTATATAGAACTTATAATTTTTATCGGATGCGGGGGCGAAGGTGGCCCGTGTGAACGTGTGTGACAGAGGGCGGAGGGGTGGGTTAATCATTCAGTAAATCAACTTGTTTTTTGGGACCTGCTTCGGTAACAGGCGCAGACCCCTGAAAATTCTGTGCTCCGTTTTCTACTCTGTATACATAACAAAGCCTTAGGTACGTTGATATCTCAGGCACATGAGTGTATGTATGGATGGATGTTCACACATGAGGGCATAAAAGTAACTTGGCTGGGTTGTGGGGGCGACTTAAATTCGTTAAAAGCAACAAAGCACACGAACCCATTGAAAGACACGAATACTTCATGGCCCAGCGGCTGTTTTTCATGAATTAGGTTATAGGTTCGCTTTGGGTATTTACGTGCAGCTGTCTAAATTACTGTCTAGCTTATCTCATTTGCCGTTCCAGCGTTTAACTTTCATCGCGCGACGACTACTGCTGATCTCAATTGAGATAGACAGAGTGCTAAATGATTTAAATTGAACAAACTCTCTATCGCCTAGGGAACTCGATCCCACGGTGCTCAGAAAATAAAAATTGCATTAATCAAAATAATAGACACGTAGCCAAATAAATATTATTTTTAGAAGTGATAGACTATATTATTTTTAAAGAAAAACTCTCTTCACAATCGTAACTCCAAAATAAACAATCCTAATTTAATTAAAAGGCCACCCACTCTCCTCAAGTGCAGTTTTTTCTTGGAAGTTATACAATTATTTTGTTGAGAGCACTTGAGAATAAAATAATAAACCCACCTACTTGGATTTTTGTTGATTATTTAACAATTAAAAATATATTTTATTTTATTGGACAACATTTATGGCCACCATCTCCTACGTGGCAATTAAATGTGTTCCGATTGCTTTTCCTCTCGGCCCTATCAAGATCGTCTAACGGCCTAGACCGTATGTTTTTGATAAATTGGCAAGCAGACCGACCAAAAATTCAAGTATGTAATTTACAGTCGCGCGTTATCGCCATATTATTTTGCTAATATGATAAGAGTTCATTATGGCTGCGTCTGCGAGTGGCTCTTGGCGACGAAAGGCCTCTGATACGGCCGGCTTGTTATATATACCAGGGTACGAGTATATAAGATTACCCCCTTGAACGGAAAGATAAGAATAGTGAACTACAGAAACCGGCTGATAAAAAGAGTTCGCCAGACAGTCCGGTTGGACAATAGCGCGAAAGGTAAACAACATTTCGCTGCTCCTTCGGCCATACACAGTTCTACACACATATCAATTAACACATCTGGCCTAATTTCTCGAGTTTATATATTGAATTCGACCCACCAACCCCCGGAATTTGTATTTTGCGCATTTTTATTTCCCAGCCCGTCGTCATTTTGAGTTAGTTGGCCCCACGTGTGGCTCTCTCATTCGCCGACTTTTCTTCTCGGCCTCCCCCACGATGTTGATTTAAGACCACAGACTATTATTAAAATCGCGGTTTATATTTAACTTTATTGATGTTTGCCGAAAGCATTTAAAAATAACATTCCCACCGAAAGACCGCATTAATTGCTTGAGGAAGTTTGCTTTCCATCCGAAAGGCAAATGTTTAATTAGTTAAACCCCAAAATCTTAATCTTCACTGTTGATGTTTGCATTTGCATCCGAGAAACGATTATTTTATGACTTTTTTTGAAGACTTTTTATTTAAATATTGATTTACTTATAGGGGGGAAATGATAATGTCCGTCTCTTCAGCTTCTTCGGAGTGACTAAAACACCTTGAGGCTGATTTATTTAAATGGGTTAACTGCCTGTCACGCATTCGAAAATAACCCGCCAGCAAGGGCTGTAATAAAATGTAAATAATTCGTATATTTGAAACTTTGGAATGCACCTGGCACGTGCCAAAAAATGAGACCCGAAGTGACTCGCTGATAATGTCTCAATTAATATATTTTTTTAAAATATTACCATAATAGTTGTCATACGTAGGCGTTCGTGGGGTCGGGTGACCTTGGGAATGTGACACTGCGACAAGGATGCTGGTCGCGTAATGGAGAAGAAGAAGATACTGGGTAATCCCAGCTGTTAGAATGTAACGAATCGATAAGAAAGACACCCTACCAAGCTCTTAACTTTTATTTAAATCTAACTCGTGAAATATACAATAGAATCTAAAATAAAAATATATTTAGTTTCTATTTTAAGTGTAGTGTTTCGAAAAATATACATACATATAGTATTTGAAAAAGAAAACAAGTCAACTATTTTCAGGGTCTGGGACATTGCATCAACGAGTTGCATGCTCAGTGACTTGGCAATAAATTAAACCAAAGTAGACTATTAAAAGGCCTGCAAGCACGCAGTATAGAAAACAAAACAAAAAAACAATGTAAAATAATTTAAAATCTGTTTTGATGTACCGATAGAGAGCGAAAGGGGAAGAGAGAGAGAGCTTGCGCAAAGCCACAAACAAAATCCACCAACACACCCACAACAACACTGATAAGCGCAATTACAGCAACAACATGCTGTGCGACAAGAGCAAGGTAAATAAAAGCAGAAGTGCACCTGTGCGTGTGTGTATGCACGTGTTGACACTGAAAGCTCTTCTGGCTGCGAGTGACTTTTGGCACACTGACACACATTCTGGTATCCCCCGATCTGTCAGCGTGCAACAACTGGATGCAGCAACAGCTAATTACCTGTTCATTTGTGGCAGCTTTCACAGGTAACGGTTAAATACAGTACGATCGCTTGTTTTGCGCTCCAAACAGCTTATCAGTTTCCGTTCAACTTTTGCACTACACTTTGGCTTGTTGATTGTATTTCTCTTCCGTTTTTATCAGCATTTTCTATTCCGTTGCGACATGCTTCTTCGCAATAACAAATACAACGCGCACTTCGTATCGAAGCAATGGAAACAATAACAATAGCACTCGCTTTCTCGACTGAGAAGGCAGATGCGAGCACTTCACAGTGAGACGTCCGTCTTCACTGACGGCTTTAATGTAAATGCGTGAATTGCGCTGTTTTTTCCCGCTCAAATAACGCTACCAAGTCTCCCCCAGTTCCGCCAGCAACCCATCATACAGAGAAAAAAATTTTCTTTATCTTCATATTATTATTGTGGCATTTAAGTGCTCTTACAGGTAGTAGTATAAGTATAAAAAACATAAGCATACATTTTGGGTATTACATCATTCAATTTTCAAATGTTACACTCTTTTTCTGAGTGTACTCTCACCGTTTCTCTCTGCTGCCTCTCTGCTCCAACAAAATTTCGCTGAGCGAGCATAAATGTTGTAAAATATTTTTCATTACACACCTGTACCGGCATACATATTTACAAACATGAGTAGAGCGAGTGATTATTTTCCATTTTACTGACTGTTTTGAGTCAGAAACAAAGCTTGTAAAAACAAAGGACACAAAAACCAGTTGTGATAATAAAGCTTCAAGGATGTGGGGATGCCCTCCCAATCACTCACTCTCCCTCTCTTTGCGCATCTCTTTTACAGCTCTCTCTCTCTCTCTCGCCATATATGCATTGGCTGACGTAATTCATACGCACTGTTGCCGCATGCAACTTGCTTTTATGAATGGAAAGCAGAAAGCCCCCAGAAGCCACAACAACAAGAACATCAATTGCCTCCTAGCAACAGGAGAAGAACAACAGGTTTCCTGCATCAAGTACTGCATCATTATGTTGCTCTTGGATTATGAGACAATTAGCAGACATGGCTGCCTATTTGGTGGGTAATTGCTTTAATTGGAAAGTGATGTGCCTCGTGTTCGATTCCGAAGTGGCTGGCTGATGACATTGCCATCAGACCAACCTTCAATGGAGTTCGGTTCAGATACACATTGTGTCTAGTTGTGCAAAAATAAACTAAAAACACACAGCTGATAGCGTCTGCACAAAAATTGTCAAATATTGCGTCATTTAGGTTTGGGCAATAAATTTTATAGGTTTTTTTTTCTATTATTGTGGATTATTAAAAATTATCTTTAAAATTAAAAAAAAACATGAGCGCTATAAATTTTATTTTTAATTCACATGAAATGTAAAAACTCTAGCCTATAAACATTAGACTACACTTTTTTTTATTATCGGTTTGTAATGCAATTGTAATACGAACACAAAAATAAAAATAGAAATAAAAATAAAAATAAACATATAAAATTTAAATTTAGACTTTAAGGGATGCCAGTACATTAGAAAAAGGGCTACCAATTGTATTGAAAATGTTTAAATATTTTCGACAGGTTTTTGTTGGATTAAAGCGTGACCACCAGATGGCGCTCAAAATCTATGTGTAGAATTTTAATACATTATGTTTCTCTAAATGCATTTTGGAAAATCTTTCAAATGTTTGAAAAATATTAAGCAAAGTGGGTCTTGCCACCCCCCAATAGCTCCTCCTTCAATTTAAAATTTGGATTCTACCATAATTTAACATAATAATTTGTAAGCCGACCAAAAATAATATGACATTTGAAACATTTGAATTATTTTTAATAACTTTGAACATAATTTTTGATACAAATCCTTATACTCGATTTTTTTACATTTTATATACATAAAAAATATATTTATTTTGTGTATATGTATGTACATTTTCAGAGACTTTGGTCCTTATGTTTGTCCTGCTTAGAACCTGGAATTCTAGAAATAAGGATGTATTATTCTTAAGTAATTGATGTTAAGGATGTTTTTTCTTTAAGAAGGAAGCATGGTAAATCCTTGGAACTTAAACTCATACCTATTAAAAGAAACAGAAAATACTATTTTTATGATTTAACATTTTTTGATAATCAATAATATTTCTAACGTGAATTGGAAAATTAATTTTTTGGCGTACTTGTCCGCCTTAGTCCCAAGAGTCCACTAAATATCAGACCAATGGAAGCGAGACTGGCGACAATTATTAAATTTACAATTGGGATTATCGTGTGGCACAACAAATAGGCTCCGCCACCAAAATACCATCAGACCGAATCAAAACAAAACATCCATCAAAGTACGAAGAAAAAACAAAAGTGAGGAAAGCGCCGCCAGAAAATCAAAATAAAATGGAAAGCAGGGAATGGAAAAATTAAAATGGGAAATGCTCGGTGAAAAACCACGGGCCTAAGACAAAAGATTTACAATATCGTTGGGGAAGATTTAAAGGTGATTTCCAAAGATATATATTGTGCTTGAGCAGCGATAAATAAACGGCCACTTTTTGACTATTTTTATTTTTTTTTGTCAGTCTCTCTTAGTTTATTTTTTTGCTCAATTTGATTTGGTCTTGAGGAGTGGATGGTGGGGCGGCTGGGTGGTGGAGGGATGGAAGTAAAAGAAATTGGGTGCCGGAGACAATTGGTGGGTGGGTTGGGTTATACAAATCCCCACTAAAAGTGTCACATTAACGAATTGCTCGGCTCCCCCACACAGTTAATTTATGCCCAGCACTAATCGCTAGGCAGGTAGGATCGAATTTATTTGATTCCTCTCCGGCAATAAATAAGCAAAAATAAGCCTTTCAAAAACACGCTTTTCATTGAGCGGAAAATCCGCATGGCCACTCGTAAATACTTAACAGCAAATGGGAGGCGTGGCCTGCGTCAACGTCCTTCTGCCTTAGGAACCCGCCAATGTTGTCTAATGGCGGTGCGGGTTTAAAAATAACATTTTCAAAAACCACTCGAGAGTACGGACCCCATCAGCCACTCAAAAAGCAGCACGATCGGAGCGGATCGTGAGTACATCTGGGGGCCCCGAGTAGGATCCGTTCTTGAAGTGCTCATCTCCGGCAGTGTCACCAAATGTGTTGCGTTTGCAGCGGATGTCGGTTCGTAGGCTCAGCGACTCGGAAATCGGAAATCGAACAGAATCAAAGTCGGGAGTTACTTAATTAAAACTTGAGTTAATCGATCGTTAAGAAAATCTCATTTCAAAGTGTTATACAAGTTATACGATAAAGTTTTCAAAATACCTTCAAGGTTTTAAAGAAATACATATATTTTTGGAAACCTTTCAAACCCAAAGTGAGGAGGAAAAAAAGTGAAAATGACAAAATATAATGGTGCCTCAAGTGAAATGCCTGCCACACACAACATCAAGCAGGAGTACCACAACGGCTACCAGCAGCAATCTCATCCAGGATACGGATACCACAACTACCACCTCCAGTCGCAGTCCCAGCCAATGCATCCCAGCCAGAATCCCCATCAGACTCTTCAGAATTTCTTCAGCCGTTTCAATGCCGTCGGAGATGCAGGAGCTAATGGCTCCACATCTATTTCCGCCACAGGATCTGCGTCATCTTGCAACTTCAGCCACGGGAATCATCCGCCGGAGATGGACAAGCAAATGACAATGAATATGACGCCATCGCCGATTTACACCACCGATTACGATGACGAGAACAGCAGCCTAAGTTCCGAGGAGCATGTCCTGGCACCACTCGTCTGCGCCTCGGCCCAATCCTCCCGACCCTGTCTCACCTGGGCCTGCAAGGCGTGCAAGAAGAAGAGTGTCACCGTGGACCGACGGAAGGCGGCCACCATGAGAGAACGCCGAAGACTGAGGAAGGTGAGAGTTCATTACAAATTCTAAAAATTAATAAGGATGTAGAGAATCTTTCAATTTCTATGGCATTTAAGTTTTATTATGATAATTTTTTAGTTTACATTCATATTCATATATTATTACAAGTTATTTTTTACTTTTTTCTCAATACTTTTAAATATTGTCTATTAATTTTCACAAAAATACAAAATAAACCTATTCTTAATATGAGTATAATTTTTTTTAGGTATAGGATTTATATAAAAATGTTGATGTTTCTAAATATTTTAGTAAATTAAAGTAGAAAGTAAAAATACAAAAAATGTAAAGTAATATTGGAATACTTCTTTCATATATTTGACAAGTTCCATCGATGGTTATTTATAAATAATAATCCTGAAAATGGAATCTAAATATTATTATTATTAGTTAACTACTTTTATACTATTATTGTATACATGAAACTTGAATTTCTTGCTTCAAATGATTATGTCCTTTGTAGAATAAGAAAGATAATCATTCAAATATACCAAAGATAATGCCCTTATTTGTAATTATCTTCATCGAAACTATTATTGTCTGAAACTTAAAATAGATAACGCTAATCCTGGCAAATTGCATGCTGTTAATGGGGAGATACTTTGTTGCAATATCAACAGAACAGCCCCGTCACACAAATTAACACATTGGCACTTGCCTCCGGGAACCTCCCAGCACCAGGAAGGATCTTGTGCCATTAAGAAGTGAAGGGGAAACCACCCAACAAGCATAAAACATAAAGATTTGCCAAGACCAAGAGTTAAACAGCGGCATTTATGAGTTCGACAATCGTAAAAGTTTTGGATGAACCACACGTATTTATAGCTCCACATGGAGACATTAACGGGGCGATGCAGTGAGCGAAAGGGGGCTCTAACACTCGGAGCTGTCATAAAGAGACAGACGACAGGCGAACGGTTTAATTGTTGAAAATTTTATGCTCTATTTAGTTTAAAATATGTTTTATTAAAGAGCCACTTAAAGAGGAACACGCCTGGGGCTGTGTGTTTTTACGATGCGCCTAATGGATATCCATGATTTCTACGATCGCTATTAATTGATGTATCTTTCTATACATTCTAGGTTAACGAGGCCTTTGAGATTCTGAAGCGACGCACATCGTCCAATCCCAACCAGCGTCTGCCCAAGGTCGAAATCTTGCGCAATGCGATCGAGTATATTGAGAGCCTGGAGGATCTACTGCAGGTATGTTCCATTATATCCTATCCTATTCATTATAGTCTATATATATATTAGATTGTCATACTGATTTTGTGGCTTTGTAGGAATCCACGCCCACTCGCGACACCGACAACCTGGCGCCGAGTTTAAGCGGCAAAAGCTGCCAGTCCGATTATCTGGTAAGTTTTTCACTGAACGCCAATTAATATTAAGAGTTTGAGGGCCGGGGAGCTCGTTCCGCAATTATTTTCTCGTAAAATTCTCATGCATGAGCAACGCTTTCATACATTTTTCTTTGGCGACGCGCACATTCATCAAAATCTCAGGGTCTGGCCGCTTTCTGGTCGAAACATGAAAATAGAATATATACCGGGACGGACATCGGTGGCATCGGCAAGAAGATCCCCAAACGGGTCTCCCATTCCATCCGATATCTAAGTATTGCTGATGTAGTATCTACTGACCAGAATTTATGCCTCCGCTGACGTGCGACTTAATAACCGAGCTACCGAGCACTCCCGAGCCTATTCGAGATTCCCCGATTACGGGGCATCAAGAATTATGAATTATGGGGGAGTTGTAGGTGTCTCGCCCCCATCTGGCCAAGAAAGTATATCCCCAAAAAAAAACGAGGACAAATAGTTTGGAAATTTATGCAGTCTGAGAAAGGGTCGATGCCTGCATTTAGTGGAGTGCAATAAATAAATTTTCTTTTTATAAGGCCTCCCCTTTTTGGCTATAAATGTAAATGGAAATCGTGTTGTAAATTAATTACAACAAATTCGTTTGCCGGAGGAGTTCTCCTTTTCGGTTGTGCCCGATTTTCCATGTTCGGGGGATTGAAGCGATCGCTTTTCTGTTTCATAATAGTTTCCCGTTCGCCGGGGGGAAACAAAAGGAAAATGTGTCAGTTGACAAATTGCACAGGAAAAACATGACAAGATCTTGGGGTGTTCTGTTGCTTCGAAAGGTGTTGCAAGACATGGCTCTAAGTGGGACGAGAGACGGCGGGCCGGGGCGCCTGACAGGCCAACAAATTGTGAACAATTATGCAAACATTTTTGCCATCTTCATACATATGGCGAATGGGGTCTTGGATCCTAAAGCCCCATACTCGCTCTTGCTCTTCTGTGCTGAATAATTTCCATGCAGTTTGTTGAAGTTTTTCGCATTTTTAATGTACAAATTTGTTAATTTACCATAAAACTTTGCATATTTGTTTGCTGCAAGTACACCAGTGAGGAGTGGTGAGTGCCCCTCCTCCACATTGGCAGATATTAATGTGCGGCCATAGTTTGATTAAAAACTGGCATCCCGCCAAACGTGCAGACATTCAAATGCATCTCAGACCCTGGCAATCCATCCATCTCATCCCGTATCCATCCATTCATTTTCTCGCTTCTTTGGAGCTTGTGTATTTATAAATCTCAACTGTTGATATCCCCGCATCACAGATTTAAGTGGAAGGCTCTCCTCTTGAACAGTTTCCCAGTCTTCAATGCGGTCCATAATTTGTTTATTATTCCCTGAAAACGATCATACTCTTATCGCTGCCAATAAACTATCGCAACCAAGCCATTTGGCGCCTCGCATGGCTGCAATCGAATAATGCCAAGCCGTCTATCAGGTGAATATCAGCATACCAGGAACCCTAATCATTTAAGGGGCTTCTCTGAAACGGAAAAATGCATGTGACTCACATAAAGATGTGGGTATCTCGGGTGCAAACAATCCATTGATAAATGTACCCAGGTGTGACTCAGGTACCTTCAATTAAATTTTTTACGACACTGAAATACTTATACATATAAGTTCATTGATAGATATGCTTTCTTATCATTGTTAGAAGTTTACCTCATTTATTGATATTAATAGGAAAATTTCTGTTGAACTAGAAATCAGTACATTATTTGGAAAAAAGGAATTAAGGGTTTTGAGTCTAGGTACTTTTTTTTCCTAAATCTATAAATAATAATTATATCTTTTGGTTCAAAAAATGTAAAAGATCGGATCTTCAAATATTCCAAAGAATTTTCCCAATATAACCTTGCCAACTTTGGCAACAAATCGTAATATTTTCCCGCACGGATTTTCAGGGATTATCAAAGTGACCGCCTCGTACACGAGGACATGGCAATATTTCCATAGAGGGTTTAGGCCATCATAAGCATAATTCATGGGAAAAATTCATGTGGCGTGCTCTTAACAAATCGCATAATGCCGCATATCCGTTACATGCGACGACTCAGATCGGTGGCAAGTAGAAAATAAAATAAAACTTCTAAGAGGAACGCGCCAAAAAGCGGCTTATGATCTTTACGCAACCCATGGGACGAAGACGAAGACGACGACGACGAAATGCTCAAGTGATAAGTGGCATTTCATTCAGATACAAAAACGCATGATATATGCCCGGGATGCCCGGGGAGAGAAACAAAAATGAAATACACCGAAATTCCATATAATAATGCCCGAGAAAAAGATACAGATACAGATACAAGTTGTCGCATATCGAGCGCATGCTGTCACTAAACGCTTGAAAATGATAAATCGCTTTATAAAAGTGCAGTGTGAGTTCTTGTGTTCCCGTTCAGCTTAGTTCAGTTCACTTGGGTTGAATGTTGTTCTGTTGTTCGGCCTCCTCGTACTTTGTTGTTCACTAAAATGTATAAATAAACACACCACGAATTGCTCTGTATTTGTTTTTTTTTGGTTTTCCCCCGATCCTTGCAGACGAAGTGACGGCATTTGCTTCAGAGGGAAACCCACCCAGAAGTGGCAATTATAATTTGCTTAGCATCGGCGTTAAAGCAAATTTTTCTAATGAAATCTCGAGCGCATCTCCGTCTCCGGATGCCTTGTCGTCTGCGTATGCCCAGCAAAAATATTGCATCAAATTAATTTAATTGCTAATAAGTGTGCAGCACACAATGCCCCACAGACAATGCACCACCGCCAGCCACTACTGGTTCAATGCATTTTAATTGGCCCGTGGAATCTTTTACTTGCTCCGCCACGGTGGCTGACATAAATTTTGGCTTAATCTCGTCATTAGACTGCATTTCGTATGGCATTTGTTGGCCAAAATGACAGGCCCGGAAAGCCAGAGAGTCGTTTTGACGTTGTCATTTCGGCCGGCGACACATTTCTGTAATTTATCGTTTTCCCAATTTCATTGGAGGCCAACTAAAAGTTTCGTTTGTTTTTTCTTTTTTTTACAGAGCTCATATGCCGGGGCCTATCTCGAGGATAAGCTCAATTTCTACAACAAGCATATGGAGAAGTATGGACAGTTTGCAGGTGAGTAATTATAATACAATATGATCATATTTACTATTTAATAATATTACTTTTGTGTTTTTAGGAGACTTTGATGGAAATGCCAATGGCTCGAGTCTGGACTGCCTCAACCTCATTGTCCAGAGCATTAATAAAAGCACAACGAGTCCTATTCAGAACAAGACCATGCCCACAATCCGCAGATTCCAAAACGCCGCCCCCAACTACAGGATCTGCTGCCACAGGACCCACGTCTCTGAACTCGAACTTCAAGCGAAAATGCAGCACTTAGGTCTTCGAAAATGTTCCCAATTAGAAAATTGTAATGATATATTGTTTAAGAGGATACACGAGATACCCAGTGACCCGGAATAGGCCTTAAATTATTTTTATAGCATTAGCACTTAATTAAATGGTAATCCAAACGAATAGAGTCTTTAATTTAGTCCAGCTCCAGTTTGCGGAAGGATCCACTCATTCCGTCCAGTTCTCCGTTGGCCCAGGCACTGGCCAGTCCCACTCGGAGCTTTTCATTGGTTCCGTGCTGGGCGTCCTTTGCCAGATAGTCTTTGTACTCCTGCAGCTTTTGGCGCCAAAAGTCTATGGCCTCCGCCTGGTAGCCGTTGGTGCCACCATACTCGATGGTCATGGCGTCTCTGGGCAGATGATCGTACAGCTCCTCTGATTTTTTGTGGATCACAAACTAGGAGGAATATATATTATTAGTAAGGTGTCCAACAAGTTTAAAATAAAAACCGTACCTTAAACGGCAGCTTGGAGGGCAAGAACTTGGTCACAAAGTTGAATATACTTTGGCCTTCTTTCCGCATATTGATCATATGAATCTCCACAAATTTCAACGGCAAACATTGCTCCACCAAGGCGAATGCCTTCTTCAGCAGAAAAGGATCGTACTGCATCATTTGCTCCATGGTCACATCCCGGCAATCCACCACCCAGATCAGACCGGAAATGGTGGCATTGTCGCACTCCAAAGCAAGAATTTCCAGCAATATGAAGACTAATTTGAAGGCCTCCCGGGGACTGGACTTCTTGGGATCAATATTCCGGAACTGGGATATGATCACCCTCGCTCCTTGGGGACTGACAGGTCGTGAGGGTATCACATGGATGCTGAAGAGGAAATTTTGCGTTCAAAAATTATTGTGAAATTAGCTCACTATATGGAACAAAGATAGGGCGCCAAACCCTATGATTATTTAGCAATTTGTGTCTAGCCGAATTCATTATTTTTGGTACCTAGCCCGATAAACTGGTATGTATACAAAATACTTGCGTACTTTTGACAGCACTGATAAGACAAGAGAATTTAAATTGATATCCGGAAGCACAAAACACTGTCATCCTATGAAGTTAATGTGATTTAATTAGAGGCGAAGCCCACCTTCTCTGGAGCTGGGCCAGCAGGGCTTCGTCCGCCTGCCTTGACCCCAAGACCTCGGGGAACACGGCACGGAGGGAGTAGTAGTTGTCGAAACGCCTCTTAGCCTCCTCCTGGCTGAAGCGACAGCGCCGCAGGAAGGCCAGGATCAACCGCTCATCGGTGGGAGCCTTGAGATGGGGCGACTTGGTAATCCATGTCTGGATGGAGGCCACAATCTGCGCCCGCTGGGCCTGCTCCTCGTTGCATTCGGTTTTGGCCAAAGCGGCCAGTTGGGGGTCGAGCGGTCTCAGTTTAGTCGCCATTCCGGCGGTGGTTCAAATGCTAACTGAATGCCGGAGTCCCTGACGAATCACCCAAGTGGACGCGGTGGGTGCGGCGGTGCTATCTAATCAGTCCAACACCTTGTAAACCAGCAAGCCGAAACCCGAATCCCAAGCCCGACGGCAACCAGATACAAATATATAGATAGATACAGATACACGAGTGCATGAATTGCCGATATGCGCGCGTTATCTTTAATTGATCGACTTTACAGCAGTGCTTGGAATGTTTATGTGGGAATATAAAAACAAATGGGACAACAGGGTGTATCTTATTTGGATTTACTTCCGGGCTTAGTCCCAGTTGAGCCTGCGGAAGGATCCGCTGGCGCCGAACTCCGCCTCGTAGATGGCAATCTCTCCCTGGCGGAGTTCCTCAATCGTCCCGTAGTTACAGTCCTGCTCGAAGTATCCTCTGTAGCTGTTCAGAAGGTCCTCCATGTAGGCGATGCACTCGCCGATGTGGCCATTGGTGCCACCATACTCCTCCGGCAGTGAGTCCTTGCCAATGTGCTCTATCAACTCCTCGGTGTTCTTAAGGACTCTTATCTGAAAGCGTTTAAATATAAATTACAAATTTCGAAAAGGAGTAATATTAAATTGAAATACCCACCGGATGATCGACTTGCATGCTCAGCAAATTGTACAGAAACATGATGGTACCCTGTATATCCTTGGGCATGTTGATAATGTACATTTCCTTGACCTTTAGGGGACTGCAGGCGTAGAGCCAGTTCCACCACTTGCGGAAGAGAACTCGGTCGAAACGGCGCATCTTGTCCGAATTAACTCCCTCCAGGTCGATAATCTCACAGATTCCCGCCAGGGAGGCATAGTCGTTTTCCAGAGAAATCACCTCCATGGCCATTGAGGAGAAGTGGTAGATCTCACGCAGCATGTACAGATTGGGGTCGAAATGGCCAAAACGGGCTATAAACATGGCCGTGCGACTGTCGCCTTTCGGCATGTCAGGATATAGGCAGACTCTGGAAGAGGGATAAGCCCTTAATCGCTTCGATAATAAATCAGAAGGAGCTTACCCCAAGCGGTTGATGTCCAGCAACCGTTGCGTCACACATCGGTTGTTCATTATCTCCGGAAAGAGGTTGTAGTGCGTGAAATACCTATCTATCCGACGCTTGGTCTCCTCCAGACTGTATCGACACCTTCGCAGGAAGGAAATCAGGAAGTCGACATCCGTGCGGGCGCGCAAATGCGGTTGCTGGCGTATCCAGACACGCAGGATGATGATGTCCTGCTGGATGCGGTCGGGCGTCTCGTTGACCTCCTTTTCGGCCAACTTGGCCAGAGTCGGCGAGAGTGGACGTCGCATTTTGGTGGCAGCTACGCGGTGTTTGATCGCCCGGATTCAATGATAGTTGGCCAATTTACCTATTTCTCTCCCGATTTGGCCCTGTGGGTGGGCCACAATCTAATCTAATCGTTGTGGGGAATCGCATTGGGGGAACAAATTCAAACACACACAATTCCCCAGTTTGGTATCTACACGCTTTTCCAGCTTGCACTTTTCTTCATCTCTGGGACTGGGACTGGGATTAGGATTGGGGTTTTGGGATGGAAACATGAACAGGGCCAGCTCAATAATAGCTAACATCCGGCGCCTGTCTGCACAAGTCGCTTAAGTGGCCTTCTTTAGTACATTTGGGAAATGGAAACAACTACACTGAGAACAATCCAATGTTTCTGGCTCGATTTCGGGCTAAATAGCCAATGCATCTCTCCAAGTACCTAATATGTTTCGCTCAGTGTTCTCGGCCTCGTCTGTAATGCGATCTGCGTTTAATGCCCGAAATAAATCTAGCGCTAAATAGTATCCACTTTGCTGTGTTGTGAGCATTCAATTTGAGTGGCTGTCAGAAGGCATTACGCCGACAGGCGACAAGCGGGAATCGGAGAAGCGGAGATCCCGGATTCCAGATCCCTGACTCTTCTCTTCAAATTGACGAGGAACACCTACGGCCTACGGCCTACGGCATACGGAAAATTGCTGTGACATGACGCTGTCAGCTGCTGACAAGCCAGGAAACGGATCAGCTTGCCACTGGAATGACTGCTCCTCCGACATCACCCACTACGCCTCCTCCCGATAACTCATAACACATTATGACCATGGGACTTCTGGGAGTGCAGGGACTGCTGGGTCTCCGCTTTGATCTTGCTGATGACAGTGCAGCGCGTGTAAATTCCCTTCGCAGCCTTCGCGCTCATTGCTCGTGACACAAACATATCGTTGCCATATTAATAATGAGGCTCATTAACAGTTTTGCCGCACTGCCACCACCACTGCCACGTCCTACCACTCTCCACACTCAACACATTGCCCGATGTTGGCACTTTCGTGGACGGATCTTTTGGGGCAAAGGGTTGGGGGCGATGTTGCTGGGCAATTGACACGCTCATTGCTGATAAGTGTATTTTGTTGTAAGCACTTGAGATATGCTCGCGAACCCTCGGAATGCATAGTGCAGCATAAATGCCCCGCAGAAGATGGATGCCCCGGCCATAAAAAACGGCTGGGACTCTTACCAAGAACGGGTTACTAATGAGATTGTCAGTTGGATATTTCATGATTTATTAAAAAAATAGGTTTCTACAAAAAACTATGCAACTAAAATGATTAAATTGTCAAATTAAAAGCTAACTATTCGAGTAAGATCCTTTTTTGGGCAAGGATTAAACGAAGTTTAGAAAACTAAATATAAAATTTATAATAATAATTCAAAGTAATATATATTTTTATACATTATTATATGGTATTTTATACGGAACTTTAATAAAAGGCAGCCCATCCCCGTAGTAGGGGCTGCCGCAACCACTAGTCATATGGATTTATAAACGTTTCATGTTTTAATTTATAGACTTACATAAAACGCCCCATTTTGTGCGCCAAGTGCGGCAAGGAGCTGCGGGAAATGGGACAGGGAAATGGGGAAAATGCATTTGCTTGGCGCTCAATTGACAATCATATTTATAGAGCATATTGAACAAATAGACTACGGCTAGCCGAGAGATAATATTCAGGCGAGAGATGTTTTTCGGTTGGCCGTCGTTACCGCTCGACTGCCAGTTGTCACTCAACTTGATCCGATATATGTTCCTACTTTGTACACTATATAGTACATGCCGGTCGTTTGTACAATGCCGTCCGTCCCCTCCGGCTCTCGGGAGTAAGTAAGGCATAAAACGGCAAATGAAATTTCATTGTAAACAGACGCGTTCCGGCAAATTGAGCAGCTTAGACAAATTTCCGCTGGGATACTCCAAGTATCTATATCTGTATCTGAATCTGACTCGGTATCTGTATCTGTATCTGTATCTGTATCTGTATCTGTATCTGTATCTGTATCTGTTGCGTTACATCCTTAAATTTCCATCCTGTTGAGGGCAATTTATTGGCTTCCGTTTTACTTTTGTTGTCTTGTTGTCACTTGAGCCTCAATGGGTCCTTTGGGCAGAGTATATGGAACTAAAACGGCAGCTGGACCCTTTGGCTTACTTTAACTATATAACTACATATCTGCATATCTGGTAGGTATATTCCAGGAACCAGATCACTTGTAGAGCACCGTGTGCCAGGATCGCGGTGGCAGGCGTAGGTTGATTGCCCCACGTTGGCTATCATTGAGGGCCACATCCACCGGCAGATTTTGCCTGAAAGATTTCAGAAGACGGAGCTCCCATTAGAGGCATTCATAAAACGAATCGTTGTCGGCAATTAAGTTGACGCACTTAAGCGGCACCATCGCAGATGCAAACCGAAATAGCAACCAAGCACTTGGAAAATATTGCTTCACTTTACTTGAAAAGTGCGTGAAAAATGCTTAGTTTAGTTTAGGAAAAGGATATTAATAGAATTTCTAGGCTCAGACAGAATGAAATGAAAATGAACTATTATTTTTCGCCCAGTGCACTTACCCATTGTAGATGATCAACGCCACACTGCCGTCTGGCCGTTGGAAGCCCACCACACTCAGCTGGGTGAAGAGATTGGTCTGATTCTCCAGTACCGTCTCGATGCGCTCCGATTCCTCTGGCAGAAACTTGGAGAAGTGCCCTATGGCATAGTAAATCGGCTGTTTATAAAACTCATTTCGACTGGTGGCATTCACAATGATGGGAGCGTCTACAAAGTTTTTGATATAGTTGGGTCCGCCCTGTTCATCCAGCACCAAGTTCCAGTCCAGCCAGCCATTGAAGTTGTAACGAAAGTCCTGGGTATAGGCCCTCATATAGCTCTCGCCCCGCTGCCAGCTGCCCAGTTCCGGGCCATGGGTCTGCCAAGGCTTATCTCCAATGCAGGACTCTGTATTCAAGAGCATTTTGTTTGGCATTTCTGCGTGGGCCTGCTCGATAGTTTGGGGTCCAATCAGTTCGTCCCAGTACCAGTGGACGGCCAGACCGTCCAAATAGGACAGGGAATTGCTCCGTGAAGATCGCATCTGGAAATGGATGAGGTATTTGTACAAAACTATAAGAACATCATAGGAAATGCCACCTTTCTGAACCACGAGGGATAGGTGTAGCGCTGGTCGTCATTGCCAAAAATGAGCACTTGGCTGTGCGCCGAGTTCCTGATGGTCGGGCCCAGATTGTCGTTCAGCCAAATAGCCTGGCCAGAAATGAAATGTGCATAGAGATGCTTAATAGCCAGAATCGTGATCGAACGGCTGTCACGGCTCATACCTGCTGCCAGGGCGTCCAGCCCATGCTCATGAAATGCACAAAGAAGAAGCCGATGACGCCGTTTAGCGGCTCATTGCCAGTGGATATGGCCCAAATCGGCATATTCTTGGCCTGCATGAGTTCAAGAAATCTGCCATAAATAAATAGAATCCGTAAGAGCTCATCCACTTTCTCAGCAACAGCACTCACTTGAGGTGGTAGTTGGCCCAGGTCTGATAGTATTCAGATCGTAGTGTTCCGAATCCTGTCCAGCGCTCGTTGCTCTTCATCCAGGTCGGTGCACTCCACGCCGCAGCCATTATTTTCAGATCGTCCAACTTGGCCACCGTTTTAAGGCGTTTCATTTGCTCAATTTTCTGCAGATCCCTGGGATCCAGAGCTGTAAAGTTACTCAGTTCCTTGTCGTTTCGGGGTAGCTCGTTGTAGGCCCAAGGCTCCAGATCAAAGTCACAGCCACCGATTGACATGCGAATGGTGTTATAGGTAATGCCATCTGGATGAAAATAGGATCTGCCAAAGAAATTTGAAATTTAATTTATTTTACAGGAACAGATAATAGAATTAAACTTACTTGTAGATGTGATCCTGTAGCTCTGTGGGCAGTTGCTTCAGCAAGTGGGAGACAGTGCCCGTAAGGGCTCCCCCAAAAACAGACACATTCTGAAACCGCTTCTCCCTCTTCACAGAAATTCGTGCGGTGGTCACAGCTGAGTTAAAGACTGAAATAGTATGATATAAATTATAATTAAATTTTCATTTGGATTTAGTCGATTAGTTACAAAGCCTTTGCGATACATTGCTCAACTGTAGCCAGGCCCTGTTTTCGTCCACGACTATGGCATCGGCCTTGAAGTTCTCATCGGTAAACGGTTGGTCCTCCACTACTATGGGTTTCCCAGAAGATAAATCTCCCACAGTTTGCTTGAAGCGCAAGCCATCCTATAATTCATTTTAATGTTATGTATTGCATTCCAGTATTATACAATCGGCCGCAATTTTGGCTGACAGATAATCCAGCTGACTCACCTTGCTGGAGCTAATCACCACAATTTTGGAATTATCAGTGAGCTCGGGCTGCCCCAAGTAATCGCAATAGGTGCTGTTGCAAACACACACACTTCCGTGGCTGGTTTCCCGCAGATTACATGGTATCTCTACCTGTGTCGTTTGTGATGCCACCACACCTGCAATAAAATCGAATCAATATGAATATTTTGTAGGTCAAATGGCCAGGTAGCCGGCAGATAGTATTGTTTCCCTCTCACCTGCAATCAATGCAAAAAGAAAGCACTGCGAAATTTCTTTCATGTTTTTTTTTTATAAGCGTGGAGTGCACCGGCAGCGACACTTCCCGATCGAAGGCCCGTCCTAAACTGAGCTGGAACCGGAGCTGAATCGCGGTTTTTACTCTCCGGATCGCAAGCGGTTCTCTAATCAACTGAATTTCGCTCAAATTTGCCTTACAGCTGTGGCTGTTTATGTTTTTCGAGTGCCACTTGACCCGGGGCCCAGTTTGTAGCTGATTTGATAAAGCCACTGAACCGGCAGACGTCGACATTCCCACTTGGAAATCGACTCACGCAATCGGAAAGTAAAAGTTATGAAAAGTCAGTGGCGCTGTGGGAACCAAAGCAGGGGGTTAGAGGGTCCAACGTATAAATTATTGGCTAATTTGAAGCGAAACATTTTTAAATGAAAACTCATTATTGAAAGTTATATCAATAAGCTATTTTAAGTAAATATAATTTTAAGCTACTAGAAGCTCTTGATAGAATCCTGAACAAAAACACTTCAAAATACTTCCAAGTAATTCCATTTTCTTTAAACCCCTGAAGTCCCTCTTAAAAACCAAACTCTTTATTTAAAAAAAAACTCTTTATTTCAGTTGTAAAGCAATGTGTGAATGGATTTGGCGGGAACATTGACCACGAACTTGCCCCTCACACTGTCCACCACCGTAATATCGAGATCAGCTCGTCCGCTGTTGAACAAGACTGCGGCTATTTTGCCGTCCGGACGGAGAAATGCAACGGTATTCAGGTTTACGTTACTGGGAATGGCATCAATGCGAATGGAGCCTTCGGGAACCAGCTTCGAAAAGTGTCCGATGGCATAGAACATGGGCTGTTTGTAGAATTCCTCAAAGGCTGAAATATATTAAAATTTAAATGAAATTTGTATACATTTAATTGCAAAAATATAAACTTACTTGTGGTATTGGCAATCACCGGGGCATCTACCGTGTTGTCCACATAGTTGGGACCACCCACCTCATCCAAGACTATGTTCCAGTCGATCCAACCATGGAATCCCAGTTTTATGTTGGCCAAGTAGTCCCGGGCGTACTTCTCGGCCCGCTCCCAACTGCCCAGAAGAGGAGCAGCCGCCTGCCAGGGCTTATCCCCGATACAGGACTCGGAAACGATCAAGATCTTGTCGGGGGCATACTCGGTGGTCTTTTCGATAAAGCTGCTGCCAAATATTTCGTCCCAATACCAGTGCAGCGATAATCCGTCCAGATAATCAACCGAGTTCGGGCGGGTCTTGTTCATCTATTAATAAAATTGATTGAATGATTAAACTTTGATAGTGAATTTCTGGACTTACCCTCTGGAACCACCAAGGGAAGGAGTAGCGCTGATCGTCGTTGCCAAAAATAACAATGTCCTTGAACTCAGAGTTTCGGATGGTAGGACCCAGATAGTCATTTAGCCAAATAGCCTGTGTCCATGGAGTCCAGCCCATGCTCATGAACTTCACAAAGTACATGAAGAAGATTCCATTGAGGGGCTCGTTTCCGGTGGAGATGGCCCAGATGGGGAGTCCATTGTCCTCCATCAGCTTCACCCAGCGAAGGTGGTAGTCTGCCCAAGTCTGGTAGTAGTCCCGCTTTAGGCGACCGAATCCTGTCCACCTATTGTTCGTCTTCATCCATGGCGGGGCGCTCCAGGCGGCTCCTTTGATCAACAGGTTCTTCACCCCGGAGACCTCAACGAGGCGCTTAATCTGGGCCACTCGCTCCACATCCCGCTCATCCAGTTGGTCCATGTCGGAGAGCAGAGTGTCGCCCTCCTCCTCGGCATAGGACCAAGCGCCCAGATCAAAGTCACAGCCGCCAATGGAAATGCGCATTAGGTTGAAGCCGATGCCGTCCTCTGCGTAGAAGGACTTGTACAGATGATCGGCGAGTCCGGAATCCTTGAAATTTTCCACCAGGTAGGTCACGGCACCGGTGTAACTGCCGCCGAAACCCACCATCTTCTGGTGGGTCTGGCTGCGGTCCAGCTGCAGGGTAACCGAACGGGTGATGGAGCTCTCCCGGGACTCCAGGGTGAAGGCACGCGCCACCACCCGATCCACCAGACGGGACAGGACAGTTTCATTCACAGCCTCTGGCGTGGGCTCCACATAATCCTCCACGGTGTACACCTGTTCCGTGCCGAACTTTCCACTGGATGTGGCGAATCGAAGTCCCTGCTTCGAACTGGAAATCAAGGCGAAGTCGGAATCCTCGGCTATCGTGGGATTCTCCAGGTAATCGCAGTAGTCCGCCGTGCAAACACACACCTTGCCATGTTCCGCGTCTCTCAGTTTGCAGGGGATCGACTCAGAATTCCCACCTGCGTGCCAAATTTAGATTATGCTTTGGTTTTATTTATTAGCCATGTCCAGTTTATACCCACCTACCAAGTGCTGATAGCAGCAGGAGTCCAAGAACCAGAGATCCTCTGGTGGCCAACATTTTCCCGGTTAACTCGACCACTTACTCCAAAAGTTGGCAGCCGACTGGAGTCGTTGGCCAAAATGAAGGTACCATCTGGGTTCGTTTTGGCCATTATCAGACCACTTGGGGCCCTCCCACAAGTGGCCAGCTCCAGGAACTACAAAAGATAAGCTCGATTACGATTACCTTATGAAGAAACTACCAACTAATCGCCAGAGGGTATATCAGGCAGGGATTTAAGTCGAGGTGATCAAGTAGGCCTGGGATTATAATTCGGCATCAGATGTAGGCTGGTGGGGTTCGCTTCCAACACAACTCATTCCTTTCGAGAGCTCCGTTCGGCAAACAACTCCTGGGAGTTTCAAAATTTCAAAAATTACAAATTTATTTTATAAAAATCCAAAAACTTTACCTTAGTTTTTAACTTATAAAATATGTCTTGCAGAAAATCTTTTGGTAAGTGTTTTTAAATATTTTTCTATCAGATTTAAAGGAAATATTTATTTTAAAGGACCCGGACCTGGGGCGTACAACATACCTTCAACCTTTGGCTATAAGAACTGCGACGCCAGGATGGAGAGAAGTCCCGGGTTTTCCTTCGGAAAACGTACGCGGTCTTGCAACAACCCCAATCGGATGAGAACCGCTGGACCTGGACCTGCCGACTACTTTCCCACCAAGGTTTCGCGATATGGAAGGGTAACGGATCGGGAGTTCTCAGTTTTCGGTCCACATAGTAGCCAATGGGTGTCCCGTCGATAGAAATGATTTGTTTTTTTTAATAGACATATGTGGGGTAAACTTCTCTTCTAGTTTGTTCTGGATTGGGTGGGGGGTACACTTCTCATCTTCGGCTGTCTATCTAATCTGGATTTGGCAAAAACTGCTTGGTCTAATCGCTTCCAGATTAGCAAGTATTATGGCCTTACTGGACATACTGGGCTGGAACAGGTGTCTTTGCGGCTTATCAATCTGCCACCGGTGTCTGCGGAAATTTAATTAGCCAATCGACAGTTTTCCCGATTATCTTTGGCGAAGAAAATGGTTATTTATAGCTGCTGCTTCAATATAAATAGGTCGGCATTGGCTGGGAAGGTGCCTGGTGTCATTAAAGGAAAATCAATTCTCAGTACCAATCTGTCAGACTTTTCCGGACTAAATTTAAACGGTGAAAAATTCAATGAAACGGAAAATGCGACAAAGGCTAAAAGTCCGTAGCCTGCTTATCGGGGCCAAGACAAACACTCGCTCCGCTCCGCTCCGCCTGGCCTTTAAGGCCGTGCTTTAATCCACCCCCTCTGAGCCGAGGGGGTGTATGGTGCTAATAATACAGGCGCCCATGACATGGCAAAAGCTTTAAAGTCGACCATGTGGGGCATGGCAGCTTGGTGTTAACAAAAAAAAAATGCTCACGGGTTTAATAGAAAAACTAAAAATGAATTTCAATGTACGGAACTATTAATTCTCTAATTATTAAATAAAACAAAATATTCAATTATATTTTCATTATTAATTTCTCTTAATTGATTTCTCTTAAGGTCCTTGTGGCTTAAGGATAACAGAAACATTATTTCCAACACGCTTAAAAAAAGGTCTTTACCCTCCAAAGGTGATTATTAGAGCCATGTTCGACACGACCAGAGTAAACTGGCCCGGAATGGATCCCAGATGAGATGGCTGCCAGCCAGCCGCCTGGTTGTTAACTGCTTTCACTCTTTGGGGCATCCACTCGGGACTTGAGCCGAATGTGGCACTCGGCTCGGCTCGCTGGCCTGTCAATAAAATACAACGGCAACTTGTCGCTGCCTTTCAATATTCGCAAATACGTCGTTGTGCCAGCACCACCACCTGTTGCCGAGTCCGTTGCGAGTGTATGCTAGTGTGAGTGTGAGTGTATCGGTTTTGTAGCACACTTTTGTGGCGCGAATCCAAAGACACGATTCTTTTAGCCATATGGCAGCCTAAGCTGGCAATATCAGTGTGTTCAATTAGCCAATCGCCATGTCCGAGATCTCAACTGCACGCGGCCATCAAACGGTGGCACACTCCCAGCCCGATGTCCCAACCCAGGCACAGGCAGCTGCCCAGCTAAATGCCTCCGGCAGACGCAGGTCCACCCCGCCATCCCACGGCCCCTCCAATCGCTGCCTGATTGCCGCGATTGTCTACCTGGCCCTGTTGCTAGATAACATGCTGCTAACCGTAATTGGTAAATGACCGAATCAATTACCGATAAGCGCACTAATATACCATAATTATCATTCATTTCCAGTGCCCATTTTGCCCGATTACCTGGCCAGCCTGGAGCTGGATCCGATGTCCACGGAGATTGTCCGTCTGGATGATACCCATCCATCGACAAGACTAACGTACAGAGGTAGTGATTTTCCATTGCCCGGAGGGCATCCGCAGCTACACATCGCCAAGCATCCGATTCCTGGCAAATCGATGGTCAATTTCACCCTGTTCCAGTTGGCTACCGAAGCCGCAACGACCACTACCACCACCACCAGGTCTGTAACCACATTAACGCCCAATTCCACCTCCATGCCATCGACTGTGAGACTGGCCGATAGCCAGTCGCCTGGAAGTAATTTGACTGGGAACCGAAACAGGAAGCTTGCCTCCGGAAATGCACCCCCACACAGAAGCAGCAATACCAAGAGCAACCGGGACCTGACCTTGTCAAGGGAGAACGGATCCATCGGACTGCTTCTGGCCATGAAGGCTCTGGTTCAATTAATTTTCAATCCGATTGTCGGCAACGCATCCAGCAAGTTTGGTTACCGCCTACCCATTGTGGTTGGCACCTTTTTCCTGTTGGTCTCTTCCCTAGGTGAGTGAATGATCACATTATGGTGTCACAGGGACACTGATGTCGCACTTTCCAAATCCATAATAGAATTTTCAAAGTTACGTGTTATTCAATTATGAAACCATTTGTACAAAGTTACGGCTCTCATTTTAATTAAGTTCCAATCGGAAACTGTACCTTTTTTCCAATAATGTAGTTTTCACAGTGGGCGAGTCCTACTGGGCCCTATTGCTAGCCCGGGCCATTCAGGGTGTGGGCTCCGCCTGCATCAACATCTGCGGCATGAGTCTGGTGGCCCAACACTATCCGGAGGAGGCACGTCGCTCCAAGGTGATGGGCATTATTCTGGGCAGCATTGCACTGGGCGTACTGCTGGGTTATCCTTTCGGAGGGATTCTTTACGATCTGATGGGCAAGTCGGCGCCATTCATTATACTGTCAACAATGACGTTCCTCAGTCTGGGGCTCCAACTGCTGACAATGGATCTGTCCGTGCAGCCGGAGGTGGTGATGGAGGAGACCCCGAAGTGGCGACCCCTGCTTGAGTGTAAAATGATTCTGGCCATTGTGTTGGCCATTTGGTTCTCCACCTCCACCATGGCCATGCTGGAGCCTTGCCTTCCAATTTGGCTAATTCAGTATCTAAAGCCCAACAAGTGGCAGCTGGGAACAGTCTTCATACCGGACTCGGTGGGCTACTTTGTGGGGACGAACTTCTTTGGCAGCATCGCCTATCGCTACGGCCAGGTGAAGGTGTCCTGCATTAGCCTCTTGCTGGTGGGAATCGCCTCCATTTTGGTGGGTAAACAATAGCTATACCATTTGGGCCTCTTTTGAATGATTCGCCCTCTGTAGATTCCCAGTGCCACAACAGTGGCCCAATTGCTGTTACCCCACTTTGCTCTGGGTCTGGGCATTGGCGTTATTGATGCTGCTCTGGTTCCACTGCTGGCCACCTTTGTGGATGCCACTCTCGCCCAGGAGGATCAAAGCGAAGCAAGCACCTCCATGTCCAGCTACGGAACTGTCTATGCCATCCAACAGACCTCTGTTAGTCTGGCCTACTGTTTGGGTAAAGTTTGATTTTTATACTTATTTTGAAGCAAAAGGATTGTGTTTTTTTTCCCAACTTACAGCTCCCTTGATTGGCGGTGAGTTGGCCCAGACATTTGGTTTTTCTTGGCTCATGCGCATTGTGGGCATCTTCAATATGATCTATGGTCCCATTCTGGTCTATCTCCATCACAAATACGATCCCAAGGTGAGCTATTATTTCTGGTGATAAAAATTTTGTTCAAATTAAATTTATCCAAAGGCCCTGAGGGAACAACACAATGACATGTTGCTCCAAAGCAGCGAACGTGGATCCCGATACAAGCAGCTATACAATTCCATGGACGTGGAGTAAACATACCAGATAATCTCAAGCAATGTGCATGGAAGAGTCCCCATTACGATGTTCCCCCTTTTGGCCCCCGTTTTCTAAGCAATATTTTGGAACTGACTTTCGGAAACCCAACTGTTATTTGGAATCTCTTTAAATCAAAACAAAAACTTTGTAAAATTCCTATTTAAATTATGATACCTTTATTAATAATGTTTGTGTTAGAAAAACAAAAATATTTTTGAATCAAGTAGGCCTGGCATTCCATTTGTCATGAGGTGGGTGAGCTCGGGTCTGGTAGAGCATCATTCTATGCCTAGGATCGGTTCGGCCAACAACTCATTTTTGGGTTTCTAAATTTCAGTGAAAAGTATTTTTTCTAATATTGCACATATAACTAACTAAAAATGACGGCGGTGCGACCTTTGGGTAAGTGAATATTTAAATTATTTC
The DNA here is from genome assembly GCA_035045925.1 of Drosophila atripex. NCBI lineage: Eukaryota > Metazoa > Arthropoda > Insecta > Diptera > Drosophilidae > Drosophila > Drosophila atripex. The sequence continues at coordinate 12,567,795 of JAWNOP010000069.1, read as the reverse complement.
CATCTTATTAGGTTAAATAATCTAATCCTGTTCAGGACCTGGACCTGGCGCGTATTTGCTGCCACCCACCTATGGTTATGACAAGCATGACAACCGTAAGCAGCGTATGCCCCAGTACTCCTTCGGGATGCGGACCAAAATGGTCGGGAGTGATCTGGGTCCCGGTCCCGGTGCCTACAAGGTCGACAAGTTGACGCGGTATGGGACAAGCAAGGGTCTGGAGTACTCCATGTCGCCCCGGACGGATATACCAGGTAAGCAACTATTCTATAGCCTTAGGGTTGGCAGATTTTCAAAGGGTATTCCGGTCTTCAGACAAGACAGTTGGTCCCGGTCCCGGCGCGCACGATGTCCATCTGAAACCATTCTTTACGGGCGTCAATGCCCCGGCCTATTCCATGGGCCTGAGAACGGATATTAACTTCAAGAAAGAAGGACCTGGACCCATTTACAAGTACGAAATGAACTCTGTCCGTCCAAGGATGCCGGCCTACAGCATGTAAGTGTCTAGAATTCACATACAAGATCGGGTCTCTCCTACTTAACCTGGTCTACCATTTCAGGGGTCTCCAAACCAAGATTCTTGACAAGACGAACTCCCCTGGGCCTGCGGCTTATGGTCCTGGCGACATCAACGTGAAACTGAATCGTGCCCCGCAGTACTCCATGGCCCCGCGCACGGACATGAGGGGAGAGAATGTCGGGCCCGGTCCGAACTACTACGACCTGATGTACTACCGGCCCGGAAAGAGTGGGCCAGGCTACTCCTTCGGTGTAAGGCACTCACAGTACGCTCCGCCCATGATAGTTAGATGTGACAACATGTAATAGTGCAATATTAGAACAAATATGTGCAAAATTTCGGTGATAATAAATTAAAATGGTTTTGGAATACGAATAATTTTTAATATTAATGGCATGACTGGGGGGAAAATGTCAGTAAACCATTTTTTATTGAGGGTTAATTGTTTTTTCATCTTACGGCATTATTTTCTATACAACAGTCGGCCATACAATAACGGTATTAAGAGTAAAGTAGGCCATATCTAGAAGGTACGCCATATTTGAAGAGTAGGCGTGTTTTCAGACGTTACTAAATGACAGATCATTGTATAATTTAGTTAATATAATACAGCCGGAAAGCAAAGACGCAAAGCAAATCGTAGTGCCCGTTTGATTTCGAGTTGTGTCAAACATTGTTCAACGTTTCATTTTATACTCGAAAGACAAAGTAAAACATTAAATTTCTGTGAAGAATTCTGAAAACCATTTTTCATTTGTTATTGTTATCCAGAACTTTTGTACAAAACGGTAAGTCTACAATTCAACACTACCTACATTATAGCTGCGCGCCAGTTTTTAAATTAAAAGATATTTCTGACATCGTTTTTTGCCAAAATGTATTTCTGCATAATTGGGACAATAGTTTTTACATTAATCATGTTACTTTGCCTTGCGGTTTTAATTGTGGCTTCGATAAAATCATGGAAAATTAAGTAATTCCTCAATTGTAAAGAGATAAATTAAATTTATTTCTATTGACCTGGCCAACCAGGATTTAAATTTTTCGTTTTATCGAATATCGCAAAAGGTATAGAGTATCGAAGTGGCGCCACCTACATATACGTTTTTAGCTTACGTTTTAGTTTGAACCGGGTATATATACAAACAGCTGATTAAGAGTGCAAAAATGTAATGAATAAATAAACCTTTTATATTAGAACGTAGAATACCCAAAAATTCCGTTGTTGAAAAAAAAATTATAACAAATAAAGTAGAAAATTAAATTGTTTAATATCCAATATCTGGGCGCCCTAAATTTATAAGTCATTTTTGGTTAGAAAATGGCCGAGTTGGCTACAGTCTTCATATAACGATGCGTTTTAGATAATGTTTAGCTCTACTAGCGCCACGAAATCGGTTGGTCATGTACGAATCGGGTTGCGAACCGGTTACGAATCGAACATGTTGGACAGCTCTCACCCCAACCACCTCTACGTTATGTTACGTGTTACGTTTTAGTTTACGTTTGTTGTTGTCTTCTCCGAGTTATTGTCACAAGAACGAAAAAAAAGAATAAAATAATAGTCGGCAGGCGTAATGTAACAGATTGTAAATGTAACAGTGCTAGTAGGCGGTCCGCCCTTAGTCTGAGTTTGTCGTTTTGTTGTTGTAGATTTTGGCTTTTTTATTTAATAATTTTTGTAAAGGAGTTGGCAAAATTAATCAATTAAATTAGGATATCGGCGCAGCGTATAAATTAAATCCAGCCCCAGAGAAGCCGCTCCAGGTATTGTAGTTTGTAGCCCAAGGAAAGGTAGATAGTAAGGTGACAGGTGCTAGTAGAGTGTCAGCCAGAACGCGGAGAACTCGCATGCCACGCAAATTTAAGCTACAGCTTCGCAGCTTCGAGAGCGCACTCTGATTTCGCTTTCCATGTGCACAGTTCATCATTGGTAACATGTCAAGTCAAGTGGTGGGTGCTGCCCTGGGTGGCGCCCCAGAAGACCGGCTGTCCTCCGAGGACGAAGGTCCACAGGAGCAACAACAGAAGGATACCGAAAAGGAGGTGGTGCCCGTGGAAATACCATTGGTGGTGACTGTTACGGCCACCGAGGAGCCGGAGCCAGTGGTGACAGTGCCGGCCAAGGACCCTCGCCCAACGAACAGCGCCCGTCGAACTGGTGGCGGCCAGGTCCCGTCCAAGAGCCAATCTGGCAACAACGAGTGCCAGTTCTTCTTCGAGGACGAGGTCTTTCGCATCGATCGTCGTGGACGAGTCCATTTTGGGGTGATAACCGAGACGGCCGAGTCCTATTCCTCCGACGAGGACGAGGAGGTGGACGAGGTACTTCTGTCCAAGGGCGAGGTGCGCGTGGCCTTCTACCCCGATGGCAAGGAGATGGTGCACACGGAACAGTCGGTGAGTAAGCCATTCCTCCTCCTCCCCCTCCCCGTCCGTAGCCCCACTCCATCCAAGTTGAGGTTATGTAACGCCCCTCGAATAACAGTTAACCGTCCTATTTGGACAACTGTTTTCCGTTTGTTTGTGCCGTTTGTTTCGGTTGGTTCTGCCTGTTTTTTTCTTCAATTTCGGCAATAACACGTGTTTGTTTGTTCTTTATGGTACTGGAAACCTGATTGGGACAGATTGGCCTGGCTGATAGAACTCTGATGCCAGGGGATGTCGTGAGGCGACGCCTGCCAGGACAAAAGGATCTCATCGGCCAAGCCGGTTATGTTCGGGATGTTAACGTTCGCGCCGATGTCAAGGTTTTGGGCTCCAAGTTCGTCATCAAGAACGTCCCTGCTGAGCGGCTTCGTCCCATCTCCGAGTGGACCAGGGATGTGCCAGTGTGCCTGGGCACCTGGATAGGCACCACCATCAATGTCGATGAGTGCGCCGTGCTAAAGTAAGTTGAGGTGTACCTATTGTTGTGAGAATTTTATCAAGAACTTGGACATTTTGTAGATCTGTTAATGGTGCTCGCCTGGAAATCAGCTCAAACGACTTCCACAAGTTCAAGGATGCAGTGTCGCCCTGTGCCCGCGAAGTCTTCAATCCGAATGTCTACTATCCGGGCAACGTTGTGGTGGGTCGCCTTCCGCCACAGGATCGCCTGAAGAACCTGACTCCAGAAATTCCCTTGCCAGCCAACCGCAAAGCACGTGCTGTGGTAGGAGTAGTCTGATTCTTTCGCTTTAAATCATAGTATAATTATGCTTATCCTTTTTAGTACACTGTGGAATCTATTCGCACTACGTCCGTCAATGTGGCCTGGACCTGTCGCGCCATTTCCCAGCTTGACAATGGCTTGGACATTGATCCGCTCAAGCAGCCCAAGACCACCATCAAGGGCGAGGACCTGGACAGCGTTAAGCGCCTTAATATATACGAATCCTACATGCTGCAAATTCACGATCGATTCTACCTCAAATATTCAAAATGTGATACATTAGTTAAACACATGGACTGGGAAGATGAGCAGGGTAAAGTCAGTCACTCCATCTTGTTGAAGTTTATTAAAAATGTGATTTACTTTCAGCGGAGAAATACATTACTATTTTCCACCGCCAACATCGAGTGGGTAAGATCAACAAGAGCCCCTCGGCTAGCAGTACGGGAGCCTCGAGCAGCTCCAACACCCGGAATTTGCCAAAGTTCCGCCGCTTGGGGACCAAGCTCAGCGGCATGAAGTTGCCCCGCCCTGCTACCGATCCAGAGTCCAATTCCAATGCCTCAGTTAAGCTGACTCACTCGCAATCTGCTTCGAAAATTCGTCCGGGTGGTAACGATGAGACCTGGGAATCTGGTGACGATGAGGAGGAGGAAGAGGAAGTTCCAGAAACATTGGAACCGGCAGTGGGTCCCGAAAAAGTATCGGGTGGAGCCGATGTAGCAGAATCTCCATCAGCCGCTTCCACGGCCGCCGCTGGCACGCCTCAAGCTCCAAGAATGCCCATGCGCTATGCCAAGCCTAGGCGTCACATGAAGAAAAAAATTCGCAGCGTAAAGAAGCTCATAGCTTCGCCATTCGCTAAAAAAGAGATGGATCCCAAGGACGGCGATGAGATTGTTGTGGAGACTTTGGTCGTCTACAGTTCAGTCACTGTGGTGTGGCAGGATGGCACTGTGGAGACTGGTATACACTCCACCCAGCTGTACCCCATCCATCACCTCGATAACCACGAGTTTTTCCCCGGCGACTTTGTTAACAAGGCCAACGAAAACAGCACTGGAGCCACTGACTACGGGGTGATCCAATCCGTAGACCATGACGAACGCATAGCTAAGGTCAAGTGGTTTAATATTTACTCAAAAGCGGATAATCCTGTGTAAGTATTTGATGGATTTTGAGAAGAGAAGACAAATGGGAGCCACTAATCTATGGGTTTTCCTTGCAGCCCCACATGTCGAGAGTCGGAAGAACTAAGCGTCTATGACCTGAAGGATCACTCTGACTACCAATACCGTCCCGGCACCATGGTGATTCGGGTGTCGAACTTCACGGGCGATGATGTCCACTCGACTGCTGGACAGGTGATTGACAACTATCCCGATGGCCGGGTTCGTGTTTGGTGGGCAAAGGGACACATCACGATGAGCTATCCGCAAGATCTTTTTGAGATAAACCACACCGATCAGGAGCAAGACGCGTATGACTCGGACCTCTCGGAGGACTCGTGGGAGACTCAGTCGGACAACAGTCGCATCAACATGAGTCTCACGTCGCTGGACAGCGAGGAGCACATTCTAAAGGGTGTTGACCTGGCCAAGGAGGCGATGAAGCGTCTGGAAAGGAATTACCGAGCTCTGCCCGTTTGCCGCAAGGCAGAGGTGCTCAACGACCTGGTGTCCGTGTATAAGAACTGTGTATTCCTGGACGGGCTGATCAACACCAACTTCTTCCACGAAGACCACTTTCAAGGCATTGTCCGACGCAAACGATCCAAAAAAGAGGACCAGTGTGCCGACTGCGCAGTCTGTGGCCAAGAAGCCAAGTCAGGCGCAGTGTCGCCTGAAGCTTCTGTCCAGATTTTGACAGACGTCACAGCGGCCCTCGTCGGCCACTCCAACCAGACGCCCACAAAGAGGAAATCCTCTACCGAGGTCGATGAGGTCCAGTGCAAAAAGACCACGGCTGATGCCGTCAACGAGGACTACGAGGAGGAGGACGAAGAGGAGGAGGATGACTCCCTGTCGGAACTTAAACTAACCGAGAGCGAATCGAAGCTCAGCCGCGAGGAACTCATATCCAAGCTACACAGCGAGTTTTCCGAAATGTTCAAGGAGGCCCAGGAGAGCATAAACAAGGCGTTCGAAATACACATGAAGGTATGCTACTAACCACCAGGATAAAATGTATATTTGACAACAAAATCATTTGCAGAACGATTCCGGTGTCCACTCGCGCGGAGAAAACGCTGGCGAAGAAACCAACGAATGTAAGAGTAAATCGCTAAACGACATCAGTGTCGAACTAATTGCCAGACGCGACGCCGACGTGTGCGAAGTGTTTTGCTTCCTGATGAAGGAGCAGATGGCCAAATGCCGCAAGCTCATCATCGAGACGTTCAACAAGGCGAAGACCGAAAAGAACGAGGAGGAGGTGGAGAGTGAGGCGGATGAAGTCCTGGAGGCTGATAGCTCTGCGAAGGCTGAAAATGAGGCCACGGACCAGCCTCTGAACCTGAACGGCCTGTCCGAGTCCCTTCCGCCAATTGCCAGTCCCATTGCCTGTTCGTCGCCATCATCCTTACCCCTAGACCCAGAATCGCCGCCGGTGGTTGACAATTGCTTTCAAGTGCTACCCAACGCTCCGGCGGCCCATCACTTTATCGGAAATTCAATTACGCCGGCCAACAAGTCACAGTACCAGAGGGCGGTGCAGCGCGAGTACCGGATGCTGCAAGCCTCACTACCGCCCGGGGTCATTGTGCGAGCCTATGAGGATCGCATGGACCTCATATCGGTGATGATGGTTGGCCCCAAGCGTACTCCCTACCAGAACGCCCTATTCTTCTTTGACTTCCAAATGGGACGCGAATATCCGAAAAATCCGCCCGTATGCCACTACATCAGCTACTGCACGGAGCGACTCAATCCGAACTTGTACGAGGAGGGCAAGGTGTGCGTCTCGCTGCTGGGCACCTGGTCAGGTCGCGACACCGAAGTGTGGTCCTCTGCCAGCACCATGCTGCAGGTGCTCGTCTCCATACAGGGCCTCATACTGGTCGATGAGCCCTATTACAACGAGGCTGGCTACGAGAAGCAACGAGGTGAGACTGAGTGACTGACTTATACCACCAATAGGCTAACACAGTGTGATCTTTCAGGCACTCAATTGGGTAATGAAAACTCTCGTGTGTACAACGAGATGGCCATCATTAAGATTGCCCATTCAACAGTTAAGCAGTTGAAGAATCCACCTCTGATTTTCCGCAACGAGCTGATTGAGCACTTCAAGGAGTTTGGCGCTGAGTTGCATGGTCGCATGCAGGCCTGGTCGGAGTACTCGCTGCAGGCACAACGTCAGCGTATAACCTGCATCAAGGGTATGCCGTAAATGAGGTTATATAAATCAATGACTTTGACCCTAACCGCAACCCTAACCCACTTTTAGACATGCCCGAGGACTATAAGGCGCCATGTGACATGCCAGAGTTCCCCCTGTTGCCCTGCAGCCGTGGCTTTTGCATTGCGGTCAAGGGTGTTTTGGCGCAACTTCAAAACGAGCTGACTGCCCTGGGGGCTGGTCCGGCGTCGGTCAAGGGGGAACGTGGCGGCAATGAAGGTTCAACGGGTGCCGGAACTGCACCGCGTGCTGCCCCCGAGGAGGTCTAACTACCAACTACCAGGATATATACAGTGCCCCCTGCCGAGCCCTTGCCTGTGAAATTGGTGCCTCAAATGCGAATCACAAGACTTCTGCCGCCTGTGTTCGGGATTCACGTCTGGCCTATGGCAATGGGCTATGTTTTATATACACACACACAATCGAATCTCGAATTTTTTCTCCACTCGAATTGCTGGCAATCTGCCTTTTAGTTAACATGAATTTCCTAAATTTATTGCTAATATTATTATTTTTCCACAACAGAAAAACACAAAAATAATGGGAAAAACTTATGATAAGCTCAAGTACATATATACATATATAGCACTTAGCTAAACTAGTACGTACGTATGGCTATGCCTCACATGTAATGTCAATTTTATTCATTTTTAGTTGTGGGCATTAACGAGCCGACGAGTTGCGTTGATAGCGTTGTGTTAGGTGTACCGTTTTGGAACATTTTTGTCCTGGTTTGGTCAATACGAATCTTTGTTAATCCTCGCGCTGCGTTATAGTTGGAATTCCACTAGAGCTTAGCTTAGTTAGTCTAACCCCCCAGCCCCCAAAAACGCGCATCATGTACGTTAATATTGTAAGCTAGCCAATGCAAGAAATGTGAATAAATTAGCAATTTTATTTATTATGCCTCCAAGTTCTGCTGTATCCAATCGACATAGGGCCCGACGCGAGTATAGACTCCGGGCCATCCCTTAAAGCCACACGATTCGGGACCGAAAGAGGTAACACCAGCTGCGTAGAAGATGTCCCTCGGTCCTGAGTTCAGTGTCACCATTAGTGGTCCGCCGGAGTCACCGCTGCAGGTATCCACGCGATGCTCGCCACCGGCGCACATCTGGGTCTCGTTCAGCTTAATCTTGAATATGGTGTACTTTTCCTGGCAGCTGGTCAGGTTCCACACATCCACACTGATCTTCAGCTTGATGGGACTATGCAGATTGTTCTCGGTTAGACCCCATCCGGCTGCATCCATGGAATAGCCTGTGAAGAGATTATTGCGCACCTGCTCAGTTCTGGGCAAGCAAATGGGTCGCACATAGTCGGTGTACCTATGGAATGAATGGAAAGATTATGCATAGTAATTCGTATAGTGCACATTAATTAGTTTGCTTACGTCACACTCTGCTTTAGTCGCACCAGAGCAATGTCGTTCCTTTGGTCCACCGAGTTGGGCACATACTTATCATGGATAATGGTCTTCTCCACTCCGATGTCAATGTGCATGGGGGCGCAGACCATCTGGCCGTTCATCAGTTTCACGCAATCCGGACTAAATCGGGTATCCCACTCCCCCAGACGAATGCTGTGCAACGAGGACTGCGACTCATCCAGTTTCCGGCTGGCCAGGCAGTGTCCGGCGGTCAAGACGTAGCGGGAGTTGATCAAGGAGCCCCCGCAGCTAAAACTAAGAGAGTCCGAATCAACTGCAAGAAGCAATATTTGATTATTATTTACTTATTTTTATAATTTTTTTTTTTAATATGTATAGAAAATCGAGGACATTCACATATAACTTGAAGTTGATAGAGAGTGGACTTTGTGTTATTTTTTATTCATTTACTGATTAAATAATAATTATATTCGTATCAGCTAATGAATAAAAAAACACAGAATAAAGTGGAACTAAATATGTGATTAAAAAAACAAATTATGCTGTACTTAATAGCCTAAAAGTTTTTTTTTTTTTTTGTAGCTTTGTTTTTTAGACTCACTTTTTTTATACTGCAGCATCACCATCCAGGGGAATTCCCAGAGACTTGTGTTTTGCCCACCAATGATGCGATCCGCGAACAAAAAGCCGCAGGTGTCGTCTCCGGGTAGAACGTTGCCCGGCAGATGTCCTTCATCGTCGGGACTAGTTTGAGTCGCGGTGTTGCCGCTACGTTTGCTTTGGGGACAGCAAACCAGAATCCTTTCCACGACAGGTTGGTTACTCTTTCGGTTGTCGAGGCCGCACTGGCTGTTCTTGAGCAGAGTCCGCTGGGCGGGTGTAGTGCCGGCCTCTTTGAGGATATTGGCCAGATACGGGCAGCTGGCTATGTGGACGCACTGGCCAGCCTCCTCGCCCTCCTGGGGCCTGCAACTGCCGAAGCTGATTTGCGCTGCATCTGGAAGAATGGAGCACGGCGTATTAGAGCACTGCGAATTGCGATGCAATTGAACGGAACGGCAGAGGTCAAACCGGTTTCCCCCGCCACCTTCTCGGTGGAGGCCCATGGACAGGCAACCCACCTAGTCCAGCTTGCAAAGTGCCGAGCAGCAGTAGAGCTAGCGGTAGCAGTTTCTGATCCGTCACCATCTCGTCGCATCGACTTCCAAGCGGAGACTAGCCGCGCTCTCCGTCTGTCGGGCTTAGTTAAGACCGAGCGTAATCTCTGGATGCGATTGGAGTGGATCAAAGGTAATCTAGATTGGCTGCTCTATCAGATGCGTTTCCCATTATTATTGCGGGGCCAAACCCAGTACCCCATTGATACAGATTTATAGATTAGCCCTTTTTCGTCATGTTGCGGGCACTACTAAGCAAGTAGGCTCTATATGGGGTTTCTCTTAACCGGTTCTAACCTACTTCTCGGAACATTCACCATATCTCATTGATATTTTTATTTCATTTCTCACATCTATACAGATCTGGGAAACTCCGGACTACGACTGTAAATTTCAAACCACTATTTTAAATTGTTTAACTTCTAAATTTTGTTAAATCTGAACTATGTTGACAGCCATTGTCCTTTTCAACTAAATTCTCTATATTATTCTTTCCAAAACGAAAGGACTTTTGAAATATACTCGTGTACGAATTATCCAATTCAAAAAATGAATTCAGATGAGTGTGCCGGGTTCCTAAAACCTTGAATCAAAAGCTCTTTATATGATAATTCTCGATAATAGACAATAGAATTCTGCGGTTGCGATTCGTCTCACCTACTTGACATATGTAACTGTAAATTTAAATTTTTTAGAAATTTTACCAATGTGTTTTTTTAATCACTTAAATAAAATTGGTCAGAAATATTTGTGATGAAATCTTTCATAATTCATGTTTAAATCTGCAATGTTTGACCAAAACAATAAAATTATATACCCATTAGGTGGATATTAAAATATTTCTGAAATATTTTTGAAATGTTTCTGAAACTTAGAAAGATTTCGGATAGGTTTCTGCATTTATGCTTTTTATGATTTCCGCATTTTCACGCATAGTGGCTGTGGATGGACATTCAGTGATCTCTTAATATTAGGATTCCAGGCTCCGGATGTCACGGGCTGTGCCGCTGTGCTGGGCTCCTATGATTCTGCCTTTTTCCTATGATTGATCCTTTTCATTTTTGGACGTATAGAAAGAACCATATTAAATAAAGTAAATTCAAAGAAAATCGATGACAACAAAGAGAATTTATTAAATATAATACCAAATAGGCAAATAGAATAATACACATTAAATAAATCAAGTTTCAATTGAATTCTAATACATGTGATGTGAATAAACGTAGATACTTTTTGGGATTAACGAGTGGATATTCATCCGGTTTTAATATTCATTTTATGGCCTCAGATTTTTTATAATCCAATTATAATATGGCGCTGCTCGTGTGTATAATCCTGGGAAATCGCGAGTTCCACATTCTTTTGGACCGTAAGAAGTAATCCCAAGCAAATAGATCCTACTGCTTAACTGAGGGTCGGTCATCAATGGGCCACCGGAGTCTACCTGACAGGAATCAGATCCGTTGTTACTGCCAGCACAGATATAGTTTTTGTTCACGCTCCCGTAATGTTTTGAGCAGCTAGATAGTGGCATTCCTTTAAGATGAGTTTTCAAGAGTTTTGAACTGTATTGGGAAGTTTCGGTCTTTCCCCAGCCAGCTATAATCATATTTGAGCCCACAAATGCACTGTTTATATCATTCGATATAGTATAGGAGTTTTTCAAACAAATGGGACTGATGGTTTTCGAAAAGCTAAAACGAAAAAATAAAATTGTTAAAACGTTATAAAATAAATTTCTTATCTACGGAACATTTGTCCAAAGGGTGAACATTTATTCATTCTTTCTGAGACATCGAATCTCGATGTGGCTGTCCGAATATTGAGTAATCATGGTTTTGATGATTTCAGAGCACCTCCTCCAAAGATCGTTCCTATGACAGATATTTCAAAAATTGTTTTCAACTTTGAATATTAAATGTTAAAAATTTAGGATAAAGTGCGCTTGTAAGATGTGCGTTTTCTCTTCTTCCTGACCAAGAATATATATGATTAAGGATATATATATATATATCGCTCCACGTATAAAAAATTAGAATTCCTTCCTTATGAAAAGATAACGTAATCATTGCCCCAAATAATCAAACTTATTTCACTTGCTCTTACCCTTAGGGGATTGAGTAATAAAGAGACAGCCCCTAATGAATGCATTCTTAAATATGAACGATGGATGAATAATGATAAAGACTCACCTCACTGGCAGACGAAGTCGCAACAGGGCAATATCATTGACAAACTTCCTTTCATCTTTATAAAAGGCAGGATGTGTAATCGTTTCTTCCACCATAATATCGAGGTGAGAGCGCTCGCATTTATTTTTTTCATACAGTTCTAGAGGACAATCATTTGTGTCCCATTCACCCAGACGCACCCGAACGATATTAATGGCATTCGATTCCTTAGTGTGCACGCAGTGGGCAGCGGTTAGGACGTATCGAGAATTGATTAAAGCTCCCCCGCAATAATAATGATTTGACAGTTTGAATTGCGATATACTCTCGTACTGGACGAGTGCCATCCAGGGATATTCTCTATAAGCTGTTACCAGTCCAACATAGATGCGTTTCTGTTTCGGAGTATATCCACAGGAGTCCCCGTATGGAAGCTTGTTTGCGGCAGTTGGGCAGCAAACTAAAATCTTATCCTGCGCCCAAGGTCCTTTACTTGTACGAAGTCCGCACTGTGTGTTACGCAGCATAGGTGTGTTGCGGGAAAGCAAATCTTTATGAAGATTGTAACACTTTTTGATTTCGACACATTTTTGTCCGAAAACGCATTTTTCGAATGCCACTATTTCGATTAAATACATTTTAGAAAATTAATAAGAATTTATCCAGTTATTTGGTTGTGAATAATTCTTTGAATATTAATTCATCAAAGTACAATTAAAATACGAAAATTTAATTGCTTCCTTTAAATATTTCCAATTTTATTAATATGATAATTACCAGCCGGTTCCAGGGAAATATTAATTAGAACCACTATTATCAATTTCATCCACAAGAGCATGTTGAGGCTTTGATTTTTCAACTACGACTGTCCTGAAAATGTCTTTTAATCTTCGAATAAAGCTCGCTTTAATCTTTCTGTGATTCAACCAACAATTAAATTCCAATTCCAAATAAAGCAATAAGAACAATTTTTTTTTCACCCCCTGCGGTTTACTAGGAATTTGCTGGCTACAATTCAAATACAAAGGCTTAAAGCTAATGCCTAGAAGGGGGCTTTTTCTTCCAAAGGACATCAAGTATGAATCTGTTTAGCGGCTGAAGCGGCGTTGGCCAAAATCTGGAAGTTCGTGCTGGAGTAGGTAGGGATGGGGGGCGTGGCGTCTAAATCTTGTTGCCGTTGTTCGCGTAGTTGTAGACCTGTTGGAACCCTTCGCCGTCGTCACCCTCGCCATCGTCTGAATCATCGGAGTCGAATGTGTTGTCGGGTATGTCGTACAATCGGATGATCGGCTTGTTGGGGTCCTTCATTATCAGATACTTGCCGTCCTTTTGCTTCATCACTAAATCGATAATGCACCGCAGGATACCCCAAGCATTGTCCATGCTGAGATTGATCTGGGTGGCAAACTCGTGCGGCTTGAACTGCTGCGTGCCAAGAATGACATGACGAGAGTGATCCCTTGGGTTGATACGCGAGACATAACCCAGTTTCAGCTGATCGGATCCGGCAAGCACGGCCTGAACGGTCCACTTGGCCAGCTTGCAGGCGTTATTTCTCAATTCGTTGGCCAACACAGCACCACGTTGTGTGTCTAACTTCTGGCGCCACTCCACTCCGTTGGCCAGCTTGGAGTCCCATTCATTAAGCGCCTTGATGGACATGAACTGCGGCTCACCGCTAGGAGTCTGCAGAACACCATCATGTTCGCAACGGGCCACCAAAACCTAAAATAAAGGCGATATGGGTAAGATTCATTCATTCTGAGCGTTACAATTCGCCTTTTAATACAAAGGATTACTTACAATGTCGCTTCCCAACTCCCATTTCTTGTAGCGGTAGCCTACACTAGCAACCTGGATGTCCTCGTCCTCACTGATGAAGGGATTGCTCTCCTGGAACTTGAACTTTGCTTCTTGGTCACCGGTCTTGAGCACCTGCTGGCTGAAGTTGTGGTTAATAAAGGTTGCTTCGATGGCCAGGTTGCGGGGCGAGTTGCAAGAGCTATCATCATCAGTTGGAGGCTCCACGCTTGTCTCATTCACGGTCAGCAAGTCGAATTCCGTGTGGTCTCGCTTGTCCATGAAGATCTTTTCGCCTGGCGGGAATTAAAATGTATTAATTTTTGTTTAAATGGCATAAAAATAGAATTCTTGTAAATAACTAACCGACTTTCTCGATGACAATATCCCACGAGTAGTTCGAGCGCGTCGAGCACATAATGGTGGCCAGGATGGCGTCGGTGGCAAAGACGTTGCCGATGGTCTTGGACAATCGCCGAATCACTGGATCATCGGTGGTGGTCACCGTGTGCACAATTCGATCGATCTTCTGCAACGGCTTCTCGTTCTTCACGTTAATGCGATCGTAGGTCTTGTCGTAGTATTCCAGGGTTCCGCAAGTGACGATGTCCTCGCCCTCCTTGATGTTTGGTAGCGAAAGCTTAATCAATCGCGGGAAGTCCATCTCCTCAATGGAGGCCCAATCGGCGCGCACGGCTACCGAGGATTCGCGCATCTTTGGTGGCGGACCACGGTTTCCGAATTTCTTGCCCATGCCGCGACGGGGATCGCGTGCCTTCACGTTCTTGCCACTGAGCGTTGTCATGCCGTGAGTGTTGATGCCACCACGGGCGTTTCTGCCCCTACCCGAGCGCGAGTTGCGCATGTTGCGGAATCGTCCCCGCTGGTGGGGCGGCTTCTGGACGCGGGCGGTGTCCACCAGGTGGAAGGTGGTCTCATCCTCCTCATGATAGTACGAGTACTGGTTGCCGGTGCCGAAAGTGGACGCGTACTTATCTGCAAGACATCGATAAAAGCAAATTAGGGTAAAAATCATCTAAACAGCTGCCACGACACAGGCACATAACCTCACTTTTGGGTAAGTTTGTTAAGTGCTCCATGCCCGAATAAACTTACTCTGGTACTTCTTGTCGTTGTTCGAGGTGCTTGTCCAGTCGCAGATCTTGCCCAGACGATCGTTCTTGCTGAACGGCTGGTATGGAACATCCTTAAAGGTATCCGGCAGTTCGCATGGTCCCCATCCCTTTTCGTTAAATTGAACCGTCGGCTTTTCGAACGTCGGAAACTGCGACGCGGTGTTTATGGTCTCGCTCATTTCGCGCTTTTCTGGGGGTCGCTCTTCACTCTGGTATTTGGGTTTTTGATTCACCGATCGAACACAAAATACAGAGAAATGTGAAACAATTGTTTCGGTCGCGAGTTGCAAAAAAGAAGGGAAGGTAATTGCTGCCAGATGGCTAAACTATGCAGTTATGGTCACACTTAAAAAAATGATCTGGTAAGTAGGCAGGAAAGAGCGTTGCCACTTATGTTTTCCAGTGCATAATATAGTTATCGAAAATGTTGGTTATGATTAGTTAACGGATATTCAAATTTCAGCAAAACGCCTTAAATTAAATCCCGACTAAATATAGTCCGACTAAATTTGTTTTCAGATTTAATGGATACAGATTAATGGAGAACCGATAAACAAATCTTTTAAGGTATTCCGCTTTAGAATCACATAAATATTGGCCAAGATATGGACTTCGCAGGGTCCAAAATAACATTCCCATTCATTTTCCACATTTCGAAGCGCTCAAGAATCGGATAAAGATTGGTTAAGATATGGTTGTGATACAATAAAATATCATAGTTTTTTCATTTGTTTTAAAGTATTTGCAGCTAAACACTATTAAAGGGTGTACAAATGCAGCCTTTTATACATTCACATACATAGATCATCTTTTGAAACACTGGTAGTCCTATTATTTGCTAAAACTCCAGGGACCCTATTAAGGTTTCCATTAACTGAATGTCATATTTCATGTCAATTGTGTACCAGCTCTGCACCAGGATGTTTGGTTTGTTCCGAAAAATAAGTGCCTCCAAAGTGTCAGGATTAATCCTACTTGTTCTGTTTTACTACGCAAGAATACTTGGCGTCATATTCTTCAAACCTAATAAATCAAAACATGGATTCTTTGAGATGCGCTGCCTGCGTCCTTTATGGAAATGGATAATTTTCATTTGCCAACTAATCCTGCTTACTTTCTACATTTACAAATACATAATGTGGACTCTGGACAGACTCGATTGGCTCGATCAGGTGCAAAACTATAAAAGCCTACTGCTTTCCATCTGGTGCTTTTGGGGACTGATCGGAGTAAAAATCTTTAATGGATCAAAGGTGATTAAATTGGTCAACAGATATCTGCGCGTTTTCGAGCGAGTTAGAGCTCTACCAGTACAGAAGAAAATTGGATTCGGAAACAGTAGCGACTTTTTACTGATCATTCTAACACTGTGCTGTCAATGCCACGAGTTCTTCTTCTATTCGGAAACATTATTATATCAGCATACTTTGGTGGACATTATGGATTGGTTCTCCTATATCTACGTGGTCACTGTCAATCATATCATGATGCGGATTCACTTTTTCTGGTATCTCAGTGTGGGAGTTTTATATTCTGACCTAAACGAATACGTCCATAGCGAGGTAAAGAACTTAAGGTTTTCTCAAGGAAGCCAGAGAAAAACTCTACGCCGATTGGAGGAATGTCTCACAATTTATGAAGAAATTTCTTCCATTACCAGCAGTTTCCAGGATATATTCAACTTTCATCTCTTTTTGACTCTGATGCAGATATTTTTCTACGTCTCTGTTTACTCCTACGACATGATCCAATTTTTGGATTTTCATGACATCTGGAGGTGGGGATTTTTTCTAAAAATTATAATGGATTTTCTCCTATTAAGTGTGGCTATCCATCGAGCCGTAAATCAATTCAAGGGCATTCGCGATCTCCATTTTGAAATGTGTGGCTTTGGCGGTTGTCAGGAGTGGCAAAAAATGGTGAGTGGATTGCCAAATAACTGAAACGGAAATTTATTCGGTTTTCCAGGTGGATGTTTTTCTCGGTCATCTAAATCAGTTCGAGCTTAGAGTTACCATTTTGGGTCTCTTTGACGTTTCCATGGAATTTTATCTCGAGATAGCATCTGGAATTGTGACTTATTTAATTTTTGTCATACAAACTGTTATGCAGTTGGAAAATGAAGAGGAAACTGTTCAGGACATTAATAATGGTTAAAAGGTTTTTATTCGATTACGATTAGGATAGCTTGTCACCGCTTATTGTGTATTTTATTGTGTCAACTTTTCAAACAGAGATGGCATCAAAGTTTAGGATAATTACTAAATGCAATTACTCAATGCACGTTGCCTTACCAATTTTAAGTTCATTCGAGTCGGAGTCTTTCGCAAAATGAGTGCACACAAAGTTACCTCGGTAATTCTGTTGGGTTGGTTTTACTATGGAAGATTCGTGGGTCTTCTCTTCTACCGCCTCAACAAATCCATCGACGGACTTTTAGAAATAGAAGAAACTTCCCACATTTCTTGTTGGTGGAAAAGAATAATTACAGTGATTTGCCACTTACTTCCAATTTGTTTCCATGTCTATAACATTTTCGTAACATCAGTAGGGGATCCTCTGAATTTAATAATGCACTGGACTCAACATATACTTCATATTCTCTGCTATTTCGGATTAGCATTCTTGGAAAGGTTCCGCAGTCCAAAGTTAATCAAATGGGTCAACAGGTTTTTCAAACTGCACAGACGTGTGGCAGATTTGCAAGAAGGCCCTGGATTGGGATCTGACAACACAGAATTTCTTTTAACTTTATTGACAGTATGTTGTATGATTCATGAAATAGTCTCATGTCTTTATTTATTAACTATAGATATTGATGGGGCTGTTCATAATTATATATTTATTGTGAGTCACATAGTCTTAAGGATTAATTTTTTCTGGTACATCAGTGTGAGCATTCTGTATTTAAAAATTAACGAATATATGTCAACCTTTCCGCAAAGAACCATACAAGATTTAGAGCTGGCTCTTACGCTTCATATCAATTTTGAGGAACTATCAATTTTGAATGGCAGATTTCAAACTATTTTTAATTCATGGTTATTCTGGAGTATGTTAAACGAAACACTTTTCATTGTTAATTTCTTAAATGACATTTTGATGAAACCAAACTCTGTGAATCTATTCCATATTAGTTTGCTTTTCAAAGCATTCGCTGAATTTTTGCTTATTACTGTGTCCATTCATAGAGTAGGGACACAATATCAAAACATTCGCGAGTATATTTTGGAGATAAGTTGTATTTGCGAACTTGAAGATTGGCAGAGAACTGTAAGTAGTTTATAAAAATAATACAACTTTCTTTTACAAAATGCTTCTTTACAGGCAGAAATCTTTATTACACAACTCAATCTATACGAGTTCAGGGTCTGCAGTTTTGGTCTTTTCAATATTTCTCAGGAAGTGTTTCTTGGAATTATATCAGCAATGGTTACATATGGACTATCTTGTTTACAAGTTGCTTTAAAAAACAGATATTAATAATAAGTTTATTTTAAGGAAGAAGTGCCCTTAAACTTCATGACTTCATGATTGATTTGTAATATAAATTGTGTATGTCTTGCAATTATAAATTATCTATCACCGCTTGTCATACAATTGCTTTTTAAAGTCCTTATGGTAATGATAATATGGTAGAAAAGATTGAGAATACAAGGTGGTAGGTACAATATAGTTTGATTAAAAAAATTGTAGACTCTTCATTTGAATAGAAACTTGACAGGTTTGCATTTAAGGGCAGGATTTAAGCCTTTTATTAAACTTTTCCTTGTATTTCGCACAAAAAACGACATCAAAATTGTCCGAGAGCTGTTCGGACTCATTTGCATCGTAAATCTGGAACGTGAACAGGTTAGAGAAATTCTGTCAGCTGTTTGTTTTTGTCAACTCACATTATCCAATGCTATGGCCGGCACTCCGTTGAACGAGACCTTGGCTGTCTCCTGGCCGTACTTAGCCAATATATCGTTGACGGAACGGGTTGCCTTGCATTTCTTTACATCTCCCACATCGATTTTGTAGCGGTCAGCGCACTTGTCCAGCCTGTTCCTCTTGCCCCTCATCATGCAAGCGATCAGCTTGAAAGATTGGGTGATATTGTGGTGCTCCAGTATGCATCCATGAATGGCATTTAGCTCGCACTCATCCACCCCGTGCTGACAAACGACATTTCCGGCATCGTCGAGCTGAAATTGCATGGGATTAAATGGCGATTAAGTCTGATAACTATTTTTATCTCTGGAAAATCGGAGAGCCAAAAGCAAGACCATAAAATATTTTAAGTACGGTTCAACAACTCATAAAATGTATATATATTTGAATACATATCTTACCTTGGCATTCCCGTAGGGCACCAGAGTAAGCTCCGTAAATGGGAAAAGGCTCAGGCGCATCATCGCGGGTAAGAGTTGCGAGGTGACGAATTCCCTGCAGTAAGGGCACAAAGCCTCGTAGTACAGTGTAACTGGCAGCTTGTCTCGAACTGGTCCTCGACGCTGCCAGGTTCCGTTAATTGTGATATGAATTTTAATTCCAAATAAAATAATCTGGGACACTTACCTTAGCCGTGGCCACGCCTAATAGGCCCAGCATCAGCAGGCAGGCATAGAAAAATGCTTTCATTTCAAGTTCAATTTAAATATGGAATCGTCTGTTGATCTTGAAATTTTAAACCGCTCAACACCGCCGTCCGGTGAACACTGAAATAAAGTCTGGGTCGTATGTGCGTTGTCACTGGAATTCATCAATCCGAAATGGGGCAGAGGCTTAGGCAAAGGGGAAAGGGAAATAGGGGTATCAATAAGATAATGGTATTACTCAATAATTGAAGTACTTACTAATAAATCTATTAAACTAATTGCTGATTTCATTCGTGGCTGAATTTGTTTCCTTATTGTTTTTAATAATAAAACCTCAAGCTACCTCTGAATATGTTTAAGATGATGACTTGTTTCCTCCGGAAAATCATGAAGACGAGACCCCCTTGGGAGTCTCCGTCCCTGCTGATAGGAAGCATTTCCCTGAGATTTCAAGCTGTGTTCATTTGTGAGTATATTCCGACTGCGTCAGACCAAAACAAAGGCCAAAAATCCCGAACACAGCGAGCAATTACCTCTGGACACTGAACAGAGAAACACAGCGGGTTTAATCTTATTTTTAGCTGGTTAGACAGCTGTTCCTGATTAGGATCGGATCTGTGTACAAAAGCAACTGATAACCTGATCTATTTGAATTTCTATTTTACTTTCGTCAAGAGGCTGAGTCAGCTAAAAGACAAACACTTCGTCCAAGCTGGCCAGTGGAGTATAATTATTATTTATTGGTTTTAGGACATTAAAAAGTATTACTCATCATGTTACAGACATTATAGAAATTAGTCACAAGTAGGCAGTTTAATTTTGAACTTTTTCAAGTACTCTTTGCAGAAGTAGCGCTCGAAGTTGTAGCGGATGCTGCTCTGCTCGTAGGGATTAAAATCCTAGGAAGTTAAAAGAATATTGTATATATTTTTATGGAATTTGTTAGAAAAGAGCCTTACATTTTCAAACACAATGGTGGGGACAAACGAAATGCCCAGTTTTAGAGTTTCTTTTCCATAGGGAGCCAAGATATCAGCGGTTTTACGAGACGCCTTACATTCCCGGGCTTTCCTTACATCGAGTTCCAATTGGCTGGAGCATTTGTCTAATTGATTGCTATAGGATCGCAGCATACAGTAGATCAGCTTGAAGGCAGTATGGATATCCAGGGTCTCTATAATACAGGCATGGAGGGCATTCAGTTCGCACTCCTCCTCGCCATGCTGGCAAAATACCTGCAGTTCTCCTGTGGCAGTATTGTTGTAGAACTGGGGCAAAGGATGATAAATTTATTAATTTAGAAAAGGTAATCCATTAAAAATATCATTTCAAAATGGGAAAAAATTATTTCTAACATCACATACATATTTATTTTGGTAAATAAAAGTGTCTTTATTGAGATAAAAATAGCGCAAACATTAAAATGAATATTATTAGGTTAATAGCTTAGATGACTTCTTCCAATTCTCTATGAAAACACAGATGTTTTTGGTTAAAAATAAACAAATGAATGAATGGAAAAATTTAGTATTTATGGAGCAAGTTAATGCGCGATAAAAAAAGGATAATTGGCAACTTACTCCAGCCTTGCCAAAGGGATATAGCTTTAGGTCCGTGTATGGCCACCAGTTATAGCTATTCAGGGCATCGTACAGCCTTCGACGGATGAAGTACATACTGTCCGGGCAAAGGGCTTCATAGTGAATGGCCAACAGCAGTTTTCCCGGGGATGGTGGCGGTGTTGGGGTCACTTCGGTGACATTGCCAGGACGCTCCACTGTCTGTCCAGAAGCGAGAGATATGAGCAGCACGCTCAGGGCACAGTACATGCCACATATTTTATTCATTGTCCGCGTTTCGGTTCCCGCTCTTGACAGCTTCACAAACCAAACACAACTGCTCTTTCTGATTTACCCATTTCGTATCTCTATATGTGTCTCTCTATATAAACAATTCAGCGAATTTTCATACATCACGTCCGTACATAGGCTTTCTATATAGTTGCTTCTGTTTTTATGCAAATAAATTCTCTCCCTCTCGAAATAACCAGAGCACCCATAGAATTCTCTCCCAACATTCAAAAATCGTGAGGTTATCTAATTTATGAAAGATCTCCGAAAGAGATTCCTGTTAGAAACTACCATTAGAAACTTCTTTAGGTTGACTAATAAAAAATCAAGAAAGAATATAATTAAAACCAAAACAGTATAATGACAAACACTTTCGTCTAAGCTGGCCAGTGGAGTATAATTATTATTTATTGGTTTAAGGACATTAAAAAGTATTACTCATTTTACAGACATTATAAAAATTTGTCACAAGTAGGCAGTTTTATTTTGAACTTTTTCAAGTACTCGTTGCAGAAGTAGCGCTCGAATTTGTTGCGGATGCTCCACTGCTCGTAGAGATTAAAATCCTAGGAAGTTACAAGAATATTGTATATATTTTTATGGAATTTGTTAGAAAAGAGCCTTACATTTTCAAACACAATGGTGGGGACAAACGAAATGCCCAGTTTTAGAGTTTCTTTTCCATAGGGAGCCAAGATATCAGCGGTTTTACGAGACGCCTTACATTCCCGGGCTTTGCTTACATCGAGTTCTAATTGGCTGGAGCATTTGTCTAATTGATTGCTATAGGATCGCAGCATACAGTAGATCAGCTTGAAGGCAGTATGGATATCCATAGTCTCTATAATACAGGCATGAAGGGCATTCAGTTCGCACTCCTCCTCGTCATGCTGGCAAAATACCTGCAGTTCTCCTGTGGCAGTATTGTTGTAGAACTGGGGCAAAGGATGATAAATTTATTAATTTAGAAAAGGTAATCCATTAAAAATACCATTTCAAAATAGGAAAAAATTATTTCTAAAATCACATACATATTTATTTTGGTAAATAAAAGTGTCTTATGAGATAAAAAAGCGCAAACATATGAAAATAGGTTAATAGCTTAGATGACTTGTTCCAATTCTAAATGAAAACGCAGATGTTTTGGTTAAAAATAAACAAATGAATGGAATGGAAAAATTTAGTATTTATGGAGCAAGTTAATGCGCGATAAAGATAGATAAAGGATAATTGGCAACTTACTCCAGCCTTGCCAAAGGGATATAGCTTTAGGTCCGTGTATGACCACCAGTTATTGCTATTCAGGGCATCGTACAGCCTTCGACGGATGACGTTCATACTGCCCGGGCAAAGGGCTTCATAGTGAATGGCCAACAGCAGTTTGCCCGGGGATGGTGGCGATGTTGGGGTCACTTCGGTGACATTGCCAGGACGCTCCACTGTCTGTCCAGCAGCGAGAGATATGAGCAGCACGCTCAGGGCACAGTACATGCCACATATTTTATTCATTGTCCGCGTTTCGGTTCCCGCTCTTGACAGCTTCACAAACCAAACACAACTGCTTATTCTGATTTACCTATTTCGTATCTCTATATGTGTCTCTCTATCGAATTTCCGATAGAAAATAGGCTGTAAATAGGCTTTCTATATAGTTGCTTCTGTTTTTTCGAAAATAAATTCTCTCCCTCTCGAAATAACCAGAGCACCCATAGAATTCTCTCCAAACATCAAAAAATCGTGGGGTTATCTGCTTTATCACTAATCTCTAATCAGCTGGATCGTCCACGTCGCTTAACCCAATGAACTTCTGCGCTGGTAATAAGAGATTATGGGTATTTTTAGCAGGAATTTGGCATTATTGTTATTCAATTTTATAAAATGTATTCTAATTATCAATTCTCTGGAAAATATAAAAAAACATTTGAATTTTATGATTTCCAGAAAAGTGAATTATTATTTTCTTACCAAATATGTACTAAGAAAGTTTGAATCTTTTGAGGTTTAGAAAGATCTCCGAAAGAGATTCCTCTTAGAAACTACCATTAGAAACTTCCCTAGGTTGATTAAAAAATCAAGAAAGAATATAATTACAACCAAAACAGTATAATGTCCCATCCCTTGAAATCCGTCAGTTGGAAAATAGGTTAATGGCCAAAACCGTATGAGTAGCGCAATTAAGTGTGTCGCCGGTGGTGGCCGGCAGCCATTAACAATTCATAAACAGCGAGCTTATCAACAATTTAAAGCGTAACAAGTTCAGTGCACTGTCATGTCGCTAATTGACAGACCGGCAATGGCTCCATTTTGGTAGCGTGCCTTGGAGGCCGGTCCAAAACGGTTGTTTAGCTTTTTTTGTTTACTTTTTTTATGCTGTTGTTTATTTTTATTTGTGTTGCTGTTGTATTTTGTGGCTAGAAAACCAGTTGGTGGCGCGTATATAGATGTAACTGTCGCACAAGATGGCTTGCACAACCTGCAGCCGGCAAGCGAATGCCATTGACCATCGTCCGAACGTGAACGCTAACGTGGCCAACAAGTTAGTTGAGCAATTTCAATTTCTAACTAATTTTCTATGCCTCTTAATTGCCAGGAAAATGTTTGGGATTGTTGCCGGCAGCATTTATGGGCACGTCATCACATCGCGGAGCGTGTTTCATGGTCAAGGTTTGCACGCAAGAATGCCTCGGGGGCTCCCCGGACATACCAACAAAATATTTACAAACAACCAAGTTTTGAACATGTCTTTCAACTCTATTTTAGACCAAAGCCTATATTTAGAGGCAGCGCGATGGGCTTTCGAATTTTAATATTTAACTTTAAGCTTAGGAGGTGAAGTTCTTGATCTTCTTATCTTGTAGATCTTTCGATTTATCTGTCAATATTTTATTTAATTTCTTATGTCTATTACTGTTGAAACTTTTTACTGTGCATCGATGGCACTGTTAATTGCGCAGGTGCAGAAGCCAAGTAGCAACCAACACCATCCTGGAGGAACAACTTCCCATCCGGAGACTTTGAAAGCGAGAGATGAAAAAGCGACAGTAGTTTTTATGACGCGCCTCGCAGATTTCCGTACAATTAATTGGCTAGAGAGACCCCAGTGTCAGACACCGGTATTTCAGCGTGTTGCAGCTGCAGTTAACCCAAATTGCTTCTTGCTGACCAATTGGGCTGGCCAGCGCATAGATCTCATAGCCTGAAAAACACTTTTGCAGCCTCCCGGCAATGGCACGACTAACGTTTAACTCCGGTCTCTGATTTTCGTCTTAGAAACGGAGTTTAAGCCGGCGGGGTCTCTGAATCAGAGTCTTGAGTCCGTTCCAGTTTCTGGAGTCGTTTATTGTACTGCTTTTTTGCTTCTTCTAATTTGCATTTTTATAGATTCGCGAGTTTTTGGTCGGTGTGTCTAAACTTGATGCCAAATTCAAAGGGTATTATTGTGCGGACTCAAAAGTGGGTAAAGCCCTGATTAGGAGGGCATAAAATTTTAATTGATCTTACCAAACTGGAGCTTTCGATTTTACAGTTTTGATATAGTTTCTATAAAAAAATTCTTTATATTTTAGGTCTTCATCGTAAAGGGTATTGAGAGTCTCGACTTACTAACCCTACGTTTCTCTGATGGTTTTTGCTGTCCGATTTTTCTGGCATTGCCTGTTCTTGTTGCAACATTTCAACCGCAAACCAATGAAGCCATGTTAGCCGCGTTTTATTGTTGGCTTTGTTCCTCGTCGATCTCGTTGCCGAAAACGCATTGAGCCAAACATTAACCCTTGGCCAGAAAGAAATTCGTTAGAGTATGTCTTCTAGAGAAATAAAATAAATTATATCTATTATAATAATAAATTTTCAATCTATTTTAAGAACTAATAACCATTAATCATTATTTCTTTGTGTCAAACTGTTACTGTTGATGAGCTCACACCAGCCATTAAATTGTCGGGAATCTTATCTTCCTGGTTTGATTGAACTTGTTTGCAAGGGAAAGTTGTGCTCAGACTTTACACATACTTTAAAAATACCTGCTTTTGTTTTCGCAGAGTTCTCCGGATATTTATAAAACAATTAACGCACGTAAGAGCTAAACGTGACTCAGAGAAAGGAGTATGGGTGACTTTCCACCAACTGGCATATGTTGGTGTTAAACTTTGCTTTTGGTGGCTGCTTTTCGAAAGAGAGGCTTTAGTGGGTCACGGTGGACCAGTTATGCAGTTTTTTTGCCAGACTGGTCAGGAAGAA
Source organism: Drosophila atripex (assembly GCA_035045925.1). NCBI lineage: Eukaryota > Metazoa > Arthropoda > Insecta > Diptera > Drosophilidae > Drosophila > Drosophila atripex. Next base: position 12,542,396 of record JAWNOP010000069.1, on the reverse strand, counting down.
ATTTCGTTGCATATAATTTCTTTTCTCTTTTGCGTGTACAGGGAAAAAATTCATTACTTCTACTAACGAAACAATAAAACTTCTGGCCTTAAAATAATCTTTAGTGAGTCATACTTTCTTGAGGTAAGTAAAGGCCTTTCTCTGAAAGTATTTTCTTATTTTTGTCATGCAGCTGTGTGTCGAGTATTTCTAAAGCAGTTTTATTCAATTTGATGTCCGTTATATGCTGGAAGCGGTCAAGATCTTTTCTACCTCTGATACTTAAGCTACCCATGGTGCGATCCGTCCACGTCGGGGCAACGTGTCTGGGCATCTAATTGTGCATCCCCAATCCCAAGATGATTTCTTATGCAAATTATAGATGGTAATGCCCGATTTCCGCCGACCCATTAGCATTGTCAATTTTTACGATTTTATGAGACGGCTAGTCTCTGGGCTCTCGGCCACATCATAATCCAACTCCGTGGGGATTGCCTCATCGTTACACATTTCTCGGGTATTACATGATGATATTCATCAGCGTCTGCCTGCTTTGCTCCACTCTTCGGCTCGCGTGCAAAGGCCTTATAAAAAGTGGCCATAGCTGGGGCAATCGAATCCCAGATGCTCTGCTCGGCTGCGGTCTGCAATGAGAATCGTTTCGAGATGGTTTCCACGAGATTAGCAGTTTCGGCTAAGCTGATTCAAATTGCCAGTTGAACGAATTTTCAATTGTTCACTCGGAACAATTCATGGAAAAGCATTATAAAATTTTAGGTGCAACTCATATTGTCCGTGAACTATATTGTTATTTCATCTAATTATGCGAAAAGTTCATAAAACCTCATGTAAATTTGGTATAAAAATGTTTTTTCTTCAATTCTATAATAAGACTTCATTTAAACATAGTTTCAATAAATTTTAATACAAATTTGTGCTCGGAAGATCCTATAATCATTTGTCATTTCCAGTTAAAAATCTTTACAATTTCATCTTTCCGGCAATGAAAATTTTCCACAAAAAGATTCCTGTTTAAAGTCCGGTTCAACTTTCAACCTGTCCATTCAATGGCTTGACATTCGCTTTTGGCTTAAATAATCCGCTTACCAAGTGGTTCAACTAGCTTGGCCAACCAACCAGTTCGGCTTACCCTTTCAATTTTCCTGTTGGCTGAAAGTGTTCCTTTACATAATTAGCAGTCATTGCACTTACTTAAACGATTCGTTGTTCTTACCATAATTTCACGCCCGTAGCCATACCCATGGCTTATAAAGTGATCAGTATAACCAAAGTACCTTGAAAGTGCAACAATAAACCAATAGGGTATCGTCAACAAAGCTCTGCCGCACATGCAACCAAGCATGGACCTTACAAATGACGCCACAATACCGCAAAATGCCGAAAATGCATTTTCTCATGCAGTCTGAATCCGAGGGAAATAAATCTCATAGTTTTCCACTTACCACTCCATGCAGTTGTCAACTTTGACATTCCGAATCGGCGCCCGGGAAAGATTCAGGGATTCATAAAAAAAAATTTCGCAAACCTTTTTTGTCTTCAGATTTGGTTCAATGTATCTGTATCTGTAACTGGTACTGTTATTGGCGAATAGAGAACATTATCTTGTGGCTTTTGCGCTTTTTTCGCATGTATCTAGACCAAGTGTCGACGGATGAGCTGAGGGCTAGCTGGGAGGTAGAAACGGGTTCTTATGTGTGCGGTAATGTTCCATTTCCATTTCCTTTTCCTAGAGCGGCAGAAAAACCTTTTTTTATGGAATCTGGTAATTGAGTGCAATACCCGGCCAAAAGGTGAGAGGGAAGCGATCGCTTCGTAAACAGTTAGTTCCGATGCCAATAACCCGACCGGGCCGAATGACGCACGCCATACCGCCAAGTGTATATCGTAAATCTTGGTCGCTGTCCATACAGATACAGATACAGATACAGATACCGTAAGGAAAAGATACACCTGCTAAATAGGTCTGACTTCAGACACGGGGTAGATAATGCTATTAAGTGTTATACGCAACTATTTATTTATAATTATCGTATAATTGTGGGGCACACTGAGTGCTCAAAATAACACTTGATTCGAAAATTGGGGACACCACCATCGGCGCAACTTTTTAGGGCACCGACGACAGATGGTGGGGTTTTTAATTGGATTGAGCGGTGAACAGAGAGCAAAGTGTTCTATGGGGTATTCGTATGTACATATTCGTATTTTTGTGGCACATATACCAAGTGGAAAGGCAAACAACAATTTGAAAACGTTCCCCACACTTGGGAAAATTCTGACGTAAACCCCTGACTTGGATTATTTCATTAAATTATATGTGTTCTGTAAAAAGTTTAATTACCTAAAGTGCTTTTCAAAGTAATTGTTTTAATTCTAAACATGGAGATACTCTAAAAACTGGCACCCTACATTTTAATTTAGTTTTCTAATTACATTGAAATTATATATATTTTTTCATGCCACAAATGGCTTCAAAGTTTTGAAAACATTTTTTTCTGAGTGATGTTTTGTTTTTTACATTTTGATTCTCACCGATCTGCCACCTTACTTCCTTTTGGCCTCAAGGGGGCGTTGAGCAACAAGTGGCTAAGAACTTGGCTGAAACTCCGCTTTGGCGCATCGGCACTTCAACACATCAGCCCCTAATCACATTAGCACAGTGTCCAACAAATGGCCATTAGACATTAGAATGATGGGGCATAATTATGTGACCCATGGAGGTGGCCATTGTCTTGGCCACAATTGTCTTGGCCGGCCGGGATCTGCAGCGGAGGTGTGGGCCGCGAGCAGAGCCGATGGGGCGTTGCGCAAGATTTATGACGCCTCCAAGCTGACTTCCCAGCTTCCGTTAACCATAGCTTTTGGCTTTAGCTTCTGCCACCGATCTGGCATCTGGGTCTAGGTCGTCCCACCGTCTGACGGATGGCTGACGGCTCGGCGGCCACGTTCGGCTGTTCAGTCAGCTAGAAATTCTTTGCCATCTATTTCTGTTGCCTTTTGCGGTTTGTGTGTCGTACTTATACAGATATATAGGCAACAGATAATACATATATTTCGTATATATACTGTCACTTTTTTTTGGGCTCGGCATGCCGTCATAGCATGCCGTCGTAGCATAGAGCCAATTACAATACTAAAATATTGACTTTGGCCGAAATCTGCATACCCTCTGGATCTCTAGAGGCCCAAACCAGTTTGGGTCTACAAAGTAAATGAAGATAATGAATGAATCTGAGGCATGTTTGGACTAAGATTTATCTAAATGGAATTGGATAGTGCGGAAGAGGAAGTGATGAATGGAGTTTCAGATGCTTAAGAAAACAAAGACTCTCACATAATTTTTGTTGAGAGAAATCTCAATTTAGAGCAGATATGGTAGACATTCTAAAAATAGAAGAAAGAAAGTTAAAATTAATCCCTGGACAGTTGGATCTCCAGATTCTAAGTTTCATTTTATATTGGAAGAGCCCTTTGTATTTCAGGGTATTGAAAATGGGACAGGCTCTTAACTAACTCTGCGGTGTGCATTTCCCGCCTCCATCAGCGACTCCCGCACCCCTGCCACCTTTGCCCCACCTTCGAGGTGCAACAGGGCCGCACATTGGAAACTCGTTTCCGTCCACCTTGGCTTTGTTTTTAGCTTCTTAGTCAATTACTATTTTCAATCTGAAAGCGTTTTAATGCACGCTCATTAATCCCAGCACCCCCGCTGCGAGTGCAGGTAAGATTAAGATTGAGAATGAGAATGAGAAAAGCACAAGCAAAAGCAAAAGCATTACTAAAGCAAAAGCAAAAGCTGAAAAGTGAGAGGAGAGCCAGCTAGTGGCTCTCTGGGGTCTGTTTACATTTTATTAAGTAATCAGCTGTTGTAGCTTAGTGAGAGCGCTTAAGCAGCAGAAGAGTGGTGCAGTGCCAGAGCATGTTGGAGCAGATGAGAGGCTGAGCGGCTGAGAGGATGTAACTGTAAAGTCAGCTTTAGCTATACTTTTTTTTTTTTGTTTTTTGTCAATTGATTGACAACAACAACCATCGGCAGCGTAAAGCCACTGAAGGAATTTTTACTTCCAGAGCTGTGCGACTCGGCCGCTGCCGGGTCTCTGTATCTGTATCTGAGTATCTCTGCCGGCGCTGTGCGAGCCACCGTGAGCTGTGTAGCGCAAACAACACAGCGAGCCAGCCAGCCAGCCAGCCAGTTGTTATCGGAACTTGGTCGAGTCAAGTTGGTCGCGGAGGCTCTTTCTCGCTGCCCTGGTGGGTGATTTTTGTTGTGTTTGTTGGGGGCTGCTAGCTACTTTTACTGCCTGTGCCTGTGCCTGTGCCTCTCGGGCTCTCTCCTCTCTCCGCTCTCTCTCCGTTTTGGGGGCTCCCACGCGCGCAGGCAGAATAAATCGTTAATAGGCTATTCGCGAAAATATCGAGGAAAATTGAATGTTCAACTGAATGTCAAAAATTGGAAAGTTCACGAGCTCAGCGGCAGAGTCGGCAGAATCGCGTATAAACGGCAAGAGCATGCGACAAAATCATAAATGAAAATATATATATATAAATTACAAAAATAATATAAGAAACGGTGCTGCAATCGGGAAGCTTTATTTATATGTATAGTGGGTGTGTGAGTGCGTGTGCTCAAGTTCATGGTGTTTGTTGCTAGGTTGTCAACAACAACAACTAAAACAACAACAACAACAACATGGTAGTGACAAAAGAATTGTTTTGGTCAAGTGGGGATATCGGAAAGTAACCGAAAAGTGAATCGGAAAAAAATGAATCGGAAACTACTGTGCCTATCAATACCACCCAGTACCTGGGGATGTTCTACAGCCCGCCAAACACGGCAACCTATAAGATACAGATACACTCTCCTCCATGTCGCTGTATGTCGAACAAGCTGTTGCTACACACACACACAGCGCCAAGCACGCATAATAACAAGGAGTGATAAACAGGAGTTAGATCTCCGGTTTTCCGCTGATTGCAGTGTTGTTCAATTTGCTCGTCTATCAGCCTGTCACATCACAGTGTTAGTACACTTCTGTAATATCTGTTAACGTCATCAGCGGTCGCGCTGATAAGCGCTGATAAGCCATCTACTAATTCGCTCCCTATCTCTGCCGCTAAGTCCTCTCTTTTTGCGGCTGTTAGGGCGTCAAATTTTCAGGCATAATTTGCTTATTTTTGCACGTCTTTGTCAGCGCGTTTTGCGTGTGATTGTCTTTTTTTTTGTGTCTGGCGGCGACCTTAGCCATACCCACCACCACCGTCCAATCAAATCTACATTTTTTATTCGCCTCAATTGTGCGCGGTTCGGTTCAGGCTTTCCTCCTGGCGCTGGGCACTCTCTATGATCCGATCCGATTCCGCTTTGTCGTGGAAATTGCTTTTTAAACGACTTTATCAAATATGCAAAAGCCACTATAATTAATATGAAAACCACTACTACGCGACGGAGAAGAAAACAATCGCGAGTGCATGAATAATTGCCATCTTTGTAGTCGTACATGTATATCCTTTCATATATCCATAATTGTAATTGCATTTAATTAAAAGAGGAAATACTTACAGCAATAAACAAGAGATTTTCACAATACAAGGAGAAAACATCGAGCAATTAAAAAGTAAAAATAAATAACGCAAATTACTAAATCTACATACAATAAAACAAAGTGAGGGTAAGTTTCCATTTAGTTGAGCAAATTAATTAAGTTGTCGCTTATCTCTCAGTATGCAACGGTTATTTTCCATGAAATTTTTTTCCACCCATGCCGGGGCGGAATGGTGGCCTTTCCCTCACTGACCACCCAACCCACTTCCACCCGAGAAATCAACAATTTCCTTCTGGCCAAGTTACGCAGTTGAAAATCAATAAGCTTGTGACTCTTGCTTATTCCTGGCTGAACTCGCCGACGTTTTTCATTAGCAACAGCTGATTGCACAAGCTGCGCCCTCCCAGCTCACCCCCCATTACTTTCACAGCCTTGCCCCTAACCCCTGCCCCTGTCCAGTGGCAGGGGGAGCTCGGACCTTCCTGCCCCACCTTCGTTCAGCGAACGCTTAACCTTGGCACGCCTTCGCACACAGTGAACACACCTCGCCCAGAACAAAAGCTGGGAAACTCAATTGCATCTACCCACCACCAGGCCAAGATTTACATTTTCCGGTATTTTCCTATTTTTTTTTTACAAAGCAGAGGCAGAAGCTGAAGTAGCCGAGTACTTGTGTGGGCAATGAAGTTTGTTTTTTATAGACCCATGGACCTATGGACCCATAGACCTTGGGGCTGTAAGTGTTTACGTGGAACGATTAAACTATTTTTAAAATGAATTATTTTAATGAGGGTGAAGCTAATTTTAATTTAAATAAGCTGAACTATTGAATATTGTTGAGTGGATGGGGTTTCCCCATAAATGTTGTAGGGGCTTTTTATTGAAAATGAGAGAAACTTTATAAAGACTTTATAGCTTGAAAAATTATTTAATAAATGTGTTCGCCTAGTCTCAGTGTTCACTGTATCCTTGGATGGGAGCGGTGTTTCCGAGCTTTGGTCTGTTGATGTTTTCATTTTCTGCTGAACTGGCTTCCTGGCGCCTCATTAGCTTGATATCCAGACTCGGTTTGTTCGCCAGAGTCCCCTCCATAGCGAAGGCGACAACTCGAGTGCATGCCGGTGGCTTCCGCCCCCAAGTCACTCGCCGATGGTCGTCTTAAGTGATGCATTTGCTACTTCATCATGTCAATCAAAGTTAAAGTCCCTGGGAGCGACAGAAAGGGGCCGGGACTCAAGAGGGACTGGAGTAGTATTCTATCAGCCATTCAGGCCAAAGTGATGGGCCGTCACTTAATAACAAACCCAAACCCACACGCAGAAATAATCAGCTTCTAGTTGTTTTGACGTTTTAGGGACATGCGCCTTGGCCAGCTCTCTCTCAGGATAACGCGCTGCAAATTATCCGAAAGCTCTACCACGTGACTCTGCTCAGCTGACATCAGCTGTACGCTAAGTTTCATTCTAATCCTGCAAGGACCTCTGAGGAAAGTTTCATCATCAGCTTGTTCATCTCCAAAAGCTTTTCTTTTTCGGCGTCATTGTGTGAGACAACCTGTTGATGTCATTTCAGTTTGTTATTTAGAAAGTTACTTTTTACGTTTAGAATTTATGCAAATTGTGGTTAGCAGAAAGCTATAAAAAGATGTTGGATTGATGGATGAAAAGAAACTAAAATGATAGTTCCAAGAGGGTAACGTTCTGTCATTTTGGGATAAAGTAAATCATTTCCTACACAGAGAAATAGTTTGATGCTGAAGCTGAGATGTGTGCCGTGATTTGGTTAAATGAAGAGGATGACCATGGTCATATTTCTCTGCCGTGTGGGTTTTCTTTTTGTTAAGTTGCTTTTTACTTCATTTTTTCTTACTTTCACTACAAACTCTGGAAGTGTACTCCATACGATGCATACGTTCTAAAGTGAAAGGAAGTTTACATTTTTGGATGCTTTCTAATTGATGGCCACTTAAATCGGGCACTTCCCATTCGTCAGATAATTTTTGGTGCGATACAGTAGTATATCCAGTAGCACCCACAACAAAGCCAAAGCCAAAGCCACGAAAAAACACTGACCGGCAACATTCTATTTCAATTAGTGTAACTGACCTATGCCATTTGCTGTTTGCTGGTTGCGATTTTCTCCGCCACCTCCGCCACCGCGAACGGAGGCACATTAATCAGCGCTATGCCAACCCGTTCGCCGTTTGTTTACTATACATGCTCGTATTCATGCTCAACTCCAGTCCCAGTGCTATATCTCCAATGCTGGGAGGCCGGGGGCACACTGAAAAGCAAACACAAACACTCGACGAGTACTCGAACTCGTACAAGAAGACAGCGAGCCCATAAATTTCGCATTGTTTCGAATTTCTGATTTCGATTTCAATACGATCCGTTGAGAGTTCGCTATGATTTTCGGTTTATTTTTGTATATTCCTCTTAATGGGTTTTTAATACACGACAAAAAAAAAAAACAATTTCCATTTTCTAATATGGAGGAACGGGCTCTTGTGTTTTAAATCGTTTAATGATCAAAAAATTATAAAACTATAGAACCGGAAAGCCATTAGAGCTGAAATTGGTAGGAAATCATATGATTATTAAAAACAAAATTACTTGCAACTGGAGCAAAAATGTGTCACTCCTCCAATGATTTAACTTCCCTTGCAGTTTTGACCAGCTCATTATCCGTGTGGACTGATTAACAACATTGAATCACGCAATATATTCATCATATCGTGGCTGGAGCATCTGTCATGTGTACATCTATCAAAATATATCTGCCATTTGATCAATCACAGTTAATGCTGTTTGCTAGCGGTTAATTGCATTCAATTTGATGAGTTGTTGGCCACGATTTATGTAATGACTCGAAAATTTATAAATAAAAGGAGGAACTTGTCATTGTTACCCGCACGCTATATAATATTTAAAAAAAATGGAAAAAATGACTCTCAATATGTATCATGCAAATTATTTAATATTTTAAAAGCGTTGTCGTTTTCGAGAACCATTTACAGTTTGTTTGACGCACCTTCCAACCGGTTTTTGAACATTTTTTTCATAACCCATTTATTTCCTCTTCTTGGCCTTGTTATGTTTGAATAGCTCTGGCATAAAAAATGAAAAATGTCACTTCAAAATAATATTAAACGTACACTATTTCTTCGGATGTGCGATGCTTGTTGGGTAAATACGATCCCAGAAGAGTGTAAGTCGTAAATAATGGGGCAACGCAATTTTTTCACTTTTCAAGAGGCCGGCTTACATTTGTTCGTGAGTGAGCTTAAAAAAAGCCAACACAATTATTTATGATATTTGTACGTGAGTACTTGATGGGATTTTTATGGCATATGAACTTTCTATAAATGGCATAGAAAGTTGGTGGCTCTTGTTTCCCGGAGCTTTGTGTAGGGGGCGCTTATGTTCCGGCAAACAGGACGAAGCTTAGGAATTTGAGTCCTTTGAAAAGCTCACTTGTTGCTCCAGCTAATAATTTGGCAATAATCCTTGGAATCCTTTTAATGAACTTGTGATTCAACTTTCCATATTACTAATAATTTAGCCTAAAGATTGTTTAGTAACTTTTAGTAACTTTTTCGCTATTTGATCTTTGCACCCACTGCCCTACTTTAAGATAGAAAAACAGTTGGTAAAAATTATCCATCCCGTGGTAGGAAACGTGCCCAGTCCAAACAATAACCAATAAAATACCAGTCGGTTGTAAATACAGCCAATAGTAAAAAATCAGCCAACAACTGAAACAACAAAAGCGAACACACATTCAATAAAATCGAATGGAATTGTGAGTTTGATAAAAGTCACGTTTTGCGTAACACTCGTTTTAAATTCCTTCTCAGTTTTTTTTTTTTTTTAAATAAATGTGTTTCGTTTAAAAAACAAGGAAGTCCGATGATAAATACAAATTAAAACCTACTGGCTAAAACGCCAAAATGACAATTGCTGTTTATAGAGAAAAAAATCGCTGAAACGATTTTGTCCGGCAGCAGGAAATTAAATTTTTGCAAGAGTTTTAAAAATGCCACTGCACAAGCCAAATCCAAATAAACGTCGAGGCAGTAAAATAAGCAAAACATCAAAATAAAATCGAAACAATGCAAATAAAATGTAAACCACATAGAAACGTGCGATCGCAGATTTGCATTGAATATAAATGAGTTAACTAAAGGAATGGATGAAGCCAGTTTTTGGAGACTACAAGTATTGTAGCATTCAAAAATGTATTAAACTATTTAAAGGGAGCGTATTATATTCACAATTCATTATTTTATTGATACCAGTAGTCCGGGGACTTCCCCGAAGGCCTTCTTATCAAACCAGTTTGTTTAAATAGGCGACGGAAAAAATAATTATTTATTGGTTCGAGCTTGGCAAGTAAGCATGGCGATTGAGATAAAAATTAAAGCTTCTACTAAGTAATTAGTAGAAACTGTGTCAATGAAATTTCAATTCAATTGTTTCTAATAAAACCCCAGACAAACTTAGTTTTGACTAGTGTTTGGTGTGTGATTCACAAACTTGTTTGGTGGCTTGGTCTTTGCGTTCCATCGCCGAGCAAAAAGTATCTTTTCGATAATTAGTTTGTTCGCTCGCCTCACTAATTATGCTGAAATATTCGGCTGGAAACAAGTTAAACTTGTCGCCTTGGCGGTCGTTTGATTGAGCTTAGAGCACACCCCGAAGTGAATCTCGTTCTTTCCCGCCACTTCCAAAAACGGTGTTAAATATTTCAAATAACTCTCTGGATGTGGGAATTAGTATGCAGAGCACTGTGCGTCGCCCGGCGGGTTCGGGTTCTAAAAAAGCAGGAAGCCTCTAGCCCAGGCACATGCCACACGACTCGGCTCCCTGTGAACACTATTTAGTATGGAAAGTACGCTGTCGGGCTAAAGTTGCTTTATCATATATGGGCGAGTACTTCCAGTGTTTATTTATGTTTGTTTTGATTGCCGTAAGTTATCAATGCACTGCAAAGAAAACAGCCAGCCGACCTGCCAATTGTGTTCAAATTTAATTGAATTCAGTCAGTAACAGAAAATCAACTTGGACGTTTGCTAATGAAAAATGGGTAAATGGAAATGGGAGTGAAAATGTAAATGCTTCCACCTTTCCAGACTTCATTTGGCCAGGAGTTTGTAGAACATTTTTGAAATATCTTACGCTTCTGTAATTAGTAAAAATGAGATAGTATTTTAATTAACTTTTATGGCTTATTGTTTGTCTAAGGGTAGTTGGATACTATTTGTTAGAGAATGCATTTCTGGTAATTCCTTTTAATTGTAAACGGCCAATTCACTCCCAATTTTCTAATCGGTCATTGACCTGATTTCGAATCTTCTTTATAAACGAGAGCTGCATTGCCCGTTAGTTTCTACAACTCGAGTCTACAATTCGAGTCTAGAGTTCTCATTGTTTAGTCGCCTTTTATTGACTAGTTTATTCGGAATTATGAGATGCTTTTGTTACCGTTGCCAATAGTGTACAAGTGGAGTGCATGATTAATCAGAAATACATTTATAATGGATCGGCCTGGGGGGAAAAGTGAAAATCATTGTTCGATGTGCTTGCAGCTTAACCTAATGAAGCGCATTAAGCGGAGCTCCGAATTCTGTTGATGGCTCGATGGTGTGTGTATCTTATGGATACTTTGCCAGACTTTGACGGTCGTCATTGTTGTTCTTGTCAGCATCGTTTTGTGTGCTGAGCCAGTGACACAGAACGTCACAAACACACATGGATACACGGGCGGGGTCGGCGACAGACGCAGATACAGATACAGATTTCTGGGGCGAGAGGAAAGCTTGCGGCTGCTGCTGAAGTGGGTTTGGTTCTGGTCTACTCGGAAAGGTTAATGAGTTATAAAACTTATGGCACTTACTTTGTTTAGTGTAAACGATACGCATTATTAAAATGCCTTTATGTGTCTGGCTCTGGCTCGGTTCGTGTGTGTTATGTGCTTTTGTTGGCTGTGTTTGCTGTAATTTTCATGTGTCAGATATAATTTGGCTCCGACCGACTACGGCCAAGATACAGTTCTCGTTTATGCCCGATGGTTTTTGGCTTCTTGCGGCTTTTGTTACGCTTTCCAGAACATGACTCGAAATTTTCGGCACAGCTTTCATTTCGTTCGTTTGTTCGGTTTGCTTTCTTAACTGATGAATGAAGACATCTGCAAGCGGTGGCCGAGGAAGAAAACATGGCTTAAATAGCATTTAAAGAGCAGAGCAGAAATGGTCGCAATCTCAGTAGCAGCTCAGAAACTGTGTCAAACCTTTTAGAAGAGAGTACAGTGGGGGGTGCGGGGAAAGGGCCGATGCGAGAAGCGAACTGAAACAGAACAATGCCAACAAATGGGGGCCAACAAACGGGGCAGCATTTAGGCAGTCAAAAGGTTGCAAATACAAAAGCGTAACTGTGCAGCCAGATTCTTTTATTTTTCCCCCACCTGGCCACTGGCCCCTCTACGGCCAGGTGAAAAGTGAGCAGCATGAACAGTTGTAATTAAATCTCATAGAATGCCTGGCTATTTGGCCAATCCACCTTTCTCCTTTGGCTCTATGGATTGCAATGGCCATGCCTGAGCTCCTCTTAAAGTTCTCGTTATTATTACCCGCCTTTTTCGGCTTGGATTCGGTTTTATTTTTTCCACAGTTTCCGAAACACTCGTAGGTAAGAGACAACCCAACCGCATCACAGAATAAATAGCCCTACCTTAAAATATTCAGGCAACAAGCGCAGCTGCAGCGCTGCCTTAAATGGCTGGGCCACGGGCGTGGTTGCTGCTTTAACCCCTGCCAGCCATCCAGTCGCCCTGCCAACTCACTCCACCGGAGGTGTCGTAATGCAGGGCAGACAGGGGGCCACCTTGAGGTGCCACTTTTGGTCGGAGTCAATTCGGGTTTGGTTTACCTAATGAGTAATTGTTGGAGAGAAACCTTAGCACACACTCCACTAGCAGGCTTTAAGGGAAATAAAAATAATTAACATTGATACTTGGACTCAAATACAACTCTTCTGCATCTTAATCATGATTTAGTTTATTAGTTTATAAAAATATTTATATTTTTTTCAGTTTAAGGGCACTTAGGGTTTTCCTACTGCGCACTGTATATCTCAAAATAGTTTTCCTCAACATCTACTCAGCCAACTCAATGGGGTTGGACTGTTCACCCCAACTAGATTGAAAAGCAATGAAATTGCGTGGTTTGTGTTTGGTTTCGTAGACTGATGGGTTGAAGGCCAACTTTTTCTGTTTATTTTTAACTTTCATTCCAGTAGGGGATCCTCGAATAAAAAAAACACAATTAGATAAATGAAGATGGACAGCAGGAATTAATGCCAAAGCTAGGCATTATCGATGTCAAAGGTATAATTAGACGCAAATTGTTTAAATCCCTGCGACAGATTGTCCAACACATTCTTGTAAATACATTGTGTTGTTTTATTTTTTTCAGGGCTAGAAAATAGATTGTTACCAACAGTGACATTCAGAGGTAAAGGCACTAATGTTGGGTAAGCACTATTTATTGGGCCATTAAAAGTGTAGCATTTCAAAGTCAAAATCGCTCTCGAATTACCCTTTTCCCCTATTAGGTTAGGTAGGCTGGCCTTAGAGCTTGGCAACTAAAATAATTGAACCTCAAATGACATTCGTTTCAGCCAAGAAAGCTGTTTAAATTCCCAAAAATCCATGTGCAAGTTAGTTCAATGATTAGCATTTGAATTTCTGCGTTCGACAGTACAAAAACTATTCAGCAATAAAATTTTTATCGAGAGATAGAAAGGCAGACGGGCAGCAGCCAGCAATCGGCCAGAAATGTGTCCGGCACCGACACTGACATACAGATATGGCATTTGTTATTTGCTGTCTATATCGCATGATATACTAAACAAGAAGCAGAAAGCAGATTGTTTGGCTGGCATTGTTTTTTGTGTGTTTGTGCTTTTCGGTTTTTGTTTGGCTTAGCTGGAGCGTGACGCGACCAAGCTCAAAATTAAATTTCCAAAATGCATTACTGCAATCCCATCGAAAACTGTACAATTTTCTTATACAATATATTTCATTGCAATTACAACAAAAAAATGCTGATTGCCTGCAACTTCCGTTGCGGGCTTAGTTGGCAAAATGGATGAAAAAAAAAATGAACAAATAAATGAAATCAAAAAAATTGAAAAGTGCAGAATGTCGATAAATGTTGAAAATAAAGTAAAATAAATGCACTCAGCTAGTAGTGCTCGAACTGAACACATGAACAGCTCTCGACCGGCAAGCAGCTAACTTTTGTTGAGTTTCGTTTCGAATCTCTGGCCTCTTGGCCAATTCACATGTGTTGACCTGAAACATTCCGTAAAATTAATTTTACGCACGGCCTCCAATCATGACTAAGTGCACATAAAAGTTTATTTTATTTCAGTTGAAGATGCAAGTGCAGAGTTTTGAGTTGTGATTGATATTGCCAGGAAGTGGCCAGCTTAATTTGTAGAATTTAATTTCGGATCTCAAATATTACTAATGAAGGCTCAGTTTGCTAGAAAACAAATCTGATATGATTAATTTCATTATTGTTCGTTATTGCCTGTGCTGCGGCCTTCTTTAGCTTAGCCGTTTAATAAATTATTAAAAATACCCAAAATTAAACCAATTTGTGTTTTGGGTCTGTTCCAATTCAGAAATAGCCGCCCCTATTTATACTGCTCCCGTTTGTTTGCCATTATTTTTGGCCCACACTTCACGATGATGAATTCGTAGTTGTTTCAGAAAAGTTGATGCAAAACAAATTAATTCAAAAATTGAATTTTCGGTTTTGTGGTCAAGAGACTAGAGAGAGACAGAGTCGGGGTGAGAATACAAAGTGGGAAAGAATAAAAAACGCAATTGTTTACTTTTAATTATGAAACCGCGACGAAGGACTGAGCGTAGCTGATAGAGCTCAGGTTTCTTGCTTCTGTTTTGTTTGCTAGAGCTTCTGCTGCTTCTGCTTTTGCTGGTGCTGCTGTTTATCAATTTTCAATATTGACCTTTGCCTGTTTTGTCTTTGTTTTGGCTGTTACTTTGCTCTTTTCCGTTCGGGTTTAGTTGGGCCACATTAAGTATACAGAGACACAGACAGCGGGATTGCCCCAGCGAGCGCCGTCCGGCGATTGTCGTGTGCTAGTGTTTGTTTTGTGGCCCCACGTTTTCCCTCTCGTTCACACCTTTGCCTCCTTTGGGAGTCACCTGGCAGCCCCAGGGGCGGGGCAGTGGCCCGGAGAGAGTGTGAGCTGGTGGGGCCGATAGAAAGAAATACACACAAATATTTGCGCTATGCAAGGTGACATTTTTTTCGGGGTTTCTCTCTTGGCCCTCCTCTATCTCTCTGTCTATTTTTTTCATTTAGCTATTAATAGGTGCACTTTAGGTCGCTTAGACTGAAAGCTGGTTACAGTGAGACTTGGAGGGAACACACTATACCATTTTATACTTTTCTAGCCCATAAATGTACTATAATATAGCTATACTATAGTTATTTTGTATGTCATGTATTACATGATTAAACTAAAACTCTTCTCTACAGGGTATCAACTATCTCATATCTCTTGCTTTTAATCGCTTCTTCTATTTTTGTTTAGCTTACGCCGAAAATAAAATTGCTGTCATGTTGTCAATTGAATTGGAGCGTCGATTTCAATATCTAGACATTCTGCAGACTCCCCTCCCCACAACAGCGACTCTCTGTCTCTGTCTCAATTCGGTCTGCCCCGCTCTAATTTAATTGCAGTGCAATGTCTGCATGTATCTAGATACATTCCGGGCATAGATACTGCGCGCACTGGGTGTGTATTTTAATGCAAAGATATTTTCGCTGATTGATTAGTCAGAGGAAGTTTAAAGCCGATAAGCGGCATCCGAGCGTCAAAGTGCACTTAACCCAATTAGTTGACAAAAGCCGATAAAATAATTGCATTTAATTAAATTTCATTCAACGCGCAAACAGCTAACTAATTGTCAAGTTTTGAATTAGCCGGCCAGCCAGTGTTGTTATTATTATTGCTGTTGTTGTTTTAATTTCCATTTCCATTTCCTTTTTATCGACGCCGTGGAAAATCAGTTGGATGGCCTGTTTGGTTCTGCTTTTGCTTTCTAATGACTTGCGTTTCAATGAAAGTTCAATTAGTGTGTGCACAGAGCGAAAGTTTCTGCAATACAAATAAAGAAAGTAGCAGATAGAATAAAAGACTGGCTAACAACGAGGGATCCGATCCGAGAAGCGTGAACCAGAAGAGCAAATATATTTGGTCTCACTTAAGGGCTTTGTCTTCCCCCTTTTCGCCATGGCCGAGGCCATCTGAATTTCCCTGGCTCTTTTCGACGCTTTTTATCGGTCGTTTCCTCTACCAATCAAGTTGAACATAAGCGGATTCTTTTGGGTCCTCATTAACATTTATTTTGGCCTTGCGGCATCCACTCGTGCATGAAGAAAAAAATCGCACAACGGATGTATCTGCCGAAAGGGTGCAAGTTCAATCCGAGTTTTATTGAATTCATTAAAAGCATTGCCCAGCACTCCACTTGATTCTTATTTAATTTTTTTATTTCAGTTTTCAGTTTTCTGTTTTCGGGTTTTGGTTTGATTCTTTTTGAATTTTATTTTAGCTCTGCTGACACTTAAACAATTAAAATAGGATTGTGTGGGTCGCTCCGAGTCCTGTTCCCACCGATCCGACCCCTTGGTGACCATTCCCATTTCGCTTTTGAACAAAAAATCCCATATAGTCTGGCATGATTGTATTTAAAATGTAGCCATCTCGTGTCTGTCTGCCTGCCTGCCTGTTTCTCTGACTGTCTCTCCAATGTCATGCTGTCTGTGTGTTCAGATTTGGTTTGCAGATTGTATTTTTTTTAAATTGGTTTATCCGTTGTTATTGTTCAAATTTATATTATTTTTTCCTTTTTGTTCTTTGAACGTGGTACCGGGTGACCTGATAGCATTTTTTCCATTTTATTTGCCCGCCATGGCTGTAAGTTGTTTAAAATTGTCACACGTAGCGTATGGGTGATGTTTAAATGAATTTTTAACAGAGGTTAGAGAGAGCGATTAGAGAGGTAAATGCACTAATTGCTTTATTCCAAAAAATTTCTTACTGATAGAATTTATTTGGAAAATGAATAACTGCCATACACTAGATAACATTGTTATTTTTCTGAAACTGTTACACGGGGCGTATGGGTAATGTTTAAGATGACTTTTGTTTCAATAATTGACTTATTTTACAAATTTTGTTTATTAACAGAAATTTAAAAAAATTTAAATAATTCTAAGAACGTTTAATGGAAATTGGTTCAAAGCTGTAACACGTTGCGTATGAGTGATAATTAACATTACTCATACGCCCCGTGTGAAACTTCAGAACGACATGAGAGTTTTGAAAGATATTGTATATACAAATAAAAAATTGTTCAAAGCGTTAACACTTAACGCGTTAACACTTAAAACTCATAATCAGAAAGCAGTTTTAGTTATATGAGCTATAAAAAAAATCTTTTTAATTTGTTTATAATTAATGTAATTACTCAATAAACTTTTGAACTATTTATATTTTTAATGACTTCTTAAAAAACAATTTGTGGAATGTAATCAATTTATGATTGCCTGCGAGTCTCAATCTGAAGTATAAAAAATGTCATGAATCTCTGATGTAAATAAATTGTAATTAGGTTGCACACAAAACACAAAAAGGGAAATTATTAAAAATGTGTACAAAAACTTATCCGCGAAAACTGAAAAAAAATATACCAGTACAAATTGAAAATTTATTAAAATGTACCATAAGTGGAGGAGAACTTTCAAGGGCCACTTATGCTTTATTAACTTTTGTTTTTTCAGATAAACTTTTGTGATGAACATTTGTCAGCCATTTAAATGACATGTTACGATTTATTGGTGTTTTTTTTAAGTATATTTTTTCAATAAGAAGAGTTCGTATGTTGCGAGAGTGCGATAAAGCCATTTGCATGGCAATCTTTCCTTTTGTTGTTGTGCACTTAAATTTTAATTAATGAATTTGTTATCGTTTATCGCCATGGTGACAGCAATTGTTTCCATTGCCCCCAGCATTGCCGTTGCCAGTGCCACTGCCACTGCCGATAGCATTCTCTGCCGGCTTTCTAATTGTTGTTGGTAGCAGAGTGTTGCCTTGGCTGCTGTTCTTTGTCGCATCAATGTCAGTTGCTCGCCACCGCCATTGTCTGTCAGAATTTTGACAAGTCACGCGAATGCGAGATGAGCCAGGAATATGGGTTAATACCTTCGCATGTATATAGTGAATGGACCTAATGGTTTTCCGGTGTCATAATGGATCTAGTGTACCCTCCCATGTTGACACAGGATAATTGAAACCTTTAGCCGGAGTTTCAAGAATTCTTACAATTCAAGGAAGGCGGACGAGTTCTGCGAGGGGTTAATGGAAGTGCTTTTTGTTTTCGCGGAAATGTGGGGTAAGGATAATTACGGATTATATAATATTTTATTGCGGTGGGAGACTCATTCTAAAATACTTGTATATTATTTAGCTGTTGCCTTGAAGAGTTTTCAAATTTTATGAATATTGTTTTACTGAAGCTATGACTAATTTGTTAGCTATGACTAAGTACGAGGAGGGCGCCAGAGTCGCATGTCAAGCGCTATTTGAACTCCGCCGGACGACTCTGAGGTAATACTGCCACAAACAAGACTCCCAAGATGTGGCTAGGCCTTATTATTAATTTTATGGCGTTTTAATGGGTTAATTAAACAATTAACCAGGCGGACCACGATAGTTCAATTATGTAAGCAATCTGCCAAGATGCCCACAATTAAAAGTTCATTAAAGCCGCCTGCACTTTGGCGGGAAGAGCGGACTCTGCGGAAGACCCGAGAAAAGCCCGAGAAAAGCTGCATAAAGAGCTGAAGTTGTTTTTGCCTTTTTGCATGATTCCTTGCCAACGAAGTGCTTGCGGCTACAAAGAATCTAATTGTTTATCAAGTGCAAGTGCAATTCTACAAGTGGGTTAAGCGGCGAGGAAGTGGGGGAAGGAGGAGGGGCTTCTGCATCAATGAATCGGGCAAAGCCCACAAGCAAATAACCCACACACACGTACCACAAAAGCCCCACTTCCAGTGCTGGCGATACTTGTAAACTAATTCAATTAACGTCTAAGCCGCTTAACATCATCAAGTGACCCAGTCCGCCCGGTTCTCAATCTCGCACCCCTCTGGCGGTTTTTAAGAGTGACCCAAAACAGGTTGAAATAATTATTATTTAAATTAGCTCGGCACACGCAGCCAGGAATGCACTTTAAGTTTTGCACAGTTTCGGCATTTAGCTGAGAAAATATTGTGCAATTGGCGATGCGAACCGGTTGGCACACTGAGTGGTAGCTGATGCTAAATGAAAACATTCAAAAAGCCCAACTCGGTCTCACGCGGGACAGCCGATGTCACATCAAGTGCATTAAACTGGTTTGCGGTTTTGTCGAAGCCCGAATTGTAGGCGGAAGTGGGCGCGGGGCCAGAAAGCCAAACCAAACAAAACGAAAACAAACCAAAACTGGGTTAAGCAGTTAATCAAAACACGCTTGACATTTGCATATTAATCAAGTTTACAATTTCCGTGTTCTCTCTCTCATTGCAGACAGTTCCCAGAAGACCCATTTCGGCTTTTTATCGCATCTGAGGTGAGTGGAAACAAGGTGACGAGTGGGAATTTCGTTTTGATTTACAGGCCACTATCTGAATTAAAATCTAGATTCTAGACACATTTACTGCAAAATTTAACACACAGTCCGTTCCGCCATCAACCCCCTGATAATTGGCATTTCACCGAAGCCGAAAGAGTCATGTTAGGACTCGGTCATATGCATGGTTCTAATAAAAAATTATTTGTCAACAGTTCTATGGCGAGTGTGAGGGATATGGCTGTTATTATGACCAGGTCCAGGGCCAGGGCTTTGTAACATATCAACGTGGCTTAAACACCGTCACTGACAGATAAAAAACTGGCAAAAATACGTCACAAAAAGGCAACCTATTTGTTTTCACATCTCGGACATGCAAACATAAACACCTTTGAAAAATATTTATAAAAAAGCTTGATAAAATACCATCCAAGTTTGTCTACCGACTTGGTGATGAATTCGCTTATGAAAATAAAAATAAAACGCCATATGTGCAAATTGTGTAAATTAACCAAACGGGGTTAGCTAATTGTTGTGAAGGCAATGTTTTTTATAGTTAATTTATTAATGTAAATAATACGAATTAGAATACAAAAATAAATTTTCCCATAATATTCCCAACTAAAATGTACCTATTCAATAAAAGTCATCTTATTTATAAAATCAATTCGAACTCGAATAAAAATTGCCACACCTTGTGCTGCGGTATTGAATTAATAATTTAGCAACCTTAATTGCGCAATTTTCCACTAAGCCGTGCTGGGCTGGAAACCAAAAATATATCATTTATGAATTTTATGAATTTTATTGTCAATAAGCTTGACTTTACTTTGCCCTTACATTCCACTAGATTTTTGGCTGTTTTGTCAATTGGCTGGCATTTGTTTATACAAATTGATAGACGAGTATATGCCCTGGGCAAATAAAAATGTCGCAAATTGGGTTAAAATTTGACGAATTCCGTATATAAGCCCATATCGCAGTATGCATATGTAGATCATGCATAATCAATGACAACATTTGTGCCAACAAGAGCCGCAAATAAACACTGTTGAATTTGTTGTCTCTGTTTGCCTTTGAATATTTCAGCAGGGGGCAAGAGCTAAGTAAATGTTTGCAAATGGCTCACAGCTAACCGGATACTGGGTGAACCGAGCTCGCTCTGGATCTTTGTTATCTAATCCGTCCGATGCACATGAGGACCGCTCACATCAAAGCAAAGATAAAAGATGGTATGGCTTGGTTCCTTCAAAGGAACACGATATGGGCTAATGGCATACATAATTGAATCGTCATGAGATACAAACACTTTATGGTCAGCTAATTGTAAAGCAAATCAATCAGCCTATTTGCACGGGGATAACCTATCAATGCAAATTGCTTATCACAAAGCCCGTAATTAATGCCACAAATGAGTCTAATTTAACAAAAAAACGATTTGATAGTGGATTTAATTGTGATACCATTAATTAAAGTCCCAAACTGGTCTAGCATGGAAATCAATGGTAAACATTCCAGAATTATTCGATGGCAGAATAAACAAACATTTGCAGATATTATTTGCATTTTGAAATGGCCAGCATGGCGTATACGCAATGTTGGCCAAGTGTAAATACGGAAAAATCTATTTTTGATTCCGAGAGGTGAAATTGCATTTGAATGCTGTAAATGTTGTTAATTATTATGCGTGTTTGACCCACTTTGGAGACAGTTTTTGGACCCAGTCGGGGCACCCGGTGGCATGGGGGTGGGTGGGTTGCCAAATGTCAAAAAGGAAGTTGGCAATTATGATCATACAATAGAGTTTTTGGCAACATTTGCTATGTGGCAATAACGTGGCATTGTCCAGCCGGCTGCCTGATTTATGTATGCTCTTGCCATTGTACACTCTCATTATTGTTGTTGTTTGGCCAGAGGGGGCAGGTTAGAGGGGCGTGGGTTAGCATTACCGGAATTTGAAATGAATTTCTCAGGGGTGCTTACCAGTTTATTCAAATTTCAAATGCTAAAACCTTTGCCACAATTGACGCGCCAGTTTGCCGACTACCTCGGTGTGTGTTATCTGACACGCACACATATTTGGCAAACATTCCCCAAAACCTCATCCCCCAATACCAACATACCCCCGACCCTGCCACCAATCTGCTCAAATTGGAAGTCAAGCAGGAAACTTTTAGCGCTTGCCGAAAATTGAAAACGTGTGCAAGAAAACTAATTTGATGAGCAAATATCGTAGGGGCTTGGAAACAGTAACCCTCACCATGAAGTGAGAAAAAATGTAAACTTCTAGTAATTTGGTAACTTATTTTTTCACACTTCTTTGAGGATATAAAAAGATATTTGGTTTCACTATAGTTAAGCTAGTTAGTTTGATAGTTTGGCAGTGATTTCGGGGCAATATGCTCGCAGGAGGAATTATGCTGATTGGCTTGCGTGTAGACTCAATTTATGCAAATGTTACGTACAGTCTTGTCGGGGAAGTGCTGCGCCAAAAATTAAAAAACCCCGCCAAATTATGCAAATGAACTCTGCGCTATTCGTCCCCAAAGGTCAACAACAATGGCAAACGGCAACAACGGGAAAATACAAGGTAATTAAGCCATTTGCCTTGAGCCTCGACACTGCAATTAGCAGCGAGTTTTCTTTCGGCCAACCTCCTGTCCGGCCCCCTTTTCGAATTAAAATGAAGGTGTCAACTTATTCGGCCCGCTAAAATTTTCCCTCGCAAATAAAATAACGAGACTGCGGGCTAGAACAAAAAATTGTACAAAAATGAACAGCCGAAAAAAGCATCTGAAATTGTTGGGTCGAGGGGAAATATGCTAATTTTATGACTCGACATTGAAACGTGGCCATAATTGGGCCAAAAGTCGGAGTCAAAGTTTGAGGTTAGAGCTTTTGTCTTTCCGAGAAGATTTGGGTTGTTCTGGTTGGTATTTCCATTACTCAAGACCCCCTTCGCCCCATGGTAGGAAGCACATAATTAGCTTCGCCACGTTGGTTGCATTTATTGCTGGTTGTTGCCAAAGTTTTCTCAGATTTTGGTTCATTTTTGTATTGGCTTTTGTGCAAGGAGTGACTTTTGGTTTCAAGAAGTTTATTTTATTGAAAGCGGAATCTCTTTTCATTTATTATTGGAGAAAAATGTAAGCTCTTAGATAGATTTTCCAACCAATATTTCAAGGTAAATCCTGAATATTTCATCGCCCTGAGTCCCTGGCCCCAGGAACCTATAGGCATTCCAATTATCTGTGAAATTGACTACAAAACGTTCCACTTGGCTCCACTGGCAGTTGTCCCTGGGAAGCAATTTGCGTTTCGAACACTTTACAAGTTGCCCCTTTTCCCCATGTCCTGCCCCACTCGAATAGCACATACATATTCCCGTGTATATGTAACCTTTTAAATCTGCGTTGTCACTAGCCCGGACACAAACACACAAACACAAAGGGAAAATACATAAACTGTCATAAAGTAGCAATAATAATCCTTGAGCCTATGTCGAGAGCGTTTTACTGAATTTTTATTGAGTCGACGGCCGGAGAGAGACAGGGAGCCGAGTGGCAGACATCCTGGTGCCTGGGCGGGCCACTTCAGATGTCAGGACAACAAGGACTCCGAGGACGGTCGGAGCAGACAATGGCTGTGGGCCCAATAAAAAGTCCTCATCATAATTTCGTTTAGCTTGACACACAGGCTTTGCCGCCGAAAGCCAACTACTAAACCAAAGGCTCCGCAACAGCCGCATCAGAAGTAAAATCCGTAGCCGGAGCCGTAGTCGGAGCTGGAGCGCGGGCGTAACAATAAATGGCCGTAAATGCCTGCTGTTTCATGCACATAATTCGCACATTTTGACACGGCTAATGGGCGTGGCAATCGCTGGGGAAAAAAGTGGCCAGAGCCACTGCCGAAGACCAACGATTTGCTCGGTCACCCAGGGCGTATGCTTAATCATTATGTGGCCTGCGGTCTGCTTTTACTTTTGTCATCGTCGTCTACTCTACTCTCCGGGTGTTGATTTTTATTGTTAACAAAATTATTTTTTAATTAAATTTTTACGACACGCGTGCCCACAAACCAAAAAAACACAAAAAAAAACAAAAAGAACGAAACGAAGCCCCCGATAGGGAATGTTCAAACTCGAATCTTGCGGTTGTCCTACAAAACTTCTGCTTGGATCTCTCGTATATACACTTTTTTTTTTGTTTTTTGGTTATTGTTTGTTTCTTTGTAGGTCTGAGCAGGAGTGTTTTGTCTGGCTGGCTAGCTGCGGGCTGCGTGTTTTCTGCATTTCCCTGCACATTGCCACAAACAAGTCCGGTAAGTGCTGCTGGTGGATGGGACGGCTGAACCCCAGGACACCCGACACCTTCCCCCGTAAATACATTTGAACCCTTTTTCACTTTCTTTTTTTTTCTGCCAAAGCTTTTCCAATTTAATTCTTTATTTTTTGTTTCGGGTTCTGTTGAAGGGAACTCTTGCCTCTGCCTGGGCTATGTGGGCGTGTAGAGTTTTCTGAAAAGGGACACGCACGTTGTTTGAGATTGTGTTGTGTAGTCCTTGGAGCATTTCCACTACCAAGTGACTCTGAAATCATTTAAAATTCGTGATGAAAGGTGAAATTCGAGAGTGTCCTTCTTATTGTTTATAAATTGAAGGTGTTCCGGAAGAGATTCAAATTTTAAGAAACTGTGCTGAATATTTTTAGAAATCTATTTTAGGGCATCGGATATTCGTCCTTTGTCCATTTTATATTTAGAATTTTGCCAGTTTCCGTTTGTTTATGGCAATTGTGATAGTTTTTCAGAACTGAAACGAACCGAACAGGCCGTGCCTTTTATTGCTTGTTTCGTTTTGACGCCGTCGCTCTGGGTCCTTTTCGCCTTTGCTCCCAACATTTCCACGCAAATCCAACAATTCTTTTTCTGCATTTTATTCGTTTGCGAGTTTTGGGTTACTTTGAGGTCACAATGTGTGTGCGCGTGGGAGGGGGGGAGGTCTGGGGAGTGCTGCGCCCTTCTCTCTATCCCTGCCATTTGCCCACGCACAAATTCAAATACAAATAAATTCTACAATAATGTTTGTCCACTCCATGACACACCCATTTGGTTGTTAGCATATTCACATATCCTGTAGCCTGGCCAACGCTCCTTGTTTGTGCATGGGATGGGCTACTGTGTGTGCTCGCACCAGTCTGTTCAGGCACAGGACTTGGAGAGCTTCTTGGGTCGTCCGCTTTGTCCACTTTTAGTCCACTCGTAATGTCTTCAGCTCAATTCAATGGAAAATAATCGAATTCTGAACACATTACTTTGACATATAGAAAATTATGCAAATTGAAATTCAATTGATTGGAAAATGCGATGTTTTTGGCCAAACATATAAATTCATACGTATGTACTAACAGAAATGTAAAATGTGTGTATGGGTATGCACGACCTCACCCACAAGTTTTCCATATGTCTTGGCCATAATAGCGTATGAATTTGAATTCGAATGCGATTTCCCCGGCGGTCCCATGAATGCCGAATATGTAAATATGCCCAGAAATTATTTTCCATGCGGCAAAAATCTGTTTGTAGGCTTTATTCATAATTCATGGGTGCGTCCGGCGTCCGGGGTCGGGAGCCCCAAACCAATCGGATGTATAACTACGTAATGACCACGTTTATATCTGATGAATTACATTGCCACTGTCACCAGTCAGTCAGAATGAGTCTGGTTTACTCCCTCTTGGATGGGCCGGGGCCTGTCCTGCCTGCAAATCGGTTTACGGACTTTCCGCTCGGCCTTATTAAATCATTTTAATGAGTCAAATAAAGCGGGGTGGTGGAACAGCCAGCCAGAAAACCGCACTTGACAAACATTTCATTTATTTTCCACCGCCGACCGCCCTCAACAAGCAGCCCTTTGAAGTTCAAATCCGGCGCTCAGCTTAATGAAAAGGATGTATCTATACATAGATCGTTTATGGGATAACGCATATCGTGAATGAATACTAATTAAGCAAACACTTTCTGTTCAATTACAATGGATATTACTTAAATATATGACGAACCAATTAATATTGTAATAAAAACTATTGTTTCAACGTTTATACGAGCAATTCATTTCCATCAACCTGTTGTAAATCAGCCGCAAAGCAGATTTATTTGCATTCAGGATGTGTTTCTCCCTTAATTTACTACCAATTGTTGAATGGACGCCATTTGCATAAAGCAAATCCATGGCCACTGCCCGCACCAAGACATTTGCATAAATAATTACAATTGCTGTTACAACTGCTATCAGATATCACATTAATTAGCCGCATAAACCTATTCGGGCCTTAGTGTTATCCCTTTTTTTCGGACGGCTTCAAAGGGATTAACGCTCGGCAATCCAACGCTCGGCAATCCAAAATAATTA
The DNA here is from genome assembly GCA_035045925.1 of Drosophila atripex. Taxonomy (NCBI): domain Eukaryota; kingdom Metazoa; phylum Arthropoda; class Insecta; order Diptera; family Drosophilidae; genus Drosophila; species Drosophila atripex. The sequence continues at coordinate 12,516,732 of JAWNOP010000069.1, read as the reverse complement.
GTGGGCCGACCCTCGATGCTTAATGGTCACCATTCAGTCTGCCACAAAGGATGGCCAAAGGACCCGGTCCCGGGTTCGCGGAAAAAAAAGTTATTCCAACCAAATCTGTTGGGCAAATATTTGCGTGAGGGCACTTGAAGACTGCCCCGCTGTAGGTGAACCATTAATTTCAATTAATTTGATTTATGGCAAACTGAAAATGGCGGCAGCCTCAAATAGATTTCCACAATTCTGATTTCTCGCCCCGGCCCCACTCCCACGCTTTTTATTAATTGTTTGGCATTTTGTGCGTGTAATTGGTGCGGTTAATTCTACTGAGGCCCCGTGCCTGTGCCCCGAATATATTGGATTTTCTATTGTTAACTAATTAAGGTCAAACTACATAATGCCAATCATTTGTTTGGCGCCAGGCACTTGAGATTCCCCCAACGCGTCGCTTTTCGGCGAAAAATTTGCATCTCCAGGGAGAGCAGGCGAAGGCAGCTGGGTGACAAGTCGATAATTTCGCAAATGGCAAAGGCAATTGCCGCAGCCGTTGAGAAAACAAACTTGGCCAAAACGTTTGGCTAATTTTGCTACGCCTTTTGGTCGTGTGGCAATTACTGGCATTAGAGGCGGATGCGGAGGCAGGGGCAGCCTCGAAAGCAAATCATTTGTTTGCACAAGCGCGACAAAGCGAACTCTTGAACTTTTCCTCCAAACTCCTCCAGAGGAGTTGTTTGTTTTTTTTTCTATTCTGTTTTTGTTTTTATTTTTATTTTTATTTTCATTTTCATTTTCCCGGGGCTACCGACGTCTTGTTCGCCTGTCCGGGACCGTAATTTTGTTGCAAGTCGCCGTGGTGCACATTAAATGCATTACGTTTTGTTTATTTGCTTTGTTTGTTTTACTGGCTTTTGGTTCGTGCAACTCTGACAGCTGACAGTCGGAGGGAAATAACAAATAAATTGACAGATGACCTGACAATTGATTTCGTTACGTCTTTCATTTCATTTCGGAGGACTAGTACTTCGGAATGAGGCATGGGGCATGGGGCATGGGGCATGCGGCAGCTAGGACTAGAAGGCGACCACCGGCAAAGGTGGAGCTGGGAAACTTATGCTCTGGCCGGGGCATACTGAACGAATGCAATTAAAATGCAGCTGCTGGGAAATGTTATCAAAATGCAAATTGCATTTGTTTGCCGCTGGAAAAAGTCAATAACTGCCAGAGAAAACTAACAGAGTAAAAATGGGAGGGGGAGGAGTTCGATTGTTGAAAATATTCGTACTGCCGTGCAAAAAAATATTCCACCAAAGTCTTCGGTGTGAGATACACCAATCGGGGCCGTGCTGAGTGGTCATCCCCTTGGGCCACTTCGGCTATGGGACGGCTGTGGCAGCTCCGGCAACGAAGTTTTCTATTTTGTACGGGATCCTTTAGCCACACCCCGGTCCCCAGTTACCCCCCAGGGCCCCCCAACGATATCCTGGACCGCCGAGTGGTCCGCACACCCACCCACCCAAGCACAGGCCAACCAACAACAGTTGCCTCAACAAATAACAATTTCAATTTCGCGTATCGGGCGCAGCGTAAATTCAAATTTTGTAACTTGGCTGCCGGAGGGCGAGGACGAGGGCCCGTGCTATGCCAGCCCCAAGGATCGATGGCTGGCGACAGTGAGCACAAACAGTTTTCGCACACGCTCCACCGTCCATTTGGCGCGGCCGCAGGGTGGCAAAAACTAACAATAATGACGGCAAATCAATATCATTGTCAAGGCTCCCTGAGGCCCAGCAACACCAGCCACAAAGTAAGAGTCTTTATTGTAATGCTTCCCTTCTCTTTCATGTAGGATACACAGTAAAAAAAATGATTAAGTTTATCAACTATATGCTAAGGGTTAGAAGTATAAATTTCTATATTTTATATCAAGTAACTTCGACTTTGTTGGTCTTCTATTTTCACCAAGACATATTGTTATGGCTCATCCCATTTTTTTCGCTCAGTGCACTCTTCTTTTCTCACCTTTTCATACACTGTTGTATGTGATTTGCATTTGTGCGCCCAGTTTTCTGTTTTTCATGGTTCCGGTCCTTTTCATTTGGCGTTGGCAAACATAACGCGCACTTACGTTTTCCGCCCTTCGGATACACTGCCACGCCCCCTACATTCATTCACTTACGCTTACGGGCGCCCTCACTCCTCAGCCCTCACTCCACCCTCCATCCGCCCCCCGGGGTCTCTATCTCCTTTTTGCCGGCGTTGCTGGAGTCAGTCATTCGTGCATTGCAATGCACTTGAATTGCAGTTGAAGCTGCACAAAAAATTGAGTGCGCAGAGAAAAATAAAACCCAACTGGATGCTGCCATTTTGTTACCGCACTGGTCAGTGAATGGTATGGCAGGGACACGCCGCCCAGGGGGCCGTGGCATTCCCAAGGGAATGGAGACAGTTCGGTAGGTGGTGGACTGACCCCCTCGGACTCACGGACCCTCCCATATGAACACATTGCATATGTGCTGCTATTCAGCCACGCATTCATGCGGCAGAAGGTGCAATTGATTGCAGTTGTTGCCTGTTTTTGTTTGTTTGCCAGTCTCTGTGCTGCCACAGGTCGAGAGGGTGCTGCAAATCTGGAAAACTGCAGTTGAAGTGCTCCGAAAGTTTCACTCAGCTATCGATTATGTTGCTTATCACTCGACGATGAACTTTTCTCCAACTCGGTTTTCGAACACTAACCAACATTTATGTAAAGTCATCTGGCAAATATTTCCAAAAAAATATTTAATATCCTCTAGAGGCAGAATTTCTGTGATTTATTTATAAATTTTGATTTAATCATGATACCCAGCAGGCTAAATGCAGCTAAAGGCTTGAAACAATTTATTCCTGTGGGATTGTTTGACATTTGAATGATTTTATTTATAAATGCAGGGCTTATTTGCCAAATAGTATTTTGAATTTAATAGGCTTTTCGAAGGATTAGCTTCAAATCCAGGCATTAAACTTCAATGAATAGCTCGACAAGAAGCTCAGCAGATTCATTAAAGATTATCGCATATCGCATAACATGAACCTTTTTGCTCTTCCTGGCAGCGTTTTGCATTTTTGTTCGGATAATTAGGCGCATCTCCCACGCTGAATCGCATGGATCGTGTGGAGGCTCTTATGCAATGCCTCAAAATCGTAGCTGATGCTGCAGATGCAGTTGCAGTTGCAGTTGCTGTTGCAATTTCAGTAGATGTTGCTGGTAGCTTGGTCATGAAGCTTCGCGACGGCTGGCACACATTGTTGCCTGCTTTAAGTGGACACACCGAGTCGCTTGCACTTTCCTTTAACAACGTTGCATGGCTTTTCTTAACTTTTACCGTTTTGCTTCGTCTTTCTCTTTCCGTTACTTATGACACAAGGCCCCTTGCCCCATTCTGCCCCCCTCCACAGCATCTCTGCAGCGCTGGCTTTAGATGTCACATAATGCCAGCTTCCCAGGCATAAAAAAAGGAAGGACAGAGAAACGGCAACCGAATACGCCACGCATGCCTGAGGGAAATACGAGACTCAAAGTGTGTCGCCAAAGGTGGCCGAGACGAGGAAAAAGAAGCTGAAGCTGAAGAAAAACAGTTAAGCTGCAACCCACCGACGCATTGTTGATTCAGCCAAACAAATTCACAGATGCACGTGCGAGACGTACATCAGACAGTGTTGACTCAAAGAGCAGGTGTGGCAAAGTAAACAAAGCCATTGAGGTGCTTTATGGAAAGTACGATCTCATACATTCGAAATATATGGCATCTATTCACAAGCTTTTAAGCCTTTCCCGTTTAAATATTAAACTTTCATTAATTAATTGCTTAAATAAAATATTTGAATAATATTTAACGTGACAGACTTCCTTCAGAAAGTTATGGCTAGAATGCCAGCTCAGATAGAAACGGAGTTCGAATGGGATTTTGCTGAGAGATACATGTGTGCTGGTCCAAGTTAAACATGAAAGTGAAATCTTCACATACTTCAGACTCTCCGCTTCCGCCGACTGCCAGTCATGGGTGCTTACGTTTATTGTTACCTTTGCTGATGGAAGGATGCTGCATTCCAGCCAGTACAGTACGGAGGATGCCACAACACCAAGTAGCAAGTACCAAGTACCAAGTACCATTCGCTGCCACTGCTGCCGTCGCCAGTGCCTCGCCTCGTTCACCTTTCACTGGGCCGTCAGCATTTAGTGCTAGGGCTGCTATTTGGGAGCCAAGTGCAGTGGCAGCAGCAGTCAGCAGTGTCGTCGCTCGTCACTCTCGTTTGGCTTGCCAAGTTGCACGTGAAGTAAGTGAAATTGCTGCCAGTGGCAGTCAGCAGTTGCCAGTTGCCAGTTGCTATTTGCCAGTTACCAGTTGCCAGCTGGCAGGCGGTGGAGAGTAGCAATTGCTTCTAATTGTTATGGCCGAGGGCATCATCATGGCTCGGTAGCATCAGCGGTTGCTTCTGCGTTTATGGCGGGAATTTAACAAAAAAATATTTAACTTTTCGGGTCGACAATTAAATGCGATAACCGCACACCTGAGAAGGCCTGCAATGACAAGAGGACAACTCGATTATGACAGAATGAATGCGAAAAAGTATTTATATATGTATATACATGTATCCTTTTTAAACGGATTTGCTGATGGGCTTCGCCTGAGTGTGTGTGTTTGGTTGGTATAATAAAAATAATGTAAATGTAAATTGCCATATTAACAGGCGAAAAGCGGCCGGCGAAATGATTGCGATAAACGCAAATAAAGCATTGACAAACGGACCCCAGGACCAAGGACATTGAGCGGCGATGCTATGGCACTGGGAGTGGGTGGGAGCGTTAAGCCCTCCGCTGAGAGCAATTACGCAAAGCGAGCCACAACGAGCTGCACCATGGCCAAAGTGTCCTTAAGCGGCGCCTGGCTGGCATGCTGGCAGGCTGTCTGGCAGGCTGTTTTATATCCATTTAATGCTGCATTTCCGTTTCCTCATTGCGTATACGCACTGTCGGCTGTCGGCGCGCGTGTTTTAATAACTGCCGCTGCCGCTGGCGCTGCCACAGTTTTTGTCGATCGGCCGTGGGCACTGGAGGCCACTGCCAGTACTGTCATTGCCACTGTCAGTTGGCCTGTCAATTACATTTTAAATTTCTTGCCGTTAATTTTGATGCTCGCCGCTCCCGGCTCCCGGCTCACGTCCATTCATCCTTCTGGCGGATAGGTAACACCAAGCTGTGCTTTTAAGCAGATTAAGGACATTTTTTCGGCCTCGTTCTTGCTCATTTGAAGGCTCTGCGATTCTGATGGTGGCTTTTTTTTTATCAACGCCAGCATCAGAGTGTGGACGGTGAAAGTCATTAAATGTACTTTTTTTTTTAATGTTTCGCCGGCCCATTGGGAAATTGTGTTTTTATTTTGTGCCACGCATCCGATGTCCTCGTCCTGCCCGCCTCTCCCGCTAAACTTCCAGTGGCCGAATTCATTTCGTTTGCAATCAGCGACCGGCCAGAGCCATAACAAATGCTGAAATATATAAATTGGGTGCGCGGGCGAAGCATTTTTTATCGGGGCCCGCCTTGGCCAACTGGGGCAGTTTTATTTACTTGAGCACAGTTTCTCTTCACTTCGTTCTGTTAATTTGATTTTTATCTGCTTTTTATTTACCTGCCAGGCCCCTCCTCTCGAAGTCCCGATCCTCCGGCTGCCACCGGCATCTCATTTGCACGTTGCGCATACGCCCCGTTGACGGTTGCTTGATTTTTATTTAGGGTCCTTCATTATTCCTCCGCCCGGCTTCCGTGGAGCGAGTGTGCAACCTTGTTTGGTCGCCCTGCCTCCTGTGCGCCCTGCCTCCGAGTGGCAACACTGACCCGGGCTAATCACGAGACAAAAGCCAAAGCTTTTCACACCTTTAATCTCCGTTAATTGAGGGCCGAGACCGGGCTACCCTTGGCACAACTAAAGCTGCAAAAAATTCGCCCAATTATGCTCTGCAGCCCTAATTGCTTCCTGGCCCAGTGCGTCCGCTTGGCTTCCAACTTGATTTTTATAATAATGATACCGGATATTTAAGTAGATGCCGGCACAAGCTGCCGGCTGCTAGCAACTAGCAAAATCACAACAAGAACTACAATCTCCGCTGGCCCATCGCCCGTCCTTTGTGGCAGTCAAGAATGGAGCCGAAAAAAAATCTATATATACACTACATTTCGCAACAGAACAAAGGCTGGAAGTTGAAAGCGAGAGGACACCGTGGAGTTGCACTGTGGCTGCGACTGTACATTTTCCTAATAAATAGTGTAGTCTTTTGTGTTGAAAATTAAGTGATGTTGAAGCAAACCCCATTGAACTTAAACCTTGACCTGTCTCAACCGCAAACAGCCCAGGGAAAATTTCACTTTGTAACGATGACTAGCACTACCCACAAATAATTTCCTCGACGTGTGCATGGGCTGTCAAATTTCACCCACTTGGGTGACAGCGTTTCCTTGCGGTGTTGATTTGGCTCTTCCTGCATTTGCGACCCACTGTGCAGCCGGGGAGGAAGGAAAAAAGTGCTCGGGGCTGTGGCAGAGGAAAAGTATCTTGAAGTCATTTGTGCAGACTCTAATGATTTCCGCTAGTTTCCGTTCCTATCCGTTCCGTTGTCATTGTCCATGTCTCCATCGAGCCGAGCTGGGTTCGAGCCATATGCCGTATTCCGTCCGAATGCACAACAATCCCAACTTTTTGACCTCCTACTTACCATTTCCCATCCACGAAATTAGGGTTTTCCCTTATTGTTGGACATGCAACGGCCTTGTTATTGTTGCTGTTGCGTGTCTGTGCGTCTGTTATTTGGGCTTGATAAAGAAATTATTGTAATCTGGCTTGAATTTGAGCTGTGCTCGTGGCTTCGGTGACCCTGTCGCTGGCAACAATCTGGCTGGGGAGCCCTCGGAACACTCGGAACTTAATCAAATTGTATAGCTAATGGAAATGAAGCGGTTACACCGCACACACTCAGGGCCCAACACACCGACAATACAGCACGCCCGGCGGCAATTGCTGTTAATGAAATTGTCTGGCAAAATACGTTTCACTGTGGCGCGAATCGTGTGAGTTGCCTGCCAATGGCATTATATATAATTGCTTATAATTCAACCAATTTACAGTTCATAACGCTACACGTCCCAACGCCAAACACCGGCAGACAAAATGTTAGCCAAACAAATTCAATTTGGTCGGCTGCCTTGGAATATGGTTTAAATAAAGCCAAAATTACAATAGCGGGGTGCAAATTATAGGTAGATATAAAATTATATGGTAGAGGCTTCTTTATTTCCCCGACCAGAAAAGCAACTCATCTATAAATAGTTTCTCTGCAGCCTATCGTTAATCACTTATTGATTGGATCAGCTATAATGGGCCCCAACTAGCTGCGATAGTAATCAATAGTGTTTACCGAGAAATGTCAGTTATTTTATGCCATATAATTGAATTTTGTATTAACCATTAGTGGCACATAAGCCACGTCTTTAATCATGGCAAATTGCCCGAGGGTGGAAGCCCCACTACCCAGTTTCCAGTAACCAGTACTTGGGCCTTTTCCACGATAAGTGATTTATTGCCCCCGACCCGATGACGACCCGATGTTAGATTGCGGATACTCTGGGGTTATAACTGTGGCCAAAATGTCTCTGGGGGATACTACAACCATATCACCATATACTTGCCGTATGGACCCTTTAACAAAGCCTCCCTGTCACAAGCAACACGTAAATTACCGCAGCAACAATGCCAACAAAGCCAAACAACGACAACAATCAAACTCGTTTTGAGTGTTTCCCATAATCAACAGCGACGACGTCGTGTGAATTTTATTTTTCGGTTACAAACGAGTTCCGTCTACTGATTTTTGTTGTTACATTCGTATACTCCATATACATTTTGGTGCTACGAAGATTTCCAGCTTGCAATTGCACTGCACTTAACTGTTGACTGCGATGGGATGGGGTGGCTCTCCATGTAACACCATTGTAGCAGTTGTTGTTTGCACAATATTTCACGCATACGTGCCTCTTGGTAGCAGCTTCGCGGTGGGCGTGGGCATAAGTGGGTGTAAGTGGGTGAGTGTGGTACAGTGGGTGGATGGGTGGTTTGGGTGGTGAAATGCGCTCTGCCGTAAAATTGCGCGCAATTGGGTTTTTTTTTTTTTTGTGTGTGTGTGTTGGCTTAACGACAACAAACTGAACGCTTCGGGGCGAGCGAGCGAGTTCTGGATTGTGTTCACCATAGCAGAAAATTATGAGTTAATGGATTTTGTTTAATATATTTTTATTGTTCGCTGCAGCTTTGCGATTGTTGCTATTATTTCGAATTCTGCAACAAGCCCATGCCAAAGCCGAAGCCGAAGCCGAATCCGAAAAGTGTTGACAACAACATGTTTGCCCACTTCCCGCACCCTTTGTTTTTGCACTGACAGAGCATGAAAGTGTCGAAAGTGTCGTCACCGCAAAAAACATTCAACAACAATGACACGCTTGTTGGGCAAATGCCCCGACACGCAGTCGCCCCCTGGAACATTTGTGGCAGATTCAAGTTCAATGCTAAAAGGAAAGTCTAACAAAAAATGGCTCCCAAAAGGGAGTAAAAAACTGCACAGACTGCACAGGAGACTGACGGCTAGATTTGCTCCTTGGCTCCATAATCAATGTAATTAAATACGGAAATTGTTTGGCGCTCAGCAAAATGATTTGGCGCTCGACGTTAACTGTTTCATTGGAGCCCCATCAACACTCCCAGCCTCCCAGCCACAAAGGCCCTCCTCTTTTATTTCCTTGCCATCTCGATTCGAAACCGGCGACGTTGTCATTACGAGAGGGAGCCAGCCTCGGGCTTAGTCACTTGACCATACTCTTTCTGCAGGAAAATAAAATATATTTTTTACTATAATTTCATTTAAATTCATTTGCATGTTTTGAAAGCTTAAATGAAATTAATGTATTAAAAATTATTGTAGTCTAACCTCAAGTGTTTATGAAATTAAAAAAAATCCACGAATTACCATACACTCTTATTAATCATGGGAATTCTGCTTATCCAGCTTTTGTTTAAAATAAAAAATAATCAATTTTAGAATTTATTTCCCAGAATTTACATTCGAAGACTTGCTAGTAGGGTAGGGTATGCAAATAAGCGGGAAAACCAGACACAAAACTCATCAGCTAGTAAAGGGGATACTAGAAGGGGTTTGGGGCTGCCTCCGATTCGCCAAATACACGCAACGGGAATGTGCAATTATTTAGCGTAATTGCTTTCAATACACCAAAATGTTCAACCACATAATTAGAAAATTACAAATTGAATGCTAGATATTCAGCTGGAAAATCAGAGAGGACCGAAGCGAGATGGAGAGTCCGGAAAGCCGGGGAAAGGCGATTAAGTTTAATTTCGATATTGTTAAGCTACAATGATCATTGGGCGGTTTTTGGGGCTCTCCCGCGGGCTAGGCGGGGTTGGCTGCAAAATTTAAATACATAAACCGACGTGGTGGGGCTTTGGAAATCCTATTATACGAGTCACAGCTCTATAATGAAATAAAATGGAGAGAACAATAGCAATAGATTTCTGCGGTGAAAATATTTATACGCACTAAACTAATATTAATATTTGAATTAATTATTTGGCGCACAAGTCCGGCTTATGCTCCGTTTTTGGCATTCAATTCTATGATTATTTTAAAATATTTATATGATTAATTTGCTCATTTTCAATGCACTTGCCACTTGCCGCTTGCCTCTTATCTGGGATGTTTACCTGATTGTTTGTTTGGTTTTACTATTTTCCTTTTTTTGCTGCGGTTTCATATTGTAAAATAATTTATTTAAATGGAATTTCTTTGCGGTTGATTTGTGGGCGAGTGTAGCTCAATAGAACCAATAAATATAAATAAACCAGTGATGTAGGTCAGCCAGGTTGCCCCTGTGTGTGTGCTTAAATCCAGTTTCAATCTACTTTATGGCATTCAAGACCAGAAACCTCGGACTCTCAACGAACTTAAGAGTTCTTCTATCCCGAGTAGTCTACTTTTATTATTTAATAAGTTTCTTATTCGTCCACTTAATTCCTACCCCTCGCAGATCTCTTTGTAGCCTTTTGGTTTTTTCTCTCGTTTATTTATTTTGCTGGCGAGTTGAAAGCGAAATTGCATATTTGCTTTTATTATAATAAATGCCAATTTAGCCGACTGCAATTCAATTACGTGAGCACCGTGAAAATTTCCCTTTTTTGCCAGTTGTTGCTTTTCCTCTGGGCTGGTTTTCCTACTGGGCTTGCTTGGATTTTCGATTGCAAAACGTGCAGTACTCGGGAGACTGCTGCTGCGGCCAGAGCCTCATAATCTATGAAAACGTGAGCTTGGCCTGGCCGGGCTAAATAGCTGGCTATCTAAGCTATCTGGCTATCTAACTATCTGGCTAGCTGCTGCTTGCCCCTTCGAGCAATAATTTTCCTTTTGTTTTTTTTTTTTCGTTATAAAAGAGAAAAAAATAAAAGTAATGGTGGTATACCAATCATGACAACGACGATGCAATAGTTGAGTGAATTGGATAATTGCACATAATTTTAATGGATAGCGCTGCAATTGATGGCCGACTTTGAGGGATATCTTACTTGATTTTCCTCTTAAATCGTTCAATGTGTGTTAATGTGAGGCCTATTATCATGCCGACAGAGGGCAGACTGCAGATGAGCCCAGTCATCGCATCATCCTCCATCTGAACTGTCGAAAACTGAACGTTTCGAACGCTTTTGTTTCGCCTACAACCTTTTTGCATTATCTGAGTCTTTAGGGGGACCAGCCCAGTAGATGCAACGTCATGCCCCTGCGAGGATACAATCAATCTCTGAGCATGGCCAATGATACGCAAGGACTTCGTCGATTTAATGTCGTCGCACTGCAATTTAATTGAAATTGCTGCTCCATTTCTGTCATTTGTTGTCTTTCAATCTAATTTAAACGCAAATGGGGTGTCCCTTCGGTTAACAATTCATTTACTGCTCCAGGCATTGATTATGCAAAGTGATTTGATTTTCATTTGCCATTTGATATTGTAAATGCTCATTTATCATCCAGGAATGCTAATCAAAATGTCCTTTTGCCTTTTCTTACAGTTGACGAATTCCCAGAGTCTCCATCTCCATCTCCGTCTCATCGTCTTTGGATTGGGTAAGTTTGTGTGTTATTAGTTGATTGTTTGCCAGTTTGGATTGTTACGCTTCCCCAGAGCCGCCCCAAACAAACACATATAAACAGACTGGCACGTGTCGTGCCTGTCTGTCTGTCTGTCTGTTACTTTCCCATTCCGTCACTCAGCCGGCGGTCACTGGAAGAAAGTTCCACAAACACACAAATATTTGGTCTTAAATCTAGTTTTAGGAGTACTACTTGAGAGCCCTGATTAGAAAATATTTTTTTCTTTAATGGAACATAAACGTGAGAGAAGGATTTTATTTTTTTCAAGTGTGGGATTAGGCCTTGCTTTCCGCACTCTCCCAGCTGGATGGCCCGGCGTCCAGTTGAGCCTTGTCATCGGCATGCAAATTTGGCCAGCTCACTCGGCTTTCTCGGCTGTGACATTTGCATTTGCAACGCCCGCAATTAAATGCGTGGGTGGTGGGTGGACGGCATGGTGGTTCGATGGTGGTTCAGTGTCGGTTGGTGGGTGGCGCACTGGCTATGCGTCATTGCAAAGTGTTGCGTGCTGCATTTTAAATGAATATTTTATGGCAACTTTCCGGCTCGCTGCCCCGCGCCATAAATTATGCAACACAGTGCAATGCAATGGCATTGCAGGCCCAATGCGTGTCGCATTTTAATGGTCCCTTGCCAGGGCCCATACCCCTGTCCCTGCCACGGCCCGTGCCGAGAGTCGAAGGCAAAGCTCTTGCCGAGATCGGAACGGATTGGGATTCGGATCTGGGAATGGAAATGAGAATGAGAATGGCTCTGAGTGGGAGTGGATTTTTATGGGCCATATGTAATGGAATACATTTTCAAAAATTTATAGCTGCCACACTGGGACGCGTTGCGTCTAGACTGGGGGCGATGAAGTGCGTGCAAGCTAGCAGTAGAGTTTTCCTTTTTTTTATCCCAAAATCAGGAGCAGGAGCAGGAGCAGGAGATAGATAGACAGCCAACAGGCAAATGCACTTTCCCCGGAATGTGTCAAGTGGGGAGAGCACAAGATGACTTGCACTGAGCTGGCCCGGATGGATATATAGATGGATGGATAGATATATGGACAGATAGCTGTAGAGACTTAGCTGCGTGCCAGACATTCATCTCAATTTATCGTGCTTAGCCGCATATCCCGGCAGATCGAAGTGTCGTCTGCGTATATATCAAAGTCTCAGCCAGGACCCACATGACTATTGTTGTTGCAGCTCTCTTATTTATCCATGTATGTGTATGTGTGTGCTGCTGCGTGAGTATACGTGAGTTGCAGTTGTCATTCCAATCTCTATACCATATCCATTCCCTTTAACATTCCTGTTTCCTGTTCCCATGCTACTAGCCCGTTCCTCTTTGGCAAACAAGTAATTTCACTTGACATGCAATTTTTTGTGAGCTCTGTCTCTCTTCCCCACTTGCAACATCTCCGGTTCTCTCCCTCATTCCGAACAAACAAAACAGATGTAACGCCGCTTCGGATAGCAAGTCTTCTCCTTTAGCCATCCTTGTCTCCTGTGAATGTGTGGCTCCCCAAACCACTTTTGATTATTTTGGCTGAAAAACCACACACACACACACTCAGGTACACAGATACACGTCGTTTGAGGGAAAAATGGAAAGTATTCCTATCTGGCCGCAACACATGCAGCTGGAAAATGTCAATGCCAAGAAGCGGGCGAAAATAGAGCCAGGATTCGTGAACAGGATCAACGAGGGAAAACGGATTTCCACGGGAAATGGGGGTGGGGGTAAAGAACAACAGGGACACCCAGTGTAGCATCCACTTCCCCTTTTAAGTTTCTCTGCCGAAAGAAATTTAAAGTATTATATCCTTTGCGTTTCGGTGGCATTGCTCATACGCCCGGTTGCCTTCTGCTAGAGAGCAAACATAAAGATATGCAACTAACATAGTCGAAAATCGTTTGACTGCCATATTTCCTCTTCGGTGGCGCCACGAATTTGCATCTGTGACTGGCTGTTGGTATTTGGTAAACAAGAAATATCTCTGCTCCAAGATATTGCTGAAATTTTTTCTTCACACATTTCGGTTTCCACCGACCAAGTGGAAGATGTGCAGAAAGTGCTATCCCTCTGCCAGATACCCAGATACCCAGCCACCCTGCTACCCCCCACTCTGACTCCTTGTTAATGGTCTAGTATCAGCACTTAAACGTTTCACACATGCTGTCCATTTCTCGTCCAGTTCTGGACGCCGCTCTGCTTTTTAGCCTGGTTGTTTCTGTTGCTGTGTTTTGCCCAGAATTATCCGCTTATGCTAATCTGTCTAACGTTTCAAATTTTCATGCTTTCTCTCAGCCTTTCATTCCTCCTTGGTGTGTGGCTGTGTGTTCGGGCCAGCCTTTCCTTTGTGCGGCGGCAGTGGCTGTGGGGGCTGTGTGGGCCAGGAGAGTGTTTTTCACACACACATGCACCCTTGAATAGACTCATCCGGCTTTGAGAAAAGCGAGGAAAAAATCGCAGGCAGGAAAACGCTCCACATCCACTTGATGACCCTCTGGAAAGCAGGAGGAGGATAACGAAGAAAAGTCCTAGTCGTAGTTGGCCTCCTCGAGTTCGCTTCATTCAATGTCACTTGCCTCGAGGACGAGTGTAAGTAGCACTCCACAAATGTTTTCATCCGATTATGAAAGGGCGCCGAGTTGACCGAGCATTGTCCTCAGCAATATCCTTGAATTCAGTTGAGTTGCGTTTCGTTGATGGCTTAAATTATTGTTGGTTTTGGCACTAAGATAACAATTGTTCTCCCCTCGTTGAATTATACTAACCCGAAAGATTGCTTGAGCATGATTTGATGGGAGGAGACACCCTTACTCTCCTCCTCTCCATCACAACGCCCTATTTTTATCGTTATCCCTCCGAAAAAAACCTCAATCGAAATGGGGGAAAGAGTTTTCGTTTTCACAATTACGAGTTTCTACCATCCAACCATCGATCCAGGTTAAGTCGAGCGGGAGCGAAGTGGACGTGAGTCAGCGGAATGCCAGCATCCGCCAGCTCTTTGCCCCCTCGGCCTCCCAGTTGGCCAAGAAAAAGGAAGCCCGCCAAAGGAGCCAGAGCAGCTTTTCGCTCCAAAGAATCGGAAGCCAGGATGTGGGTGGCCAGGTCCAAAGTCCAAAGGCAGTGCCAGCACCAGAGCAACAGCAGCAGCTGCGACTCTCCACCGGGAAACTGGCCGGCTGGAGCAATGGGAATGGATTCGATGATTACCAGCCAAGAGCCGCCTTGGGCATAAATCAATTGGCAATGACTACGAATCAATCGGCAGTGAAACAATACAATGGGCAGGACAATAACGAGTGGGGTCCTAGCCAGCCTCTGAGCCGGAGTCGTATTCCCAGGCAGGCCGACAATGGCTGGCATCAGAGTGCATTTGAATTGGCAATGAGGAAAAACTGGAAGTCAACGGGCCAGCTGGAAAATTTTATTAACAATGAACATCATGACTACGAACTGAGGCAGGACCAGGAGTATGAACAGGAGCTGGAGCTGGAGCTAGAGCAGGAGCAGGAGCAGGAGCCGGAGCCGGAACAGGACATTTCTGTTGACTTTGGTAATGAAATGACCTGGGGCAAATCTGCTGAGAAATCGCTGCCATTGAATCACCTGCGAAGTAGCAGGAGCCGGCTAGCAGGATTTTCCGGGACCGGAGACGACTGGGACCGGCAGGACGATTATAAGCAATGGGATTTGGAGTCGGAGCAGCGCGAAAGTTTGCACAGCCAAAGGTAAATTGACAAAGGAGCAGCCAAAAGCAAAGCCAAAGCCAAAGCTAAAGCAAAGCAAAGCAAAAGCATAGCGAAGCCAGAATGGCGAAACTAACCCGACAGCGTTTAGCGTTTAGCTTTTCTATTTTCTATTTTCTATTTTCCATTTTTCACTCCTTGGGAATTCCTTGAACACTCCTGCCCCTGCCACAATTTGCTCAAGTTTAGCGCTTCAGCTGTCACAGCGGATTGGATGCGATGCGATGCGATGCGATATTGGCGGCCATGTAAATGAGCCAAATGTGTAAGCCAAACTAACCTTGACACCCTGCACACTCTGCTTTTTGCTTTCTGCAACAGTTTGGCCGTCATTTGCATATCGAATTGCAGTTTCGATTGATTGCTTGTTCGATTGGGTCGATAAGGCAAGCTGCTAGCTCGTATTGCTTGCCATTCTTTTGCTCCGTTTTGTTGTAGATGTTGCTGAAAACCCCCATAATAGTGTGGCAACAGATCGATCAATAAGTCGGGTCTTTTGTCAGAAACCCCCACTGTAACGAACTCTGGCCAGCGGAATTCTCGGGCTGCAGCGATGCATGGCATGGAAGGAAAGCTGGGTCACTTGCGGGGAGGGGAATTCACTAAGCGTGTCATTTCAAGCTGTTGCACAATCGCTGATTTGATTTGAACCAAGCTAGCTGAGCTGCGAGCGGGTTACGCATTTCATTCGCCAGCAACAACAGAAACTGATTTTAGGTTTAAAGGCGCCAGAGCGGCGAGGGGCACCCGCCAAATGCAATCATGCATGGCATATCGGCGGGGAAGACGAACTAAGCAACAGCAACAGCAACACAAAAAATATATACAAAACTACATACTAACGAGACAAGTTCACTGACCGCCGAAGGCTAATTGAGCCGGAGAAAGGCTTTAGTCAAGTTTGATTGAAAGTGAATTTGATTTATTGCCCTCGCTGCAGATAGTCCACTTAGATTGTCGATCAGGTTAGAGTTGATTTCATAAAAGAGTATAGTTTTGAATGTAAATAATTTAGAACTCTTTAGCCACCTCGTCGTAAAACATTGTTTGTTTGCGGATAGGCTCTGAAGAGATAACAATATTTATATAATTTGTGGTGGCCTTATTTTTGTTATATACTACTTTATTGATAATATGGCATAGCAGTCTATATGGCCTCAATAAACATTGTATATTTTTTATCTATTATTGTTTATATAATAGAAGCTATGGCACATTGTAACCTTAATACATAGCTTATTTTCTGAAGAATATGTATCTTTGTCAGAAATAATGAGAAGAGCACTTTTAATCTAAAAGATTATTAATCTTTCTCTGTTTCCAGCCAGACCATTCATCATGATCTTGCGTTTTAAATTATTTTGCACTTTATTGCCCCCTCCCAGACCATTTCGCCTTAATGTGGCTTTCTTTTGGATTTCATTTTTTTTTGTCTTGCTTCTATATGTCTGATTAATAAAAACAATGCGCAAATTGGAGAGGAAATTGCTGTCACTCACTGGCGTTGCTGTTGTTGCTGTTGTCAGCAATTGCATTAAACCGATGCCTTGATGTTGCTGTTGCTGTTTCTGTTTCTGTTGCTGTTGCTGTTACCCTTCTCGCAGCTGACTTGGGGCCCTCGACGATGCGGCGTTTAAATACACCGCATGAGTTTAATTTAATGCAACGCAGCAATTTTATCAAGCAACAACAGCAAAGTGCGACGACAGCAATTGCTTCTCACACTTGCCATGTCAGTGTCGTTGCTTCTGCCATCCAGTGAGCCCGCCAGATAGTCAGCCAGTCAGTCAGCCAGTCAGCCAGCCAGCCTGCGCTTATCGCACTCACCGGCTGATAGGGAAAACTCGTGTACATGACGCTTTTCAGACGCTTTCCCCCGCCGGATTACGTATGTGCTTTGCATTTGACTGCCCATTGATGTTGCCAACGCCGATGTTGGCGAAGGGCTCCATTGTGTTGCTAGGAATCTCATCTGATGGGTTCCTTGTGTATCCAGATTTAGCCACCCACCCACCATCAGGCCGCTCACCCTGTCTGGCCTTAACCCTTATGAACACGCCCCCTCCGCCTATGCGACTGTCAAATCAACTCGTCATGGATATGAGCAATGGTTAGAGAGGCCGAGGGCGGTGGCAAGCTCAAGAGGAGGCGGAGACCTGCATAGAAAATTGGCATGATATGTGCTTTGATTGACGGGGCTGCTTCTCAAACATTTTGGGTGCCTTTTGTTTGCCAATTTGGTGCCGTATCTGTCATTTTATTCCTATCATCTATCTGGAATTCAGCTTGGCCTGTAATCAGCAATTTTTGCCTACAAGCTACAGAATTTGACGTTTAATTTGCGAAGCGAGTGCAAGTTTCATTCGATTACGTCAGCAATATCAAATAGTCAGATTCAACATCGGTAGCAGTAAGGACATGGTAAGCCTGTCAATCAAAGGACCTTGCATTCAATTTTCAACTTAAGCCGACAGCACTGAGAGCGAATGAAGCCAAATGTGATTAAGTGGCAATTGGTTTTATTTTTCATTTCAAGCGATTAAGATTTGATTGAAGCATGATTGTGAAAACCTTTTCAATTTGAGAATTTTTCGAAATGAAAAGTAAATGTGCGTTAAGCTGCTACAGTGCTTGTTGCAGTGTAGATGCAGTGTCGTTTATTTTGGCCACATTTAATACCGTTAGAACAGAAACACAGCTTGGCCGTTGCCAGGGGCAATTCAACATTTCGCCCACAATTTTTGGTCGGGGCCCGTGTTGACTCTTCATGTGGCAACAGCAACAAGCTTCGTTAACTTGCCACCCGTCCAAACAGACAACGGCCACTTTGCAGGAGGCAGGCTACTGCTACTTCTATACCAATTTCTATCCCATTCCCATTCCTGAACAGTATTGCTGATCCTGGTACCAGCCAGGTCTTCCTGTTGTAGTTACAATTCAAATTCCGACTGGCCGGGCCTCACAACTGGCAACGTGCTGCATGAAAAATATGCTTCATGCTCCGTGCCGGCCCGTTTACGTGGCCCAGCAAGAGGCAAAAAACATGAACAATGAAAAAATAGAGACAATAAAATAGAACTACAACAGGCAACTTGATGGCACCAGGAACAGTAACAGGAACAGCAACAACAACAACAAACATGCACCAGGATAGAGCGATAACGGTGGCCGGCAGGGCACAAAACAAAAAAAAAAAATGGCTGCTGTCGCATTTCCGGTGCCAGTCAACGTAGCGGATGCCGTGACGCCGCTGCCGACGCCGCTTTCCGAATAACCAGACACAAAATATGAACTAAAGTACAAAAATAAAAACAAAGGTGCATATTTTGCCAGCTTTTTATGGCTGCAGGAGTAGCATCGTAGAATATTTCACCACACAGACTAATAATAATATTAATTACCATTTGTTGACATCATTACGGTCTTTAAAAAATAATATTAAACGCACCAGAGCGTAAAGAAATGCTTGTTAATTAAAGTGCGATAAAAAATAGGAGTTCACAGAACATTTTTAAAAAATATTTAAGTATTTAAAATATGTATATTTTTTGTAAGAGTCTGGGCTAAAGCCTAATTGGATTTTTTCTGCCAATGACTAACACCACCCTGGCGTTCTAATTCGTTTACTAATTGAATTCCTTTTATTATGATTTTTTACTTTCAGCTATCGACCAGCGGCCGGGCAATCCACGCCGCTGGCAGAGCGGCTGCAGCGGTTCCGATACCGCCAGCAATTGCAACTGCAGTCCGCTGATATCGACGTCGGCGATAGTGCCCGCACCACTGGCCATTTATCAGCTGAACAAATAGGCGTAGCCAATTGGCAACGAGCGCCGTTCGAGGGGGTCACCTCAGTCGAGGTTGGGGCATCGGTGGAGCCGGAGGAGCTTCTGCCACCGGATCGAGTGCTATACCCAGACTCGGAGCCGGAGGAGGAGGAGCAGCAGCCTCGTCGTCGCGTGGTGATCAGACGGCGCATTGTGCGCACCAATCGTAGTGGCAACAACGCCACCACCGCAGACAGCAGCCACACCACCAACCCGAACACCTCCAACACCACCACAGGTAACACTGCCATCGATACTGATTTGAGTGTCAAGAGCAGCGTGGATAAGGCTGCTTTGGCCGGCACCGGGAAAACCCCCAACTGGCTAACCCGACTCCACAGTTTCGGGACCAGCAACAGGAAAAATCGGGCCACCGTTGAGGGAGGAGGAGGAGTGGGTGGTGCCACTCGCAGAAGCAGCGGCGGCAACAATCACACAACAAGTGCCAGCGGCGATAGCTGCCACACTAATCCCATCATGGCCGTCCTGCGCACCATGAAGCTCAAGGAGCGCCTGGTCATCAGTCTGGGCGCCACATTGGTCCTGCTCACCCTGCTGCTCATCGTGGACGTGCAGATGGACTTCGGGGTGGCCAACCGCCACCTGATGCAGCAGCAACAGCACCAGAAGCTCCGTCTAGGCAGTGATTATGACGCAGCGACGGGAGCAGGCGGAGGTGGCGGTATCCTGCACGAGTTCAAGCGCAAATTTCTGCAAAAAAGGTGAGTTCGCAATTCCCGACCCCGATTATGTTCGAAATCTATCCCATCTATTGCCGGTGATCCCCATTAATCAGCGTGCGTGGGCCAAGGGGCAACAGTGCTTAGTTGTTAGTGCTGAAATGGAAACTCACCTCCACCGAGTTAATGAGGCATTTTGAGAAAATGAAAATAATACCATAGTATAAGACGACCCCACTTAATAAGAATACATATATATTCGCATTTTGCGAAAACATATTTTGAACAACATACTGTCCATAGTATCTGGGTCTCCTCCCGCTTTAAGTTAAGCTCCCAATTAGGAAAAAACTAAAAGCATGCTTAAGAGTACTTTCATCTTTTTTTTATTCAAAACCAACCTGGCCACCGCTGGCCATTCCAAGGGATTAGGAATTATGCACAAATCGCAAACGGGGTCGGGCCATTGACTTCGGCAAACAACAGCCAGCTCTGGGGACACCCCCGCCAAATCTCGCCCAGCCCCAGGTCTTAGGCCAACTTGGCTCCTGGCAGGCACACCGAACACGGCAGTGTACATAATTCAATTTAGCAGAAATGCAACAAAAGTTGCAATAAAACTCGGTTGGCCCCGGCATTAAAACGTAATTTGCTGCGAAACATAAACCCGGACCCCCGGCGAAGTTCTGGGAAACTACAAGAAAGAGTTGGAGCAAAAACAGGAGCCGGAGCATGTTAATGCCTCGCCATAGAATATATAAAGACTAAGAGGCCAAGTCGCTTTTACCTTTACCTTTGTGCACTTCATATTTTTTTTACCATTTGCCTCTTTTGGCCACCGAGTTGCGTGCGGCTACACAAGGATAGGGAGTGGGTGTTGAACCGGGGGTGTTCCTAGGGGTGTCGTCCGCCATTTTGCTGTGGCTGGCGGAAGACGAGTAATAAAACATCAAAATGACGCAGCAAGGCGCAAGGGAAACTGTTAAGACCATCCTTCCCGGGTCTCAGAAGCGAAGGTTCTTCGGTCTCTGGCCTGCTCCTGCTCCTGCCCCTGCTCCTGGCAGGGCTCTTGGTACTTTACCCAGGTGCAGCAAACGACTTCGAGCCCCATCCCGCTCTCGATCCATTTCATCCCGTCTGGTTGCGTTCCGTTCCGCTCCACTCCGGGAACATAAAACGCCAATGTTTAGCCAGTAAATATTTAATTAATTCATAAGCCGCCTGCCACCAGCCCGTAAAATGAATGCCTTCGGAAACCGCTTTCCCGTATTTGCCTCTCCGCAGGATCCCTAAAGTTCGCTGCTCTGGATGCCCGCCTCTCGCCCCTCTGGTGGCCTACAACTGGTATCTGCTTATGCGACCGGGCCAATGCAAAATTATGATGGCCCCTTGCACTGAGTCGTGCAACGTGGCTGTGAAGCGTAATAAATTCTATTTAAGCATCAAATGTTTGCCTGACTCCGTCTTCAGACTCTGCGCCCTGTCCCAGTCTCCTCCTGTCTTGCCTCATCGCCAGTTTGCCTCATCATTTTTTAATTATTTCATTAAAGACTCGAAACTGTGGCAGACACTTGGCAGTGTTGTAAGCGCAGCTCGGCACCCAAGAAAGCTAAAATCTTATCTTATAAATAAACATATTTGTCAAAAAGCGATAAAATTCCTACAAAATTCAGCCCAATGGACAAGTTCCTTTACTTATTATCGAGGCGCCAATATTCCATAGTACTTATACAAGTATGCCAAGTCAGATAAGAATTTTTCACTTGAATTCCAGTTAAGCTAGTAATAATCATTTAAACTGTTTGCAGAAGCCCTTCAAAGCTCAAAATCTAATTTAAAATAGACGAGCGAAGAGAAGCAGAGATACTACCCTATGAAAATCCCATTAAAACTCCACGAAATCCATTAACTCATGCCAGAAGCAACGTGCAAGTGTCACAGCTATCGAGTGTGGACTACCATGGACTATGATCCTGTGGCTAATGCATTTGTTGTTCAAAGTCGTGCCCCGTCTATTTGGCCATTGCAGTTGCAGTTGACTGGTTAATTAACCGCAGCACATGGGCAGCTTATGTGGGCAGCGTTACGCACACCACGTGACAATTTAATGAGCAAAGTTTTGCCAAAGTGTAATTAAGTGCACGCCACATCGATCACTGCAACCGAAACGGGAACAAAACAGCGTAGAGTGTGGCACGGTTTAAGTATCTGCACGGGGCACTGTGGCGGAATCAATTTTGAATGGGCCCGGAGACCCATAAATAAGCATACAAGGACACTTTAGGTTGCCTGAGGGATGGGGGATGGGCGATGGGGGCTGGTGGCTGGTGGCTGGTGGCGCATAGCTCGTGGCCTGCGGGGCTGTACAAAGGAAGATTTAAATACTTATTAGCACATAAAGTGGCATTATGCGGCTGCCAATAAAACGCGTGAAATCTGCACAAGCTCGTTATGGCGGAAAATTCTTAATATGCCCCCGGGCAGGGTGAAAGCGGATTTGCAAGCTACATAGATATTGTGCCGTCCCCTCGTCCCCCGGAGAGGAATGTTGACAGCTTCTCAGCTTCCCCAGAAATTGTTTGCCGCTTCTTGCCGTTCTCGACTGTAAGCTGCCTATCTTCTGTCTTGGCTCAGACGTTGGCTGGCAACTGTTAATTGAAAAAGTTTTGCATTCTGCCGACACAGGTGCACACATGTCGCCCTGTCGGGTTGACGGATAAAACATCCTGCCAGAAGGTGATACTGCCAGCACTTTCTCCCTCGAACACTCAGTCGAAACTTGTGCAACAATTAAGAAATTTAAAAACCACACTCTACTTTGGCAATTCAGATTCGGCAGGTCGGGTCTCGAGCCTAATGATGTACGCTCAAGTGAAGAGCTCGTCATTTGGCTTAATGGTCACACAACATCCTTTGGCTTGCCACATAATTCCGGTCCACCTCCGACTAGGACTCTTTTTCCTCAGCATGCTGACAGGATGCATGCTAACGAGCTGGGTACCACCCAGCCGGGCTAAAGGCTGCATCTTAAGCGTTTTGCCAAGCGCAGTTAAGAGTCAAGGCTAGCAAACATGGATGCAACAAATTTAGAAACTTTAATTCATCTTTCAAGGACTCTTTTTGTCTGAAGCAGGCGCTGTCTAAACGGCAGGAAGCTGATTACCCCAGCAAACGGACACAGTGGGTCATAAAGACTTGGCATAACTGCTTAACCTATTTCACATTCATTTAAGATTAAAATAAACGGTTAAACTTTAATGTGCAATCTCAATATTTAACCCACATACCTATCCAACTATTTTAACCAATTTATTTGCGGCTCATGAAATATACTCCCACACGTTTATCTGCAGATCGTATCCATTAGTTACAATTTATTGGTATCCTGCCACTGTGCACCAACCCGAGACATGTCGCACATATAGAGTGTAGTTGGGGCCCATGAAGTACCTGCAATTTCAGTTTATTGCAGTCGAGTGAAGAGTCCCATGTGGGTCTGGGTTGGGGGTGAGCAGGGTGGGCGAGTGGAGTGTGTGGGTGGCTGGGCCTGATAGGTGGATGCTCGTCTAAGATAAACGCATCTAAACTCGGGCTGACAAAGTTTCAGCTTACCGGCAAGTGCGTGTCTTTAGAAGCTTGGCCAGAGGCTCTTACCTGCTCGGCTGCTGCTCGATGGCTGCCACTAAAAGCCAGTCCCGGGCACTTGGCAGTTGCAATTAGCAACTAGAGCCACCCGTTGGCCATTGTCAAGTGCTCCCGTCGACCCTCGGCTCGTTGCTAATTATGGTATTTTTTAAACTCACTTTTATGTTGCTCCTTTTAACTCATTTACCGGCTTCTCTTTCACTCTCTCTCTCTCCACTTCGTCCTTGACAGCAACTCTTCAGGGTCCAAGGAGGCTTCCACGCAGGCTGCCGCCAGCCAGAGTGGCGGGGCGACCAGTGGCCAGGAGGGAGCGGCGGGAGCCTCGGGCGGAGCCGCCGGACCCGGCACAGGAGCCAGTGCACCCACCAGGAAGACCACGCCGCACGATCGGTATGTGGATCTGGAGAAGCACCTCCTGACGGACGAGTACTCCCACGTGATTGTGGACAATAAGCCGGATGTGAGCAGAGACAATCCCTCGCTGGCCGATGTTCTGCACCGCAAAGCCAGGTGAGTTAAAAGTTTATATTTGAAGGGAAAATTATTATACAAATTATTTAAAAAAATATACATTTATAATAGAATTATGTTAAAAACGTAAATCTGCCAGAGACTATATTTTTTTCCTCCTTAGAATGCAATTTAAAAAGTGTATAACACCTTCCGCCCAAGTCGAGTATCAGAATCAAGACCGAAAAAATTCAATTTCCTCTTAGCGGAAGGACATAACGCTTACAGTTTTTACCTGAAATTGGACCACTTTAGCCGGGAACGCGGTAATTGATAGTAGAACTTTGGGTTAAGTGGAACGACGGGGAAAATGACAGGAGACGGTACGGCATTTTCGGGCTTCAATGGAATTGAAATGATTTTTATTGAAATTTACGCTCCATTTACGTGACACATTTACGTTTTAGACATTTAAGCGCCCCTCTCCTCGGGCCAAGATCTTTATGTGCATGTCTCTATCTGTCGCTGGTAAGTGTTGCCTGATTGTTGTTGCCGGTGGCAACCGTTTTTTGGGCAACCCCCGCGTCCATCGCCGCCTCCTCTTCCGGATGCCACCAGCCGATAACACTGATGAGAGTTTGCCTTGTCTCAACATGGCGTATGCGTAATTTCATGCGAGCACAATCAAATAAAACTGCAATAAAGAAATCAATGTGGATTTGCACCACCACCCGTGCCCACGTCGGTTATCTCCGTTACCGTTTCTGGAATCTTTCCGTTTTCTGGCGTCCTTTTTGGGGCGTGCGGGCTACCCCCGCGCTCACTTGAGGCAGCAATGAAATTTATTTCAACGAGTTTTCATTTGATTTTCTTTCCCGGTAATCAGCTTAGTTTTCTCCATTTTTCCTCCTACGGCAACGGCGGCTAGCCACCCAACCCTGCAAGCCAGCAACCTAGAAACCGAACAACCGCCCCGATTCCATTCCAGAGTATTCCGTTTGCTTTTACAATGAACAGACACTCAAGAAAGCGATGCCGGAGCTTCTGTTCACTCCAAATCGTTTTGGCAGTTTTTATCAAAATTGAATACGTAGCGTATGAGTAATTTCATTTGCTTCAATAGTTGGCAAACGCTCTTGCCCCAGCTGAAGTTGCACAAAAATTGGTTCGAGAACAGGGGAGAAGTTTGGGGCGCAAGCCGAGAATGGGGAAAATGCAAAGTGGCAAAAACTTGTCAAACTCAACTTGCTTTTGGATTCTTTTTTTAATTTTTTTTTTGTGTTTTGGGTGCAGCAGCAGAAGCGGCAGCAGGTGGGTGGCTGGCTGTTGTCTAAGTGAGCCAAGTGTGGGCGTCGGCATTAGCATAAAATGCTTGATTTTCTAATTTATAGCACATCACCGAAACCCAAGCCGGAAAGTTTGCTACTTTTTTGTGTGTCGCACGTAGCAAAATGCAAATTTCATTAACAAGCTAAATTGCTGCCAGTAAATGTAGTATGTGAGGATAAAAAAGAAAGGACGACTCCCACTCGGTGGGTGGATCCATTTTGTTACCTTGGGATGATTATGTGGCTGGCAAATTTATTTATAGGAAAGAATGAATATTTTCTGCGAGTAAGGAAATCAAATTAAGTTTTGGTATTAAGTTAAGGAAATCCTAGATCTATTAATCTAAAATTTATAGATAGTCCTAATAAGGAGTCTGAGGATGAAGTTTCGGGGCCCGGGGAAGTTAAGGTAATCTATTAATCTAAAATTAATAGATAGTCCTAATAAGAAGGTGCAGAGTCTGTTGATAGACTGACGTAAAGGATACCCCTTATCACTGGTGATGTCTCATTAAAATGCTGTCGCTCCAAGAGCAGCAACTCATACATATGGCTAAAGTAGTCCTTTGTGTTCTATCTTTCATCCGCTGCCGTCTAGTCAGCACTTTTGTGGCGCCGCAGAGTATGCAACACAGCTCAGGTAGCTGCAGGGGCAGGTGGTGGAAAAAAATATGACAAAATGCAAATGCTCCTAAAATTCCAGGATGAGATATTGCCAGCGGTGACTGAAGAGTCAGGTGGCCACGGAAGCGACTATAATACAAGAGCCTGTCCGACATTAGCCGGGGATATAATTACGACAAACTGGCGCGCTGATTCAGCCCCAAGTCCCGGGGTCGTGACTGTGTCCTTCGTTGGCTTGCGTTTAATTAGTATGACAAATTTTTAATTAGCCTGCAATTGCGAACGCCGGGCAGAGGGGCGGGCGGTAGCAGAACAAAAATCTTATTTCGAGCGAATTACACCCGACGAAGTGAAATGGAGAAACAGGAGAAGTTTTCCCAGCTGTCGGTCAGGATGGAAAGGATTCTTGGGTTGCGGATTGCGGATTGCGGACTCGAGGCTGCAGGCTGCAGGCTGCAGGCTACAGCAGCTAGCTCCGGACTTCGAGGATGGGAATGCGCTTAGTAATAAAAGACTATGCTCAATGTCGACGAGTGTGTAAAACTCCGAGAGAGCTTGCTGACATTTCGGCGAAGGAAAAGCGAACTTTTCCACACTGGCCCCGCCCCTTGGAGCTTTTCTCCGGCTCTGATCCCAGCTGCAGTTGGTTTGCTGTCATTGGTTTTAATGTTCGCGCTCTTGCCGCCAAACTTTTATCCTTGCTACAATATAAGTTTAATTTCACTTTCTTCCCCGTCGAGTTTATTCCGCGAACTCGACTCAAGAGTGTCGGGTACGAGGCTGCAGTCCTTGTCTGTCCATTGGATGGCTCTGCTTTGGTCGTGCCGGCCGCAAAATTTCACACGCACAAAGTTTTCATCTATAGCCGCTTCTTGTTGGACTACCCCTCCTCTTAGAGTCCTTTTACCCCCGCATCACCTCTTCCCCGGCCAACATTCCTTTTTGTCTATCTAAGCAGCACTCTTGCGGCTCTGCGGCTGCGGTGGCCTGGTCGCAGCTGCACGGGGAAAACTGAGCTGTGCCGGCAAAAGTTTACTGACATTTTCTTATGGCGAAATAATTGCGGGCTGCCGGGAAGCAGGGTGGGGGCTGGTCTGAGGATGAAGTTTCGGGGCCCGGGGATGGCAGCCGGGCTTAAGCAAAGGCCAGGACATGCCGGCTGACAGCTGTTATTATAGTACCCACTTCGGCCAGCGGTATAACACCGAGGATAACAGCAATAACAATGGCAGCAGCAGGAGTGGGAGCTGGCAGGACTAGGATCAGGGGCCAGGACCAGCACCGGGACCAGGAACAACAAGTGAAAGCAACTCACTCGGCCAGTCATAATCCAGGGCGCTGAAAGTTTTCCACCAACGCAGAATTACTGAGGTCGTACTTGAATTTTGTGGTAACTGCAAGTTAATACAGCATTAATTAGTTATTTCGGCCAGGAACTGCACAGGAAGTCTATAGTTTTACATAAAAATGATATGGGATTAAGGTTTCCTCCATCATGAGTGGTCTATCCTTGTCAGACTTCGCTTGAGATGCCATTTAGGATACTTTTGTAAGTCATTAGTGGCAAATGTAACTAACAATGTTTTTAAAAATTTTCGAAAAACCACTTGAATTTTGCAACTTAAGTTTATTCCTGTCCATCACCATGGCGATTGCTGCTCAGGTCTGAGGACGCAGGACTTGCGGGTCCTGTCAAATCGTCAAACCGAGCGCAATTAAGCTGATTAGTGAGCGTCATTCAGCGGAGCTCTTTCCGCCAGCCCCTGCCCCGCCTCCGCTGACATAAATAAATTTAATTTCCGCTAAACATAACTCAGAGTAAACTTTTGACGCAAGTAACCGCCAGGAACGTGCAGCTGGCAAGCGGGCAGCGCGGGCGGCAGCCTGGCGTGCCAGGGGGGACTGTGCGGATGGTGGTAGTACCAATTATATGAAAATCTCCTTTTCAATTATTTTTTTTTTCGTTTTTTTTTGCAACGTTTCTGTTCTTGCTGCGGTACGTTGTTGTCAACGTCGTTGAGTTGTCAACGCTTTGCATAACAAAGTTTTGCGCTTGGCTTAGACCACTGGCGTGGGAAGCGAGGAGGTGGGTGGCAGAGTGGGGGGGTGGGCTGACTGTCACTGCGGTTGTCAGCGTGTATCTGTGTGTGTGTGGGATGGTGGGTGGGTGGCTGGCTGGTTGGTCGTGGGCTGTCGGGAGTCTATACGTTTTTTTGCTGCGTGTGTGTTTGTGGACCACGCGTCACGTGCGCTTCTGGCGTGCAACATGCTAGACCCCATCGCGCTGCCCCTTCCTCGGCCCTCCCCATTCCTCACCCCCTCAAGCCGCGCCTTCACTTTCTCTTGTAATGCGATTTCGGGTTTTTGTTGACTGGCGGCCGCTGCAACTGATTTACGTGACTCAATTACCAAAAGGGATTTGAATTTGGCTCGGCCACCGCTTTGTTTTTCCATTTTTCCCCATTTTTATTCTGGTGCCCCGCTTTTGCCTATGCTGCCGTTGCAAGCCCAAAAGCCAAAGGGTGCAACAGCTGGCCACAGCTATTGGCCAAGCATTTAGAAGCGTTCGAGCCAAGCCGCTGCTAACCGCAGGCACACACGCTCGCATACACACACACACAATATAAATTCATATGTATGTAGTATAGCTGCTGTGGACAGCGGGCAGTGCTTAGTCAATGTCCGGATCGGCCAGATCGGGATTCATCAATTACGCAGCTCCGGCTGTGGCTGCCGAGGATGCTGCGAAGGCTGCTCCTGCTGCTCCTGCTGCTCCGGATGCCTTTGGCTGTTGGCTCGGTTACGCCATCACCACCACCGCAGTTGACAAATGAAACATGAGCTGAAATTTGACTTTGGTATGCTAACGTCGAGGACTTCGGGGCACACTGCAAAAATAAATTTACGGAAATTCTATACTATTATTGCCATAAGCATCTTTGAGATCTATTAGGCATTTGGGCAAATATTCATTAACCTGAAATCGATTTTAGCTTGGAAAATTTCTCGTTTTAGAAACCGGTGTTTGTGGGCAGAAATAAAGCACGTGGACGGTTGGAATCTACTTTCATCCTACTCTGGTATCCTTGTCACCGAGCAGCAGACGAACCTGACTGAACCCTTGTCAATTTCGTTGGCCCTTCCTTTAGCCCTGTGGTCGCCATCACAGCTCAGGACAATTGCCGCCTGATTGCGAGTCCTCTTAGGCCTTGACGGCGCTTTAAATCCTGCCGTCGTCGAGCCTGAACTCGAGCTGGGTTCTGGCAAGGTGGCAAGGCGGTCTTCGAGGGTGGACTCATTGCTAAGCGGAGGTGGCAGTCAGGAAGTTGTCACCATTTCCATAAAACGCTGAAATATTGAAAGTCATTCGGGGCACAAGAAGGTTGGCTGCCAGACATTTGTTTCCTTCCTGTGCACAAAAGCCAAAAGGCAGCGACGGGGTTAGAAAGACCCAGCCAGACGTAGGCAGCATAAAAAGCGTTAAGCGCTGAAGTATAACAGCCGTCAACGGGCAAATTATGACCGAGCAGGAGAACTGGATACCAGGGCTAGGAGTGACGGGGACTGGGGATGGAATGAGTTATGTAGACGCCATTGAGAGCAGCCATGGGGGGAAACGGATATGACTTCATTATCGTGATAAACTCGATGCACAATGGAACAGACACCGCCGCTGCTGCTACTCATTCATTCTTCATTTTGTCTGGCTGACCAATGGCAGCGCATCTAGGATTCAGGGCACGGAGTTTTGCATTTCAATTTGTCATGACTGGTGCTTCTTTAGCTGCTGCTTCTGCTGCTCCAACTGGGATAATATGTTGTCTGTATTGCAATGCCAAACGATACCAGATACCAGATACCAGCTACGAGCTACGAGAGCATGGCACTTTGCAGCTTAAATTCTGGCAGAGCAATGCCAGTGCTCAAAACCAGCACAAATTGGACTAAATCTGAAAGCGTAACTGCACAGAGCTTAAGACAAAAGCATTTGCCATGTGAGCGGCACATGTCAAAAGGAGACCAAAGCATAATCGGAGAGGAAAAGATATTTTCCGACAATTGCCAGTCTGGCAGAAGCAAGAAAAATCGACCACCGAAGATTACAGCAGATACCGAACTGTGGGACGGGAAGGGGAAAAAATGTCTTGGCATTTGCAAACCAAATTGTCATGAGAGCGGCGTAGGGGCGGCAGGAGCTGAGCGGCAGGATGTGCATTGCTTTGACAAATCAATGTGAGAAATCTTGATATGCAGCCCCAGAGCATGGCATACTTATGAGGGAATCCAAAAAGAGCACTCCTGTTGGCAGCAGTTCCTCAGCTAAGGCTATGGCTATGGCTCTGGGTGATTGTCCCTATGGCTGCTTTCCTTGGTTCCCTTAGCCTGCCGACGACAGCTGGCTTTCGATTCTTACTTACATTTCGACTATCGACCATCTTGTTTCCCTTTTGGCCGCCCTTTCAAACTCCATCTGACGCCATCTCCACTTTCATGTCTTTGCAGTGTAAATGCCAGCAATTTGGAGCGCTTCCAATTGCGCATCACGAAGAAGGAGCTCTACGGCGAGCAGGACACTCTGGTGGATGCGGTGCTACGTGACATGATCAAGCTGCCAATACAGCATGTTGGTAAGACAGTCTGCTTCCGTTTTGCGGGATTGTAAAGTCATAAATACACCGGTCGGCCCGGCCGGCCAAGTCTGCACGGCTAAAGTTTGTTGTCGGACTCGTAGCAGGACTCGGTAGGGACTCCACATCCGGGACTCAGATGCACATTTAACTCAATTATGTAGAGCCTTAGCGGCTGGTATTATTGAGGTGCCGCTCCGAAACTATTTTCATTGCAAACTTTTTCCAGCGCATTCATTAAACTCATAATTTATTAATAATAAACTTTTAACAGCGCCAGGGCTGCTCGGAGCGACAAAAAGAAAACTCATTTGCAGTTAAGGGAAATAAGAAGACCAAGAGAGAGGGGAGTGCAACAATGACACTGTGGCAGCAAAATTGCTGCAACTTTGGCTTTGGCTTTGTGTGGCAGGCATTTATCACGTATACGCCGCGTACACAGAAACTTCTCCTAACACACTCGGTCCAACACACACACACACACGCAGAGGCTTACATGCATGGCTTGGGCCTTAGAGAAACTTTCAAGACATAATTCATATATACGAGTATTATGGGGCAGATTTCCCCTCACCCATCTCAATTACCACACGCCCCTTTAATAGTGTTTGTTTTAAAATGAATTTTAATGAAATGCGGTCTGTTTGCGGCAGGATATTTGGTTTTGTTTCGTTCACAGTCGGTCTGAGAGCCCAGCTTTTGTCTGTTTTTGCATCAAAATGATCAAAATGTTCAGTTCAGTTCACTTCACAATCAGAAACCGAAGCAAGCCAAAGGAGAACTGCGCTGGGCTCCTTTGTGCGGTTGCGTATACGCAATATTTGTGTATTCTCCTTTTTTTCTAGGGCTATGTGAATGCATTTTAATTGGTATTTAGTCGAGTGTAATTTGTTTATGCACTCTGGTCTTGGCCAGCAGCAGCAGCTACATCAGCAGCAACAACAATTTAAAAGCCGATTGCAGACGGTGATCGTTGGAGTGCGAATTCCATGAATTCGGTTTTTGCTTCAATTAATTTCGAGTACTTGATTAATTTACATTCATTTCTCTGTATTTTCTCCGCATGTCCTTCGCAGTGCAAAAGGAGGGTGGCACCCAGCTGAAATTGATCATTGAGTACCCGAACGATATCAAGGCCTTAATGAAGCCGATGCGGTGAGTTTGCCAGCGGAGGAGGACGACCGGCCACCAACGGAGAAGATTTCTCAGTCTGTCGCCGCTTAATGCATTTGTCCTGCGATTTTTTTCCCCAGGCAGAGCACCAGAACCGTAATGAATGCAGCTTTTGCCCACTTGTCGACAACACTTTTCGCGTATCTGAGTAAATAAAATTTCGCTTTTTATTCGCTGACTTTCCTGCGGCCTGTCGATGGAAATTCCACGTCCATTGCCGTCGTTTTGTGGTGGCACTTCCAGCCGCTGCGAGCTGTGAATTTAAAACATTCATGCACTTTTTAATGAGATTTAAACGCGTTGGCTTGCTGGTCAATGTGCTGGTCTCCCTTTTTCTCATTTTCATCCCTTTTCCTCCCTTTCCTCCCTTTTTCCTTTTCCCGCCATTTTTCCGATTCTCGTTTCCCCCAACTGCCCACAGGAGCAGCTGGCAAAGTGCAAAGTGTCCTTATAATGTCGTTCATTTGCAATTTAAATGAAAGCGTTTTATTTTTTAAATATATACTATATAGAGAGTCTCAATTTTTTTTTTACGCATTTTAATTTGCACTTCCTTTGGCGTTGCCGTGTAAGTAATTAAGCTGGCACGTAGCAATGCAGGTTAACCTTTGCGTACCGTGGGAAAACTCAAAGTGGCCCCATGCAAATGCATTAAGCTGGTGACAGAAGCCCGCAGCTTCTATTCATTTCATTATGTTGCAGCCCCGCGCTTCCTGTACTGATACATCTCATTTGCATTTTCGCAGGTTTCCGAGGGACCAGCAAACGCTGCCCAACCATTTCTACTTCACGGACTACGAGCGCCACAACGCCGAGATTGCCGCCTTTCACCTGGACAGGTGAGTTTTAGCTGCTGAAATTTAACCCGGGGCCGTTCAATCCACAAGAACTCCGTTGTGGCTATTTATGCAATGAAAATCGTTCCACTTCCACGTCCAACTACCGGCCTGGTCTGTTCGATTGAATTAAATCAGCACAGCCGGGCCATAGACCATGGCCCAGCCCAGCTTTGTGTAAATGTCTGGCATACTGTTATTTATTTTTAATTTAATTTTCAATTATACGTAAATATTTATGGTGTGCATTCAATGGATTCGGCCGCCGCATCAACAAAGGGAGAGAGAGGCCGGAATGCAAGGGGGATTATTCTGTAAAATCAATTTGAAATATTCAATTAGACAATTGGCGACGACGGCCTTCGCAAAAATGTGTTGAATCCTTGAAGCGGTCGAGTTATAAAATGGTAGTTTGATATATTAAAATTTTCGAAATTCCTGAAGCGCATTTCAGCATTTATTTCATTCCAAGAACACAATTATTCAAAATATATGTTCCTCAGTCACATTTTACAATGGGAAATTATTATTTTTTTGGGGGAACATGACAAAGCAATCAAATTATCCAATTTGTCGGCCATGTTGGCCGGTCCCTGGGCCAACATTCAGCATTCAAATTTATAACACTTTCTGCCAATTTGGAAGCCTGACCCTCTGCGATTAGAATCCCAATAATCCTTACACACACCCGGACACATGCTGAGGTCAGACCGCAGTCAATTTATGTTCATTATTTATGATGGCCAGGCAAATAAAATAAAAAATGTCCATACATTTACCCTCTCACACAGAGTCACACACACGCACACACACACACACAGACACCCACCCACATAAGGTGCAGGGGCCAAGGCCAAATGGCGCCATTAAATGATATTTAAGAATATTTTTCAAGCCAGTCGCAGAAAAAGGGGAAAAAGCTGTGGCGGCGGCGCCAGCTCATGTAAATTATGTGGTCCCATAACTCCCGAGAGCAGAGTCCCGAGTCCTGCCTGAATCCCGAGCAGTGAGATCCGATAGAGACGACCTTTTCATGGCTAATTAACCCGGCCAAGTGGACTGCCATGTCCTGCCGTAATTTAGACTCGAATTGTCTGAATAGTTAGCAGCTGCTTGCGTTTGACAAAACTTTGACAGCCAGGTTAATTGCCACTCACTCCGCCGCCCGCTGGCTCATTTTTGAATTTAGATAAGGCGTCATAACTTGTGTAATTGTTGTGGCCGCCACAAGCACGCACATGCTATTCATCCGGCCAACTCCCAGCTCCCAACTGCCAACTCCCAGGCCAACTTCCCCGTCGATTGGCTGGCCAATCCTCTGGAGTTGGCAAACTTCGGGCTGCCACCCCACTAATGTAGTATGGCCCAGGCCTGGGTCTGGGAGTCCAGAGACTGAGTCCTGGGTCCTCGACTCCGGAGTGATGGAGTGGCTGAAAGGGGGCTGGGGAGAGCGGTGAATGATATAAATTTATCGCCTTTTCCCATTGACCTCAGGCTGCTGCCGACCCCCAGACAATGAACACTCTCCATTGCTCATGTTGCCAAATAATTTCGATAATATTTTCTGGTCAGTCTGCCACCACACCCCCAACCATAAATCTCCTTTCATGTGAACCCTTTAAGATTCGAAAAGATTTAATAGGGGATGAGATATACGGGGCTTTTTTATCCGACGTGATGGTAAAATATTGGCGAGCCAACTTTTGATTGATCAAAATTTTTGTTGAGAACTGTCTAGGGTTTCACTCAATTACCTCAATTGTTGCTCCCCCAGGTTTCCTTAAGTAAACATGGAATTATTTCTGTCCCGGCTGTTCTTCTATTTTCCCCACCGTTGCCCTGACAATAATCTGGAAGTATTTTCCTTATTCTTGATTACGCATTCCGTTTCGCACGCAGACTTCTTTCATTCATCCCCCGACCAATTAAAAAAAAGTTTCCTGGCTGCGTTGTTCTTTTATTTCGTGTATAATTTTCGCTCTTTTATGTCCTTGCTGAGGGTATTGTAATTTTGTCCAAAGGTACAGGGAGACAATACACATACAAAGCAGTATGCCAGGATCCAGATACTCACATCTTTCAGTCCGTGTGTCTCTCTATTACTGGAGACATGAGTTGCCTTATATTAGTATCCTTGCTAGGGTATATCTTCTTCGGCTTTTTTCGAACTTGTTTTTATATATATATTTTTTTTATTTTGTTAACCGCCTTTCTGTGCCTCTGTCTTTTTGGTTACAGGTTACTGGGATTCCGCCGTGCCATGCCCGTGGCTGGCCGTACACTCAACATTACGACCGAAATTTATCAACTGGCCGAGGAGAATTTATTGAAGACGTTCTTTGTTTCGCCATCTCTGAATTTATGTTTCCATGGCAAGTGCTCGTACTATTGTGACACCTCGCATGCCATTTGCGGCAATCCGGACATGCTGGAGGGCTCCTTCGCCGCCTTCCTGCCCAATTTTGAGTCCGGCAATCGCAAGGTATGTATACACGCCCAACCTCACTAGGTCGCCCGATCCCACGACACACGCTTCACCCATCCAACAATCAACATCCAACATCCAGCTTACCACATCCAACAGCACGCATGGGAATGGGGAAATGTGAGAGGAAAACTATGGGAATGGGGTCTATGCTGGCGATGTTTGTGGACCTGGCTAAGTGGTTTTTGATTAATGCACGAACAGCTTCAGCACTGCGCCAGATTACAATTTATGCTCCTCGCTGGCTCGCTTCTTTGCTGTGGTCCGCCCGCTTTCATTACCAATTTCGAGCTTCTGGCCTGGCCGAGCCGGGCCAAATAACAAATCACTTTATTTACTTAGCATGTAAGCTGTGTGGCTCGCAACAGGTGAGCTCAAAAATGTGGGTGGCTCGGCGGATGGTCAGTTCCTAGAACTACATAAGCCCATTAATTTGGGGGAGAGCCCGGGCCGCGGGGCTTTCAAATAACACAGCCCACTTAGGGCTTAACGCCGGCGGGGTAAGAGGGAATTTTTAAATAACGAAACGAACTCACTTTTAATTTGCATAATTTTTGTGTTGTTTTTTTATGCGCCTTTTTATCCTTTGTTTGTTTGCCACCGGACCCGCCGGCTCCCTCAGTGGGGCACTTTATTCCAATTTCATTCATTCGTTTGGCCGTGGAATTAAGAGCAAAAATATTGTATCAGTTCTTCAGCATCTGGTAAAGCGTAAAATGAAATATAAAATGCAGGAACCCGAACTCCGTCACTGGCGTTAATAAATTCTAGAGTCCACTCCATCAGCGAGGGGAAAAAACACAAAAAATAAACGAGGAAAAAGGGACAACGGCAACAGCTTTTAAATGCAAATTACCGAAAAATTAAAGCCCAGTCCAGTCCGCGCCAGGACTTGACTGTCTCAGTTTTGTGAGCTGCGGCTCTATGGCTATAAAAAGGGTTCATCTCTCCAACGGCCATGAGTCCCTCATCCTTTTTGCCCTGAATCTGTTTCTCACAGATTTGCCGCAGCAGAGGCATTTTATTTTTAGTCTATTTTATACATAGATATATATATATATCTCTTTTAGTATCCTTGCCCAGAGCCTCAAAGGAATAATTCTCTTTATTTCCCCTTTTTTTTGCGGCTCGCCCTCCAAACAGTTTACAAGTAGAAAATGGTTAAGTGTATACTTGAGATTTGGCGTAAGGCAAAACTGTAAATTATGCACAAGAGATCATTTTTCTCTCTCCGTTCCTATTCCCGTTCCCGCGCCCACAGCTTATTCCTTTTTTCCTTCTTACCTCGAAATCCTTCTGGCATCCTGTTTTAAGCCCGGCCAAGTTTTTATTTCCCCTGCTATGTGGGAAAGATGTAAACAACGAGAAAATATTATTTTTTCAACTGAGGAATTTTAATTAAGTTGAAATTTGATTTGCACGCTTGTTAAATGCTTAGGGAATCCATCTAAAGGATAACTGGATTACAACAATAGAGTAACTGGCCACTATAAGGGGTTACATGAGGTGTTACTTATTTAACTGCATACTGGGAATCATTAATTCTAATGTCTCATACCACAACCGTCTTAATTGATGTCTCAATTTAATCCAAGCTTATGGGAACTCATCCAAAAGTGCCTGGTCACTTAATGACTTTTACTTATTCATTAGATCTTTAATTTAACAATCATTAGCACTGGCCTGAGCTGACATTCAAAAGTGTTAATCCAACGGCGGGACGAGTTAAACCATTAACACTAAGTATAAGAAAATAAAACACTCACAGCCGCTCCAGTTTCTAGCAGCTGAAATTAACTGACTTGCTTGCCATTTCTGTTGGTCATCATTTTCGTGGAAGTCATTGCATCTTAAATTCTTTCCGGTCGCTTCTTTTTCCGGGAGTCTCGTGTTCCGCGAATTTATCAAGTGCATTTAACGCGTTGCTCACAAAAATTGCAAATTGCTTGCCTCATATTCTATCTACTCTTGCTTTTTTCTTGCCCAGTTTCCATCGCCCACTGCTCTTATAAAATTTAATTTTGCTTGATTTATGCATTTTTTTCGGTGACTAGAGGCGGCGGACTAAGCCAAGGTAAAAGGGGCGAAAGCCAGGGTGGAAAAGGCTAAAGAGCGCTTTTTCAAAGTCCCTCGGACCCCCGACGCGTCGGCTGTCACCATGCCAACGTTAACTTACCTTAGTTCTCTGCTTTAAGTTTGCTTTTGTAATAGTTTTTTTTTTCCAGCACCGTAGTTTGTTGCTTTTTCCTCAGTTTGCACTTTTTTCGTTGCTCGTGCTTGTGTCTGTATGTGCTTTCTGTTTGCTTTGCTTTGCTTTTCACCGCCAGCTGCATTCTTTTGGGGGGGCCCCTTTGGAATGGGCCTCCGGGATGCCGCCTCCGCCTCCATAGCCAACACCATAGCCATAGCCATCGCCATCGCCGCCACCGGCCTCGGCCTCCGCTTCCGGTCATTACACACTCCACTGCCACGCCCCCTTAGCAAGAGACGCGGCCAACGCGCCGAGCTTTTATTATGCATTTTTGTGTGTGCTGCTACCCCGCCAGCATTATTTTTAATTCTTTTATATATTTCATATATATTTTTTGTTGCTGCTCCCCTTCGTTACGGTTGCCGCGACCGCTACCGCTACCACTACCGCTCCTGTTCCTGTTCCTGTTCATGTTCCTGTTCCCGCTCTGCGCGTTCTTATTGTCGTTGTTGTTGTTGTCGCTATTGTTGCCCCCAACCTACTCCGTCAAAAAACCAAAAAAAAATCAAACGCCAACCGCCAACCGCCACCCGTTAACCCAGGGACGGAAGGTAAGTTGCGGTGGCCGACCAAGTCGAGGAGAGGGAGTGCGTTCGCCTTGCGCTGCGAAAGTTTTATTGCCTGCCTTGGCCAGCGCCGGGCAAATAATTTAATTTAAGCAAAATTAATTTCGCCTGCAGTAGCAGTTGCAGGAATTCGCTGGGGAGCGATGGGGCGGGCGCAAGGGCGGGCCATAAAGCAAAATTAATATTCTTGCATTTTACTTTTTGCCCGACTGTCAGTCGCTGAGATAGAGACAGCGGCAGGCACTCGGCGATTTCGCCATGTTTCGCTTGGAATGGGAATTGATTTTGTGTCCTGTCTTCTGATTTTCCCCAACAGCTGTGGCGGCATCCCTGGCGACGGTCCTATCACAAACGGAAGAAGGCCCAATGGGAGACAGATGCCAATTATTGTGCCCTGGTATGTATATTTTTGCTTGGATCCTTGTCGAAGCTGCTCCAGCTCCAGCTCCATCTCCAGCTTCTGTTTCAGCTCCAGCTCCTTCCGCTACTTTGAGTGCGGTTTCTTTAATTTAATTTGCATTTAAACCCGATTGAAATGCAAATGTTTTTATTGTGGTCGGTCGGAGCTGGGGCAACTGGAGCTGACTTAATTAAGACTCTGCTCGCTCGCTGGCTAGCTGGCCGAACGTTTACAGCTGCAGCTTAATTTTGCATTTGATTTTCGCAAACCAAGTCATCTCCATTGGACTTTTCGCCCTAGGTCCGAGATATTCCACCCTACGACGAAGGCAGGCGACTCTACGACCTTATGGACATGGCCGTCTTTGATTTTCTCACTGGCAACATGGATCGCCATCATTACGAGACATTCAAGTGAGTATTGGGGTGTGGGCTATATGTACATGTATGTATATATGTATGTGAGATGTGCCCACTTTTGGCATAAGCCGGATATGTGTGTGTGTGTGTGTGTGAAAGGGTGTCCTTGGCATGGAAACTAATGCGATCGGTTTATTTCCGCACACATGGCTTTGTTGGCTTCCTGCCTCCTCGCAGTGCTCCGTCTGCTTTTAGCACATTGAGCTTGGCTGGCGTTGCGATACGTTATGTTACGTATGCGCCCCGTGTGCTCCCCCGGCTGGCTAAGCGCCTGCATTTGCCAGGGATATGCCAGCACCTGCATGCCAAGCAGCCGCAGCCACGGCGGCAGCAGCAGCCACAGTTTCAGCAGCCAATGCCACGGAAAGATATTTCCAGCCCGCCTGCACAGGCTTACAAGAGAAAGCATCTCAGCACCGTAAGCCGACGCTCCACATCATCGATGCGAGGCTTTTGGCCTGGGAGCCAGAGTGGCAACCTGCCTGCCCTGCCAGCCTCCTCCCGGTTCCGCCCTCCAAACTGTGTATAGGTGCCAGGTGACTTGGCCCGGCTGCCTGCTAAATTGTTTGTTATGCAAAAGCGTTTGTTGGGCTTACGGCGATGTCATCGCTGGCAACCTGGCTTACAACGATTGCATCCATACAACAGCCCCAACTACCAGCTACCCACTTTTCCTTTGCGCCAGGCAATTATGCTGTCCGGAGGGCGGGCTGATTGCCGCATTCACTCTAATTCTTTCTCCACTCTCTTTGCATTGCAGGGTCTACGGGAACGAGACCTTCCCCCTGCATTTGGACCACGGTCGAGGCTTTGGGCGGCCCTATCACGACGAGCTCT
The DNA here is from genome assembly GCA_035045925.1 of Drosophila atripex. Lineage (NCBI taxonomy): Eukaryota > Metazoa > Arthropoda > Insecta > Diptera > Drosophilidae > Drosophila > Drosophila atripex. The sequence goes on along the minus strand of JAWNOP010000069.1, from coordinate 12,477,614 downwards.
CCATCCTGGCGCCTGTGCTGCAGTGCTGCCTCATTCGCAAGTCGACGCTCATCAAGCTGCTAGAGTGAGTATACAAATCATAAATCACAAATCAAATCATTTTTTCTAGAGTTTAGGATTACTTTAAAAATAAGCTAATTTCTCACTTATGAATTAACTGATCTTAAAATTTGATTTTAATATATATCTTTGATATTATTATACTTATTAAAGTATCAAAGTAGCCACTCTTTCCTATCACTATGACTTCCGTTTTAATAAACTAACATCTAAACGAATTCATTAAGTTAAAAGCATCGGGCTGTTGCCTAAGAGTGTAATCAATTAACATTACTATGGTAACACATTTCCCACAAATATTTAATCCAATATTATTTTAATGAAACCTCAGATTCCACAATGGCCCCAAGCCGCTGTCGCAGCTCTTGAGCGAATCCCTGAGCCAGGACCCCATCAGTCCGGTGCTCTGGCAGCCGCACCTGGACGCCCTGGACCGGCGGACTGGGATCATCCTGCAAAGCATACGGGACTGCATCAAGCGGAACCCGCCGGGGGAGGTGGGCGAAACGGACGGATCCGAGACGGACGTCTCCTCATAGCAATGAGGTCGACCAGCGAGTGGAAAAAAAAATCATCCTAGAGCATTAGCTTAAACCCCTAGCTGTTAGTTGTGTGTCCTGTGTGTTGAAAAAAGAAAAACAAAAAAAACCATAATAATTAGCGTTAATGTTTGTGGCAATCGATCTTTGTAAAAGATCAACGTCCTACGTGAAGGGATGCCTTGTCGCTTTGCATGCACATACCAAAAACCAAAACAACAAAGTGGAGAAAGCAGAAGAGAGCCAGCTACTCAGCAAAGAGCCAAGGCCGGAAATGAATCAAGTCTAATGTTTATATTTTCACGTACTTTGTTTGCTGGCCAGTTGGAAGAGCTGGCCGAGAGAGGTCGGCCTGGCCATGATTGGCAATGAAAATTGAGTACCTCCCACACACAGCAGCACCCCCGAAATCATACCAAGTACTGTCAAACACATACAGTGGGTGCCAAAAGTAAACGAAGACATATTGTGCAAACAAATCGGGACGAGAAAGTAAAACAAGAACGAAACTTCTTCAAAAGACTATAAAACATAAACAACAAGAACTAAAACTAAAACTAAAAATTTTATCTATTTTTTAAATATTTATTTATAATTTTTTCATACTTTTTACAACTTTTTAGTGCATACAGTTTTCCCGTATGCAGCATATCCTGCAACCCAACCCCGTCCCATACGCCCAATAAGAAAGCCCCTCCTCAAGAAAAAGTTGTTGCAAGTTTAGTTTGTAAGTTAACCTTACTTTATGATCGATATCAGGCGTAGCTTTATCCGATTCCAGGACGCATCTCCCACTTTCTCCAGTGAGCAGTGCGTCGATTGATTCGTCTCTTTAGTTAGTCCAATTAGTTCCAACGAAAATCCTGTACTTTATTTCACTGTTTCGCATGATATCAAGCGAACGAATAACTAATGTTAAAAATGAATGAAACAAAACTAATTAATACTATTATTGAAGACCTAGATAAGTTAAATTTGTTTTTATTATTGTAACGTTTTCGATTGTACCTTGTATATGGTTGAGAGTGAGCAGGAACCTGCTTAGTTTGTTAATTGGCCGAGAGATGTGTGCGGAAGCAACTAAATTGTGTTAGAATTAGTAAAATTTTAGTGGAATTTTCTGATGTAATTAATAAAAAAAAAGTACCAAAGAATTATCTAAGAATTTTATTCATTTTTAGAGGTATATAATTCAATAAGTAAGTATTATTGATCATTCAAATTTTAATTTATTTAGGTACACAAATATTTCAAATATTTTTCTATATCCCCCTCTAAAGAGAACACATTTATTTCTGGTCTTCTGATAATAAACATTTTTCTCTTCAAATCGATCACAGCTCTATGGGGAACCGTTCTCTCAAGCACTCCGTACATTCTCTTCTCTGACATTTCGCATTGCTGGAGGTAGAAATAAATAAAAATTTAGCAGCTCTTGGGGCCAGTTTCCTGATAGCTACGACCCGAGCACGTTGTCTGATTTGTGTTGCTTAGTCGCTTTATCAATTTAATTGTCCAAGTGAGTGCGGCTATTGACTTTTTCCATTTGAATCTGTGGTTTGTTGTTTGGTCAATTGAATTAAACTTAATAACATAATTGAGATGAAGTGTAGAGATCGAATGTCAAGTGTGTTTATCATGTGTCGATTATATAATCTTGCCACATTCCAATGTCCATGTGTCTTGCCTTAAGAGCAAAGCTGCTTCTTTGGTCTGACCACCATATCAGGCCTATTGAGAAGCGAGTGCAACTGACGTGTCTCACTATATAAATGAGTGCCCGACTCAATTGGCAACTGACCGTAAACAAGGCAAATCAACATGGACCGCCTTATGCTAATACCCAAGCTAATCAACTTGCAACCCACACTACCCACCCACAGAACATGTCCCACTCCGTTGTTGACCTCCGCTCGGACACTGTTAGTCTGCCCACGGCCCAGATGCGGGCCCGGATGGCCACCGCCGTGGTCGGGGATGATGTATACGGCGAGGATCCCACCGTCAACGAACTGGAGACGCGGACAGCATCCATTTTCGGCAAGGAGGCCGGTGTCTTTGTACCCAGCGGCACCATGGGAAATCTACTAGCAAGTGAGTGGCAAGATACAGGGTAGGCGCATAAATAAACCTGGCTCTGGGCAGCTCATTTTCGGTGGGTAGCAGTTGATTTTGAGCTGCCCGACTGCCAGGCTGCCAGTTTGGGCGGGGGAATCGCTTATGTTTATTAGTTTAAAGTGAGGCCAGTCTCAGATTACAAAAGGCAAGGTGGAAAGGTGAGCTAACAGAAAAATAAAGGAGAGTCGCCGGGAAACAAGAAAGCAGGGCTCATATCATGCATCAGGTACATTATCGTAAAGGCTAAGGGCGCCCATAAACATAACATTAATTTTTATAGACTTTAATATTAGACGTGGACGTGGACGTGTTCTGGGGGCATTCAATGTCGAGCAGAGAAAGGACTAAGGACAGCCGGAGGAGCAGGCGGTACGAAGGCAAAAGCTAAAGAAGCAGCCAGCACCTTCGGGCATCGCAATCTCAAGTAATTTATGCATTCGTTCAAATTAATATTTCTAATGGAATTTGAAGTTTGGATTTCATTCAGAAGAGAAAGTGCACTTATACTGACGATGGTGCTAATTTTTCACGAGGGCTCTTCATTGAAATGCGGCAATGAAAAATAAAATGAGTGAGCCTGCTCATAATCCTTGATGCAAGATTAATGAATAATAAGAAAAAATGGGAATGTGATTATCGTTCAGTCAGATTTATTCACTTTGAACGGAAGATCTTAGAGTACACTTGCATTACATGAAAAATAAAACCATTCATCAAATTTGCCGACCGACTTTAGGGGACTTTTGCTGAATGGCTTATCTTAACAAGTGCTAGAACACTTCAGGCCCAATCAAAAACAAATTAAATTCTTAAGTTGGCCACCTGTTAGGATTTATGGCTGCTTTTTTGGGCATTCAAGTTCAACTTTAATTAATTTATATAGAAGATGAATTGTAGCTTCCAGGGGTGTGTATATTTGGCGGTTAGATCCTTGATTTTCCTTCTAAAGTCTCAAGAGCTTCCTCTCCTAATCCTCACAGTCATGGTTCACTGCCACCGTCGCGGCACAGAGGCCCTCGTCGGCGATTTATCGCACATCTTTCTCTACGAGCAAGGTGAGAACAGCAAATAGCAAACAACTAACCGCACACTCGTCGCTGACTGGGAGGCATCTTCATTAATCACCTTTAGGTGGAGCCTCGCACCTGGCCGGTGTCCAATTAGCCACGCTGAAGAACGCGCAGGACGGCACATTTAGTCTGGAGGAGCTGCGTCGCCGGATCCGGCACGAGGACCAACACGAACCCATCACCTCAATGGTGGTGGTGGAGAACACCCACAATATATGCGGTGGCAAGGTGGTGCCGCTGGCCTTCCTGGACGAGCTGGCTGCCCTGGTGCGCAAGCCGGGCGTGGGCACTGGTTCAGCCCGCATCGCCCTCCACATGGACGGGGCGAGAGTGTTCAACGCGGCTGCCGCCCTGGGCGTCAGCGTGGAGCGCATCTGTCGGGACTTTGACTCCGTTTCTATTTGTTTCAGCAAGGGCTTATCGGCCCCGGTGGGATCAGTATTGGTTGGCTCCAAGGAATTCATTGCAGAGTGAGTTTGGGGCCCCAGAGTGGTCATTAGGACCTATTTTCCCTTCTGTACTCTAAAACATTTGGTGTCTCTCCTGACACAGAGCACGTCGATTGCGCAAGGCCTTAGGTGGCGGCATGCGTCAGGTGGGTGTCCTGGCGGTGGCTGGACTGGTGGCTCTGGACGAGGTGGTTCCGTTGCTGGGCAAAGATCATGAACGCACCAAGAAAATCGCCAAAGGCATGTACAAGTACACCTAATTATAATTTACCCCCTTCATCATTGTTGATTTTTCCCACAGCCATTTATGAACTGCAAAGCCCCAACATTACCGTAGAATTGGACACAGTGCAGAGCAACATACTGCTGGTGGAGATCACCCAACCCAAGCTGGAGGCCAATGAGTTTGCCACTCGCCTGGGAACCGTGGAGCCCCAGGAGTTGGCCGCCGGAGTGACAGACAAAAATGGAGGTGGAATCGTGGTAAAGGCTTCTGCTCGAGATTGGGCCTTTGCCCGGCTGGTGCTTTACCACCAAATTGACGACGAGCAGGTGGAGTTGGCCATCCGGAAGCTGAAGTACGTCATTGGACAGTACGATGAACTCTGGCCCCGGGCCTAAAGCGAGGCATTTATCTTTTGAATATTAGTATAAAAACAAACACAATTAGACTTCGAGTTTTTTGTCGTTTAATTAAAGAGGACGAGGAAGCAAACGAAAAGTTTAAATTTGTATTATTGCCCCTTGAGTGGTTCTGAGCTGCGTTTACATTCACGCATGACCGGTCACTGCTCCATCAGTGGAGCTCCAAGGATCTCCCATCTCCTGTCCACCAGCTTCGGGTTCCCATTCCACCGGCCATCTAATTTTCCCTTGTGTGTCTGCATGAGTGCTCGGCTGAATGAAATAATAAAATTATTTTTAAAATATTATTGTCAATCCGGCGATGTGCTCATCGATTTAAAAGCCTGCGCGCATCTTTAGTCCTCGCTGTCGGACATTTGTGATTTATAAGCAAACTTATCGGAGGCGAATGCGGAATGCGCTCACGATGATTACGTTATGGCCGGACCGAAGGACCTTGGTCCTTTCCGTACAATGGATTATAGGGCCGGAGCTCTTTTCGGGCTGAGTGAATGGCATCAATAAGAGGCGGGATTTCCGAACGAAGGCCCTCCCTTTTGCGCCCTGCGCCCCGAGAGCGGCATTGAAATGTTATATTTTATAAATTATGCTCCGCCAAATGAAACGAAATTCAATTAGAGAAATTGCTGAAGCATTTGATAAATTGAAATTGAATTGACTTGGCCAAAGTTGCTCTTTGTCTGCTTGCCTGCCGGCCTGTCAGGGATGCCCAGGCCCTCGGTTGTCCTTCACAGATCCTGGACCGGATTAATGTATAACGAAAGTCATCTGCCCAAATGGCAAGTAATTATATGAGTTTTTTGGGATTTTTTATCGACTTGGGACTGCACTTGATTTCCCGTTAAATTAAACTTTTGCCTGAAAGTATGCAATGCGGCCATTAAAGTGCCACTTCCTCCACGTTCCCCCACCAAAAGCACACACGCGAGCTTTGCCAAAAGAGAGCTAGAGCCAAGAGAGTGGGGCCCATCTATAAATAGCTGCCAGACATGCGACGACGGACGGGTGTGAAAATGTGTGTTTGCGGTATTGCTTTTATCCCCACCGCTCCATCATCATTATCATCATCATCATTGCAGCGGCAGAAGTTAACAATCCACCCCTGTGCTGTGTTTCCACCCCGATTTCATTCCGACCTGCGGTTGTAGCTTATGGGTACGCTTTGGCGCCTCCGTTCGCAACATGTCAGGATGGCCGAGCGGTCTAAGGCGCCAGACTCAAGGCAAAATGTCTTGCCCTTCGAAGAAGGGTTTGTGTGCGAGCGTTCTGGTCCTCTCTGAGGGCGTGGGTTCGAATCCCACTTCTGACAAACTTTTTTTCCATATATTTATTTTATTTTTATTTTACAGAACTAAATTATATTCTCAATGGTAGTGAGCAAAATGCAGATCCACAAATTTATCTAATCATTCTAATAAAAAGTATCATTTATTCATTTTATTGAATTATATTTTGCCGTTGATTTATTTAGTGTGAATTTATTTATCTAATATTGATTTTTTATTTTCAAAATTCACGCATTAATTAATTTAATGCACAATCCAATTTATTTCCAAAACTGAATGCAATAATGTGTTAAAATTCAGACTTTTTGTTGGCTGTTTTTGTTTTGTGTGCTATTTAAATAATTTGTACTAAACGCTCTTGACATGACCTTCTTGTACAATAAACATTTAATAGCATTTGATGCCAATTACGGTAATTACATGAACCAATCGAGGTTCGGACAGATGCACAGCTGGAAGTGCATGCAATTATGTGGCAAACGCTCTTTTCGCAGCCATTTAAACCAATGAATTCCTCCTAATGAACTATTTAAGCGCACCTTTCTGGCCAACCGTGTGTGCGATTTAGTTAAAGTTGAAGTAATTTAATTATGCATTTACACGGGCAACATGTTCAATTAACTAAAGCCCGTGTTGCGTTGGCGTTCGTATTAATTTCGGGGGGATTTTCAATTCAAAGTCGCCTCCTAATGGGCATTAGCATGTTTATTATCGCCCCGAACGGCACCAACTTTATTGGCCACGCCGCTTTATGGCACGTGCCGCGTCTGCCACGTCAGGAGAAATTCTGGAAGCAGACGTCAAATGGGTTTCATATACGGATATATGATGAATAGCGCAGCTCCTTGGCCCAATAAAATATGATGGAAAAACGCCATTCCCTCATTATGCCATCGCGGGATTGGCGTGTTACACTCTTCCCGCCACGACGGGGCCCGTCCAGCTGAAATGACAATCTGTCATGGAATAAAGTCGTAAACCCAAGCCCAAGGAGCTGGCTGGGATTGTTCCTGGCTCTGTACTTGGTTCCGTTGGGTGCTGTTCCTCTGCATAAATTGAAATTTGGATGAAGGGGCCAGTGGTATGATAATTCCTAGTCGATAACTGCCCCGAAGTCCGATCCAAACTCCATTTATGGCACTTTGAACTCTTTTTTGATTGAATGTTTCGTTGGGATTCGTTTGTTTGTCTGATGGTTTTTCGGTTGCTCTAATTTAATTAATTGCATGCGCCTAACTAAAGTCAAACAATTTCCGTATTTAATCAACGAGAAAGCAAACGAATGACTCAGACTCAAAGGCCAAACCAAAAGCAAAGGCGAAAGAAGAGTCAGCCATAAAGGATACAGGATACGATAGATACGGATACGGGGTTCTGGGGGCGCTGTAAGTCATGCGAACTCATTTCGAAAATTAAGCAAATGTGCTTAAGCGTGTCTGTGTGTGTGTTTTGGTGTGGCTGTGTGTGGCAAATATGGCTGTTGGTGTGTTTGATTTTCCTTCCTTTTTTGGCCCTTGTATGTGTGGGTTTTGGAGGCGTGGCCCTGTGAGCATAACGTGATTGCTGCCAATTTCATAAAGCAGCAAATTGATGATGAGCTAATGCTTTGAAAATTATTGGGAAAAAAATATTTAATAGGTTTACGACGTATTCAAGAAACGAACAAAAAGCTCAAAGTACAAGGAAATAAGGAGCGTAAAGTGAAAGGAATTTCTATTGAAGTCTTGGAAGGTTATTAGCCTTCCAAAGAAGGTGGCTGGAACCAAGGCTAATAGGCAGTCATACCCACATGTTTTGTTAACTTTTTTAAACCAAAACAACATTTGGATGGAAACAACTTAACATGGGTTCTTCTGATAGTCCTTTTGCATTAAAATCCAAACATAGAAAATCCAATTCCCCATTTTATTTAAAAGTTCCCTTTTATCTGTAGTGTGCTTTAATATTTTTTTGGACATACCCATGACTGAAGGCTTTTCCCATAACACAATAGGCTTTAGGAATACCCCCTGATAACATTTATCGCCAGATTAGGAAAAGAGTGTCTTGTATAAAAGCATTCGCTAACTGGGCCGGCAAATCAAAACAAATAGTAGCACCATGGTCAACAGAGTAACCGTTTTCCTGGTCATTGGCCTCTCTGTGATTAGAGCGTCGGAAGCGGGCATAGTGAATCAAAGGCTAAAATTATTCGACTATGATCATATTGATTTAAACGCCATTTCTACGGATGATGAACAGTGCAGTGCCGACATGAAGGTTGTTGTGGAAGCTTTAAAAACCAGGAGTACCTGGGCTCTGAAAAGTGAGAAGTGAAGTGTAAGAATATAAAAAACATAATGTTCATACATTTGAGTTCTTTAGTGATCGATTCATGGGGATCCTTTCCCTCCGGCGTGTTGTACGGATCTTTCTATGATCTGGGAAACTTTGACGAGTGCCTGAAAGTTCACCAAACGATTAGTAGCTCTCAAACGATCCTAGGAAAGTACTGCTTTATGGGCATTCCCATCGAGGATGTCACTGAAGTCGAAGCGCTTAAATCGATGCAGATAAAGATAGCAACATGTTTTCCCGCCTCGTGCTCGAGTCCTCAAATGGAACTATTTGCCAAGCAGTTCTATCAAAATATATTCAATACCACCAACAGTAATATAACTTTAAGCATTGATGAATCCGGTTCTCAAACCAGCGAATCTGAACCGTGGGATGGTCTAACCATTTTTACAATGTACGTACCAAAAAATTGATTTTTTCAATTTAAATTTTGACAATTAAAATCTGTCTTAAGGTAATCCGCTCAAGAATCGGAACAGCATTGGCTAAGATATTATTTTTCGCAGGGGCCTATGCATACATTTTCCAAATTTCGAAGTAGCTAGAGACAAAATGGAAAAAAATATTTTGTTTCCAGATTTGTAGAGAATCAATAAGAAATTTAGTTCCCTTAAAAACAAAATTATATTTTTTAAATTTTCCCAAAAGGGAAAATATCATCTCCATCCATTTTCCAAATTTCGAACACCCCAGAAAATTTGAGAGAATATTCGAAATTCGAATGTTCTCAGATTTTGATGCAGATTGGTGGAGAATCAACATACAAATCGTTTAAGGTATTCCGCTTAAGAATTGGATAGATATTGGCCAAGATATGGCCTTCGTAGGGGTCTATAATGAAATACCCATTATTTTTCCACATTTCGATGGGGACATCCCAGATAATTTGAGATGAATTCGAAAAATATTTTATTTTCAGAATTTGACGCAGATTAATAAGGATTCAAAGGAGTAATAGTTTTTAAAATTGTTTATCGTTTAAAAATCGATTCTGCTCAGGAATCTGACAAATATTGGCATTCTTATGGCTTAAGATATAATGGGGCCATAATATAATATTATGAGTTGTTCACTTTTTGAATTGGACCCTCCAGTTCCATAATCCACTAAAAATATAAATCAATAAAATATATTAAACAAAAATTTTTAAGCAATATTTTTTACAATTTTTTGTTTACAGTGCATTTTTGTCGTTGCTCACTTTGATTGTCGTTATCTGCACCTTTTATGACTACTTTTTGTGTAACGATCAAAGTAAGTGCTAAACAGATATTGCAATTAAGTGTTCTAAGGCTCATAAGTTTGATTTCAGAAAAGCTTCCTCTATTAGTCAAGATTATCTCGGCTCGGGCCAACTCTCGAGCCCTTTTCCGCGTTTCGGACACCAGCAAAAATCCGAATGTGATTGACTGTCTTCATGGCATTCGCTGCATGTCACTTATCTGGGTGGTTTACCTCCACGAGCACATGTATTGCCTGATATCCCCCAATATTAATTTTACCTATGCGATTTCGGTGAGCTGCTGGCACAGCTAATCAGCTATTTTTCCAAATGATTATTTTATTTCTATCTCAGTGGCTGGAAAAACCCATTGGGAGCTTTTTCCAGCATGGTTACTTCTCAGTGGATACCTTTTTGTTTATCGGTGGCTTGCTCGTGTCAATGACTGCCTTGCGGACTATGGAAAAGTAAGTTTAACTAAAGGGAACTCTCAACATAAATAACAGACAACCACTTCTTTTGTATGGTAGGACCAAGGGAAAACTGAATGTCCCAAAGATGTATTTACATCGCGTCATTCGCATCTGGCCTGTCCTGGCCATGGCCATACTCATTTATGTAAAGATTATGCCTGTGGTGAGTGGAGGACCCCTTTTCAAGAGTGGCTTTCATGGCAAAGAGGCTTGCATAAATGGCTGGTATTGGGACCTGCTTTTTGTACAAAATTATGCAACGCAGGATGTGGTAAGTTCATATTTAATGTTTCCACTCGTTTTGTGCTCACAACTTCTCGTTTCAGTGTCTGGATCAATCCTGGTATCTCGCTGTTGATATGCAACTCTTTGTTTTATCCCCCATTTTGCTGATCGCTCTCTACAAATGGGGCAAGAAAGCAGCCTTCGGAATTATTGTTCTTGTGACGCTGCTACTGTGCTGCCTGTTTGCCACACAAATGGTTAATCATTATACAGTGTACAACAAGTGAGTTATTGATTTCAAGAAATATGGTTATACAACTTATATAAATTTTATAGAATTGTGGATGATGATCCTGAGGCCAATCAAAAGTTATACCTAGCCACCCACACGCATTGTGTTCCTTGGCTAATTGGATTCCTGTTTGGCTACTTTTTGCACTCAAACCGTGGTAAAAAGTTTGAGCTTAGCTGGATAATGGTTTGGTTGGGCTGGATCATGTGCCTGGCTATGATCTTTACCTCGATCTTCGCCCTATATCCTGCTGGCAAGAGCGGTGCCCCGCCTCTGTCTACAGTAGCGGAGTCTCTGTACTACACCCTCTCGCGCTTGGGTTGGCCTCTAGCTGTGGGCTGGGTGGTTTTTGCCTGCACGCAAGGATACGGCAGCTTAGCCAACAGCTTTCTATCCTCGCCTTTATGGCAACCACTCTCAAGGCTCTCGTATTCGGTCTACATCTGGCACATGTTCATCCAGGAGGTTAACAGCAGGAATGTCAGGACAAGTACCTATTTCTCGGGCTATGCTGTGGTAAGGTATAAAAATAAATTTCGATTACAAAAGACTTCAACTTTATTTTCTATAAGATGAAAAACTTCTGGTCAGACTTTGGCATAAGCTTAGTTATGTCCTATGCATTATTTCTCATGATTGAGGCTCCAATCGGTGGACTAGATGCGCTCTGGAGACCTCGCACAAATCCGAATTCTAATCAGCCAATATTGACATCAGTGGAGACACAAAACCCCCCGACAGAGGGAATAAAATAAATAGACTCGAACAAACAACAAAGCAATAATTTATTACAGCTGATAAATCAAATTACTTTTTAAGGATTTTAGAAAATGTTTGTAAGATAAGGTTTAATTTAGCTTTTATAGTTTTATGAATCAGACTGTGTAAACTATATGTCATTGAATAAAATTGACGGTCAGCTTTCAAGTGGACTCCTACCCAGAAATCGTGTTTTGATTATCAAGAGGTTCTAAAGAATAATTCTCTCGCGTATTATAAGTTTTGCTTCATAATCAGTTTTTCGGATGGCTGCAGAGTGAAACAAATGCAGATACCGCTTATCGCCAGATTATTTTACGGTATAAAATCAAAGACACCTCTATTGGAGCTGTCAATCGCCAGAAATTTATTATGGTCAATAGTGTTCAAGTTGTATTGCTCTTCGGGCTTATAGCGGTATCCCAGTCAAGAGGTCCAGATGTCATACAGGACTATGAATTTGCAGGGAATATAAAATCTCTGGGAGAACAATTTATGGATTACCTTCAAAATGAAATATTGCCGGGCTGGAATAAGAAGGAGCCCCGACAAGATGATCTTGATAAATGTAGCACGGACCTAACTGCTTTTCGAAAGAGGTTTTCATCTCGACAGACTTGTCCCATGATAAGTAAGTTTTTAAGTAGAAATTAATTCCTACGATCTGGGAAACTTTGATGAAGTTGGTCGAAGAAAACAGAGAAATCAGTGGCAAGTATTGCTTTCTGACCATTAGCAGTATGAAAATTGCAACTTGTTTTCCGGCATTACATTATGCTTTAAGGTCAACTGCCAGTCATTGTAAAATCATTTTCTGCCAGAGCCAACTCCAGAGCGTTTTTTAGAGATGAGAACATTTCGAACTCAAATGTGATTCAACGCCTTCATGGTATCCGCTGCATGTAATTGATTTGGGTGATATTTTGCCATGAATATGCATTCACAACGATATCACCCAATCTGAATACATTGGACATGGTTGCGGTTTGAAAAAAATCACTAAGTTATAAAAAATGATTAAGTTTTAAAAAAATCATTAATTTTATGAGCTAGATCTTACACATGTATTATGACACATATGATACATGGCAATTTTTAAGTGGGTTGCTAAGCCATTGTCGAGTTTTATGGTCCATGGATACTTTTCGGTGGATTCAGGTTTTGTATTTGGTGGAATGCTGGTATCTATGATTGTGTTACGAACTATGGAGAAGTATGTGTCAAAATTTAGTCAATTTTTCAAAACACAAAAAATAGTGTTGCTCTCTGGCTGCCTTTTTGGCACACAAATGGTCAACAAATATTCAATGCTTTTTAAGTATAATTTTTATTTAAATACTCTAGAAAATCTTACATTTCTGCCATACTTTTATTGCTGGAACAGTAATAGCAGTGATGGCATGGGCAATATCCTTTTTGGATACTTTCTTCATCTAAATCGCGGCAAAAAGTTTCAGCTTTCAAAGTTAATGGTATGGTTCGGATGAATTCTTAGCCTGGCCATGCTATCTACTTCGATCTTCGCTCTCTACCCAGCTGGAAAGTTTGATTCTCCGCCGATTTCTATTTTAGCGGAATCGTTCTAGTACACCTTCACCCGTGTGGGTTGGCCTTTGGACATTTGCTGGATCGTTTTTGCAAGCATGCAAGGATATGGAGGTCTGGCCAACAGTTTTCTCTCTTCTCCCCTGTGGCAGCCGATGTCCAGGCTCTCCTATTCAATGTTTATTTGGCACATGTTTGTCCAGGAAGTCAACTTCCGAAACACCAGAACAAACTCCAATTTCCAAGTGGTATGTTATACTGGGTGTCTCTTTTAATCATTTATAATACTTTTATTTTTTCAGATGCTTCATTTCTGGGAGGATTTCGGTTTTATATTGCAGATGTCCTACTTGATGTATCTTATTGGTGAGGCTCCTCTGGGTATTTTCGATGTTCATTTGCGAAAGCGAACAGTGCCTGCTGTCCATACGGACCCGAAATTAAATACGGAACAGGTTAAAACACACCAAACAAGTCAACCTCAAAATCAAAACCTTACCGATACAAATCCTATAAAAAAATGAAGTTAAATATTGAATACTACCACAAATCAGCATTTGTAAGACAAAGCTTTATTGATCTTATGTTTTAAATGACTCCTAGAAATTCTTCCCTTTCAAACCCTTTACTTAGTTTATTTTTGTACAGTCTAGTTTGATTCCAAACAATGAACAATTATTACCAAATTATCTTATTCATGATTTTAAAGTATCTAATCGGGTGCAAAACTAAGTAAAATTATATCGATAATAAAAATTATATTAAGATCGCATCGAAAGTGTCAGTGTCAATGAATATTGTGGACAGGTGGCCAAAATCCAAGCCAAGAATAGATTATCAGTAAAAAAATAAGAAAATAAAAATAATTCCGGCGAAGCTCATTTAAAGTGGCAACCAAGAAAGGAAAGCTAACTTCGAGCGGAGCCGATGTTGATATACCCTTGCCAAAATGGAAATGGTTCGCCAAAATGGAATCCATAGAGATACATAAACAAACAACAAGTTATGTCATTTTCGATCAGTCAGTTATATGACAGCTTTAAGATATAGTCAGCCGATCCTTATGAAATTTGGCAATCAGATTAGCTTGCCCAAAATTGGAATCCATAGAAAGTCTCATCCTTCTAACTTAAAAAAACAAAGTTATATGCCAGGTTATGGATATAGTCGACCGATCCCGGCCGTTGCAACTTATATACTGCCTGCAAAAGAAAGAAGAATGTTTGCAAAGCTTCAAGTTGATAGCTTTAAAACTGAGAGACTAGTTTGCGTAGAAACAGACAGACTGAAGTACAGAGGGACAGAATATATAAATTCTATATATAAATTATAATACCCGCTGAAAGGGTATAAAAATTAAACAAACTTCTTGATAATAAATGTGTAAATGAGTAATATATGTGCAAACTAGAATATTGTGTATTTGTTACTTGACTCGTACCATTATTAAAGCATTAATATCTGTCAAAATTTATGATTAGCTTTTAAGAGGATCTTCCCAGAAATTGTTCAGTGATTATCTGGTTTCTAAAGAATAAAAGAATTTAAATAAAATATGTGTGTGTATATACATAGATAAAGCTTGTCCTCGAAAACAGCTCTCCTAATTAGATAGTAGGAACTATATGTATATAGCTATTATAGATATCGCTTATCGCCAGATTGCGGCTTACCATATAAAATCACAAGCAAATGGCTAAACGCTGTCAATTGCTCGCCAATTAATATGGCCAACGTTAGTAGTGTTTTATTGATTTTTGGACTCCTATCTGTCCTACAGTCGGTGAACACAGATGTCCTGCAAGAATATGAGCTAGCACTGAGTCCACTGGGAGCCCATTTCCTCGATTACTTTCACAATGAAAGTCTTAATTGGGTGTCTAATAAAGCGAATTTGGAGTGCGCGATGGACATGGCTGAAGTTACGAATGGTATCTCTTCCCAAAAAGCTTGGGCTTTAAACAGTACGTTTTTTTACACAAACTAACAAAAAAATGGAGTGTATATATTTGTTGACTGTTAGTGATTGACTCGTGGGGATCCATTCCCTCTGGAATTTTCACCGGAGAAACCTTCGATTTGGGTAATTTCGATGAATGTCTTTCCATCGCGCAGGTCACAGAGACCAATCGAAAAATTAGAGGAAAGTACTGTTTTCTTCTTGCCAAAAGTATCAAGATTGCAACTTGCTTTCCGGCATCATGTTTTGCTGGCGACATGACTCCTTTTGTGAATAATTTTATTCAAAACTCATTGAACACCAACATCAGTATAAAAATCAGTGAAACCAGTTGCCAGACTTCTGAAGGAGAGCCTTGGAACGTCCTAACTGTTTGTACAATGTAGGTACCAATAACTTAATACTTATTTATATTAATCTATTTACCTTTAGAGTAATTTTGTCAGTACTGAGCGTAATTGTGATTCTTGCAACGCTCTATGATTACTTTATTTGCGAGGATCAGAGTAAGTTTTTACATTAAGGTATCTTTATAAAAGGCTTTATCAAAAATATTTATTCCATAAGGTGGAATTCCAGTCGTCGTTAAGTCATTTTCGGCCAGAGCCAACTCCCGATCACTTTTCCGGGTCGTGGATAACAAATCAAACCCAAATGTGATTGAGTGCCTTCATGGCATCCGCTGCATGTCACTTATTTGGGTGATTTTCTCACATGAATTTATTTTCGCTACCACAGCCCCAAACTTAAATATGAATGATTTTATTAAGGCAGGTTACAGTTTATTAAAATCGTATCTGTAGATTTTTATACTAAACAGATATTTCATAGTGGGCTCAAAAACCATTTGCCAGTTTTGTGTTACATGGATACTTTTCGGTGGACTGATTTTTCGTCCTTGGCGGCTTACTGGTATCCATGATTGTGCTGCGGGCTATGGAGAAGTGAGTGCCAAATAGAACCCAAGTCTCCTATATTGTTTGATGTGTTTTCATAGGTCTAAGGGAAAACTTAATCCATTTATGATGTATCTGCATCGCATCATCCGCATCCTGCCTGTCGTGGCCATGGCCATACTCATTTACATGACGATGATGCCAGTTGTGAGTGGGGGGCCCATGTTCAAAGGTGGCTACCATGGAACCTACGCCTGTGTAAAGAACTGGTACTGGACCCTGCTTTTCGTCCAAAACTATGCAGTCATTGACATTGTAGGGAAACTTGATTAAGAGTGCTCAAGATCAATTACATATGTTTTTTGAATTTATTTAGTGCCTTGACCATACCTGGTATTTGGCGGTGGATATGCAATTATACATAATATCTCCGATCTTGCTGATCGCGATCTACAAATGGGGAAAAAAAGCTGCGGCTGCAATTTGTGTATTAATAGTCCTACTTTCTGGATGTCTCTTTGCCACTCAAATGGTTAATAATTATTCCCTGCTTATTCGGTAAGTTTTGTACGTTTTGCCTTAAACTAAACTTCAAATTCAAATAATATCGTTGCAGGAACGACGTTGGTGACGGCGTGGCCAATAAAAAGTTGTACTTCGCTACACACATTCACGCGGCGCCTTGGCTAATAGGGTTTCTTTTTGGATACTTCTTGCATCTCAATCGAGGCAAGAAGTTCGAGCTCAGTAAGCTTACTGTGTGGTTTGGTTGGATTTGCAGCCTGGCCATGCTGTTTACTTCGATCTTCGCCCTCTATCCAGCTGGAAAATTTGATGCTCCGCCACTTTCTACTTTGGCGGAATCGTTCTACTACACCCTGACCCGACTGGCTTGGCCTTTGGCCATTTGCTGGATCATATTTGCCTGCACCCAAGGATATGGGGGCCTGGCCAATAGCTTCCTCTCCTCCCCGCTGTGGCAGCCGTTTTCAAGGCTCTCCTATTCGATGTTTGTCTGGCACATGTTTGTCCAGGAAGTGAATTCCAGAAATGTTCGAACAACCACTTACTTCTCCGCTTACCAAATGGTAAGTTAATTATTTATAAAAATATATACACAACTTTTAAAAATTGCCATTTTATTTTTAGATGCTTAGATTCTGGCGAGACTTTGGCATGACCCTGATGATGTCGTATGTTTTGTATCTTATTGTTGAGGCGCCTCTTAATGGATTTGATAGTCTATTACGGCGACGCAGAGAGTCTCCACCGCACAAGTAACCTCAAACTTATGGCAGATCAAAGTAAAGATAATGAAGACCAAACCATTGAAAATTTGAAAGTAGATCGGAATAGAAATAATTCTTAATTAAAATTGTTTATCAGATATATACGTAATTCTTTTTAAATTATTTTAATTTAAATTTAATTAATAGTTTATATTCAACTTCGTTTAAACTGATAAAACTATGAAAAAGTTACTTATAGAACATTGCTTTAAAAACCTCCAATTATTTTCTGAAATTGTTATTTAATTTTTTTGCTGCTGAGTGCGCCCAATTTTGTTAGCAACATGATAACTAAATAATAATTTTTGTATAAATAATGGTAATTTATAAGATTATTTCCCCAATAAAATCTAAGGGGCCACCATAAATAAATAATAAACCACTGATGAGATTATGAATTCAAATCGTATGTCTAATCCTTTTAGAGCCACTTCGGAATTGGGAGACTGCAAGTCACTACACGCGCTAATAGAATTTAATCTTGTACTATGGGCCAAATTGACATACTTTCATTCCTTCAAAACATTCTTCTAAAATTTTTTTTCGTCAAAAAAAGTATGAGAATCTATTATATCTATTATATGAGAATTATGTGGGTCAAAAATAATTTTTTTTGTTTATACATTTTTATACTCTAAACATTTCACTAGGAGTGTGCATAAATTTTCCATAGTCCACTGAAAAATTACGATAGGGTGCTAAAATTGGCAATACCCCAGATTTGAAGTAGTCTCGTGATGAATGGTCTTGTGATTTAAATACTTAATCTTTGGACATTAGTCACCTTTGCCAATTCTCAGGTAAACAAGAATTCATAAAGATTATAAGTATAAATATTTTGTAATATAATGAAAATCTTAATGTGTAACTCTTGCAAGAAAGTATAAAAGTAAGCGATCAAAAGAAATTAATTTCAAGCAATTAATTTTTGATTGTAAATCGGCAAGCTCGTACATATATCAAACGATTAAAATTAAATTATCGCATTTCGGACTTATCAATTGATAATACGTATATAAAGACTTCTGTTTGAAATCAAACATGGTTAGTACGACTGTAGTTATGATGGTCAGCACACTCGGAGCTATTTTATTCTGTGGTCTAGTTATCATTAGTTCGGCAGAGCCAAATGAAAAGGGTTTCCAGCAGGACTTGGAGCGGCTAAACAAGCTAAACTCCCTCAGCTTCGAGTTCGTCAACTACTTCCAGAATGCGTCGGTACTTGACATAATATCCTATGCAGAAGAGGATTCTACTGAGGAGGACCTCCAATGTATCTACGATTTGCTGTTTCTCGCGGTTGGTATTACCAATGGTGAATATTGGGCATTAAAAAGTGAGTAGATTTATTTAACTCCATAAGAGTAAAAATTTAACTAAAATACTTTTTTAGTGTTCGATTCGTGGGGCAAGATCCCCTCAGGTATACTGAGAGGAAACCTGTACGAATTGGGAAATTACGATGAGTGTCTGAATACGAAAAATATATTACCCGCGCCGTATAAAAATATCACTGGAAAATATTGTTTCCTCTCGGTTACCCCTTCCCTACTCCTCGGAAGCAATAATCCAATTGCAGCAGCTTTAAAAATTAACATTGGAACCTGCTTTCCGAGTTCTTGTCGGGCCTCCCACATGAATAACTTTCTCAAAACTATGTTCAACATAAATGCGACTATTCCCGTTCCCGGAATAGGCATTTCTGATAGCAGTTGCCAAACCTTAGAGAAAGAACCTTGGGATGGACTTACCAAAGCCACAATGTATGCACGTAATCATTTTATTCTGACTGCCTAAAGAGTTTAACTTACCAATATAATTTCAGTTGGATTTTAGTGGCTATGGCCGCTATAGTGGCTCTGTTCACGATTGTAGATTATTTTCTCCGCAAGGTGCCAGGTGGGAAAAACATTTTACCCATCGGCCTAAGTATTTATCATAACTTTCTGGATCTTTCAGATGAGCTTCCAGCTATTGTGAAAATATTTTCGGCCCGAGCCAATTCCCGAGCCCTTTTCCAGGTTACTGAGACAAAGTCGAATCCCAACGTCATCGAATGCATTCACGGAATTCGTTGTATGACACTTTTCTGGGTTATTTTCAGTCACGAATATGTTGATAGTCTAATCACAGCAAATCTTAATCTTGTGGATTGGTTCCTCGTAGGTGATTATCTTTATATTTTGAGTAGACCTAAAAGATTGTTTTTTTTAGTGGGCTGAGGAACCTTACGCCAGTTTTGTGTTGCACAGCTTTTTCTCAGTGGACTCATTTTTTGTGATCGGAGGCATGTTGGTGTCTTTAATTATGTTGCGTATCATGGAGAGGTAGGTGCAATGAATATTGTAAAAGTGGTACACTGATTACATTTATTATTTTCTATAGATCCGATGGTAAACTGAATGTGCTTCTGATGTATTTACATCGACTCATCCGCATCTGGCCCCTCATGGCCCTTGCCATTCTGATCTACATGAAACTGATGCCAGTTGTGGCTGATGGCCCCCTTTTCAAAGATGGATACAGTGGTCTGCCCCAATGTGAGGCTGGCTGGTATTGGAGCCTTATATTCGTGCAGAACTATGTATCTAATAAGGTAAGCTACCCTACAATTAAGGAACTTTTTATAATCCAAATTGGCTTAATTACATTTTATTTGTTTATATTTTAGTGCGTTGGACATACCTGGTACTTGGCAGTGGATATGCAATTATTTATTCTATCTCCAATCTTTCTCTTTGCTTTGTACAAATGGGGCAAGAAGGCTGCGGCCGGAATAATGGTGCTTGTGCTCCTGCTTTCTGCCTGCCTTTTTGCCACAATGATGGTCAACGACTACTCAATGCTCATGAAGTATGCATACATTTTGATTCAGTTCTAAGGCTTTCGGCTACTTTCTATAATCTGCTTAACAGGAGAACTAGTGTAGATGCCATGGCAAATATGTACTATGCAACTCACACCCATGCTGCTCCGTGGCTTATTGGATTCCTGTTCGGATACTTCCTTCACCTCAACAGGGCCAAGAAGTTCCAGCTAAGCTGGATGATCGTGGGGCTGGGTTGGATCCTCAGCCTAACCATGATTTTCACCTCAATCTTCGCTCTCTATCCGTCAGGAAAGTGGATTGGTGCCTCCGTTTCCATTTTGGGCGAATCATTCTATCACACCTTTACTAGAATTGGATGGCCTCTGGCCCTGTGCTGGGTGATCTTCGCGTGCATGCAGGGATATGGTGGGCTGGCCAACAGCTTTCTTTCCTCTCCCCTATGGCAACCCCTCTCTAGGCTATCCTACTCTATATTCATATGGCACTTGTTCATCGTGGAGGTGAATGCCAGAAATGTCAGAACAAATGTGTATTTTTCCAACTATCAAATGGTATGTACAAATAATGAATTTACAGTGAGGTTTTTTCTGACAAGGTTTTTTCTTTCAGATGCTCAAATTCTGGTCAGACTTGGGAATCACCATTTTGATGTCTTATGTCTTACACCTTATAATTGAGGCACCATTTAGTAGCATTGGAGAGTATCTAAAACCAGGCATCAAAAAACATGAGGCCACAAATAAAGTTGAAGAGGAAACAAAAGATGCGGAAAAATCCAGTTCTTCTATGGAACATAATAGTTTCACAGTCGATTCTGAGACAAATTTAGTACAACAAAGAGTATAGGTTTTGTTACTTCTTTTCTATTATTTAATTTATTTAAATTATAAAAATATGTAGTATCTCTTCTTCAAGACCCAACCACTTATTATCATTAAATTGAAAAGCTCTGCGTTATAGTAGTGATTAGATTTGTATATTTTAAGTGCTTTTTATTATTTTATTATCGTCGAGTATTGTACTTGCTACTTGAAGCGTCGTCAATAAATATCAATAAAATTCAAACAACCATGCCTAATATAGTCGGAGATAGCTTAGTAATTGGTTTAAATATCACTTGTGCATCGGAGGCTGGTGACAGATAGCGCTTAATAATTTGAAAACATGTTTATAAAGTGTTGGAGTCCTGGCTTAAGTTTCCATCGGAGGCTGGTGATAGATAGCGCTTAATAATTTGAAAACATGTTTATGAAGTGTTGGACTCCTGGCTAAAGTTTCCTTTAGGTATACTAAGTGGAAAGCAATCGGAGGTATCCGTGCAAAATTTCGCTTCCTGACGGTTGTCCCAGATAATGGACAATATACTGATTCGATTTCTGGAATTACCGACAACTGTTGCATTACCGATACATTACCGATAGCTGTTGCCAAACAATAAAAAAAAGGAACCTTGGTGGCCCACAAGCCCATCGCTCTAATATGTGTACTTAAGCCAATATTTTAATCAAGCTGTTGTCTATGAATTCTGTATTCTAATTTCAATGTGATACTAAAGGTGTTGGCATCGATCGTAGCTAGACACCCCTTTATTAAAAAACCTACATCTTTTTTTTTTTTTTAAAATAAACCACTTTCTAATTTAAAATTTTCATTCTACTCAAACACCTCCACACGATCAAGGCATTAAAAAAAGTCATTGGAGTTATAAAGAACCACAACCGTCAAATGATGTTGATTAGTGCCAATCTTGTGAGACCTAACAAATTATTTTTGTTCTTTTTTTTTAAATAAAAATCGCCATTATAAATTGGCTTAAACAGTGCATACTTTTCAGCGCACCCGCTAAATCTTCTGCCCCAGTAGAGTTAGCATTTCACTTTCAGATAGGCACATATGTCATGAAAACGTTTATCAATATTAGCCTAAGGGTTCAAGACAACTCATGAAATTTAATCAGAATACAACGGCGCATTTAATAGACAAAAATCAAATGCATTTTTTGGTCAATATTTTGGTTGTTTTTCATCGAATTACAAAAAGATATCCCATTTACGAATTAGAAGTGGAATTGCCTTAGAACTGAATTAAAATATCATAAAAATCACGTTGCTGTTTTACAATTTTGGATTGGTTTTTGGACGCAATCATCCCCGTTGCAAACCACTTTGCAAAAATGGTATCAGATTTCAGTTGACCAGGTTTTGATTTAGAATAAAAGTATTTGGAAATCTGAGACCGGGAAGGCATAACATTCGTCGATCGGATAATTATTGGCCAAGATATGGCTACTTTCCTAAAATAACTAAAGGCAGAAAAAGTGTTATGACCAAGCTAATACCATGTGATGGAAAATGGATGCCGTTAATACACTTCTTTGTGAATATTTTAATTTTTTTCATCGAAATTCAAAAGGGAATATGTTACATTAGAATTCCAGTTGACTTTGATCTGCATTAAAATTTCAGAAAAGTCTAAAATTTTGGCCAAAATTATGATGTTACAAATAACATCCCTTTCAACATTTTCGAAAATGGAGTCAGATTTTCGTTGGCTAGTTTAGATTTAGAATGGAAGTATTTGGAAATCTAAGTCCGGAAGGCATAACATTCGTCGATCGTATAATTATTGACCAAGTTATGGGTAAATCCCTGGCATAAATAGTGGCGGATATATTTGTTGACCAAGCTAACATCCGAGTCGCCAAAATGGAAACTTTTGGGACACCCTTAAGCCAACACTTTATCAGTTTGATATCAGATTTGGAAAGGGAATGCCATTTACGAACCAAGACCTTAAGTGGTCTCGATCTTCGTTCAAACATTATGAAAATGACGAACAAATAATGTATTTGGATATATATGTCATTCTTTATTATATTGACCATAAGATTGAAAATTAACTTTTTATTTATCAATGGATCAATGCTGAATCAGTGGAAAATAACGAAAATCGTCGGGTTCAAATCAATTAACTCACGATTGCTCAAATAGTTGTTAAATCAGCGTGGGCGGCGCGAATCTAAAGCCGCGGCGTCGATTGGCTCGAGAACAAAACACTTGAGGGGTTCCCATCTTATCAACTTATCAATGATTTGAATAATTTTCAAAGAACGGTTGAGGTAGTATAGTATTAAAACGATTCCCAGTAAATGTGTCAATAAGGTATAAGTTACTTAGAATTGATTTGAAAGTTGTTCGATCATTATGATTGTGTTTTTAATAACACGTGAGTAACGCTGGACATCCGAAGACAATCTTGGGCAGACTACCATTGAACCAAATGCGGTAGATTACGCTCTATCGTTGTTATTAATCGGAAAGAACCTTTGCTCGGCTGTAACTCTCCGTATGGCTACTACAGAAGGCTGTTTAATACATTATCGCTAGACGGTGCTTATCGGCATATGATTCACATATAAATGTTGTGGCTTGTGGCAGGAGCTGGTCAATACACTTTTAGTAACCATGGACAACATAGTCGTTGCCATTTTTCTCTGTGGCCTCACCCTTATTGGCGCTGCAGAACCCAACCATGAAGATTTACTTCAGGATCTACAACGCTTCGATCGGATCAGGTCCTTGGGACTTCAGTTCGCACATTTTTTCCGGAATACTTCCATAAATGATTTGTCTTTGGCCAATTCCCGGGCACCAACTGCGGAGGATTATTTGTGCCTTAGGGAACTGGCTGATTTCTCGATGGCTCTCAGCACTGGTCAATATTGGGCGCTGAAAAGTGAGTTACCCTAATAATCAGAAATCAAATAATAATATAATCACTTTTGAAATAGTGATCGATTCCTGGGGATTCATTCCTTCGGGTGTATTGACTGGAAATTTATACGATTTGGGAAATTTTGACGAGTGTGTGAATATCAGGGCAGCAGGCAGCCAGGCCAGTACGATCCGTGGAAAGTACTGTTTTCTAACACTATCCCCTGGCGAAATATTTGGAATAACTACTGGCGCTATCGGAAGGTTGTCTGTAAAAACAGCAACATGTTTTCCGGCCTCCTGCTCAGGATCTCATATGAGCCAGTTCATAGGCCAGATGATGGAGAGGGTTTTGAACTTGAATATCTCCTCTAGCGCACTGAAAATCAACGATAGCGGTTGCCAGACAAACGAAGTTGAACCCCTTGATGGCCTCACCATTTTCACAATGTGCGTTATAAATATATTCTATTTTATAATCAAAGCTCTTGACTAACCCTTCGATTACAGTGTTATTTTATCAGTAATGGCTTCTGCCGTGCTTCTGTTTACGATTTACGACTACTTGCTTTGCAAAAACCAAAGTGAGTCAGAAATAATCTTTAAATGGTTATTCCTTTTTACATAAGTCTTTGCATTTCAGATGAGCTTCCAATTCTTGTTAAGGTGTTTTCGGCGAGGTCCAACGCGAGAGCCATATTCCGTATCGTGGATTCCAAGTCAAAC